>JASJOG010000067.1:0-1307500 GCA_030142905.1 Heliopora coerulea | reverse complement strand
TACTCGTTGGTAGCGACCTCTGAACGGGATAGAGTTGAACTAGTTTGAAGTGATGTGCACAGGCTTCTCAATATAGTGCGTGGGATCTCACGCGCACGCATCCACACACGCACAGAACAATTAATGCGTTCGCTAGATCGCAGGCACGAACTAGTATTTAGATCAGTAATCACACTCATGATTGTGACTTAATTTTAAATTTAATATAACTAAAATATGAAACTAAAAACATATGTGTTAAAAATGTTTGAAACGTGGTCATCAGGATTTATCCGTAATTGCTGTCACCTGTCTATAGACTTCTCTTCATCTGTCTGTCAGCGTCTCTACACTTCACAGCTAGATATTGCATTCGCGAGCTTTGACCTCGACTTTGACCAAGCACACGCTCTTTTATTTTTGTTGCTGGAGTTGCTTTTGAAACGGTTTTTAGATCACAATGGCAAAAGTTAACAATGTTGAACTCAAAACATTTAAATCATATGGAGTGGATGAAATTCTTGGGTTTAAAACGGAAGAGAAGGATGGACAAACCTACGTAAACTTTATTTGGTGTAAGGTTTGCGCCAGAAATGAAGAAGGCATAAAAAAACACCCAAACCTACGAGGAAACACTAAGATGTCGGCCATGGCGTTTATAAAGGGAACAAACGTGGAGACTAATGACAATGACGACGACAATGACGAATTCAAGACGGATGACGAGCCAGACTTTGTGGACGCCGACGAACCAAACTCAGACGAGAGTGAGGACGAATAAGACAATCATAACCGAGCATTTAAAGCAATCAATTTTTGTTTAAATTAGAAATATTACCATGAACATTTACTCGTGTTTCACTTTAGTCTTTACCTTGTAATAGTCAATGAATAATATGTTTGTTTTTAACAAATATCAAATCATACATGCAACTGTGAATATCTAATGGTATTAAACGTCATTGCACGCATCACACGCACGGATCAAATTATTCGTGCGTTTGACCACACGCACACTGTTTCCCATATTGAGAAGCCTGTGTGCATAGATCGAATGTTATGCCGCGACTTTATTATGACTCCTTGCTAATAACTTGTAACCATTCTCAGTGCAGCCGCTCGCGACAATTTCGGAAACACCTCAGTTGTTGATGATCTGTAAATTAACAAGTAAAAAGAACTACAGACTGTAGCCTCAACTTTAAAGCTGGAACTAAATATCCCAAAACTGATATTGAATATTGGCTCACTTTAGTTGGTTAAAGCAAGAATGTCAGTTGGATGATACCTTGATTTCAGACAAACATTTTGCCCACAAGAGGATGAGGTGAACCGAATGTTGGATCGAGTGGCTGTTTTCCAAACATTCGAAACCAGCAATGTTCGCCACTGTTGTACAACAATATTCAAGCGTTTAGTCCCAGCTTAATGTTTTTCAAAACAGCGTAACACTAACCTTGCGGAAAGGTGATCACAATTGTGATAAGAAGCAAAAGATTTTGAAGTTGCTCCATGATCTTCAACCTTCACTTCACACCCACGGCTACCTCGTAGTTCTTGAGTACCTCTAACGTTCTTGCTGTGGTTCCAGTGATCACTTGATCTCAAAGATTATGGCGGACAAATTTTAATTACTAAAATTGGTCAAGCTAATCCAGAAACAGTGGGTAAGATCTGTAGGAGGTCATTGTTTAACGATGATAATATATTCGCATTAAGCGATTTCAATTTGTCTAAAGAATAAAGGTTGGTTATTTCGCAAGAAGGAATACTTTTTGAGCCAATCTTCTTTTAAGTCTCAATCGTTTATCCGAAGCCTGAAAGAAATTTTCCTCTTCATTGTTGAAAATTTCTATTCATTATTAAAATTTCTATGATTCGTCCACAATTGCAAGTCATTTTGGTGCAGTCAGTTAAGAATATTTTAATTTTTCATCATGGATAGAGTTGAATGTGCCGTCCTGAATTCTAATATTACCATATTTTAATGTCTATCACTATTAAGTTGAATAACTGTTTATGATAAGATGGCTGTACAAGAATACATGTGTAGGTTCAGTGAATGTTTTGGGTCGTGTACATACGGCTGTACAAATTTCTGAAAGTCCTACAAAATAAACTGGATAAACTAAGAGCAATTGCTATGGGGTACTCAAAACTAATTTGTGCGACAATCTCAGAATCGTTTCATCGAATTATAATCGTGTGTGCAATATTTACCCAGGATAATCAATTCGTTATGTAAATAATAATGGCTGTCCTTCGTTGCCGAAGATGACTGTCTTGTGTTTGAGTTGAGGCCTATCTCAATTCTCGAAACAAGACGCCTTGCACAGTTCTAAAGCCAGTTGGTGTTGTACCTCCACCAGACTGCCTCTCTGGTTCTCAACGCCTGATACAATGTGGTGCACAGGAGTGCAACGAACATTGTTGACGAGGAGATCGCCCCGCAGTAGCAACTCACTTGCTGGTTGATGTCATCCGTTGGCCTCAGTTGAGGCTCCTCCGCATACCATCTGGTGTTCACGCCATTGGTTCTAGGATGAGCTCTCCTGCCGCTTGCAAGACCAGACATCCTGCTGCCGATGTCTGGACCTGTATCCTTAGGTAGGGAGGTACGAGGGTACTATCATTTGCCCAAGGTGAACCCTCAGACTAGTGGAGGGAAGGAGTCGTCTTACTTCTCCATTCTAGACCGACTCTAAGCAAGGTCTAGCAACTGCCCAATTCGTTATGTAGACTTTAAACTGCGTCATTCCGGAAAGATGGTCTTTTGTGGGTTTGTATTACGTTTCCATACATTGTCACGATGTTATCAGTAAAGATTCAAGATTCCGACAAGTCAAACAGCTACGTCCTGACACTTTCAGGCTTATCTACCGACGTTTCCATAATAGAGTTCGAGTTATCGGAGTAAATTTGAACAAAAGGAGTATGAAATTAGTTCGAGTTAGCGGGGAGTTCGAATTAACCGAGTTCGAGTTATGTGGTAGTAATTGAGAGGGAAAATGCGATCATATCCAGGAGAAATTGAATTTGGTTCGAGTTAGCGGGAAGTTCGAGTTAACCGAGTTCGAGTTAGCTAGGTTCCACTGAAGAACCCAGGTTAATAAAGCGTTAGTCGATGTAAGGATATAATCCACCTAATTTATTCTGTGTGGGCAACACAGTTCTGCGAACGATTTGAAATTTTTAGCTTAGGCTTGAACCACTCCAGAGCTGATAAGATTCTTGACTATCACCTCGAATTGATAGCTGTAATCTCGAAGTTACAGTTCACAACTTCACATAATCATTCCTCACTGATTAACTGAGGGAGCAGTCCGTGTCCATCAGCGGATGAACCCAGAGCAAACTTTTAAGACAGCTTTTGCGCTGCTCCGAAGTGATGTGACGTGGACGATGCTTGGCAAAATTAATAAATTATATCACCACATCGTACCACAACAAACTGATAGCATTACCTGCGAAGCAGCATTTGCAGCTCAAACGCTTTGAACAAATTTGAACTGGCTTCGAATTCTTATAACATGGCATTTTGCTCGCATTTGTATTAAATCGATTCCTATAATGTGACTGAGTACGTGTTGAAGGAAGATCGTCCAGGTTAGTGTAGCCTTAAGAATGACTGCTGAAGACTGACGTTTGACGGCCTCAGGGGTGGTTATCTTCAGAGTCGATGGAAGAGGAATATGCCTGGAGCTTATTACAGGAGCTTGTTACATTATTAACCAGTCATTATTACATCATTGTACTGGCATTTATATATATCCAATATTCCCGGTCAAAAGTCTAACAAAACTGATGTGGAATTAATCCTTACTACACGGTTAAAATATCTCACATGTTTGTCACAAGATGTCGTCGCTGCGTGTTTCCAGTTGGTCTGGGAATACGTTTTGAGTGACAATAACGTAATTTCATCAATCTACAACGAGCTCAATGTCAAGTCCCAAACTAGTAGCTAGTTGTTCTGTTGCGGAGGCGTAACGAGTTGTTTAAACTAACTGCGACACCCACAGGAATGTTGTACCAGAAAGGGATAACAGACTTGATGCGAGCCGTCAAGGTTGGTATGTTGTTGTAAAAACTCGTTCTACACTTGTCACAACAAGTGAGAACAAGGGTTGTGTTAGACACTCTAATATGCTGCAACTGAAGAACTGTTGGAATCTCTGCGGTTTAAGTTTAAAAGTTGATCTCGTTTGTACGATTTCCTACACATACTGCACATAAACATAGGCAGCAGATATTGTTTAGCCCTGACAAAACTCTGGACGCAATTGTCCTTCACGACGTCGTAGACTTTTTATCACAGGAAGAGAGATTTGAGGGGCCACCAAGCCCTTGGTTATTCTAGGTTTTTAAAAAAGTAGGTTCTTTTCTCATTTAAAGGAAAAAGATGCATATAAAATTTATGTGAACATAAAGACAATGACAATCAACTCTCTTATTATTGTGAGGCTCAAGGGAGGAGAGTTTAAATCCCTTAAAACAAGGAAACTAAACTAAGCCATTTCTTGTATCTTTAATGTAAATGACCTCAATGCTGTAAAATTAAAAACTGAAAAATGCAATGAATTAAACTTCACGCTTTAATTCCAGTTGTCTTTTTCATCTTCTACCTTCATGTTGCTGTCTTTTTTGCAAAGAACTCAACAGAACAAAACTCACTCTACGCAAGCGTAAAACCACGTTCACTAGTAAACACCAAGAACCTTAAGATTACCGCGTCGACTTGAACAACGACGTACTTTAAACCAGAGAATTCTTCATGCAAAACAAAGAGAATGAATAATTTTTATTCTCCAGAGCATTCTTAACACAGTAGTCGTTGTGCATACAACGTCACCCAGACCATTTTCACATCGTAAGGACGACGTCAGTTTGCAGAGTGAAAAAAACCTGTTACTTAAGATTAAATTCAATCCGAGTCTACTATCATTTTTGGAGAAATGGAGCGTTTAGGAGTCATAACACGAGCCACTAGTGTCAAGCATGGTGGTCAATAAACCGTGGTTTCCTTAAATGTCGAAATTTCAAAGGATGTCGTTCAAGTTGATTTCGTGGATCTTAAAGTCCTTACTGTTAGTTGAAAATCTTAGTGACTCAGCGAGGCAAAAATGGCCTGAAAAATAAAAATCTTAATTTTGAGCGTAATCTGAAAATTTTAAATCATTGATCAGTTGTCCGTTCAGCCTTCACAAGCCATTTCACTATTTTAAATGATTAAGTATGTGACGTTGGTGAAGCAAGTATACTACTCGCCCGCACAATACCTCCGCTTTTGGCGTAGATTGGCGAAAAGCTCTCAGACACGCAAACACTTATTATACCTTATTTAGCGACTGATAAATTGAACATTGTTCATCCGGCTGTCGGCACAGTTTCTCGTATGTATTTGATGGATCTTCTTCAAATGGCTTTTGAGAACTGCCGAAGTTATCGGCAGGTAAGTGGTTTGTCTTGGATGTTGGCACATTTTCTTGGAAGCGAACATTTTCGTAATGGTTATTTTCGTCATCTGTTATTGACGCATTTACTGTAACGGAAAGGGTGTAATCAGTTATAATTAAGCTCCACAACATTGAGCTAAAATCATCTTGGCGTAATCATTTCGATCCATTACTGGAACAACTTTGAATGTATTGAAATGGAGTAATGGTCTGAGATTTGCTACCTCGCAAGAGAACAACCTAACACTAGTTAACATGACTTGAAATTTAACCAAAACGTGGAATTCAGGTATCGTATTAATTATTATCCCTTTATTTCTTCCTCCCAACCTGCCTAGCCACCCACCAACCTATCTCCCCTATATATCTGCTTCCCTGGTAGATGAAATAGAGGTTCACACAGATATAGAAGAAAGATACATAGATACGTAGATATATGCACGTACACAGACAAATTCATGTACTCTCGCCCAATTGACATGGCCATGCAAATGTAGAAGAAAATATTACCATTTGCATAGTAAGTTTCATCTGGTTTTTCGACTTCATTTGTCGGAATAACATTCCCTTCAGAATTACCCAAGTTTTCAGTACCAATCATAGTCATTTGAACTGCATTAGGATATCCATCATGTTTGCAGAAGTCTTTATCACCAGGCCTCAATCTAGAACTGCTACTCGGAGAAGGTACCGAATGAGGTTCTCTCCGATTGTTCCATCTGAAAGAAGGAAGGATAAAATAACTGATAACGACTACTATCAAACTTAATTCTGAGGATTTCAATGCCATAAATGATATGGAAAAATTAAATTAACTGCTTGTCCCGTTAGGTGGTATAGTTACAGGAAACCATCGAGAGACCTGGATTTTTTACTGGTGAAAATTTGGACAAGCTCAATCCAGGTCGTAGCTGATCATTGTTTGTTGCATAAAAAAATTCATTATATTACCGGTCCCAAGCTTAGCTGATAAGATATAAAAAGTATTTTTGACTGACAAATGGTGCGGCATGTCGCGTTTATTGGGTTTTAGTTCGGTTAAAGATTGGTTCCATCATTAGGGGACTTGTATATATAGGGATAACCTCGAAGTCCACCTTTTCGAATATCACCTAGGTGTATTTGAATAAAGTATTATTATTATTATCACATTGCTCGTTTCATCCGTTATTTCCAGGTGATCTAGTTCACAAAGGGATCAGAGCACTTCGATAGCCATAAGAATGGGTACACTTTTTCAGGTTATTTTTGGGCTCCGAAAAACACAGTACTTGTTAAAATTTAAGAAATCTCCTTAAAAACATCACTTACCTTCTTCTGCACAAAACTATCAAAACTACCACAGCAACTACAGCGCACACTGATCCAATCACAACCCATATCCAATCTGGAAAATCTTAAAAAGAGATTAGGTATAGAATATTCTCATTTGGGAATCTGCTCGTCCTTATATACTTTCATCTTTTCCTTCTTCACTCCATTTCTCCCTTTCACCCTCCCATCTTCCCTTTTTCCCACTCTCTCTTTATATCTTCCAACCGGCCTACCTACTTACCCACCTATCTGCGTTCCTTCCTTACTTCTCTCTTTCCTCCCTCTCTTATTTCCTTCCTTCCTTGCTTCCTTTCTTCCCTCCTTTCTGTCCTCCTTCCTTTCTTCCTTCCTCCCTCCCTTCCTTCCTTCCTTCCTTCCTTCCTTTTTTCCTTCGGTCCTTTCTTCCTCCTTCTTTCCTTCCATCCTTTAGTCCTTCTCTGTTTTTTTGGATTTTTTTCTTTCTTTTCCCATTTTCTCTTTCTTTCTTTCTTTCTTTCTTTCTTTGTTTCATTCCCACTCTCTAACTCGCTCGCTCACTCATGCATTTCCTCTTTCACTCGTTCACTCACCCATTCCCTCACTCACTTGCTTACTCACTCACTCACCCACTCAAACACTGAACTTCAATTCACTCAATTTCCATCTTTTTTAAACTGCATTTTTAATTTTAAATCAAACCAAAGCAAACCAAACGGAGAAAACCATATTTTTAGCTCACCCTTTTTGTCGGGCGACTCCACAACACTTAGATGTCGGTAACAAGAACCGTTGACATGCGAACAAACGCCAGGCATATAAGGACGATTACACTCGCATTTTTGTTTGCAATTATAACCAAAGAAACCAGCGGGACATTCTGTAAAGGAAAAGTCGATTTTTGATATTACATATTTAATGTTAATAGCTCAGGAAACTCACGGGAAATTTTAGTAGTGTCATAGAAACACATAGCAAATTAAGTTGGGGGCCTCCACGAATGACAGGTGCTTTGATCTATTTTGAATTATTTACAATAAAATAAAACAATGCCGGGATTAATTCTGCTTTCTTTCCACAAACGCTCTACTTCGACCTTCGTGGACATTTAAGTACTATCATTTTCTTTATGCCATCAATTTAGATATTATTATTTTGTTGAACTTAGTTCTGCAAAATTTACCGTAGCGTCCCTTGCCACCCATGCACGTGCCATTAATGTGAGTGCACTTATCAGCTTGAAATAGCGGAGGCCTGCAGTCGCATTTTCTTTTACATTGATGACCGAAGAAGCCATTTTCACATGCTAAAACATCAAATGTTGGTTAGAAATTTGAAAATTGCAAATGTTACTACAGTGCAAAACAACTATTCTTTCGTTAATAAAATTGAAGTCATTTTAAGTTCGTGAGACCGTCTCGATCCTTTTAAACTTGGATAAACATAAAATTTCCTCTTCATGTTATCCTGAAAAGTATTTTAAACAGGAATTATCAATATTAGTTTTCAGCCATTCACGGAGCTGAATTCTGTCACATGTGTGAAGTTTGATATGCCTTTCAGTGGAGCAAATATTGTGATGTTTTTGGCGGAGTGATATTTCGGTTGCAACTCTGAGTTTCAAGGTGTTTACGTTCTTCAGGAGACTGTGACAATATCCGGTAGATCTCTGTTATTCATGTCTCAGGCGGCGTTGCTACGTTGGATTGGAGGTGGTATGACTCATTACTCTGTTTTTGGTGGCCACTTTTTGAAATGCAAAAATTACTCTAGTGACGGCATTTTGAAACCAAATCCAATCGTTTGTTCAATTCCGATTACTGTTTTCTGAGCCACATAATTTTGACGAGAAAAGAAAACAGGATGTGTACCAGATAATGTAAAACGTTCAAGTTGTTGGTAACTACCGAAGCTGATCCTTAAGAATTCTAACGTTTCGAACAAAGGTCCTTCGTCAGAGAGTGGAACGGCCTTTGCTTGAAATGTGAGAATTCTTTGCGATTAGTTACGGCAGTTATTAACCATTGAATTTTTTACGCTATTTAACATTGTCTATGCAGCATCCTATTTTTATGTCATCGACTATATCAGATGTAATATATCATACGCGAGATGGAGTGTTTCATTCAAACACCGAGAAGTGAGTTGAAAAACGAGGAGATACCCGAGTTTTTTAAACCAACTTCGAGGTCTTTGGATATCTGATGAAACACGAGTTTCGACTGCATGGTATTACATCCTAAACGAATCCGTATTTAAAGAGAAAATGAGGTTTAAAGTTGTCGAGATTTTATGCTAATTAAGATCGGATATCCAAACTACGTCTCGGTACTGATTTCCTTTGTGTTTTGCTCATGAAGTATTAATGAGTTCGAGAGAAATAGATACCATACAATTATGATTTTTCTTCGCGTTTTCCTCATGAATTGTTGATAACTTTAAGAAATACATATATTTCTACTTTGACTATTCATTATTCCTTCAATGTCTATTTACGTTCCTTATCTGTTCCTTCCATCTTTTTTTCCTATTTACGTTTGGTATCTTACGATATGTCCCACCTGCGTCGCTTATCCTATTGTAATTTTCTGCCCCCAAATTTATTTTTAACGAATCATACTCACCTTTCGTGCAATAATTCCCGGTCCAGCCTGCTTTGCAATCACACTGTCCATTCACAAGGTCACATAATACGGTATTTTCCTGATTGCATTGACAATAAAGACTGCAGTTCCTTCCAAACTTGTTATTTGAACATGCTAAATATATTTTTTTGATCAAGAAGTCAGGTAAGCATGCGTATAAAAGGCACATCATACCATCGCCTGCCACTCTATAGATAGATGGATAGATAACTGGATGGATGAAATTGATGGATAGATGGTTGATGGATGGATGAAATGTCTTGTATTATTTGTTGTTGTCATGACAACAAATTCTCTGTATTATTCATTCCATCGTAATTTTCCAACAAACATTGGTCACTTATACTTACGTTCCATGCAATAATCCCCAGTCCAGCCTGCCTTGCATTTACACTGCCCACCAACTGGATCACATGACTCGGTATTTTCCTGATAGCATTGACAATAAAGTCCACAGTTCTTTCCATACTTATTATTTGAACATGCTAAATACATTTTGGGATTAAAAAGTAAAGGTATAAATAATATATCACATCACCTTTGGCCGGTGGATGGATGGTCGGATGAATAGGTGGGTGAATCGACGGATGAATGGGAGCATGGATAGAGGGACAGGGGGGACGAATAGGTGGATAGATGGACGGTTGGATAGATGAAAGGGTAGCTTAACTGGTGGATGGATGGATAGATGCATGGATAGGTTAATAGATTGGTGGATGTACAGGATGGAAGGGCAAGAGGATGAATGGATAAATGAGTGGGTGCATGGATAGATGGACGGATAGATGAATGGATGGATGGATGGATAGATGGATGGGTGGATGGGTGGGTGGATGGGCGGGTAAATGGGTGGGTAAATGGATGGGTGGGTGGATGGATGGGTGAATGGGTGGGTAAATTAATGGGTGGGTGGATGAATGGATGGATGGGGTGGATGGGTGGATGGGTGGGTGGGTGGGTGAGTGGGTGGATGGATGAGTGAATGGGTGGGTGGATAGGTGGACGGATAGATGGATGGGTAGGTAGATGGATGGATGGATAGATGGATGATGAATAGTTCAAGTGAGAGTGGATGGAGGGACGACATTTGATTCAATGGGATATCTGACTCATTGCTTGTTTTGGCTGTTGTTTTGTAAAACCTCCTTTCTTAAAAGTAAAACCTCCCTTTTTAAATGTTGATATAATTCAAGATGTCACTCCAACAAGCCGACATTGAACTTAATAGCGGTATCATGAGAGTATTGGTATGACAATCATTTCTAATACAATGCAAACCACAAATGGTAAGTCTGCCATCGCTTACGTTCTTCGCAATAGGTGCCATTCCATCCGGGCAAGCACACACATTTTCCTGTCACATGATGGCACGTTGCATTATTCTTGCATTGCCATTCCTTGTTACACCCAGCGCCATATCTCCCAGACTGACAAGCTGAAAAAATGTTGAAGAGCGTAACTCATGGTCAAATTAAATTTTGCCCCCAGAGGTGTACCGTGCTAAGGCCGGGGGTAACTCCCATCTCTTCCGCAAATTGATTCATAAAGCAGAAAGTCTGTACGGAAAACGCTGACTAGTCGGCGAAGTGTGGCAAAATATAGGCTAGGTTTAGCGGTAATAAAACTGATTGTTCGTTGAAAGAGACAACAGGGTGCCACACACCCTTCAGCTGAAGCAGTTAGGATATTTAAACTGTAATTTGCTCGGGATTAACATGTACACCACGTGAGTAGTTAGATCAAATTTTTTATTCGCTGGATGTTCTTCCTGGAGAAAAAATCTATCCGCTGACTCTGAAATATCGAACAATTACTTGCACCGTTTCAGACAATGTCGACATCGAACCGCGCAACCGGTTTACCATGTTGGGATTGTCTGATACCGAACGGTTCATACGTCGATAAGTTGAACCTTGGGGGCAAGTTTTGTTTAAAACGTTTTAGTTTCTACATAATTTGTTCTACGCCAATGTCTTTCATAAGTTTGTCACCCCCACAGCCATAGGCGTACGGGGCGGGGGGAGGCAGGGGGGCAACTGCCCTCAAATTTTGGAAAGGACCAGATTCAAGCTAATAGCTCAGGTAGAATTGGGAAAAATAAATTTCTAAGCGTAATTAAAACAGAAAAATTTTCAAAAATCGGTGACGATGAACAAGAGTTTGGATATTAGTGTGCATCCAGGTTGCCATATATATATATATATATATACCGTGTGCAGTATGTAATTCTTATGCCTAGGTTTTTTCTAACTAAATATTTGAGCAGAGCGATTCGGGCAGATCTCGTCTCTTCCCTCCCCAAAATGATTAGGGCCCGTACGCCTATGCTCACAGCGCTCGTGCCGTAGTTGAAATAACCAGACCCATAGAATTCACAATCATCAAAGAAATGACTTGGGAACAATCCAATAAAGTGGTAACAATAAAAGCTATCGCGTCGACACTACTCATGAACGTGAATTCGTCTTTCAAACCAGAGATGAAAATCTATCCCAGCTAAGCAGGTGAGCTATTTTCGTGTAACTTATGCTGAAAACGTTCCAGCAGTATGCCGTCCGGACTTTAATTAGCACTAAAATCACCAGCTTTCCTTGTGTTCAACAGAGAAGGAAATGAGTTGGGTTAAACAGCCTACTCTAGCTGAAAGACTATTAAGTCTAAAATTCATTTCCATGCTCCCAGAGTGGTTACTGCACACTTTCCAGTCAAATATTTAAGAAAGTATCCAACACTGCACACAAAATAGGATGTGACGAATTGGGTAGTAAGATAGGTATCTTATCTGACAGATATTTTCGATCTAAAACTGTCCTTTGACAAAGAGTATACACTGCCATTTAGAAAGTAGTCAATGGCTCCGAGGGATGAAAGATATAAATTATTGATTATGAAAATCTGTACTGGAAAGGATGCACAATTAAATATTCCTTTTATATTAGAAATGGATTGCTTTTTAAAAGCAGTAGAATTGACCGATTAACTACGGTTTATTGTGAACCTACCAATTGTGCATTCTTCTCCAACTGCTTTCCATCCATTACAACATTGATAAACTGTCCTGTTTCTTCGTTCAGTTTCACTGTAGAATTGGGTCTTGTTTACCAATCTTATGTTCCTCCATAACAAAAAAATATATTCATAAAGAAACGTTTGACTATTGAAGTATGGATATCCAAGGGAGGCGGGAATTCCTCTACTTCTGTCCTCATAACAACAAAAACAAACAAACAAACAAAAACTTGTGTTTTCAAACTGTCCATTCTATGCTGGCTGTCATATTTATCACGAGATTAAGCTCATGATAATGGCAAGCCTACTTTTCTTTCATAAAAGGAACACAGAAACCAAATAAAAAATACATACATACATATATATATATATATATATATATATATATATATATATATACATATAAACTACAGAACTTTTTTCAATGACAGAAATTTTTGAGAGTCAGAATTCTATGTCACTCAAAAATTACCTTCATTAAATATAAGTTCCATTTCTTATCAAGTGATGTGGCGTAAATGCCAAGTTGAATATAACCACAAAACTTCCCACTAAGTTTCTTTTGCTAAGTTTTAACAAACTTTGACTGTAGTTGTCGCTGTTTGTATAGGCTGCATAAACGTAAATCCTTGCTAACGAATTTCTTATCCTATGAAAACACAGAATATCCATCCATCATTCTATTCATTTGTCCATACACCAATCAATCCAAACTATGTGAAATTTATCAGCGACGCAGGACACTCTTCGAGTTTTAAAAACTTATATAAGACAGGACTAGGACGAGTTGTTAAAAGTTCAATTTTTGGGGCTCCGACTGGAAATCAAACGCTCGACCTTAAAAATTCTAGTTCTGGGTCCGGTTGTTCAAAAGGCGATTAGCTTAACCCAGGATTAGTGAAAATTTCGTGGACAACTTTCCGATCATGCTGCTTAGAAAAGTTGAAGTTTTCTTTTACACATTTGGGGTGTACACAAAAGGGTTTTGAGCTACGAAATCGGAACTAGATTTTTCAACCAAAAAAATGAAATCAAAGCAACAGGTTAACTGGTAATCCTAGATTAGCGTTAATCGTACTTTGAACAACCGCCCCAGTGCTCTGCCAACTGACCCAAGAGAACCGCCGTCAAGAACTCGGCTTGGCTTTGACAATGTATTTTAATTCACTAATTCAACCATTATTTGACTTTTGCCACTTTGCTTGGGACATCATGCCATCAATAAACACTATGCAAAGATTGCAAAAACTTTAGTCCTCTGAACAAAAGAAAATATTCTCAGGGAAAAAAATATTTCTGTCTCTGTCTCTGTCTCTGTCTGTCTGTCTGTCTGTCTCTCTTTCTCTCTCTCTCTCTCTCTTTTTCTCTTTCTCTCTCTCTCTCTCTCTCTTTCTCTCTCTCTCTCTCTTTCTCTCTCTCTCTCTCTTTCTCTCTCTCTCTCTCCTTTCTCTCTTCTCTCTCTCTCTCTCTTCTCTCTCTCTCTCTCTCTCTCTTCTCTCTCTTCTCTCTCTCTCTCTCTCTCTCTTCTCTCTCTCTTTCTCTCTCTCTTTCTCTCTCTCTTTCTCTCTCTCTTTCTCTCTCTCTTTCTCTCTCTCTTTCTCTCTCTCTTTCTCTCTCTCTTTTCTCTCTCTCTTTCTCTCTCTCTTTCTCTCTCTCTTTCTCTCTCTCTTTCTCTCTCTCTCTTTCTCTCTCTCTTTCTCTCTCTCTTTCTCTCTCTCTTTCTCTCTCTCTTTCTCTCTCTCTTTCTCTCTCTCTTTCTCTCTCTCTTTCTCTCTCTCTCACTCTATATATATATATATATATATATATATATATATATATGTATAAAGTAGAAAACATACTCCGAAAAATAGTTCCATCTTGAACTCAAAATTTGAGAAAAACAAGCGGACACAGTGTTCAATAGTAATATTTCGAATTTATTACAAATTCATCATCAGACTAATTTACAAAAGCTAAACCTAGGTGAATATATAGGCACAAGCGTGGTGACATCATACAGGAAGAATGTGTAAGCGGAAGAAATTAGAGTGTGAATGAGTGATGTGTTATGTCAGGTCAAATAATGAGAGTTCTTTGCTGGCTTTGAGTCCTACGTTTAGTTCTGGTTTTAGAGATTTGATGAAAAGTGCTTCCATTAGTAAAAGTCGGTTTTTGTTAAGTGAATTATTAGCATATAGTATTTTGTAGTTGTTAACGATGAGATTTATTAACTTGGAAACGCGTATCTGAGGAAGTGTTTTGTCAATCAAGTCGGTTATGTTTTGTGTGACAGTGTCTTGTGCGTTCTTGCATTCTAAAAAGTGTTGTCCTACTGCACTGGTGTGATGTTTAGTGGCATGTTCATGAAGTCTTATTTTGAGGCACCTTTCGGTTTTTCCAATGTAAGAATAGCCGCATCCAGGACAGGTTATTTGGTAAATGGCATTAGAACGGACTGAAGGAGGAATTTTGTCTTTGTTGGATGTGAAAAATGCGATCTTTTTAGTGTCATAAATTACTACAAATTTAACCGTTCTTCTAAAACATCGGTGTAATTTCTTTAGACATGACTTAACAATATTTTCTCCTTGGGTTCCAAGATAAGGCAGGCGAATCCAAATTTTAGGCAAATTATCATCATTGGTTTGCGATTGAGATGAAGAACAGGTTTTAGCAGAAGTACTAACTTTAAGTTTAAATTTGTTAATCAGGAAATGTTTCAAAGAATTACGATATCCATTCCATGACATAAAAGACTTAATGTTTTTAACTTGGCTGTCAAATAAGTTTTTAGTGCTGCAAATTTTGTGAGTGCGATCAAGGAGTGATCTTATTCATGCAGTTTTTCTTTGAAATGGTTCGAAACTTGTAAATGGGTGTATTGTCCAGTGTATGTAGCTTTTCGGTAAATATCGGTTCCATCAGCAGATATTTTTATGTCTAAGAAGTGGACAATGTCATCTGGAAAGGTGTCAGCTGTAAAATTTAAATTCTTGTCAAAATTGTTGAACGTTTTGAGTAAAGGCGGAATATTAGAAGGTTTGATTAGTAAAAGTGTGTCGTCTACGTATCTTTTATAAAATTTAATGGTACCAGAGTTGATTAAGTTGGAAATGACAGTTTCTTCAAATTCGGTTAAGATTATATTAGCGAGTACAGGCGGGAGAAAGGATCCCATTGAAACCCCATCGATTTGTTTGTAAATTTCATTGTCAAAAGAAAACGGAGTTTTGCTGCAGCAATCTTTGATGAGTTTTTTAAGTGTGTGCTTTTTCAGAGTGGTATCAATTAGCTTAGATTCATAAATACGCTTTAAAATGATGTTGATGGTTCTAGTTAAAGGAACGTTGGTAAACAATGATTCTATATCAAAAGACTCAAAGCGGTAACCTTCTTGCAATAAATCATTGGGGATATTTCTAATGCAGTTTACGGCATCAAAAGAATCAGTTATAATGAACTCATTCAGCGTTAAAGGGTTCAATAAAGATGCACGAAATTTGTCTATATTGTAGTGTGGTGTATTAGTAGTGTCTACAATTGGTCGAAACGTGGGAAGACTAGAATAGTTCTTGTGTGTCTTAGGCAAGCCATGTGCACGGCCGAAGTGTGCAGACGTCGGTCGTATGAAGTCATAATCTGATTCAGTAATTTCGTTACGTTTCATTAATTTGTGTAAGTAAGATTGTAGCGAAGAAAGTATGGCGGGTGTTGGGTCGGAAATTAATTTAGTGAATTTCTTATGATTGGTGAATAGAGATTTAACAGACGAGAAATAGTCTACACGTTTCATAATAACTATGCCATTGCCTTTGTCCGGTTTTAGAATGGAAAAGTTGAGTGTGATTTCGTTTAGGATTTTGATCTTGCGTTTATCTAACCAGGTCATTATTTATCTAACCAGGTCATTATTTGACCTGACATAACACATCACTCATTCACACTCTAATTTCTTCCGCTTACACATTCTTCCTGTATGATGTCACCACGCTTGTGCCTATATATTCACCTAGGTTTAGCTTTTGTAAATTAGTCTGATGATGAATTTGTAATAAATTCGAAATATTACTATTGAACACTGTGTCCGCTTGTTTTTCTCAAATTTTGAGTTCAAGATGGAACTATTTTTCGGAGTATGTTTTCTACTTTATTTTCTGAAATTATCGGCTGGAAACGGATTCTGGTATAACCTCCAGATATATGTATATATTCCCTTTTTATCACTTACCAGTATCTTGTACAATTATTTTGGAGAAAAGCCCAAGACGTCCTCCTACATAGTGCTCTATATTGTTCCTTAATCTGAATTGTGCGTGACTTTGTAACGTTTACCATATAACTGAAATGAATTTAGACGAATTAGTATTCTCATACTATCAGAGGTATCTTACCAGGGTCACAGTTGTCTGTCAAGGTGTTGTACCGTCTACACTGTTCGCTTTTAATTTTACGTTACTTTTTTATCATAGCCGTAGAAAGCAGGGGGGACTATGGGAGCGTCAGCCCCTCATATATTTGAATGGGGGCTGATTCCCCCCAAATGGGCCCAGTGTTACGAAAATGGCTTCTTATCTTCATTGGTTCGAAAGAAGCTCATGCAAAGTTGAGCCATGTTTATGGACTGACACTCTTTAGGTTTTGGCTAACCATTCTATTGGTTAGCCGTCTAATTATTCCAGTATGTAAATTATAGATTTATATATATATATATAGTTTTTCTCACCTTTGTAAATCTATACTCTGAAGATGTTGCACGCCGCAACGAAATGTCAGTAAACATGTTTTAAAACTTTTCGAGTTGCCTCTTTTACAATGGCGATACATTTTAGAATTCTGAGCTGGGCTCTGATTTTTATATTGCGATAACCCACAATACAGGTAAAAACTTAGATTGCTTTTACATGAGTCATTTCGCCCGAGTTATCGCATCTTGGCGATAATTAGGTATCGGTCTAAATTTCCGCTCCAATATTCTTTGCTCACCTTTCTTGCTTGCTGCAGACGTTCAATCCCCCAGGTTTTAAAGCCGACGACAACACAGCAAAATCCAAGAGGATACTAAATGTCAACAAAACAGAAACAAGATCCATTCGAGAAGAACTTGATTTGACTTGGATGTCTTCTTTGTAGGCGACTGTTCGAGGTACCATGAAGCGAAGCACACTAATCTAAATCGATTATCTAAAGTAACAAATTGGTAGTAGAGTGTTTCTCAGCGAAGCAGGACTTGTCGATTTAGTGTCTTTAGACTAAAAGGTTTGTGTCTGAACTTGTCGTGAACATGCATGTCCGACTTACATTCGATTTCAATATATTCTCTGTGTGATTGTTTGTTTTTAATCTAAATTCGTGTCACCTTTATCCAATGACAGGAGCTACCGTATGAAGGAAAGGAAGTGTCAAAAACGCGGAAATTGATGTTCTCGGTTTCTTTTCCCCTTAACTAAACGCCTTCTTACACTGACTGTTTTTCGTAGTAATTTCCAACACATTTATCAGAATTCTCGTTTTAGTGTTAGTGTTGCCTTCTGGAAATAATCTTTCAATTCAGTTTAATGTCATATAGGTAATTTCGATATATAATACATCTCAATTCAATTTAATACAGTTAATTTCAATTTACTTCAGCTCAATTCAATTCAATATAGTTCAATACCATTCAATTCAAGTCAGTGTAATAAGCTATTCACTTTAGTAAAGTTTAATTCTACTTAATACAGTTAAATTCAATTCAATCCAATTAAATTTAATTCAGTTCCATCCAATCCATTCCCTTTAAATTTAATTCATTTAAATTCAGATCATCCGTAAGTAGGTTTGAGTTGTATTGAGCCTACTTGATCTGATTGAAATCAATTCATTTTCATTCAGTTTATCTCGAATATTCCCACTAGACCGTCAACTTGCAGACAGATGTCACGTGTTCAAGTTAGCACTATTTTTTCGAAGATGCGACCTTTTTACACCTTTTGGCTTTCCGTCAACACGAATAAACGGTCGCTGGATGGAGTCGCCTTCACAGAAAATGGCGACTTTCGAAAACACTTTTAAAACTTGTGATTACTGGAAACGAAGATTTCGGAAAACGATGCGATGTTGTGTGGGGCACACGTAAACGGATACTCTTGCAAGAAGATCATTCGATGTTGATGGGAGATCTTGGCTATTTTGATTTTCTGCGTTGTCGTGTAGACAGACGAATACGACACAAAAACGTTCTTGTGAACGCAAGTATTTAATATGTTTTCCAGTAAAATGTAAACGGGTAGATTTGAAAACTCATTCATTTGGACGTGGTCGGAACACAGTTGGCAGTAGACTTCACCGCCACTACTCCCACCACAGTTCGAACCTTAAAACTACCCCAGTCAAGTAGTCACTGCTCCTCACTGCACCCTCCTTTTCTTCAAACATAATATTGAGTATTTTGACCTTGTACGCAAACAATGACACATTCAATTGGACTATTTTACCAGGCCCACCAGACGAACTGGATCACCAAGAAGCACTCGCGAGTCTGCCTGACTAGGTTGGCAGATCTGAGGCTTCTAACTTCTTCACCGTTTTTTAATCTTCAGTGCGTATCTTCATCATTCCTCCTGGAGTTTTTTTTTTCCGATAAATCTACCATCAATTGCGAAGGTGAGCTGATATGGGGGTCGCTTGTAGACTGTGTCCACTCAATGCTTTCTATTGCTCTGTGATCCTGTTTAGCGTGAAATGTTTCTCCCTTAATATGGCGTGGAAATTACAGTAGGTAATGTGCTGCTTGTGGCTTATTTTCAATATCTTTCTTCTGCATCAGATTTCAATTTCTTCTCACCTCCAATTTTCCTTTACTCAGTGTGGCGACGGTGCGTGTAAGGACAACGTTTCGCAAACTTGAATTGGCTGGAATAACGTTTTAAGAACATTTAACGTATTTCTTATATTATTATTTTAGGCATTGAGGGGACGGCGTGACGAATGGTGCGAATAAAAGTCGTGCACTTGAAATTGTAAAGCTGTGATTGGTCGTATGGTTTGTTTTTCATTAGCAAAAAGTATTGTCTCAGCGACCTGATTGGTCGTAAGTATCAACGTTCTCATTGGCCAACGTTTTTCCGCCGAAACATTCAATTGCCTTGAGGCAAGCTGGTTTTAAGCTGAGGATTTTAATGTTTTGGCAACTGTATAAATTGTCAAAGGACAGTATAAGGAAAGTACAGTCAACGAGAATCTTATTTGGAATAATTTTCATGTGAACTGATGAAGAAGACAAGTTTACATTGCAAACAATATACTAATTTTACGAAGAAAATCTGTTCTTAAATGCAATAAGGTAACATTGGTGTCATTATATAATCAACTTTACCACCTCCGTGTTTTTATAATAAACAAATTACACCGCAGTCAATGCTTTGTACGGTTTTTATTCATTTGTTGTGATGTGTGACTAAATTCACTCGCTCGACACTTGCTTGTTCGTTTTAATTGAACATCACAACTCGTGAATGAAAATCATGAATAGACGTTTACCTTGAAGTAATCTACATTGAATTAGCTATTTTAAAGTTTTCTTATTTCTTTATATTTCAGCCAGATGAAACGTTTACTGCCTGCTGCTTAGGGTTATGATTGAGAACACAAGTTGCCATACTGTCCAGTTAGACCGATTTTAGTCTCCCTCAGCTGAGCAAATCGACGGAGAATCAGTGTCAGACGACCGGCCTGGTATATTTCCACACCGTCTAACTATAGTGCTCTTCCTCCAAGATCTTATACATTATATTTTCACCGTCTGTGATACTTTCTAAAAGAACCTGCCCCAAATTAAATGACTGTCGGTCCTCATTGATCTCGATGCCGTTCGTCTCCTGTTCAAAATTCCTGCACGGATTGAGTTTGGCACATTAATGAAACGGCGTTCGAAAAACAAACCAAAAATACTGAAATAGAGTAACTTTGTTAATACATATTTTACAAGATAGCTTTTGAACAATGAAGTAATATACCAAGTTGTTTGTGTTTGTTAGTTCAACTTCACTGTGTATGAGGTGTCAGCCTTCGTGTTGAAGTCGTGGCGATGTCATTACAACTGACTTACATCCGCTTATACATGCTTTACATGGAAAATGTCAGCATGCATTCGTATGATAGAAATAGGTGTACACCCTAGACGAGTGTGTTAATATTTGCTAAACTTAGGTTTTAATTAAATTTTCTCAGATAAATTAGTCTCCAATCAGAGAAAAGATATGTACAGGTACGTGAAGTGATGTCTTCTGTGATATTTGATAAACGAGCAGTTGTGTCGTGTTGTGTTCAAAGAGAATTCAGTTCATTGCATGGAGAACTTCAACCCAGCCAACGAGGCTAAAATTTTGAAAATTCAGCCAAGAATTTTGTTATTGGATTTTATAATTTTTTATTACTTTAATTTTATTATCTTATAATTTTTATCATAATTTTATTAATTTTATATTCAGCCAAGATGTTTACAAAGCTTACTTTGTAAACATCTTGGTCTGATGATGACTCTGAAATAGAGCCGAAATATTACCGTTTTTCAACTTGTCTGTTTCTTGTTCCAACTTGAATATCAAGTCACAAGATGACAATTTTCGGTCTGTGTTTTATTCTTTACTTTTTCAAATTGTCCTCTGGTTGTGGTTTTTGGTCTAAACTTCATTCTGTTTCTATAGTTATTAAGGTCAGTCAAACTAATCTTCGACTGTAGTGGGGGGGAGGGGGGGGGGGGGTTTAAGCGATATATCAACCTTCGGGCTTCGCCCTTAAGTTCATTTTCGCTTAAACACCTTGGTCACGGTATATAACCTTTATTTGTAAACCCTTTTCCGTCAGACACGTCTACCCTTGACGAGCAAACTCGTTTGGTGTTAACGGGTGCTGACCGGTAAGGCTTAATGGTCTCACCCCGTGATTCAATCCTGCAGCAAGCCACTTTTCCTTTCACGATATCAGCAGTGTTTGTCACTCCCCAGGAAGGCTTAGATCCTAATTCGCTATGAAGACGACACGTTCGTCGATGAGAGTCACCTGGTTAAAAATGAAAAAGCAATAAATATTTATCAACCAAGAGCGCGCTCCGTGCGGGAAAGCATTTGCCTGAGGTTTTCGTAAAGACTGAGCGACGAAGGAGCGAGGCTTGTGTGGAAAAACCGAAGGTAAATACTTTCCAGTACGGACCGAGCAAACAAAGGTCAATAAGGAATTCATTATATTGCTTTTTAGTTGGTTTTCCTTCGCTTCTTTAACTAGTTTTTCAAAATCATATATTGCTGTTTACCTTACCTAATAGCTCGTTCGTAGGGCTTCTTGTATCCACTAGTTAATCATTCATTTATCGTACATTCATACAACTAGCTTTAAGCAAATCCAGTGATAGTGTTCCAGCATATTTTATTAATCAGAATTTTCATAATAGATGATTAATTCTCATTAACTTTCATTAAAATAAGCTTGAAGACTCTCCCGCCGAAACTTACCCGTCCGAAATAAAAATCGTATTGAGTCGGTCCGATATCGTAAGATCTCGGACCATCCAGCAGCCAATCAGCATGCGTAACTCTGCATACGGACTGAAAAACGGCCTCAGTCGTAGAATGAAAGATTTCACAGACCCCTAAATTGGAACGCGGCCGAATGCATCTGAGTCCCACAACAACACTACGTGGGCTCTCATGAACCCTCATGAACAAGCCTAACGGTCTTCACGTGATCAGCCAACATAAAGGTGATTCACACTTGGGCGACTGGAGGTCTCCCTTGACGAGTAAACCGTCTGGCGTTAACAAGAGTAAAAGGTTAGAAGACTTGTGGTCAGTCAGGAAAGTGTTAAGGAGACAGTTTTTAACATTTTCGTAAATGTAGTTCTCTCTTGAAGAGTAAAATTGTTTGACGTTAACCAGAGTTAACTTGTGAACTATTCGTGGTCAATCAGGAAGGGTTTAAGGATATAGTTTTTAACACTTTGGCAACTGGAGGTCTACCTTGACGAATAAAGTCGTCTGTCGTTAACAAGAGTAAAATATTAGAGTTCTCGTCGTCAGTCACGAAAGTGTGAACATCAACAAGTCTTGACAATGGAAATTGTCATCACACTTGGACCGTTGACAATCTTTAAAAAGCTGACAACGGAAGATGAGTAGATACATCTAGAAACATTCATGGGTATAAAGCTTTTACGATATCTTACTTACCAATTTGTATCCAGTCATTCGGGCTGTTCACCAATGGTACCCAATGATCACCAGCTACAACTCCCCAAACCGACGTGTTTCCATTTTTGAAAATTTCTTTCGAGCGGCAAAGTCGTCTTTGATCTGACCAGCAGTTTATGGCTGCATAGTTGTAGGTTATTGTATTGGACAGTGTCTCCAATGTTACATCGATTTCTGTATAGAAAATTGAACTAATATATAATTCACTCATTTACCCCTTCCTAAACCTCCACAATTCGACGTAGACGTGCCACAATTTCATTTTTTCCTGTTGTACATCAGCAACAAAGCTCAGAGCAGTGGTCTAGCTAAGCATAAGAACAAGTCATATCATGTAAGTTTTAAATTTGCATAGCATAACCAGTTGCTATCTCAAGCTTTGCCATAGGTCCCAAGCATAGCTATGAATGAGCCGAGAAGTGCTTCACCTCTCTATAGAACACGAGAAATAGCGCAGGAAACACTTTAAAAAAAATTTCTAACTACTTCGAGTGCCTAACCTCGTTTTGGGAATAATTATTGACGACAAAAAGTCCAAACCCCGAGGCTGGGTAGATCACCCAACCTCTAAGCGGACATTCAATAATGGTTCGAATTTGTGGCTAAAGAAAGGGAATTTTTTGAAGGAAGTAAATTTTAATCAGCGAACTACAATAGTTTGTTTTCCGTTATTTTGTGTGCCATTCTGTTATAAAAGAAATAGTCCTGGACTTGGTGTGCTCCATTGAGTCACAACTGCACTTGGGAAGTTTGGATAGCAGTGATAACTCTGGTGTAACTCAAGGCTATTTACTTTTCTTTTCTGCTCCTCAAACTTCCACGCGCATCCATAACTCATTGGACCACATGAAATCAAAGACCATCTCTTTAATGTTGCGTTGATTTCAGTTGTTTTGTCGACTTTAGCTGGCATGGAAACCATGACCTAGACTGAAGTTACCAGTCCTTGTCCTGATTTAAAACTTCTGTAAATATTTCTTTAAGATTTTATAAATTACCTGTTTCACAGAAAGTTCCATTGTAAGCCGCAGGGCAAGTGCAGTTGAAGGAGTTCACGTTACCCACGCAGGTCCCGCCATTGTGGCAGGGATTAGAAGCACATAGGTCTAAAGAAAAAAACAAACGTAGAGTAACTATATTAATAATATACATGGAAAAATTTCTCGATTTTGGTTGGCTAAGAGCAGCGCAATTCCAAATCAACAGAGTTCTGAGAAAAGGTAATATTGTAATTACTACTAAATTACCTTTTTCGGCATTGAATTACTTTCTTTTGGGATTGTGTTACGTTCTTCACGTATACTATTAATTGGCAATAGCATGATTTGTCATTAACAGCTGACCATTTTAAGAAATTAAATAAGAAACAAACTCACAAGAACAACATCTTACAGATCTAAGATTTATGTAAAAACAAGACGAATGAAAACGATAATATTTTGACTTTAGTCATTTGCAAATCTCACTTTAACTTTGAAATAAGGTCGAAATATTACCTTCCACATTCGTCTTGTTTTAACTTAAATCTTAAGTCTGCAAGATGTTGTTTTTCAGAGTTTTCCTCTTGCTTTATAGTATGAATTCTCGTGAAATCCCGAAAAACACCCACTCGTAACCATGCCATTGCCTATACTAATAATACACATAAACAAAATTTCTCTCTTCTGATTGGCATCAGATAAGCACATCAGATAAGCAAAAAACAGGTTGGTATGTTTCCTTAGTGGGACTTTTTCCATTTAGACTCTTCTGTTCCACCTCTACCAACTATGGAGAAAAGAACAGCCTGTTGGTTGTTGGTATAGCAAATACTTGGTTGGATTTCTCAAGAATATTGCCAGTAAATTCGAACGTATTTGGAAAGATCGCAATGAAATTGCCGGGAGGTTTTAATTTGCACAGGAGGTTTCAAGTTGCAGCTACCCGAAAAAAATTGCAGTACAAATCGCAACTAAAATCGCTTGTGTGAACAAGCCTTAAGATAGCTTGGCAAACAACAGCTACAAACAGATTTCCGGTTCATGCTACAGTTCTTCATTTTTATGAAAACCTATTTATAATAAAAATTAAGGCCCAGCAGAGAATGCGTATGACAGCCATAGGTTGAAGTGTTTTAAGACATGTTTAATTCTAACGTTTCGTTGTGTCTCGCAGCATCATCAGAGGGTGGAAAATTTTTATAACAAGCACTATATATTACATGCAAATGAGCTAGCTTATCTTTATTACTCTTCGGTCTATCCTTTCGCCTGTTGGTACACACTCTTATTTTCCAGGCAGACAGCTTATCTCGTTTGCATCTAATATAGACCGCTTGTCAAAAATTTTCCACACTCTGATGACGTTGCGAGACGCACCAAAACGTTAGTATTAAACATGTTTTAAAACACTCAACCTATGGCTGTCATACGAATTCTCTGCCGGGCCTTAATTTTTATTATAAAGCTACGTTTTCCTCCTGGTTTATCACTAGCTGATGTTTTGAAAAAATCTGTTTGTGTTTTCTATTACCTAATTCACAATGTTCTCCATGGAACCTTCCCGGGCAAGTACAACTGAAGGAATTCACGTAATCATTGCAGGTTCCACCATTTTCGCACGGACTAGATGCACATTGGTCTACACCGTTAAAAAGAAAACAAAAGGAATACTACATTTGATTTAAAGGAATAAGTCTTCAGGTTCGATCGTTTTCGGAAGAATAATAATGTCACAACTTTAAAGTGGAAAATATTCGGATTTAACCATTATGGGTCCAAGACGTTTCTCCCAAGCAAACCTACAGTCCAGTAACAAGTGACTATAATTATAAGAAATAAAAATTGTTTTGCCGTGTTTATATAGCCAGAGGAAAGCAAGAGAAGAAACTTGGGAAAACTCGAAAGCTGGTGTGTACACTCGAGACCTAAAGTCCAGCCACTTGAGAGTTCTCCCAACCTCTCCTCGTGCTTACATTAGCCTATATAAACGCAGCAAAACAGTCTCTGTTTCAGTTATAAAATAAGCAAAGAACTAAGCAATAATAATTGTGAATGACGAACTTTATTTTCAATATCAAATGGTAAGTTCTCCTCATTAGTTCGTAAACCAATCAGAGCCTCCCATTCGCGCCAAGAACAAATTCTGGAGTCAAGCAACGCCTGTGATGTCTTAACCGTGTTTGCATACTCTGATATTAACAGGGTAAGTGACCAATCACTTCGTGCGCAATAGGAAATTTGTTTCGTAAAAATGTATTAAAGCTTAAATTAGAGATCTTTGCTATTAATACAAGTCTACAATTTCCTTCGCCACAATTTGACGGAACGCAGAGTTCCTGTGAACTCCGCAGAACAGTTACACACCTAAAAATTTATGCTCTGTATCAAGCACCACATCAAGTTCCGTTAAGAAGATTGCAGCAAGTTCTGATCACAATCCAAATGTCAGCGTGAGGGGAACGAATGATCTCCGGTCACACGAAAGATGGTTAACTAAGGAACATGGTTACTAGGGAACGTGGTGACTAGGGAACAAGGGAAATCAATTCCCAATATTTAGCGTGCTTCTTATCAGTAATGAACAAGCCATGTAATTAAAGTTAGTTAGGATTTTTGTTACGCCCAAAAGCAATAACCAGTCGACAAATTAACAAAAAGTAGCAATACTAAACCGAAATTTATCTTGGAAGTTGATATTCAAGCAAACCAAAGGAAATACTCATTATTGTAATCGAGAAAAAATTACATAACGTCTCAATTGTTCTTACAATCACTTTACCTTCATAACAACCATAGAATTCAACCCTCATTGCCCGATGGCCTTCATAGCTTCCAGGGTAAATTCGAATAAAGCGAGCAAAAATAACTGGTGAAAGAACATGGTGGACGATGGAATTCTTGTCAGAGTTTCCAGAAAATACCTTTTGTTTGGAAAAAGAATTATTACAAGAACTGGCATGAGTTTAAGAAGTACAAGTTATTATATGTCAAGCGAAGGCATCATAACCAGACAATTGGAAGAAATAAGGGATAAAATGAACTCCAAATGATGGCATCTGGAAATTGAAGTTTTCAGTTAAACGAAACTAGACGGAAAAGTAACGATATTTTTTTTCTCTCAAAATTTTCCAATGTTTGTTAGTCTTGATCAATATTTGTCAAAAAATCCGACTTTGAAATGACGACGAAATATCACTGACTGTTTTCTATTTGCCTTCTTTCTTTTAAATTAAAACTTGATTTTCAAAATTCTAGCATTTATGGAGTGTGTTGACAAAGGGGTTATCTTGTTTTTACCTTGAGCTGTCCATTATTTTCGTATCGCTTAAAGTCGGTTCCATCGAGGCTGTAACGCACCGCGTATGTTTTCACCCATTGTGGGGAGTTGTCCCTACCTTAGGTGCCGATCTCTATCACTGTAGTATTTTCCATAAAGTCAACTTGAAGCCAAGGACTGGCATCACTAGGCCTTGCTATCCAAGCTGCTACCCGAACCTGGGGAATGGTGGTCAAGTTTATTCTAGCATGAGTTGCTCCGTGAATGCTGTTAAGCTCAGAAGATGCAGTGATTTGAGAGTCTTGAATTTCGTGACTCGCCATGCCGAGCGGCTTCGGACTTGTGCAATCTAGAGTGAGAAAAGAAAATATTCTTTCCGTGTATTAATGGTAGATAAGGAATCTATACACACGTGGTCAATTTCAGCCTTGCTAATTGGTCGAAAGGCATTTCGTTAAAAACTTGGTTGAAAACTACGTCAATGAATCACCGCAAACAAACGTCATTGTGTCTTCGTATCTTCCAGATTAGTATTTCTGCCTTGCTAATTGGTTGAATGGCGCTTCATTTGAAACGTGGTAGAAAAATTACGTCAGTTAATCACCGCTAACAAACTTAGTAAAAGCATGTCTGATTCCCAGACTAGTAGTCCAGGAAAGAGTGGAAACCTTTGTGTAAAAAGCCAAAGGGTGAGACTTAAGCCAAAACTTATGAGGGAAATATTGACGTTTCGAGCGAAAGCCTTTCGTCTGAGTAATAGAAGGACACAGGTTTGTGGTGACAAGGCAGAGAAATACTTGCTTTTTGAATCACAACGCTACTGGACACGAGAAACTCAGACAATCTTGTCAATCCGGGTTGGCGTTTCCCTTCTTAACCTGGTTTCGGGTAAATGTGTCGCAGAAGCGTCAGCCCAGGTTAGCAACTTGAACCTGGTTAACAGCCAGCTAGGGTTTGTATAAAGGGACTATAGGTATCATATACATAAGACATGTGTAGTTAATAGATTACATAGTTTCCACCACCTATTTCAAAACGTTCTCCATAGTATCCCGCAGGACAGCTGCACCTGAAGGAATTCACATAATCGTCGCAGGTTCCACCATTTTGGCACGGATTAAATGCATATTGGTCTTCACCTTTAAAAAACAAAGAGTATGACAGTTGGCTTGTATAGAATAATTCGTCGGGTTTTGTCGGTCAGAAGAACACTCACGTCACAATCTACACTATAATCTATATTATTCATCAAAAAAGGACTCTCTATGCAAAATAACTCTGAAGAGTTTTTCCCTTGGTTTTAAAATTCATTATTTGAAAAACAAGGAACCCGCTCACTTGAATAACGATACTATGTTACCGTATTACACCCACGAACAGATTTTCCCCGTCAAAATTGCGTACTGTAAGTAATACAAACTTATCTCCTACTTTAGCTCATGCAAGAGCTATGCATAATAAAGTTTCTTTTCACCGCACTATTATTATTCTATCCTTTGATAATTTACACAGTTGCCACAGCATTAAAATCCGAAGCTTAAAGCAAGTATGCCCAAGGCAATGTTTCTGCGGGAAAAACGTTGGCCAATGAGGACTTTGATACGACGTTTTACGGGTGAAGAAGTTCAAATGATTGATGACAAAGCTGACATGATGCTTTTTCACTAATGAAAAAAAAAATCACAAGCTTTGAATTTCGAGCGTACGAATTTGATTCGTGCCATTTATCTTGGGGCAATCTCAAAATTCATTTAATAAAACAATTCGGTAGGTAAAATTTAATTTCGGCTGTTCATTGTATGGACAGCGATGTTCATTCGACGGGATATACACCCAGGGTATGTTTACCGGGATTCATGCAGCCGGACCAAGAGGTCTCTCTCGTGTCGGATTCTTTCATATGTGTGGCCTCACCAATTCGCTGGCAGTCATCTTCCCAGCAAGCGTCACCACAAGATATACGCCGTGAAGTGCAAATGCTATTGCCTCGAAACAGACAAACTTCATTGCTTTGGTATCTTTGGAGTATGAATGATTCTTCAGCCTTGTAAGAATTTGAGTCTCCCAAAACAAATTTAACCCTCCCCCTGATGTCGGGAAGTGGAGTTTGACCGCTGGCTACTTACTTGTTCTCTCACTGACGTCTCTTTTCTTTCCAACGACTACTACAAGCATGAAAACAGTTATGTAATTTTCCAGCTATTATTATTATCAGTTTACCTTCGTAACAGCCATAGAATTCAACCCTCATTGCCCGATGGCCTTTATAGGCTTCAGGGTAAATTCGAATAAAGCGAGCAAAAATAACAGGCGAGAGAACATGGTGGACGATGGAATTCCTGTCAGAGTTTCCACGAAATACCTTTTCATTTGAAAAAGAATTATCACAAGAATTGATATGAATTTGAAAATTCCAACGCATAATATTTCAAGAAAAATTCATTACCAACGGAAATTTTTACA
Organism: Heliopora coerulea; assembly: GCA_030142905.1. Lineage (NCBI taxonomy): Eukaryota > Metazoa > Cnidaria > Anthozoa > Scleralcyonacea > Helioporidae > Heliopora > Heliopora coerulea. The sequence goes on along the minus strand of JASJOG010000067.1, from coordinate 1,278,196 downwards.
AATAAAACAATGATACAAACTCTGAATTGTAACTCCTTGTAAGTTCGAGATTTAGCATAAAAGAAACAAAACGAATAAGAAACGGTGATATTTCGACTTTTAAAATTTGAGATTTCGAAAGTCATTGTTAAGCCTGACTTTGAATTAAAGTGAAAATTTTAGTGTTTCGTAATTGTCCTGTTTCTTTCATCTAAGATTTAGAGTTTACAAGATACTGCTATTCATTGGAGTACATTAAGCAAAGAGTAGGTCTTATATCTACCTTGAACACTCCATTTTCTTCATATTCTTGAAAGATGGTTCCATCGAGGCTGTAGCTCACTAAGTATGTTTTCACCCATTGATCGGCATTGTCTCGACCTTGAGTACTTATTTCACTCACCGTTTAGTTATCAATAAAATCAACTTGAAGCCAAGGATTAGCATCACCAGGACTTGCTACCCAAGCAGCTACCCATTCTTGTGGAATGGTAGTACCGTTTAATCTAGCATTAGCAGTTCCGTGGCTGCTGTGGAACTCCGAAGAAGCAGTGATTTGAGAGTCTAGAATTTGATAATTTGCCATGCCGAGCGGCTTTGGATTCGCGCAGCCTAAAACGGCGTAGGAAAATATCTTTAAAGTTTACACCAAGGAGACTATCGATAAAACACTAACAAATCGACCAACTGCTGCACACATTGGGTTTGTCAGTACTGTATAATTTTGATGCACTGGTTTGTCAGTGGTGTATCAGTTTGATATGTTGGCATGTAAGTGTTCTATTAGTGTGATATGTTGGTTTATCGGTGCTATATCAGTTTCATATGTTGATTTGTCAGTGTTGTATCAATTTTATATGTTGGCTTGTCAGTGGTGTATTTATTTCATATATCATTTTGTCAATGCTGTATCAGTTTGATATGTTAGTTAGTCAGCACTGTATAAGGTTGATACATTGGTTCGTGAGTACTAAATCACTTTGATGAGCTGGTTTGTCAGCACTGTATCAGCTTGACATGAAGCAACTTTCGGAACAGACCTTATACATAAAGTATGAGGCAAAGCGGGCGTTTTTGCTTGAGTAGGTAAACGTATGAACCTGGTTGCCTTTACCTTTCAGTCCAGAATTACAAGAATCTGTATTGCAAAACTTGAAACTAGTTCCATCATTGCTGTAGGAAACCATGTAACTTTTCACAAATTGAAGACTATTGTGTCGTCCTTGGGTGCTAATTGCAGTCACTGTCGTGTTTTCCAGAAAGTCAACTTGAAGCCATGGGTTTTGGTCTCCACCCTTAGCCAACCAAGCACCAACCCCTCTAATCAGGTTTAATCTGCCATTAACTGCTGCGTGACCATCATCAACCTCAGAGGAAGCTCTGATCTGGTTATCCTCAATTTGACCATTTTCCATACCAAGACGTTTTGGATCTACACAGTCTAGGATTAAGCAAAAAATACTTTATCTGATCTAGTACTTAACACAACAAAAAATTAAACTACGTTGAAAATTTCTTTATTACTGGGTATGGTCGCCGACAACACATGCTAGCAGGCCCGGTTTACAAATCACTAAATGGGAGAGGATATTCCTGCCAGCATTGCTGTGTGTTGATGTTTATGAAACTTACGAAAGATTGAAGAATTTAGAAAGAATCAAGGACACGAATAAAAGAAAATACTTCCCCATGGAAGACAGAAATTTCAATGACCACTACTTCGTCTCACTAGAATTGCACTTTTAAGTGTTGAACCTTTTGACTGAAAAAAGTGTACATCCCAGGGGTCATTAGCAAGTCGTCTAATTTAGTGGCAAATCCATAACTATGTGGCTGGTATACCTTACAGTTTATTACTCCTACGAGTGACGAACTATATTTGAATTAGGTAAAACGTTTAAAGGTTGATAACTGTCGTGACTGATCACAAGGTATTCCAACGTTTCTAGCAAAGACCCTTCATCAGAGAAAGAAACGTTCTTCCTTTTCTTTCTTTCTATGACGAAAGGCCTTTGCCCGAAACGTTGCAATTCTTCGTGATCAATCAAGCAGTTATCAACCTTTAAACTTTTTACCTTATTTATCACTGTCTACGCAATATACAATTTTCATATATTTCATTTACCTGTTTCACAGAGCATTCCAGTGTACCCAGGTGGACATATACAGTTAAATGAATCAACGTTGTCGTGACAGGTTCTACCATTTTGACATGGATTGGACGCACATTTGTCTAGGAGGGAAACAAGAGGACAGACAGGATAAGGACTAGATAAGCCAGACCTTGGGTACACGAGACATAGTTTAGAGACATAGGGCGTAGTTTAGGGCTAACGCAAACAATTTTGCTGACCTTTTAGGGTTAGGTCTGGGTTTGGGGTTAGGGTTAGGTTTCGGAGAGTTGAACTTGCGATTACCTAATTAATTCAGGTGTGCCCACTAAACTGCATTAGAGCCCCACAGGGTTTAATCCTCAGACTGCCAAGGTCGACTTCTGTTCACATTTGAGATTTTGCTCATGCTAATGCCAAACGATTTTACTCAGGTCAAACCACTGTGGTGCTATTGGCAGAAAGACGTCAGACATATTTTGATAAACTTTGAATGGGGGGGGGGGGGGGGGTGGTAGAATAAGATGGAATAGGATGGGATGAGATGAGATTATCCGGGATACAAAGAAATGTGACTGTATGAGATGGGATGGGTCGGAATGAGATGAAATAAGATAGGATGAGATGAGATTACTAGGATGGGAATAAATGGGATTGTATGAGATGGGGTAGGATGATCAGGGATGGATGGGATGAGATGGAATAAAACGGGATGAGATGAGATAACTAGGATGGGAATAAATGGGATTGTATGAGATGGGGTAGGATGTCTTGGATGGATGGGATGAGATGGAATAACAAAAGATGAGATGAGATTTTTCAGATGGGATGCCTTCTTGACATAGACAATGTCACTATGTCTTGTAGGTGTATTACTTTAACCGAGCTGAACTAAGTGACGTAGCTAAAACTTCATTTCATTTATCAACTTTCATTATTTTTGAGCGCCATCTAATCAACTTACCCGCATAGCAGCCATGAAATTCAACCCTCATCGCTATACGTCCATTCCAGCTCACTGGGTGAATGCGGACAAAGCGAGCGAAGATAGCAGGCGATACAGTTTCCTTGGCGATGGAAATCTTGTCATTGTTTCCAGGAAATACCTGTTGAGTAAAAGAATTAGAATTACTAGACATAGTTTGGAAAGTACAGTATCTTGCTGGTTTAGATAGTTGTGGGAACGCGAGTTCATGACCCTACCTTGATCTGTCCATTCTGTTCGCAAAAATGAAAATTCGTTCCATCGTAACTGAAGGAAACATTGTACGTTTTTACCCATTGATTATAGTTCTTTGATCCCTGGGTGCTAATTTCGCTCACTGTGACATTCTCAAGAAAGTCAACTTGAAGCCAAGGACTGGGGTCTTCTAAAGTTGGGTTCCAGACTCCTGATAATGTCAACCTGGCATTCTCAGCTCCATTATTACGAATGAACCTGGACGACGCACTCAACTGTTCGTCAGTTATTCGACCACTTGCCATACCAAGGGGACTGGGATCGACCCAATCTAGAATACAGAAAGAAAATATTATTAAAAAAAAGAAAAAGAGAGAGAGAGACAACGGTTGAGTGCTTCGATAGATGTTTAAGTGAACGAACGAACGAACGAGCGAACCATCAAACAAGCGAACAAACGAACAAACAAACGAACGAACAAACAAATGAGCGAGTGGATGAACGAACAATCGAACGAACGAATGATCGGTTGATCAGTCGAACAAAACAACGAAGAAACGAACAAAGGATTAATCCAAAGATCAAACGTTCCGCTGAACATACAAACACTTGAATGACAAAATAAATTAATAAAACTGATGAAAATTTACCACTATATTTCACCTAAAGCTACTTCTACTAAAACCTGAGACAAAAAGATATCAGTCTGTATTAAATCTTCCCAACTAAGTGACCCAATAAACATTACATCATCGGAAATACTTTAAAATAACTTCACTAACATTTCGTCAATGCTCGGCACGGAAATTTCAACTTGAATCTACGCAAATTTAGGTCATTCTCAGAGGTGCATTTCCACCAGGTTAATGGTTTGCCGTACAAGGGTAAAGGTTGAAATAAATGCGGTTTTGCTATTTTTTCAGTCGAATTTCAAGTGTCAGAAGTTATGACATCAACGTTCACAACATAAATCGGGGGAAATGAGTTTGAATTTAGTTAACTCTTTTACAACCGGAAGGCTGACGTCAGTATGTGATTGGATCAAAAAGTGAACCAAAAATTGTTGGACATTAGGGATTTTTTTGGCCATCAGTTTCAGGCCGCCATGCGGTCTTTTTCCTCTTCAGTTTCAATCAGCGTTTCATCTTTCCACGTTTCATCTTTCCACGGAAATGAGATGGCTCGTGAAAACAAGCCAATTTAGAACTTCAAACATTTAAAGAAGCCTCCAATCAGGTATTCCGAAAATTCTCATCACCGAAAACTAATAAAAATTGCAAAATTGTTTGACAAGAAAACCTCAGTTTACATGTAAGTAAAGTAATGCTCTCTTTATGCATTAAAATTGTATTTTCGACAGTTTGTTAAACTGATATGCCGCTCACTTTATCCTTTTTCTTGAGAAATACTACTCTTGACCAAATCTTTACCAATAATGGACATTTGTTACTTTTTTTGCGGCCGAGAAACATTTTTGAGGGCAGGACGAAACAAGACTTAGCATTTTAAGGCCGCAAAGGGACTACAGCTGGCATACATGATGACAGCACTGATTGAAACTGACGGCGCCATGTCCACCATTTTTGATTGGCAGCCAGCCTTCCAAACATTCTAGAAAAAGCTAAAGGATTATCTACTGACAAATATATAATATATATTTGGCAGTAAACAGTCCTTTGGCTTTTTTTATTTGATGAACAGCTGACTACTCAGCACTCCTTTTCTACTTCCATATGTTCTAGAGTCTAGTATTTCTTATTTTATGTGGGACCAACATGGCTTCGATGCCATTGTGTTTCGAATGCGAAAGCATTAAAAAGTAAGAGCACAACAGATTATCCACCTGTTTCACAAAATACTCCTGTGTAACTCGCAATGTATAAACATGCATAAACATACACATGCATAAACATACATACACATAAACATACACATGCATAAACATATACCATATACACCTACACATACATATACATATACATATATATATACATATACATAAACATAAACATATACATATACATATACATATACATATACATATACATATACATATACATATACATATACATATACATATACATATAAATATAAATAAACATAAACATATACATATACATATACATATATATACAAAAGCATGTACATGCTGATGTACATATTCATATACATACATACTCGCGTATATTTATTACTACTAGCTTGCCTGCATTACCATTTTCCTCCACTGTTATCACTGAGCAAATTGAAAATATCACTACAGAGCCCCAGACAGAATAACTGTCTCTCTTCTGTAAAGGTTTATTTTCATTTGGAAAGCTTCATAATCAAGGAAAATGAGCAAACTTACCACAGTTAAAAAAGGTATAAGTAACTGAACTTATGAACTGTCTTCAAAGATTTTTGGACAGCAATAAGTAAGTACAATTATTCTTGTATTTCCTGGCTTCCATTGGGCCCTATCATTTCCTCGTGTGTCATGCAATGTGCAGCCCTTTCCATAGCATCGCAGCACCATTTTATATAAAATTATCATCACGTTCCGTAACGATTATACTTATGCAGAGTTCTCATCAGGTTTAAGAACCAGCAGGTAAATTTGATAAAGTGGATTGTGAGGCAGAAGGATGATCCTCACCGTACGAACGAGGCTCCGTAATTTCGTGCAATTAGTGCAATTGTGATGTTAAATCGGTTCCAGTCCCTCTTCTTTGAACCTAGTTCCCAGTCCACGCCAATATAGCAAAATGGGGGATAAGTTGACAAAGCACGATGCGCAACTACGTCAGAATAATGCTTAATATTTTCGCAAAAATATCTGAACGATTTATTGTTTATAAAAAGCTAACTGAACAATTGTTTCTTTTCTTTAAAAAAAAAAACACACCCCAAAAACCGAAGTAGATAGCGAACTTCACTGGCTACGGGCTCTTGATACAAACCGTGTTTATGTCGTTAATTTACCTTCATAACAGCCATGAAACTCCAGCCGCATTGCGCAGGCGCCGTGACAGGTTTTTGGGTGAACGCGAACAAGGCGAGTAAAAATGACGTGCTAGAATGTTTGCCACACAACGGTCGTTCTGTCTGTGTTCCCAGTAAATACCTTTAGTTTTGAAGAAAAAACATCATAACAAAATGAGACGAATTCCAAGTCGTCCCTTATAAAAGTTTCAAATCATGAATGAAAATAATATTTTGTTTCATGTGTTTCTATTCTATATGTGAAATGAAAAATTCTTACGTGAAATTAATATTCATAAGTGAAGGTTCCATTTCATTTTTCCTTTTTTATGTATTTCTGTTTTATACATTTTCATATATTTTTCATATCCATATCATTACAGGTTTCGAACACCTAAATTTCACATGTGAAATTTTGACATCTCACATGTGATTTAGGTATTTCATGTGTGAAAACGTTCCCATTTCATATGTAAAATACATGTTTCGTACACCAAGATTTCACTTGTGAAAGTTTGAACCAAGTTCATTTCACATGTACATTTGGTATTTCATATGTGAAAACGCTTCCATTTCATATGTGAAATGGAAATTTCATGAGTGAAAATGTTCCAATCCCATATGTTTTTTCACTTGTGAAATGACATGTGAAACTTTCATAAGAGCTAATACGCTCAGCTAAAACAAATTCACGTCAATACCTTGAGCTGTCCATTTTCTTGGTAAAACTGAAAGTCGGTTGCGTCGTAGCCGTAAGAAATTGTGTAGTTTTTGGCCCACTGAAGTGCGTCTTTTCGTCCTTGAGTATTTATTTCGGTTAATGTGACGTTTTTGATGAAGTCCACTTGAAGCCATGGATTGAGATCATCGTTCAGAGGACGCCACGAAGCTTTTCCGACGCCATTTGCCGATCTCAAGTTGAGCCTGCCATTCCTCGCGACCAGCCAGCTGCCATACTCCGAGGAAGCAGTGAGTTGATAATCTTGAATTAGACCATTTTCCACGCCGAGAGCTCTTGGATCGGGACAATCTAGAATTGACCAAAAACAAACTATATGGGTGAGCTTAATTGTGGTTTTGTGCGACAAATATAAAGCAATCTGACTGGCCGGCTCAACTATTGCTAAATTTTCCATGGCTAAAAATGTAATAGGAATGAGTGAACCCCGGTCACAAAAATTCAGTTTCCAGTGACTCGTTTTCACAAAAATTCGCTCTCCAGTTACCAGTTTTTGTATCACATGAATGCATATATGCATCCATACATACATATACACACACATATACCCATACATGCAAGATACATACAACATACATACATATAGACATTCATACACACATACATACATACATACAGACATACATACACCCATACATACATACATACATGCATACATACACTCATACATACATACACATGCACGCATGTTTACATATTTCCATCCATACATACATATAAACCTATCGGCATATACACAAATTCATATACAGATATACATATACACAAATATACATATACACATATATACATATACACATATATACCTATACACATATATACATGTACACATATGCATAGGTTAGTTACCAAAACAAAGGTAACTCCATTGGTTATTAACCGAAGTTTTCCATGAAGTTCTTGCAGGAAAATTTCGAAGTTGATTTATTTGGCCTTTATGTAAAGTCCATGTATCATTTCACATGGCTAAAACCATATACAATTAGAGCACTTTCACATATAAAATTTTAATTCCATATGTGCAAACGAAACGTTTCACATATGAATAATTCATATGTGAAATGACATGGTATACGAAACATGCATTTCACATACCAAATGGTACATTCACACTTCTGAAAACAAATTTCACATTTGAAATATTCATCTCATATTTGGAATTAAAACATTTTCACATACGAAGTACTATTTTAACATGTGAAATAGCATGTGAAATTTATGTAAATTTACCCGCAAGAATTGACGAAGTACTAAGTCAGATATACTAGTTCTTATGTCCCAACATTTTTTGAACCCATTCATTATCCCCCTGCTAAATCGTCTCACGTTAGCCAGAATAAGCCTTCCAAAAATTTCACGAGCCGTTTCACATACGAAAATAGCTCTTCATTTATGAAAATCTTCCGATTCCACATGTGAAAAAAAATTTCATATGAGAAATTAATTTCCATACGTGAATCTTCCATTTCATATACATATTCAATACACGCTTCGTATATCAAAATTTCACATATGAAATCTTGAACCGTGTCACTTCACATGTGAATTCGGAATTTCATTTGTGGAAACGGACTGTGAAATGAAAAGTTCATAAGTGAAAATGTTCCAACTCCATATGTTTTTCACATGCGAATTGCCATATGAAATTTTTGTAAGGGAAGACGCCTAAGAGTGGCTTTGTAGTCAACAGTTCAGTAAAAGTCCTACCTTGAGGTTTAATGTCACAGCAGAACAGACTTCCTTTCTGGTTCATACGTTCGTTGGTCAATCCCCACGATGGCTTCCCAAAAACTGCACCACGAAGACGACACGATGGATGGAGGCTACCTAATTAAAAATTGAAATGGCAAAAGTTTTTTCAGAACGTATAGGCCTCCGGTAAAAAAAATTCCCAACCTAGATTTGATTTACAATGGAGGATTGTGATCTTCGCTAGTGGAGGAACGATCTTCTTTACCAATGTTTATCCATTCATTCCTGGAGTCCACAACTGGTACCCAGCGATCCCAGCATATTAAACCCCAAAGTGGCGTTGTTCCAGCTTGGCAAATTTCCTTCGAGCTACAAAGTCGTTTTCCATCTGACAAGCAATTTGTGACTGCCTCTTGATATGATACTGTATTGGCCACTGTTTTAAATATCATGCCAGGCTCTAAAAAGAAGACTAAACCACTAAACTTGTATCATCATTTTCCCCTTTATTTGCGCCATATGCTGAAGTCAAAATACTCGTATACTAGTCAGGGGCGAATTGTTTCACAATCCAGATTGGGCTGTGATCAGAGTCTATACGAGGTGAAAGTTAATTTTCGAGTGACAAATTCATAAATTTTAAGACCCAACCGGGAACAGTTGCAAAAAACACAACAGCTTGACAAAGGTCGGGAATCAAACCTGAGACCCGGCGATAATCATGCAGTGCTCTGCCAACTGATTTATGAAGATATCAGCTACAGGTTGTATAAGCTTTCTCGTATTTTTCTTGAGTTTCAAGCAGTACCAACGAGAGAGGGGGGGGGGGGGGTAGTGGTGTCAATTGACCCCGGGCCTGGAAGAAATCAAATAGCGTGGTTAGCTGGAAAATACTATATTGAATTCAGATTTTTTGGTACTGAAATAATGAACTATTACTCGTGTGCTACCAGTGGTCCTAAAGGCGAGATTTCTATTTGGTACAAAATGTTGCGCGCGCGACAGTTATATTGTTAAAATTCAATAGATTTCTACTTGTTTGTACTTGAGAGTCCCAAAGATAATAGGAAAAAGTCACGTGCGCGACATTTAGCACCTAATGGAAATCTACCTTATGTATGATAAGACAATATGACCATTTTTGCATTCTAATTTGTTAACTTTCGCGCGTTCCAAACTCGAAAAGATATACGATTTTAGATTACATGACGTTTACACTTATGTGACATCAATGTGCGTACAGTCGACTCCCGGTAACTAGAACCCTCGCAAACTCGAACCTCGCGCTAACTCGAACCAAAATTGATTTCCCCTTGATTTTTGAAAAACATTTACAGTAATTTTACCCTCGGTAACTCGAACCCTCGGTAACTCGAACCCTCGATAACTCGAACCTCCCGCTAACTCGAAGCAATTATTGTTTCCCTTAAGGTCCTTTTCTATATGATTTTACCCTCGATAACTCGAACCATGTCTGTCAATACCTGACAAAACAAAACAAAACAGTGTATCATAGTTTTAAACATTGAATTTGTTATGAAGTCTTTTTATACTACACCAAACATGTCAGTCCAGTTCAGGTTTCTCTGATTTAGGATACACTTAATTACAGTGCACTGTATGTTCATAAAGCCTTACTCCTTGTGCCAAGCCATTGACGTGTTACAGACGTTTAGTTTGTTTATGGAGGTTGATACCGATTCTTTCAAATCGAACCTTAGAAACCTTTCAAGAATAATAGACCGTAATAGATTAGTCGAGAAGCGTCAGGGCGTATTAACTGACTATTTCTCGAAAATGTAAATCTCATGAACTCAGTAGCAGTAGCACGTTCTCGTTGGACCTGCAAAGTTTGCAGAACGGATCTCTCCTGCTGCTTTGCTTTTTTTTGTTTCACGTTACGTTCTGATTTATACAGTAATGATTAACAAATATATTGCTCCAATTTCACTCGACTTCTCTATACTGTAATTAAGATTGATTAAAATTTGCTCTGTATGAATAGAAAAACAGTAAACACCATTTTTTCCTTATTTCCGGAAGTTTGTTCTCAGCTCCCGATAACTCGAACCCCCGATAACTTGAACCTTTTTCAATTTCCCTTGAAAGTTCGAGTTATCGGGAGTCGACTGTAGTTTGACTTGAAGTAGCACTTCAGAGTATAGACAGTATGGATTCGTTATTCATGGAATACTAAATGAACTAGAGATGAAGGAAATTAAATGTTAGATGTATGAGAGCTTATAAATATCTGAAGATGATAAATGAGTGATCGTCAAGCCCTGTACTCAGAAAAACGATTTCTGAGCCTCAGACGGGGATCAAACCTGAAACCTTCTAATGACCAGTGAGACGCTCTAACCATTGAGGTACCAAGACTCAGATGGAGAGCCAACGTGCGAGTTCGACATATATGTGCGACCTAAGCGGAAGCCACTATATATTGATAATGATAGATGAAGTTTACATGTTAGATGTACGAGAGCTTGGAAATATCTGAAGATGATAGATGAAAGATCGTCAAGCCCTATACTCAGAAAAACGATTTCTGAGCCCCAGACGGGGGTTTCCGCTTATATGTCGAACTTGCACCTTAGCTCACCATCTGACTCTTGGTAGCTCAATGGTTAGAGCATCTCACCGGTCATCAGAAGGTTGCGCGTTCGATCTCAGTCTGGGGCTCAGAAATCGTTTTTCTGAGTATAGGACTTGACGGTCATTCATCTATCATCTTAATACAGAGTACCAAATTGGAACAGATATTTCGAAACCGGGATGAAAGTGATAGCGGTTATTCCCCACCTTATGGAACGTGTTGGTACTTAGATTCTCATGGTCTAAATGTTTACCTCTTTAAATGAGTACCGACGGCTGTTGTAAAGATACAGTCCAATCATACCATTTCTCTATATCAGGATATTATCCTTCTTTTGTTAAAATTTCGTATTTCCCTCTAAAGATAAGATTATTCCGATGGAATGAAGGTGTAAAGACAGCTAGAACTCCACCATGCTTAATGTCGATTCTGCCATTTTGGTTGCCAAGCAGGGACCATGCTAAATCACCAAAAAAATGTCAACTACTTCCCCGTACTCTGGCTGCGTATGCTCAGAAAAGACTGCCAAGTACTCTACTGTATTTCTGAAGGAAATGGTCGAAATAGCTGCCAAGATACCACGATAACAGTTCACTCCGTCTATCCTTATTCCGGGATACTTGCACAAGAATGCTTTCTAAAATTACTGAAGATAGTCGAAGCATCTTTATGTACGCAACAACTATTCTTGAGTGCAGTTCACTTTCAACACAGCTTTTATGTTTTCAAATTTCAATGCCTTTATAACCCAGAAAACTCCGCGGAAGGAACTGTTCACATGCTGGCGTGATGCTGAATAGAAAGTTTATCTTAACCGGAATGAAGAACTCCCTTGACGACTAAAATCGTCTGAAGGGAGCGAAAGTAAAATGGCAGAGTTTGTTGTCAGTCGAGAAAGTGTTAAGGAAATAATCTTTAAGCCTTTTGCGACTGAAAGTTTTCCCTTGACGTTGTCGCACAGCATTCTCCAATGCTTGTACATTTTTGATAAATTAAGATAACTCAAAAATAGATTTATAACCTTCACATGTAAAATGTACCAGAGCTATCGTCAAAGAAAAACGAACATGATGTTCATCTTACCGATATCTATGGATATCGGTAAGATATCCATAGATACTTACCGATATCTATGGATATCGGTAAGTCTATCTTACCGTTTCTGCGCTTTTCCCGAAATGGCGGAACAGCAGACGAGCGTACGTGACGCACGCTAATTTAAAAAAGGAAATAGTGGTATAAAAATGTCTCCCAATTCATGATAAATGTCCTTTTTCTCAGTTGGTTGGTGCTATTGTTCTCCACTGCAATCATAACCCTATTTGGTAAGCCTTTTTGGACAAGCCTCTTGTTTATGATCCGTTTCACGAATGTCCCAGTCACTGGAATTCTGGATCTCATCCCCTGTCATTCAAGGAAAGTGGATACAAAATGATGGCGACAGCAGAGGTCATAAAATCCACAAATTTTAGCGAAAATTCGTTAGTTTTTCATTTGTAATTTCGATTGGTCTTGAAAACAATTGACAAGACTTCACTTGGTATGAGATACAGTTCTAGAGGTACAAACTTTCGAAGAGAGACACTGGAATAGGTGTAAAAATTTGAATTATAGAAACCTATCCTACCAACAATTCGGTAACAAATGCAGATCGGTTGTCGCCACCATGAAAACAGGGACCTCATTTGTATTCATCTTTAGTTAATTGACTATAATTTTGAAGAGAACAAGTGTTTGCCTTATAGAACAACTGGCCGTTCCTAATCGCTAAAAACCCTGTAAAATTCTCTGCCGTCTGTCTTCAAACCAGCTCTGACATTATTTTGCTGGAACGTGACGATCTAAGAAGATTCTGTACAGATTAGTTAAAGCAGCAGAGCGAGCAATCCGCCAGTGTGATTTTCGCCAACGGAATGTAGCCTAAGCTCATTAACACGCTATTTAGTACTTCTTTAGTGACTGATAATGTGAAACATATTCGTACGGCTCTCGGATCAGCTGCTGGTAAGTATTTGATGGATCTTCCTCATATGACTTTTGAGAGCTCTTCAGGCTACATGTTGATGGGTGATCAGACTTTGATGTGGCTACATTATCTTCCTTCCCAGCCTTTTCTGCAATAGAAGAGTTGTATTTCATTAAAATAAAGTTCCAACGCGTCGAACTTACATCTTCCTAACTAAATCATTTCAAATTCCTTACCGAAACAGCATTGGACCACATAACATACAACATTCGTAGAAAACAGCGTTTCAAATAACATTAATGACATTAAAATAACATACATATACACAAACATTTACACAAACATATATACACACATACATACATACATATACCCACATACATACATACATGCACATAAATACATACCTACATTCGTAAGTACTCATACGCACAGCACATATGTATATACATATAGACATGTAAGAAATATTACCATTGTCTTGGTATTGTTTATCCACCGTTTGCATTTTGTAGTTTGGAATAACATACTCTTCACAACTATCCATGCTTTTAGCTCCATAAACAGTCAAAGGAATTACGTAAGGGCTATCATCGTCTTTACAATTTTCGATATTACCAGACTTTTTAAATTTGGAATTGCTATCAGAAGACGATGCTGAACGAGACCTTTGCCTTTTGACCCAGCTAAGCGAAAGAATGATAAAATGAAATCAAGAATTTTGAAAACAACTTTTTAGTTTTCAGCCTAATTTAACAACAGCAATCCTCCATTGTCAGAGGCTGTTCGATTGACAGCATCCTTCATTTATCTTTGAATCCAATGACTGGCTAAAGCTAGTGCAATTCCGAGACAATGCAACGCAGAGAAAAGGTAGTTAAATGCCAGAATAAGGTACTTCAATGGAAATTCCTTGGCGCACAAAATATTCCAGTGAGCTAAAAAAACCTGTAGCTCATAATGAGCCAATCGAATAAGTGAGGAAAAAGTTGGAGAAATTGCGAACAATTGACAGGGTTTTAATTTGATTTCATTTTGTGGGTGGTCTTCTTAGCTCGGGCGATTATATATATATATGATTTATAGATATTCATGAATCGGATGGTTTTTCGTTTATCATGGACCCCAAATTGTGCTTCCACCACGAGGTCACCTGAGTTTTACACTCTTTGAAAAAATATTTGTGTAAGTCAATTTCAAATTGAATAAAACCATGCGATTACTTATAATAATACAACCATGAAAAAAGTCACCCTATTTTGCTCATTTTTTTTCCTTCAAAAAAATAAAGCGCGTATTACCATTCAAAAAGTATCCTTTATAAATCTCGCTAACCTTTTCCTGCACGAAATTATTAGAAGAATTACAGCTACGCCACTGCATATCAATCCAATCAAAATCCACATCCAGTCTGGATAAAATGACAAAGAAATTATGTTGATGATTAGTTATCGAGTTTGTTTGCATTTTTTCTTCATTTTACCCTTAATTCATCTTTTCATTATTCCATCCTTTTATCATTCACTCATCCACACATCCACCCATCCACCCATCCACCCATCCATTGATTCATTCTTTTACTCACTCACTCACTCACTCCTTGCGAACTTCCGTCACTCGCTTAGTCAATGACTTACTGAGGCGTAGGATACAAGTTTAGGTTTGCGGCAAGTTTCCTGCACCTCTTTCACATAGGTAAAGAACACACATTGAATAAACATTACTGGATTATGTAAGCGGTAAGATTTCCGCATTTTAAATGGCACAAGTAAAATTCGTACGCTTGAAATCAAAAGGTTGTCATTTTTTCACTCATGAAAAAGTACTGTATCAGTGTTCTGATTGGTCGTAGATATCTATGTTCTCATTGGCCAACGTTTTTCCCGCCAAAGCATCGCCTTAGGCAAACTGGCTTCAAGCCGAGGATTTTAATGTTTTGGCAGTTGTATAATCTATCAAAGAACAGTATGAGGAAATTTTGCTGGACTACAACTTTATTATGGATAATTTTGAAATAAACGTCTGTTAGAGACAAGTTTAAATTACAAACAATACACAATTTTGACGAAGAAAAATGTGTTCGTGAGGGCAGAAAGGTACTTATCACTAGTGTCTTTATTAATTTGAATGTCTTCTTTGTTCTCCAAATAACTGACTTGAAAACTTTAGTATTTATCAACTACATCATGATAAATACTTTGCACAATTTTTATTCACAAGTTGAGACGTACCATAAAGCTTACTCGCTCGTTGTTCGCTGGTTCGTTTTATAATACATCTCAACTAGTGAATAAAAATCGTACAAGCATTTACCATGAAGTAATTCATGTTTACTACAAGGCGAAAGCCAAATGGGTCGAGGAAGGCTCGAAGCCTCAGAATCTCCTCGTTTTGGCGGTTCCCTGACTCCGCTAACGCAGTACTCCACATTCATATCATTGTTTGTGTGTTTACTACATATTCTTAAAGTCAGTTTGCGTACATTCCCCTATAAAAAGGGTATTTTTGTAAATAGTTAGGAGACACGTGCCCCTAGCACGCTTGGTTCTCGCGGTTTTGCTTTTTCTCTCATTCACTCAAACCTTCTTAAACTAGTGGTTTTGATTTTAATGCAGTTCAAACTCTGCCATAAAAGAGACGTACCCCTTATTGACGCCAACTTACTTTTAACATCGGTCGATTTCATCGCATGCCGCTCTCGGTAACAAGAGCCGTTAACATTTGAACATACTCCTTCGATGTAAGAAGAATTACAGTGGCATTTTCTCTTGCACTCATAACCAAAGTAACCAGTAGGACATTCTAAAATTTAAAATATTAGACCTCATTTAATATCATGCATTTTTAGTTGCTGGAGACATTCATCGCTATTTTGATACAGTCACAGAGACAAATTGACTTAGCGAAACCTTAACCCCTTTTGCATTGGAAACATTTTGGGCTAAAATTTTGCCACGGGTGCCGCTATTTTTGGGCACAGCACGGGTGATTTCCATTGTGTAAACGGTGCGGACTTTCTAAAATTTTGTACTCGTGGCTGAAAATTTAGCCGTGCCGAGCACCTCCGTGTATGTAGATCTCGGCACGGCAAATTGTACGTGCCGTGCCCAAAATTCGACAGTGTAAGCGGGGTTCTAGTTTTCTGTCCAAAAAAGAGTTGGTAGAGTTTTCATAATTGCGAATAGAGATGATATCTGCTTTTTCTTCTCCGGTTCAGAGCGTAAGTAAATATGATTTCGACATTATATTCCACCGGAGTATGTTATTGTTACGAGTTTAACAGAATATTTTAAAATGTTTTTTTTTTTGATTTTCAGTTTACTTCGAAAGGTTTCACCTTCATAAATGGGTCACCAAATCGTAGTGGTAAATTTCCTCCGGCTGTTAAAACGCCAGAAATGGCACTGTCGATGTTCAGCGTAATTTTCTCATGAACTGCCGTAATTCTTGATATATATATATTCACCACTATTTTTGAGGTATCTTACTTTAGATGCACCGATTGGTGGGGCAGAAGATGTTCAATTTTGATTGGAAAATTTGATTGGTAGAAAACTAAAAATTTTGGGGACTTTAGTGTATCTCCTAAGAATTATAGGCATCCTTCAGGGCTTTATTATTTTGATAGTGCACCAGTGGTTTTGTTAAGGAGGATTCTAAGGTGAGCCACCAAAGAGAAGAATATGGGCGCTTAGCCTGGTTTTCAACATAAACCTAACCATCGGACGTTTCGGATTGACGAAATACATATTGCACATGTCACATAAGCTAATCCAGCCACGTCGAAGAAGTAACTTCGTTATTGGTGTCAAAGACTTCAAAGCATTCCACCTTAGAAGCCCTGGCTAAATGCTAAATAGATATCCAGAGACCAAAAGACAGCAATTTCTTATAAGTTTTATGAGCAATTTACTGCAGCAATTTTCCTTCGAACAAAACGACGATAAGATGATAAACTGTACATAAGATTAATTCTTCTTTGTTCCTGGATTAGGAGACGTCGGTCCTTCTACTCTTGCAATCTCGCGTCCCCTGTGCACGGCGATGAAGTGGAGAAGCAACCAACTGATTGATTGATTGATTGATTGATTGATTGATTGATTTAGTGAAATTATAGTTTTCCAAGAATCCTTTTCTACTTACTTTCATTGCAATCACTTCCTCGCCATCCCGGGAGACAGTCACATTCTCCAGTTTCAGGATTGCACCAGTCTGTGTTGGTCTTGTTACAAGAACATGTGCTTGTACAGTGAAGTCCGTAACGAAAGTCGTCACAGACTGAAAGATAAACAAAGAGTGCATAAACAATTTGGACAAAAAAAATTCTGAATATTCGCTCGCAACCTGCTACTCATTCCTTTCCTCCCTCCTTTCCTTCGTTCCATCTTTCCTTCATTCGTTCCATCTTTCCTTCATTCGTTCCATCTTTCCTTCATTCGTTCCATCTTTCCTTCATTCGTTCGTTCCTTCGTCCGTCCATCCGTCCGTCCCTCCGTCCCTCCGTCCCTCCGTCCGTCCGTGCATCCGTCCCTCCCTTCCTTCTTTCTTTCTTCCTTTCTTTCTTCCTTTCTTTCCTTTCTTTTCCTTTGCTTTCTTTGCCTTTCCTTCCCTTCCTTTCTTCCTTCCTTCATTCTTTCCTTCCTTCCTTCCTTCCCTTCCTTCCTTTCTTTCTTCCCTTCCCTTCCCTCCCTTCCCTTCCCTTCCTTCCCTTCTTTCCTGCATTCCTTCATTCCAAGACATAGCATCTCGTAAAAACATTTTCAACCATTATCCAATTTTTTGTATAATCAAATATCTCGTAGGTTGATTGAGTGAGGAAGAGAGAGAAAGAAAGAAAAAGGAAACAAGGACAACGTGCCACGAAAAACATAAGTCTGCCGGTAATCTTGAATCGGATCGGTATTTTCAATGAATCTTATTTGTTTGAAATGTCTTACACTCTGTAATTCTTGATTGTAGTCATGGGATTTGTTACTAAGAATATGTCCAGGTGATAATTTACATATCACTGTAGTTCTTCAGAAGAGTCCGACAGATTTGTTTACCCTATTGCGTTCTTGTTCTCTCGATTTCTCTTCACTTTACTTCATTTTACATCTTAATCGTTCTTGCTCTATCACCTTTTCTGCTCTTTTGACTTATTCCTGGTTTAGTTCACTCATTATGGCCATCTTTTCGTCAATTTCTTTTCACATCCCTCGCTGTTTCCTTTCCTCCTTGCTTACTCCTTTTTCCTTAACAAATCCTCTCTCGGCATCGCTCAATCGTCCTTAGTCTTCTACCTCCAACCAATATTAGTTACTTATACTCACCTTCCGTGCAATAATCCCCAGTCCAGCCTGCCTTACAGTTACACTGCCCGCTAACTGGATCACATGACTCGGTATTTTCCTGATAGCATTGACAATAAAGTCCACAGTTCTTTCCATACTTGTTATTTGAACATGCTAAATACATTGTTGGATTAAAAAGTAAAGTGAACATATAAATGATACATCCCATGACCTCCGGCCGGTGGATAGATGGTCGAACGGATGAACACACAGATGGACGGGCGGGTGGGAATAACGGTGGTTGGATGAATGGATAGGTGAATGAAAAGGTGGGTGGATGGAAGGATTGGATGGGTGATTGGGTTGCTGATTGGGTGCGTGAATGCATGGATAGATAGATGGTTGGGTAGGTGAATGAATGGATGGATGGATGGATGAGTAAGTGAATGGTTCGATTGATGGGTAGTTGGCTGGTGAGTGTGGAAATGGATGGGTGAATGAATTGAGTTCCCTTTTGTGAAAACGTCCCTTCGAAGTCTACAAACTAATCCAATCACAACGCGAGACTTCGCTCGCGCCTTTAGGTAAACACTGAATTACTGGAAGTCTATCGAGGGTTGGGAGACGTTAGATAAAAAACAATTTCCATGTAGTCACATTGTTATAATAATTGGAGTGGTGCGTAGACAGTGATAAATAAGGTAAAAAGTTAAAAGGTTGATAACTGCCGTGATTGATCTCAAAGAATTCCGAATCGGTCACGAAGAATTCCAGTCACGGCAGTTACCAACCTTTTAACTTTTTGCCTAGTCACATTGTTGCCGTGTGAGGGAAGGAAACACGGTTGGAAATCTTACTGGCTTGTTGTGAGATGCGTTCGGTGCAAAGCTGCGACGAGTCTGTTAACAAGTCATAAAACAAAGTTATTTTATCAAGTCACAAAAAAATGGCAAAAAACCAAGTGGGTTGCTACTTGACATGTGCAGTACGCTAGCACGTCGTTGAAACAATCTTGAACAGATTTCTTAGGGGATGTAACTTCACAACTATTTACATCAAACTTTCAAAACAACCCGTCAAAAACTTGTTTCAACGAGGCAGAGCAAGGCGTGCGAATGCATTCCAAAATCGGTTTGTACAGTAACTTGTAACAAGGTGGCGGCAAAGACTACAGAACTACATGTGAGCTAACAAGGGTCAGAAAAGAAAATAATCTCTATTTGACGAAAATTTAAGTAATGAAACTTCGTCAAGCAGTTGTCAGGACGATATACTTTGAGTAGTAAAATTGTCTCGTATTAAACAGAGTAAAACGAATATTTTTAATATAATTTTTATGTATAATTTATATATATGACGAAGGGACACGTCCTCGAAACGTAAGGTTTTCTTTTCCTTAATAAAGTTGTTTTAAAAGTATATATGTAATATTTAAAAACCGAGCAGGAGTGCTTTATCGGGATTTAAAACACGAGGCGATAGCCGAGTGTTTTAGATCCGATAAAGCATGAACTGCGAGTTTTCTTAGATGTCTTCTAAAATGAACCTCCTAATACGCTAATTCGTGAAGAAAGGTTGGAAATGTGTCATTTGTAAGCCGAAAAAAAATTAACTTCTTCTTCACATGTAAAGTCACGTGTCTTTACCACATATAAAGACACGGCACGGTTATGATTTTCTCTTGTATTTTCCTCATGAATTCTTAATGAATTTTAGAAATATAAATATAAAATATATAAATAAATAAAGAATATATATATATATATATTTATATATTAGTATGTATTTATATATTTTATATTTTTATATAATGCCGAATGGAAATGGCCAAATGGCACCCTTCTTAGGCCAAAAACTCTTCACAACGGCCTGTAAAAGAAACGAATGATAAATGTTACATCACTCACATTTTTCACAATATGTCCCATTCCATCCGGGCAGGCACTCACACTTTCCAGTCACGTGATCACATGTGGCGTCATTCTTGCATTGACATTCCTCCCCACAACCCGTACCATATCGTCCAGACTGACAAGCTAGAAAAAAGTTAAAAACCGTTACTAAGAATAAAATTTTATTCTCAGGTGAAGATTATGCAATCCAGGTTTCATAAAGGCGATAGTATAAAGTTTGAGAAGCAGAGATATTACCTCTGCTATGTACTAACTTATTTTGATGAAACTGCACGTTTATGTTGGATTTTTTCCAGACAAAAGCAGTCCCTGGAGCGACTTTTTGTGAAAAATTGAACTGCCAAAAGTACCTTTTTATCCAAGAGCGCATAAGATAAATGAAAAAGGTACAGCACACATGACGTTATCCACAAAGTGGGAATTAGGCTCTAGTGAAAAACAATGTATGTACAGTTTACCCATAAAAAACATTTGTGTAGGCAGATGAACGACTTTTTGGCGAGAGTTTATGGTGATGAACAAATCCGTGAGGTCTTTTCAGCTCTGTGAGAGAAGCGTATCCGATTTGGTACTAAATGTTGTGACAGAGATTTGTCATTTGTGAGGTTATTGTTTCATGGTGGAGTCTAATATTGCGATTCTATTCATGAAACTTTCGGAATAAGTGTTTGTTTGTTAACGAGTTTGATATCGAAACATATTAAAGCTTAAGGCCTAGTTTTCACAAGCGACATAAGCATCAACATAAAGACATACGCAAGCGTAGGAGCTACTTCACGTTAGGTAAATCCCTTTGTATTGGTGAAGTGCAAAGAGTTCAGTTGACGATGAAGTGCTAACTGCGCTTGCTTATGTCGGTATGCTTACACTTACGTCGTTAGTGTAAACCAGGGGTGGTGCCAGAGCGAGCTACGGCCCCCTTGTGGGGGGAAAAATCAAGAATTTGTCAAGGAGTTGTCATTGAAGATAACCCATTTATATATTGTACAAACTATGATTGCTTGTTATTGATTTAGCCACGAAAGATAATAGACTCCTCTCTTGATGTCAAATCAAAAAGTAAACTGTTTCTGGTCAGTTGTAGCGATTATTCTTGCGAAAAATAACATGGTGTTTTTAACCGTTATGGAAGGAAATTATAAAGGAAAGGAAATTATAAAGGAAAGAAAATTATAAAGGGAGAGAGGTCCCGCTCCCCTGGTTTAGGCCCCATTTCGGAGACGTTAGCCCCTGCCTCACGGAATTCCTAACACCACCTCTGATGAAAACTTGGCCTAAGGGTTGAGGAAACCACTTTGAAATTTGTAGCCTAGGAAGACAAAGAGTATCTCTTGATAAATTTATTATTATAATTATTCTTTATATTATTCTTATTGTTTTTACTGTAATTGTTATTGTTATTGTTTTGATACTGCTTACGTTGATCGCAGTGTGTCCCTCGCCATCCAGGGGACTGGTGACAATTACACGAGCCATTCACGTGATCACATGGTGCATTGTTCTTACAAAGACATTTCTGATTACAACTGAGACCAAAGAAACCTTCGACACACTCTGTAAAATGTTTAGAAAAGAAGAACAATAGAGTGCATGACTGATAAATCCATAATTCAGCACTTAAAAAAATATTGCGATTGTGAAAAATTACGCAAATGCAAAAAATCTGAAAGAGCTGTCATCCTTTTAAAAGCAATGGCCCTTGTGAACTGACCGTGAACTGACCCTGAAAGTGTAGATGAACTTCAGGTCAAGGTTCATTGAGCCCCAGATAGGGATCTAACCCACAACCTTCTGATGACCCGTGAAACGCTCTAGCAAAACTCGTCCGTTAACCATTAGCTATATAGACGAAATAAGTTTCTCGTACTTTGTTCACATCTATCTCCAATGTACCCACTGTCACAAAAACACTCTCCGGAGGCAACATCACATGAACCTCGATCTGAGCAAGCACATTTGTTCTTGCAATCTTTACCATATAAACCTCTAGGACATACTGAAAAAGAAATTACATGTTAGAAAGAAGGGAGGAAGGAATGACGGAAGGAAAGAAAGAAAGAAAGAAAGAAAAGAAGGAAGGAAGGAAGTAAGAAAGAAAGGAAGGAAGGAAGTAAGAAAGAAAGCAAGAAAGGAAGGAAGGAAGGAAGAAATGATTGAAAAATTTTATTCAAGTGTCAATGTATTTAGTACACTGTTTCAAGTAAAAATTGATTGAAATAGAACCACCTAAATTTTATTAAAGTTTAACAGATCATCAAAATATCTTAATTTTTCTATTTTCACATACTGCAAACGTTCAAAATACTAAGCAGAGCACAGAAACCAATCTCTACAACTATCATCTAGCAGGTTATCAACATCCTAATATCCTAATGTTTCTCTTAAAAGACTTTATACTAGATTGAATCCAAACAATCAGGTTTAGGACAGCAGGAGACAGCTTTTACCTTCTCGTTCACTGCACTTGTTGTTGATGA
The DNA here is from genome assembly GCA_030142905.1 of Heliopora coerulea. Lineage (NCBI taxonomy): Eukaryota > Metazoa > Cnidaria > Anthozoa > Scleralcyonacea > Helioporidae > Heliopora > Heliopora coerulea. The sequence goes on along the minus strand of JASJOG010000067.1, from coordinate 1,255,306 downwards.
AGCCAGGTTTGCAACTGCATTCACCAGTTATAGCATGGCATCTGATAAATACATCAAATGTAGGTCGTGAGATGGTATAAATGGCAGGAGACAAGATATCACAATATATTGCGCAAGGCTTTTCTAGTCGGCATAAAAGGTTGACAAGCGAGCATTTCACGAGGTAACTATGGCCAGAAGGAATGCTAAAATCATTCGGTTGACACCTACCTCAACGTTGTGTTACGTTGGCAAGTACAAACATTTGTACAGTTGGTTCCATAAGTTGAATTTTTACATTCTGGTTAAATGAGAAAGTGTTTTATCAAGTGAGAAATGTAAATACTCGAAATGTTAGTGTTTTGTATCCTAAATTTCCGCAGTTTCCTGACCCTTTTGCATTTTTTGCACGTCGTTTAATGCTGCCTACATGGCATTCTACCCCTCGTTTGGATTTATTTATTTATTTATTTATTTGAGATTATTTATGCACGGTAGCCATTCAGCACACTAAGCTGTTTTTCAATGGGCCGTGCTTTGATCTAAAAATCTATTAAATTACAAAAAGTTGCAAAGCCTACATACTAATCAGCTTCACCCTATAATAACTACTTTATTTACAACCTATCAATAAACTAATTATATTACAAACTACCGATTATTAATAATATATACAAACATAACTAACAATTAACATCATACAAGTGTTTAGAATCCACACAAGCCCAAATTCATGCAGTTCAAACAAGTGTCGTCTTGAAATGTCTTGGACAATCTTAGAGCCATTATCAATTATTGTTTCCTAAATTTTGGAAATAGTGATCAATTAGATTTTTAAATCTTGTCGTAGACAGAGGTTGATACTCAGAAACTATATCGCAAGGCAATTTGTTCCATGCAGCCGCTTACCTATATGACCTATATTAGGTGATACATAGCATTATTTCTGATATCAAACATTTCAGATATATATTCTGGTAATTGTCCTTGTAGTGCTTTAAAAGTAATGTTTACTTCCCGTTTCTTTAATTTCGATTTCTAATTACACCTTCCTCCAAATCAATATTTCTGGCTTATCAGTTTGCCCGTTCCACTATGTGTTGCATGATAGAAGGGCAAACACCCATAGAAAATTAACAGCCTACATTACGCAACAAAAACTAAAGAAAAGAAAGAAAAAAGGAAGAAAAGAGAAAGAAAGTAAGAAAGTAAGGAAGACGAGAAGGAAGGTAGGATGAAAGTAAAAATCAAGCAAGGAAGGAAATAAAGAAGGAAGGAACGAACGAACGAACGAACGAACGAACGAATGAACGAACGAGCGAGGATCGAAGGACAGACAGACAAACATAACGGACAAAGAATAATAAGTATATAAACCTACTTCTCTCACAGTACTCTCCTTGCCATTCGCCAGTACACTTGCAGCTACCATCAGATTTGTTACAAACAGCCTCATTTTCACATTTACATTTGTGTTTACATTTCTTCCCATAAAACCTAAATTAAAACGACCCTTATATAGTAAGTAGTATGTAACTGTAGTAGGCTCCCAGTTTGCGTGGCGGTAATGCATTCTGGGGTTGAACAGTAGTCACGCGATTAAATATCACAATAGTAGTCACAATACTAGATCACAATAATAGTCAAAAATGATGGGAAATTAAGGCTTAATATCTGGTGACGTTAGGAAGAGATTTCGAGGGGTATAAAAAGAATGTAAGTAGAACTGTAGTTAAGAAAAAAGTTTAAATAAAAGGTCCTTGTGTAGGACACTTAAGTAAGATGAACATACCCGTTAGGACAAGGCTGATCACATGATATTCCAACCCAACCAGCAAGGCAGTCACATGACCCATCTTCAACCGAACAATTGGCATTGTTACGACAACTACATTCACCATGACAACGAGGACCAAAGGTATTTTGCGGACAGCGGTGTTCACAATAAGTGCCATTGAAACCAGGAAGACAACTATAAGAACATACACCAATTTATTGAATTTCTTCTTATTAATCGTAGAAATATTGTACTGTTCTCGTTGGAGACTATATCGTTACTTAGCATCAAAACAAAAACATGCTTTTTTGCAGGTTTGATATTTCCTTAATACAGTTATATTTTATCCATGTATAAAGGAAGAAACAAACTCAGAACAATAACGCCATCTTGATAACTCAAGATATGAGCTAAAATCACAATTTCGTTGTAATTCTCTTGACTTTAACTCATATCTTGAGTTACCAAGATGGCATTATTGTTCGAAGTTTGTTTCTTCCTTTATTTGCTAAAGTTGTCGGCTGGTTCTGGATTATCCATGTATAATGGCATGCTGAGACAGCTTACGGAGTAAACCGAGGAGCTTGTGATTCGCACGTGAAATAATTTGATTGTTTCAATTTCACGTTTGAAATCCACGTTGATGTATGCGATGTGGCGTTCTTATTAAATTCTCGTACATTTGCGCTCCAATTTAACTACCATGTTTAACTAGTGGAGTCTACATTGGTGGACACGACCAGAAATTACCTGCATTCCCCCGTAAATGGATTACATATTCCTTGATTGGCAGTGCAATTACAAGCTATACGACATTTATCCTCTGCCATCCCACTCTCACACGTATGTTCACAAAATCTCCCTGTATATCCTTGAGTACAATTGCACTGTCCAGTGTCTATTGCACATTTTGCATTATTCTGACATTTGCACTGGAAAGTACAGTTGGGACCATATGTGTTGTTAGTGCATGGATATTGACATCTACATTGAAATGGAAAAGAACGTTGGCTTTGTTATAATATTTTTATCTTATATTACTAGTTTAGCACAGTTCATTACAGAACATTACTAATTTATCACAGTTACAATATATTAATATATATTATTAATATATATATATATATATATATATACATATATATGCATATGCATATGTATATGTATATGTATATGTACATGTATATATATATATATATATATATATATATATGTATATGCATATGTGTATGCGTATGTATATGCATACCCATTTTCCAGTAATTTTATAGATTTAAACAGAATTCACCTGCTACCGATGTACCCGTCGAGACAAAGACATTTTCCAGTTTCGTGATGACAAGGTGCGTCATTTGAACAATCACAACGACGAGAACATCCTTCTCCATAAGAACCTTTGGGACATTTGTCGGAGCAAAGTATGCCCTAACCAATCAAATAGAACACTGATAAATCGCAAACAAACAATGTTTTATCAAAAAGTCACAAGAAACTTCATGAATTTTTTTCACCCTCGCCTATACCAAGTTATAAGCTCTCGCGCGGCTGTTTACCCTCACAAAAATTTCACAGGCAATTTCACATATGAAAATACAGTAATATTTCATATGTGAATTGTTTCAATTCCATATGTAAAATTGATTTTTACATGTGAATCTTCCATTTCATATTTGACATACACCAAAATTTCACAGGAGAAAATTTGAACCAAGTTCATTTCACATCTAAATTTGGTATTTCATATGTGAAAACGCTCCCATTTCATATGTGAGAACGAAAATTTCGTGTGTGAAAATGTTCTAATTCCCTATGTTTTTTCACAAGTGAAGTGGCATGTGAAACTTTCGTAAGGGTGAAGATTGGAGGGAGACAATTCTCTATTCAAACTATTTGGGTTAAGATATAATTGTTCAGTTGTTTTTCAGCTATGATATATTAACTAACGAATAAACCCTATAACTGATTAATTAGAGAATAAATCCATTGACCCAAATCCTGAAGTCTAGTTTCGTTAGAAATTCGACCAGTCGATTTCCAAATACGTTCTTACTGCATCAAAATTTACGCCGCGTAGACTAATTTCAAGCACTTCAAGCTAACGAATGTAGACTCTTTTTATAACAAATGTAAGCGATAAAAGAATAATATTTATTGAACAACATTTCGATGTCATCTTAACATCATTATCAAGTTCTCGTAACGTAAAATTACAAGCGGGTTGATTTATACAGAGCTGATGACGTAAAACACAATGATGTTAAGATGAGATCGAAACGCCGTTCAATAAATATTATTCTTCTATCGCTTGCAATTGCTATAAAACTTCAAAAACTTCCTTAATTGAAAGTAGACTTATTCTTAATTTCACCGTGACTAAAATTTCATATTGTGAATTCACATATGAAAAATTTCTATGGAATTGGAACATTTTCACGTTTGAAATATATTATAATATACGTTACAAATATTATCAAATATATTGTTAATATTTTGATAAGTGAAATGACTCGTGAAATTTTCGTAAGGAATCTTCACGTATTCTTGGCGAAGATCAAAATCCCAACGGCAATGTTGCATAAAAGCTGTTCCCATTTATTTTTGCAACGGTAACAGAGTAAGTCAGTAAGCCCCCTGTAAGTACGCTGGATACAAGGGTATTTAGTAGGTCATACATTATTACTATTGCAGTGGTCATAATCTACATTTGATATTGCTTACAGTCCATCCCTTTCGACAGGAGCAGCTGCCATCGATATGACTGCAGTTACCTCCATTCTGACATTGACATTTCCCCTTACAATCGGTGCCAAAAAAACCTGTGGGACATTGATCTGCACACCTGAGAATATAGAAATATCGTTAGTGCCGATAGTATAAAGAGTAGGTCAGAAAGAACGGAGTAATTGGTTGCCAGAAGTTGCGTATTTACGTGAGAACATGAATGCCGAGGGTCGTATCGATGAAAAGATTAAATGCAACTGTAGAGTAAGAAGACTGATGGACCAACATAAGTTGAGGTAACCAGCCTCTGAGGAGTGTCCTATCTAGGTGAAATACTGAGTGCTACTGTAGTGTGAGAAGACTGAGGGAACAACATAAGTTGAGGTAACTAACCTCTGAGGAGTGTCCTGTCTAGGTGAAAGAAAGAGTTTTACTGTAGTGTGAGAAGACTTTGAGCACTTTTCATTTGAATGGCTAGACCGTTCATTGCAGTCAGTTTTGAACAGGAAAAGGCTAATTCCAGTCCTGACAGTTGCCAGAGGGAAATGTATGTCAAGAAGGGACTTCTCAGTTCATTTATCCTGTAATCTGCTTGTAACAGTTTACATGTAACTCGAACGAATATCCTACCTTGTTCCATTATATCCAGCCTTACAAAAACACTTCCCGCTCTTAACATCACAAGCTTTCAACACGTTCCTTTCTTCACAGTCACATGTTTCGCTGCAGTTCTTGCCGTAGGATCCAGGTGAACAAGACTCGCCACAGTGAGTTCCTGTCCATCCTTCCAAACACTCACATGTTCCTTCTTTTGAATCACATTTGGCGTTGTTCTGACACTTACAGTCATGGACACAACTAGCACCATACTTGTGCGAGGGACATTCTGAATTGATAGGAAAAACGTGCAAGTTCTGCAGTTGATATGACAGTTTTGGTGGGACTGATGTATTTTCTTAGGGAAATATTATTTTTAACTGCGTCATGGCTTAACGGTTCTGTTTCTCTTCTACCAATAATTTCTTTCAAGAAAAAATTTTAATTGGGGTTTTCTCCCAAATCAATCCTACCTAAAGTCAATGACAACGAGAATCTTTGTTTGTCACGAAGGCAAGTGAAACCAAAATGTTTAAACCAGTTCGTCTTTGATTTTTCTGCAGTCTTTTCAACTCATGTTTAAACTAACTCGGTTTTTAGCTGAACGAGTTTTTATATTTCAGAATCATCCTCAGAGATACATGAACAGAAATTTTTCATGATGATCTGACACTGCTGAAGTCACCTGAGAAATGTTGAATCGAGCGAGCTTTTACATCTGTGGAAAAAGAAACTTGAGTTTTCATATCTGTAGCAACTTTTTTCAGAGTTATTTGTCTTCCATTAGGATTACGGTAAAGGTCAAACATAAATATTGGACTGTACGTGTTGGCTGACTGATTCATCTTGTTCTGTTGCACTTCGTTTACGAATGGGAAGAACTGCTACTTTGAAATTCTTCTTTGGAGTCTTTTTTCATTCAGGTAATATATATATATTAAAACTTAAAATTATAACAAATAGTAGTTTTCACTTTTACGTCTAGCAGAAACAAGTGTCAGAATTATAGAATTTTTGGGTGTGAAGCCTCTTCTAAAAAACGCCGGTCATTTCTCTGACATTTTAGGTTTTAATACAGGTTGCTTTCAAAAACTTTGATTGATAAAAGTATTGTACAGTTTCAACTCATCTATGCTAGTAATAAAAACAGCAAGTGAACTTTGATAACTTGCAGAAAAATTCAGAGTCGTCCCTAGAAAAAAGAAGCACTAGCTGATTTTCAAAGATCCTACATCTTTGAGCAAATATATAATCAATTTTTTCGTTTACTCTTGCGAACTTTCTCTGATTTACCAGGCTTAAAAAGTCCACCAGAAGGCACGTAATAAAGCTACAAATGCAAAATTTCCGTTCACTATTAAGTCTGACTTGCTCATCTATTTTAGAATTGGTAATCTATTATTTACTGTTGGACATGTGAAGTTTGACGTCATAAGAAATCAACCTATGTAAGTTCTACAACTTAGACTTCTCCAAATTTTTGAGTCAGGTGGAGCGTCAAAACCCACATGAGTTATTCACTGTAGTACGGCCTCGAAAGGAATCGGAGGTTCACACTCACTTTTCAGAAATGTGGTCAAATGGGTTCACTTAATCATGAAGAGAAATCCTTCTACCTGACGACGCGCAAAACTTGTTTCTTCTGTTTAATTAAAGCTAATATTTTAGAGTATTGAGTAACGTTATGAACAGTAGGGGATACTTTACCTCTGCTACAAGAAGATCCATAATAACCTTTGTGACAAATACAGACATCTGGTTTCGTACATGTTCCATGATTGCAACCATGTTTCTCACAGATGGCTAGGTGGAACATGAACAAATATGTTTTCACTTACGAATTACGCTATAATTAGGCCGTTTATTAGAGACAGAATCGTTAATAATTCTTAAGTAGTTGAAAAGAAAGTTCCTTCTCAATGCATTCACCGCGTACCTTTGAAAACCCCCAGTAAACCTCTCCAGTTAGTTTGCTTACCGATTGTGCATTCTTGTTTATCCGCTTTCCATCCATCACAACACTGATAAACTGTCCTGTATCTTGTTTGGGGTACTTTGTAGTATTGCGTCTGGCTTATTGTGCTTGTATGAATGATTAGAAAAGACAAAATATTCATTCACTTACTGTTGAACTGCTCGTATACAAACTCATGCCTCAACTGATTTTAAAATACACACGTTCTTTCACCGTAAAATCATTTTAATTTAAGCTTTGGACTCTCTGACGACAGCCTTTAACAGGAGGATAATTACCAATTATTCACCACATTGTCGGTGAATAGTGTACCCCCACACTGAGGTGAAGAATTTTCTTAGCATATAACTTACATAATTGTTTTTACATGGATATCTTTTCAAATTTTTGAAATAATCTTACGGAACGTTGGCTGGTCGTCCGTTTGTCATTTGTAAACAAAACATTTTGAACATATCCTGAGCGCATTTATCGCTAAATAAGTAAGAGAAATAGATATCTCTGAATGCTTTATTGCCAAATTTCGGTGCATTTTTGGTATTATGTGGCATGGCGGCTTCGTTTATTCTAAACAATTTACTTCTTCCGTAACGGAAACTAAACGGGCATCCATCTTGTTCTGCTCGGAGATGAACTGTACAGGATATTCCGAGATAGTGGAATCAATCAGATCGTGCAGAAAAACACGATTTGCGTGGGAGTTATATTGTTGTTAAAGGCTACCATTGGGGTTGCCAGGGTTAATTTATTGGGGGGAGGGGGGCTAAACTGTGGTATACCCTGAGGTTTTACAGGATTTTAGTGCTGAAATTTATCTAGTTCGCATTTCCATACAAAAGCAATTGATCAAAGTGGCAATTTACGAAATTTATGGCATGCAATGGGGGGCCATGTCGCCCAGATTTACGTTTGGGGGGGGGCATGGCTACCTGGGCCCTACCTTGTGACGCCCATGAAGGCTACAACAACCCTCAACTTTCTAAAAGCCAAAAACACTTGCATAGTGGCTTGTGCTTTTTTATGTTTTTATGATTTCTCGCTATATTTCACGTGTTTATGGATCACAGCATCCAAACACGGAAATCCATTTGATATTTGAAATAAATGATAGAAAATCTGTGCAGATACTGACGTAAAGTTTTGCGTGTACTAACCGGTATCTTGTACAATCGAACCATTTCCACGACCAACACAACGTTGTGTATCGTTGCCTAACTTGTACAATCCGCGACCTTGTCACTTGAGTAGTATATCTACAAAACAAATGACAGAAAAGAATTAGTGATAAATATGCATCCAAATTATAGACGAAGAACAAATCAGATACAATTCCCAAGAGCTGGACATCAAAAGTTGGCTAACAAGGGTGGGTCTTGCTTTGGGTAAGAGAGTAGTGTGGAATGACATAGTAGAGGACAAAAGTAGAGGTCAAACGTAGAGGTCTACCAAGGTAAGGTTTACGTTCACGTTCTTGAAGGAAGTGTTTGGGAATATATAACAAACACCTTTATTCTGTTTTTTTTGGGGGGGTGGTTTGTGGGGATTTTTATCAAATTCAAACTCTTAAACCTCTAACGGTCAGTATCCTGTAATTTGAACACCAATTAAGAACTAAAGAACAGTTAAGAGAAGAATGCATAATAGAAAGAAGTTTCAACCATGTGAACAACAATTAGTGGATTTTGCTTTATGACATTCTGTCCTGCAAGAACATCCTGTTGAGTTTGCCTCTGCGTGGTTATGGCTTCGATTATTTTAGTCATTGTCAAAATAACGACCATAACATTCGAGAAGATAAATAACAACATTGTCGCAGATTTGAGCTGGTTATTCACCATTTTTTTTGCACTTCAGGGTAAATTCCAACATTATGATTACTATACTTCTTCCATATAAATAGTCGATAAAGTTGTCTCGGGGGTGGGATAACCCTATGACCTAAGTCCATATAAATCGCCTCTGAGGCAGGGATCTGTGGCGTGGCCAGTGTAAAACAAGTGGCGGTGGAGGTCCATGATGGTCAAAGACGGATCGATACTGTGAGGTGTGAAAAAAATTTTAGTCTTACACTGTTTAATTTGCCTCTAACATTTCCCCAGAGAGCTTTGTACCACCTCCAGACGGTGGTAGGGCTTCACTGGTTTTAGGAAGACTGTAGTCCTTCCCACCTGGATGTATCCTCATCACATTAGAGCAAATAGGGTGGTCAGGATCCCCACCGTTTAACTTGGCATACGCCAGAAGATTTAAGTTGTAATAAGGACACATATGGTACGAATAGGGTTGACGTGTGCCTTCCTGTCACTACCTTATCGCAGGAAATTAACACTTGTTTTAATTAAAATATATTGAATGTACGAGAAAGAATGGCAAAAATCTTCAGCAAAAAAATAAAGAAATTTACTCGAAGGAGCAGTTAATATTCCGGATGTGGAAATTTAACGCGGATGGGGCAAAGAGGACATTCTCGTGATGAGAATTGCAACAAAAATTTTATCAGCAAACACGATTCCCGACATACATAACGTGAAAGAAATATTAAACACAGGCGTTGAGTGGTGGAATTTGGCCATCCCAGGCATTGTTTACGACATCCGTGAAGCCAACAAGATCAAAATTTTCTGTTGTTCAAATCAGAGTGAAAGTTCAAATGACATAAATTAGAGGCGTGGAAATTAACGCTGAACGCGAACTTTTGTATCTACTGCTCATGCTCCAGTTGATACCTTGCAGTCATGCAAACTCAAAAGCGTGAGTAAGTAAGAAACAGTTATAAATTTCAAAAACACGAGAATACTTTTTAAAGACATGTTTCGGCAAGACTTATGCCATCTTCAGTTTACAAAGTGATGTTTGTAAGGCTTTAAATTGGAATTATAGTATGAAAAAACCAGAATCAAACACACAAATGCAACATATCTACACCTTCCTCTGCTCGTAATTATCGTCTGATACCGCCTCCGTTAATCCTTACACAACACACTGTCATTGTAATTAGTTAATTTATTCATACTATAATTCCTATTTGAAGCCTTACAAACATCACTTTGTAAACTGAAGATGGCATAAGTCTTGCCGAAGCATATCTTTAAAAAGTATTTTCGTGTGTTTGAAATTTATAACTGTCCTTTTGCTAACGAGAAGTTTTGGAAGTAAGAAACAGTAGAATAAGCCGGAGCCAATGAAACGGTGAATATCAAGGGCTGGGCAGTAACGACTTTTAAGGCGCGGAGGTCCAATGTAGATAGCTTCGATAAAACAGCGGCGTTCTTGAGGTTATACATTATCTAAAATATAGAAAACAAGCTTCTCCACGTTTCGAGCGAAGGCCCTTCGTCCGGAGGTTAGTAGCATGGAATACATAAAAACACGTGGGCTTTTATAGTGAAACTAAAAAAGTGTGTCACGTGACAAAAATGAACCAATAGAATGAATGTGGTCAAAACAAACACAAAACAATGAAAGGGTAAAGCACATGACAAATTATATGTGAAACTGGACAGCAAAAGGGGCGAAAAATAACCCGTGGATAGAAAATAATAATGTCGGATGGCGAAGGAAGGTGAGATGATGAAATGAAGTGTATAGAGAGCTAAATGTAAGAAAATCGCTCGTTGATGCAATGGGGGTGGAGTGTTCCAAGTTTGGAAATGAGACGCATTTCCTGACTTTTGCGGCTATCATTGCTACCTGAAACGGAAACTAAAGCTCGAATTTGCATATCCGAAAGGCTGTGATTAACACTGTTAAAGTGCCTGGCAACAGGCTGATTAGCATCGTTCTTAGTAACATAGTAGCATTCTATTTTTGAAATTCGCGTTAATCTCATGGCGCGTTAATTTCCTGTGGTGAGGTATGCTTATCGATCTGAAAAAATCTGCAGCTCATAAAACAAGACACGGTGTCTCCGTTTGCTTGAGTTATTTCATCATGGCAATAATTAGGCTTCCAGTCTGAATCTGCAGATTAATACTCTTTGCTCACCTTTCTTGCCTGCTGCAAACATTCAAACCACCAGGCTTTAAAGCCGACGACGAGACAACAATGACGGAAAGGGAACTGAATGTTAACAACACAGAAATATGATCCATGAGAAACCAACTCGACTTGAACCAGTCTTTGGGCTAGTAATGTACGACTTCTTCGTAGGCGATGGCTCATAGAATTACGAAGACAAGCAAAGTCCTCTAAAGCAAAGTATGACTAGTCGATTTATTGTCGTTAGACAAAGGTTCGTGTCTGGACTTATCTTGAAAGTGTCCGACTTACTTATTGGAAGTCAATCTGCATCTGCTGTCGCTCTTAAAGGATCTGCATTGCTTCCCTCAAAAGACCACACCCCTGTTTCCTATTGGTTCATCATTATTATTAGTAATACCATGAATTCAGGTGTATTGGGGCCGAAGGCCCGAGGAAATTTTACTAAACGACCCTCATCGAGCAGGAGGTTTAATAGTTAATGCACCAAAATTTCATGGTATTACTTTGTAATATCGTGTTAGCCAAAATTCAACTAATACTACCTCTGGTGACTTCAAACCGGGTCGTATTAGTCCTAGCATGACCCGGTTTCATGTTACGGAAGGTAGTATTAGTACAAATCAGTTTTAATGAGGTAGATTAGTTATTAATGGGACCTGGGAAAACAAAAGAAATTGATGTAAACATGATATTATTATATACACGGGAAGCCATACACTCTGGCACTCTCTCACGCATACAATCCAAGGCAGGTGGTTACCAAACCACCCACCCACCCTAATAGATCGTAACGCTGAACCAACGTATTTGCTCTTAAGTCCTGATACTGCGTTTTAATCCGACCAGTAGGCCGTACAGACTTTTGTTCACGAGAACAACGATGTCACAGATGCCAGCGTCTCGGACACTGGGCTAAATGCTACAGATCACCATGACCAGTTAATTACCAACCAAACCGCAGCGAACTTGCCTTTTCAAACGCCACCTATTATAATAGACCAGGAGGAAGAGCAAGAGGATATACTAGCGAAGGAGGACCGACTCGAAGTCTTAAAAGTAATGTTGAATTCTGGAAACGTATAGGGGCGCCGAAATTTGTCCTTTCAGCAATTCAGGAAGGTTATGTCAAGCCTCTAGTTCAATTTATTTCATATATTATTCTCTCTAGCACTATATACATTCACTCAGTTTCGCCTTCCTAAAAATCCCTTCAACAGTCACACCCTAATCTTATCAGCTTCAACTTAATATCAACAATATTTACATTAACCGATTAAGTACGAATAGGGGTCAAAATGACCCGGCAAAAAATAAAAGAACCAGTGAGTGAAAAAAGGAAAAACAACGAGAGAACAAAGAACAAAAGGAACAAAATTCAGGAGTTAAAGAATTAATAACAACTCGCGGAAGTTCTCTGTTCTCTTGACAGGTTACAAGATCCGCTTCTGACAAACCCCTTCATCGAATACGCAAAGAAACAACGAATCAGCTTTACTTCACATCGAATTCTTGCAACAGGCCATTACCGAACTATTAGACTCAGACATAGTTCTAGAAATCAACACACCACCTTACGTTATTAATCCTCTGTCAGTGTCAATACAACCAAACGGGGGAAATTAGGCTGATTGTAGACCTAAGACACATCGACAAGTACGTAAGAAGAGATAAAATCAAATACGATAACTGGAAAATAGCACTGTTTTATTTTCAAAAGGGATGGTACATGATCTCCTTCGATTTGAAAAGCAGTTATCACCACAATGATATTCACGCCGATTATCAAACGTTTCTAGGATTTGCTTGGAAATGGAACCACAAGCCAATGTTTATTTATTATATCTCTACGGTCCTTCCCTTTGGGTTATCCGCGGCGCTCTACTGATTTACAAAATGCCTGAAACCTCTTGAAAAATACTGGAGATTACATGGGGCGAACGTAGTCCTTTGCCTGGATGACAGATGGCTAAAAGAAAGAAATTAACGATTGTCTAAAACTATCAAATAACATCAGATCAAATAACATCAGATCAAATTGGTATGGGAAGCATGCCAGAAGATCGTTTAGTTAGGGTTGGTGTGGAGTTCTACCAACGACACTATCCTGATTACGGAAAGCAGGATTAATAATATCTTCGAAACGATGTAGTGGCTAATAGACCAGCAGTTTACTGTTTCGGCAAGAGAACTAACCTCATTTACGGACAAGATAGTCTTCACTAGCCCAGTCACGCGAAACATTCGCCACATTATGACCAGGCACTGCAGTATGTCAATAGCGGCAGCAAAAGACTGGGACTCGAAATTTACTTTAGATAAACACAGTATTAGGGAGAATTACTTCTGAAGGGATAATTTGGAACGAGAGAATTTACGGGAAATCAACCACAACCCTACCTAATCGCGTTACGTTGCTTATTCAGACGCTAGTGCATCAGGTTGCGGGGCGCACATGAACTTAAACTGCGATCAAATATGCCATAAACAATGGGACAATTACGAGCGCAGGCAGAGTTCCACTTGGAGAGAGTTATCCATTATCGAATACACACTGAAGTCATTCTTGCCTATACTCCAACAATCATACGTTAAGTAGTTTACCGACAGCCAGGCCACATGCAGCATTGCCAAAGTCGGTAGTATGAAGAAAGATTTGCACTGTATTGCTTTAAGAATTTACTAGTCATGTTAGGAACACAGAATTGAGCTCGAAGTCGAGTGAATCCCACGTACTGAGATTGAACGAGCGGATTTCATAAGTCGCCTTATTGACATAGAAGACTGGCAGATCACTTCCGTACGTTTCTACACTTTGCAGCACGCATGGGGCGCACACGCCGTAAATTGCTTCGCCAATTATTACAATACAAATACTGCACGTTTCTTTTATTGGCATTGGAACCCGGGTGTGCGGGTGTAGATTTTTTCGAACAAAACTTGATGGGAGAAAATTGCCTGGTGGTTCCCCAGTCACCCTCATCACCAGAGCCTTACACTACCTCCATAGACAAAAGGCACTTGCCCCAGTAGTCGTTCTGTATTGGCCCTCATATTTCTGGCCACTTATTTTCAAGCATTTGGCTCATTTCATTGTCTACTGCACACGGAAGGAACACTAATGCACTTCTAGGTTCAGATAGGTTCCTTGGCGACAAATTGGCACTCAGGATGAAATTCTACTAGAAAATTTATCTATAAGCGATCACACAGCAAAAACGGACGGTGTTCGGGCAATTAGCGACTAATCGCTTTGTGCCTGTTTGGAAGCACTGCCCTATAACAGAAATAATGACGAAAAAAGGGGGGCCACGGGCCCAAACACACAGCATTAAACTCAATCTTATTAAGTGAAGTCGAACGTCCATACTGTTACTGACGTGTAACAAGAAATGAACAATTTATTTACAAACAAGAAAAGAAACTGAAGAGCTAAGATAACAACTAAGAAACGTTCAAAGCATATCTGTCTTCTTGATACTTTAAAGCCTGCGACTTTGACAACCCAGCAGTGACAAAAGATGAAAGTTCCACCAGTAAAGCGTTCCAACAACAACTGTTAACTCCTTAAACCAATGAGACTTGAATACACGTAACGATCTTGAACACACGAACAAACACGTGAACAATGACGTAATTTACATAATTTCTAAAATAACTTAATATACTATATTTAGTAACAGTCATGACAGTGTGCATGACTCAGATAACCTAGAAGGTTCTTACATCAACATGAGTCAGTAGAATTACAATGTCAGCATGAGTAAGCAACATGACCAAGAAATAACAACGAAAAGTTTAAATGTTCTAGAATGTTCTTAGAGCGGGACGACTGTCACGTAACAATACGGAGTAACGCGTATTACATCGTAAGCACCAAACAATATTTATTTCTTCTTTTCAGACGTTTGGTACCAGCGAGGAGTAGAGAAAAGTTCCTGAAAATATTAGGCCTACCTATCCCAATTTCCATAGCGGGAACTTATTTGTACACACGCTATGATCAAACAAAATCCTACGCCAATTTGGTTATAGTTCACGTGGCCCTCAAGTGGTTGCACACGTTTATACCATACGGAGTGGCCAATGTTTTAGATGGTTCAATTTGCCGAAATATTTTAGAGACAGCCAAACGCTCCCAGAACATACCAGTCAATAAGAAAAAAACCAATAACGCCTTCAATTATAAGAGGTATTATAGAAAAATACAGCCACACACAAGCGGACTTTAAGAGTTTAAAGGCTGCTTTCCACTAGGCGATTTTTGTTGCGCGAATCGACTTTTCATTGTTTGAATTGAATAGATCCATCGTTAGTTCCAGTCGAAAGCTCGTGAGACGAAAGAAAAAGTCGCTTCGCGCGAAGAAATTCGTCTAGTGGAAAACGGCCTTTAAGACTCGTGTGTATGTGCAGCTTAGGCTTCGCCGGTTTTCTTCGATACAACGAATTAGTGAACATACTCCCTACACATATCGAATACCAAGAAGGTTAAGTTAGGATATTCATTCTCAGATCTCTACATCTACATCTACAAGGCAATTACGTCTATATAAAGAAATTAGACTCAGTGGGTATCTTCCAACGTTACCTCATCAAGGCCGACATCCATTCCGAAAGCGACTTACCAACTTTTAGAACCTTGAGATTCTATAAGTCTATAAATCGATACAAATTGTAAGGACAAAGACTTTCATACACCAGATGCAGAGAAATCTTAAAAAAATGTCTCAAAGATCTTGGACACGATCCTACTGAATATGGCTTACACAGCCTAGGAACTGGAGGAGCAACCGCAGCAGTTAATAATGACAACACAATGGAAAGATTACTAAAAATCCACGGACGATGAAAGACTGATATAGCCAAAGTATGTATACGCGAGAAAGTTTAAATAGCTGTCTATTTGAAACTAGTAATCTAGGATTATAGAAAGCTAAAATAAATAAATAAATAAATAAATAAATAAATAAATAGATGAACCTGTTTGTTGGTATGCCTGAGCATCACCCATCTTACATGTCTGTGTGTATTGAATTTACTGCATTTAAGGGGCAAAATAATTTACGTTCGTTTAAGCGTAGCGAATTAGGACGTAATCGATTTTTGTATTCTCTGTGTGTGATTGCTTATTTTTAATTTAACTCGTGCACCTGAATCCCATGGTCAATGGTTCGTGACTAGAAAGCATACTTGAAAAGGAGGATATGGGTTAAGGTTAGGGTTTGGGTTAGGGTTGGTTAGGGTTAGAGTTAAAGTTAGGGTTTGGATTAAGGTCAGGGTTAGGGTTAGGGTTAGGGTTAGAGTTAGGGTTAGGGTTAGGGTTGGTTAGGGTTAGGGTTAAAGTTAGGGTTTGGATTAAGGTCAAGGTTAGGGTTAGGGTTATGCTTTGAGGTAGGGCTAGGGCTAGAACTAACCCTAATCCTAACCCAAACGTGACCCTAATCCTAACCTATCCTCACCGTGATTCTAATCCTAATCCTCTTTCTCAGGTATACCTTCTAGCCACGGCCATGGCCAATGGGCCAATCACAGCACCCGTATTAAGGAACCAAAGGGTCAAAAACCGCGGAGGGTGATTTATTTTAGGATTAGATCTTTAGCTCTTATCCTGATCTTAATCCTAACCCTAACCTGAATCTTTGGTAAGAGGAAGTGACAGGACATGGTGAATTATAATATAACGTGAGCTCGAATAGTTCTCCGGCTCTCACGGTAATAGAGTAAGAAACATGCCCCAAAGAATACCATCTTGTAAACTCAATATTCCAGCTAATTGACCTTACTTTGGGTGACCCAGGTTTTGTAGGGGGACTGGAGCTTCCCCGGGGCCCTGGTAGTTATGTCCCTGGTTGGACATATACACTGATTCCCAGGACGTCTTATGCATGATAAGAACACTGTGCCAAGGCAGGGTTTCACCAAGGGCATTTATAGGCAGGGGTGCACTGGACTCTTCCCCTTTTTACTAATTCCCATATGACGTTAATACTTGGTTACAAAACACAAGCATTAAAAATGTCCACTACCAAGAAGATTGATGTCTATTTTCCAAGAGAACCAGAACAAACAGCAAAGAAAAGAGCTAGTGGGAGAATTTTAAATTCAAAAGATACTGAAAACCACAGTAGCATAAAAATTCTTCCACCAAAATGCCATGTGATGGCATGAATTTGTAAAAATTTTGTGCCTCCCCTTTCTC
This sequence comes from Heliopora coerulea, assembly GCA_030142905.1. Classification (NCBI taxonomy): domain Eukaryota; kingdom Metazoa; phylum Cnidaria; class Anthozoa; order Scleralcyonacea; family Helioporidae; genus Heliopora; species Heliopora coerulea. The sequence goes on along the minus strand of JASJOG010000067.1, from coordinate 1,238,080 downwards.
CAAATTCTGGATCTGCCCGGCTGTTCTCCCAAACCATTATATTGTTTGGTTTCATTGAGATGCGTTCACATGTAACCAAAACTACCACAGAGAGCATGTGCCCACTTGGCATTTCAAGATCGACCAATTTGCTTGACTTGCGCTCAATTATGGTTGAGAAATGGATTACAAAAAAAATTACACAAGTTTCCTACAGGTAGTTATTATAAAAATGGTGGTGATGTTTAGGAAACATGAGAGCTTGGATATATTGAAGTAGATGAACGATCTTCAAGCTCGATACTCAGAAAATGTTGCGGGTTCGATACTCAGAAGGTTGATACTCAGAAGGTTGCGGGTTCGATCCCCGTCTGGGGCTCAGATATCATTTTCTGAGTATCGAGCTTGAAGATCGTTCATCTACTTCAATAAAAATGGTGGATAATTCATTTTCAGGAGAATCACTCGGAGATTACTCAATGAATTTGGAGATTTGATGAACAGGATTATTCAGTTGCTACCTGGACTTGGGGTGGTATGACATATTTGAGTGAGGAAGGGAAACTGTATCGACATCCCGAAGGTGCGAGTTCAAATCCCGCTCGAGTCGACATTTTTCAGTTGACTTCAGCAGTGTCAGATTATCATGAAAAATGCCTGTTCATGTATCTCTGAGGATGATTCTGAAATAGAATTGAAACACTGCACATCCTCTCAAGGATAAACGTTAAGTTGTCGCGAGAATATTTCGTGCACTTAAGTTGGATAAAAACTCGCCTCCAATCCCTGTGGACTCGATAGCTCAACAGGTAGAGCGGCGGACTGTGGTGCCAATTAAATGCCTTTCAGTCCTTAGTAATTGGCTGCTGGGCCATCATGGTAGGACATTAGCTCCTGAAAGAAAAATTCAGGTTACTCCACTGCTCCTGAGTTCCCCAGTTGTTGATGCCCAAGTTGCTGAAATGTCATTCTTAGAGTGAACAATAAGTACAGTGTACGTGTGTGCCAACTCCAGACCATTCGAATCACTTATTCCGCCTTGGATGACGCTTTGCCACCAGGTTTGAAAAATTGTCTGTCTCTCACGATAACAACAGTAGTTTTGCAGATGTTTAAGTTCATTTGCAGGTGATAGTAATTTTGTGACTGAGAGTCAATATCCACAGGAAATGATTTTCCATCGGAAAAAATCTCATGTTAACTTGTCATGAGTATGTCCTGTAAGTTACATTTTGAATACGATGGGTCTTCCATTCCCGACACCCAAAGTTCTATTGTTGGTTCTCTCTCTCGATCATATTTGACCTTGTACGCAAACACTGACTCATTAATTTGGACTATTTTTCCTGGTCCACCAGACGAACTGGATCACGAAGAAGCACAAGCGAGTCTGCCTGTCTGGGTTGGCAGGTCTGAGGTTTCCAACTTCTTCACCGCTTTTTAATCTTCAACGCGTATCTTCATCATTATTCCTGGAGTTTTTCTTTCCGATGAATCTGCCATCAATTACAAAGGTAAGCTGATATTGAGGTCACTTGTAGACTGTGTCCATTCCATGATTTCTGGTGCTGTGATCCTGTTTAGAGTGAAATGTTTCTTACTTAATATGACGTGGAAATTACCGTTGGTAATATGCTGCTTGTGGTTTATTTTCGACATGTTTCTTCTGCATCACATTTCAATTTCTTCTCACCTCCATTTTTCCTCTTCTCTCAGTGTGGCGACGGTGCATGTAAGGATAACGTTTCGCAAACTTAAATTGGTTTCAATAACAGTTTAAGAACATTTAACGTATTTCTTTTATTATTATTATTACAAGCATTGAGAGGACTGCGTAACGAACGATGCAAATAAAAGTCGTGCACTTGAAATTGAAAAAGCTATGATTGGTCGTATGGTTATTTTTTTTTTTCATTAGCGAAAAAGTATTGTCTCCGCGATCTGATTGGTCGTACGTATCAACATTCTCATTGGCCAACGTTTTTCCCGCCGAAACATTAAGTTGCCTTGAGGCAAACTGGCTTTAAGCTGAGGATTTTAATGTTTTGGCAATTGTATAAATTGTCAAAGAACAGTATAAGGAAAGTACAGTAAACGAGAATCGTATTTGGAATAATTCTCATGTGAACTAATGAAGAAGACAAGTTCATACTGCCAGCAATGCACAAATTTGACGAAGACAATCCGTTCGTGAATGCAATAAGGTAACATTGGTCTCATTATATAGTCAACTTTAACACCTCCGAGCTTTTATATTAGACAAATTACATCGTAGTCAATGCTTTGTATGGTTTTTATTCATTTGTTGTGATATATGACTAAAGTCACTCGCTCGACACTTGCTTGTTCGTTTTAATTGAACATCACAATTCGTGAATGAAAATCATGAATACACGTTTACTTTAAAGTAATCTACACTGAATTAGCTATTTTTAAGTTTTCTTATTTCTTTATATTTCAGCAAGATAAAACGCTTACTGCCTGCTGCTGAGGATTATGATTGAGAACACAAGTTGCCATACTGTCCAGTTAGACCAATTTTAGTCTCCCTTCGACGGAGAATTAGTGTCAGACGACCGGTCTGGTATCTTTCCACACCGCCTAACTATAGTGCCCTTCCTCCAAGATCTTATATGTTTTCTTCACCGTCTGTGATGCTTTCTAAAAGAACCTGCTCCAAATTAAATGACAGTCGGTCCTCATTGACCTCGACACCGTTCGATCCCTGTTCAAAGTTCCGTCACGCATTGAGTACGGCACATCAATGAAACGGCGTTCGAAAAACAAACTAAAAAATTTTTCTTATCTTAAATACTGCGTGTACTAGCAGTGAAAAAGGTAAGTAAGCGGCGACGGTTTAAAATTATTTGTGGCTTCATTATCGATTTGTGGACATCAGCGTAGCCAAGGGGAGGGAGCAGGGGTGGCAGTTGCCCTCCACTTTTCGTCCTGACTAGGTCTGTCGGTACATCCAGTACATTTGTCGGTACATTAAGCCTGTCTGTCGTGGATTCTGTTTGCGTTTCAATTATCAATTTAAAAATTTGTTAGATAAGCTCCGACGAAAGCTAAGTACGGGAAAGACGTTCAATACAAAATGTTCGTAAGGAATTCTGTTTTGTTGTTTTTCAACCGACAAAAATGACAGATCCCGTCAACACTCAGGACAAAGTGGTTGTGGTAGCGGTGATAACCGAGAAAGAAGATACGTTAGTACATATCACAGCTCGCGTGATGTGCTTACTTTTCCGAATCATTTTCGAAGTTTAATATCATTACACCACCCAGAGCTTACAAAGTAGAAATAGTTTATTCCTTTATCGAATTTCAAGTTTCTCATACCTCGGTTGGGTTAACTTCAATTTTTCCATAATATTTTTCAGTACATTGCTAACATCTTGTCGGTACATGTGTCTAAAATCTCCCCTGCCCACCCCCAACCCACTTTAAAATTCCTGACTACGCGACAGTTTGTGGACAAACCGCACAGGTGTTCCGTGGCTGACCTGACTACATTACGTTGTTTCTGAAAGGTTGTTCTGGATTAACTTTGGAAACTTTTAGAAGGAAATTAAGAAGGTGGAAAGTTTTTAACATAAATTTCAGGTTGATACTGAAATAGAGTAACTTTGTTAATACATCTTTTACAAGATAGCTTTTGAACAATGAAGTAATATACCAAGTTGTTTGTGTTTGTTAGTTCAACTTCACTGTGTATGAGGTGTCAGCCTTCGTGTTGAAGTTGGCGATGTCATTACAACTGACTTACATTGGCTTATACATGCTTTATATGGAAAATGTCAGCTTGATTTCGTATGATAGAAATAGATGTACACCCTAGACGAGCGTGTTAATATTTGCTAAAGTTAGGTTTTAATTAAATTTACTCAGATAAATTAGTCTCCCATCAGAGAAAAGAAACGTACAGGTACGTGAAGTGGTGTCTTCTGTGATATTTGATAAACGAGCAGTTGTGTCGTGTTGTGTTCAAGGAGAATTCAGTTCATTGCATGGAGAACTTCAACCCAGCAAACGAGGATAAAATTTTGGAAATTCAGGCAAGAATTTTGTTATTGGATTTTATAATTTTTTATTACTTTAATTTTATTATCTTATAATTTTTATCATAATTTTATTAATTTTATATTCAGCCAAGATGTTTACAAAGCTTACTTTGTAAACATCTTGGTCTGATGATGACTCTGAAATAGAGCCGAAATATTACCGTTTTTCAACTTGTCTGTTTCTTGTTCCAACTTGAATATCAAGTCACAAGATGACAATTTTCGGTCTGTGTTTTATTCTTTACTTTTTCAAATTGTCCTCTGGTTGTGGTTTTTGGTCTAAACTTCATTCTGTTTCTATAGTTATCAAGGTCAGTCAAACTAATCTTCGACTGTAGTGGGGGTGGGGGGGGGTGGGGTGGGGTGGGGGTGTTAAGCAATATATTAACCTTCGGGCTTCGCCCTTAAGTTCATTTTCGCTTAAACACCTTGGTCACGGTATATAACCTTTATTTGTAAACCTTTTTCCGTCAGCCACGTCTACCCTTGACGAGCAAACTCGTCTGGTGTTAACGGGTGCTGACCGGTAAGGTTTAATGGTCTCACCCCGTGATTCAATCCTGCAGCAAGCCACTTTTCCTTTCACGATATCAGCAGTGTTTTTTACTCCCCAGGAAGGCTTAGATCCTAATTCGCTATGAAGACGACACGTTCGTCTTCATGAGAGTCACCTGGTTAAAAATGAAAAAGCAATATTTATCAACCGAGGGCGCGCTCCGTGCGGGAAAGCATTTGCCTGAGGTTTTCGTAAAGACTGAGCGACGAAGGAGCGAGGCTTGTGTGGAAAAACCGAAGGTAAATACTTTCCAGTAGAGATCGAGCAAACAAAGGTCAATAAGGAATTCATTATATGGCTTTTTAGTTGGTTTTCCTTCGCTTCTTTAACTAGTTTTTCATTATCATATATTGCTGTTTACCTTACCTAATAGCTCGTTCGTAGGGCTTCTTGTATCCACTAGTTAATCATTCATTTATCGTACTTTCATACAACTAGCTTTAAGCAAATGCAGTGATAGTGTTCCAGCATATTTTGTTAATCAGAATTTTCATAATAGATGATTAATTCTCATTAACTTTCATTAAAATAAGCTTGAAGACTTTCCTGCCGAAACTTACTGGTCCGAAATAAAAATCGTATTGGGTCGGTCCGATATCGTAAGATCTCGGACCATCCAGCAGCCAATCAGCATGCGTAACTCTGCATACGGACTGAAAAACGGCCTCAGTCGTAGAATAAAAGATTTCACAGACCCCTAAATTGGAACGCAGCCGAATGCATTTGAGTTCCACAACAACACTATGTGAGTTCGAGAACCCTCATGAACAAGCGTAATGGTCGTCACGTGATCAGCCAACATAAAGGTGATTCACACTTGGGCGACTGGAGGTCTCCCTTGACGAGTAAAACCGTCTGGCGTTAACAAGAGTAAAAGATTAGAGGACTTGTGGTCAGTCAGGAAAGTGTTAAGCAGACAGTTTTTAACATTTTCGTAAATGTAGTTCTCTCTTAATGAGTAAAATTGTCTGACGTTAATCAGAGTTAACTTGTGAACTATTCGTGGTCAATCGGGAAGGGTTTAAGGATATAGTTTTTAACACTTTGGCAACTGGAGGTCTACCTTGACGAATAAAGTCGTCTGTCGTTAACAAGAGTAAAATATTAGAGTTCTCGTCGTCAGTCACGAAAGTGTGAACATCAACAAGTCTTGACAATGGAAATTGTCATCACACTTGGACCGTTGACAATCTTTAAAAACTGACAACGGAAGGTGAGTAGAAACGTCTAGAAACATTCATGGGTATAAAGCTTTTACGATATCTTACTTACCAATTTGTATCCAATCATTCGGGCTGTCCATCACTGGTATCCAATGATCACCAGCTACAACTCCCCAAAGCGACGTGTTTCCATTTTTTACAAATTTCTTTCGAGCTGCAAAGTCGTCTTTGATCTGACCAGCAGTTTATGGCTACATCGTCGTAGGTTATTGTATTGGGCAGCGTCTCCAATGTTACATCGCTTTCTGTATAGAAAATTGAACTAATATATAATTCATTCATTTACCTCTTCCTAACCCTCCCCAATTCGACGTAGACGTGCCACATTTTCATTTTTTCCTGTTGTACATCAGCAACAAAGCTCAGAGCAGTGGTCTAGCTAAGCATAAGAACAAGTCATATCATGTAAGTTTTAAATTTGCATAGCATAACCAGTTGCTATCCCAAGCTTTGCCATAAGTCCCAAGCATAGCTATGAATGAGCCGAGAAGTGCTTCACCTCTCTATAGAACACGAGAAATAGCGCAGGAAACACTTTAAAAAAAATTTCTAACTACTGCGAGTGCCTAACCTAGTTTTGGGAATAATTATTCACGACAAAAAGTCCAAACCTTGAGGCTGGGTAGATCACCCAACCTCTAAGCGGACATTCAATAATGGTTCGAATTTGTGGCTAAAGAAAGGGAATTTTTTGAAGGAAGTAAATTTTAATCAGCGAAGTACAACAGCTTGTTTTCCATTATTTTGTGTATCATTCTGTTATAAAAGAAATAGTCCAGGACTTGGTGTGCTCCATTGAGTCACAACTGCACTTGGGAAGTTTGGATAGCAGAGATAACTCTGGAGTAACTCAAGGCTATTTACCTTTCTTTTCTGCTCCTCAAACTTCCACGCGCATCCATAACTCAGTGGACCACATGAAATCAAAGACCATCTCTTTAATGTTGCGTTGATTTCAGTTGATTTGTCGACTTTAGCTGGCATGGAAACCATGACCTAGACTGAAGTTACCAGTCCTTGTCCTGATTTAAAACTTCTGTAAATATTTCCTTAAGATTTTATAAATTACCTGTTTCACAGAAAGTTCCATTGTAAGCCGCAGGGCAAGTGCAGTTGAAGGAGTTCACGTTACCCACGCAGGTCCCGCCATTGTGGCAGAGATTAGAAGCACATAGGTCAAAAGAAAAAAACAAAGGTAGAGTAACTATATTAATAATATACATGGAAAAATTTCTCGATTTTGATTGGGTAAGAGCAGCGCAATTCCAAATCAACAGAGTTCCGAGTAAAGGAAATATTGTAATTACTACTAAACTACCTTTTTCAGCATTGAATTACTTTTTTTTGGCATTGTGTTACGTTCTTCACCTATACTATTAATTGGCAATAACATGATTTGTCATCAACAGCTGACCATTTTAAGAAATCAAATAAGAAACAAACTCAGAAGAACAACATCTAACAGATCTAAGATTTATGTAAAAACAAGACGAATGAAAACGATAATATTTTGACTTTAGTCATTTGCAAATCTCACTTTAACTCTGAAATAAGGTCGAAATATTACCGTCCACATTCGTCTTGTTTTAACTTAAATCTCAAGTCTGCAAGATGTTGTTTTTCAGAGTTTGTCTCTTGCTTTATAGTATGAATTCTCGTGAAATCTGGAAAATCACGCACTCGTAACCATGCCATTGCCTATACTAATAATAGACATATACAAATTTCTCACTTCTGATTGGCATCAAATAAGCACATCAGATAAGCAGAAAACAGCTTGGTATTTTTCCTTAGTGGGCTTTTTCCATTTAGACTCTTCTGTTCCACTTCTACCGACTATGGAGAAAAGAATAGCCTGTTGGTTGTTGGTATAGCAAATACTTGGTTGGATTTCTCAAGAATATTGCCAGTAAATTCGAACATATTTGGAAAGATCGCAATGAAATTGTTGGGAGGATTTAATTTGCACAGGAGGTTTCAAGTTGCAGCTACGCGAAAAAAATTGCAGTACAAATCGCAACTAAAATCGCTTGTGTGAACAAGCCTTAAGACAGCTTGGCAAACACCAGGTACAAACAGATTTCCGGTTCATGCTACAGTTCTTCATTTTTATGAAAACCTATTTATAATAAAAATTAAGGCCCAGCAGACAATGCGTATGACAGCCATAGGTTGAAGTGTTCTAAAACATGTTTAATTCTAACGTTTCGTTGTGTCTCGCAGCATCATCAGAGGGTGGAAAATTTTTATAACAAGCACTATATATTACATGCAAATGAGCTAGCTTATCTTTATCACCCTTCGGCCTATCCTTTCGCCTGTTGGTACACACTCTTATTTTCCAGGCAGACAGCTTATCTCGTTTGCATCTAATATAGACCGCTTGTCAAAAATTTTCCACACTGTGATGACGTTGCGAGACGCACCAAAACGTTAGTATTAAACATGTTTTAAAACACTTCAACCTATGGCTGTCATACGAATTCTCTGCCGGGCCTTAATTTATATTATAAAGCTACGTTTTCCGCCTGGTTTATCACTAGCTGATGTTTTGAAAAAATCTGTTTGTGTTTTCTATTACCTAATTCACAATGTTCTCCATGGAACCTTCCCGGGCAAGTACAACTGAAGGAATTCAAGTAATCATTGCAGGTTCCACCATTTTCGCACGGACTAGATGCACATTGGTCTACACCGTTAAAAAGAAAACAAAAGGAATACTACATCTGATTTAAAGGAATAAGTCTTCAGGTTCGATCGTTTTCGGAAGAATAATAATGTCACAACTTTAAAGTGGAAAATATTCGGATTTAACCATTATGGGTCCAAGACGTTTCTCCCAAGCAAACCTACAGTCCAGTAACAAGTGACTATAATTATAACAAATAAAAACTGTTTTGCTGTGTTTATATAGCAAAGAGCCAAGCAAGAGGAAAAAGTTGGGAAAACTCGAAAGCTGGTGTGTACACTCGAGACCTAAAGTCCAGCCACTTGAGAGTTCTCCCAACCTCTTCTCGTGCTTACATTAGCCTATATAAACGCAGCAAAACAGTCTCTGTTTCAGTTATAAAATAAGCAAAGAACTAAGCAATAATAATTGTGAATGACGAACTTTATTTTCAATATCAAATGGTAAGTTCTCCTCCTTAGTTCGTAAACCAATCAGAGCCTCCCATTCGCGCCAAGAACAAATTCTGGAGTCAAGCGACGCCTGTGATGTCTTAACCGTGTTTGCATACTCTGATATAAACAGGGTAAGTGACCAATCACTGCGTGCGCAATAGGAAACTTGTTTTGTAAAAATGTATTAAAGCTTAAATCAGATGTTTGCTATTAATACAAGTCTACAATTTCCTTCGCCACAATTTGACGGAACGCAGAGTTCCTGGGAACTCCGCAGAACAGTTACACACCTAAAAATTTATGCTCTGTATCAAGCACCACATCAAGTTCCGTTAAGAAGATTGCAGCAAGTTCTGATCACAATCCAAATGTCAGCGTGAGGGGAACGAATGATCTCCGGTCACACGAAAGATGGTTAACTAAGGAACATGGTTACTAGGGAACGTGGTGACTAGGGAACAAGGGAAATCAATTCCCAATATTTAGCGCGCTTCTTATCAGTAATGAACAAGCCATGTAATTAAAGTTAGTTAGGATTTTTGTTACGCCCAAAAGCAATAACCAGTCGACAAATTAACAAAAAGTAGAAATACTAAACCGAAATTTATCTTGGAAGTTGATATTCAAGCAAACCAAAGGAAATACTCATTATTGTAATCGAGAAAAAATTACATAACGTCTCAATTGTTCTTACAATCACTTTACCTTCATAACAGCCATAGAATTCAACCCTCATTGCCCGATGGCCTTCATAGCTTCCAGGATAAATTCGAATAAAGCGAGCAAAAATAACTGGTGAAAGAACATGGTGGACGATGGAATTCTTGTCAGAGTTTCCAGAAAATACCTTTTGTTTGGAAAAAGAATTGTTAGAAGAACTGGCATGAGTTTAAGAAGTACAAGTCATTATATGTCAAGCGAAGGCATCATAACCAGACAATTGGAAGAAATAAAGGATAAAATGAACTCCAAATGATGGCATCTGGAAATTGAAGTTTTCAGTTAAACGAAACTATAAGGAAAAGTAACGATATTTTTTTTCTCTCAAAATTTTCCAATGTTTGTTAGTCTTGATCAATATTTGTCAAAAAATCCGACTTTGAAATGACGACGAAATATCACTGACTGTTTTCTATTTGCCTTCCTTCTTTTTAAATTAAAACTTGATTTTCAAAATGGTAGCATTTATGGAGTGTGTTGACAAAGAGGTTATCTTGTTTTTACCTTGAGCTGTCCATTATTTTCGTATCGCTTAAAGTCGGTTCCATCGAGGCTGTAACGCACCGCGTATGTTTTCACCCATTGTGGGGAGTTGTCCCTACCTTGGGTGCCGATCTCTATCACTGTAGTATTTTCCATAAAGTCAACTTGAAGCCAAGGACTGGCATCACTAGGCCTTGCTATCCAAGCTGCTACCCGAACCTGGGGAATGGTGGTCAAGTTTATTCTAGCATGAGTTGCTCCGTGAATGCTGTTAAGCTCAGAAGATGCAGTGATTTGAGAGTCTTGAATTTCGTGACTCGCCATACCGAGCGGCTTCGGACTTGTGCAATCTAGAGTGAGAAAAGAAAATATTCTTTCAGTGTATTAATGGTAGATAAGGAATCTATACACACGTGGTCAATTTCAGCCTTGCTAATTGGTCGAAAGGCATTTCGTTAAAAACTTGGTTGAAAACTACGTCAATGAATCACCGCAAACAAACGTCATTGTGTCTTCGTATCTTCCAGATTAGTATTTCTGCCTTGCTAATTGGTTGAATGGCGCTTCATTTGAAACGTGGTAGAAAAATTACGTCAGTGAATCACCGCTAACAAACGTAGTATAAGCATGTCTGACTCCCGGACTAGTAGTCCAGGAAAGTGTGGGAAACCTTTGTGTAAAAAGCCAAAGGGTGAGACTTAAGCCAAAACGTATGAGGGAAATATTGACGTTTCGAGCGAAAGCCTTTCGTCTGAGTAATAGAAGGACACAGGTTTGTGGTGACAAGGCAGAGAAATACGTGCTTTTTGAATCACAACGCTACTAGACACGAGAAACTCAGACAATCTTGTCAATCCGGGTTGGCGTTTCCCTTCTTAACCTGGTTTCGGGTAAATGTGTCGCAGAAGCGTCAGCCCAGGTTAGCAACTTGAACCTGGTTAACAGCCAGCTAGGGTTTGTATAAAGGGACTATAGGTATCATATACATAAGGAAATGTGTAGTTAATAGATTACATAGTTTCCATCACCTATTTCACAACGTTCTCCATAGTATCCCGCAGGACAGCTGCACCTGAAGGAATTCACATAATCGTCGCAGGTTCCACCATTTTGGCACGGATTAAATGCACATTGGTCTTCACCTTTAAAAAAACAAAGAGTATGACAGTTGGCTTGTATAGAATAATTCGTCGGGTTTTGTCGGTCAGAAGAACACTCACGTCACAATCTACACTATAATCTATATTATTCACCAAAAAAGTACTCTCTATGCAAAATAACTCTGAAGAGTTTTTCCCTTGGTTTTAAAATTCATTATTTGAAAAACAAGGAACCCGCTCACTTGAATAACGATACTATGTTACCGTATTACACCCACGAACATATTTTCCCCGTCAAAATTGCGTACTGTAAGTAATACAAACTTATCTCCTACTTTAGCTCATGCAAGAGCTATGCATAATAAAGTTTCTTTTCACCGCACTATTATTATTCTATCCTTTGATAATTTACACAGTTGCCACAGCATTAAAATCCGAAGCTTAAAGCAAGTATGCCCAAGGCAATGTTTCGGCGGGAAAAACGTTGGCCAATGAGGACTTTGATACGACGTTTTACGGGTGAAGAAGTTCAAATGATTGATGACAAAGCTGACATGATGCTTTTTCACTAATGAAAAAAAAAATCACAAGCTTTGAATTTCGAGCGTACGAATTTGATTCGTGCCATTTATCTTGGGGCAATCTCAAAATTCATTTAATAAAACAATTCGGTAGGTAAAATTTAATTTCGGCTGTTCATTGTATGGACAGCGATGTTCATTCGACGGGATATACACCCAGGGTATGTTTACCGGGATTCATGCAGCCGGACCAAGAGGTCTCTCTCGTGTCGGATTCTTTCATATGTGTGGCCTCACCAATTCGCTGTCAGTCATCTTCCCAGCAAGCGTCACCACAAGATATACGCCGTGCAGTGCAAATGCTATTGCCTCGAAACAGACAAACTTCATTGCTTTGGTATCTTTGGAGTATGAATGATTCTTCAGCCTTGTAAGAATTTGAGTCTCCCAAAACAAATTTAACCTTCCCCCTGATGTCGGGAAGTGGAGTTTGACCGCTGGCTACTTACTTATTCTCTCACTGACGTCTCTTTTCTTCCCAACGACTACTACAAGCATGAAAACAGTTATGTAATTTTTCAGCTATTATTATTATCAGTTTACCTTCGTAACAGCCATAGAATTCAACCCTCATTGCCCGATGGCCTTCATAGGCTTCAGGGTAAATTCGAATAAAGCGAGCAAAAATAACAGGCGAGAGAACATGGTGGACGATGGAATTCCTGTCAGAGTTTCCACGAAATACCTTTTTATTTGAAAAAGAATTATCACAAGAACTGATATGAATTTGAAAATTCCAACGCATAATATTTTAAGAAAAATTCATTACCAACGGAAATTTGTACAAATAAAACAATGATACAAACTCTGAATTGTAACTCCTTGTAAGTTCGAGATTTAGCATAAAAGAAACAAAACGAATAAGAAACGGTGATATTTTGGCTTTTAAAGTTGAGATTTCGAAAGTCATTGTTAAGCCTGACTTTGAATTAAAGTGAAAATTTTAGTGTTTCGTAATTGTCCTGTTTCTTTCATCTAAGATTTAGAGTTTACAAGATACTGCTATTCATTGGAGTACATTAAGCAAAGAGTAGGTCTTATATCTACCTTGAACACTCCATTCTCTTCATATTCTTGAAAGATGGTTCCATCGAGGCTGTAGCTCACTAAGTATGTTTTCACCCATTGATCGGCATTGTCTCGACCTTGAGTACTTATTTCACTCACCGTTTCGTTATCAATAAAATCAACTTGAAGCCAAGGATTAGCATCACCAGGACTTGCTACCCAAGCAGCAACCCATTCTTGTGGAATGGCAGTACCGTTCAATCTAGCATTAGCAGTTCCGTGGCTGCTGTGAAACTCCGAAGAAGCAGTGATTTGAGAGCCTAGAATTTGATAATTTGCCATTCCGAGCGGCTTTGGATTCGCGCAGCCTAAAACGGCGTAGGAAAATATCTTTAAAGTTTACACCAAGGAGACTATCGATAAAACACTAACAAATCGACAAACTGCTGCACACATTGGGTTTGTCAGTACTGTATAATTTTGATGCACTGGTTTGTCAGTGGTGTATCAGTTTGATATGTTGGCATGTAAGAGTTCTATTAGTGTGATATGTTGGTTTATCAGTGCTATATCAGTTTCATATGTTGATTTGTCAGTGTTGTATTAATTTTATATGTAGGCTTGTCAGTGGTGTATTTGTTTCATATATCAGTTTGTCAATGCTGTATCAGTTTGATATGTTAGTTAGTCAGCACTGTATAAGGTTGATACATTGGTTCGTGAGTACTAAATCACTTTGATGAGCTGGTTTGTCAGCACTGTATCAGCTTGACATGAAGCAACTTTCGGAACAGACCTTATACATAAAGTATGAGGCAAAGCGGGCGTTTTTGCGTGAGTAGGTAAACGTATGAACCTGGTTGCCTTTACCTTTCAGTCCAGAATTACAAGAATCTGTATTACAAAACTTGAAACTAGTTCCATCATTGCTGTAGGAAACCATGTAACTTTTCACAAATTGAAGACTATTGTGTCGTCCTTGGGTGCTAATTGCAGTCACTGTCGTGTTTTCCACAAAGTCAACTTGAAGCCATGGGTTTTGGTCTCCATCCTTAGCCAACCAAGCACCAACCCCTCTAATCAGGTTTAATCTGCCATTAACTGCTGCGTGATCATCATCAACCTCAGAGGAAGCTCTGATCTGGTTATCCTCAATTTGACCATTTTCCATACCAAGACGTTTTGGATCTACACAGTCTAGGATTAAGCAAAAAATACTTTATCTGATCTAGTACTTAACACAACAAAAAATTAAACTACGTTGAAAATTTCTTTATTACTGGGTATGGTCGCCGACAACACATGCTAGCAGGCCCGGTTTACAAATCACTAAATGGGAGAGGATATTCCTGCCAGCATTGCTGTGTGTTGATGTTTATGAAACTTACGAAAGATTGAAGAACTTAAAAAGAATCAAGGGCACGAATAAAAGAAAATACTTCCCCATGGAAGACAGAAATTTCAATGACCACTACTTCGTCTCACTAGAATTGCACTTTTAAGTGTTGAACCTTTTGACTGAAAAAAGTGTACATCCCAGGGGTCATTAGCAAGTCGTCTAATTTAGTGGCAAACCCATAACTATGTGGCTGGTATACCTTACAGTTTATTACTCCTACGAGTGACGAACTATATTTGAATTAGGTAAAAAGTTTAAAGGTTGATAACTGTCGTGACTGATCACAAGGTATTCCAACGTTTCGACCAAAGACCTTTCATCAGAGAAAGAAATGTTCTTCCTTTTCTTTCTTTCTCTGGCGAAAGGCCTTTGCTCGAAACGTTGCAATTCTTTGTGAACAATCACGGCAGTTATCAACCTTTAAACGTTTTACCTTATTTATAACTGTCTACGCAGTATACAATTTTCATATATTTCATTTACCTGTTTCACAGAGTATTCCAGTGTACCCAGGTGGACATATACAGTTAAAGGAATCAACGTTGTCGTGACAGGTTCCACCATTTTGACATGGATTGGACGCACATTTGTCTAGGAGAGAAACAAGAGGACAGACAGGATAAGGACAACATAAGCCAGACCTTGGGTACACGAGACATAGTTTAGAGACATAGGGCGTAGTTTAGGGCTAACGCAAACAATTTTGCTGACCTTTTAGGGTTAGGTTTGGGTTTGGGTTAGGGTTAGGTTTCGGAGAGTTGAACTTGCGATCGCCTAATTAATTCAGGTGTGCCCGCTAAACTGCATTAGATCCCCACAGGGTTTAATCTTCAGACTGCCAAGGTCGACGTCTGTTCACATTTGAGATTTTGCTCATGCTGATGGCAAACGATTTTACTCAGGGCAAACCATTGTGGTGCTATTGGCAGAAAGGCGTCAGACATATTTCGATAAACTTTGAATGGGTGGGGAGGGGGGGGGGGTAGAATAAGATGGAATAGGATGGGATGAGATGAGATTATCCGGGATACAAAGAAATGTGATTGTATGAGATGGGATGGGTCGGAATGAGATGAAATAAGATAGGATGAGATGAGATTACTAGGATGGGAATAAATGGGATTGTATGAGATGGGGTAGGATGATCTGGGATGGATGGGATGAGATGGAATAAAACGGGATGAGATGAGATAACAAGGATGGGAATAAATGGGGTTGTATGAGATGGGGTAGGAGGGTAGAGGATGGATGGGATGAGATGGAATAACAAAAGATGAGATGAGATTTTTCAGATGGGATGCCTTCTTGACATAGACAATGTCACTATGTCTTGTAGGTGTATTACTTTAACCCAGCTGAACTAAGTGACGTAGCTAAAACTTCATTTCATTTATCAACTTTCATTATTTTTGAGCGCCATCTAATCAATTTACCCACATAGCAGCCATGAAATTCAACCCTCATCGCTATACGTCCATTCCAGCTCACTGGGTGAATGCGGACAAAGCGAGCGAAGATAGCAGGCGATACAGTTTCCTTGGCGATGGAAATCTTGTCATTGTTTCCAGGAAATACCTGTTGAGAAAAAGAATTAGAATTACTAAACATAGTTTGGAAAGTACAATATCTTGCTGGTTTAGATAGTTGTGGGAACGCGAGTTCATGACCCTACCTTGATCTGTCCATTCTGCTCGCAAAAATGAAAGTTCTTTCCATTGTAACTGAAGGAAACATTGTACGTTTTTACCCATTGATTATAGTTCTTTGATCCCTGGGTGCTAATTTCGCTCACTGCGACATTCTCAAGAAAGTCAACTTGAAGCCAAGGACTGGGGTCTTCTAAAGTTGGGTTCCAGACTCCTGATAATGTCAACCTGGCATTCTCAGCTCCATTACTGCGAGTGATGCTGGACGACGCACTCAACTGTTCGTCAGTTATTCGACCACTTGCCATACCAAGGGGACTGGGATCGACCCAATCTAGAATACGGAAAGAAAATATTATTAAAAAAAAAGAAAAAGAGAGAGAGAGACAACGGTTGAGTGCTTCGATAGATGTTTAAGTGAACGAATGAACGAACGAACGAGCGAACCATCAAACAAGAGAACAAACAAACAAACAAACAAACGAACAAACAAACGAATGAGCGAGTGGATGAACGAACAATCGAACGAACGAATGATCGGTTGATCAGTCGAACAAAACAACGAAGAAAAGAACGAAGGATTAATCCAAAGATCAAACGTTTCGGCGAACATACAAACACTTGAATGACAAAATAAATTAATAAAACTGATGAAAATTTTAATAAAAAGTCTTCTTTTAAAACATTTAATAATAAAAATTAGCGATATAAGAGCTACTCGACGTTTTGATGTCATCTTGACATCATTTTCAAGAGAGATTAAAATAATTTACAATATTAGAATTTAAATAGAATCCTAAAGAATATATTACAATAAAATTATATACTAAGTGAAATAAATAACTAAAAAAGTTTTGACTTAATCGAGTCTGATTGTCCGTTTAAACTAGGTCTATATTGTTTTATTAACAACATCTCATAAATTAAACAATCAAATTTACTCATGCATTTGCGAAGAACTAAAAATTGTTCACTAAGATTATCCACGCTTTGTCCATGTATTTCCTTCACATGCTTCCCCACAGCAGTCGTTTTGTGCTCTTCAATGCGTTGATATAAGTGCCGAGTCGTATACCCGACTGTGAAAACGATGGCAATACATACGAAGAAATTATCCAGATTAATTCACAAGGAGCATGATGTGGACAGGTACATTGATAATAGATCATCATATAACTTGTCGTTTTTTGAGAAGCTTGTTCTTTGTCGAGGGCTTGAATTTTCCCTCCCACGTCCGCAAACAACAAAGGACACGAATGATATTAAAGCAAGTTTTGAGAAAGCCTACTGGAAATTGGAATTTTCGTTAGACGAAAATCAAAAGGAACTCACCACAGCCACACTTCGATCTATTGCTCTTAACTATATTGAAAGGAAGGGCCCTAGACCACCACGATCTCTTTTGCGGGCTGTATCAAGACTTCGAAAACGAGACGACATTGTTATATCAAGACCTGACAAGGGCAATGGCGTGGTGATATTAGAAAAAGCCGAATATACGGAACTTTTGAGACAATCGTCGGTGAACAAAACTGACAAATTTGCCCCTGTTAACCTTGAAAGACCAAAGACGCGAGGTCGCCCCCCAAAATACTACCATCCACATATTCAAAGGGAGAAAGAGATTACACAAAAAATTAGAGACATTTTGCCAAAGGAAATTGCTAATCAATTGAGCCCACAAGGCTCACGATTAGCACATCTCTATGGCTTACCAAAGACCCATAAAGAACCTCTACAGATGCGCCCTATTTTATCAGCTACGAACACATATAACTATAAGCTTGCTAAGTGGTTAGACCAAAAACTCAAACCACTGATAGTTAATAAATATGTGATTGACAACGTTTTTAAATTCGTTGATGATATTAAGCAAAGGCAAGTAGACACCTCGGATATTTTGGTATCCTACGATGTCACTTCTTTGTTTACCAACGTGCCTGTAGATGAGACGATTGATTATATAGTTGAAAAAGCATTTAAGAATAATTGGTTTAACGAGACTTATGAGCTCAATTTGACAAAGAAACAACTGACTGAATTACTTGGAATGGCGACCAAAAATCAGCTGTTCCAGTTCGAAGGGCAGTTGTTCCAACAAATTGATGGTGTTGCCATGGGATCCCCCTTGGGGCCTCTCATGGCAAATGCCATAATGTGCTCATTAGAGGAGAAATTGGAAAAGGATGAGAAAATGCCTAAAGATTATAATCGTTATGTTGATGACACATTAAGTGTAGCTTCAAATATTGATGAAGCCAATAGTTTTCATCAAACCTTAAATGGCGCTCATCCCTCGCTTTCATTTACTATGGAGATTCAGAATGATAAGGGTCAACTCCCCTTTCTTGGGACATTAATGATTAAAGAAGGAAATTGTATTACAACCAGTGTTCATCGAAAGCCTACGGACACGGGTTTACTCCTTCATTATCAAAGTCAAGTTGACAATCGGTATAAAACGGGGCTAATTAAGACATTTTTATATCGTGCTAAGAGGTTGTCATCGTCCTCTCAACTTTTTGAAGATGAATGCAATAGAATTCTCCATATCTTTGTGGAACTCAAATATCCTGAAGCACTCGTTAAATCCATTATCAAAAAATTCATGAATGAGAAATCCCTAGATTGTGTAAATAATACCTCTCGAACTAAGATCGATAATTGTGGTAACATTAACGTTGTCCTGCCGTTTAAAGATCAGAAATCTGCGAGAATAGTGAGGAATCAATTGTCTGACCTATCCATAAAAGTGGGAAAGTTATTAAGACCCGTCTTTGTAAGCAAGAAAATTAAAACGGAATTGAGAATACGTGAAAAGAAACCACTCCTATTGTCTCAACAATGTGTTGTCTACCAATACAAATGTGACCAGTGTGATGCTAGTTATGTCGGGTATACGACTCGGCACTTATATCAACGCATTGAAGAGCACAAAACGACTGCTGTGGGGAAGCATGTGAAGGAAATACATGGACAAAGCGTGGATAATCTTAGTGAACAATTTTTAGTTCTTCGCAAATGCATGAGTAAATTTGATTGTTTAATTTATGAGATGCTGTTAATAAAACAATATAGACCTAGTTTAAACGGACAATCAGACTCGATTAAGTCAAAACTTTTTTAGTTATTTATTTCACTTAGTATATAATTTTATTGTAATATATTCTTTAGGATTCTATTTAAATTCTAATATTGTAAATTATTTTAATCTCTCTTGAAAATGATGTCAAGATGACATCGAAACGTCGAGTAGCTCTTATATCGCTAATTTTTATTATTAAATTGATGAAAATTTAGCACTACATTTCACCTAAAGCTACTTCTACTAAAACCTGAGACAAAAAGATATCAGTCTGTATTAAATCTTCCCAACTAAGTGCCCCAATAAACATTACATCATCGGAAATACTTTAAAATAACTTCACTAACATTTCGTCAATGCTCGGCACGGAAATTTCAACTTGAATCTACGCAAATTTAGGTGATTCTCAGAGGTACATTTCCACCTGGTTAATGGTTTGCCATACAAGGGTAAAGGTTGAAATAAATGCGGTTTTGCTATTTTTTCAGTCGAATTTCAAGTGTCAGAAGTTATGACATCAACGTTCACAACATAAATCGGGGGAAATGAGTTTGAATTTACTTAACTCTTTTACAACCGGAAGGCTGCCGTCAGTATGTGATTGGATCAAAAAGTGAACCAAAAATTGTTGGACATTAGGGCTTTTTTTGGCCATCAGTTTCAGGCCGCCATGCGGTCTTTTTCCTCTTCAGTTTCAATCAGCGTTTCATCTTTCCACGTTTCATCTTTCCACGAAAATATGATGGTTCGTGAAAACAAGCCAATTTAGAACTTCAAACATTTAAAGAAGCCTCCAATCAGGTATTCCGAAGATTCTGATCACCGAAAACTAATAAAAATTGCAAAATTATTTGACAAGAAAACCTCAGTTTACATGTAAGTAAAGTAATGCTCTCTTTATGCATTAAAATTGTATTTTCGACAGTTTGTTAAACTGATATGCCGCTCACTTTATCCTTTTTCTTGAGAAATACTACTCTTGACCAAATCTTTACCAATAATAGATATTCGTTACTTTTTTTGCGGCCGAGAAAACATTTTTGAAGGCAGGGCGAAAAAAGACTTAGCATTTTAAGGCCGCAAAGGGACTACAGCTGGCATACATGATGACAGCACTGATTGAAACTGACGGCGCCATGTCCACCATTTTTGATTGGCAACCAGCCTTCCATACATTCTAGAAAAAGCTAAAGGATTATCTACTGGCAAATATATAATATATATTTGGCAGTAAACAGTCCTTTGGCTTTTTTCATTTAATAAACAGCTGACTACGCAGCACTCCTTTTATACTTCCATATGTTCTAGAGTCTAGTATTTCTTATTTTATGTGGGACCAACATGGCTCCGATGCCATTGTCTTTCGAATGCGAAAGTATTAAAAAGTAAGAGTACAACAGATTATCCACCTGTTTCACAAAATACTCCTGTGTAACTCGCAAGTCAAGTGCAGTTGAACGAATAGATGTAATCGTGACAAATTCCACCGTTTTGGCATGGGATGGACACACATAGGTCAACACGAATTGGAAAAATACAATAATCACATCTGTAATGTACAAGTGTGGTGTGGAGTGTGTTGCGCTATGCTTTACGTGAAATGAGTTACGTGTCATGCGTTACGTGTTAGGTGTTACGTATAGCGTGTTACGTGTCACATGTTACGTGTTACGTGCTACGTTTTATTTGTTATGCGTGATGTGTGTGCTAAGTGAAACGTGTTGTGGGTGTTAAGTGCGTGTGCACATGCGCATGCGTACTTGCATGTTTTTGCAAATGATCACCAATGTTTTTGAACGTGTTTTGGATTGAGAATGGTTTCCCCTGTAAAGAAGCAGTTTCGTGTAGTGTGTATGAAAAAGAAGGCCAGAGAAGCACGATTGGGATGGTTTAGGTACGAACAAAGAGGGGGTGGGGTCACAAAGAGAGTGTTGAATGAAGAGTTCGAAGGGAAAGAAGTGTTGGGAGACCACGAAAGAGATGGATAGATTACATCAAGGCTGAGATGGAAGAGAGAGGGTTGGGTTGGGGCGACTGGAATAACAGAAAGATGTGGCGACTTAGAATCCTGATAGCAAATCCTACTGATTAAAACTGCTGAGAAGAAGAAGAAGAAGAAGAAGAAGAAGAAGAAGAAGAAGAAGAAGAAGAAGAAGAAGAAGAAGAATTGGTTACCTCTATCATCACAGAACATATCTACCTAAATTTTCCCTACAAGTGGCCACATGAACAGACTAGATAACGCAATCTCGTTGACAAAATTAGTTTCATTAAGAATGTTATATTAAGTTTAGATATCCATCGTCAACTTATCATCATAACAGCCATGAAATTCAATTATTGTCGCGGCGTAATCTTCCCAGGTTTTTGGGTGAATCCGTATGAAGCGAGAAAATATAACTGGCGTTACAGCTTGGCGGACGATCGAGCTCCTGTCGTTGTTCTCGGAAAATACCTTTTGTTTTGGAAACAGATTACCATGAGAAACGTAATTTGGATTCTTATACTTTATAACGTGCGGTGTGGCGTCCATAGTTTTCTTACCCTTTCCTTTCCAATGCTGTCAATAAGTTGTGGCAGTGCAAGAAGAAACTAAATTAGACGGCTCAGGAGGAGCAGACGCCTCCTGCAAGCGGGGAAAAGCATGCAAACAATCCTGTCCAACGATCACACGCTTTCATCCGACAGTTTGCAGCCAACAAGAACCTCTTAGTTGCCGGCTTCAAATACACGTAACAACTAGAGTTGTAATAACCCTACTGCCTAGACATCCTCCTTGAGAAGGAAGATCGTCTGGCGTCAGTCAGAGTAAAGTAATAAAGCCTGCATTTCGGCAGGAAAGAGTTAAGCGAAGTCAAGTTCGTGTTTTTTTTACTTACCCTGATCTGTCCATTTTGTTCGTAAAACTTGAAATAAGTTCCATTGTTACCGTAGGAAACTTGGTAGGTTGTCACCCAACCACCACCATGCGATCCTCCCTGGGTGCTTATCCCACTCACTATCACGGTCTTCGTGAAATCAACCTGAAGCCATGGATTAGTGTCTTCACGACCCCTTAACCAACCGTTTCTCATTACATTAGCAAGTCCTGTCAAGTTTAATCTGCCGAAAAATGCTTTACTTAAATCAGTACGTTCAGAGGAAGCTGTGATCTGAGTCTAAGATGAGATGATTTGCCATTCCAAGAGCTGTTGGAGTTTCACAAGCTAGAATAAGAAAAAAAATATTGAATCAAGCTTTGGTTGAAAAGTTTTCGGCATCTAACTCTACATCATCTGAAGATCATATGAACTAGATCATGTTAAAAGGAGTTTATGTTTACGTCTACATCTGTATTGGCATCTACTTCTGTATGTATATACCTATATTTACACATTTACATATATACATATACATACACATACATAAACATATACCATATACACATACACATACATATACATATACATATACATACGCATGCACATACAGATATATATATATATATATATATATATATATATATATATATATACATACACATCCACATACACAAACATATACATATACATATACATATACATACAGTAGATATGCAAAAGCATGTACATGCTGATGTACATATTCATATACATACATACTCGCATATATTTATTACTACTAGCTTGCCTGCATTACCATTTTCCTCCACTGTTATCACTGAGCAAATTAAAAATATCTGTAAGTATCATCTGTAAAGGTTTATTTTCATTTGGAAAGCTTCATAATCAAAGAAAATGAGGAAACTTACCACAGTTAAAAAATGTATAAGTAACTGAACTTATGAACTGTCTTCAAAGATTTTTGGATAGCAATAAGTAAGTACAATTATTTTTGTATTTCCTAGCTTCCATTAGGCCCTATCGTTTCCTCTTGTGTCATGCAATGTGCAGTCCTTTCCATAGCATCGCAGCACCATTTTATATAAAATCATCATCACGTTCCGTAACGATTATACTTATGCAGAGTTCTCATCAGGTTTAAGAACCAGCAGGTAAGTTTGATAAAGTGGATGGTGAGGCAGAAGGATGATCCTCACCGTACGAACGAGGCTCCGTAATTCCGTGCAATTAGTGCAATTGTGATGTTAAATCGGTTCCAGTCCCTCTTCTTTGAACCTAGTTCCCAGTCCACGCCAATATAGCATAATGGGGGATAAGTTGACAAAGCACGATGCCCAACTAAGTCAGAATAATGCTTAATATTTTCGCAAAAAGATCTGAACGATTTATTGTTTATAAAAAGCTAACTGGACAATTGTTTCTTTTCTTTAAAAAAAAACACACCCCAAAAAGCGAAGTAGATAGCGAACTTCACTGGCTACGGGCTCTTGATACAAACCGAGTTTATGTCGTTAATTTACCTTCAATTACATCCATGAAACTACAGCCGCATTGCGCAGGCGCCGTGACAGGTTTTTGGGTGAACGCGAACAAGGCGAGTAAAAATGACGGGCCAGAATGTTTGCCACACAACGGTCGTTCTGTCTGTGTTCCCAGTGAATACCTTTAGTTTTGAAGAAAAAATATCATAACAAAATGAGACAAATTCCAAGTCGTCCCTTATAAAAGTTTCAAATCATGAATGAAAATAATATTTTGTTTCATGTGTTTCTATTCTATATGTGAAATGAAAAATTCTTAAGTGAAATTAATATTCATAAGTGAAGGTTCCATTTCATTTTTCCTTTTTTATGTATTTCTGTTTTATACATTTTCATATATTTTTCATATCCATATCATTACAGGTTTCGAACACCTAGATTTCACATGTGAAATTTTGACATCTCACATGTGATTTAGGTACTTCATGTGTGAAAACGTTCCCATTTCATATGTAAAATACATGTTTCGTACACCAAGATTTCACTTGTGAAAGTTTGAACCAAGTTCATTTCCATGTACATTTGGTATTTCATATGTGAAAACGCTTCCATTTCATATGTGAAATGGAAATTTCATGAGTGAAAATGTTCCAATCCCATATGTTTTTTCACTTGTGAAATGACATGTGAAACTTTCATAAGGGCTAATACGCTCAGCTAAAACAAATTCACGTCAATACCTTGAGCTGTCCATTTTCTTGGTAAAACTGAAAGTCGGTTCCGTCGTAGCCGTGAGAAATTGTGTAGTTTTTGGCCCACTGAAGTGCGTCTTTTCGTCCTTGAGTATTTATTTCGGTTAATGTGACGTTTTTGATGAAGTCCACTTGAAGCCATGGATTGAGATCATCGTTCAGAGGACGCCACGAAGCTTTTCCGACGCCATTTGCCGATCTCAAGTTGAGCCTACCATTCCTCGCGACCAGCCAGCTGCCATACTCCGAGGAAGCAGTGACTTGATAATCTTGAATTAGACCATTTTCCACGCCGAGAGCTCTTGGATCGGGACAATCTAGAATTGACCAAAAACAAACTAAATGGGTGAGCTTAATTGTGGTTTTGTGCGACAAATATAAAGTAATCTGATTGGCCGGCTCAACTATTGCTAAATTTTCCATGGCTAAAAATGTAATGGGAATGAGTGAACCCCGGTCACAAAAATTCAGATTCCAGTGACTCGTTTTCACAAAAATTCGCTCTCCAGTTACCAGTTTTCGTATCACATGAATGCATATATGCATCCATACATACATATACACACACATATACCCATACATGCAAGATACATACAACATACATACATATAGACATTCATGCACACATACATACATACATACAGACATACATACACACATACATACATACATACATGTATACATACACTCATACATACATAGACATGCACGCATGTTTACATATTTCCATACATACATACATATAAACCTATCGGCATATACACAAATTCATATACAGATATACATATACACAAATATACATATACACATATATACATATACACATATATACCTATACACATATATACCAATACACATATATACCTATACACATATATACATGTACACATATGCATAGGTTAGTTACCAAAACAAAGGTAACTCCATTGGTTATTAACCGAAGTTTTCCATGAAGTTCTTTCAGGAAAATTTCGAAGTTAATTTATTTGGCCTTTATGTAAAGTCCATGTATCATTTCACATGGCGAAAACCATATACAATTAGAGCACTTTCACATATAAAATTTTAATTCCATATGTGCAAACGAAACGTTTCACATATGAATAATTCATATGTGAAATGACATGGTATACGAAACCTGCATTTCACATACCAAATGGTATATTCACACTTCTGAAAATAAATTTCACATTTGAAATATTCATCTCATATTTGGAATTGAAACATTTTCACATACGAAGTACTATTTTAACATGTGAAATAGCATGTGAAATTTATGTAAATTTACCTCCCAAGAATTGACGAAGTACTAAGTCAGATATACTAGTTCTTATGTCCCAACATTTTTTGAACCCATTCATTATCCCCCTGCTAAATCGTCTCACGTTAGCCAGAATAAGCCTTCCAAAAATTTCACGAGCCATTTCACATACGAAAATAGCTCTTCATTTATGAAAATCTTCCGATTCCACATGTGAAAAAAAATTTCATATGAGAAATTAATTTCCATACGTGAATCTTCTATTTCATATACATATTCAATACACGCTTCGTATATCAAAATTTCACATATGAAATCTTGAACCGTGTCACTTCACATGTGAATTAGGAATTTCATTTGTGGAAGCGGACTGTGAAATGAAAAGTTCATAAGTGAAAATGTTCCAACTCCATATGTTTTTCACATGCGAATTGCCATATGAAATTTTTGTAAGGGAAGACGCCTAAGGGTGGCTTTGTAGTCAACAGTTCAGTAAAAGTCCTACCTTGAGGTTTAGTGTCACAGCAGAACAGACTTCCTTTCTGGTTCATACGTTCGTTGGTCAATCCCCACGATGGCTTCCCAGAAACTGGACCACGAAGACGACACGATGGATGGAGGCTACCTAATTAAAAATTGAAATGGCAAAAGTTTTTTCAGAACGTATAGGCCCCCGGTAAAAAAAATTCCCAACCTAGATTTGATTTACAATGGAGGATTGTGATCTTCGCTAGTGGAGGAACGATCTTCTTTACCGATGTTTATCCATTCATTCCTGGAGTCCACAACTGGTACCCAGCGATCCCAACATATTAAACCCCAAAGTGGCGTTGTTCCAGCTTGGCAAATTTCCTTCGAGCTACAAAGTCGTTTTCCATCTGACAAGCAATTTGTGACTGCCTCTTGATATGATACTGTATCGGCCACTGTTTTAAATATCATGCCAGGCTCTAAAAAGAAGACTAAACCAGTAAACTTGTATCATCATTTTCCCCTTTATTCGCGCCATATGCTTAAGTCAAAATACTCGTATACTAGTCCGGGGCGAATTGTTTCACAATCCAGATTGGGCTGTGATCAGAGTCTATACGAGGTGAAAGTTAATTTTCGAGTGACAAATTCATAAATTTTAAGACCCAACCGGGAACAGTTGCAAAAAACACAACAACTTGACAAAGGTCGGGAATCAAACCTGAGACCCTGCGATAATCATGCAGTGCCCTGCCAACTGATTTATGAAGATATGAGCTACAGGTTGTATAAGCTTTCTCGTATTTTTCTTGAGTTTCAAGCAGTACCAACGAGAGAGGGGGGTAGTGGTGTCAATTGACCCCGGGCCTGGAAGAAATCAAATAGCGTGGTTAGCTGGAAAATACTATATAAAATTCAGATTTTTTGGTACTGAAATAATGAACTATTACTCGTGTGCTACCAGTGGTCCTAAAGGCGAGATTTCTATTTGGTACAAAATGTTGCGCGCGCGACCGTTATATTGTTAAAATTCAATAGATTTCTACTTGTTTGTACTTGAGAGTCCCAAAGATAATAGGAAAAAGTCACGTGCGCGACATTTAGCACCTAATGGAAATCTACCTTATGTATGATAAGACAATGTGACCATTTTTGCATTCTAATTTGTTAACTTTCGCGCGTTCCAAACTCGAAAAGATATACGATTTTAGATTACATGACATTTACACTTATGTGACATCAATGTGCGTACAGTCGACTCCCGGTAACTCGAACCCTCGCAAACTCGAACCTCGCGCTAACTCGAACCAAAATTGATTTCCCCTTGATTTTTGAAAAACATTTACAGTAATTTTACCCTCGGTAACTCGAACCCTCGATAACTCGAACCTCCCGCTAACTCGAAGCAATTATTGTTTCCCTTAAGGTCCTTTTCTATATGATTTTACCCTCGATAACTCGAACCATGTCTGTCAATACCTGACAAAACAAAACAAAACAGTGTATCATAGTTTTAAACATTGAATTTGTTATGAAGTCTTTTTATACTACACCAAACATGTCAGTCCAGTTCAGGTTTCTCTGATTTAGGATACACTTAATTACAGTGCACTGTATGTTCATAAAGCCTTACTCCTTGTGCCAAGCCATTGACGTGTTACAGACGTTTAGTTTGTTTATGGAGGTTGATACCGATTCTTTCAAATCGAACCTTAGAAACCTTTCAAGAATAATAGACCGTAATAGATTAGTCGAGAAGCGTCAGGGCGTATTAACTGACTATTTCTCGAAAATGTAAATCTCATGAACTCAGTAGCAGTAACACGTTCTCGTTGGACCTGCAAAGTTTGCAGAACGGATCTCTCCTGCTGCTTTGCTTTTTTTTTTGTTTCACGTTACGTTCTGATTTATACAGTAATGATTAACAAATATATTGCTCCAATTTCACTCGACTTCTCTATACTGTAATTAAGATTGATTAAAATTTGCTCTGTATGAATAGAAAAACAGTAAACACCATTTTTTCCTTATTTCCGAAAGTTTGTTCTCAGCTCCCGATAACTCCAACCCCCGATAACTTGAACCTTTTTCAATTTCCCTTGAAGGTTCGAGTTATCGGGAGTCGACTGTAGTTTGACTTGAAGTAGCACTTCAGAGTATAGACAGTATGGATTCGTTATTCATGGAATACTAAATGAACTAGAGATGAAGGAAATTAAATGTTAGATGTATGAGAGCTTATAAATATCTGAAGATGATAAATGAGTGATCGTCAAGCCCTGTACTCAGAAAAACGATTTCTGAGCCTCAGACGGGGATCAAACCCGAAACTTTCTAATGACCAGTGAGACGCTCTAACCATTGAGGTACCAAGACTCAGATGGAGAGCCAACGTGCAAGTTCGACATATATGTGCGACCTAAGCGGAAGCCACTATATATTGATAATGATAGATGAAGTTTACATGTTAGATGTATGAGAGCTTGGAAATATCTGAAGATGATAGATGAAAGATCGTCAATCCCTATACTCAGAAAAACGATTTCTGAGCCCCAGACGGAGGTTTCCGCTTAGGTGGCACTTATATGTCGAACTTGCACCTTAGCTCACCATCTGACTCTTGGTAGCTCAATGGTTAGAGCATCTCACCGGTCATCAGAAGGTTGCGCGTTCGATCTCCGTCTGGGGCTCAGAAATCGTTTTTCTTTAATTAATTTAATTAATTAACTTTATTTAACGAGGGTAAAACACTTTACAGTTAAAACTGATAAACTAGTGGCCCTGAGTATAGGACTTGACAGTCATTCATCTATCATCTTAATACAGAGTACCAAATTGGAACAGATATTTCGAAACCGGGATGAAAGTGATAGCGGTTATTCCCCACCTTATGGAACGTGTTGGTACTTAGATTCTCATGGTCTAAATGTTTACCTCTTCTAAATGAGTACCGACGGCTGTTGTAAAGATACAGTCCAATCATACCATTTCTCTATATCAGGATATTATCCTTCTTTTGTTAAAATTTCGTATTTCCCTCTAAAGATAAGATTATTCCGATGGAATGAAGGTGTAAAGACAGCTAGAACTCCACCATGCTTAATGTCGATTCCGCCATTTTGGTTGCCAAGCAGGGACCATGCTAAATCACCAAAAAAATGTCAACTACTTCCCCGTACTCTGGCTGCGTATGCTCAGAAAAGACTGCCAAGTACTCTACTGTATTTCTGAAGGAAATGGTCGAAATAGCTGCCAAGATACCACGATAACAGTTCACTCCGTCTATCCTTATTCCGGGATACTTGCACAAGAATGCTTTCTAAAATTACTGAAGATAGTCGAAGCATCTTTATGTACGCAACAACTATTCTTGAGTGCAGTTCACTTTCAACACAGCTTTTATGTTTTCAAATTTCAATGCCTTTATAACCCAGAAAACTCCGCGGAAGGAACTGTTCACATGCTGGCGTGATGCTGAATAGAAAGTTTATCTTAACCGGAATGAAGAACTCCCTTGACGACTAAAATCGTCTGAAGGGAGCGAAAGTAAAATGGCAGAGTTTGTTGTCAGTCGAGAAAGTGTTAAGGAAATAATCTTTAAGCCTTTTGCGACTGAAAGTTTTCCCTTGACGTTGTCGCACAGCATTCTCCAATGCTTGTACATTTTTGATAAATTAAGATAACTCAAAAATAGATTTATAACCTTCACATGTAAAATGTACCAGAGCTGTCGTCAAAGAAAAACGAACATGATGTTCATCTTACCGATATCTATGGATATCGGTAAGTCTATCTTACTGTTTCTGCGCTTTTCCCGAAATGGCGGAACAGCAGACGAGCGTACGTGACGCACGCTAATTTAAAAAAGGAAATAGTGGTATAAAAATGTCTCCCAATTCATGATAAATGTCCTTTTTCTCAGTTGGTTGGTGCTATTGCTCTCCACTGCAATCATAACCCTATTTGATAAGCCTTTTTGGACAAGCCTCTTGTTTATGATCCGTTTCACGAATGTCCCAGTCACTGGAATGCTGGATCTCATCCCCTGTCATTCAAGGAAAGTGGCTACAAAATGATGGCGACAGCAGAGGTCATAAAATCCACAAGTTGTAGCGAAAATTCGTTAGTTTTTCATTTGTAATTTCGATTGATCTTGAAAACAATTGACAAGACTTCACTTGGTATGAGACACAGTTCTAGAGGTACAAACTTTCGAAGAGAGACACTGGAATAGGTGTAAAAATTTTGAATTATAGAAACCTATCCTACCAACAATTCGGTAACAAATGCAGATCGGTTGTCGCCACCATGAAAACAGGGACCTCATTTGTATTCATCTTTAGTTAATTGACTATAATTTTTAAGAGAACAAGTGTTTGCCTTATAGAACAACTGGCCGTTCCTAATCGCTAAAAACCCTGTAAAATTCTCTGTCGTCTGTCTTCAAACCAGCTCTGACATTATTTTGCTGGAACGTGACGATCTAAGAAGATTCTGTACAGATTAGTTAAAGCAGCAGAGCGAGCAATCCGCCAGTGTGATTTTCGCCAACGGAATGAAACCTAAGCCCATAAACACGCTATTTAGTACTTCTTTAGTGGCTGATAATGTGAAACATATTCGTACGGCTCTCGGATCAGCTGCTGGTAAGTATTTGATGGATCTTCCTCATATGGCTTTTGAGAGCTCTTCAGGCTACATGTTGATGGGTGATCAGACTTCGATGTGGCTACATTATCTTCCTTCCCAGCCTTTTCTGCAATAGAAGAGTTGTATTTCATTAAAATAAAGTTCCAACGCGTCGAACTTACATCTTCCTAACTAAATCATTTCAAATTCCTTACCGAAACAGCATTGGACCACATAACATACAACATTCGTAGAAAACAGCGTTTCAAATAACATTAATGACATTAAAATAACATACATATACACAAACATTTACACAAACATATATACATACATACATACATATACCCACATACATACATACATGCACATAAATACATACCTACATTCGTAAGTACTCATACGCACAGCACATATGTATATACATATAGACATGTAAGAAATATTACCATTGTCTTGGTATTGTTCATCCACCGTTTGCATTTTGTAGTTTGGAATAACATACTCTTCACAACTAACCATGCTTTTAGCTCCATAAACAGTCAAAGGAATTACGTAAGGGCTATCATCGTCTTTACAATTTTCGATATTACCAGACTTTTTAAATTTGGAATTGCTATCAGAAGACGATGCTGAACGAGACCTTTGCCTTTTGACCCAGCTAAGCGAAAGAATGATAAAATGAAATCAAGAATTTTGAAAACAACTTTTTAGTTTTCAGTCTAATTTAACAACAGCAATCCTCCATTGTCAGAGGCTGTTCGATTGACAGCATCCTTCATTTATCTTTGAATCCAATGACTGGCTAAAGCTAGTGCAATTCCGAGACAATGCAACGCAGAGAAAAGGTAGTTAAATGCCGGAATAAGGTACTTCAATGGAAATTCCTTGGCGCACAAAATATTCCAGTGAGCTAAAAAAACCTGTAGCTCATAATGAGCCAATCGAATAAGTGAGGAAAAAGTTGGAGAAATTGCGAACAATTGACAGGGTTTTAATTTGATTTCATTTTGTGGGTGGTCTTCTTAGCTCGGGCGATTATATATATATATGATTTATGGATATTCATGAATCGGATGGTTTTTCGTTTATCATGGACCCCAAATTGTGCTTCCACCACGAGGTCACCTGAGTTTTACACTCTTTGAAAAAATATTTGTGTAAGTCAATTTCAAATTGAATAAAACCATGCGATTACTTATAATAATACAACCATGAAAAAAGTCACCCTATTTTGCTCATTTTTTTTCCTTCAAAAAAATAAAGCGCGTATTACCATTCAAAAAGTATCCTTTATAAATCTCGCTAACCTTTTCCTGCACG
Source organism: Heliopora coerulea (assembly GCA_030142905.1). Lineage (NCBI taxonomy): Eukaryota > Metazoa > Cnidaria > Anthozoa > Scleralcyonacea > Helioporidae > Heliopora > Heliopora coerulea. The sequence goes on along the minus strand of JASJOG010000067.1, from coordinate 1,206,335 downwards.
AAATTATTAGAAGAATTACAGCTACGCCACTGCATATCAATCCAATCAAAATCCACATCCAGTCTGGATAAAATGACAAAGAAATTATGTTGATGATTAGTTATCGAGTGTGTTTGCATTTTTTCTTCATTTTACCCTTAATTCATCTTTTCATTATTCCATCCTTTCATCATTCACTCATCCACACATCCACCCATCCACCCATCTACCCATCCACCCATCCACCCATCCATTGATTCATTCTTTTACTCACTCACTCACTCACTCACTCCTTGCGAACTTCCGTCACTCGCTTAGTCAATGACTTACTGAGGCGTAGGATACAAGTTTAGGTTTGCGGCAAGTTTCCTGCACCTCTTTCACATAGGTAAAGAACACACATTGAATAAACATTACTGGATTATGTAAGTGGTAAGATTTCCGCATTTTAAATGGCACAAGTAAAAGTCGTACGCTTGAAATCAAAAGGTTGTCATTTTTTCACTCATGAAAAAGTACTGTATCAGTGTTCTGATTGGTCGTAGATATCTATGTTCTCATTGACCAACGTTTTTCCCGCCAAAGCATCTTCTTAGGCAAACTGGCTTCAAGCCGAGGATTTTAATGTTTTGGCAGTTGTATAATCTATCAAAGAACAGTATGAGGAAATTTTGCTGGACTACAACTTTATTATGGATAATTTTGACATAAACGTCTGTTAGAGACAAGTTTAAATTACAAACAATACACAATTTTGACGAAGAAAAATGTGTTCGTGAGGGCAGAAAGGTACTTATCACTAGTGTCTTTATTAATTTGAATGTCTTCTTTGTTCTCCAAGTAACTGACTTGAAAACTTTAGTATTTATCAACTACATCATGATAAATACTTTGCACAATTTTTATTCACAAGTTGAGACGTACCATAAAGCTTACTCGCTCGTTGCTCGCTGGTTCGTTTTATAATACATCTCAACTAGTGAATAAAAATCGTACAAGCATTTACCATGAAGTAATTCATGTTTACTACAAGGCGAAAGCCAAATGGGTCGAGGAAGGCTCGAAGCCTCAGAATCTCCTCGTTTTGGCGGTTCCCTGACTCCGCTAACGCAGTACTCCACATTCATATCATTGTTTGTGTGTTTACTACATATTCTTAAAGTCAGTTTGCGTACATTCCCCTATAAAAAGGGTATTTTTGTAAATAGTTAGGAGACACGTGCCCCTAGTACGCTTGGTTCTCGCGGTTTTGCTTTTTCTCTCATTCACTCAAACCTTCTTAAACTAGTGGTTTTGATTTTAATGCAGTTCAAACTCCGCCATAAAAGAGACGTACCCCTTATTGACGCCAACTTACTTTTAACATCGGTCGATTTCATCGCATGCCGCTCTCGGTAACAAGAGCCGTTAACATTTGAACATACTCCTTCGATGTAAGAAGAATTACAGTGGCATTTTCTCTTGCACCTATAACCAAAGTAACCAGTAGGACATTCTAAAATTTAAAATATTAGACCTCATTTAATATCATGTATTTTTAGTTGCTGGAGACATTCATCGCTATTTTGATACAGTCACAGAGACAAATTGACTTAGCGAAACCTTAACCCCTTTTGCATTGGAAACATTTTGGGCTAAAATTTTGCCACGGGTGCCGCTATTTTTGGGCACAGCACGGGTGATTTCCATTGTGTAAACGGTGCGGACTTCCTAAAATTTTGTACTCGTGGCTGAAAATTTAGCCGTGCCGAGCACCTCCGTGTATGTAGATCTCGGCACGGCAAATTGTACGTGCCGTGCCCAAAATTCGACAGTGTAAGCGGGGTTCTAGTTTTCTGTCCAAAAAAGAGTTGGTAGAGTTTTCATAATTGCGAATAGAGATGATATCTGCTTTTTCTTCTCCGGTTCAGAGCGTAAGTAAATATGATTTCGACATTATATTCCACCGGAATATGTTATTGTTACGAGTTTAACAGAACATTTTAAAATTTTTTTTTTTTTGATTTTCAGTTTACTTCGAAAGGTTTCACCTTCATAAATGGGTCACCAAATCGTAGTGGTAAATTTCCTCCGGCTGTTAAAACGCCAGAAATGGCACTGTCGATGTTCAGCGTAATTTTCTCATGAACTGCCGTAATTCTTGATATATATATATATATATTCACCATTATTTTTGAGGTATCTTACTTTAGATGCACCGATTGGTGGGGCAGAAGATGTTCAATTTTGATTGGAAAATTTGATTGGTAGAAAACTAAAAATTTTGGGGACTTTAGTGTATCTCCTAAGAATTATAGGCATCCTTCAGGGCTTTATTATTTTGATAGTGCACCAGTGGTTTTGTTAAGGAGGATTCTAAGGTGAGCCACCAAAGAGAAGAATATGGGCGCTTAGCCTGGTTTTCAACATAAACCTAACCATCGGACGTTTCGGATTGACGAAATACATATTGCACATGTCACATAAGCTAATCCAGCCACGTCGAAGAAGTAACTTCGTTATTGGTGTCAAAGACTTCAAAGCATTCCACCTTAGAAGCCCTGGCTAAATGCTAAATAGATATCCAGAGACCAAAAGACAGCAATTTCTTATAAGTTTTATGCGCAATTTACTGCAGCAATTTTCCTTCGAACAAAACGACGATAAGATGATAAACTGTACATAAGATTAATTCTTCTTTGTTCGTGGATTAGGAGACGTCGGTCCCTCTACTCTTGCAATCTCGCGTCCCCTGTGCACGGCGATGAAGTGGAGAAGCAACCGACTGATTGATTGATTGATTGATTGATTGATTTAGTGAAATTATAGTTTTCCAAGAATCCTTTTCTACTTACTTTCATTGCAATCACTTCCTCGCCATCCCGGGAGACACTCACATTCTCCAGTTTCAGGATTGCACCAGTCTGTGTTGGTCTTGTTACAAGAACATGTGTTTGTACAGTGAGGTCCGTAACGAAAGTCGTCACAGACTGAAAGATAAACAAAGAGTGCATGAACAATTTGGACAAAAAAAATTCTGAATATTCGCTCGCAACTTACTACTCATTCCTTTCCTCCCTCCTTTCCTTCGTTCCATCTTTCCTTCATTCGTTCCATCTTTCCTTCATTCGTTCGTTCCTTCGTCCGTCCATCCGTCCGTCCCTCCGTCCCTCCCTCCGTCCGTGCATCCGTCCCTCCCTTCCTTCTTTCTTTCTTCCTTTCTTTCCTTTCTTTTCCTTTGCTTTCTTTGCCTTTCCTTCCCTTCCTTCCTTCCCTTCCTTCCTTCCCTTCCTTCCTTCCCTTCCTTCCTTTCTTTCTTCCCTTCCCTTCCTTCCCTTCCCTTCCCTTCCTTCCCTTCTTTCCTTCATTCCTTCATTCCAAGACATAGCATCCCGTAAAAACATTTTCAACCATTATCCAATTTCTTGTATAATCAAATGTCTCGTAGGTAGATTGAGTGAGGAAGAGAGAGAAAGAAAGAAAAAGGAAACAAGGACAACGTGCCACGAAAAACATAAGTCTGCCGGTAATCTTGAATCGGATCGGTATTTTCAATGAATCTTATTTGTTTGAAATGTCTTACACTCTGTAAGTCTTGATTGTAGTCGTAGGATTTCTTAGAATATATCCAGGTGATAATTTACATATCACTGTAGTTCTTCAGAAGAGTCCGACAGATTTGTTTACCCTATTGCGTTCTTGTTCTCTCGATTTCTCTTCACTTTACTTCATTTTACATCTTAATCGTTCTTGCTCTATCACCTTTTCTGCTCTTTTGACTTATTCCTGGTTTAGTTCACTCATTATGGCCATCTCTTCGTCAATTTCTTTTCACATCCCTCGCTGTTTCCTTTCCTCCTTCCTTACTCCTTTTTCCTTAACAAATCCTCTCTCGGCATCGCTCAATCGTCCTTAGTCTTCTACCTCCAACCAATATTAGTTACTTATACTCACCTTCCGTGCAATAATCCCCAGTCCAGCCTGCCTTACAGTTACACTGCCCGCTAACTGGATCACATGACTCGGTATTTTCCTGATAGCATTGACAATAAAGTTCACAGTTCTTTCCATACTTGTTATTTGAACATGCTAAATACATTGTTGGATTAAAAAGTAAAGTGAACATATAAATGATACATCCCATGACCTCCGGCCGGTGGATAGATGGTCGGACGGATGAACACACAGATGGACGGGCGGGTGGGAATAACGGTGGTTGGATGAAAGGATAGGTGAATGAAAAGGTGGGTGGATGGAAGGATTGGATGGGTGATTTGGTTGCTGATTGGGTGCGTGAATGCATGGATAGATAGATGGTTGGGTAGGTGAATGAATGGATGGATGGATGGATGGATGGGTGGTTGGGTGAATGGGTGGATGGATGGATGGATGAGTAAGTGAATGGTTCGATTGATGGGTAGTTGGCTGGTGAGTGTGGAAATGGATGGGTGAATGAATTGAGTTCCCTTTTGTGAAAACGTCCCTTCGAAGTCTACAAACTAATCCAATCACAACGCGAGACTTCGCTCGCGCCTTTAAGTAAACACTGAATTACTGGAAGTCTATCGAGGGTTGGGAGACGTTAGATAAAAAACAATGTCCATGTAGTCACATTGTTATAATAATTGGAGTGGTGCGTAGACAGTGATAAATAAGGTAAAAAGTTAAAAGGTTGATAACTGCCGTGAATGATCTCAAATAATTCCGAATCAGTCACGAAGAATTCCAATCACAGCAGTTATCAACCTTTTAACTTTTTGCCTAGTCACATTGTTGACGTGTGAGGGGAGGAAACACGGTTGGTAATCTTACTGGCTTGTTGTGAGATGCGTTCGCTGCAAAGCTGAGACAAGTCTGTAAACAAGTCGTAAAACCAAGTTATTTCATCAAGTCACAACAAATTGGCAAAAAACCAAGTGGGTTGCTACTTGGCATGTGCAGTACATTATCATGTCGTTGAAACAATCTTGAACAGATTTGTTAGGGGATGAAACTTCACAACTATTTGCATCAAACTTTCAAAACAACCCGTCAAAAACCTGTTTCAACAAGGCAAAGCAAGGCGTGCGAATGCATTCCAAAATCGGTTTGTACAGCAACTTGTTACAAGGTGGCGGCAAGTTCGTTAAAACATGCGCAATTCTGGCCGTAGGACGCTTTAAAAGACTACAGAACTACATGTGGGCTAACAAGGGTCAGAAAAGAAAATAATCTCTGTTTCACAAAAATTTAAGTATTGACACTTTGTCAAGCGGTCGTCAGGACGACATTCCTCGAGTAGTAAAATGGTCTGGTATTAAGTAGAGTAAAACGAATATTTTTAAAACAATTTTTATGTATAATTTATACATTTGACGAAGAGACAGGTCCCCGAAACGTACGTTTTTCTTTTCCTTAATAAAGTTTTTTTGAAGATATATATGTAATATTTGAAAACCGAGCAGGAGTGCTTTATCGGGATTAAAAACACGAGGCGATAGCCGAGTGTTTTAGATCCCGATAAAGCAAGAACTGCGAGTTTTTTAGATATCTTCTAAAATGAACCTCCTAATATGCTAATTCGTCATGAAAGGTTGGAAATTTGTCTTCTGTAAGCCGAAAGAAATGAACTTCTTTACGTATAAAGTTACATGTGTCTTTATCACAATAACACGGTTATGATTTTCTTTTATATTTTTCTCATGAATTCTTAATGAATTTTAGAAATATAAATATAAAATATATAAATAAAGAAAGAATATATATACAGTATGTATTTGTATGTATTTATATATTTTATATTTTTATATACTACTAAAAAGAATTGGCCAAATGGCACCCCTCTTAGGCCAAAAACTCTTCACAACGGCCTGTACAAGAAACGAACTATAAATGTTACATCACTCACATTTTTCACAATATGTCCCATTCCATCCAGGCATGCACTCACACTTTCCAGTCACGTGATCACATGTGGCGTCATTTTTGCATCGACATTCCTCCCCACAATCCGTGCCATATCGCCCAGACTGACAAGCTAGAAAAGAGTTAAAAACCGTTACTAAAAACTAAGATTTTATTCTTAGGTGAAAATTATACAGTCCTGGTTTCATAAAGGCGATAGTATAAAGTTTGAATAGCAGAAATATTACCTCTGGTACGTACTTATTTTTACGAAACTGCACGTAAGAAAGTATTTAATTTTTAATAAAGTAATATACTGGACTCTCAGCCGCTTATGTTAGGTTCTTGTCAGACAAAAACAGTCCCTGGAGCGACTTTTTTGTGGAAAATTGAACAGCCAAACATGCCTTTTTATCCAAGAGCGCATAAGATAAATGAAAAAGGTACAGCACGCATGACGTTATCCACCAAGTGGGAATTAGGCTCTAGTGAAAAACAATGTATAAACGGTTTACCCATAAAAAACATTTCTATAGGCAGATGAACGACTTTTTGGCGAGAGTTCATAGTGATGAACAAATCCGTGAGGTCTTTTCAGCTCTGAGAGAAGAGTATCCGATCTGGTAGTAAATGTTGTGACAGAGATTTGTCATTTGTGAGCCTATTGTTTCATGGTAGAGTCTAATCTGGCGATTCTGTTCATGAAACTGGTGGAATAAGAGTTTGTTTGTTAACGAGTTTGATATTGAAACATATTAAAGCTTAAGGCCTAGTTTTCACTAGAGACATAAGAATCAACATAAAGATATACGCAAGCTTAGGAGGTACTTCATGGTAGGTAAATCGTTTTGTACTGAGGAAGTGCAAAGAGTTCAGTTGACGATGAAGTGCTAACTGCACATGCGTATGTCGGTAAGCTTATACTCACGTTGCTAGTGTAAATCAGGAGTGGCGCCATAGGGAGCTACGGTCCCCCCGTCGGGGGAAAAATCAAGAATTTGTCGAGGAGTTGTCACTGATGATAACTCATTTATATATTGTACAAACTATGTGTACTTGTTATTGATTTAGCCAAGAAAGAAAAGAGACTCTTGTCTTCGTGTCAAATCTAAAAGTAAACTGTTTCTAGTCAGTTGTTGCGATTATTCTGGCGAAAAATAGCATGTTTTTAACCATCAAATAAGGAAATTGTAAAGGGGGAGTGGTCCCGCTACGCCGGTTTAGCCCCCTTCTCGGGGACGTTAGCCTCTGCGTCGGGGAATTCCTGGCACCATTCCTGATGTAAACTAGGCCTAAGGTTGAGGAAACCACCTTGAAGTTTGTAGCTTAGGAAGACGAAGAGTATCTCTTGATAAATTTATTACTATAATTATTCTTTATATTGTTCTTATTGTTTTTATAGTAATTGTTGTTGCTATTATTTTCATACTACTTACGTTGATCGCAGTGTATCCCTCGCCATCCAGGGGACTGGTGACAATTACATGAGCCATTCACGTGAACACATGGTGCATTGTTCTTACAAAGACATTTCTGATCACAACTGAGACCAAAGAAACCTTCGACACACTCTGTAAAATGTTTAGAAAAGAAGAACAGCAGAGTGCATGACTGTTAAATCTATAATTCAGCACTTAGTAAATATTACGATCTTGAAACATTACGCAAATGCCAACGATCTGGAACAGCTGACATCCCTTTAAAAGCTATGGCCCTTGTGAATTGACTGTGAACTGACCCTTAAAGTCTAGATGAACTTTAGGTCAAGGTTCGTTGAACCCCAGATTGGGATCTAACCCTCAACCTTCTGATGACCGGTGAAACGCTCTAACAAAACTCATCGGTTAACCATTAGCTATATAGACAAAATAAGTTTGTCGTACTTTGTTCACATCCATTCCCAATGTACCCACTGTCACAAAAACACTCTCCGGAGGCAACATCGCATGAACCTCGATCTGAGCAAGCACATTTCTTCTTGCAATCTTTACCATATAAACCTTTAGCACATACTGAAAGAGAAATTACAAATTAGAAAAAAGGAAGGAAGGAAGAAAGGAAGGAAGAAAGAAAGAAAAGAAGGAAGGAAGGAAGGAAGGAAGGAAGGAAGGAAGGAAGGAAGGAAGGAATGATTGAATGAAAAATTTCATTCAAGTGTTAATGTATTTAGGACACTGTTTCAACTAAAAATTAAAATGTTACCACCTAAATTTTATTAAAGTTTAACAGATCGTTAACATATTTTAATTTCTCTATTTTCACATGCCGTAAACGTTCAAAATACTAAGTAGAACACAGAATGCAATCTCTAAAATTATTATCTAGCAGGATATCAATATCCTAATATCCTAATGTTTCTCTTAAAAGACTTTATACTGGATTGAATCCACACAATCACGTTCAGGACAGCTGGAGACAGTTTTTACCTTCACGTCCACTGCACTTGTCGTTGATGTAGCCAGGTTTGCAACTGCATTCACCAGTTATAGCATGGCATCTGGTAAATACATCAAATTTAGGATGTGAGATGGTATGCATGGCAGGCGGCAAGATATCATAATATGTTGCGCAAAGCTTTTCTAGTCGGCATAAGAGGTTGACAAGCGAGCATTTCACGAGGTAACTATGGCCAGAAAGAATGCTAAAACTATTCGGTTGACACCTACCTCAATGTTGTGTTACGTTGGCAAGTACAAACATTTGTACAGTTGGTTCCATAAGTTGAGTTTTCACATTCTGGTTAAACGAGAAATTGTTTTAGCAAGTGAGAAATGTAAATACTCGAAATGTTAGTGTTTTGTATCCTAAATTCCGCGCTTTCCTGACCCTTTTGCCTTTTTGCACGTCGTTTAATGCTGCCTACATGACACTCTATCCCTCTTTTGGATTTATTTATTTATTTATTTATTTATTTATTTAAGATTATTTATGCACGGTAGCCATTCAGCACACTAAGCTGTTTTTCAATGGGCCGTGCTTTGATCTAAAAATCTATTAAATTACAAAAAGTTGCGAAGCCTACATACTAATCAGCTTCACCCTATAATAACTACTTTATTTACAACCTATCAATAAACTAATTATATTACAAACTACCGATTATTAATAATATATACAAACATAACTAACAATTAACATCCTACAAGTGTTTAGAATCCACACAAGCCCAAATTCATGCAGTTCAAACTAGTGTCGTCTTGAAATGTCTTGGACAATCTTAGAGCCATTATCAATTATTGTTTTCTAAATTTTGGAAATAGTGATCAATTAGATTTTTAATTCTTGTCGTAGACAGAGTTTGATACTCAGAAACTATATCGCGAGGCAATTTGTTCCATGCAGCCGCTGACCTATATGAGAAGGGCCTTTTCATGAAATCTGTATTAGGTTTATTTAAGTGAAGTTTTCGATCGTTGCTTCTTAGGTGATACATAACATTATTTCTGATATTAAACATTTCAGATATATATTCTGGTAATTGTCCTTGTAGTGCTTTAAAAGTAATGTTTACTTCCCGTTTCTTTAATTTCGATTTCTAATTACACCTTCCTCCAAATCAACATTTCTGGCTTATCAGTTTGCCCGTTCCACTATGTGTTGCATGATAGAAGGGCAAACACCCATAGAAAATTAACAGCCTACATTACGCAACAAAAACTAAAGAAAAGAAAGAAAAAAGGAAGAAAAGAGAAAGAAAGTAAGGAAGTCGAGAAGGAAGGTAGGATGAAAGTAAAAATCATGCAAGGAAGGAAATAAAGAAGGAAGGAACGAACGAACGAACGAACGAACGAATGAACGAACTAACGAGGATTGAAGGACAGACAAACAAACATAACGGACAAAGAATAATAAGTATATAAACCTACTTCTCTCACAGTACTCTCCTTGCCATTCGCCAGTACACTTGCAGCTACCATCCGATTTGTTACAAACAGCCTCATTTTCACATTTACATTTGTGATTACATTTCTTCCCATAAAACCTAAATTAAAACGACCCTTATATAGTAAGTAGTATGTAACTGTAGTAGACTCCCAGTTTGCGTGGCGGTAATGCATTCTGGGGTTGAACAGTAGTCACGCGATTAAATATCACAATAGTAGTCACAATACTAGATCACAATAATAGTAAAAAATGATGGGAAATTAAGGCTTCATATCTGGCGACGTTAGGAATAGATTTCGAAGGGTATAAAAAGAATGTAAGTAGAACTGTAGTTAAGAAAAAAAGTTTAAATAAAAGGTCCTTGTGTAGGACATTTAAGTAAGATGAACATACCCGTTAGGACAAGGCTGATCACATGATATTCCAACCCAACCAGCAAGGCAGTCACATGACCCATCTTCAACCGAACAATTGGCATTGTTACGACAAGTACATTCACCATGACAACGAGGACCAAAGGTATTTTGCGGACAGCGGTGTTCACAATGGGTGCCATTGAAACCAGGAAGACAACTATAAGAACATACACCAATTTATTGAATTTCTTCTTATTAATCGTAGAAATATTTAACTGTTCTCGCTAGAGACTATATCGTTACTTAGCATCAAAACAAAAACATACTTTTTTGCAGGTTTGATATTTCCTTAATACAGTTATATTTTATCCATGTATAAAGGAAGAAACAAACTCGGAACAATAACGCCATCTTGATAACTCAAGATATGAGCTAAAATCAGGAGAATTGCAGCGAAATTGTGATTTTCGTCTTTATTTCAAAGACATCATCAAACAGACTAATTTGAAATAAAGACGAAAATCACAATTTCGTTGTAATTCTCTTGACTTTAACTCATATCTTGAGTTACCAAGATGGCATTATTGTTCGAAGTTTGTTTCTTCCTTTATTTGCTAAAGTTGTCGGCTGGTTCTGGATTATCCATGTATAATGGCATAATGAGACAACTTACGGAGTAAACCGAGGAGCTTGTGATTCGCACGTGAAATAATTTAATTGTTTCAATTTCACGTTTGAAATCCACGTTGATGTATGCGATGTGGCGCCCTTATTAAATTCTCGTGCATTTGCGTTCCAATTTAACTACTATGTTTAACTAGTGGAGTCTACATTGGTGGACACGACCAGAAATTACCTGCATTCCCCCGTAAATGGATTACATATTCCTTGATTGGCGGTGCAATTACAAGCTATACGACAGTTATCTTCTGCCATCCCACTCTCACACGTATGTTCACAATATCTCCCTGTATATCCTTGAGTACAATTGCACTGTCCAGTGTCTATTGCACATTTTGCATTATTCTGACATTTGCACTGGAAAGTACAGTTGGGACCATATGTGTTGTTAGTGCATGGATATTGACATCTACATTGAAATGGAAAAGAACGTTGGCTTTGTTATAGTATTTTTATCTTATATTACTAATTTAGCACAGTTCATTACAGAACATTACTAATTTATCACAGTTACAATATATTAATATATATTATTAATATATATATATGCATATGCATATGTATCTGTATCTGTATATGTATATGCATGTGCCTAAGCGTATGTATATGTGTATGCATATGTACATGCATACCCATTTTTCATTAATTTTCTAGATTTAAACAGAATTCACCTGCTGCCGATGTACCCGTCGAGACAAAGACATTTTCCAGTTTCGTGATGACAAGGTGCGTCATTTGAACAATCACAACGACGAGAACATCCTTCTCCATAAAAGCCTTTGCGACATTTGTCGGAGCAAACTATGCCCTAACCAATCAAATAGAACACTGATAAATCGCAAACAAACAATGTTTTATCAAAAAGTCACAAGAAACTTCATGAATTTTTTTCACCCTCGCCTATACCAAGTTATAAGCTCTCGCGCGGCTGTTTACCCTCACAAAAATTTCACAGGCAATTTCACATATGAAAATACAGTAATATTTCATAAGTGAATTGTTTCAATTCCATATATTAAATTGATTTTTACATGTGAATCTTCCATTTCATATGTGACATACACCAAGATTTCACATGTGAAAGTTTGAACCAAGTTCATTTCACATGTAAATTTGGTATTTCATATGTGAAAACGCTCCCATTTCATATGCGGAACGAAAATTTCGTGTGTGAAAATGTTCTAATTCCCTATGTTTTTTCACAAGTGAAGTGACATGTAAAACTTTCGTAAGGGTGGAGATTGGAGGTAGACACTTCTCTATTCAAACTATTTGGGTTAAGATATTCAGTTGTTTTTAAGCTACGATATATTAACTAACGAATAAACCCTATAACTGATTACTTAGAGTATAAAACCATTGACCCAAATCCTGAGGTCTAGTCTCGTTAGAAATTCGACAAGCCGATTTCCAAATACGTTCTTACTGCATCAAAATTTACGCCGTGTAGACTACTTTCAAGAACTTCAAGCTAACGAATGTAGACTCCTTTTATAACAAATGCAAGCGATAGAAGAACAATATTTATTGAACAACATTTCGATGTCATCTTAACATCATTAACAAGTTCTCGTAACGTAAAATTACAAGCTGGTTGATTTATACAGAGCTGATGACGTAAAACAAAATGATGTTAAGATGAGATCGAAACGCCGTTCAATAAATATTATTCTTTTATCGCTTGCAATTGCTATAAAATGTTTTTTCAAAAACTTCCTTAATTGAAAGTAGGCTTATTCTTAATTTCACCGCAGCTAAAATTTCATATTGTGAATTCACATGTGGATAATTTCTATGGAATTGGAACATTTTTACGTTTGAAATATATTATAATATATATTATATTATAATATATTATAATAAATATTACAAATATTATCAAATATATTATTAATATTTTGATAAGTGAAATGACTCGTGAAATTTTCGTAAGGAATCTTCACGTATTCTTGGCGAAGATCAAAGACCCAACAGCAATGTTACATAAAAGATGTTCCCATTTATTTTTGCAACGGTAACAGAGTAAGTCAGTAAGCCCCCCCTGTAAGTACGCTGGATACAAGTGTATTTAGTAGGTCATACATTATTACTATTGCAGGGGTCATAATTTACATTTGATATTGCTTACAGTCCATCCCTTTCGACAGGAGCAACTGCCATCGATATGACTGCAGTTACCTCCATTCTGACATTGACATTTCTCTTTACAATCGGTGCCAAAAAAACCTGTGGGGCATTGATCTGCACACCTGAGAATATAGAATTATCATTAGTGCCGACAGGAAAAAGAGTAGATCAGAAAGAACGGAGTAATTGGTTGCCAGAAGTTGTATATTTACGTGAAAACCTGAATGCCGAGGGTCTTATCTATGAAAAGATTAAATGCAACTGTAAAGTAAGAAGACTGAGGAAACAACATAAGTTGAGGTAACCAACCTCGGAGGAGTATCCTATCTAGGTGAAAGATTGAGTGCTACTGTAGTGTGAGAAGACTGAGGGAACAACATAAGTTGAGATAAAGAGCCTCTGAAGAGTATCCTATCTAGGTGAAAGACTCAGTGTTACTGTAGTGAGAGAAGACTGAAGGAACAACATAAGTTAAGGTAACCAGCCTCTGAGGAGTGTCCTATCTAGGTGAAATACTGAGTGTTACTGTAGTGAGAGAAGGCTGAGGGAACAACATAAGTTGAGATAACAAACCTCGGAGGAGTGTCTTTTCTAAGTGAAAGACTGAGTGTTACTGCAGTGTGAGAAGTCTAAGGGAAGAACTCAAGTTGAGGTTACCAACATCTGAGGAGTGTCCTGTCTAGGTGAAAGACTGAATATTACTGTAGTGTCCTATCTAGGTTAAAGACTGGGTGTTACTGTAGTGTGAGAAGACTTTGATCACTTTTCATTTGAATGGCTAGACCGTTCATTGCAGTCAGTTTTGAACAGGAAAAGGCTAAATCCAGTGCTGACAGTTGCCAGAGGGAAATGTTTGTCAAGAAGGGACTTCTCAGTTAATTTTTCCTGTAATCTGCTTGTAACAGTTTACATGTAACTGGAACGAATATCCTACCTTGTTCCATTATATCCAGCCTTACAAAAACACTTCCCGCTCTTAACATCACAAGCTTTCAACACGTTCCTTTCTTCACAGTCACATGTTTCGCTACAGTTCTTGCCGTAGGATCCAGGTGAACAAGACTTGCCACAGTGAGTTCCTGTCCATCCTTCCAAACACTCACATGTTCCTTCTTTTGAATCACATTTGGCGTTGTTCTGACACTTACAGTCATGAACACAACTAGCACCATATTTGTGCGAGGGACATTCTGAATTGATAGGAAGAACGTCCAAGTTCTGCAGTTGATATGACAGTTTTTGTGGGGCTGATGTATTTTCTTAGAGAAATATTATTTTTAACTGCGTCATGGTTTAGCGGTTCTATTTCTCTTCTATCAATAATTTCTTTCAAGAAAAAATTTTAATTTGGCTTTTCCCCCATATCAAAGCTACCTAAAGTCAATGACAATGAGAATCTTTGTTTGCACGAAGGGAGTGAAACCAAAATGTTTAAAAAGAGTTCGTCTTTGATTTCCTGCAGTCTTTTCAACTCATCTTTAAACTAACTCAGTCTTTAGCTGAACGAACTTTTGTATTTCAGAATCGTCCTCAGAGATACATGAACAGAAATTTTTCATGATAATCTGACACTGCTGAAGTCACCTGAGAAATGTTGAATCGACCGAGTTTTTACATCTGTGGAAAAACAATTTGAGTTTTTATATCTGTAGCAACTTTTTTCAGATTTATTTTTCTTCCATTAGGATTGAGGTAAAGGTCAAACATAAATATTGGACTGTACGTGTTGGCTGACTGGTTCATTTTGTTCTGTTGCACTTCGTTTACAAATGGGAAGAACTGCAACTGTGAAATTCTTCTTTGGAGTCTTTTTTCATCAAGGTAATATATACTAAAACTTAAAATTATAAAAAATGGTAGTTTTTACTTTTACGTCTAGCAGAAACAAGTGTCAGAATTACAGAATTTTTGAGTGTGAAGCCTCTTCTAAAAAACGCTGGTCATTTCTCTGACATTTTAGGTTTTAATACAGGTTGTTTTCAAAAACTTAGATTAATAAAAGTATTGTACAGTTTCAACTCATCTATGCTAGAAATAAAAACAGCAAGTCAACTTTGATAACTTGCGGAAAAATTCAGAGTCGTCCCTAGAAAAAAGAAGCACTAGCCGATTTTTAATGATCCTACGTCTTTTAGCAAATATATAATCAATTTGTCCGTTGACACTTGCGAACTTTCTCTGATCTACCAGGCTTAAAAAGTCCAGCAGAAGGCACGTAATAAAGCTACAAGTGCAAAATTTCTGTTCACTATTAAGTCTGACTTGCTCATCTATTTTAGAATTGGTAATCTATTATTTACTGTTGGACATGTGAAGTTTGACGTCATAAGAAATCAACCTATGTAAGTTCTACAACTTAGACTTCTCCAAATTTTTGAGTCAGGTGGAGCGTCAAAACCCACATGAGTTATTCACTGTAGTACGGCCTCGAAAGGAATCGGAGGTTCACACTCACTTTTCAGAAATGTGGTCAAATGGATTCACTTAATCATGAAGAGAAATCCTTCTACCTGACGACGCGCAAAACTTGTTTCTTCTGTTTAATTAAAGCTAATATTTTAGAGTATTGAGTAACGTTATGAACAGTAGGGGATACTTTACCTCTGCTACAAGAAGGTCCATAATAACCTTTGTGACAAATACAGACATCTGGTTTCGTACATGTTCCATGATTGCAACCATGTTTCTCACAGATGGCTAGGTAGAACATGAACAAATATGTTTTCACTTACGAATTACGCTATAATTAGGCCGTTTATTAGAGACAGAATCGTTAATAATTCTTAAGTAGTTGAAAAGAAAGTTCCTTCTCAATGCTTTCGCCGTGTACCTTTGAAAACCCCCAGTAAACCTCTCCAGTTAGTTTGCTTACCGATTGTGCATTCTTGTTTATCCGCTTTCCATCCATCACAACACTGATAAACTGTCCTGTATCTTGTTTGGGGCTCTTTGTAGTATTGCGTCTGGCTTACTGTGCTTGTATGAATGATTAGAAAAGACAAAATATTCATTCACTTACTGTTGAACTGCTCGTATACAAACTCATGCCTCAACTGATTTTAAAATACACACGTTCTTTCAACGTAAAATCATTTTAATTTAAGCTTTAGACTCTCTGACGACAGCCTTTAACAGGAGGATAATTACCAATTATTCATCACATTGTCGGTGAATAGTGCACCCCTACATTGAGGTGAAGAATTTTTTAGCATATAACTTGCATAATTGTTTTTACATGGATATCTTTTCAAATTTTTGAAATAATCTTACGGAACGTTGGCTGGTCGTCCGTTTGTCATTTGTAAGCAAAACATTTTGAACATATTCTGAGCGCATTTATCGCTAAAAAAGTAAGAGAAATAGATATCTCTGAATGCTTTATTGCCAAATTTCGTTGCATTTTTGGTATTATGTGGCATGGCGGCTTCGTTTATTCTAAACAATTTACTTCTTCCGTAACTGAAACTAAACGGGCATCCATCTTGTTCTGCTCGGAGGTGAACTGTGCAGGATATTCCGAGATAGTGGAATCAATCAGATCGTGCAGAAAAACACTATTCGCGTGGGAGTTATATTGTTGTTAAAGGCTACCATTGGAGTTGCTAGGGTTAATTTATTGGGGGGGGGGGGCTAAACTGTGGTACACCCTGAGGTTTTACAGGATTTTAGTGCTGAAATTTATCTAGTTTGCATTTCCATACAAAAGCAATTGATCAAAGTGGCAATTTACGAAATTTATGGCATGCAATGGGGGGGCCATGTCGCCCAGATTTACGTGGGCGACATGGGCCCAGATTTACGCCTATGAAGGCTATAACAACCCTCAACTTTTGAAAAGCCAAAAACACTTGCATGGTGGCTTGTGCTTTTTTATGTTTTTCTGATGTCTCGCTATATTCCACGTGTTTATGGATCACAATATCCAAACACGGAAATCCATTTGATATTTGAAATAAATGATAGAAAATCTGTGCAGATACTGACGTAAAGTTTGGCGTGTACTAACCGGTATCTTGTACATCTGTACCATTTCCACGACCAACACAACGTTGTGTATCGTTGCCTAACTTGTACAATCCGCGACCTTGTCACTTGAGTAGTATATCTACAAAACAAATGACAGAAAAGAATTAGTGATAAATATGCACCCAAATTATAGACGAAGAACAAATCAGATACAATTCCCAAGAGCCGGACATCAAAAGTTGGCCAACAAGGGTGGGTCCAGCTTTGGGTAAGAGAGTAGTGTGGAATGACATAGTAGAGGACAAAATTAGAGGTCAAACGTAGAGGTCTACCAAGGTAAGGTTTACGTTCACGTTCTTGAAGGAAGTGTTTGGGAATATATAACAAACACCTTTATTCTGTTTTTTTGGGGGGAGTGGTTTGTGGGGATTTTTATCAAATTCAAACTCTTAAACCTCTAACGGTCAGTATCCTGTAATTTGAACACCAATTAAGAACTAAAGAACAGTTAAGAGAAGAATGCATAATAGAAAGAAGTTTCAACCATGTGAACGACAATTAGTGGATTTTCCTTTATGACATCCTGTCCTGCAAGAACATCCTGTTGAGTTTGCCTCTGCGTGGTTATGGCTTCGATTATTTTAGTCATTGTCAAAATAACGACCATAACATTCGAGAAGATAAATAACAACATTGTCGCAGATTTGAGCTGGTTATTCACCATTTTTTTTTCCCCTTCAGGGTAAATCCCAACATTATGATTACTATACTTCTTCCATATAAATAGTCGATAAAGTTGTCTCGGGGGTGGGATAACCCTATGACCCAAGTCCATATAAATCGCCTCTGAGGCAGGGATCTGTGGCGTGGCCAGTGTAAAAGAAGTGGCGTTGGAGGTCCATGATGGTCAAAGACGGATCGATACTGTGAGGTGTGGAAAAAATTTTAGTCTTACACTGTTTAATTTGCCTCTAACATTTCCCCAGAGAGCTTTGTATCCACCTCCAGACGGTGGTAGGGCTTCACCGGTTTTAGGAAGACTGTAGTCCTTCCCACCTGGACGTATCCTCATGACATTAGAGCGAATAGGGTGGTCAGGATCCCCACCGTTTAACTTGGCATACGCCAGAAGATTTAAGTTGTAATAAGGACACATATGGTACGAATAGGGTTGACGTGTGCCTTCCTGTCACTACCTTATCGCAGGAAATTAAGACTTGTTTTAATTAACATATATTGAATATACGCGAACGAATGGCAAAAATCTTCAGCAAAAAAATAAAGAAATTTACTCGAAGGAGCAGTTAATATTCCGGATGTAGGAATTTAACGCGGATGGGACAAAGAGGGTATTTTCGTGATGAGAACTGCAACAAAAATTTTATCAACAAACACGATTCCCGACATACATAACATGAAAGAAATATTAAACACAGGTGTTGAGTGGTGGAATTTGGCCATCCCAGGCATTCTTTACTACATCCGTGAAGCCAACAAGATCAAAATTTTCTGTTGTTCAAATCAGAGTGAAAGTTCAAATGACATAAATTAGAGGCGTGGAAATTAACGCTGAACGCGAAGTTTTGTATCTACTGCGCGTGCTTCAGTTGATACCTTGCTGTCATGCAAGCTCAAAAGCGTAAGTAAGAAACAGTTATAAATTTCAAAAACACGAGGATACTTTTTAAAGACATGTTTCGGCAAGACTTATGCCATCTTCAGTTTACAAAGTGATGTTTGTAAGGCTTTAAATTGGAATTATAGTATGAAAAAACCAGAATTAAACACACAAATGCAACATATCTACACCTTCCTCTGCTCGTAATTATCGTCTGATACCGCCTCCGTTAATCCTTACACAACACACTGTCATTGTAATTATTTAATTTATTCATACTATAATTCCTATTTGAAGCCTTACAAACATCACTTTGTAAACTGAAGATGGCATAAGTCTTGCCGAAACATGTCTTTAAAAAGTATTCTCGTGTTTTTGAAATTTATAACTGTCCTTTGGCTAACGAGAAGTTTTGGAAGTAAGAAACAGTAGGATAAATCCGAGCCAATGAAACGGTGAATATCAAGGACTGGGCAGTAACGACTTTCCCCGATCATTCCTCTTGTTATTTCTTCAGCACAGATCATTCGTCGTCAATCGTCAAATAAAAATGTAATTCGAGTATTCGACAGTCCCTAATAGCTTAAGCCTGGAATGTCCACAAAAGATTTACCAGGCGGAAATCTTAGACGTAAATTTAAGATGAGAGCCCAGCTCAAAATTCGGAGATGCAATGTCATCACACTCAGGAATTAGACAGAAACACACGAATAAAGTTTAACTGAAGTTCACTGACGTTTCGTTCCCGACGTGCAACATTTTCAAAGTAATTAACAGATCGAAACATTAAGCTAATTATATTTACAAAAGGTATCACATTAAGACTAAAGCCAATGAGATTAAGGAAGGTGAAAGATGAGATGAGACAAGTAGAGGAAGGAGAGAATTAAAATAAGGTAAGTGGAACGGATGTGATGTTTTCATGAAGAGAAGGTCTGTGTTTATTGATGAGGAGACTTTCTCTGATAAGTAATTCAAGGGGTGAATTGTAAGAAGAAAGAATAAAGAAGTCATGAAAGGAGATGGAGTAGCTAGTTTGGGTTGAATGTGTAAGAATGCTAGAACGTGAAGAACGTGAAACTTTATTGCCAATCAAAGACGAAATTCCCATGTGTTCTGAAATATGCGTGTGAAAGTGACAGCTGTTTGCCCAATATACAACGCTGCGCAGCATTGACACTTAAATTGATAAACTACATGCGATTTCAGAAACTTGGGAATAGGGTCTTTGAACTGGAAGAAGGTTGAAAGACGTTTACCAGGTTTTAATACAACACGAAGGTCTATCTGAGGGAAGCAGGAAGAAACAAGTTTGATGAGCTTGGTTCGGATTTGTAAAGAATGAGTACCAGTAAAAGGGAGGCAGAAATAGACAGAAATAGACTTTTAGGGACATTGATATCGTTAATAAGACGAGAAAACAACTTTATAAACCCGAACTCTGGACTTCAGTCGGCGCTTCGTACTAAGCAGTAGATATATATACGTCTAAGCGTACCTATTATTGAAATTCGCGTTATCTCATGGCACGTTAATTTCCTGTGGTGAGGTATGCTTATCGATCTGAAGAAATCTGCAGCTCATAAAACAAGACACGGTGTCTCCATTTGCTTGAGTTATCTCATCATGGCAATAATTAGTCTTCTAGTTTGAATCTCCAGATTAATACTCTTTGCTCACCTTTCTTGCCTGCTGCAAACATTCAAACCACCAGGTTTTAAAGCCGACGATGAGACAACAATGACCGAAAGGGAAGTGAATGTTAACAAGACAGAAATATAATCCATAAGAAACCAACTCGACTTGAACCAGTCTTTGGGGTAGTAATGTACGACTGCTTCGTAGGCGATGGCTCATAGAATCACGAAGACAAGCAAACTCATCTAAAGCAAAGTATGACTAGTCGATTTATTGTCGTTAGACACAGAGGTTCGTGTCTGGACTTATCTTGAAAGCAGAGCCGCTGAGAGGGGGGAGGCAGGGGGAAGACTTGTCCCGGGCCCCCTACTTGATAGGGGCCCCCTAAAACGTTTGAGCTTTACGTTTTTGGCGTAACGAAGATTAAAGACAGTGACATAACGGACGGCAGTTGGGTTAGAGCAATAGTTACTGCCCTCAAAATGCAGGGAAACAGCGTCTCAGAGTGTTGGAGCCCCAAAAGGGGGACGGGGACCCCAAAGACGGGGGCTTATTACATATATGACGTCATCAAGGGCCCCAAATGAATATTTTGTCCCGGGCCCCACAAAATCTCTCGACGGCCCTGCTTGAAAGTGTCCGACTTACTTAAGTATTTTCCGTTAGTATGCAAGTCAATCTACACCTGCTGTCGCTCTTAAAGGATTTATTTATTTAAACATCTTTAGACACGGTAACCTAATCATCCAACAAGGGTTTGCTTTTCATAAGGCCGTGTAGTAAAATACGTAATAATTAAGAGAATATATTTACAATTAAAATGGAATATTTACAGCTAAAACACTATGTACAAGAATAAAAATGGTAAAAGTAAGAGATCTTGACTATTAAAATAAGATGTATAATTAATTGTTTTAAGAGAAAGAGTTCCAGATCATGGTACCTCGATACCCAAGAGTTCTTTTCATGGAATTTGTATTCGGTTTGGGTAAATACAACTTAGTGTTACTACTTCTCAAATCAAAACAGTCCCGATTTAACACATGAAATAAGTAGCTTAATTGTGAGTTTCCATTCATGCACTTGTTAATTAGTGACAACAACTGTTCATCCCTTCTGCATTGAAGCGTATTCCATCCCAATTTCTTCAAGGTGTTAGTTGCTGATGAGTAGTAACTGTCTCCCGTGATTACACGAGCTGCTTTGTTCTGAAGTTTTTGCAACCGTGTTTTTAGGTCGTTGGCAGAGTTGTTTCATAGGAGGGAACAATAATCCAAATGAGGTAGTACTAAAGTCTTATATAACCTTTCCAAACATTCTTTACTAATCACATCCTTTATTCTCCGTAAAACACCTATTCTTTTGGAGACTTTTTGCAAACATGTTCAATATGCGTTTTCCATGATATATTCTCATCAATGAATACACCTAGTGTTTTGGTGTTGCCTACAACATTGATAACTTGATTGTTAACAGAAACACAAGGGTCGGTTTCAATGTGTGATATTCTTTTTTGCTTAGATCCAATAATCATATATTCGGTCTTGCTAACATTGAATGATAATCTGTTTGCTAGCAGCCAGGAATGCACGTTATTTATTTCTCTATTTAATTTCTCTTCAATTTCTTGGGAGGAGGTGTCAGTTACAGTAAAATTAGTATCATCAGCAAATAAACTAGGGGTGGAATTGCTTAGGGAGTTAGGTAGATCATTTATATAAATTAGAAATAACAAAGGACCTAGATTTGACCCTTGTGGAACTCCAGTTTTTTCATTCTCCATAGAAAACAGGGTTTTACCGACCTTACAAACTTGACCACGATTACTCAGATACGAGATGAACTATTGTAATGCGACACCTCTAACTCCATATAACTCCAATTTTTTTAATAGTATATTGTGGTTAACGGTGTCAAATGCCTTTTTTAAATCAAGAAACATAACACCATTTATAACACCACGATCAATATTAACCAACCAAGTATCGCTTTTATTCAGTAAAGATGTGGCAGTGGAGTGGCCTCAACGAAATCCAGACTGGCAACGTGTAAGAACATTATTTTGGGTTAGATATTTGTCGAGTTGCTCATACACCAGCTTCTCAAATAATTTAGAAACGACTGACAAAACAGATATCGGTCGATAGTTGCTACAACCTTCTTTATCTCCAGGTTTAAAGACTGGGGAGATTTGGGCCTGTTTCCAATCATCAAGAAGGATACTCCGACATAGAGATAGATTGAAAATATTGGTTAAGTAAGGAACTATAACGCTCGAAGAATCTTTCAGCAATCTTGCAGGTATTTTATCGAGACCTGCAGCCTTACTTGGTTTCATTTTATTAATAACTTTTAAGACAAGATTTTCAGTGACAGTTGAAAATTTAAACTCGTTCTAGACTGGTATCATATAACCAGAAAATTCTCTCTCAGTTTCATCTAGATTAGAAGAATGATTCTCACCTGTGTTACTAAAATATGTGTTTAAAGTTTCCGCAATTTGATCCTCCTGTGTAAGTGTGGTATTGTCGAGTCTGATTGTATTAAGGTAGTTTTTGAGCAGCGACCACGACGCCCAAGAATCATGTTAATGTTCTTCCACATTTCCTTTGGATTATTTCTGTTTCGGTCAATAGTTTGCAAACAGAATTTCTTTTTTGCAGATCTAATTAAGTTATTGACACGATTTCTTTGTTTCTTATATGTTGTATATTGGTTGTCGCATTTAGAGGCAACTGCCCTCCTTTTTAAATAGTCACGATGGTTTATCTCCCATTTTATATTTGAAGTCATCCACGGAGCATATTCGCTTCTCACCTTGCGCATTTTTAAAGGAGCGTGCATCTCGGAGATCAAAGTAAAGATGCACTTAAAAATATCCCATAATTGATTAGGATCGTCGGATTGCCAGTCATATTTGTTCAGAGCATCAAAAAGATCCCTTCTAAACAGATCTTCTCGGTAGTTTTTAAAATTTCTGCTTTCGATCAGCTTTGGATCTGTCTTCGGGACCGCAATTTTAAAACATCCAAAGACAAGACTATGATCACTGATCCCAATATTTAACACTCCAGAAGTTAATAGTTTTTCTGGCCTGTTTGTTGCCAGGATATCAATTAAAGACTCAGAGCAATTTGTTACTCTTGTAGGATCAGTGATCATTTGCTCAAGTTGATAGAAATTTAAAATTTCGATTAATCTGTTTGTATGAGCATGACTAGTATTTGATAATAAATCACAATTTAAATCTCCGGTGAGAATTATGTCTTTGTTTTCATTATCTAAATCATTTAGAAAACCTTCAAGGTTGTTCATAAATTCGGATCCAGAATTCGGGGGTCTGTAAATTGACACAATTTGAACAGGTTTTGATTTTGGTTTTGCAATTTCAATACATACAGCTTCAAGCTTATCCGACACCAAATGCATTTTGTTAACCACATTGAACACATTTCTTACGTAAAGGGCTACACCACCCCCATTTCTTGATCTGTCTTTCCTAAATAATTGATATCCAGGAATATTGATCTCATCTTTATGTATTGTATAATCTAGTCTGGTTTCATTTATGCTAAATAAGACGACTGGATTATCAGTGATAAGAAATTTAAATTCGTCGAAATGTTTAGGCAAGGAGGCGATATTAAGATGTGCAAGTTTAAATCCCCTTAAGTTATTTAATGTGTTCTTAGTCACCGAGCTACTATCTGAATAATTATTAGTGGACTCTCTGTCATGATTTATAAACTGGGTGTTCATACCTGTGGGTGAGGTGCCATGAATTAATTTGAACTCTTCCGTCAGATTGCTATTTATTCTACTAATCTTACCTTTAATGTCACTATTCAAGTTATTACTAGAACTGAGTTAGCAGATAGTCTCACAAGAAGCGTTCACTACCATATCTTCTTCAGCAAATTCATCGTTGTTACATGGTGTACGTACTCGAGATATCTTCTCCAGCTCTTGGCTTGCTCTCGTTGTATATATAGAGTTTGAAGGGGGGCATGGTTTGTATGTCTCTTGAAGAAAAAATTTTGCTCGCCACCATAAGGATGGTGGGTGTTAGTACCTTGACGTATTGATCTCAGATAGGAACAAAAATTTTTACCAAGGGCTTTGTCTCCAGTTCTGTTCAGGTGTAGTTTGGACCAATTCAAGTATGACCATGAATGTTGTTGGTATCGATGTAATGAACATTCAGTTTTCTACACAATTCTTTAGTGAGATCATTATAAAGGGAAATTCATCCCTCGGGTACTCTACCATCTTCCCTCTGAATGACACCAGAGATGGCAATCATATTTATGTATTGCTGTGCGTCTTGAATGAATCCTTCTAACCTTTTAGAAACGGTTACAGCATCATCTTTTGCTAGGTCATTCGTACCAACGTGTATCACCATCGCGCTGTATCCTTGACAATTGTATCCTCCTTTAATCTTATTTTGTATGTCTTTCAAGGCTGCTCCACTATAAACTTGACAAGTTGCTTTCCCACGAAATGCTCTTATCAATTTTCGTGTGTTGGATATGTTTAATCGTCGAGTCACCGACCAGTAGAGCTCTTCTTTCGTTAGTACTTGGTTGCTACGCTGTCGAGACAGCTCGATATTTCGTTTCTTATTCATTTTTGTAGTTTTTTTATGCTTAAGCTGATGTGCTGCTCTATAGCTGGCGATCTGACTTTTGAACGTATATTGTGAGCTGATGGATTCGTCATGTACTCCTTGGTCAAAAGCTGGCCGTACAAGGGGCACTTCATCTGGCAGAGATTCATAACGGTTTATATGAATTGGTATTTCATAATTTTGGGTTTCGTTGACTAATAACGTTGCCGAAGGACGTGTTCGCTTTGGTTCTATCCAAAGTCCGTCAGCCCGCCTACGTCTTTGTCGATGCTTTTCTCTATATTCATCTAACTGATCTGCAACTGAGTTTGGAACGGATGTGTTAATACTAGGATTGAGGTTCTCCCCAGGATGGAGTGACTTGGAGATAATTCTTTCATTAATGGTGACATCTTTTGTAGAATTTCAGTTATCATATCGCCTATTCTTTTCCCTTGGGTTTTCCTTATCTTCAGCATTTGAATATTCAAATGATGATGAAATTAACATGGCATACTGTTGATGAATTTCAAGGGATTTCTTTTTTATCTGGTCAATTTCTTGGCGTTTTTTTAAGGCCGTTCTCAATATTCTGAATAGAATTAGTGTTATGCCTAATCTCCTGCTCAGCAATAGTCACATTCACTTTAGTACCTTCGACATCGGCCAATAGTTCATTACATCAGCACGAGCAAGAGAGATTCTCACTATGGTTCACGGCTTCAGTCAAGGCATGTTCACCTTCAAAGACACTTTCGCAGACCAACGAAAACTGTTTAAGCTGTAGTCTGTTAATCTCCTTAACCTCCATTTTCAATACTCTTTTACTCTTTCGCCGAGGGAACTCCTCCAAGGTTTGGGTTAGGGTTGGTTAGGGTTAGAGTTAAAGTTAGGGTTTGGATTAAGGTCAGGGTTAGGGTTAGGGTTAGGGTTAGAGTTAGGGTTAGGGTTAGGGTTAGGGTTGGTTAGGGTTAGGGTTAAAGTTAGGGTTTGGATTAAGGTCAAGGTTAGGGTTAGGGTTATGCTTTGAGGTAGGGCTAGGGCTAGAACTAACCCTAATCCTAACCCAAACGTGACCCTAATCCTAACCTATCCTCACCGTGATTCTAATCCTAATCCTCTTTCTCAGGTATACCTTCTAGCCACGGCCATGGCCAATGGGCCAATCACAGCACCCGTATTAAGGAACCAAAGGGTCAACAACCGCGGAGGGTGATTTATTTTAGGATTAGATCTTTAGCTCTTATCCTGATCTTAATCCTAACCCTAACCTGAATCTTTGGTAAGAGGAAGTGACAGGACATGGTGAATTATAATATAACGTGAGCTCGAATAGTTCTCCGGCTCTCACGGTAATAGAGTAAGAAACATGCCCCAAAGAATACCATCTTGTAAACTCAATATTCGAGCTAATTGACCTTACTTTGGGTGACCCAGGTTTTGTAGGGGGACTGGAGCTTCCCCGGGGCCCTGGTAGTTATGTCCCTGGTTGGACATATACACTGATTCCCAGGACGTCTTATGCATGATAAGAACACTGTGCCAAGGCAGGGTTTCACCAAGGGCATTTATAGGCAGGGGTGCACTGGACTCTTCCCCTTTTTACTAATTCCCATATGACGTTAATACTTGGTTACAAAACACAAGCATTAAAAATGTCCACTACCAAGAAGATTGATGTCTATCTATTTTCCAAGAGAACCAGAACAAACAGCAAAGAAAAGAGCTAGTGGGAGAATTTTAAATTCAAAAGATACTGAAAACCACAGTAGCATAAAAATTCTTCCACCAAAATGCCATGTGATGGCATGAATTTGTAAAAATTTTGTGCCTCCCCTTTCTCCAAATTCTGGATCTGCCCGGCTGTTCACCCAAACCATTATATTGTTTGGTTTCATTGAGATGCGTTCACATATAACCAAAACTACCACAGAGAGCATGTGCCCACTTGGCATTTCAAGATCGACCCATTTGCTTGACTTGCGCTCAATTATGGTTGAGAAATGGATTACAAAAAAAATTACACAAGTTTCCTACAGGTAGTTATTATAAAAATGGTGGATAATTCATTTTCAGGAGAATCACTCGGAGATTACTCGATGAATTTGGAGATTTGATGAACAGGATTATTCAGTTGCTACCTGGACTTGGGGTGGTATGACATATTTGAGTGAGGAAGGGAAACTGTATCGACATCCCGAAGGTGCGAGTTCAAATCCCGCTCGAGTCGACATTTTTCAGTTGACTTCAGCAGTGTCAGATTATCATGAAAAATGCCTGTTCATGTATCTCTGAGGATGATTCTGAAATAGAATTGAAACACTGCACATCCTCTCAAGGATAAACGTTAAGTTGTCGCGAGAATATTTCGTGCACTTAAGTTGGATAAAAACTCGCCTCCAATCCCTGTGGACTCGATAGCTCAACAGGTAGAGCGGCGGACTGTGGTGCCAATTAAATGCCTTTCAGTCTTTAGTAATTGGCTGCTGGGCCATCATGGTAGGACATTAGCTCCTGAAAGAAAAATTCAGGTTACTCCACTGCCCCTGAGTTCCCCAGTTGTTGATGCCCAAGTTGCTGAAATGTCATTCTTAGAGTGAACAATAAGTACAGTGTACGTGTGTGCCAACTCCAGACCATTCGAATCACTTATTCCGCCTTGGATGATGCTATGCCACAAGGTTTGAAAAATTGTCTGTCTCTCACGATAACAACAGTCTGTGTAGTTTTGCAGATGTTTAAGTTCATTTGCAGGTGATAGTAATTTTGTAACTGAGAGTCAATATCCACAGGAAATGATTTTCCATCGGAAAAAATCTCATGTTAACTTGTCATAAGTATGTCCTGTAAGTTACATTTTGAATACGATGGGTCTTCCATTCCCGACACCCAAAGTTCTATTGTTGGTTCTCTCCCTCGATCATATTTGACTTTGTACGCAAACACTGACTCATTAATTTGGACTATTTTTCCTGGTCCACCAGACGAACTGGATCACGAAGAAGCACAAGCGAGTCTGCCTGTCTGGGTTGGCAGGTCTGAGGTTTCCAACTTCTTCACCGCTTTTTAATCTTCAACGCGTATCTTCATCATTATTCCTGGAGTTTTTCTTTCCGATGAATCTGCCATCAATTACAAAGGTAAGCTGATATTGAGGTCACTTGTAGACTGTGTCCATTCCATGATTTCTGGTGCTGTGATCCTGTTTAGAGTGAAATGTTTCTCACTTAATATGACGTGGAAATTACCGTTGGTAATATGCTGCTTGTGGTTTATTTTCGACATGTTTCTTCTGCATCACATTTCAATTTCTTCTCACCTCCATTTTTCCTCTTCTCTCAGTGTGGCGACGGTGCATGTAAGGATAACGTTTCGCAAACTTAAATTGGTTTCAATAACAGTTTAAGAACATTTAACGTATTTCTTTTATTATTATTATTACAAGCATTGAGAGGACCGCGTGACGAACGGTGCAAATAAAAGTCGTGCACTTGAAATTAAAAAAGCTATGATTGGTCGTATGGTTATTTTTTTTTTCATTAGCGAAAAAGTATTGTCTCCGCGATCTGATTGGTCGTACGTATCAACATTCTCATTGGCCAACGTTTTTCCCGCCGAAACATTAAGTTGCCTTGAGGCAAACTGGCTTTAAGCTGAGGATTTTAATGTTTTGGCAACTGTATAAATTGTCAAAGAACAGTATAAGGAAAGTACAGTAAACGAGAATCGTATTTGGAATAATTCTCATGTGAACTAATGAAGAAGACAAGTTCATACTGCCAGCAATGCACAAATTTGACGAAGACAATCCGTTCGTGAATGCAATAAGGTAACATTGGTCTCATTATATAGTCAACTTTAACACTTTCGTGCTTTTATATTAGACAAATTACATCGTAGTCAATGCTTTGTATGGTTTTTATTCATTTGTTGTGATATATGACTAAAGTTACTCGCTCGACACTTGCTTGTTCGTTTTAATTGAACACCACAATTCGTGAATGAAAATCATGAATACACGTTTACTTTAAAGTAATCTACACTGAATTAGCTATTTTTAAGTTTTCTTATTTCTTTATATTTCAGCAATATAAAACGCTTACTGCCTGCTGCTGAGGATTATGATTGAGAACACAAGTTGCCATACTGTCCAGTTAGACCAATTTTAGTCTCCCTTCGACGGAGAATTAGTGTCAGACGACCGGTCTCGTATCTTTCCACACCGCCTAACTATAGTGCCCTTCCTCCAAGATCTTATATGTTGTCTTCATCGTCTGTGATGCTTTCTAAAAGAACCTGCTCCAAATTAAATGACAGTCGGTCCTCATTGATCTTGACACCGTTCGATCCCTGTTCAAAGTTCCGTCACGCATTGAGTACGGCACATTAATGAAACGGCGTTCGAAAAACAAACCAAAAAATTTTTCTTATCTTAAATACTGCGTGTACTAGCAGTGAAAAAGGTAAGTAAGCGGCGACGGTTTAAAATTATTTGTGGCTTCATTATCGATTTGTGGACATTAGCGTAGCCAAGGGGAGGGAGCAGGGGGGCAGTTGCCCTCCACTTTTCGTCCTGACTAGGTCTGTCCGTACATCCAGTACATTTGTCGGTACATTAAGCCTGTCTGTCATGGATTCTGTTTGCGTTTCAATTATCGATTTAAAAATTTGTTAGATAAGCTCCGACGAAAGCTAAGTACGGGAAAGACGTTCAATACAAAATATTCGTAAGGAATTCTGTTTTGTTGTTTTTCAACCGACAAAAATGACAGATCCTGTCAACACTCAGGACAAAGTGGTTGTGGTAGCGGTGATAACCGAGAAAGAAGATACGTTAGTACATATCACAGCCCGCGTGATGTGCTTACTTTTCCGAATCATTTTCGAAGTTTAATATCATTACACCACCCAGAGCTTACAAAGTAGAAATAGTTTATTCCTTTAACGAATTTCAAGTTTCTCATACCTCGGTTGGGTTAACTTCAATTTTTCCATAATATTTTTTGGTACATTGCTAACATCTTGTCGGTACATGTGTCTAAAATCTTCCCTGCCCACCCCCAACCCACTTTAAAATTCCTGACTACGCGACTGTTTGTGGACAAACCGCACAGGTGTTCCGTGGTTGACTGGACTACATTACGTTGTTTCTGAAAGGTTGTTCTGGATTAACTTTGGAAACTTTTAGAAGGAAACTAAGAAGGTGGAAAGTTTTTAACATAAATTTCAGATTGATACTGAAATAGAGTAACTTTGTTAATACATCTTTTACAAGATAGCTTTTGAAGAATGAAGTAATATATCAAGTTGTTTGTGTTTGTTAGTTCAACTTCACTGTGTATGAGGTGTCAGCCTTCGTGTTGAAGTTGGCGATGTCATTACAACTGACTTACATTGGCTTATACATGCTTTATATGGAAAATGTCAGCTTGATTTCGTATGATAGAAATAGTGTACACCCTAGACGAGCGTGTTAATATTTGCTAAACTTAAATTTTAATTAAATTTTCTCAGATAAATTAGTCTCCCATCCAAGAAAAGAAACGTACAGGTACGTGAAGTGATGTCTTCTGTGATATTTGATAAACGAGCAGTTGTGTCGTGTTGGGTTCAAGGAGAATTCAGTTCATTGCATGGAGAACTTCAACCCAGCCAACGAGGCTAAAATTTCGAAAATTCAGCCAAGACTGAAATTTTCATCCTCTTTTAATCGTAAGATTATGTTATAAGAAATACTTTCGTCACCCAGAATGCCGTACAAACTTGCGTTGAAGTTCCCCACGAAATCATTTCGTAAAACACGACACACCTGGAGTATTCTAGCCCCGACAAGCCGTCTAACTTGAATCCTTTTAAACGGCATTAAAAAGCAGCCATTTTATGCTTTCACTAGCGATGTGACCTGAATTGTCAAAAAACGCCAGCAATACGCGGTGATGCTGACAACTTTGAGAATTTCGTCGGCAGCAAATCGTTGGGGAAAACGGTTTGTTCCTTTCGCGTGATTTTGTGCGCTTTCTTCGTCGTGCAGTGGGCGTTCGGCCCGATTAGCCATCTGCTGTTGTTTAATTTCGTTCTACGTTAAATCTTTTTGACAACCCTGAGTAAGTTGGACAATTAATGTTGGTTGAACAGCACAAAGTGACGAAAAGTTTCTCAAAAACAGCAAGCGTGTTTTATCATATTTAAAGAAGGGTCTGATGATATTCTTTTGTGTTTTCGTTATGAATTATCAACAAACTTTTTGAACTACTTAAATTAGGTTACAAGGTGAAGCTGTAATTAGGGCCTCTTTGCTGTTATGATTTTCACATTTCTTTTTGCAGGATTACGTAACAAATTCATACAGTAACCTACTGTGAGTCTTGTACCAAGAAAGTGTTTGAGGTTTGCGTGGACCGACTGTTGTCAGATATTTCCTTCTCTTTTATTACGGTTTTTTATTCATTTCCTTCTTTGCTTTTGGCGTGGTCTTTGCTATTTCAAGTGGTTCACAATGTCTTGTTTTCATCGCTCGATGTTGTAATAACATCAAAAATTGCTGCTGTTTTTCTGTATTGGGAGCCAAGCTTTGCTTAGAATATCACCACATTATAGCTCCTTGTCAATCTTTCGACGTACCAGTTTTCTTCTGGTTCATTGAGACAAGCCGTCCTACAGGAAAGCGCGAGCCTTGAGTAGAACAATGATTTCAAGTTAAGAAAAGTTTCGAGCGTACTGAATGGACACGTTCTTGCGAGCGGCAAAGGGTTTCATTTCAATGTCTTTGAAAATTCCACTTGAGATTGATGCCCGTGATATTGATACCAAAACCTAACCATATACAATCGTAAACATCCCTCTCGATTTTACCGCCTCGTTGGCTGAAAAAGTTTACAACAAAATTGCATGTCATTTAAAATATTGTTCATCGTTATTTCAACACAAAATGTTCAGCATCGATGAAACACAACTGGTTGTTCTCGGTGAAATCTTTGAAATACTATTTTAATAATTAATGTTATGGGGGGTTTTTTATCCCGACTTGAAACTTTCGCAGCTTCCTCAGGTTTTTTGAAAGCTGGAAGTCGAACTTCTTTTCTTTAACTAATGTATTGAATGTTTCGTTCGCGTGAAGTGTGGCGGATTTGATTTGATCCTATAGTTCGTTTCTCTTTAGAATAATATAACTTTATTATTGGGTAATTTTGAAAGTTCAGGTACCTTGACTTTGTTTGTATTTTCCGACCATTAGAATTTATTTGTTTCCTTTTATAATTTGTGGCAGGTGTTTCCAACTCCCGAACAGCCTGTGACTATCTTGTGGAGGATTGAGGAATGTCGTCATCTTGTGCGGCGATAAAG
This sequence comes from Heliopora coerulea, assembly GCA_030142905.1. NCBI lineage: Eukaryota > Metazoa > Cnidaria > Anthozoa > Scleralcyonacea > Helioporidae > Heliopora > Heliopora coerulea. The sequence continues at coordinate 1,174,270 of JASJOG010000067.1, read as the reverse complement.
GTGAAACCTTCGGACATGGTCTTCGTTATATTGGTTAGTTATGCCAAATTCTAAGTGTAGTTTTTTATTGGATACGGTGTGTTGTCTGGTGTTTTAGGAGGAGGAAATTTGTTTAGAGGCCATATTTAAACCCTGGTCGGCGGTTCAGGAAATATTAAAAACTGAGAAACCAGTGATTAAATTGATGTAACAAACATGCATGTCCTCAGCACGTCTTAACGAATATATTATCAATTTAATCATGTTCCTCAATAAAGGTTCAAAGTAGGAAAAAATCGCTTGGGCTGAGGTTTATAACTTGAAAAACATGCATTTGTAATTCAATATGTATCTTCACCAAAGTCCTTCATCAATGCAAAATGGTGGCAAGATTTGAAAATGTTACTGGGAATTTTTAAAACAACTCTTTCACCTTTTTGTTCCAAATAATCATTTGTTAATCATAATCAAACAATCAATCGCCTGAGGCTTAGTGAGTGAATACTCACTACTCACTTAGCCTTCGACGAATGATCGTTAAATAGTCATTCCAGTATCTTCTTTTTATATGAATAAACATTGCTCGAATTTTGTTTTTCTTCTTTGCTAGTTCGTCTTCCTGCCAGCCGGACTGAAAGGTAAAGGCAACCAGGTTCATACGTTTACCTGCTCACGCAAAAACGTCCGCTTTGACTCAGACTTTATGTATAAGGTCTGTTCCGAAAGTTGCTGCATGTCAAGCTGACCCAGCGCTGACAAACCAGCACATCAAAGTGATTTAGTACTCACAAACCAATGTATCAACCTGATACAGTGCTGACTAACTAACATATCAAACTGATACAGTATTGACAAACTGACATATGAAACAGATACACCACTGACAAACCAACATATGAAACTGATACAACACTGATAAACCAACATAAAATTGATACAACACTGACAAACCAACATATGAAACTGATTCAGCACTGATAGACCAACATATGAAACTAATACAACACTGATAAACCAACTTGTCACACTAATAGAACACTTACATGCCAACATATCAAACTGATACACCACTGACAAACCAGCGCATCAAAATTATACAGTACTGACAAACCAACTGTGTGCAGCAGTTGGTCGATTTGTTAGTGTTTTATCGATAGTCTTCTCGGTGCAAACTTTAAAGATATTTTCCTACGTCGTTTTAGGCTGCGCGAATCCAAAGCCGCTCGGTATGGCAAATTATCAAATTCTAGGCTCTCAAATCACTGCTTCTTCGGAGTTTCACAGCAGCCACGGAGCTGCTAATGCTAGACTAAATGGTACTACCATTCCACAAGTATGGGTAGCTGCTTGGATAGCAAGTCCTGGTGAAGCTAATCCTTGGCTTCAAGTTGATTTTATTGATAACGCGACAGTGAGTGAGATAAGTACCCAAGGTCGAGACAATGCCGATCAATGGGTGAAAACATACTCAGTGCGTTACAGCCTCGATGGAACCATCTTTCGAGAATATGAAGAAAATGGAGTGTTCAAGGTAGATATAAGGCCTGCTCTTTGCTTAATATACTCCAATGAATAGCAGCATCTTGTAAACTCTCAATCTTAGTTGAAAGAAACAGGACAATTACAAAACACTAAAATTTTGACTTTATTTCAAAGTCAGGTTTAACTATGACTTTCGAAACCTCAACTTTAAAAGTCGAAATATCACCGTTTCTTATTCGTTTTGTTTCTTTTATGCCAAATCTCGAACTTACAAGGGGCTACAATTCAGAGTCTGTATCATTGTTTTATTTGTACAAATTTTCCGTTGATAATAAATTTTTCTTAAAATATTATGCGTTGGAATTTTCAAACTCATATCAGTTCTTGTGATAATTCTTTTTCAAATGAAAAGGTATTTCGTGGAAACTCTGACAGGAATTCCATCGTCCGCCATGTTCTCTCGCCTGTTATTTTTGCTCGCTTTATTCGAATTTACCCTGGAGCCTATGAAGCCCATCGGGCAATGAGGGTTGAATTCTATGGCTGTTACGAAGGTAAACTGATAATAATAATAGCTGAAAAATTACATACTGTTTTCATGCTTGTAGTAGTCGTTGGGAAGAAAAGAGACGTCTGTGAGAGAATAAGTAAGTAGCCAGCGGTCACACTTCAGTTCCCGACTGTTCTCGTTTTCCAAGCGTCTGCCACCTTCTTATTGAGCGTAATCATTAGGGGAAAGTGTAAATTTGTTTTGGAAGACTTGAATTCTTACAAGGCTGAAGAATTATTCATCCTCCAAAGATGCCAAAGCAGTGAAGTTTGACTGTTTCGAGGCAATAGCATTTGCACGACATGGTGTATATCTTGTGAGGACGCTCACTGGGAAGATAACTGAGCCCGAGTTGGTGAGGCCACACATATGAAAGAATCCGACACGAGAGAGACTTCTTGGTCGGACTGCATGAATCCCGGATAACATACCCTAGGTATATACCCCGTCGAATGAACATTGCTATCCATACTATGAACAGTCGAAATTAAATTTTACCTACTGAATTGTTTTATTAACTGAATTTTGAGATTTCCCCACGATAAATGGCACGAATCAAAATCGTACGATTGAAATTGAATGGTTGTGATTTTTTTTCATTAGTGAAAAAGCATCATGTCAGCTTCGTTATCAATCATTTGAGCTTTTTCACCAGTAAAATGTCCTATCAAAGTCCTCATTGGCCAACGTTTTTCCCGCCGAAACATTGCCTTGGGCAAACTTGCTTTAAGCTTAGGATTTTAATGCTGTGGCAACTGTGTAAATTATCAAAGGACAGAATAATGAAAGTGCGGTGAAAAGAAACTTTATTATGGATAGCTCTTACATGAGCTAAAGTAGGAGACAAGTTTGTATTACCTACAGTGCGCAATTGTGACGGCGAAAATCTGTTCGTGCGTGTAATACGGTAACATTAGTGTTGTTATGCAAGTGAGTGGGTTTGTCGTTTTCCAAACGATGAACTTTAGAACCTTGGGAAAAACTCTTCAGGGTTATTTTGCATAGAGAGTAAATTTTTGGTGAATCATATAGGTTATAGGGTAGATTGTGACGTGGGTGTTCTTCTGAACGACACAACCTGACGAATTATTCAAGCCAACTGTCATATTCTTTTGTGTTTTAAAGGTGAAGACCAATGTGCATCTAATCCGTGCCAAAATGGTGGAGCCTGTGACGATTACGTGAATTCCTTTAGGTGCAGGTGTCCTGCGGGATACTATGGAGAACATTGTGAAATAGGTAGCGGAAACTATTTAATCTATTAACAACTTATATCTTATGTATACGACAACTATAGTCCCTTTACACAAACCCAGGCTGCCTGTCAACCAGGTTCAAGTTGCCAACCTGGGCTGACGCTTCTGCGGCACATTTACCCAAGCCCAGGTTAAGAAGGGAAAGGCTAACCCGAATTGACAAGATTGTCTGAGGTTCTCGTGTCTAGTAGCGTTGTGATCCAAAAAACAAGTATTACTCTGCCTTGTCATCACAGACCTTGTCCCTCTTCACTTATTTAACCACGTTTCGAAGGAAAAACCTTCATCAGTGTTAGACGTCTCGTTGAAGGCCTTTCGCAACGTTTTACTCCGACGAAAGGCTTTCGCTCGAAACGTCAATATTTCTTCTCATAAGTTTTGGCTTAAGTCTCACCCTTTGGCTTTTCACACAAAGGTTTCCACACTTTCCTGGACTACTTGTCTGGGAGTCAGACATGCTTATACTACGTTTGTTAGCGGTGATTCACTGACGTAATTTTCTACCACGTTTCAAATGAAGCGCCATGCAACCAATTAGCAAGGCAGAAATACTAGTCTGGAAAATACGCAGGCACAATGACGTTTGTTTGCGGTGATTCATTGACGTAGTTTCCAACCAAGTTTTTAACAAAATGCCTTTCGACTAATTAGCAAGGCTGAAATTGACCACGTGTGTATAGATTCCTTATCTACCATTAATACACTGAAAGAATATTTTCTTTTCTCACTCTAGATTGCACAAGTCCGAAGCCGCTCGGTATGGCGAGTCACGAAATTCAAGACTCTCAAATCACTGCATCTTCTGAGCTTAACAGCATTCACGGAGCAACTCATGCTAGAATAAACTTGACCACCATTCCCCAGGTTCGAGTAGCAGCTTGGCTAGCAAGGCCTAATGATGCCAGTCCTTGGCTTCAAGTTGACTTTATGGAAAATACTACACTTATAGAGATCGGCACCCAAGGTAGGGACAACTCCCCACAATGGGTGAAAACATACACGGTGCGTTACAGCCTCGATGGAACCGACTTTAAGGAATACGAAAATAATGGACAGCTCAAGGTAAAAAAAATAATAACCTCTTTGTCAACATACTCCGTAAATGCTAGCATTTTGAAACTTAAGTTCTAAGTTAAAAGAAAGAAGGCAAATAGAAAACAGTCAGTGATATTTCGTCATCACTTCAAAGTCGGATTTTTTGACAAATATTGATCAAGACTAACAAACATTGGAAAAATTTTGAGAGAAAACAAATATCATCGTTTCTTTTTCGTCTTGTTTCGTTTAACTGAAAACTTCAATTCCCAGATGCCATCATTTGGAGTTCATTTTATTCTTTATTTCCTCCAATTGTCGGGTTATGATGCCTTCGCTTGACATATAATGACTTGTACTTCTTAAACTCATGCCAGTTCTTCTAATAATTCTTTTTCCAAACAAAAGGTATTTTCTGGAAACTTTGACAAGAATTCCATCGTCCGCCATGTTCTTTCACCAGTTATTTTTGCTCGCTTTATTCGAATTTACCCTGGAACTTATGAAGGCTATCGGGCAATGAGGGTTGAATTCTATGGCTGTTATGAAGGTAAAGTGATTGTAAGAACAATTGAGACGTTATGTAATTTTTTCTTGATTACAATAATGAGTATTTCCTTTGGTTTGCTTGAATATCAACTTCCAAGATAAATTTCGGTTTAGTATTTCTACTTTGTTTTGTTAATTTGTCGACTGGTTATTGCTTTTGGGCGTAACAAAAATCCTAATTAATTTTAATTACATGGCTTGTTCATTACTGATAAGAAGCACGCTAAATATTGGGAATTGATTTCCCTTGTTCCCTAGTCACCACGTTCCCTAGTAACCATGTTCCTTAGTTAACCATCTTTCGTGTGACCGGAGATCATTCGTTCCCCTCACGCTGACATTTAGATTCTCATCAGAACTTGCTGCAATCTTCTTAACGGAACTTGATGTGGTGCTTGATATAGAGCATAAGTTTTTAGGTGTGTAACCGTTCTGCGGAGTTCACAGGAACTCTGCGTTCCGTCAAATTGTGGCGAAGGAAATTGTAGACTTGTATTAATAGCAAACATCTCTGATTTAAGCTTTAGTACAATTTTACAAAACAAGTTTCCTATTGCGCAAGCAGTAATTGGTCACTTACCGTGTTTATATCAGAGTATGCAAACACGGTTAAGACATCACAGGCGTCGCTTGACGCCAGAATTTGTTCTTGGCGCGAATGGGAGGCTCTGATTGGTTTACGAACTAATGAGTAGAACTTACCATTTGATATTGAAAATAAAGTTCGTCATTCACAATTATTATTCCTTAGTTCTTTGCTTATTTTATAACTGAAATAGAAACTGTTTTGTTGTGTTTATATAGGCTAATGTAAACACTAGGAGAGGTTGGGAGAACTCTCAAGTGTCTGGACTTTAGGTCTCGAGCGTACACACCAGCTTTCGAGTTTTCCCAACTTTCTCCTCTTGCTTGCCTCTGGCTATATAAACACGGCAAAACAGTTTTTATTTCTTATAATTGTAGTCACTTGTTACTGGACTGTAGGTTTGCTTGGGAGAAACGTCTTGGACCCATAATGGTTAAATCTGAATATTTTCCACTTTAAAAGTTGTGACATGAATATTCTTCCGAAAACGATCGAACCTGGAGACTTACTCCTTTAAATCAAATGTAGCATTCCTTTTGTTTTCTTTTTAATGGTGTAGACCAATGTGCATCTAGTCCGTGCGAAAATGGTGGAACCTGCAATGATTACGTGAATTCCTTCAGTTGTACTTGCCCGGGAAGGTTCCATGGAGAACATTGTGAATTAGGTAATAGAAGACACAAATAGATTTTTTCAAAACATCAGCTAGTGATAAACCAGGCGGAAAACGTAGCTTTATAATAAAAATTAAGGCCCGGCAGAGAATTCGTATGACAGCCATAGGTTGAAGTGTTTTAAAACATGTTTAATACCAACGTTTCGGTGCGTCTCGCAACGTCATCAGAGTATGGAAAATTTTTATGACAAGCGGTCTATATTAGATGCAAACGAGATAAGCTATCTGGCTGGAAAATAAGAGTGTGTACCAAAAAATGAAAGGATAGGCCGAAGGGTCATAAAGATAAGCTAGCTCATTTGCATGTAATATATAGCGCTTGTCATAAAAATTTTCCACCCTCTGATGATGCTGCGAGACACAACGAAACGTTAGAATTAAAAATGTGTGGAAACTCTTCAACCTATGGCTGTCATAAGCATTCTCTTCCTGGGCCTTAACTTTTATTGTAAATAGGTTTTCATAAAAATGAAGAACTGTAGCATGAACCGGAAATCTGTTTGTAGCTGTTGTTTGCCAAGCTATCTTAGTTGCGATTTGTACTCCAATTTTTTTCGCGTAGCTGCAACTTGAAACCTCCTGTGCAAATTACCGGCGACTTTAGAGTGATTCCCCAACAATTTCATTGCGATTTTTCCGAATATGTTCGAATTTACTGGCAATATTCTTGAGAAATCCAACCAAGTATTTGCTATACCAACAACCTACAGGCTTTCTATTTCTCCATAGTTGGTAGAAGTAGAACAGAAGAGTCTAAATGGAAAAAGCGCACTAAGGAAACATACCAAGCTGTTTTTTGTTTATCTGATGTGCTTATCTGATGCCAATCAGAAGTGAGAAATTTTGTTTATGTATATTATTAGTATAGGCAATGGCATGGTTAAGAGTGCGTGTTTTTCCAGATTGCACGAGAATTCATACTATAAAGCAAGAAGCAAACTCCGAAAAACAACATCTTGCAGACTTGAGATTTAAGTTAAAACAAGACGAACGTGGATGGTAATATTTCTACCTTATTTCAAAGTCAAAGGGAGATTTGCTAATGACTAAAGTCAAAATACTATCGTTTTCATTCGTCTTGTTTTTACATGAGTCTTAGGTCTGTAAGATGTTGTTCTTCTAAGTTTGTTTGTTATTTAATTTCCTAAAATGGTCAGCAGTTAATGACAAATCATGGTATTACCAATTGTTTTTTTCTTTAGACCAATGTGCTTCTAATCCCTGCCACAATGGCGGGACCTGCGTGGGTAACGTGAACTCCTTCAACTGCACTTGCCCTGAGGCTTACAATGGAACTTTCTGTGAAACAGGTAATTTATAAAATCTTAAGGAAATATTTACAGAAGTTTAAAATCAGGACATTGACAGGTAACTTCAGTCTAGGTCATGGTTTCCATGCCAGCTAAAGTCGACAAATCAACTGAAATCAACGCAACATTAAAAAGATGGTCTATGATTTCATGTGGTCCGCTGAGTTATGGATGCGCGTGGAAGTTTGAGGAGCAGAAAAGAATGGTAAATAGCCTTGAGTTACTCCAGAGTTATCTCTGCTATCCAAACTTCCCAAGTGCAGTTGTGACTCAATGGAGGACACCAAGTCCTGGACTATTTCTTTTATAACAGAATGACAGACAAAATAACGGAAAACAAGCTGTTGTACTTCGCTGATTAAAATTTACTTCCTCCAAAATATTCCCTTTCTTTAGCCACAAATTCGAACCATTATTGAATGTCTGCTTAAAAGTTGTGTGATCTACCTAGCCTCAGGGTTCGACTTTTTGTCCTCAATAATTATTCCCAAAACGAGGTTAAGCACTCGAAGTAGTTTAAAATTTTTTTAAAGTGTTTTCTGAACTATTTCTCGTGTTCTATAGAGAGGTGGAGCACTTCGCGGCTCATTCATAGCTATGCTTGGGACCTGTGGCAAAGCTTAGGATAGCAACTGGTTATGCTATGCAAATTTAAAACTTACATGGCATGACTTGTTCTTATGCTTAGCTAGACCACTGCTCTGAGCTTTGCTGCTGATGTACAACAGGAAAAAATGAAATTGTGACACGTCTACGTCGAATTGTGGAGGTTTAGGAAGGGGTAAATGAGTGATAGAATTATATGTTAGTTCAATTTTCTATACAGAAATCGATGTAACATTGGAGACACTGCCCAATACAATAACCTACAACGATGCAGCCATAAACTGCTGGTCAGATCAAAGACGACTTTGCAGCTCGAAAGAAATTTGCAAAAATGGAAACACGTCGGTTTGGGGAGTTGTAGCTGGTGATCATTGGGTACCAGTGGTGGACAGCCCGAATGACTGGATACAAATTGGTAAGTAAGATTTCGTAAAAGCGATGTACTCATGAATGTTTCTAGACGTATCTACTCATCTTCCGTTGTCAGTTTTTAAAGATCGTCAACGGTCCAAGTGTGATAACAATTTCCATTGTCAAGACTTGTTGATGTTCACGCTTTCGTGACTGACGACGAGAACACTAATATCTTACTCTTGTTAACGACAGACGACTTTACTCGTCAAGGTAGACCTCCAGTTGCCAAAGTGTCAAAAACTATCTCCTTAACCCTTTTCCGACCGACCACGAGTAATTCATTAGTTAACTCTGGTTAACGTCAGACAATTTTACTCTTCAAGAGAGAACTAGATTTACGAAAGTGTTAAAAACTGTCTGCTTAACACTTTCCTGACTGACCACAAGTCCTCTAATCTTTTACTCTTGTTAACGCCAGACGGTTTACTCGTCAAGGGAGACCTCCAGTCGCCCGAGTGTGAATCACCTTTATGTTGGCTGATCACGTGACGACCGTTAGGCTTGTTCATGAGGGTTCTCGAACCCACGTAGTGTTGTTGTGGAACTCAAATGCATTCGGCCGCGTTCCAATTTAGGGGTCTGTGAAATCTTTTTTTCTACGACTGAGGCCGATTTTCGATGCGTATGCAGAATTACCCATGCTGATTGGCTGCTGGATGGTCCGAGATTTTACGATATCGGACCGACCCAATACGATTTTTATTTCGGACGGGTTAATTTCGGCGGGAAAATCTTCAAGCTTATTTTAATGAAAGTTAATGAGAATTAATCATCTATTATGAAAATTCTGATTAATAAAATATGCTGGAACACTATTACTGCATTTGCTTAAAGCTAGTTGTATAAAAGTACGAGAAATGAATGATTAACTACTGGATACAAGAAGCCCAACGAACGAGTTATTAGGTAAGGTAAACAGCAATATATGACAATGAAAAACTAGTTAAAGAAGCGAAAGAAAACCAAATAAAAAGCCATATAATGAATTCCTTATTGACCTTTGTTTGCTCGGTCCGTACTGGAAAGTATTTACCTTCGGTTTTTCCACACAAGCCTCGCTCCTTCGTCGCTCAGTCTTTACGAAAACCTCAGGCAAATGCTTTCCCGCACGGAGCGCGCTCTCGGTTGATAAATATTTATTGCTTTTTCATTTTTAACCAGGTGACTCACATCGACGAACGTGTCGTCTTCATAGCGAATTAGGATCTAAGCCTTCCTGGGGAGTGACAAACACTGCTGATATCGTGAAAGGAAAAGTGGCTTGCTGCAGGATTGAATCACGGGGTGAGACCATTAAGCCTTACCGGTCAGCACCCGTTAACACCAAACGAGTTTGCTCGCCAAGGGTAGAGGTGTCTGACGGAAAAGGGTTTACAAATAAAGGTTATATACCGTGACCAAGGTGTTTAAGCGAAAATGAACTTAAGGGCGAAGCCCGAAGGTTGATATATTGCTTAAAATCCTCCACTACAGTCGAAGATTAGTTTGGCTGACCTTAATAACTATCGGGCAGAATGAAGTTTAGTATCCTTTAATTTTCGGAATTTTTCATGAGACGTTTAATTTGCCCAAAGAATTCTCGGTAAAGCATTTAATGCTTCCCCGTACGAACGTGAAAAATGAACAAAACAGTAAATCAAAATATAGTACAGTAAATCCAAGTAATTACCAGCAATTACCTCAAAATTTTATAGCTGGTTTACAAACTTTTCTTCATATTAAGATCATAGATGAATGACCGTCAAGCCCTATACTCAGAAAAACGATTTCTGAGCCCCAGACGGAGATCGAACGCGCAACCTTCTGATGACCGGTGAGATGCTCTAACCATTGAGCTACCAAGACTCAGATGGTGAACTAAGGTGCAAGTTCGATATATATGTACGACCTAAGAGGAAACCCCCGTCTGGGGCTCAGAAATCGTTTTTCTGAGTATAGGGCTTGACGATCATTCATCTATCATCTTCAGATATTTCCAAGCTCTCATACATCTAACATATAGACTTCATCTATCATTATCAATATATAGTGGCTTCCGCTTAGGTCGCACATGTATGTCGAACTTGTACGTTGGCTCTCCATCTGAGTCTCAGTAGCTCAATGGTTAGAGCGTCTCACTGGTCATTAGAAGGTTTCGGGTTTGATCCCCGTCTGGGGCTCAGAAATCGTTTTTCTGAGTACATGGCTTGACGATCACTCATTTATCATGTTCAGGTATTTACAAGCTCTCATACACCTAACATGTAAATTTTCTTCATCTCTAGTTCATTTAGTATTCCATGAATAACGAATCCATACTGTCTATACTCTGAAGTGCTACTTCAAGTCAAACTACGCACATTGATGTCACATAAGTGTAAACGTCATGTAATCTAAAATCGTACATCTTTTCAAGTTTGGAACGCGCGAAAGTTACCAAATTAGAATGCAAAAATGGTCATATAGTCTTATTATACATAAGGTAGATTTCCATTTGGTGCTAAATGTCGCGCACGTGACTTTTTCCTTTTATCTTTGGGGCTCTCAAGTACAAACAAGTAGAAATCTATTGAATTTTAACAATATAACAGTCGCGCGCGCAACATTTTGTACCAAATAGAAATCTCGCATTTAGGACCACTGGTAGCACACGAGTAATAGTTCATTATTTCAGTACCAAAAAATCCGAATTCAATATATCATTTTCCAGCTAACCACGCTATTTGATTTCTTCCAGGCCCGGGGTCAATTGACACCACTACCCCCCCCCCCCTCTCTCGTTGGTACTGCTTGAAACTCAAGAAAAATACCAGAAAGTTTATACAACCTGTAGCTGATATCTTCATAAATCAGTTGGCAGAGCACTGCATGAGTATCGCAGGGTCTCAGGTTTGATTCCCGACCTTTGTCAAGCTGTTGTGTTTTTTGCAACTGTTCCCGGTTGGGTCTTAAGATTCATGAATTTGTCACTCGAAAATTAACTTTCACCTCGTATAGACTCTGATCACAGCCCAATCTGGGTTCTGAAACAATTCGCCCCTGACTAGTATACGAGTATTTTGACTTCAGCATATGTGGCGATTGAAGGGGAAAATGATGATACAAGTTTAGTAGTTTAGTCTTCTTTTTAGAGCCTGGCATGATATTTAAAACAGTGGCCAATACAGTATCATATCAAGAGGCAGTCACAAATTGCTTGTCAGATGGAAAACGACTTTGTAGCTCGAAGGAAATTTGCCAAGCTGGAACAACGCCGCTTTGGGGTTTAATATATTGGGATCGCTGGGTACCAGTTGTGGACTCCAGGAATGAATGGATAAACATTGGTAAAGTAGATCGTTCCTCTACTAGCGAAGATCACAATCCTCCATTGTAAATCAAATCTAGGTTGGGAATTTTTTTTACCGGAGGCCTATACGTTCTGAAAAAACTTTTGCCATTTCAATTTTTAATTAGGTAGCCTCCATCCATCGTGTCGTCTTCGTGGTCCAGTTTCTGGGAAGCCATCGTGGGGATTGACCAACGAACGTATGAACCAGAAAGGAAGTCTGTTCTGCTGTGACATTAAACCTCAAGGTAGGACTTTTACCGAACTGTTGACTACAAAGCCACCCTTGGGCGTCTTTCCTTATAAAAATTTCATATGGCAATTCGCATGTGAAAATTATATGGAATTGGAACAGTTTCACTTATGAACTTTTCATTTTACAGTCCGTTTTCACAAATGAAATTCCGAATTCACATGTGAAGTGACACGGTTCAAGATTTCATATGTGAATTTTTGATATACGAAGCGTGTATTGAATATGTATATGAAATGGAAGATTCACGTATGGAAATTAATTTCTCATATGAAATTTTTTTTCACATGTGGAATCGGAACATTTTCATAAATGAAGAGCTATTTTCGTATGTGAAATGGCTCGTGAAATTTTTGGAAGGCTTATTCTGGCTAACGTGAGACGATTTAGCAGAGGGATAATAAATGGGTTCAAAAAATGTTGGGACATAAGAACTAGTATATCTGACTTAGTACTTCGTCAATTCTTGCGTGTAACCTTACTTAAATTTCACATGCTATTTCGCATGTGAATATAGTACTTCGTTTGTGAAAATGTTTCAATTCCAAATATGAGATGAATATTTCAAATGTGAAATTTATTTTCAGAAGTGTGAATGTAACATTTGGTATGTGAAATGCATGTTTCGTATACCATGTCATTTCACTTGTGAATTATTCATTTGTGAAACGTTTGGTTTGCACATATGGAATTAAAATTTCATTTGTGAAAGTGCTCTAATTGTATATGGTTTTCCCCATGTGAAATGATACATGGACTTTACATAAAGGCCAAATAAATCAACTTCGAAATTTTCCAGCAAGAACTTCCTGGAAAACTTCGGTTAATAACCAATGGAGTTACCTTTGTTTTGGTAACTAACCTATACATATATGTACATGTATATATGTGTATAGGTATATATGTGTATAGGTATATATGTGTATATGTATATATGTGTATAGGTATATATGTGTAAATGTATATATGTGTATATGTATATATGTGTATATGTATATATGTGTATATGTATATATGTGTATATGTATATATGTGTATATGTATATTTGTGTATATGTATATCTGTATATGCATTTGTGTATATGCCGATAGGTTTATACGTATGTATGTATGTATGTATGTATGTATGAGTGTATGTATGTATGTATGTATGTATGTATGTGTGTATGTATGTATGTATGTATATATGTATGTATATATGTATGTATGTGTATGTATGTATGTATATATGTATGTGCGTATGTATGTATGTATGTATGTGTATGTATGTATGTATGTGTGTGTATGTATGTATGTGTGTGTATGTATGTATGTCTGTGTGTATGTATGTATGTATGTGTATGTATGTATGTGTATGTATGTATGTATGTGTGTATGTATGTATGTATGTCTGTGTGTATGTATGTATGTATGAATGTCTGTATGTACGTATGTTTGTATGTATCTATGCATGTATGAGTGTATGCGTGTATATGTATGTATGTATGCATATATGCATTTATGTGATACAAAAACTGGTAACTGGAGAGCGAATTTTTCTGAAAACGAGTCACTGGAAACTGAATTTTTGTGACCGGGGTTCACTCATTCCCATTACATTTTTAGCCATGGAAAATTTAGCAATAGTTGAGCCGGCCAGTCAGATTGCTTTATATTTTTCGCACAAAACCACAATTAAGCTCACCCATATAGTTTGTTTTTGGTCAATTCTAGATTGTCCCGATCCAAGGGCTCTCGGCATGGAAAATGGTCTAATTCAAGATTATCAAGTCACTGCTTCCTCGGAGTATGGCAGCTGGCTGGTCGCGAGGAATGGCAGGCTCAACTTGAGATCGGCAAACGGCGTCGGAAAAGCTTCGTGGCGTCCTCTGAACGATGATCTCAATCCATGGCTTCAAGTGGACTTCATCAAAAACGTCACATTAACCGAAATAAATACTCAAGGACGAAAAGACGCACTTCAGTGGGCCAAAAACTACATAATTTCTTACGGCTACGACGGAACCGACTTTCAGTTTTACCAAGAAAATGGACAGCTCAAGGTATTGACGTGAACTTGTTTTAGCTGAGCGTATTAGCCCTTACGAAAGTTTCACATGTCATTTCACAAGTGAAAAAACATATGGGATTGGAACATTTTCACACATGAAATTTCCATTTCACATATGAAATGGAAGCGTTTTCACATGTGAAATACCAAATGTACATGGAAATGAACTTAGTTCAAACTTTCAAAAGTGAAATCTTGGTGTACGAAACATGTATTTTACATATGAAATGGGAACGTTTTGACACATTAAATACCTAATTCACATGTGAGATGTAAAAATTTCACATGTGAAATCTAGGTGTTCGAAACCTGTAATGATATGGATATGAAAAATATATGAAAATATATAAAACAGAAATACATAAAAAAGGAAAAATGAAATGGAACCTTAACTTATGAATATTGATTTCACATAAGAAATTTTCATTTCACATATAGAATAGAAACACATGAAACAAAATATTATTTTCATTCATGATTTGAAATTTTTATAAGGGACGACTTGGAATTCGTCTCATTTTGTTATGATGTTTTTTTCAAAACTAAAGGTTTTCACTGGGAACACAGACAGAACGACCGTTGTGTGGCAAACATTCTGGCCCGTCATTTTTACTCGCCTTGTTCGCGTTCACCCAAAAACCTGTCAAGGCGCCTGCGCAATGCGGCTGGAGTTTCATGGATGTTATGAAGGTAAATTAACAACATAAACACGGTTTGTATAAAGGGCCCGTAGCCAGTGAAGTTCGCTATCTACTTTGTTTTTTCGGGGTTTTTTTTTTAAAGAAAAGAAACAATTGTCCAGTTAGCTTTTTATAAACAATAAATCGTTCAGATATTTTTGCGAAAATATTAAGTATTATTCTGACGTAATTGGGCATCGTGCTTTGTCAACTTATCCCCCATTTTGCTATATTGGCGTGGACTGGGAACTAGGTTCAAAGAAGAGGGACTGGAACCGATTTAACATCACAATTGCACTAATTGCACGAAATTACGGAGCCTCGTTCGTACGGTGAGGATCATCCTTCTGCCTCACAATCCACTTTATCAAATTTACCTGCTGGTTCTTAAACCTGATGAGAACTCTGCATAAGTATAATCGTTACGGAACGTGATGATAATTTTATATAAAATGGTGCTGCGATGCTATGGAAAGGACTGCACATTGCATGACACAAGAGGAAATGATAGGGCCCAATGGAAGCCAGGAAATACAAGAATAATTGTACTTACTTATTGCTGTCCAAAAATCTTTGAAGACAGTTCATAAATTCAGTTACTTATACATTTTTTAACTGTGGTAAGTTTGCTCATTTTCCTTGATTATGAAGCTTTCCAAATGAAAATAAACCTTTACAGAGGAGAGAGAGTTATTCTGTCTGGGGCTCTGTAGTGATATTTTCAATTTGCTCAATGATAACAGTGGAGGAAAATGGTAATGCAGGCAAGCTAGTAGTAATAAATATACGCGAGTATGTGTGTGTATGAATATGTACATCAGCATGTACATGCTTTTGTATATATACTGTATGTATATGTATATGTATATGTATATGTATATATATATGTATATGTTTATGTTTATGTTTATGTTTATGTATATGTATATGTATGTGTATGTGTATGTGGATGTGTATGTATATGTATATGTATATGTATGTGTATGTGTATGTGTATATGGTATATGTTTATGTATGTGTATGTATATGTATATATGTAAATGTGTAAATAGGTATATACATACAGAAGTAGATGCAAATATTGATGCAGACGTAAACATAAACTCCTTTTAACATGATCTAGTTCATATGATCTTCAGATGATGTAGAGTTAGATGCCGAAAACTTTTCAACCAAAGCTTGATTCAATATTTTTTTCCTTATTCTAGCTTGTGAAACTCCAACGGCTCTTGGAATGGCAAATCATCTCATCTTAGACTCTCAGATCACAGCTTCCTCTGAACGTACTGATTTAAGTAAAGCATTTTTTGGCAGATTAAACTTGACAGGACTTGCTAACACAATGAGAAACGGTTGGTTAAGAGGTCGTGAAGACACTAATCCATGGCTTCAGGTTGATTTCACGAAGACCGTGATAGTGAGTGGGATAAGCACCCAGGGACGATCGCATGGTGGTGGTTGGGTGACAACCTACCAAGTTTCCTACGGTAACAATGGATCTTACTTCAAGTTTTACGAACAAAATGGACAGATCAGGGTAAGTAAAAAGGACACGAACTTGACTTCGCTTAACTCTTTCTTGCTCAAATGCACGTTTTATTACTTCACTCTGACTAACGCCAGACGATCTTCCTCCTCAAGGAGGATGTCTCGGAACAGTAGGGTTATTACAACTCTAGTTGTTACGCAAATTTGCAGCCGGCTACTAAGAGATTCTTGCTGACTGCAAACTGTCGGATGAAAGCGTGTGATCGTTGGACAGGATTGTTTGCATGCTTTTCACCGCTAGCAGGAGGCGTCTGCTCCTCCTGAGCCGTCTAATTTAGTTTCTTCTTGCACTGCCTCAACTTAGTGACAGCTTTGGAAAGGAAAGGGTAAGAAAACTATGAACGCCACACCGCACGTTATAAAGTATAAAAAATCAAAATCACGTTTCTCATGATAATCTGTTTCCAAAACAAAAGGTATTTTCCGGGAACAACGACAGGAACTCTATCGTCCGCCAAGCTGTAACGCCAGTTATATTTTCTCGCTTCATACGGATTCACCCAAAAACCTGGAAAGATTACGCCGCGATAAGAGTTGAATTTCATGGCTGTTATGATGGTAAGTTGACGATGGATATCTAAACTTAATATAACCTTCTTAATGAAACTAATTTTTTCAACGAGATTGCGTTATCTAGTCCGTTCATGTGGCCACTTGGAGGGAAAATTTAGGTAGATATGTTCAATGATGATAGAGGTAACCAATTCCTCTTCTTCTTCTTCTTCTTTTTCTTCTTCTTCTTCTTCTTCTTCTTCTTCTTCTCAGCAGTTTTAATCAGTAGGATCTGCTATCAGGATTCTAAGTCGCCACATCTTTCTGTTATTCCAGTCGCCCCAACCCAACCCTCTCTCTTCCATTTTAGCCTTGATGTAATCTATCCATCTCTGTCGTGATCTCCCAACGCCTCTTTCCCTTCGAACTCTTCATTCAACACGCTCTTTGTGACCCTACCTCCTCTCTGTACGTACCTAAACCATCCCAATCGTGCTTCCCTGGCCTTCTCTTTCATACACACTACACGCAACTGCTTCTTTACAGGGGAAACCACACTCAATCCAAAACACGTTCAAAAACATAGATGATCATTTGCAAAAACATGCAAGTACGCATGCGCATGTGCACACGCACTGAACACCCACAACACGTTTCACTTAGCACACACATCACGCATAACAAATAAAACGTAGCACGTAACACGTAACATGTGACACGTAACACGCTATACGTAACACCTAACACGTAACGCATGACACGTAACCCATTTCACGTAAAGCATAGCGCAACACACTCCACACCACACTTGTACATTACAGATGTGATTATTATATTTTTCCAATTCGTGTAGACCCATGTGCGTCCATCCCATGCCAAAACGGTGGAATTTGTCACGATTACATCTATTCGTTCAACTGCACTTGCCCAGCGAATTACACAGGAGTATTTTGTGAAACAGGTAGATAATCTGTTGTACTCTTACTTTTTAATACTTTCGCATTCGAAAGACAATGGCATCGGAGCCATGTTGGTCCCACATAAAATAAGAAATACTAGACTCTAGAACATATGGAGGTATAAAAGGAGTGCTGCGTAGTCAGCTGTTCATCAAATAAAAAAAGCCAAAGGACTGTTTACTGCCGAATATATATTATATATTTGCCAGTAGATAATCCTTTAGCCTTTTCTAGAATGTATGAAAGGCTGGCTGCGACTCAAAAATGGTGGACATGGCGCCGTCAGTTTCAATCAGTGCTGTCATCATGTATGCCAGCTGTAGTCCCTTTGCGGCCTTAAAATGCTAAGTCTTGTTTCGCCCTGCCTTCAAAAATGTTTTCTCGGCCGCAAAAAAAGTAACGAATATCTATTATTGATAAAGATTTGGTCAAGAGTAGTATTTCTCAAGAAAAAGGATAAAGTGAGAGGCATATCAGTTTAACAAACTGTCGAAAATACAATTTTAATGCATAAAGAGAGCATTACTTTACTTACATGTAAACTGAGGTTTTCTTATCAAATAATTTTGCAATTTTTATTAGTTTTCGGTGATGAGAATCTTCGGAATACCTGATTGGAGGCTTCTTTAAATGTTTGAAGTTCTAAATTGGCTTGTTTTCACGAACCATCCCATTTTCGTGGGAAGATGAAACGTGGAAAGATGAAACGCTGATTGAAACTGAAGAGGAAAAAGACCGCATGGCGGCCTGAAACTGATGGCCAAAAAAATCCCTAATGTCCAATAATTTTTGGTTCACTTTTTGATCCAATCACATACTGACGTCAGCCTTCCGGTTGTAAAAGAGTTAAGTAAATTCAAACTCATTTCCCACGATTTATGTTGTGAACGTTGATGTCATAACTTCCGACACTTGAAATTCGACTGAAAAAATAGCAAAACCGCATTTATTTCAACTTTTACCCTTGTATGGCAAACCATTAACCTGGTGGAAATGCACCTCTGAGAATGACCTAAATTTGCGTAGATTCAAGTTGAAATTTCCGTGCCGAGCATTGACGCAATGTTAGTGAAGTTATTTTAAAGTATTTCCGATGATGTAATGTTTATTGCGGCACTTAGTTGGGAAGATTTAATACAGACTGATATCTTTTTGTCTCAGGTTTTAGTAGAAGTAGCTTTAGGTGAAATATAGTGCTAAATTTTCATCAATTTTATTAATTTATTTTGTCATTAAAGTGTTTGTATGTTCGCCGGATCGTTTGATCTTTGGATTAATCCTTCGTTCGTTTCCTCGTTGTTCGACTGATCAACCGATCATTCGTTCGTTCGATTGTCCGTTCATCCAATCGCTCGTTCGTATGTTCGTTCGTTCGTTCGTTTGTTCGCTTGTTTGATGGTTCGCTCGTTCGTTCGTTCACTTAAACATCTATCGAAGCACTCAACCGTTGTCTCTCTCTCTTTTTCTTTTTTTTAATAATATTTTCTTTCCGTATTCTAGATTGCCTCGATCCCAGTCCCCTTGGTATGGCAAGTGGTCGAATAACTGACGAACAGTTGAGTGCGTCGTCCAGGTTCACTCGTAATAATGGAGCTGAGAATGCCAGGTTGACATTATCAGGAGTCTGGAACCCAACTTTAGAAGACCCCAGCCCTTGGCTTCAAGTTGACTTTCTTGAGAATGTCGCAGTGAGCGAAATTAGCACCCAGGGATCAAAGAACTATAATCAATGGGTAAAAACGTACAATGTTTCCTTCAGTTACGATGGAACGAACTTTCATTTTTGCGAAAAGAATGGACAGATCAAGGTAGGGTCATGAGCTCGCGTTCCCAGAACTATCTAAACCAGCAAGATACTGTACTTTCCAAACTATGTCTAGTAATTCTAATTCTTTTTCTCGACAGGTATTTCCTGGAAACAATGACAAGAATTCCATCGCCAAGGAAACTGTATCGCCTGCTATCTTCGCTCGTTTTGTCCGTATTCACCCAGTGAGCTGGAATGGACGTATAGCGATGAGGGTGGAATTTCATGGCTGCTATGCAGGTAAGTTGATTAGATGGCGCTCAAAAATAATGAAAGTTGATAAAGGAAATGAAGTTTTAGCTACGTCACTTTGTTCAGCTGGGTTAAAGTAATACCCCTACAAGACATAGTGACATTGTCTATTTCAAGAAGGCATCCCATCCCAGAAATTTCATCTCATCTTATCTTATTCCATCTCATCCCATCCATCCCCTACCATCCTACCCCATCTCATACAATCCCATTTATTCCCATCCTAGTAATCTCATCTCATCCTATCTTATTTCATCTCATTCCGACCCATCCCATCTCATACAATCACATTTCTTTGTATCCCGGATAATCTCATCTCATCCCCTCGTATTCCATCTTATTCTAACCCCCCCCCCCCACCCATTCAAAGTTTATCGAAATATGTCTGACGTCTTTCTGCCAATAGCACCACAATGGTTTGCTCTGAGTAAAATCGTTTGGCATCAGCATGAGCAAAATCTCAAATGTGAACAGAAGTCGACCTTGGCAGTCTGAGGATTAAACCCTGTGGGGCTCTAATGCAGTTTAGCGGGCACACCTGAATTAATTAGGCGATCGCAAGTTCAACTCTCCAAAACCTAACCCCAACCCAAACCCAGACCTAACCCTAAAAGGTCAGCAAAATTGTTTGCGTTAGCCGTAAACTACGCCCTATGTCTCTAAACTGTCTCGTGTACCCAAGGTCTAGCTTATCTAGTCCTTATCCTGTCTGTCCTCTTGTTTCCCTCCTAGACAAATGCGCGTCCA
This sequence comes from Heliopora coerulea, assembly GCA_030142905.1. Lineage (NCBI taxonomy): Eukaryota > Metazoa > Cnidaria > Anthozoa > Scleralcyonacea > Helioporidae > Heliopora > Heliopora coerulea. Next base: position 1,153,732 of record JASJOG010000067.1, on the reverse strand, counting down.
ATCCATGTCAAAATGGTGGAACCTGTCACGACAACGTTGATTCCTTTAACTGTATATGTCCACCTGGGTACACTGGAATACTCTGTGAAACAGGTAAATGAAATATATGAAAATTGTATACTGCGTAGACATTTATAAATAAGGTAAAACGTTTAAAGGTTGATAACTGCCTTGATTGATCACGAAGAATTGCAACGTTTCGAGCAAAGGCCTTTCGTCAGAGAAAGAAAGAAAAGAAAGAACATTTCTTTCTCTGATGAAATGTCTTTGCTAGAAACGTTGGAATACCTTGTGATCAGTCACGACAGTTATCAACCTTTAAACTTTTTACCTAATTCAAATATAGTTCTTCACTCGTAGGAGTAATAAACTGTAAGGTATACCAGCCACATTGTTATGGGTTTGCCACTAAATTAGACGACTTGCTAATGACCCCTGAGATGTATACTTTTTTCAGTCAAAAGGTTCAACACTTAAAAGTACAATTCTAGTGAGACGAAGTAGTGGTCATTGAAATTTCTGTCTTCCATGGGGAAGTATTTTCTTTTATTCGTGCCCTTGATTCTTTCTAAATTCTTCAATCTTTCGTAAGTTTCATAAACATCAACACACAGCAATGCTGGCAGGAATATCCTCTCCCATTTATTGATTTGTAAACCGAGCCTGCTAGCATGTGTTGTCGGCGACCATACTCAGTAATAAAGAAATTTTCTACGTAGTTGAATTTTTCGTTGTGTTAAGTACTAGATCAGATCAAGTATTTTTTGCTTAATCCTAGACTGTGTAGATCCAAAACCTCTTGGTATGGAAAATGGTCAAATTGAGGATGACCAGATAAGAGCTTCCTCTGAGGTTGATGACGGTCACGCAGCAGTTAATGGCAGATTAAACCTGATTAGAGGGGTTGGTGCTTGGTTGGCTAAGGGTGGAGACGAAAACCCATGGCTTCAAGTTGACTTTGTGGAAAACACGACAGTGACTGCAATTAGTACCCAAGGACGACACGATAGTCTTCAATTTGTGAAAAGTTACACGGTTTCCTACAGCAATGATGGAACCAGTTTCAAGTTTTGTGAAGAAAGTGGAAAAGTCAAGGTAGCTGCAGGAACTCGTTTTACGTGAACAGACGCTACGGGGGGAGGGGGAGGGGGAGCGTAACCAGCACAAATGCTCCTGGTCTGGGTCGTTCAGACACCCCACACAGAAGGAGCTGTGGACCAGGCTATGGGATAGGAAACATGTAAGGGGTAAAACAGGAGAGGATAGGGTATGTGAGAACCCACAATCCCTCTTTTCCCCGGGGCCCGTTGTGGCTCTCGGTGACCCTGACTGAACCCAAGGAGTAATTGTGTAAATGCACTTTTATCCACTGAATTTGTCGTTATACAGTTGTAAATCAAGAACAGATGTGCTGACGAATGTCTTCATGATGATATTCGTTATAAAATAATATGAGTGAATGTGCAACACAAACTTCAGTGCATTTTTGGCGGAATACGTTCTGCTTTTGGATACTCTGATCCATACACGGGTATTAGAGACCTTAAGCAACAAGCGTTCTTGATTCACGAACGGCTTTTCTTTTAATAGAATTTTTCATGCAAAACAAAGAAAATGTATCATTTCAAATCCCAAGTGCGTAGTCGAACATGTAAAACGCTGTTTTCATTCAACACAGACATCACTGACACCGTTTCCCACGTTCCAAAGACGACGTCAACTCCTACAGCTTCGACTTTTGTCAGTTAAGTTCGCTGCTAACTCACTGATTACCATGTTATTATCTCTCTTGAGATGTTTAGGAAACGAAACTTCACAATGAGAATGATTCTGGAATAGAATTGAGATGTTTAGGTTACTCATCTTTCCTCTCACAAAAATTTCTGTTCAACGAATCCACGGCCCAAATTCTTGAAAACACCAGGGCCAGGTTGTTCAAAAGGTGATTACCTTAATCCAGGATTAGAGAAAAATTTTTGGAAAACATTCCAATCGTGTTGCTGTGAAAAGCTGGAATTTTCTTCAACAGATTTCAGGTGAATACAAAAAGGTTTCCAGCTGTGAAATCTGAGCTTGATTTTTCAACCAAAATAAACAAAACCAAAATAACAAATTAACTGCTAACCCTAGATTAGCGCTAATCGTGTTTTGAACAACCTGCTCCCGGTCATTAAATCCTCCGGCTGACGTCCATGACTTAAGAACGTTGGTTGCTTAAGGCCTCTATTAACAAATCAGAGCCCATGTCCGATGCACGTTATTTTATAATCTTTTGTTCCAAGCTCTGAACGGACCTTTTAAATAGAATTGAAAACGATAAAGCTGAGGTTATGCCCCTAAAAGAACAGATCGTTGTACAGTGAACTCTCTCTTAACGGACACCTCTCTAAGACGGACACCACGTTTTTTCCAGGCCGTTTATACATCATTTTACCATAATCGAACTCTCTCTAAGACGGACACCTCAGTAAGACGAACAACGGACACTAGTCAAGTGGACAAACGTTCAAAATACCTCTCAAAGTGGATAGGTAACGGCCCGATAAATAGATTCGAGTAACGAAATTTTAATATGTCACAATAACGAAGATGACTTCTATTCCAAAAATTAACAAATTCTGAAACTAGTGGTTAACTGCCTGACTTACATTGAAGGCCTTTCACTCGAAATGACAGGATCGTCCTCTCGCGGCAGGAAGACTGACGCTGAGTGACCGAGGCTTAATCACTTTAATCCCGAAGGGAGAAGTCAGATTGCTTCATCTCTCTCTAAGACGGACACCTCTCTAAGACGGGCAGTGAGAGCGGTCCCGAAGGTGTCCGTCTTGGAGGGAGTTCACTGTATTAAAGTTTAGTTTCCACAGAATCGCTTACGATCACCGGGTTGCTGAAATCGTTCAACGAAATGATTGTTGTAGGTCGGTCACGATCGCTGAGAAAGAACATTTTCTATCCTAGCGATCGCTAACGATCGCTGGAAAATGTTTCCATAAGATCGCCATCAATCGTTCAGAATCGCTCGCGATCAACAGCGAGGGTGAGCGATTATATGGAAACGAGCCTTTATCGAATTAGTTTTCTATGATGCTTTATTCGCCTTCTTTCTCATCATATTTCTTTTAAAACAAAGGTATTCACAGGAAACAGAGACAAGACTTCCACCGTCCGCCAGACTATATCGCCGGTTATTTCTGCTCGTTTCATTCGAATTTACCCCAAAAGCGGGTATAACCGTAAGTCGATGAGGGTGGAATTTCATGGATGTTACCATGGTAGGTTAATAATGGATAAGTGAATTATATTACTTCATTTTCTGGCCTTTCAAACAATAGGATGCTCGATCTAGTCTTCTCTAGATATCGCAGTAGTGTACAGACTAAAATGAGGATCAACCATCTGGAAAGTTTTTCTCTGGTTTTGCACACACAGAGAAGTTCGTTTTGTTCGCAGAAAATTAACGTCCAGCGTATACAGACTGAAATCAACGAACGGCCATCGAGATACGAAATACAAAGCGTTAGATCTGATTGATCTAATAAAATATCCTACACGGCTTTTTATTAAATAATTTCACCGATATCTTTACATGTAAAAATATCTTATCTTTACATGTGAAAATATCGTATCTTTTAGGGGTGATAAATACGATTTTTTTCAGTAGGTGAAAACGATGTATCACTCTAAATTTTATGAAATAAATTGTATTCTTTGAGGTTGGAAAAAATAAACGATTTTTATTTTGTTGTATGTCTTGGTGGACTAGTTCGTGAAAACATTTCTAAGGAAATTTGTTATTTTCAACCCTTTTCTGTCCAGAGTCCTTTTGTGCGCAAATAAAATCGTCTGACGTCAGCCTGAGTTAAATAATAAAAAGTCTTTGCAGATAGGAGAAAGTTAAGCGAACTGTGATATTGTTTGTCTTCTGCTAGAAAATAATGAATGTGCGTCGAACCCATGTCAAAATGGTGGTACCTGTCACGACAATTTCCGTTCCTTCAACTGCACGTGTGCTGCTGGATACACTGGAACATTCTGTGAATCAGGTAGTTAAAATATAAGTTCATATTTATGAGAGTTATCTACTGTAGCACAAAACAGAGACATTGCTATACTTGATAGTCGCCATAGCTTTGAAATTAGAAGCTTGCTGACTTAACAATGGACATTTATATTTTGAAGTCCATCGGAAAAACACATCGGTAGTTCAGCCTCCCACAATAAAGAATTCTGTTCACTTTTCATATCCCTCTCAGGTGTGATTGAAAACTTCGCATGCTTGCCTTTCAATCGATGCCATGCCTGTTCGAAATCCGCAGAAAATCAAGGCGACTTTTTAAATGAGCGAAGTGCTTGGCGAGTGTCTGCATTGCAAACCACAATTCTACTGAGAGTAAATAAAGAAGATGGACATGGACATTTCTTAAATGTTCAACCGGTTAAAGTATTTCTTTTGTTTTACGAGGTTCTTTAAATGTTCTTCAGTCCCTCCCACGTTTCAAAAGCATCCACGCTCAGCAATGCCTACAGTAATTTTCCATGCGCATTTTGTGAGCCGCAAACTGAGCCTGCTAAGATGTGTTGTCAGCGACCATGTGTAACGAAAGTAAGCGCCTCTATTGCTTAATATTTTATCGTACCCTTACAAAAATTGCACATGCCATTTCACATATGAAAGTATTTCATGTGTGGATTCCCTCAATTCAATATGTAAGATGAAAATTGCGAAATACGTGTTTCTTATACGAAGATTTAACACGTCAAATTTTGAATCAGTTCATTTAGCATTTGGATTAGATGTTTCATATGTGAAAATAAAAATTTCATACGTAGAAGTGTTCCAGTTTTTCACATGCGAAATGACATGTGAAATTTATTTAGGAAGTGTTAGTTCATTTTGATCATATTAATTAAATTTGTTTTTTTTATTTCATTCTAGACTGTCATGATCCGATACCTCTGGGTATGGAAAATGGTCAAATTAAGAATCATCAGATAAGCGCTTCCTCTCAGTATAGCTCTAAATATCCACCAGTTAAAGGCAGATTAAATCTGGATGGTACTTGGGCTAACTACGGTACAGATCATTACCCCTGGTTTCAAGTTGACTTTATCGAAAACACGACGTTGACCGCGATAAGCATCCAAAGTCAACCCGATAGTAGTTATTTTGTGGAAACCTACACAGTTTCCTACAGCAATAATGGAACCAATTTTCAATTTTACACGGAAGATGGACAGGCCAAGGTAGCTATATCAACTAGTTTTAAATAAACAGGATTGATAACGGCTAATAGTGAGCTTAGGGCGGGAGTGTTTGGACCATCCAGGGTGACTGGACCGCGCGCGCCTTATTGGATAAATGGGAGGCAAGTAAAAACATGACCGGATGAAAAGTTCAAGGTCATGATTATAGCCCACTTGACTTTAGTCTCTTGATTTTTTTTAAACAATTAAGGCTAAAATAATAGCCGACTAATACGCAGAAAAGAAGTTTTTCTGCTGTAGAGTTAATGAAAACAAACACGGACCAAGTCTCCAAACATCAGTTGTTTGACTCCGAGGTTCCTAAACACACAGAAAGGTGGCTGGAGAAAAACAACTTGCCCCACCCAATTTACTCAAAAAAAACTCAACATGGACACGTTCAATTGGAGTCGAATTTTCGGTCCCATGCCTCCTCTAGTTATATATGACTTCTATGGTGGGTCCTGCCTGTTGTTTCCAAAATTTCGCCATAGTTTTGGAAAAGAAAACATTCCCATACCATGGTCTCATGATGTATATTTAACTACATAAGTTTTTAAGGAAAGAATTTTCTGTTATTTAAAACAAAAATACGCCAAATTAATTTTTTTATGAAATTTATCTCTAGAACAGATATTTAATATTTATCTCACTCTGCCATACACTAATATTTTACCATATACTATTAAACGTAGTTGGATATTTTGTAGGCTATTATGTATATCATAGTTACTGTTTAAAATTTTTTTTTACCCTTCTTTGTTATTTATTGCGTATTTTATTTACATAAATGCCCTTCATTGATGGCAGTGTTTATGGTTTTCTGAAGAAGTTTAACTTATAAAGATATATAGAATTATTATAAATTATTAGACCAATGAGCAATTTCTGGTTAAGACTTTTAATAAGAAACATAAGCGATAAAAGATCTTGACGTTTCAAAGTCATCCTGTAATCATTATCAAGAAAGATTAAATATATGATTAAAAGTTCGTTGGCGTTCAAAAACATGATATATATCCGGACGTAAAATTAGAAAAAAGCTAAATTGTTTGTTTAATAATCATATTTTCAACGACTGCTTATATTTAGCGATCCACCTCGATAATTTGCATTCCTATAATGGTTTAATTGTTTGCTATAATTATTATTTTAACGTTTTCCATGCATGTTTTTCTTAATTTGTATTTTTACATCTTTATATATATATATATATATATATATATATATATATATATCCTGATTTTGAACACTAATGAACTTTTAGTCATACGTTGTTAATCTTTCTTAATAATGATGTCAAAATGATGTCGAAACCTCGAAATCTTTTACCACTTGTCCGTTTTATTAAAAGTATAAAATACTAATATTAATTATTATTATTATTATTATTATTATTATTAAAATTGCCACAATTTCATTCTCAGAATTCCGTTCAGTGTAGTTTCGACCTGCAGGCTTGTTTGAATAGAATTCAAAAAAATGAAGTTGAGGCCATGCATGTAATGTAACTCATTGTGGTATTCATACAACTGGTCTGTTATGTCACTCAAATCCTTCCTTTTCTCATAATTCTTTTGTAAAACTAAAGGTATTTTCTGGAAACGAAGACACGAATTCCATCGTTCGTCGGACTGTATTTCCGGTTATTTTAGCTCGCTTCGTTCGAGTTCACCCAGTATCCCCGAATAAGCGAGTCATGATGAGGGTTGAATTCCATGGTTGTTATGAAGGTAGGTTAACAGTAGAAATGTAGAGCATCATACTTTTCGAGAAAAATTAAGTGTACTGATTTTCGATTGTCTTTAATGAAATAACAAAATGCCTTGTGTTCATGTTACTTCTCTTCCAAAAAAGCGTTGTGTTGTAATCAACGAGTAGGAAATTACTTGGGTGTCTCTGTGCTGTGACAGAAACATAAATGACGCTATTTCAACTAGAAAAGTGCCTAGTGGAACCATGAGTTGTGCCCGAGTGGGTTTGGACGACTGATCTCAGTATAGCAGAATAGCTCACCCTTAATAGCCATCAGTCAGAATCGTAAAGCTAACGGCCGCCATCTTAGTGCTCTCTACCCAGTGTTGTTCACGATATATAAAGAATGGTGCAAGAAAATGTAGTAGCCCAAATCAAGCAAATAATGCAATAAATGATTGATAAATAGTACTCGAACCTATAAAACGAAGCTTATTCCGAGGAATATAGACATCTTTATACTCCAGATTCGAGTTAACAATAAGATGAGACTATTGACGAGTTGAGACAATCTCGCTCTTGTCTCATCTTATTGTTAACTCGAATCTTAAGTTTCAAGACGTCTGTATTTTTCGGAATATGCTTTTTTTAATCGTTTTCAAAGTTGTCGGTTGCTTGAGGTTTTTGTACTCAAACTTTCTGAATTGGCAATGTTGTTTCTCAGTGTGTCCAGTGAATTCCTTCAGGACTGGAAGAAATAAATGGTTCTTACTCGCTGTACATTGCGGTCAACCAGTTCTCGAAATTCATTATGGAATAAAACAATTTGGTGTCAGCCATAGTAACATATTAGATGACTTAAGCTGATAAAAAAGTTTCAACTCAGAAGTGCTTTACTCTTTCTTGTCCAGCTGTCTCCGACTGAAGAGTAAAATCATGTGGCGTTAGTGAGAGTAAAGTATAAAACATAATCCGAAAATTAACATCTTGAAACTTGAGATACAAGTTAAAACAAGATTCGTCTTGTTTTTAACTTGTATCTCAAGTTTCAAGATGTTAATTTTCGGATTATGTTTTATACTTTTTAAAATTGTCGGCTGATTATGGTTTTTAGTGAGAGTAACATAGCAGAAAACCTATGCTCCCAGAAGGTAGATGAACCACAGAAGTATTACTTCCCTTCTTATAGGTAGCGATGAATGTGCGTCCAATCCGTGTCAAAATGGCGGAACCTGCGATGATTACGTCGATGCCTTCCTCTGCAGGTGTCCAATTGGGTACGGTGGAGCACTCTGTGAAACAGGTAATTCAATTTTCCCACATTTCCTATTGCCTCGAGCGTTTATTAATCACGATAATTTTTACGACATGTTGTCGGAACTAGTTTTGTTAAATGTTTTGGTGTTTAATTCTAGACTGTGCAGATCCACAGCCTCTTGGTATGGAAAGTGGTCAAATTCGGGACCACCAGATAAGTGCCTCGTCCCAGCTTGATAACAGTCGTGCAGCATTTAATGGCAGACTAAATGTGGATAAAGAGTTTGATGCTTGGGGTTCCGTTTTTACGGACCAAAACCCATGGCTTCAAGTTGACTTTATGGTAAACACGACAGTGTCTGCGATAAGCACCCAAGGACGAAAGAGCGCTAATCACTGGGTGGAGAGCTACAGTGTTTCCTACAGCAATAATGGAACCAATTTCCAGTTTCACGAAGAAAATGGGCAGATCAAGGTAGTTGCGTAAACTTGTTTTAACTTGAACTCAGGATTGCCAAGAGGAAGCGCAACCTCGGTAATTGCCTCAGGGACTGGGCCGGGTTAAGGGAGCCGGTACTGCGCACGGCCTGGACCCTGACCAAAGACAAGCACACCCATGTAAAGGTATGTACGGGCCTGCAGTCCATCTTTAGACTCGATCCAGTCCTTGATCTCGGCATCCCTGACTGAACATATGGACCGGTTATATAAATACCACAACGCATTATTTTGCACTTATCATTAAACGCTGATAATGACAATTTACAGTTAAAATTAAGAACGGATATTCTTCTGTATATCTTTATAATGGTAAATATCATGCGTTCAACCAGCTTATCATAAATAATTAGAAGGCCAAGCTTTCAGACCTACGCGTCCATTTTCTCGGTATAATATGCATGGCGTCATAGATATAAGGGATAATTATTATTATTATTAATTATTATATTAATTTAAATAAAATCTATTTTGGGTTACGTTTGGACCCGACGTAGGGTCAACTTCAGGTCTAAAAGATGTAAGAAACTAGCGCCTTAAACATTTTACGAATATGTAAAAATTTCAAGTCTAAATAAATTTAAATATTAATAGAACATACAATTGTTCTTGAACAATTAAGAAAGCCACAGAAGCTAATTTACGCTAATTTGTACTTATTACATAAAATTAAACTTAATTAAACTTAGTTCATAAAAACTATGTACTATACAATTAAACTTAATTTATGTAAAAGAATATATGCACATAAATTTAAATTGATCACACCAGACTAATATTCCGTCTCTCCATCTTAATTCTTATTAAAATTCGGTTTTAACTTGTCGACCGAAAAATCTTCAAAAATCAACCTATCAAAATCACAATCTGTCCACTCCATCACCGAAAATTTCCTCTCAGGAATAACAGCAGAACAACCTTGGCCATGAAATGTGATTAACGACGTTTGTTTCGTAGTATTTAAGTGCTTTTTTACTCGTATCTCTAACTTTCTTGAGGTTTGTCCCACTTATCGACTATCACAATCAGTACAATGAAATAAATAAACAACAGAAGCAAACAACAGAACCTCACGAAACGTTCTTTGGTATACATCCATCGATACAACGAAGGTTGGTTTTTTACTACAACACGAACTTCAAACTTACTGTTTTGAAACGCACCCTTTAACGATTACAGCAAACGTTGGTTAATGAATGGAAAGATTACAGTGGGCTTATCTATTTAGACTTGACATTTTTACATATTTGTAAAATATTTAAGGCACTAGTTTTTTACATCTTTTAGACCAGCAGATTACCCGATGTCGGGCCGAAACTTAGTCCAAATAAATTGTATTTAAATTGACTTATCTCAAAATGAGAGATTTATTTATTAATTGTGTATTATTATAATTACAATTATAATTACAATTATTGTTATTGTTATTATCATTATTATTATTATTGTTATTTCTACGGGTTCAATTTGATTCTTTGAACTCTAGTCTGCCATTCGCTCCCACCTACCTTAAGAAAAATTTCACATGCCAGTTCAGATATGAACATCGTATTTCATATGTAAAAATGATTCATTTCCATATGTGGAATAAAGACGTCATAAGCGAAATTGATTTTCGTACATGAATCTTCCATTGAATGTGCGTAACTCATGTTTGGTACACCAGTATTTTGAATATGAAATTTTTAACCAAGTCATTTCGCATGTGAATTAGGTGTTTGATATGACGGCGTTCCGATTTCACAGGTGAATAAAAATTTCAAGTGAAATAACATGTGAAATTTTTGTAAAGAGTTGTCTTTTTTGTATACAATTTAAAAGAATGACTTTTAGGTTTTGAGTATTAAATGATGCACTGTGGTATTTATGGAATTGGTTTGTCATGACACTATTCCGCTTCTTTCACATCTTAACTCTTTTTAAAACAAAAGGTATTCTCCGGAAACATAGACAAGAACTCCATCGTCCGCCGGACTATATCGCCCGTTATTGTTGCTCGTTTCATTCGAATTCACCCAGTACCCTCGAGCAGACGTACAGCAATGAGGGTTGAATTTCATGGCTGCTATGAAGGTAGGTTCACAGCGTATACACCATGTGAAACCAACGGAGAAAATACCTGGGAGATATGTTCGTAGTATCAATTTTGAGAGTTATTCACGGCAGAGTAAAAGTGGAGTAAGAAAATCTTATATTGAAATATTTTAACTCACGTGCATAACCAAATACACGAAAAATAAATAGTTCTCAAACTTCCTGAACCAGTAACGTTGATTGTTGGTGCATGTCCAGTGTACTCTTTAGGACTGGAAAAAATAAACGACTTTTATTCATTGCTAGAAGAGTTAAGAAAAGGAGCTAAACTAATTATTGTATCGTTTGTCATTATTGTAGATGTTAATGAATGTGCGTCGAATCCATGTCAAAATGGTGGAACCTGTCATGACAAGTTTCATTCCTTCAACTGCACTTGTCCTTCTGGGTACTTTGGAACATTGTGCGAAATAGGTAATTGAAATATAAGTGCACACATGCTAAGGACGGTCTTCAAATACGTTGATACCATGGTGGTTGGTAATTACAATAAAGTAGGAGAAAATGAAATAAACGCACTAAAATGGTATACACAGTTAGCAAGATTGAGGTACTGCTGGACCGTTTAGTTCTTAAGAGAATTGTATGAACTGTAAGAAAACATCGGTTGAAGTATTTTCTTTTCTTCACGCCCTTGGATCTTCTTTGGTTCTTCAGTTTCTCTCATGGGTGTCCGCGCACAGCAATTAATGCAAACTGTAATTTTCCGACGCATTTTGTGAGTTGTGAGCCAAGCCCGCTGAGATGTGTTGTCGGCAATCATATCCTGTGCGTAACGTAAAAAATAAAATTCTTATTTTAAGAAAAAAAAATCTTGTTTTAAGACCACATTTCTTAAATTAAGAAGTGTTACCTAGTCCCGTAGACAGAATAATTTTTCTCAATAAGCTATCTTGATAAGAAAAAATTTCTTAAAAGAAGACATATTTTCGTGAATTAAGAAAATATATCTAAACTAGACAGAAAAAATATTTCTTGAATCGAGAGATGTTTTCTTAAATTTATGGAAAGAAGAAAAAATCCACACGTCTTTTTTTCTCAAGAGTTTATTTTTCAAAGCCAAGAAATCAATCTTGAAACTGCAAGAAATATCTACCCAAGATTTTAATTTTTTGCAGTGAAAGTGATCTCTGCTGTTGCTAAATGTTTCGTCCCATTAAGCATTATTTTGATCAAGTTTCCTTGTTTTATTCTAGAATGTCTAGATCCGAAGCCACTTGGTATGGAAAATGGTCAAATTAAGGACGATCAGATAAGGGCTTCCTCTCGTTATAATCACCAGTTTGCAGCGTCTAATGGCAGGTTAAATCTGAATGTGGAAAGTGGTGCATGGGCTTATTTGCGTTCGGACCAAAACCCATGGCTTCAAGTTGACTTTATGGAAAACACAACAGTGACCGCAATAAGTACCCAGGGTCAACGAAATTTTGATCATTGGGTCAAAAACTACACAGTTTCCTACAGCAGTAATGGAACTTATTTCCAGTTTTACGAAGTAAATGGACAAATCAAGGTAGTTTCATGAACTCATTTGTTAGAAAGAAATCTCAGGTCCGCCGAGAGGGGAACATACCCGGGAAGACTGCCCCATGGTCCCGGTCGGTTCGTGAGCCCAGACTACGCTTGGGTAGGGTCCTGACCAAAGAAATGCAGACCCATGTAATGATATGTGAAGGCCTGCAAGATCTTTAGACCCGATTCAGTCCTTGCTCTCGGCGCCCTTGACTGAATCTATAGACTAATCATTAAAAAATACCTCAATGCACTATTTAAGTAACTGGTCTCTCATGACACTTAAATCCATATTTTTGCTCATAATTCTGTTTAAAACAAAAGGTATTCTCTGGGAACACTGACAGCAACTCCATCGTCCATCAAACTGTATTGCCAGTTATGTTAACTCGCTTCATCCGAATTCACCCTAAAGCCGCCAACAAACAAGGTTCGATGAGGGTTGAATTCCATGGCTGTTATGAAGGTAGGTGAGTAACAATGAACTCAATTTCCATATCTGGAATGCTAACTCCCAGTCATTTGCTCGAGCAAAAAGTGAAGCCAAGATGGCCGCCCATAGAGGGAAATTTTATACGTCAGTTTCAGTACTCTTCGCGGTCTTGTACGTCAGTTCCATACCTTTATACAACTTTAATCTTCAGTTTGTGTTTGGTTTGGCCTACAAAACGTTTACAACCATTGAAAAATTGCACAGACGAAATATTACTGGACCTATTTTACATATTCGAGTGTTTCAAAAGATTCGTTATCGCCATGTGGCCTCAGAAGTATGCAAAATTGCGTTAAGATGGTAAACTGACGATAAAAAAGGACGTGCACTTAGTAGTTTCCTCAAGTAATTTTTTGAGACCGTTTTATCAGGTTTTTCGTCAGTTTGGTATTTTATTTTCGAGAAAATATATAACCTGTAACTCGGTTTGACTTTGCCGAAATATATTTGAAATTCTTAAACTCATTTCTATCTTTTGAAGACATGTTTTTTGTGTACTTTCAACGATAAATCTTCAGAAAATGTAAAAAGTTGTGTGGGAGACTAAAACTGACGTACAAGCCCGCGTAAGGGACTAAAATTGACGTACAAAATTGGCCTCCATGGGCGGCCATCTTGGCTTCATATTTCATTGGCCAGTTAGCATTTCATCTATGGAAGTTGAGTTCACTGGTTAGTAATGGAAAAGTAAACAATTATACTTTTTGAGAATGATGAAATTTACTGGTTCATCGATTGTCTTTATTGAAACAGGAAAATGATCTCAATAAAACTGGAGCCCGCACCCCGATGATTAGCGGTGGAAATCGTGAAGCCAACGGCCGCAACCCTACTATACTCCCTGCCCAGTGTTCTTTGTAGGTCTAAGACTTGTTCCCAGTCTTATTAACAAGAAAAATTGCTTGAGTGTCTCTGTGCTGTAATCACTGAACTCTTTTATAACTGGAAGATTTAAGAGTTGCTCCCAATCTTATATCTGTGTGAAAAACAAATATTGATGACCCACGGGCAATTAGGGAACTAACACAAAATTAAGGAGTATTTTGGTCAACTAGTTCTTGAAATCACTCAAGAAAAACTTTTTGTTCTACTTAACTCTTTCCTGTCCAAAGGTCTCCCTATGGCAAGAGAAATTGCGAGGCGTTGGGCTGAGTAAAATGAGAGACGTGCTTGGCAGACAAAAAGGAGTTAAACCTAGTTATTATCCGAAAAATGTCATCTTGTCAGCTTGATATTAAAGTTACGAAACAAGACCAAAGACCTTTGTTTCTGTCTAGTCTTGTTTCATAACTTGAATATCAAGCTAGCAAGATGACATTTCTCGGATTACGTTTTATTCTTTACTTTTTAAAATTGTCAACTTGTTATGGATTCCAGTTATTATATTGTGTCTGTTCTTGTAGGTATAGATGAATGTGCGTCTAATCCATGCCAAAATGGCGGAACCTGTCATGACATGTTTCATTCCTTCAACTGCACGTGCCCTGCTGGTTACAACGGAACATTATGCGAAACAGGTAGTTGGAATATTTGCTGGTTATGGATCACACGTGAGGTCTGTACTAGTGAAATATTTTCTGTGCAAAAACAGAGGTCCGATATCTCACTAATACAGACCGAACAAGCGAGGTCAATAAGTAGTTTATTATATGGCTTTACTGAAATATAATTGACAAGTGTAAAGGTAGAGAACGTCAAATGAAAACCCGCAATTCTCTCGTAATTTCATATAAAATTTAGTTCACTAACTTCACTCAACATGGTTAGTTTTCTTTTCCTAATTGTTCGTAATGCATTTTCATTTCACATAATGTCAAAAATTTTAATTTTTATTCGACACAAGCAAGGGTTTTCTTAATTCCCCCTCCTGATTGGGCAATACGGAAAGTATTCGATCGCTTATGAACCATCAAATTACAGGATTTTCCGTTTTCGGACCGCTCGCTGCCTTAGCCATGTAATAAGAGTTCATATTCATGAGAGTTATAAACTGTTGCACGAACCAGTAACATAGCTGTACCTGAGAGTTGACATACCTTCAAAATTAGAAGCTTGTGACTTGGCGGACATTTATCTCCTGAACCTATCTCAAAAATACATCCGAATGAGAAGTGGGAAGAAGAAAAGAAATTTTGAGCGTGGAAAATCATACATCATTCCCGAGATAGAGTGCTAGCCTTGAGCCGATTTCCAAGTACTCTCTCACTTTTTCATTCACCCGTTCATACTCTCACCCAACTACCCACTCGCTCACATCCTCACTCTTACTCACCCACCGACGCAACCACTCATGTACTGACCCGTTCACTCACACCTCCTCTCGTTCGTGATGGATACTGTCATCCATTCAACAATTATTGCTTGACGTATGTTTGAAATAAGAGAGGCTAATTACAGTTTCATTTTTGTTTAGACATCAACGAATGTGCATCCAATCCGTGTCAAAATGGAGCAACATGTAACGATTCGATTGACTCCTACAACTGCACTTGCCTGGCTAGTTTTACTGGAATATATTGTGAAACAGGTAGATAAAAATAAACGAAGATATTTGTTGTCCATGATTCTTCTCTAAAGCAAGTATCCACAAATTGCGAGCTCTTATTACCATAAAAGTCAAACAAGCCTTCAAAGAACTAATTTCTTTCACTTCTTTTTTCATTGTAACAGTTGTTTTGTTTCCTATTGTTGGTTTCTCGTTAATTCCCTTGCCTGCGCAAGAGTTTGGTCAACTTATTTCTGTCGCGTGGAATATGAGCGAAGGCACTAATACATCAGTGGATATATTCTATAACGATGTCCTTTGCTGTAAGTCGCGTGCTCTCAGCAACAGCGGAGGCCAATGTGGCTGCTTGGTGTCGGACCCAGGTCATTTCGACCCAGATAGTGTCGTCGACATACGTGCCGTGGCCTGGAATCTAGTTTCCAATTCTACCGATACTATTCAGGTCGAAGTACTGGCGAACATCGAAAACGTCACAATCTTGATGCTGACAAGTTACTCTCAATTTGGGACTGGGGTTGAGGGCCGAGGAAATCTACGGAACGAATTTCCAGCGGAGTATTCTGTAAAATTTGATTCTTCCTACCTCCGCGGTCCGGCGAAAGTTTCAGAGTGGACATTCATTTGCAGTGTTAGCGGTGTTACTAAAGATACTGGGTTTTTCTTTGATAAGATATTTGCGAGCAACATAAGTCAGCGATGTGATGTCTTCTTGGTGCTGAAAAACAGTTTCAGTTCAGCCAATGCTTCAAGGATCATTGACCTGAAAGAAAGTGTTATCCTCACTAGTATCACCAATGATGGACCATTAAAAGCCAACAGAACCATGACATTTACGATGTCATTTGAGAAGTTTGGCTCAGATACGTGTCTGATCGTTGATATGGGAGACCATAGTTCACTTCTCGTGTTTGGCAATGTTTCGTGCGAAACGAGTGTCGATGTTTTTTCGATCAACCCTAACATCAAAACCGAGCCGCGTTTACTATTCGCCGAAAAGGGTCCTACTACCAAGCAGATTGTCTTCCTTCATCGTTATTTTCATCTCGGGACGTATGTGGTGAAAGTTAATGCGTCGAACAGTGTTTCTATGACGATACAAGAGACGATTGCCGTCGTTCTGGATTATGATTGTGAGAATCCTAATGTCACAATAAAAGGTATGAAGTTGAGAAATGAGGCTTTCATACTCATAAATAGTCCATGAGGAAAACACTCAAGAAAGTCGCAACTGACACGTGTTTTGTTATCAGCTCAAACACTAGCAAAAACTAAGCCAACATTTACTTCAACTTTCTGATTAAATATTGATTTGTTTCAGTCACCATATCGTACATCCAGAAGGAGTGCTTGATCTAATGTCAAAACTCCTCGAAATTGGTTAAAGAAGTTGTTTATCGAGTGGTTGTTCAAGAAACTTCTCCATGTTAGATATCAGATTGAACACTCCTAATATATCATAAATTAGTTGAATTTGAGTCTTAGAAATATCTGTCTTAAGATATTTCTTTCAGTAAAAGATATCAAAGTTCGTAAATCATCATCAGCATCACCGTCGTCATCATTGTTCTATTAATAGTTATCGTTTTCAGTGGTATCATTATCAGCAACAATGTTATCATTATCATTATTATCATTACTATCATTATCATTATTATCATCACTATCATTATCGTTATTACCATTATCAATATTATCATTATCATCATTATCATTATTATCATCATCAGCAATAGTAATCCTTGTTGACATTATCAGCAGCAGCTCTATATCATAGTTGTCATCATTATCATCATTATCATCATCATCAACATAATCAAAATCATTATTATCATTATGATTAAAACGACCATTACTATGATCATTTTCTTTATTATCGACATCATCTTTATCATGCCGTTGGTGATGATGATGATCATTATCATCATCATCGTCATCTACATAATCAAAATCATTATTATCATTTGGATTAAAACGACCATTACCATGATCATTTTCTTTATTCTCAACATCATCTTTATCATGCGGTTGATGATGATGATGATCATTATTATCATTCTCATCCTCATTCTCATAATCACTCTTATAATCATTACCATTACCAATGTCATTTTCATAATCATTTTTACTTTTAATAGTCCGCTACGGGTCAAAAACTAAAGATGCCAAACTGTGCTATCTTTCAAAATATTCAAAATCACTTGACTTTATTCTACATGACTCTATGCCGTCAGGGTTCTCCTTAAAAACAGTTTCACTATCATTATTATAATTACCATAAGATTATTGTGATTATTATCTTTGCCATTGTCATTATTATTATTATCAATATTATTATATTAATTGTTATTGAGACCGATCTCGATGCTTTTGTATTAAAATCTTGTAGGTTTAACTCCAAATACTTCGAACATATTGAATGCAGCTCAAGTATACCGTTCCGTTCCTGTTGCCCTGTCGGTAGAAAAGCAATTGAACTGCGAGAAAACTCAGCACACGACAACATTATGGACTTTGTTCAGATTTGACGATGACCCCCGAGTTTTAAACAACATACCAAACGTGTACGCTGAAAACCTACGCAAAAGTCCATATCACACCGAGATTTATTCCCCGGACCTTTTACTTCCCGGACGAGACTTACTCTACGGTTTCTACGAGATACGTGTTCGGGTCGAAATGAAAGATTTACCTGACGTGTTTGCTCGTGATTCGTTGTATATCCAAGTTGTACAAACTCCTTGGATCAACGCCATTGTGACGAGTGGATCTTTTTACACTGTGCCCTTCGGAAATTTGGTAAGATGAGAAGAGAATGTTATTTAATATCTTTAGGCGACTGTTTTAATGCTGTAATTTGAGAATGGCAATTTGGCTAAAGTAGAACATTCACCTGAAATCGTAATATAAAATTTTTGTTCGTCTGTTTGTGTCTGTTTGTCTGTTGGTAAAGACAAGGCAATTTATTGTATTAAATCTAATCCTACCGAATTCAACTTGTCTGTTTCTTGTTTTAACTTGAATATCAAGTTTCAAAATGACATTTTTCGGTCTGTGTTTCATCCTTTATTCTCTCAAAATAAACACGTTTGAAAATTCACGACGTAGAAATTAAGAAGGAGCGGACAGCCTGAAAAAAATGTTAAGACCAGTGGCAACCAAAAGCAACAATATTGATCGCTGGAAGGTCTAAGTCTGTATCTTACCACGTGCTGATGTACGTGCAATTAAATACTGGAATTAAATCAAAATTGAGTCAGAATTTAAACCGGCTCCGAGAAAGCAGATTAACAACAAAGACTAAAGTTTAGATTTAACAAATACCAGACGGTTTTCCAAACACTCCGGATGTTGAGGCACCAGCTGTTTTGATACACAGTATCCAAACATAAAAAAACCATTAGGCATTTCTTTTACAAGATAAAAGAAACGAACAGGCAGCACAGCCTTCAGAAAATTCTCCATTTTTAAGTGGAACTTATTCATGAAAGGTGCAACTTTTAATATTTTGTATGAGCATGTTTACCTGCCCCAAGCTTTGTGATTGTGTAAGAAATTCAAAATAGGTTTTTCTCTTAACCCTTTCCTGTCCATATCCGACTTTTTAATTTTGCTCTGCCTAATGCCAGACGATTTTACTCGTGAAGGGAAGACGTCTCAGCCAGGAAAGGGTTAAACGAGGTTGGGAGAGTAGTTGATATACTACTACTCAAAAGCGAGTATTAACCAATCAGCGTTCACGTATGACGCTTGTTATTTTGTGATCATCAACCCTGATCAATATTCATTTCTAGGGGTCACTCAATGCTTCAACATCGTTCGATCCAGATTTCGTTGGCACAGCTGGAATGACTTTCTCTTGGTACTGCAGGGATGTTGACGACCATGACTTCGTTCTCTCAAACCTAACACACGAAGTTCTTATTTCTATTCCTCGAGCAAACGACAGTTCCACTCTGCTTTCCCCAGACGTAAGTCAAAAAAGGATTGAAACAAATTCGTCAGGAACTGCTGTTATACTTGATTTTTTAACATAAAGAAACATTTTTGTTCTGTTATGAATTGCTACAATGTATAAATGGTAACTGCGAACGGCTCAAGATTTTTTACGTCTCTTTTGTCAGTTTTGAAATTGTTCTTCACAAAAATGTCGTCCGTAATGATGGTAACGGGGTTGAGTTTTAACTCAATTAACTTTTAACTAATTTGAATCGATAAGAGTTTTGTAGCTTGACATGACGATAACTTTAATAAATAAACACATGCTTTTGAGGTAACGCCATGATGTTTAATGAATATTTGCTGAGCTTTCGTCCCGGAAACTCAGAACGTCCCCGGAGCAAGACTGAAGATTTCAATACCATGTTTTTAATGTTTTTAACGATTTTACATTAAAAACTTCAGCTTTGTAAAATTTTTACTAAATTTTCACGCAAAAACTCGTGTTTATATTATTTATTTGACTTGGCTAAGATTTCAGTGAAATAAATAGAAAGTTATATAGTGGTGTTTTGTTTGAAATTGGACTCTGTAGGATCAAGCAGAAATTAAAATTGTTGACTGCATTTGATCTATTTAATCTAACGCGAAATTTTTCATTCGACAGTTGATTGTAGTAGTTCTATCACATTACAATAGTTAATAATTATCATATTTTTCTCTTTTCATAGTCTCGTGGTTGTTTTGGAACAGGTCGTGGTCGTCTCAATGAAACAAGACCCATACTCGAGCTGGAAACTTTAACTATGGCAGAAGATAAAACGTAAGTTTATTTACTTGTAAACTTTGGTGGGATTAAATTATCACTGTTGGGCTGGCATTAACTGGTTGGTCGGTGGGCTGGTTGGCTGGCTGGTAGGCTGGCTGGTTGACTGGCTGGTTGACTGACTGGTTGAGTGGTTGGCTGGTTGAGTGGTTGGCTGGTTGAGTGGTTGGCCGGTTGACAGGTTTGTTGGTTGGCTGGTTGGTTGGCTGGTTGGCTGGTTGACAGGCTGGTTGGCTGGCTGGTTGACTGGTTGTCATGCTGGTTGACTGGTTGACTAGTTGGCTGGCTGGCTGGTTAGCTATTTGACTGGTTGACTGGTTGACTGGTTGAGTGGTTGGCTGGTTGACTGGTTGGTGGGTTGGTTGGCTGGTTGGCTTGTACGCTGGCTGGTCAAGCCGGTCATTCACTCGGTAGGTAGTAGTTGGTCAGTTGTATAGTAGGCCAGCTGTTTCATTTACTTATCAAGTGCCATGGCATTTTCAAAGTTATTCTGCATTGCATTTTAGGTACACAATTACCCTCGTTATTTCAAAAAATCATCCAGAATTTGGGCAAAGACAAGACATGTCCAATATTTACTTCTACGTTGCCAGGGGACTGCCGCCAGAACTTCATATAAGGTGGTATATACTTGAAGATATATCCTAAAAGCCTGTTTACACAAGAGATTTTGTACGTTGCGATTGTCATCCTGGTGTATGTAGTAAACCCATAACAGATTATGAAACAAGATATCCGCTTATGATTCACTGTAACTTGTCCTCTACACTCTCGTCACCCAAACACATGCTCTAAGATGTCAAGGCAAAAGATGGCACATATAAACACTAGTGTTAGCCGTTGTGCATGTTACGATTGTCATCCTGGTGTATGTAATAAACTCATGACTGCCCATGCAGCAAGACATAAGCTTATGATTGACTGCAGTTTGTCCTCGATGCTCTGGTCAGTTGAACGCATACTCTAAAATGTCAATCGCACGGAAAAAAATTGCGAATGTAAACGACCCTTTGGAGAGATATCTGTCTAGGAAATTGTCTGTATTAGTCTGTCTTAGAGAGATGTCTGTCCAGGAGAAGCGTCTGTCTTGGAGAGATATCTGTGTTAAAGGGATGTTTCCATTAAAGTGGTGTCTACTTAGAGGAGCGTCCATCTTAGAATAGTATTTCTTAAAGTGTTGTCAGCCTTTGAGGGATCTCTGTTTTAGGAAGGTTTATCGCAGAGAGATATCCGTCATAGAGACATGTCTGTCTTTGAGGAATGTCTGTTTTAGAGAGTTGTCTGCCCTAGAGACGAGTCCGTCTTAGAAAGGTTAAGAAATATCTCTCTTAGAAAGATGTTTGTCTTTGAATGATTCTGTTTTAGAAGAGTTTCGGCTTCGAGGAACGTCTGTCTTAGAAATTTCTCGCAGGGGTGTCAGACTTGGAGTGGCATCTGGGGGGTGCCTATCTTGAAGAACACCCTGTATTAGTAGGCTATTTATCATAGAAAGTTGTGTGTCTTTATGACAAGTTTGTTTGACTTAGTTATCTGTTATTTAACTCTTTACCGGCAGAATGTCTCTTTTTGACCTTTTGAAATCTTCTGGCGTTGATCAGAGTAAAATTATTGAAGACTGATCCAGTCAGGAGAGAGTTCGGGATATCCTTCCTGAGATATCCTCCTCAAAACATCATAATTCAAGTTTCTAACGTACGTTTCAATAATTACAGCTGCTCGAAAAACTGTCGAGCTAAAGTCATCCAAGACGAGAAGATAATTCTAGCGTCTACGTGTAACACACATTGCTACGGAAAAATGGAGTTTCAATGGTCCCTGTACTCTTACGATGACATCAACATGCCAGAACCTTATAACCTGTCAGACCTGAATGTAATTTCAGAAAACAAACTGAAGGAGATGGCGTTCAACCCTACCGATCAACTTGACCTTGCTATCAAACCATATTCTTTGCAAACTGCCGAGAAATATACCTTTGCTTTTCGGGCAACGCGGCCAAGTGGTGTTTACGGAGAAGTGCGGAATACAATGTTAGTTAACGATCCTCCAGCAAACGGTGAGACATTATAGTCTGTTTTGAGCTGTAATACTGTGATTAAACCAGGCACAACTGTCTTTTGTTATATTAAATATATTGTTCCTTAATTCATAATTTATTTTTAAGAACTACTTAATGCTTTTTTGCGGTTCGATACAGTGCAAAAACTAAAAATAAACATCACGTACTAACATTATAAAGTAATAATAAGCAAGCAACATTAACTTCACAATTTTGGCGAGGAATTTATTGCGGCTTGTTTCTCCTGTAAAAAAACACGGATTTTAATCAGAACTTACACACCATACATGTTACTTTACAACTTTTGTTTCTTTATATTAAGTTCAAATCTTGTTCCAGTCTACGAGCAGATCCCTTTTAAGCGACTGATGAAAGTTTTCTCCGAACTTTGTATTTCCAGGAGACTGCATAGTATCGCCGTTATCTGGTGTTGCAGTGCAAACAAACTTCTCTTTCACCTGCGAAAGGTGGAGGGATCCAGAATCCCCCTTGATCTACGAGTTTTCCTATGAAAGCAAGGGGACCAAAACAATTTTCTTCTACCGTACTGTTGCATCAGGTCAAAGTGTTCATTTGAAGAACTGGTTGCCGATTGGAGATGAATTGGAAGACTTTAAGTTAAACATTAGTGTCCATGTTAAAGACAATTTGGGAGCTAAAACTATACAGGAGTTTACACTAAAGGTAAACTGTCTTGCTTTTTGATATGCACTAGGGAGATAAAGAAAGCAATAGTTTCAGTCGAAAAACTTATCAAATAGTTTCAGAAATCTTGAGTCGGTTGTTCCATAGTAGACCCCAATTTGAAGTTTGAAATGAGAAGAAATTAAGCATAGCAGGTGAAAAAATTAAAGATTTTTGGCCTCAGTAAGCCACTACATCTCTGGATTTATCTGTAAAAACTACGTTATATCTCGCTGGAATGCTCTCTACATAGTAAATTCGGTTATCAAAATAAGTTTCGACGTAATATTCACTTTAAGCCGCAGTGGTAGTACTCCATTTCCCATAGGTAATTCCACCACCAGAGGAGGAACTGGACATGAATAAACTAGAGAACTTCGTATCAGGAGAGGGAAATGTGTTTGATCAATACATGCAGCTTGGTAATGGTCAAACAGCTTTAAATCTGGCATCTTCTGTGGGTTCGATACTCAATTACATAGCCAAAAATACCACGTCCAATGCCACCCTGACGGACGAAGGAGTAAAGAGGAAGGAGGTAGCCCAGCAGGTACGAATTCAGTAGAAATGACGATTTATTTCGGTTGTTTTATGACAAACATACTGCATGATTCGAGGGTAAACCAGTGACCCTTAATTTTTAGAGACGATGAGTGACTGTTGGTCAGGTTGGGAACCTTGGGGTCTGAATCCCGTAACCTTTTTAAGTACGGTAACTTGCTGTAACCACTGAGCTTATGAGCGATTGAGGTTGAGACAGCAAGTGAAGGTTACATATATGAACAACCTATAACCTTCTAATGACCAGTGAGACACTTTAACCATTGAGCTACACGGACTGAGATAGTGAACGAAGGTTACATATGTATACAACATGTAATCTGATGGCCAGAGATAACCTAACCATGGACTGAGATGGTAAGCGAAGGTTACATATATGTACAACCAGTAAACTTCTCTTGACCAATGAAACACTCTAACCACTGAACTATAAGGACATGGATGAAAAGCTAAGGTTAGAACGTGTCTTTTGTTCATAAGAAGACAGTTTTCACTTGTTTGCAGTGCCGTTCACTGGATTCGTAGTTCTGCATGGAGAGCAAATTAGAGCAAGAAATACTGCCGAAATTTCAATGAAGTTACATTTTTTCGATACATATTGTATATTAGCGAAGATGCAATCTTTTGCCATCATGCTGCCACAGTGGATTGCTGCAATTTTCTGAAGAGAAGTGATATCAGGACTGACACTAGGCTTGTGTTGTCAGACATGGAAAGCAAAGGCAATTGCAAAACGCACAGAAAAAATCCATCGAAGAAGACTATGTCATTAATTTTAAACAAGGTAAGATATCCAGTTCAATAATTGCTAAATATGATATGTGTTTTACCTTTCTAGATTAGATTGCAGATTCTTACATCGATGTCCAACTCGTCAGCAACTCATATGTCATCTCTGATGCAAATGAGCGGTGCTCTTCGCACTCTGACGGAAAGAACAGATGAGTTATTGCCAGAAGCTCAGGTACAGTGCATTTGTCTAGATTATTCCCGGTTTTAGCGTTGTTTAATGTATTGTTTGAGTTTCGACAAATTTCGTACATTAATGCATTTGACACTTGCTTCGGTGAGTTAATTATTTTCGCCTAATCTTCAGGATGCTGCATTAAAGATATGTGAATCACTGACGGACAGCTTGAAGGGATTATCTAATGAAGATTCCGAATTTCAAAACATTAAGAAAGGAGCTTCAAATTTGGTTGGAGTTGTCGGTCAAATGGCTGGTGGTTCGTCAGAGGACGCTGGGTCACCAACAAGAAACACTAATTCTCCCTCCACTGTGAGTAAATTAAATAAGTTATTGCAGTTACATTCACACCAGTCTTAACGTAACGTGATAGATGGGAAGGTCAATAGCGATGGTTCAAAGTTTTGTTGCTAAATTTATTGAATCAAAGGTGTATTGAGATGATCGCATGTTACACACAAAGGACATATGGGAACTTGGTGATATCATGGACAATGAGTAGACGTTCGTCGAACTCATTCCCTCAGACAAACGATTTCTGGCCCCCAGGCGGCAATCGAATACAGAACCTTCTTGTGTATGTGTATGTGTATGTACAGATATAAATCTATATCTATATAGTGATAGAAAAGTAAAAATATAGTTAAAAGGTATAGTGTGGCAAAAGGAAAGAACAATATGGAAAAGTATATTAACCACTCATATCAAGTTGTTGCGAAAAAAAACACAAATGTTTTCGCCTTATTAGCTCTTCAGGTGCGAAGAAATTACTGAGTGGTATCTAGGATTTATATTTACAAGTTTGAATTAATTAACGTGACATTATGTGTTATGGTAATTATGTGTGGATAGCGTAGTTATGAGTCGTCTAATATTTACATAGTTTATTAGTTTATTATCATAAAAAGCCTTGATTATCTTATATATATATATATATATATATATATATGTATATGTTATTATATATACTTTAACGTTGTTTTCATTGCTTTACCATATTTTTTACCATTTCTTTTCATTAAATTCATTTCATTTATTTTATTAATGTGATTAAATTTGGTTTAATTATTTTCTTTTAACTCAATCTAATTCAAACTTATATATAAATACATACATTGATATACATATATATATATATATATATATGTAATATTTAAAAACCGAGCAGGAGTGCTTTATCGGGATTTAAAACACGAGGCGATAGCCAAGTGTTTTAGACCCGATAAAGCACGAACTGCGAGTTTTTTAAATGTCTCATGAAATTCACATCTTAATACGCTAATTCACCAAGATTGAGGATTGGAAATTTATCGTTCGTAAGCCGAAAAAATTGAACTTCTTCTTCACATATAAAGGCACATGTATCTTTATCTCATATATAGATGCGACACGCATATGATTTTCTTTTGTTTTTTCCTGATGAATTTTTAATGAATTTATATATATATATCTTTTCTGTTACTTAGACACAAATAAAGCGATCTGTAGGTTTAATCGGCAAGATCCAAGGAGTACTTCTTGATAACGTGGTCACAACTGAGGGACCGACCAACGTGGAAACAGATCAGTTGTCATTGCAGGTTGAGAAGGTTTTGGTTAAAGATTTTGGAAAAAAGGCGAATAAATTAAAGAATTCTCACTTTCAAGTTCCATCAGCTGGCGTGTTTGGTTTAAAAGAGGGTAAGTTATATGTTTAATCCTAATTTTGTATGCTTTGTTTTCATCGTTTGAACATATTATTTTACCATTTCTTTTCATCAAATTCATTTAATTTATTTTATTTCGGTTATTAATGTAATTAAATTTGGTTTAATTATATTTTTTTAGGTTAATCTTATTCAAAATTTGTTTTGTTTTAAAGTCCTTATAGATCCAAACAACACCTTTCTTCAAATGCAACCTATCGCCGTCAAGGTAATTGATATTCTACACATTAGTTTGGCAGTTTCAACAATATTCTCTCGGTTGGCAATTTATAACAAATGTAAGCGATAGAAGAAGTAATGTTTACAACATGAGCGACCGTGCTGTATCGACTATACAATCACGAGCCGGCGGCGACTCGTTGTATAATCGATACAGAACAGACGCGAATGTCGTAAACAACTTATAAAACGAATGCGTGCAAGTATTCGTGTTCTACAAAAATGGTGAAGATTTCAATGATTTTAGTCGAGAAGATAGCACGAAAAGTTCATGAAAAGCAGCGTGATACCACCACTAGTGCTTGTCTCACATTTACAGCAACTGATTAAAGCTTAAATTCATTTGTTTTTTCTTCAAGAAGTATTAATGAGTTTTATAAGTAATATTTAAAAAACGATAAAATCTGATAAAACACGTACTGCGAGTTTTTTGAACCGCTTAAAAAACAAACCCCTTAATTTGCTAATTCGCAAAGAACGTTTGAAGATTTATTTTTCCGAAGCCGAAGAAATTGGAAGAAAAAAAGTTAGCGTGTTTTTATCAGATATAAAGACACGACATGGTTCTGATTTTCCCTTGTATTTTCCTCATGATTTATTCATGAGTTTTTAATGACATTTATTTAACGACGTTTCGATGTCATCTGAACATCATCGTCAAGTTCTAGTAATGTAAAATTACAGGCAGAGTTGATGACATAAGACATGCGACAAGATAAGGCGTTAACAAGTGGTAAGGCGATTACATATCGTTTACATTTGTAATGAAATGTTTTCCTAAAACTTCCGCGATTAGCAATTTAATTCACGATTCAACGCCCACTCCCTTGCTTGTAGAGATCAACTGAAATTTCTTCTAGCCTAGAGATTAGTTTATAATCAACCAAGGTTTTACTTCTGTAGCTAAAGAGAGAGGTTTTTTTAAACTAGATGGCCGTGTTCAACAAGAATCCGTTCAGCTGGGACAACACAAGCAAAACCGTCACTTCTAACGTCGTTGACGTTGTTCTGGAGTCCAATATGAACATGACTTTTTCCAACCTCAGCGAGGAAGTCGCTATCACTGTGGCACGTGACTCCTCCCAGTTCCCTGAACCCGATGCATTTTTTTTGAAACCGAGTGAAACCAACAAAACAGCGAACACCACGGAGTACTTAAAGTTTCATTGCTTTAATCGGTCGAGCTATTGGACCTCGATGAATTTTGAACTGCATCCCGAAGAGCTTGGTGTGCATATGAAAGTATACTTAAAGAAGGGAGGTAAACCAGACGTTAAGAATGGAGACTATGAATTTTCTTTCGAACTACCAGATCTCAGTGGTTGCACAGTGAACAATGATAATATCTCCAATTCCCGAGGTCATTCTGACTGGTCACAGCTAGATGAAAGTGAGCCTGTTCACATTGAACCTTATAAGAACTGTTTAAGACATCCTTATACGGCGTTTCTATCTAATACTGATTTCAATGGCACTGGAGAGTATTGCTTTGGTAAGTACATAAATGTATCCAAAACCTCGTTGAGGTTTGGTCGGTAATGTCGATCAGTCTTTGGTTAGTTCTTTTATTTACTTCTTAATTTATTTCTTTTCTATGTGTGTTTATTCGTCCACCTTTTTTGACTTGTGTGTATTCTTTTATCCTTTGATTGTTTGTTTGTCTGTTTGTTTCTCTATGTTTGCTCCTGGGTTTTCTAGTTTCTTTCTTTCTTTTATTCCTTATTTGTTTGTTTGTTTGTTCCTTCCTTCTTTCGCTCGTTTGTTCCTTCCTTCCTTTCTTTCTTAATTTCTCTCTTTCTTTCTTTTCCCCCTCTTTTTCTTCATTCTGTCTTTTTTCTTTTCTCGCTTACTCTTTCGTGTTGTTGGTAATCTTTCGTATTCTCTCGTGTATGCACGTATTCAGTCAGTCATATTCCCTCGTGTACTTTCGTATTCCTGCGTATTCTCTCTTATCCTCATTGAGTCTCTCTGATCCGTACCGGACCTTTTTATCGAACTTGCCCAATTGTTGATCTTCCTTCTTTTCTGCTTCTATAACCTCCTCTCCTTCACTGTATATTTTCTTGGTTTATTTCCCTCCATTGTCCAAGTTAAAAATAAGCAGCATTACATTGTTTCTTTTCTTACATCATCCTTCCCAGCTGTGCAAAATGTGGAAATTATGGCGAAGGTGGACAGCAACGTGGCTGCTCATTCACGAAACAGACGTTCAATTTCTTGTGAAGTGGGCGAAAGACGTGTTCGCCGTTCGTGTGTCATTATCCCTCCTGCTCCTCCTAAACCCACTGATCCCCCAGCCATCGAGATCCTCGTGGCAGACAACCTCGGGTTTGATGGCAAGTTCTTTTTCCCAAACCAAACTCCAAATTATAACATGACAATGTTCGAGTCCAGCTGTGTCTTCTGGGATGTAATCAATGAGACATGGACAGGGGAAGGCTGCAGGGTAAAGAATAGAATGTTTCAAATTATATTACTTAATGTCTGTCTGATGTACGCTCATCACCACTCTAATCCAAAAGTGTTCCATCTAAATGTCTTCACCAGTTGACCTAGCGTACAGTATTTTTTGGTGGAGTGATCTTCTAGTTCAGCTGGTACAGTGTTGGACTGCAATATGAAACGTTTGATGGTCCCTTTACTCAAATGGTATAATATTAGACTGGAGTATCAAATATCGTAGGTTCGACAGTCTTGTAGCTGAATTGATAGATCGTCGAACTGGAGTATCAAAGGTTGGGGGTTGGATGGTTATGCAGTTCTATTTGCAGAGCAGTGAACTGAAATTTTGAGAGATCAGTGTTAGATTGCCTTGTCTTACATTTGGTAGAAGGTTGGACTACAATATCAACGGTTCTGGATATGATTCCTTGTTAGCTGAACTGGCAAAGTGTTGGTCTGAATTACCTTAAATTCAGATACGGATTAGCTATCGTTTATCGCTCAATTGCCATCAATGGTTTAGTATACACTGTAGACTACCAGGGGCAAACTTAACTTGTGGCGCCTTACTCCCTCATTGCCAACTCAAAAAATAACAAAACTGGTGCCAACAATGGCATGAAAAAACTCAAGGGGATAAAATTGAAATGGTCCTTGGGATATTTTTGTATTTTTTATATTAGTATAAAATTTTTCATGTCATCATAATTTGCCACCCTTCGCTGCACCACTGTTTGCCATTGAAAAGCTGTTAGATTCTTGATTCTGTTTATGATTTAGAAATGAGAGAGCTTGGATATAACTTAAGAGAAATGAACGATCATCAAGCTCTGTATACTCAGAAAACGATTTCTGAGCCCCAGACGGGGATCGAACCCGCAACCTTCTGATGACCGCTAAGACGCTCTAACCATTGGGTCCGGGGCTCAGAAATCGTTTTCTGAGTATACAGAGCTTGACGATCGTTCATTTCTCTCAAGTTATATCCAAGCTCTCGCATTTCTAAATCATAAAACTGCAATCATCATAATTAATATGTAGTGGCTTCCGCTTAGGTCGCACATATATATATCAAACTCACACCTTAGCTCACCATATGAGTCTTGGTAGGTCAATGGTTATAGCGTCTTACCGGTCATCAAAAGGTTGCGGGTTCGATCCCCGTCTGGGGCTCAGAGAGTCTTGATTCTCTTGGTACATCCTTCATTTAAACTATTGCGGTAATCAGTAACTTCATTACTTTTGTTTTCTCTGGGCAGGTCGCTACTGGCACCAATAAAGATCAGGTTCTGTGCTACTGTAACCATCTCACATCTTTTGGAAGTGATCTTCTTGTTGCTCCAAACCCGATTGACTTTGATTCCGTCTTCAAGAATTTCGGTAGCCTTGCAGAAAATGTGGCGGTGTTAGCGTTGATATCAACCATTCTGGGTTTATACATTCTTGGAGTTATCTGGGCCAGACGAGCTGACAAGAGAGATCTGTTGATGGTATGTCATACATTGAACTATAATATAGCAAAGAGTTTAGTATATTATTTTGTTAGAGTAAATCACTATATTAAAAGTTTCCCACGGTCTTTTAAAATCATTGAAAATGCTTGAATTTTAAAACGAAAACATGATCTTTAAAAGTTCCTGACTAGTATTGGGGTACTTGAAAGTTCATGAGTTTACGGTCAGTGATACCACTTATAGTTTCATCATGTAAAAACAGTCAAACTCTTCTTTGAACCATCACTTCACAAGTCAATGAATTTCATCTTCACTGACGACGCAAACCACCATAATGTAATTGCCATTTACAAAAGTTTACCCTTCTCCACAAAATCATGGTGTACCTGTCTATTTTCATGTACATCAAGCTATTCCTTTTGGGATAAAACCGAAACTTTGATGGAGAAATAAACAAATTCCCCAAATATTTTTGGGCGATGATTTTTGCTTTCACTTGGAGAGTTTCTCCAAAGATGTCAACTACTGGTAAAATTTCCGGCCCGTGGTACGTTGTTTTATGGTTACCATAGAATTTTCTTTTTGGTTACTGAAATTCTTCGTGATGTGTTCTTCCCCTTTCTTGTCAGGTTGGTCCGACCATCCTCTCAAATCCAAAGGGGTCCTATAGTTACCTCATTACCCTGTACACTGGTAAAAGGCAGCAAGCTGGGACTACAGCAAGAGTGATTTTTAAAATGATTGGTGAACAAGACGAGACATTACCCGTCAGGCTCCAGGACCGTCGCAGACCGTGCTTCAAACGAGGACAGGACAACGCGTTCATCGTTTCCTATCCAGGGGAAATCGGTGACCTCATTTATGTCCAAATATGGCATGATAACTCAGGTAGTGTTATTCTTTGGGGCTATTCATACGAACTCAAGTTGGGTGCCTCCGTAGTTTAGTTTGAAAGCTGGGGTAACCTAAGTTGGACTGTGTGTTTGGGTAAATACTTCGGAGGCACTTGACTGGAGGAACGTGATCTAACACGATTTGGCAACCAAACTGAGTTGTATATAAACACGCACGTATCTTTGGATGACCGATATTTCTAACTGTAAACAACGTTGTAGAAGAACTCGAGAACTTAGGATCTGTTCGTGTTTCGTTCTAGGTTCCTCGCCATCTTGGTACCTCAGCCGATTGTCTGTGAAAGACTTGCAGAGTGGTAAGCAATGGTTCTTCGCTTGTGAAAACTGGTTGGCTGTGGAATCTGTAGATGGAAAGGTGTGTCGAGTGCTTCCTGTGGCTAATGATAAAGAGTTGACCAACTTCCAGCATTTGTTTACTGCGCGCACAGTAAAAGGCCTGGCAGATGGTCATATCTGGTTCTCAATCGTTTCCAGGCCTCCTAGAAGTAACTTCACCCGCGTCCAACGTCTCTCCTGCGCTCTTTGTCTGCTCTGTTGCACTATGATCACGAGCGCCATGTTTTACAACATGGGAGGACAAGGTCCGAGTCCTTACGCAGTCAATATTGGCTCTCTGGTTATCGATTTGAAAGCGTTTGTCATCGGTTTACAAAGCAGTTTAATCATCTTGCCAGTCAATTTAGCTTTGGTGCAGATATTCCGCAATCTTCGTCCCAAGAAGGACAAAAACAGCCACCAAGATTGTGCAGAAAATGACGATACTACTCAGCAAAACAAAGAAAGAAAACCACAAACTCCAAAAGGCAAACTTCCTCACTGGTTTATCTACATTGCATACGCACTCTGTTATCTCGCTTCAGCTGCATCGATATTCTTCACCTTACTTTACAGCATCCAGTGGGGAAAGGAGACTTCAACGGAGTGGGTCATTGCCATGGTAACTGCGTTCTTCCAATCAGCGTTACTCCTTCAGCCAATCAAAGTTGTGATAACCGCTGTCATCTTTGCCCTGGTTATTCGTAAACCATGTGACACGGAGGAGGAATCAAGTGACCTGCAAGTCGTTGAACAAACTCCAGAGGGAGTGGAAACAGTAAGAACAGCAAAGAAAAGACGAAAAAACAAAGAGAAAAAATTCAAATGTTACAGGTACGACCTGTTAGTGTCATAGTGGTTTTCAGCGCATGGAAGAACGAAGCTATTTTGCAAAACCTCATTATAAAATGACCAATAGTGATCCAAATTCAATAAAATACTACTTTGTTATGCAGAACTAGAGTGCCTAGAGAGTAAAAAATTAAGTTTTTTTTATCTGAAAAAATAATGTTTTGAAGTGATGAATAATACCTTTTAACCTTTACGAGTTTTGCAGCAAATACTATGAATGACTTAATTCTTATTTTTCGCTGCAGTCCTCCAGACCCAGCAAGATTACAAAAAGCCCGAGTGAAGCGTATGAAAGAGATAAAGATGAACGAGGTTCTTAAGGAGATCGTTGCGTTCTTCGTATTCCTGGTTTTACTCATGATGGTAGCGCATTACCACAGAGATCCCAACACATTTTTACTGAGAAAAACATTGTTTGAAACCTTTGAAGAAGTCGATGCGTATTCCATTGATCTTGCCGCGGTAAGTTTGACAACAAAAGTCACCTTAGTTCGTGATGATTTTCCCTAATTTCAATTTGACTTCTCTTGGTTTTGGCTCGACTTAGATAGCCCCGTACTGTCCTGTCTTCCATCTAGTAACCTTTTGCCGCCCAGAGCATGTTTATAAAGAAGCACAGCTTCTCTTCCTAACTCAAATACAGTGGAACCCCGCCTTACGACCATCCCGTTAATACGACCACTTTTTTTTCCCGAATAACAGCTAACTTTTTTCTTATCTGAAAACCTCGCTAATACGACCACCTCATTAATACGACCAACGACCATATTTTGATGTCTCCTACTGTTTAATACCACCACTCAACGTGTTGAGTAATGCTTTCTTGATATCAAATTCTGATATGCGGTGTATAATTATCTTAATCAATTACACATACGGCAAATAATTAACGCTAAAACGTTTTTCAATATTCATTTTAATTTTTATTAAACAGACAGAACGTGATTAAATATGTTTTTGGGTCATTTTATCTTTTTCTTGCCTTCTTTTTTCTTCCACTTTCCTCTGCTGTTCTCTTTTGGCCACATTCCATTTCTACTCTAACAGATAGGTTATTCGGGATGTCCAGCAAGTTGCTTAGCAAGTCAATGTTCTTTTCCTGCCCCATAAATTTGTAAATGCGTGGAATCTCCATTCCATATCCCCGCCCCGATTGACACCTGTTCCAATAACTTTAGCGTCTGCTTTACTTTTCGAACAGAAAGGAAATTAAAAAATGGCAAATGAACTCGCCAGAGTAATCTGCCAAGCTCAAACCGATTGACTTGAGTGTCGGAAAAACCAACGGAAGCTTACAGATATTTTTAAACCTAAATAAATTTAAATAACTAATATAGGGGTTTATTATCAAGGTTATTCATCTCATTTGGTTAATTTTGTTGAGTTGTGTTCAGTTAATAAAATTTATTTGTGGATTATTTTGTGGTTTTAGCGTTATGCTAATTGAAATCTGACTCCGTTTGTCATGACGTCATTTAAAAAAGCATTTGTTACGTATCTGATCCACCCCCGTTAATACAACCACCCCGTTAATACAACCAAATTTTTTCGGCCCAACAGTGGTCGTATTAACGGGGTTCCACTGTACACTAATTAAATCACAGCAGAAAAATAACACGTCTTAAAAATGTCCTCCTGTAAATACCCGATCTTTTGAATTTGCGATTGCCATGTCGGAATATGTGTTTAAATGAAGAAAGCATCGAGGACAAACTGCAGCGAATCATCTACAACAAGCCCGAGTGAGATACTCTAACCATCTGAGTCTTGGTAGCTCAATGGTTAGAGCGTCTCACCGGTCATCAGAAGGTTGCGGATTCAATCCCCGTTTTGGGCTCAAAAATCGTTTTTCTAAGAATAGAGCTTAACAAACGTTCATCTGTCATCTCAAGATATCTCCAAGCTCTCGCACTTCTAAATGTAAATTTCATCAATGTCATTATCAACATACAGTGGCTTCCGCATAGGTCGCACATGTGTCGAACTTGCACCTTAGCTCACCGTCTCAGTCTTGGTAGCTCGATGGTTAGAACGTCTCACCGATCATCAGAAGGTTGCGGGTTGGATCCCCGTCTTGGGCTCAGAATAGAGTTTTACGGACGTTCTTCTATCAAGTGGATATCTTGCTGCATAGACTGTTATGGGTTCATTGCATACAGCAGGAGTGCAATCACCAAGTACAAAATCGCACGTGTTAACAGGAATTAAAACATCTTCGAGCAAGTCATCGTAGTAAAGCAAATGGATTCAACTCGGCAGAATCAGTGCGTGTTGACGGTAGATCGTCCAGGTTAGGGTAGTCTTGAGAAAGACTGTGGGTGACTGACGTTTTGACGGCCTCAGGGGCGGTCATTCTTAATCACCAAGATTACCATCTTCAGTCACCATCAGCAGTTACCAAGAGTCTTTCTCAAGACTACCCTAACCTGGGACGATATACCTTCAACCTGTACTGAAACATCTTCATTAATACACACATGGCGTCCACTTCGTTAATTACGAGGGTTCAAGGTTTTGACTACCGAAAAGGAGGAGATGAAAAATTAACGCAACATTTTATTTCACATCACTGATGAGTTAATTTCATGTAGCCCATTTATTTTCATTAGCTGTCCAACATACCCAAGTGATTTATCCTTCATTCAAACCTGAACTGTAGGTCACTGACCAGGATTCATTATGGATGTGGGCTCGCGAAACGCTCATCCCAGGCCTCTACGCGGGTGATTGGTACAATGGTAAGAAAAGCAAGAAAGGTTACATCGCGAATATGGAGGATTACCTCGTGGGTGTCCCGCGTGTGAGATTACTTCGTGTCGAGAAAGGTAGTGAACTTAATACAATTAATACTATAAATTCTTTGACTTGAAATAGAAAATCTTCTCACATTATCGACCTTATAGCCTGCGTTGCACGACTTTAACACTTGTTTTCTTTTACTTTCTTTTTTATTAAATCATAGACTCCTGTCCTGTGCCAAACTTTTTTAAAGAGATAATTCCCCACTGTTACAGTGGTTATTCTCTACCGAACGAAGAAGAGGAAACCTTTGATGTGGGCTGGGAACCAATGGTCAGCGACTCTTCGAGAAAGCGCAGAGACATTCCTGGACCAAGAACCGAGAGAGAATGGTTTGAAGCAATGGTGAACGGAAGCAGGAGAGAAAGTGTTCAAAAGCACATTCGACGAAAAAGAGCAATGGATCCGATTACATCCGCTAGCAGTGGCAAAAATCGACGAAAGAAAAAGCGGCTTTTGTCAAGTTCTAGTCCAAAGTCTTACATCATAAATGATAACGCTGTTCTTCCAGATGGAAGGATTCTATCTTGTCTTGAAAGATGGCGTCATCAGTCAATGAGTGAATTACGTGGCTTTCCATATTGGGGTACAATCACTATGTACAGCGGTAGTGGCTACGTCGCTAACCTTGGTTATGACTCCGTAACAGCTTACACCGTGGTTTCTGACTTACACTCGAATGGCTGGATCGACGTTCAGGCTCGAGCAGTTTTCGTAGAATTTACTGTCTACAATGCGAACTCTAATTTATTCGGTATTATCTCGATTTTCATAGAATTTCTGCCTTCTTCATCAGCGATAACTAAGGTCCAGTTACAAGCCGCGCGGTTCTACCTCCATTTGTCAGCTGGTCAAACACTGGCTCACGTCCTGGTCATATTCTTCATGCTATATTTCTTTTACAGAGAAGCTAAACTTGTATACAAACAACGCTGGACTTACTTCAAGGGTTTCTGGAACTGGGTTGAAACAATTCTCGTATTCTGCGAGTTTATGACAATTGTGCTCTTCCTCGCGCGCCTTTACGAAGTCGACCGGAATTTACTTCAGTTACGAAAGAACCCGAATGATTACGTTGGTTTCCAGTACGCCGCCAGTGCTGATGCCGCTCTGTCTTACGTTCTTGGTGTCCTTGTGTTCTTTTACACCTTACGGTTCTTACGTCTGCTGAGATTTAATAAAAACTTCCTGGTCATTGGCAGGACGTTGTCGCGAATTAGCACTCCGATCCTAAGTTTCTGTCTTCCTTTCTTTTTTGGTTTCATTGCCTTCGGTTTGTTCGCGTTTTCGATATTCGGCTCAGAACTCGAAGACTACAGCACTTTTATGATGACAATGGTGACTCAATTCAGCATGACTTTGGGAGACTTTGATTTCGAGACTTTGGTGATGGTTAACCCTCTCTTAGCACCGCTCTATTTCTTCGCATTTGTGGGATTAAACGTGATTGTACTAATGAACGTGTTTTTGGCCATCATCAACGACTCTTTCGCGGAAGTTCAGGAAGAACACACTGAGACCAACAATGAATACGAGATACTTGATTACGTGACTCGAAAACTTCTGTACTGTTTCCATACAAAACGTTATGGCAGAAAAGTATCACCACTGAAAAAGAAGAAAAAGAAAGCGAAAAAGAAGAGAAGGATGGACATGTACTTGGTACCCACTTCGACTCAAGTGTGTTTCGACGAGCTAGATTCTCGGAACCAGAGATTGCATGAATTGGTTAGAGCAATGGAGGAAAATTTAGAGCAAGACGCTGTGGTTGAAGAACAGTTTTGTGCCGTGCCCCAAAGGCAAATGCAGGATATCTTTTTCAGAATCCTGTGCCTTATGGAAAGCGTCTTTGTCGAAGACGATCTTAACGAAGACGTCAGTGACTTTAGTGACCAGTATGAAGATTTATGCGACTGATGTTAAAAAATTTTTGTAATGCGCTGAGATGCTCAGTGTCGAACTCAGATTAAACTACTCACTTATTATCACTACTGTAGATTAAACTACTCACTTTACTGTACAAACTGTACAGTAAAGTGAGTAGTTTAATCTGATTAATTCTTCACTAAATCCGTTGGGTTTCACTAATTAAAACTAAATTAAAAATCCTAAAATTAAAATTATATGAGATTCATGGTAAGGGTCAAGAGAATAATATCAGCTCTGCTAATATTTCAAAAATGAGACGTTTTAAAATCATGACTCTTTCTATTTCCTGGAAAGATTTCCAAGAAGTCTTTGTATAGATTTTAAAACGAACACATTAAATTAATTTTCTATAACTGAAAGTTAATTTTATTAAGCAATTCCGCACCAAGTCTCGATTAATCTTCGAAACATTTCATGTATCAGCTCTATTGATATTTCGTAAATGACGCGTTTTAAAATCATATCTTTTTCTATTTCCAGAAAAGATTTCCAAGAGTTGTTCGTCCACATTGTAAAACAAAGTCTCTAAATTAATTTTCTATAATTCAAAGTTAATTTTATTAAGCAATTGCGCGTCAAATCTTGATTTCTAAACATTTCATTTATCGACTTTTCTGATATTTCAAAAAATGGCATGTTTTAAAATCACGACATTTTTGAGTTCCAGAAATAATGGCATGTTCTAAAATCATGACTTTTTCGAGTTCCAGAAATAATGTCCAAGCATTCTTCGTACAAATTGTAAAACAAAACCAATGGATTAATTTTTTATAACTGAAAGTTCATTTTATAAAGTAATTCCACGCCAATTTTTGATTAATGTTCTAAACATTTAATGTATCTGCTCTACTGATATTTCGAAAATAGCGCGTCTTAAAATCATGACTTTTTCTAGTTCCACCTTGACCTTGACAAAAAAACCTTACAAAAATCGCACGAATCCGAACGACGTATGCTGTTTGAGGTCCTTAAAATTAGCAAGTCAATGTTCTTCCAGAGTGAACGAGAAACCACACTACTACCAATTAAAAAATATACACGAATAAAGTAATACAGTATCAGAAAGGAGTAAGTCAGAGTCGAAAAATCGCACTTCAGTTCAAATTACCGTTTCATTTTTTTTCTCTCTACTGTGTTACTTTGAAATTGCACTGCTCTCAGCCAATCAGTATCGAGAAATTTTTCCCATACATTATTAACTATGTTACTAATCAATACAGGTTTACATAAATTTGATCTATTAATTTATATTTTTCATTTAACATCACTGTTTACAATTACAGGAATAGATGTCCAACCATTAATAACATTAACTACCTCGAAGTGTTCCATAATGTTTTTCATGGAGTAATTTATCTGGAAAAGTTTAAATCAAATTTCTCAAAACAAACTTTTCCTTCCAAAGAGTAATCCAAGGTTATTTTCAAGTGAAACTAGCTTACAGATATAAAAAATAATGCTTTATGCGATATCATTCCATCATAACGTCAAGTAAATGATCGTGCTTGCCCCTGGAATCCAAGGTGGACATTTTCCCTCGTTAAACAGTAATTCAACTACACTTGGTCATCTCAAGTTGGGCTTCCACTGAATAACTAGTAAAAAATGAAATTCAGTGAGATTTGCAATAGTGGGTCGACTGTAGAACATGCTTTATTGTTACGCATTTCGCCAGGGTGCAAAAAATGAAAAAAAAATTATGTACATATATATATATATATATATATATATGTATATATATATGTATATATATATAAACTAAGATGACATGGGAAAATAGTTGGTTTCCCTGAATGACCCTCAAAAGTTTTTCCATTCACGTGCAACGAACCCCTCTACAATGCACGCCCAAAGCAATTATTCAGCAAAAGGCTCATTCATTTTTTTGAAAAAAATCTAAAATCGTGTTAAATCAAATTGGTTTGCAGTAATGGATGGACCAGTTGTCCCGTGATGCCCCCCAATAACTTTCACCCACAATTTTTTGAAATCTCCACATTGTCAATACTAAAATGATCTCGTTAAAATGTTTAAAACATCTGGAGCAATTTAAAAAAAGGAAACTATTATATCCAAATTCTTTCTAGGTCTTCCAGAGGTGGCTGTAAAACCCTGCCTTTGACATTGCATCATTATCACTTTAACCTTCCTGATTAAATCTTGAAAATCATCTCCTAGATGTTTCAAATAATGATAGAATATTAATCTCGTGTAAATGCTTATTGAAGCATTAGCAGTGAAACGTTTTCCTCAGCTGAAAAAAAGGTGAAAATTCTTCGAGATGACATTAAAGACATTTTAACGGGAAAGCCAGTTAAAAAATACAAGAATATGAAGTAACATCACTCTTCTGGTAAACCAGTATTAGACTATGATTTAGTAAATGGAGAGTCTTCGTGCAAGAGAACATGTGTTGAGAATAGCATAGAAATCTCAGTGGCATTTTTGGTACTGTTTAGAGACAGTCTTCACCTGACAAAGAGCTGATAGTTCTCTATGGCAGTGATAAGGCTGTACACCAAGTGTTTTGTGTTGAGGTTACAGTTTACTTTAAGAAACACGGTAATTTTTTGTTTTTCTTTTGCTTGAATTGTTATGCTGGATTCTTAGAAATATTGCCATAAATTGCAAATATTGTTCTTAAACACATTAATAATTCATGACTTATTGACCTAGCCAATCCATGAACGCATACCACATCACGTGCATGCATTTTGATACCCAACAAAAACCTGTAGAAAATCACCAGGGATCTGAACCACATTTCTTGATTTACATATTCAAATAAACGATACAGACATGCAGTAAATCAATGGAAATACCCGTTTCAGAAGCTAGCTCAAACATTTGTTTACCGTGTTTAATCAGGGGACTCCAAACACTCGAAAACAACAAAAACGTCGGGGCAAACCCCCCTCTAATAAGCCTCCAGGGGGGATTAACAGCCGGCGTGGCCCCAGGCGTAATTTCACGACGGGGCCTCTTGCTTAGATTTGGTTACGGCTAACATTAGTTATATATTTGTGTGTGTGTGTGTGTAGATTAAGTAAAATCTAGGCATGTTGGCCGAACACAAAATATCTATGACCAACAGTCAAATGATATTTTGATTTGTTTAACATCAAAGCAGCGTTTATTTCTTCTTTTTTTCTTTTGCAATCAATATGCCTGATTTGTGTTGAAAAAAAATTTAAAGAAGCATTGATACTGAATTGTCCCAGCTCATTTAAATAGGGTAAATTAGGCCCCAAATGTAGAATCACCAATTATTGGGGTAGCCAAGATCCTACCCAGATCCTGCCCTGCCACCGCCACAAGTAAGCAGATGGGTTTGGCCAATCCCTAAGCTCCTGACGCTCTTTTGGGAATTTATGTAGTTCGAATGTCTTCTTTGCCGTTTCTTCCGACCAGCGGTAATACTTAACGAACAATCGAAGCGAGAAGATGGCTGTTCGACAGCTCGTCGTTACACTATACTTCCAAAATTCAAGCCCTGTAACGTTTGCTGCCAGGCTGAGAAGAATGGGGAAGTTAACGAGGTAAGTGGAGTCAACCAACTGCTTGTATTTCTATTTTCTACGGAAGTAGAGAAGTTCGAAAGAAGTTCTACAGCCCATAACCTGAACGCACGTGGTTGAAGTAATGGTGGATTTCGTGGCCTCTATTCAGTTTAGTAACGTCCTTTTCTTCTTGTTTAAGGTTTTATCAGTCAGTTCCTGACTACAGCGTCCCTAAAATTGGTAAAAGATCGTAGACTTGGCAACAAGCGACTGAACAAGCTGGGTAAGTTTGTTTGGCGAGCAGTTTGGCTGCCACACCCAGTTCTGAATGAATGCACAAGGCACTTTCTTGTACAATATTGTAAGAAATTTACAAGTCTGTTTCTTTGTTCTGATTGTTTTACGTCTAAGGAGCGGCAAGCACCGAAACGAATTCCAAGCCTGAGGAAGCAGGTAACTGGAAGTTACAGTAATAGAAACTTGATGGTTCCTTTTCATAATGTCCTTAAATCTTGGACATTTTTCTTGCATTTATTTGCTGTTGTCTTTCTCTTTAGGCGCCCAGGATGTTGTACAACAGTCTGACAAGATCCTGGAATTATGTTCAAGGATTCAAAACCAGGTATTGATTTAATTTAATACGCCAACTGCTGTGAAAGTTAGTTCCTCAGGCGATAAACTTAATGCTGGATTAATGAAAATTTGTGGACAAAATAACCAGCATATTGCTAAGGAGAGGTGGAATTTTCACTAGCAGATCTTGTAAGCATTTGAAAAGGTTTTATTTAAGTAGTGAAGTTTCAGTTAGGCAAAGTTGTTCTTGTCAAGTTGGTTCCTTTCATTGAAAATGGAATTAGTTCCAGTTTCAAGTTACTTTATCCAGATAAAAAAGCAACTTTTACCTCAGTAGTTATTAGTTAATGTAATAACCTATTAAAGGACAAGGACAGACCTAGTTATTTCAATCTGGTTAATGCCTCCTTTAACTAATTCATGGCATATTCCTTTTATGCAGATTATACAGTGATGTTAGTAACTGGTATACAACACTGATTATTGATTGTGAGAGAGAATAAATATTTGTGAGAAGGTAAGAAATTACAGTGTGGCTTCTATGTAATATTATATTTCAATTATTCCATTTGTACAATGTGTGT
The DNA here is from genome assembly GCA_030142905.1 of Heliopora coerulea. Lineage (NCBI taxonomy): Eukaryota > Metazoa > Cnidaria > Anthozoa > Scleralcyonacea > Helioporidae > Heliopora > Heliopora coerulea. The sequence goes on along the minus strand of JASJOG010000067.1, from coordinate 1,112,113 downwards.
GAGTCAAAACAGCTATGGTCAAAAAGTTAAGAATTGTGGGTAAGACAGTGAGAATTCTGTCGGACAAAGTCATTAGTTTATTTTTAAAGTGTAAAAAGGTAAATCTGAGCTCAATGTAGTGAATTAAACAAATATTTAAATAAAATAACCATTAGTTGTGAATAAACACCACTGATAAGGCATAAACTAATTTGCAGACTTAAATTTAGGATAACTTAAATGCTCGTGACTCTTGAATGATATCAATGTCACCTTCCCATACTGTCTTTGGTTTGATGACCATGTTTGGCTGTATGGAGTATTATATTTGCTGATAAATACCCAATCATGAATAGCCTTCCTATTTTTGAATATAATTCAACTTCTTGACAGATTTCTGTTGAGACATTATCGTGAATTCATGATTTTGAAAACTAAAGAATTCTCTTACCTTTTCACCAGGAAAAACAGATACATGTATTAGACTTCCTTGTGAACCAGTAAGGAGATACGGAATCCCATCCTGTAAACCAGAAATAAGACATGGAGTATTATCATCAGGTAACTATAAATCTTATTAAGCAATTGGTGTGCATGACTAATTTTTACTGCAAACTACATTTTTGCAGACAATGATGTTATAAATGTGGTAGCTTGGTTGTTATATGATGTTCTATATACAATGCTTTAAAACGATAAATGTAACCTTAGCTCACCATCTGAGTCCATGTATAGTAGCTCAATGGTTAGAGCATCTCATTGGTGATCAGAAGGTTATGGGTTCAATTCCTGTCAGGGACTCAAAGTTTTTTTGAGTAGAATAGCTTGAGAGCATTGTATATAGAATATCATAAATTTTTCCATTTGCAAAAGAATGCCCATTTTACTCATTCAGAAATGCATTTTATTGACGGAGGTCCACTAATTTCTGGCCCAAGTGTAACTGAAATATGCTTGGCATAAGATAAGAATATGAAAATTGAAGGTCTATGACGTACAATACTGGCCAAGAAAACTTGGTTAAAAGTTATATCTAGGGAACAGGCAAAAGTGAACATTTTTTGCTGTTCAAGTTAGTTTGACAACCAAAGAAAATTGGAAAAAAGTTAACAAGTACAGAAATTTACTGCCTCTTGAAAAAAGCTTGGAAGTTCTTAAAGATGTTATGAAGAAATAATTCTTTTGCTTTATTATTGTCTTTAATATTTACTTCCTGTAACAGCTATAGGGGCATTATTTTTTTCCTGGCCTTATAACTGTAAAGTAACTTAAGGTTTTCTATTACAAGGAAGGGCAATGTTTGTAATGGTTTGCAATCCTCAATACAATTTTTCTGTTCAGCAGTTCTACAAAAATGAGCAAGATGATTTTTGCTGTTTAATGTTCATATAATTATGATTCAAAACAAATTTGTAGAACAAAAAATTGTGTCAAATAGCATAACATGATATGTAAACTGTGAGACAATATACAACTCTTTCTTGGCAAATGTCCACCATATGACAGTGGTATTACCTGGCAAGTTGCAGCTGACCTGTGAAGCTTTTGAAAACAAAAAAAAATATAGCCCTGAATTTAAAACCAGTTAATAATAATAATAATAAAAAACCCCAAAACATTTTAGGTCTATGATCTAATAAAAAGCTGTTCTATCCCAATGACAAATTTAAATGTTGTTTTAATTAAGTCAATGGTCACACATAGTGCATGTTTCATCTTTGTTTTGACATATACAAAGTAACACCAGTTTGTGGTTTGCAACTCACCATCTTTTCTTTTGATTTGATTCTGGCCCTCAAGATAATCTAGCTTCTAGAACATGGCCCTTGGAAAAATAAAGTTGAATACCCATGTCATGAGATAAAATTGTCTGAAGTTTATCAAGAGTAAATAGAAGACTGATCTTACTAGGAAAGAGTTGCCAGTAATATACTGTAGATAAAAGCCAGAGCCAGCTGACAATTTGAAGAATTGAAATAAAACTGAAAGGTAGGATGTCTCCCTTTCATCAGTAAAATAATTTGTCTGGCATTATCTGCAGCAATGTAAAATGGGATTACAGTAGCAAGAGCAAATAAAAGATGACTGATCCTGCCACAAGAGTTAATTTTCTCTTGTGAATCATTTGGCATGGAAGGTTTTGTTCAATATCCTTAACTCTTTGTTAATTTATCTTCTTTGAGGTCACCAATAACAGTGAAAAATAACATCAATGAGTTAAATACCAGACTAAAGGACGACATACCAGTGGATGGTAGTATTGTGGAGGTACCATGTTGAATTATTGATTCAGGTGGATTGAGCATTGAGTGCCAGTTCTGCCTGTCAATAATTATATTTTAGTTGTGCTGTACATTGTTCAAATGTTGACAAATTTGGTAGCAAAATTAAGTTTGATTCCCAGTGTTGGCTTTGACCAGTAGTTTTCATTAGCAGGTCTAAATTTTTGCACATAACCAGCTAATGATAAGAACATGTCAGATGAGGAAAAAATGATACATTAAACATTCCCTGAATTGTGCAAACAAAACACATTTCAGCTTTGTGTTGTTATTAAACAGTTATTCAGTCTTTGTCTTACATTTTGATACTTTGCTGCATATGGTTGATGTTTTGAATAAAATAAAATCAGAAGCTAACCGTTCACACTTTGCAAACATCAATATGACAAGCAAAATGAATATTCAAAGTTCACAGAGGAGGAAGTTTCAGAATGATGTTACCTTTATGCAAATGGTAAAGAATAGAAATGATTTGAACAACATTTAAAAATTGGTTTGTTCTTTAGTTTTATAAGTATACACTAAGGTAAGACTTAGCAAGACATCTTCTGACAAGATATAATTTTTTTGATTTAAGATTTCATATACTTTAGTTGAAAAAAGTTGAGATTTTGGTATCATAAGCATGAAAATTATTAGCAGATAAGTGCAGCTTTAGATAGATGGGCTCAACATTTCCACTTCTTAAAGAACTTTATGATAACTTATTCAAATTGCATGGATTAAATTCCAATTTCAGTGAGTTGTAAGAGTTAAGTTTGCAGGTTTCGAAAATTTTTTGGCTTGGAAAGAATTTTGCAAAATGATGTATGGTTTATACATGTCAACTTACAATAACATTTGCTCACTGTAATTGTACTGGAATTGCAGAATTGATTTTATCTAATGAAAAACTTGTTGATCATATTTTCAAATATTTTTATTATAGCAGAACTACAGAAATGCTATATTATTAAATAAAATGAGAAAAAAGCTCCCAAAAAACCAAGAAACATAAAATCAATCCTTAATTTCACTTACCCACTTATTACCAAGGTTTCATTAAGTCTGGAACTAAGTGAAAGTTTGGTAATGTGGTTTTAGTGCATTAAAACCAAAATGGTCATCACAGTTAAAACCATGGAATCAAAAACTAAGTGAATTTTGCTATCCTTTGTTGAATCCTAAATTATGTTCCTTATAGTCCAAATCTATAACATGAAGCATAAAACAAGTACTAGGTTACAGATTGCAAATTATGAAAAAAATTTAGAATTGTTTGAAGCAAACCAAAAGTATTTCATCTGAAAAATACTACCATAGTAGAACAATTATGATGATTTCATAGATGTGTTTTGCCAGTGGAAAACAATTGTTTTTCTGATCCCTAACATAAAAATCTGTAAACCTCAATATCTCTGAGCTGAAGGTCTGTGAGAAATGTTGATTGTCTTGTAATTTAATAAAAGCTAAATTTTTGCATAATATATCATCACCACTAACTATGGTAATATTTTCTGAAATGAAAAACCAAATGTCCAGCTTGAGATTGTTTAAAATGAAATCCTTGTTTTTCTATTTTTGGTGGTATGATTGGTGTTATGTAGTTCCAATCCTAATGATGACCATTTTGTTTTAATTTTGTAAAGTACACATGGGGTATGCAAGAACCTCTCCATAAAACTCAGTTAACTTTGTGGTTTGTTGCCCCATTTCAGGCCATGTGACCCCACTCTGGAGAATTGTTTCTTTGAAATTTAAAAATTTTCAGATTTTATGCATCAAAACAAAATCATACAAAACCCAAAATGTCACATGGTTTAAATTGGGCATACTGCATACAAGAGTATTAATGGGTCAATTGGAGAAGTTCTTAAATGTCTCATGTTACTACTACTGTCAAATATCAAAAAAAAAAAAAATATGCTTCCAGGAGGGCTGGGGAGGGGGTAGTTTTAAGTTTAACATCCTTTCCCCAGCCCTCCTTATGTAAATTATGAATTTTGCATGATGAAATCTCATTATGCAAAGTTTCTAATTTACATAATAAAATGGAAGCCCTTTTTGGGGTCCTGTGGGGGGGTGTGTGTGGTTGTATCAGCCCTTCCTTTGTATGCAAATTAGCTAATTAATATTTGTGATTATCATTATGAGCACATGGCATGGTAAATGGTAAGTACTTGATAGTTAATGCAGTTAGTTTATAGCACAAGAGTTATTCACTGAGTAATAGTTGAAAATGTGGCACAATTTTCAACCATCTCAAGTTTATTTTATGGGTGACAAAATTACATTTCAGTTTTAAAAGTTAGGTCTATGTGTACTTGTAGGGGTATTTAAGGATTTCCAGTGGATTATCAGTGCAAAATGAATTGCTTCAACAATTTTCCTTTGTTTACAAATCAAACCTGAAATTTGTTTGGTTAGTTTGCTCAAAAGATTTCACACTTTGTGTCTATGTTAAAAGTTCATGACATTATGTCCAAGGCACAAAATTCTTGGCTGAATACATGAGCAAGATAAGGGATGATTTCAACAATTTCTCAAGTTGATAAAAATATGTTCTTAACACAGTATGGCCAACAATTAAAAAGTTAAGATCTGCCAAGTAGCTTGCATGCTTTCAATATTAGTTTTAGAAATAATAAGGTGTAATTTTGTGACATAAGATAAGCTGTAAATATTGATAAAGGTATTGGCACTGAGTTTGTACAACTTTATCTGCAAATGTCTCAATCTAAATACGTTATAGTCAGTACCCTTTGATCATCTGTTGAAAATAGAACTATACCAAAATGGCTTTTCAAAATTGTTTGATGATAGTCCAACTGATTGTTTTTGTCGTGCACTTTGGGAATTAAATACTTCCATGGAAAAGAAAATATCATAATATATTCATTTACTTGTATTCAGCTGATTTAAAGAACAGGCTGTTCCAAAGCAAAGGATGTTGACAATGTAAAAAGTTATACGTTGAAAACACTTTTTATCAGCTTGAATGAGAACCAAAAGTTTTTTTGAAACATCTGAGTAGTCATAACTACCCTGATCAAAAGCCTTTGCTCAAAATGTTGTGGACACACAGTGATTCATGAAGGAAGTGAGATGGTGCAATACATCTAAGAAAAAATCAAAACCTGATGTCCCATCAAGGTATAAAAGGTGAGAAAGCCAATGAGGTCAAAAAAGAATAGTTTTTTCAAGGTTTTATTGTATCTGATCATAAGGCTGTTGTGAACTACCTTACCTTTTACATCCTGAGACTTTGAGGCATGTTGCCAGTCTGAGCAAATACCTGAAAAAGAATAATTCTATTTGTTTATTTGTTAAATTAATATCTTTTTATATTTGTTTGCAGAATGTGGCAGGTGATTCAATACCATGGCACAGACAAACCAAGGCAGAATGGTAATAGCAATTAAATTTAAAGTAATTTTGATATATTAAGCATTGATCTACATAAGGGAGCACCAAAACAAGCTGAAGACAAGAGTAACATACTAAAGTGTGCCTTGCACCCTTTATGACTTCAGAACATGGCTTGTCCATTTAACAAGTAAAATTTTCCAATGTTAGAGTAAAATATTAGTGTACCCTTGCCCCTTAATGGGATAACAAAATGATGTAGAAGTTATACTTAGTCTTATGGACAGGTTTGTTTGCTCATTTCCTGGTATAATTCTTTTTTTAACTAGATGAAAAGGCAAGCCAACATACCAAACCTCAAAAACGTTATTGCAGAAAGAACTTGGAAGTTATCTAAGTATAAAATAATTCAAATTGTATGTCTGAGTTAATTAATGTTTATTTATAAAATAAAATAAGAGAGCAAGAGTGACTGCATTTTTGCATTGTGCATGTACTTTCTAAATTATAGTTATTACTTTCCAGACACTACAGATATTTGATGTTTGAGAAACACGAGAGCTTGGATATATTGAGGTAGATGAACGATCTTCAAGCTCAATACTCAGAAAATGATTTCTGAGTATCGAGGTCATCAGAAGGTTGCGGGTTCAATCCCCGTCTGGGGCTCAGAAATCATTTTCTGAGTATTGAGCTTGAAGATCGTTCATCTACCTTAATATATCCAAGCTCTCATGTTTCTCAAACATCAAACTGCTTCCATCATTATTAATATATAGTGGCTTCCACTTAGGTCACACTTAAGTGACAACAAAGAATTAGAACTTGTTTAAGTCAGAAACATAAGTTGCTAATACTAAACATTAGAAAATGACAACACTAGCAAAAAATTTCTAAGTGTCAATAATAGTGAAAAATAACTAAGTGTCAGTGAGTGTGTATATATATTTGTGTTTCTGCTTCTATATCCCTACTGTTAAGCTGAGTGTTATTGCATAGGCAACCTTGCAGTGCTGTCATGTACAGCCTTGGTTTAACAGTAAAAGTAAATGTACCCACCTCCCCTGTTCAAAATTTTTCCATTGCACGCAAAGACTTAGTTGTTTTTTCCCCTTTTATTTATATCTACACCTATTGCTGATCTACCCTTTCCTTCTCCCCACTTCCTACCCTTCCTTTTTTCTTTTCAGTCAAGTCCCCAGTTGTTTGTTAGACTATTACCCTCTGGTTTGTGAGTTATTCCACCATTTTGAATAAGTTCTTTTTTTTTTAACATCTCTTTAGCATTGAACCACCTAGCTCTTTCACCATGAACTCATGTCTTAACCACTTGACTATCAGATCTTTGCTTGAGAGCGAAAGATTGGAAGTCAAATTTAACTAAATTATAATTATTAAAAAAAAATCACTTTCTCAATATCAAAATAGGAAAATTGATAAACAAACAGAAAATGCAATCTAAAATCAACTCAGAACACAGTGGTCAAGATTTTTACTGCCAGACTTCCTCAGAAAATATTGAAACTAGTAGTAATGGCTGTGTATGAAAACATGAAGTTTTGCAGGCCATCAAATCATCCCAAACACATTCCTATTAACTTAAAAACAAACATGGAAAATGAAGATGGTAACTTGTATCCTATGAATTCTTATAAAACGGTAATATTTGGAGCAATAATTCTGGAATTGGTCTTCACATTTATACTTAAATTACCCTCCCAAGGCTTCAGTACATGTTGATCACTAATATCCTTCATATCACTATAGTTTGTAATACCATGATTATCAACAAAATATAATTTTTACTGTCTACAACTCTTCTTTTTTGGTGTCTAATCATATATGTAACTGAAGACAAAACTTGGGATTGAAATCCTCTTGAAAACTAAAAGCAGCAGACATAATAATGGTATTACATTTGACAGCTGCAATTTGTATGCATACTATTTGCTCCCATCAATGTTTGAAAAGGAGAACAGGTTTCAAAGACTGAAAAGTTTCTGCTAAAATGTAATGGTAATGTTCTTGTCATATATTGCTGGCTGGTCACTCCCAGTTCTGAGTATAATCCTGCTCCTTTTCAAAATAGCCAGTTCCACTTATTACATCAGCTGAATACAACTGCCAGAATACTTTGCAGTTTTTCATTTTCATGGAAAGACAATTGTTCCAATTAACATCACAAACAGGATTTTGAAAGGCATTCTGGTAGTTGCATTCAGCAGGTGTATAAGAGGAACTGGCCATTGATAGCCAAACCATAAAAATGTACCTCAAATTTATTGCATGACCCACTCACAATTAATGCTTCAACCAAACCATTAAAATCTTTAATTTTTGAGTACCAGTATTCATGATGTGATTACCATCCAAAATGTGTGATAACCAGTTTACCCCACCACTTATCACACATTTGTAGCTTATATGATTTCCAAAACTCAGTTGTCTTTTCTTATTAAATTTCATATAAATATAGTTTCATTGTGGAATGAGTCATGAGTCAGGGCAGTTACTGAATGATCACTTGGGCACTGAAGGATTTTAACATTGCTTGGGAAGCTTAAGCCCAGTTCAAATGTTAAACTTTTCATGTGCCAAATCAAATGCTAGACACTTTTAATGAAGGATTTTGCTCATTAACATTAAATTTGGCATGTGAAAAGCTCAACATTTGAACTAAGCCTTAAATATGTTAAAGATATGAAAACTGTCCTCTGAAGAGTTTCTTTCAGATTGTTAGAAGAAATAGCTGAGTAATGAACTAGTTAACTAGCAATGCTACAAGCAGACTACTCAGCTACTTACCCCAATCATCATAAGAACCTCTGCAGAAGAAAGGCCAAGAGAAATGCACTTCAATTTTTATTTGCAATGCTTAATCCTTTATCACTCCTAACCACAGGGTAACTTTTAAATCTGGCAAGAGCAATAATTAATCAGGGTAAACACTAATCAGTAATGAAAAAGACAGCCTCAAGAATTAATTTAGCTGATGCAAATGGCAGGAAAACAACTAACCAGCCAAACAATTATTTGCAGTGGTCAAAAATTTGAATACTTTTCTGCTACATTAACCCTTTAAGGACCAAGGATGTACTTTTAGAATTCTACTCTGGGTAATACCTCAGTATTGAATTCAGCTGAGCAGGTACTAACCCCTAAACAGATCAGTTTTAAATGGTATCACAGTGAACCATTGAATTTGAACAGACATGACACAATAAAGACACAGGAAACAAGATGCTTAAAACAAACATTGGATTGTAGTTTGTTCCAGCATTTCCTTTCAAAGTACTTTATTTCATTAACAAAGTCAACAAATATTTTTAGACAAATTTATGATATTTCACTTGTCATATACCAAGGACCCTGTTTAGAAACTTATTCCTAGACATTGATTTCTCATTTGATAATTTATCAGGACATAAGGAGTTTTGGATAGGAATCATGGTTAGAAATATCTAGTAACATTATATTTACCTTATATCAAACCATTTACAGAGTGAGAACTATACTACCAGTTTGCTGGTATAGTTCTCAATGCTGCATACTCACAGTGGTGCAATATCTTAAATAAAGCTGGATGGGTTACATCTTCATTAAACTTCAGATAATCATCACCAAACTTTGAGTTTTACATTTATCTAAGTTCTCATTTTTTTGTTATTCAAACTTAAAGGGAAACAATCCACCAAACACATGTTATGGGTCAGTGTTGCACCTGAGATAATAATAAAAGAAATAGATCATATTTTGGTTCCCCTTGGGCATGCTAAGGTAACAATAAGCCAGCCCATCTTCATCTAGAATATCTGTACCCCGAAGGGCAAGTTGACTCACATGAGATAAGAAAGTGCAATGTGCAGCACGTTCGGCATACATCCATCTCAGCCATGCTCCTGGAAGGGATGGGTTTTCTTGTTGCGAGAATGTAAAGTTATCCATCCCTAATCCAAAAGAAATCAAAATACAGTCTTTCTCTTTACAATACCTCATGCATAATACTGACCACATCAAATAAATTCTGTCAATTGGTCACAATCAAGTTGAATACAGAAAAAAAAAGAAAGATAAATCAGACAAGAATGCAAATAAAAATTCTTTTAAAAGTTGGACAAAATACTCTTGAGTTGATTCTGGTTGTTTGGTGAAATGTAAGCTTGACTTCAATGTTCCCCAACATTTTTAATTAAAATTAGGGAGAGGAATGCAAATCTAAAGCCCTATACTGAAAGAGTGAAAATTTTCAGCACCATATTAAATTAATATAACATTCTCAGTGCTTGAAAAGTTATGAATAAAGAACACTTTCGTGTTTATGAAATTACTTTCGTGTTTATGAAATTACTTACTTGTTGATTTCAGCTATGGGCTACAGGTACATTAACTTTATAAAAAATTGCCAGAAATAGGGCTGTAGTAGTGTATAGTTGAATTTATTGTGTAAATGGTTTGAACAAAGGAGTATTAGACTGAGCAGAAGTTGAAAGTTGGTCATCCAGGTTATCATAGTTTTGAGAGAGACATAAGACACTTGTAGCTTTCATTTTATTTTCATATGAAAGGATTACTGAAATTTCTCAAAAACTATTCACTAGCAATTACTCTTGTTTTTATAAACAATCCAAAACTGGGCCCCACATGTAACTCTTTTTCAATATTGACTTGATTTCCATTGACAAGATTTTGCCTAGTGGACATAAGAATGGTAGCTTTGGCAACTACATGTTCATGGCATTCATTTAGAGAACAATTACAAGCATCTTGTTTGACATCCCTCGTAATAAACTATGGCTAGTAATTATGGTTTTAAGTGGCATAATGCCATTTGACATCAATTGAATTTTGTTGGTAATAGTAAAAAATAAAACAAGGTCCATGGAGAATCATCAAAGCACCCAGGATGCAAATGTGATGCAGCAAATTCTACAGGCTGTTATTCATTAACTGTCAACTGCTTTATTTTATTCCATTTATAGAACTGACTGACTGGACAATTCCCAGCATCATTTGTTTTACTTTGTATTTTTTGTAGCTGTCGCCATATAAATTTTAGTGTGCTATAGTGAAAGGTTTTACAGTAGGGCTGACTTATTTCTTGAACAGCCACAGCCAAATAGTCGTATTATAGTAAAATAATTGGTATAATGATACTTTTGTCATTTTCATACAAATGATCTTTGTTTTGAAAATCTTCAAACTTCTAAAATTATGTCAACAGTCTGAAACATAAAAATACAGTACACTGCCCTGGGCCTATATTAAAAATCACTATTTGATTTCAACAGTTGGGTAATATTGAAGTGAAAGATATATACTTTGATTTGATGAATTTTACCTTTACTAGTCAGCCCTATAATATAACCTTACACTTTTAAACAATTTTAATCAGGTACCTGCAGGACATGTCAGTTTGAGACAATATAATTTTATGATTGCACAATCCAATGTGCAAAAGTTCCTGGATGCTTTTTATTTCTACTTGTCATTGTCCACATTTCACTGGGATGTTTGTGACTTTTTTCAAGTACTCCACACAGATAATACTGGAGCATTGTTCATCAAAATCCTCATCTGAAAAAAAATAAAATAAACAATTAGTTCCTATAAAAATTCCTATGTTGATATAGAAGTTTTTATATATATATATATATATATATTTCTATATTCCCAATGTTCAAGAAGTTCTTTTATACATTCCTATACGTTCCTTTTAAGTTAATGGAACCAAATCCAGAAATTAGTTTAGAGAGGTCTTTACTTTTTAAAATAGAAACAGTACAAAGTTCCCACTCTATATGAACGTCAAAAGTCATCACTTCAACCACAGAGCCACAACGATGTGACCAAATGCAGTCTTGCTTCTGTAGAATTTCTTTTTACTATTTTACTTTCGCCGAGAAAAAAACGAACAAGACTTCTTTTGATTGTTTAGTATATTTTGATGTGAAAAAAAGATAAACTGTTCCATGACCAGGTTTTCAAAATGAACGTTCCATCTTGACAACAGTTTGCACGTGCAAATACCAAGACGAACATTCGCCAAAAAAAATTTCACATTCTCAATGGCCACCAATGAGTATAAAATGAAAGAACGTATCAGAAAATATCAGTACTCTTAACTTAATATGACTCCTCAGAGAAAACCCAAACAGTGTCGAAGGGCTAAAACTCACCAACACAAACCCTTACGAAAGCAGAATGAAATTAAACCTCTGATTATTACCTCTGACATCTTCTGCTTCCAAACGCATAAAATAACATTAAAATGCTGCCACGTCCTTTAAGGCCATTGAATAAACTTTCAAAGACAAAAAAAAGTGTTTCATCTCTTTCTATCCTCAAAGTTTCCCATCATTTCTATTCAACCTTCGACACATGCACTTCTTCAACAACTTCGCCATGTTACTCTTCTCCAGTCTCCAACAATACCCCCCAAACCCGCGGTAACCCTCGCAGGGTCAACACGAAAATAGAGAAACACCCGCAGTGCAGGATTGGGTGCTTAGTCACGGTTGTTCGAGGGGAAGTTGTTTCAAAAGACAGTAATTGCTGATCTAGGATTACCAGTCAAAATAAGAATAACTTGTTTCATTATATCCTCTTCCAATCTTATCTTATTTCATTCTTAAAATAAAATGAATAAAAATTAAACTTAAACGAAAGCAAATTTACATTAAAATCTATTCTTATTTTATTATCCATTTCATTTAAATTTCATCAATAACACGAAATAGATCGAACTAAAATAAAATTTAATCAAACAAAATTAGAATATGACAATAATGTTATGACATTAATTATAATTATTATTAATTTCTACTAATAATATTATTAACTAATAATTATTAATAATAATTAATTAATAATTAATTAAGTTATTTATTAATGATATTAATTAATAATTATGACAAATAATACCATATTTCTAATCTATTTTGTTTAGAATGTACAAAATCGACATAAAAACGAAATAAAAATAAAGTTGTCGCATACCCCATTATCCGGATCTCATTCAAAGAACAATCAGCTCGTATATTCCATGCAAATAGTAATCAGACGTTGGCGTAACTATCAGGGTAGACGTCCCCCTCTAAAAATTTAATGCACCACCCCAAGGGGCCACCCCAACTTCTAATGAACGTAATCATCAACCTCTACAAAGTTGAACATTGCTACAATTGCATCGTTCAAGATGACATATTTCAGTGATTGAGAGGTACTCTCCAAAATCTGCTCGTGATATTACCCCTCTAATTTTTTGAGGGCCCCCCAAGGCCCCCCACTTGAAATGTCCTAGTTACACCACTATAATTAGGTCACAAAATACCAAGCTTAGTAAATTTTAATCGACTGGTTCTGACAAAAGCGACTCATAATATAAACACTAATAAGCTGAATAACCGAATACAGTACGTGTATCACCGGGGATATGAGGACATATTACCATACACTGTAGCGCTAGATACTTTGAAATCACGGTCCAAAGTATCAGTTGACGCATTATTAACTGAATCATACCTTTTTGCTTGCTTTTGTGGTGTATTAACGAGACATTTTAAAATAGCTGAAACGTCGACAAGATAGAAACAGCGCACCTTTCGCTGAAGTGAGAAATATGATATGTCAACTACGCGCGCGAACAGCGAAGCGAGCACGAGAACTGAAAAAATTAATAAATTACTCTTATTGCCCACAGAAAAATCCGTAGTTTTTTACAGGAAACTATAGGCTGAGTATATCTAATATAATTTAAGAACAAGAGGTGTAGATTTGCTGTTTTCCGCATAGAGTAGACAAGTAAAAGGGAGCAAAGTCATCAATCACCCGTGATAAATGAAATACGAGATGTAAATTTATTGCTTTAAATACAATAACTTTAGCAACTTTAACTGCCGGGCGTGGTGGCGCGCGCCTGTAACTGAGCTGTTTCAGGGCTGGTGGTGTGAATTACAGGTAATTTGTATATTACAGTTAATTGGTAAACTTCGCGCGGTGATTTGCGCAGTTCTCGTTTGGACGACATCGAATCGCGGAGCTCTCAAAAAAAGAGAAGAGCAAAACGACTAATGCCGAACACGCCACTATTTTTCGTTTCTTTTTCAAATGGATTTTTCTCAGTCCTTTTAGCAAACAAGGTCTACATAACGAGAGTTTTTCTTGGTTAATTTTAAGTTACTATGTTTCGAATATCCACAGTGGCGACGACTGGACCTGCGAACGTTAAAACTAAACATCACTGGATAAATCCAACGTTTTGGGGATCAATCCATCAGTCAAGGAATAAGAATTACGACCTGTCAGAGGCTCCTTATAGATGTGATCGGTATAAGGAGCTTCTTTCAAAAAGTTTATCCTGATGATCTATAGATGTTTTTTTAAACTTTGAAGAAGACGAATGAGCCTATGAAGTCGATGTATTTAGGCACTCGAGAGTTTCCTTCATCAGAATTATGGATTTACAATTAGCAGTCGAGTGTAAATGCCATAATGTTGCTGAATATATCCTCTTAATCGGCATTTCCACCTCATGTAATTACTGAACTCGTGGCCATGCTGTCGGCAACGGCCTCCGTAGCTCAGTTGGCAGAGCATCTCATTTGATTCGCGAGGTCGCGGGTTTCATTCCCAGCCGGAAGACCAAAAGTTGCATTTTCGCAACATGTGCCGGTGCGGTTTTAAAGTCGAGATGTCTGGCCACTCGAGATTTTCCTTCGTATATCTATATCTATATCTATACATACATATATATATATATATATATATATATATGTATACAAATATACAAATAAATAAATGATAAATTTTCAATCGACAACAGAGTGCTCAATACCACAGAGGTAGAGCGATGTTAATTTTGTTAACGATAAGGCTTCGTGTTGCTACTCCGAGTTTCACGCTCTTCAGTTGACTTCAGTTGCCTGAAGATCGCTGAAGAACGTGAAACTCCGAGTAGCAATACGAAGCCTTATCGTTAACAAAATTATATATATATATATATAGATAGATAAGTGAGATTTTATTAAAAATCGTACGAAGAGAGTGCTCAATACCAAAGTAGAGCGAATACAATAGCAAGACAAGGTAAACTTGGGTTACTTCATAAAAATTTACTACAAATTTGTTTCGTATGGCAAGCTGGGCTTGCCACACTCGTCAGGTAGTGATCGCATGTGATGTAGTTGCCTAGGAGACTTGATAGTGCCTATTGAGATTACGTCATACAATAAAGAGGTGAATTAATAAATATTACAGAGCAAGTGCTTTTTCCTATGCCTACTTGTAGGCATAGGAAAACTGCCAACTTGTAGGCATAGGAAAACTGCCAACTTGTAGGAAAAATGCCAACTTGTAGGCATAGGAAAAAGCACTTGCTCTGTAATATTTATTAATTCACCTCTTTATTGTATGACGTAATCTCAATAGGCACTATCAAGTCTCCTAGGCAACTACATCACATGCGATCACTACCTGACGAGTGTGGCAAGCCCAGCTTGCCATACGAAACAAATTTGTAGTAAATTTTTATGAAGTAACCCAAGTTTACCTTGTCTTGCTATTATATATATATATATATATAAATATACATACATACATACATACAGTATATACATAGCGCTTGACACTTTGAAATCACGGTGCAAAGCATCAGTTGGTGCATTATTAACTGAATAACACCTTTTTGTTTGCTTTTTGGGCATATTAACGAGACTTTCTAAAATAGCTGAAACGTCGACAAGATCGAAACAGCACACCTTTCGCTGAAGTGAGAAATATGATATGTCAGCTACGCGCACGAACAGCGAAGCGAGCACGAGGACTGGAAAAATTAATAAATTACTCTCGTTGTCCACAGAAAAATCCGTAGTTTTTTACAGGAAACTATAGGCTGAATATATTTAACATAATCTAAAAATAAGACGTGTAGATTTGCCGTTTTCCGAATAGAGTAGGCAAATAAAAGGGAACAAAGTTATCAATCACCCGTTACGAATGAAACATGAGATCTAGATTTATAGATTTAAATACAATAATTTTAATAGTTTTAATTGCCGGGCGTGGTGGCGCGCGCCTGTAACTGAGCTACTTCAGGGCTGGTGGTGTAGAAGGATAACATCTCTGCGTAGGATCCCCTACGCAGTTTTCACGAAGCAAATCGCTCGTGAAGCAAAAAGTTGAAACTGGTTACTAAATAGTACTCAGTTCCCTGCCGTTAGACTACCGTTTAATGAGCAAAATAAAAATTGTCGGACTCACCACCATTTTATGCTGACAACTAGGTACGGTCCCAAAGATATCCGCTTGAAAGGTGTCGACTCATAAGGGAGTATGCATGTGGTGATTGGTGACGAGTTTATTTAAATAGGTAGTTTAGTTTCATCGTAAAACAAGCATGCAAATATTATACAGCACTGATCTAAAATAAGTTCATGGAATTCTTTTTACAAAGCAAAATATTAACTAAAATTATGATGAAAAGTGCAATAACTTAAAGAAAGAATCAATACAAGTTTGCTATCGAGACTCGCGTAGTCGAAACTTGAAAGTCTCTCAAAATGTCAGTAACAATAAGAGGAGTACTGCAAAGTTAATCAAGGCCACGGTATTCGGCGAATTCGTCTGGACGTTCGGCCAATTTGAGGGCCTCGGCCGCTCTCAATCTCGAAGTGTCCGCTTAACCCTCTCCTGTCTAAGAGGTCTTCCCTTGACGAGTAAAATCGCCTGACTTTAGCCAGACTAAAATAGCAATGCCGTGTACGGATCTGAAAGGGTTAAGAGAGGGTACATTTGATAGAATATTATGGCATTTACATTCGACCGCTAACTGTTAAGTTGATAATTCTTGAAGGAAGAAAATCTCGAGTGTCTAAATATTTTTAAGATCCAACCGGAACCTGTTGCGAAAAATGCAACATTGGGCCATCCGGCTGAGAATCGAACCCTTGACCTCGCGAATCTAGTGCGAGGCTCTGCCAAGGTCCCGAGGTCGTGGGTTCGATTCTCAGCAAGATGGCCCAATGTTGCGTTTTTCTCAACAGGTCCCGGTTGGATCTTAAAAATTTTAAGACACTCAAGATTTTCCTCCTTGAAAAATGATCAACTTAAGAGAGCATATCTTGTTCGATATAGACCGAAGTCGATGCTGATTGCAATAGAGATCCCGATAATTGTGCATCGTTTAAGCGGTGCACAGCTGTGATGGTTGATATCAGTGTTTGGATTTAAAATTCACTTGACTGAAAAGAAACTATTCATTCAATTTAGCTTAAAAACAGCGGAAGAAGGTATTTTTTTCTGTACATTAAAACCCTGGGAATACGATGTTATTCTTGCAGCGCTATAAAATATAACTTCATCATCTTATACATAACACGGTTCCTCATTTTACCTAGCAGATAACCACTCTAGAGCTCCTAGCTAGGACATTGATTCCAACTCGGAAGAACTCGACATATGCCAGCATTATCCGTCTCGATGCTCTCTCCATCGCCCTCGCTGCATAATAGAACTTACGACCAATTACATAAGGCTATTACGATGTACTCAAACATGCAACATCTTGCCCACTGCATTATCCATGGTTGGCCCCCAACGAAACAGCATCTATCCAACCAACTCTAAACATTCTGGGATTTTATTTTATTTCTCCTTCCGACCCCTCCTTTCCAAGGATTCCTGAATCCACCCCTACAAATTGTCCTCCTTATCGCCAAATTCAGTGTAATAATCATATCTAGAAATTTTCCTCCTCCCCAAGATCAATAAATACTGGAGCCATAGACCATTTGGTTTTATCATACCTAATTTGGCCTTTAATGATATCCTCATCTAGTGCAACGAAAATTTTGTTCTTACGGTATATTTACAAAACAAGAAGATCGCCGATTGATGCTCAAATTAGCTAGTTATTGAATAAACACTACAGTCCATTATACAGTTCACTACTCAAAAAAAGAGCGAGCATGATACATACTTTTTTCACCTTTTGGCATGGAAGTATCAAAATCTCAAGGCTTCGTTACTTCGAGCAAATTTCACTTTCAGAAGAAGTTAAAACGGAATCTTCACATATACTATTCCGGCAAATTAAGCTGGACGACCTCCCAATCAAAATGGGTTAACTACGCCCCTGAAAATAGCCTAGAGTTAAGCAGCGTAAAGAAATATAAAACAGATGCTGTCGAGAATGAGCGAGATAATTACCAATCGCAAGAATAGTCTGCTTTGAAGAGTCATTAGTTCATCGTCGAAGGAGGTTCTTCGCTGCCTTTCTGTATCCACGCTGAATAGCTTTGCTAAATATTCCATAAATAAAAGGACCTGTGCAGTTCGACGATAGGATTGCGAATAAGGAAATCCAAGAATGATAGTTCAGAAACCAACTTCGTTGGGATGAAGTGTTAGAGGTCAGATCGCCCATGAATGTTCTGGACAAGAAGTGAGGGGCCCAGGAAAGGGCAAAAAAGATGACTATTGAGATGCTTATGCTGAACGATCGAATATTCTGCTCATGACGCAGTCGTGCTGAAGTCGGGTCGAGTCCAAGACTATCTTTGCGGCGAACTAAAGCTACTACTATTGAACAATAGGTAAACGCAAGCACGATTGTCGGAAGAAGAACTATGAGAAAAAACACGACATATCGGTATAGACCAATGTCATAGGAGTTTGGATACTTTGATTCGCACGTTCCATCACTTACCGTGACATTGACGGCGTAAAATATGAAGTAAGACATGAACAATACATAACTAATGGCGATTATTCGCTTCACCGTCTTCAGTTGGAACTTCGTTTTGAGCGGAAATACAACCGCTCTGTATCGAACGCAAGCTATGAGCAAAATTTCTGCTTCTCCCAAAAAGTAAAAATACCGATAGCAAGGACGGAGAACTCGACACACGGTAAGACCCAGTGGCCATTTGTAACCGTTCAAGAGGTGAGTCAAATTCAGAAAAACTGTGAATAACACCGCCCCGATATCAGAGATTGCAAGATGAAAAAGGATGTATTCGAACGGCTTTCGAGTGAGTCGTTCCTTTATCAACGTGTACAGTACGAGGAAGTTGCCGCTAAGACAAAGGAGAAGTACAAAGACATTTGCAGCGACCTTCACCTCGTGAAACGACTCGCCAAGGATAAATATTCCGTGGACGGTACCATTCATCTCGGGAAAGAAACTTCAAGCGAACGACATACAGCTCTTTTTCCTTTGTTTTATAATTCACCTTCCTTCTTCTTCCTCTCTGATCACTGAAAAAGCTTCGAGTCACTAGCAGCGCTTTTTCTGAGCTCCAACTTCGTTCACCTTTCTTGGCTGGAGACTGTCTCCTTTGCTTAGGTAAACTTCGCTATATGTACGAGCTTTATCGAGTTCAGCCTCATCAGAGAAAGAATAATTAACGCAGTGAGGAAACTCGAATTTTCCAAACTTAAATAGACTTCTGGTGATATAGGACTCGATAATCAATGTAATTGTTTCGTTTTAGTAAGCTTTCACGATGCTTTACTGTTATTAATGCGTTTACACAGACTGTTATCAAATTGTCCACCGCTTTTCCTGAATGGCTGATAAAATAAGCGACGCAGATGGTAAAAAGAGTTTGACGAATAATGAACGTAAAACGCCCACTATTATAATAGTAATAATAATAGTAATAAAAAGCAAATAAAAAAAGGAAAAAAACAACAACAAAAAAACCCCGTTGACAGGGCATAACTTTTTACTCAAACGAGATCCCAACCTCTGCCCTCTCATAAAAGCAGCAAGGCTGGAAGTAATTTTAATCTCTGCAATAGTTCGTGCAAGCGATATCACAGCGTTTAAGGCACGTCCAGAGATAAGGAGTACAATATCACAACGCAGTGAAAGCTAAAAGATTGAAATATTGCGGAAACTAAAAATTGAAAATCCTAAAGCTTTGAGCGAAAGACCTCCGACAGGAAGCGAAACTTGAAATGCCTCCGAAATCCCGACAAAGCCCCTCCTCCCGAAACTTCAGGATTTTCGGTTTTCAGATTTGCAAATTTTCGGCCTTTCGGTCTTTCACCAGCGCCTACTCAGCAAATTGTTTTCGTATCAACGTTTGATATTACGACTGCAAGTGCTGCCTAAAACCCGTTTACAGAGGCGATTTTTGCTGCAATTTTCTCAGCGATTTTTCGGACGTTTGAACCTTGGCGACATCGCGACGAGAAATCATCTAATGGAACTTAAGAGCTACAACGTCTACTACAACAACGTCGTTTAAGATTTTTGCATTTAAATAAACCACGGTTTATTGACTACCATGTTTGATACTTGTGGCTTGTATTTATGACTCCTAAAACGCTTTGTTCTCCTAAGACGACTGTCGCCTCGAGTTTAATTCAATATTATATAATGATTTTTTTACCGTCACCAGCTGAAGTCTTTCTCAAGAAGTGAAAATGGTCTGCATGACGTTGAATGTGTTTACAACGACGACAGTGTTGAGAATGCTCTGAAGAATGAATATTACTTATTCTCTTTGTTTTCCATGAAGAATTCTCCGGTTTAAAAGGCATCATTGTTCAAGTTAACGTCGTAGATCTTAAGGCCTCTATCGAAAGCACAATGAAATCGTCGCTAGTTTACAGGAGCGATTTGAGACCGTAGCGTGAGCGCGACAAAAATCGCGAAACTTAAAAATCGCAACAAAACTTGCATCAAAAATTGCCTGTGTAAACAGGCCTTCATGCACAGTGTGTCCAACAATTACCAACTAATGAAATCACAAACCTGTGAGGTGAATCAACGAATTAAAACGAACCACACACGGCCTGGAGTCTACAAAGCACCAGCTCTTTCACGAGTCAAACATCTGTTTCTTTGTCAGGTCAGATAATCTAGATTAACAACGATTAGCGGCACAGTTTATCTCTAGATACAGATAATTTTCTAAACATTTAATCTAACATTCTTTGTGCCTCGATTTGACGATAGTTCTATGTCATTTTCCTGTTTTTCAATTCTTTTTGGTTTTTTTTTACTTTTCGTGTTTTTTCCTCTCTTTTTTTTCTTTCTATTTTTGTCCTAAGCAGGATATTGATGTCTGGAAAAATAAGCAAGTTTGTCAGGTGTAACTGGATATCAGGCTTCATTGTTTCAAGATTGTTTCAACGATTCAACCCAAGGTCGAATCTCGACTCGAGTCACAGAGAAGTCGAATCCCGACTCGAGTTTAATTGAGTTATTTCAATGTCGATCGAGTCAGTCAAGAGTCATATTTTAAAGTTGCCATAAGCGTCACGTATAAGTTGCTGGAAGAGTAAAAACGAGTAAAATCGTCTGGCATTAGCCAGATTAAAGTAATAAAAACCAGGTCCAGACCGAAGAGTTATGGCTGGCTTACACTAGCGAAAGTATAAAATAAAACATATTGCGAAAAATAAAGATATCTTGGAAAACTCAAGATATGAGTCAAAAGAAGACGAGTATATGAGACTGTAATATCTCGACTTTATTACAAAGTCATCATCAGACAGAATGATTTACAAAACAAGCCAAGGTCAATATATACAGTGTGAACAAACTAACTAACTTCCGTTGTTCACACTGTATATATAGACCTTGGCTTGTTTTGTAAATCATTCTGTCTGATGATGACTTTGTAATAAAGTCGAAATATTACTGTTTCATATACTCGTCTTGTTTTGACTCATATCTTGAGTTTTCCAAGATATCTTTATTTTTCGGAATATGTTTTATTTTATACTTTTTTAAGTTGTCAGCTGGTCGTGGTTTTTACACTAGCGACATAAGCATAACCATTACGACATACGCAAGCACAGTGAGCACTGCATGTTCAACTGGAGTCCTTGTCCTACCCCACTACAAAGCGATTTACCAACCACGAAGTACAAAATGCGCTTGCCTATGTCATTATGTTTGCGCTTATGCCCCTAACATTGAACTCTAAAAAGACTGAAACAATACCTGCAAATTGTATTTTGAAGCCACCATGGAGGCTGACATGTGGGTCAATTTGCAGGTCATCCCAGTCCCTTACGCGATAAAACACGCAACCTATAGCGAAAAATTTCACCCAAATTTCGGATTTTTTGACAGTTTTCTTTTTTGTCTTTAGTAAGTGGAGGACAATGTAAGTAGGACTGAATATTTGTTAGAATTAACTGTCCATGAAAAATAAAAGTTCAAAACAATTTTTTACCATGCGTGTTTTTGACCCACATGGCTGCCCCCATGTCGGCTTTATTCAATCATGAGACCTGGTTTGACGAGGTATCGTTCCAGTCTTTTTAAAGTTTAATGGTCGCTAGGGTAAACAAGGCCGGCGGAACTCGACAATAGCTTAATGTTAAGGTCAGGTCAGAATGGAGTCGAGTAATTTACAGAAGAGACTTGACAAGTCAAATCCGACTCGAGTCATTTGGGGTGACCGATCCGAGTCGATACAACACTTTTAGATCTATTTATACAAGAAGGAATAACCCTCGGCTAAAATAACCTGCAAACAGGTGTATCTCTTTTAGAGTATTTTCGCAACTTCAGTCAGCCGCAGTCAGCGGTCTACTGAGCTCTATTAGCGCCCAGGCGCAAACTTAGATTGGCGTGCTCCCCCTATTAAATTGCCAAGTTGAAAAACAACAAAAATGTACCAGCTATGGCATGACAATATTTAGGGGAATAAATTGTGATGACTTTTGGGGTATTTTTAATCCTTTTTTTACATTTATATATATAAAAAATATTTGCCATGATATCACAGCTTGGCACTCCCTGCCTCGTTTTGGTGCCAGGGGGAGTGCCTCCCCTCCCCTCCCCTCCCCTCCCCTCCCATCCCCTTCCTACATCACTTGGGCCACGGAGTTATTTTTATTCTGGCATTAGCCAGAGTAAAACAACATAAGTCTTATCCGGCCGGACAAGAATTAAAGAAGTTCTTACAACTAGAAGCGTAACACTCAATCATTTGTTCGCTGAACTTATCACTTGCTCTTGACTCCAATATAAATTAAAGCCTTAGTTCAACTCGTCGTAAAAACCGACACGTACCTTCTACAAACGCTCGTATTTAATTACGCGCGACACACAGCCGTGTTCAACTGGACAAGCACTCGCTACTCGCTGTTAACCTAGTACTGCAATGAGCAGATATAAGACCTAAGTTAATACAGATGTTATTGAGCTTTGCGTGAAGTTCCTGTCATCACGTTTCCCTGTTACGTTTTCAACTGTTCTTTTTCAGGAACTGCTTTGACAACTTCATTTGACTGCTGTCATATCTTAAATCTGTTGATTGTATTCTGGAATAGTCGAATGTTTCACAGGCGTATGAAAAACAAAGTTAATGAGGGTCGACAAATTATCTCTTTTATCTAGTCTCGTCTCAGAGGGGTGGCCATTGAACTTGTGTTTGTTCATTACCAGTTATCTCGATATTAAATAATTCCCAAACAAAACATTTCTAATTGTACACAGTAAGAACTATAATAGACTTTCACTGCAACCAAGAAACGTCGAGGAACATCCTCAAAAACCCCTTTTTGCGCCTTAAGTGTTAATGGCAAGGTCGTTAGTTCATCTTCAAGAAAATTGCTGATTATATGATTATAAAGAATAGAGATGAATTAAGAACTTAAACTAGACTAATGACGTATTGCCGCTTCAACTTAAAGGGGTAATATCGACTTCAAAACACAATTCAACAAACACGCTATTCGTGAGCAAAATTCAAGGTACTCCAAAACAGTAAACGACTTTCTCCTTTCTTTTTGTTCTAAAAACGGCAAAATCTTTGACAGTCTGATTTTGGGCGGGAATAAGCGGATGTGATGTTGAAGCAACAACTCGTAATCTTTCCCTCGTTGGCGCGAAATGCCATGCCAGGCGACAATTTGGACGTAAAGAAGAGAAATCCGAAAAACAACATCTTGCAAACTTGAGATATAAGTAAAACAACAATACGAATGTGAGAGGTGATATGTCGGGTTTAGTTCAAAGTAATTATGAAAATATTACCGTTTACGTTCGTCTTGTTGTTATACTTATCTTAAGTTTGTAACAAGCTGTTTTTTTGAGTTTCCATCTTACTTTCATTTGGCGTGAACGGTTAGGCATCTCCGGAATATTCGGGTTCCTCACCCAGGAATGAGGATAGAGAGGAGACTTTTGACATTTTGAGATTTGTTATACACTTGAAACAATGAAAACATTGCGAATTTCCACTTCTACATATCTTCCTCCTTTCTCTCTTAGGATCATGATGTGAAAGATTAGAGCTTTTACGACGAAGAGAAAAGAGAAATATGTTTTCTGTTTAGAGATATTAACTAGTTAGGTCACTAGCTGTGACGATCGCAACACCAGTGTTGCCAAAACATACAACTGAAGCGGTGAACAAGAGAACTACGCACAGTGAAACCTCGTTATAGCGGACACTTTCAGGACCGTAGTT
Source organism: Heliopora coerulea (assembly GCA_030142905.1). Lineage (NCBI taxonomy): Eukaryota > Metazoa > Cnidaria > Anthozoa > Scleralcyonacea > Helioporidae > Heliopora > Heliopora coerulea. The sequence continues at coordinate 1,088,067 of JASJOG010000067.1, read as the reverse complement.
TGGAGTCTGGAATAGCGAGGTGATTCAGCAATGTAAAATGTGTATATATGTCCGCAAAGTGCAACAATGTCTTTTGTGCAATAATTCTGTCAAAGTTTGTATGCTGAGCGAATTAATTACGGATAGACTTGAGGAAGTGATCAAAAGAAGCTACATTGCTTAAAAACCTTTAAGAACAGAAGACGAGTGATAAACACTTCTACAGAGACTGAATGGAAAAAGCGAAGACACACGATCGTCAATAAGCTGCATTCACTAAACTGACTCGAAAATAGACATTTTGGAAATAACTCTATTATAAATACTTTGAAGTTGACAGCTGACAAATAATGATCAGTCAAGTGAAACAATCAAGACGTCCCCTTTACCGAGAAATACAATATGATTGTTCTTCTGGGACTGGATATGCGTTTGTAATGTCGTAATATCGGGAATCCGTCGGAGCGAGAGCTGTATCAGCTATAAACTAAATAGTTTTCGCCAGGGGGTTGGTTTCTGTCCGTAATAGCGAGGTGTCCACTCTGTAATAATAGTGTGTCCGCAAGACGAGAGTTGACTGTAGTCGTGATACCGGAACGAACGGGCTGGTGAGTGAAGGTTACAAATTCCTACAACCTGAAACTATCCGATAATCTGCAAGATGTTCCAACTATTGAGATGGTGATTGTTGGTTACATTAGCTCTAACCATTGACCTACATGGACTGAGGTAGCAAGGAAAGGTTGCATATGCGTAAAACCTGTAATTATAACCTGATGATGACCACTAAGCTACAAGGATTGAGATGATGAGTCAATGTTACTTAATTGTGCACAGGTCATAAACTTCTGATAAACAGTGAAATAGATAAAGACGCCCACGAAAAAGCCTTTTTGCTGTAGTGAAACCGAAGCCATAAATAATTTCGAGAGTAACATCTGTAGAAGCAACCAGCTTTAATATAAACCCGTAGCCCTTCTCGATAAAATCACAATCATTTTGAATTTCTTCCTTCATGAATTCTAATCATACGAGGCCTGTTTGTCTTATTGTAAAATATATCCTGCACAGGAAGTCACAAGGTTGAACAAACCTCTTACTCAGTGAAGTGGTTCTGAAAATACATTGCAAAAGCAACTCCGTACTCCCCCTATACAGATCCAGAATGTCACCACTTCCGGATGTTTCTTATTTCCAAGAAAGACAACGCATTTAAAAGTTCTGTAATTTTTGCCGGATTAATATACAACATGAAAGACAACACAAAACTTTGGAACAAAAGAAGAGGTCGTTAAAACAACTACAGGATGGTACTCGACCGATCACAGGAACTTAAAGGATGATATCCACCCACGTAGTTACGACTGGACGACTTCTTCAGAAACCTTCCGTACGAGAACCGCAGTAGTTTCTCAAAATTAACAGTGATGCTTATATAAACGAGATTACTTCGTCTTCAACGAATCTTTGGTTATTTGTTTGACACTTAGAATTGCATAAAAGATCTCGGCAAGATCTGGTAAGTCTTAGCCACCCGCTGTGTGGGGGGATATATAACCGAATATCAAATATCAAGAGTAGCAAATATTTCGTAATTTGTTTGGTGGCTTTGGTATTGACCCTGGTTTGATTTGACGCGAGCCAGACGTTATTCTAGGATTGTATTAGCTTGGAGGCTGCCGCAGGTGGTAGAACATCACTTCTCAAACCATATTCAGTATTATACGCGGCTATACTGCGAGGATTTTCAAGGCCCGTGATATTTGTTGTTTACTTGAAGGATTTCCTCGCTGGAAGTTGTGCTTGGCTTAGGAGATTGGCGAGAACTACGAACTTCGAAGCTTGAAAAACAAAAAAGCAGGAATGGTTTGGCCGGACATTACACTCGGATTTGCTGCGAGTACTTGGTTGATGTTAAGTATTTGTTCCCTTCATGTTCTCACTGCAACAACTTTGAAACCTGGTGGTTTAAATGTTTGCAGCAGACAAGAAAGGTGAGTTTGAGCTTAAATTGCATACTCTATCATATCAAGGTCGATCAAGAATACATTATAAATTATTAGTGTCACACTCATTCGTGGTTCTCGACTTCAGTAGGTGACATATCGTGTGTTATTGCAGGCTGCTATCCATGGTAATGCACTAAACCCTACCCAACTATCATGATACGAGGTATTACGGAAGTAGACCTTACTATAACGTTGCAATATTAATCGTCAAATTATTATAAAGTTCGTCTGAGACTACACTGTATCTATGACTAAGCTCTCTTTATGGGGTTCAGTGCTTCAGTTACGAAACATCTCACCCGTCATTAAAAGTCTACGAGCTGTTAGCCAGCGAAGCAGGCGCTCTGGGTGAAGGCGGGCCGAAGCGTTTAAAGACCATACAACGCTTCGCCCCGCCTCCACCCGGAGCGCCTCCTTCGCAAGCTAACGAGCTGTATGCATGGGTTGTATTTTTGCATAATTGTTTTTAATTAATAATTTTAATCTTACGTTTCTTATACAGTAGATCAGTACGTTGGCAGAGATGGCGATATTTACGTAACATTGCCAAAACCTAAATATAAATTTACCCTGCAGTACAAATTAGCTTTTCAGAAAGAGCAGTGTTAAAGATAACATTTACAGATGAGTAGTGTAAAGGTGAAGAGACGTTGAAAAGTAGACGATATATGAGACGACAGGTACTGAAATGAACGAGACAACAAGAAATTAAGGGATTAAATTCAAATGAAGGCATTAAAGATCAACTAATTTCGAAAGTAAAAGATTGACTGAAGTTAAAGTAGGAAAAGCGTTGCCGAACCAATATTCACAATGAAAGACGGTTTAAGTTTGGTGGTGATGAGTAGGCTTTCGTGTACAAGTGTTCTTGCACAAAAGGAGGAAGAAAGTACTTCAAAATCTTTAAAACAAACGGGATATTTCATGAGGTGAGAAGTTAAAAGGTTGATAACTGCCGTAACTGATCTCGCTTTACTGTTGTCTTTCTTTTACCACATACATATTTCCATTTCTCTGGGGACCTTGGGGGCTTAACCCAACGCCAGTTTGCTGATCGTCGTTTAAAAACGGCAAATGACTTCCTTGTCGTTACCTAGTCGTTGATTTGTTTGTTTTTGTTTCTCGCATTTCATTGGTTAACTTTTTATCGCATGACTCCTTTTCGCATAAAACCTAGTCTAGTTGGTACTCCTATTTCAGAACATGTTTTATTCTCTGACGAAGGGTATTCTCAGAGAATGAATGTTGCGTGCAGCAACGAAACGTTAGATGTATACTATAAACCTTTAAATATGCCTATTTTGCGTGTTTTTTGCTGTGCTTTATTGTTTATTCTTCGCTATAAATAAATTTGACCAGCAGTATTAAATGACAATACTGTTAATTGTCATGTAATACTGTTAGTCTAATATCTATATATCTCATTCTGATCCGTTAAAAATCACGCTGATGTTGCTACGTGTAACATCATCAAAGTAAAGTTTAACAGTTTACAATGAAATATATATATTTTACTAACAGCGTTAAACGACAAGTACAATTTGTACTGTTAATCTAATATCTATATATCACGTTATAATCCGTTAAACTTCACTGTGATGTTGATATGTGTTGTGACAAAATGACAGTCAAAGTTCTGAATCCTTCTGCGATACGTCGCACAAATTCCTGGGAATTGCTATTTACATAAAAGTTACGATTTCCGCCTGGACAATCAATCGTAGATATCTCGAAAAACGAAACTCGTAAGCATCCACACGTAAAACAATATACAGTCGAACCCCTAATAGCGGACACCTCTTTTAAGCGGACACCCCTTTTAAACGGACACCAAACTCAGGTCCCAATCGTTTCTTTTATAAAATACTAATAATATAACCTCTATTAGGCGGACACCTCTCTTTAGCGAAAGCGGACACCTCACAGGTGGTCCCAATGAACAAATCAACACCTTTTAAGCGGACAGACAACAGATGGCCCAATATTTTATAGCAACAACAGTAAATATTCAGCAATTTACACATCTATATCTGCTTAATGTTCAGTACTGTTCCGTAGTAATATTCAAGATACATAATACAGCATGCATGAACTAATTTTCTACATCAAATTTTTCGTTCTTTAATTTGTCCTTTAGCCAGTTACACGAAAAATTGTCTCCTTGAAATGTGTACTGGCAGGGGACTTCCACACCATAACCAGCCCCTCTGTTGACATGTTTACCCGTGATTGCAACAGTTCCACAGTTTGTTGCACGCTTTAAAAATTTTGTAACCCACAGTGCCATCAATTTAGGGATATGACCAATAATCTCGTTGCTATTCGACATTTCATTTGGGTGAATAGAAGAATTTATCGACAGGACTTCATCGGATGGCTGTGAAGAGTTTAATTTTTGCCTTTCGCGAACAACAGCGACTGCATTTTTATCGTCCATGTTGTTTGGTTCTCGCTTGAGACGGTGTTCATCACCTATTTTAGCTTTCCATATATCCAAATAAACGTGATAACCACGAACAAATGATTTCACTCGTACGACATCCATTGACAATGCTTTTTTACTGCAAACAATTGCTCGCTGATAGGCCTGCGGAGGAGGCTATTGCCGGATGTTGGCAAAGCTCTTAAAAGCACCGACGTAGGTGTATTTGTGTCACATAATGTGGACAGTTGTATTTTTTTAGCTTAATTTATTTTCTAAAAGCATGGCAATGAAGTGCCAAAGGGTATTGCGTTCTCGCAGGCTTCGAAGCATAAAATTTTACAACATACAAAATTGTGTATGTTTTATTATAACAGCCCACAATTCAAACTACCAAAAGTTTGGCCATATTGTAACTGTCAACAGCACTAAGCCATTTCCTAATTAGGCTAAACCTTTGCCAAAACAAAAATCAAAACACTCATTTAAAGGGAAGCCAGGGGCTACGATTGTTCTGCTATGGAAAATAAATGTATACAATGTGGCACTGATACAGCTTATACGTGCTTAACATGTAAAGTGGCAGTGTGCAATAAGTCGGGAAAATGCTCTGTATTCGCACCCGAAACAGTGGAAGGCTGGAAAGCAGGGTATTGTGTCGGAAACTGCATGAAGTGTAACGACAATCTCCGGTTAAAAAATGATGAAACAAGAAGAAGCTTTGAAATAGTTTCTGTCAAAAACCCGACCTGTGGTTCAAATCTTGGAGACGTGTCCGCTCGTAAAACAGAAACAGTTAAACCTAAGGCTAAGGCCACCTCCAAACGCCAGTATCTTGACTTATCGCAACGAGTTGAGCTTCTCGCATTCCACAAAAAACCCCCAACATTCGGCGTCAGAAAATTAGCAGAAAAATTTGGCTGTGGTAAAACGCAGGTATCTTTGATTTTAAAGTCAGAAAAACAAATCTTGGCAGAATGGGAGAGCAACGAAGGTCGTCCTGGGAAAAAGAGGGGTCGCCAACAGAACTTTCCACATGTAAATGACTGTCTGTGGAAATGGTATGCTACTTGCCGTAACTCCAATATACCTGTCAGTGGACCGATGCTTCAGGAGGAGGCTCTCCTTATTGCTCAAAAACTAGGCGAGGACACTGTAAATTTTGCTGCGTCGAATGGATGGTTGGATAGATGGAAGAAACGTTACAACATAACGCAAATGAATGTGGCCGGTGAGGAAGGAGACGTGAACGAGGAAACTATGACCAGTTGGGCAGAGCGAGCTCGCGAATTAGTAAGAGGATATCAACCTGCAGACGTTTGGAATATGGATGAAACCGGCTTGTTTTGGAAAGCCCTTCCAGAGAAAAGTCTATCTGAAAGAGGAAAAAGATGTCGAGGCGGCAAAAAAGCGAAGCAACGGTTGACGTGGGCATTTTTTGTGAATGCAGGCGGCGGTAAAGAGCCTCCAATTGTTATTGGAAAGAGCGTGAAACCGCGGTGCTTTAAGAGCTTGAAAGATAAGAATCGGCCATACAGTTGTCATTATTTTGCCAATAAGAAAGCATGGATGACATCAGAAATATTCGAAGAGATTGTTCATCAGCTCAACCGACGTATGAAACGCCAAAACCGCAAAATTATTCTGTTTATCGATAACGCTCCTTGTCATCCGCCATTACCTTCAGACCACTTCACCAACATCAAGCTCGCGTTTTTGCCAAAAAATACAACGTCTCGAAGCCAACCACTAGACGCCGGAATTATCAAGCAGTGGAAAGTAAAGACAAAGCGCATGTTATTGCGGTACGTGTGCAGCAAAGTTGATGGAAAATTGATGGCAAGTGTGATAACCAAATCTGTCCATGTACTCATGTCGATACAATGGGGGAAAAAGGCTTGGGATGAAATAAGCGAGGAGACCATCAAGAAGTGCTTCCTGAAAGTTGGTCTTTTCCCAGAGGAAATCGGTGCAACAGATGAGGACGATGATCCTTTCGCTGGTGAAGAGATGCAAAGTCTCGAAGAGTTATGCACCATGCTTAACATGCCAGACTATATATCAGCTCAAGAATTTTTGGATGCTGAAGACGAGCTTACAACTTGTGAAGAACTAATCAACAGTGACGTACCAACCTGGCGGGACGATGTTAGAGCCTCGATTATTCAGGAAATACTACACGACAGCAGCGAGCCACAAACCAAACAGAAGAAAGATATGTGCGAGGTCGTTGATGACGACAACGAAGACAATGAGTTTGACTGCAATCTTCGCGAACCAGTCATTACGTCTACATTCGAAGCCCTCAGAACTGCCGAGCAACTGGCAGAGTTTGCAGAATTCCGTGGTCATGAAGACCTCTCTAACGCTATGTTAAATGTAACCGACATTTTGAGAGACTATTGTCTGCGAGAGCCTCGAAAGCAAACATTTATTGATTCCTTCTTCAAATGACTGTAAGAGACGCTCAATAAATTTTAAGTAATTGAACATCATTTTTAGCTTAGACACTTTGTTATGTTTTATATTGTAAACTATCGCGGGAGACTCAAAAGCAAACGTTTATAGATTTTTTTCCAAATTACTGAACTAAGAAACGCGAAATATTAGTAGTGATTAATTACAATAATTCTGAACGTAGACATTTAGTAGGCTTTATATTATATACTGTTTGATACTTAAATCACACGAAAAATTGCCCCCTGTTGTGTTTTCTGCAAAACTCCTTTTAAGCGGACACCCCTTTTACGCGGACATCTAAGCGAGGTCCCGAAGGTGTCCGCTTAATAGGGGTTCGACTGTATATTAACATGTTACCTCAGACCAAAGGTAATTTCATCGTTAAAAGGAATGATGTGGAAAAGATGAACGGTCAATCTCTGGCTGATATATTGTGTCCTTGCTAATAAAGTTCGGTAAAGCGTCCTGGGCGTTTATTTAATTTTGTGACCTTGAAGGTGGACGCTTGTTCCAATTTGCGTCACTTTCGACAGTATAATGAGGGCAATTTCCGTTTAGAGAATAACAAAACTAAAGATAAGAAGTTTATTTTACTTTAACAAAAGAAACCAGAATTGAGCTATTGCCCAGCAGTTTGAAGAGGAGACGCTGCGATTGAATGTACTTGGTGTAAATATGGAAATATATCGGTACAAACTTTGAGAAAAATACCAGTCTTCCTGTAGGAATTAAAGCGAGATTAGCCAAAATGAAATGAAATGTCCCTTTTATTACAGGTGTGGGCAGGCTACCGTTAGGCTAAAATACTACCAAAAATATTGGGTGGACGCTTATTTGAAGGTGGGCTCTTATTTGAAAGTGGGCGCTTATTCGAATTTTTACGGTATTTGACAAATAAACAATAATATCTACGTAGCTTACTAATTTGAGCTAATTTCACTGGCTGCTCGAGTTCAATCTGACGCATTGCCAGACAATTCTCAACATAGGGGTTGATGTGTCTGCAACTAGGAGCTAAACAAGGAGAGGACTGGGGAAGATTTTAAAATTTCAGAGTCATTTTAGGAAGCCATCTTGTGCATTCTGACAATAAGTATGACTAAAGACTCTTCCCTCACAACAGCTAAAGCAAGATCTTTCCCATGGACTGGTTTCCCTAACAGGGCACTGTAGACCCCATGTCCATTACCCAAGGGGTGTGGAATCTAGAACCTAATTCAGCCAACACTTCTAATAAACCAAGATAAAAGAATTTGTTGGGTATGTCCACTTAATACAGGTCTGACTGAATACTAAACATTTCATTCACCCTTTAAAGTGCTGGTACCCAACCTTACTGAATAAAACCATCTGCCATTAGCAAGCACAAAATTCTCAACTGCACCTGAGCCCCTTCGTTAGTTATACAAGTTGACAGTCAACCCAATCAAGGGCCAGGTGCCCCACTCTGCTTAACTCTTTTTGCATTGCATGCGGCTTTTTTGTAACACACTGGCCTGTGCCAAATGATTTTGGTTCTCAAGGGGAGGTGTTTTACACTGGAAAGATTTAATAAAATCATTTCTTAGCCTGAATAAAACTCCAAAATGTGTCTTCAGCCTTTCATGGGTTAAACTAGACAAGTCCTCCTTGAGAAACAGTCAGAAATAGGCAGAAAAAAAATAGAAAAGTAGAGATTATCTGTATGAAAAAGAAATGGGGTCTATGACAAATGTTCAGCCAGTGCATGAAATAACTAAAAATATCACACATTCCTGAAGCATTGAATAAGATTCTTGCTGGAATGTCAAAAACACAGAGCAATTTATCAAAATTAAGTAATAATGCAGCAAACTTAATTAAATAATTTGATTCAGTTTGATTAATTACAATTTATTGCCTCTATTGACACTGGAATACTGTGGCAGGATTTTTTGTATACAGTAAGTGTTATCTCATCCTAGAATGTGCCACCTTTCCAGGAAATATTAGTCAGATCAGATGAATACTGTTTCTAACTCCCCATGGTGATGACAAAACTCCAGTTGCTAAATACCAAGTTACTAGTGGCAAAGCTAAGCATAGCAGCTGGTCATGCTATGCAAATTTAAGATTACCAATGCATAACAACAGGATCATGTTATGCTAATGTAAAATTATATACAATATTTAGACATCAACCAAAACATATCAGGCTTGGACTGGCCATTGTGCCATCACGTCACAAAACAGTGGCTGACTATTGTTCCATGGTATGATGACACAATGGCCAGTCCAAGCCTCAAACATATCCATAATTTAAATTTGCATAGCATAACTCGCTGCCCTGCTCAGGTAATGTCAAATTTGCATAGAATGACCGGTTGTTACGATTAGCTTCGCCACTGCAAGTTACAACAAGTTACACATGAGTGATAAAGTTTGCACAGTGCTCCTCAACAAACATGTATTGTGGTTTGTTATCCGACCGAAAAAATACGTTGAATGTTCAGTTATGAAGCCCACCGTCTAAATACACGAGACTAGCAACAAACCAACGAGACTAGGAATGCATGAATACTGAATATGTCGTTCAACAAGCGTGGCAAAGAATAAAAATTAAAGATTACCCTTAGGCAGTAGACATTTAACTGGTGGTGTCCAGCGGAATTTCGTTTTTTGTCAACAATACCAAAGACAATGGTAAAACAAAAAATCTAACCTTTTTTCCTTCTTCTAAGTCGAGTCTCAGTAGCGTTCGTTTCATGAATCTAAGATAACTGGTGGTGAGTAAACTCACAAGTAAAACTCCAACATACAATTCATTGAGTAATAGCCTTTTGGCATCACTAAATGGCATACGCGAAAAGAATGATCCAGCCCGATTTAAACCGAACTTAGGACATTTTTACTCCATCCTTATTTCCGAATTTCAAACTTCTTGGTATGAAATATTGCTTTATATGTTGTGCATGTGATCATCCAGTATAAATAATACTATTAAACTTTGTCCTCTCGCTTTTTAAACCAAACCAGTTAAATATTGCAATTAAACTTTGTCGTGTTTTGAATTTTACTGAAGACTAGTATTCGGGCTGTGTTTTTTTTTTGTATTTTTTGAATTAAGTACATAGTGGTTGTTAACTTGTGTCAAGTTATCCATTCACCTGACTTCATATGTCTGTGGTAAATTTTGGAAGGTGAAAAATGCCCTGCAATTATTTGTGTTCTGTGCATTCTCCATGCTAGTCACCACAACACTATTCCCAACCTAGATTTAACAACTTTAAAAAAAAAAATTAATGTGCAAAAACACTTTAGAAAAGCAAATAAATTGCTCCGATGTAACGTAAGAGGTTCTAGTTCAGCCCTTCTTTTATTGCTTTAGCAGAAGTGAAAGGGTTAATCACTTGCTGGGTGATAAAACCCGGTTCTGAAGTCAAACGCCCATATTAAGCAGCTCGTGCACATGTTGTGACTTTAACTCATTATATAACAAAATAAATGGGACCACTAAAATGATTATTATTGACTGGATGGGGTCGGATTCACGGAGAACTTGGGAGACGCACACTTCCTCTTTCTGCAGCACGGATAAGCTTTGTGCTTGAATTGAGTGCAGCAAGAGAAAGTGCATCACATTGGCCTGACTTGCCGAATCTGGAATATTTCGAAATGCATGCTTCTTTTAGCCGCAAATTCAAAGACTTGTTTTTCACCCTTGATTTCACAATCTTTAAGTTTCTAGACTGTAAAGATGAAATTAAAACCTCGCATCCTAACTCGTCAAAGACTGAGTTTGTTTTCTTTTGAGTATTGTTCTCTTAACTGTTCTTTAGTTCTTAATTGGTGTTCAAACTACAGGATACTGACCCGTTAGAGGTTTAAGAGTTTGAATTTGATAAAAAAAAACAAAACAAAAACAAAAACAAAAACAAACAAAAAAACAAACTTAAGGTGTTTGTTATATATTCCCAAACACTTCCTTCAGGAACGTAAACGTAAACCTTACCCTGGTAGACCTCTACGTTTGACCTCTACTTTTGTCCTCTACTATGTCATTGCACACTGCTCTCTTACCCAAAGCTGGACCCACCTTTGTTGGCCAACTTTTGATGTCCGACTCTTGGGAATTGTATCTGATTTGTTCTTCGTCTGTAATTTGGATGCATATTTATCACTAATTCTTTTCTGTTATTTGTTTTGTAGATATACTACTCAAGTGACAAGGTCGCGGATTGTACAAGTTAGGCAACGATTCACAACGTTGTGTTGGTCGTGGAAATGGTTCAGATGTACAAGATACCGGTTAGTACACGGCAAACTGTACGCCAATATGTGCACAGGTTTTGAGTCGTTTATTTGAAATATCAAATGGATTTCCGTGTTTGGATGATGTGATCCATAAACATGCGGAATATCGCGAGACATCAGAAAAACATAAAAAAGCACAAGCCACTATGCGAGTGTCTTTGGCTTTTCGAAAGTTGAGGGTTGTTGTAGCATTCGTAGGCGTCGCCAGAAGGGGGGGCAGGGGGCCATGCTCCCCAAATTTACATTTGAGGAACATGGTCCCCCATTGCATGCCATAAATTTCGTAAATTGCCACTTCGATCAATGGTTTTTGTATGGAAATGCGCACTAGATAAATTTCATCATTAAAAAGCTGTAAAACCTTAGGGTATGCCGTAGTTTTGTTCCCCCTCCCAATAAATTAACCCTAGGAACGCCATTGGTAGCCTTTAACAACAATATAATTCATTAGTATATACCTCGCACGCGAACGGTGTTTCCTGCGCACTATGAATGGTTCCTCTATCTCGGAATATCCTGTACAATTCACCTCCGAGCAAAACAAGATGGATGCCCGTTTTGTTTCAGTTACGGAAGAAGTAAATTGTTTAGAATAAACGAAGCCGTCATGCCACACAATACGAAAAATGCAACAAAATTTGGCAATAAAGTATTCAGAGATATCTGTTTCTCTTACTTTTTTAGCAATGAATTCACTCAGGGTGTGTTCAAAACGTTTTGTTTACAAATGACAAACGGACGACAAGGCAACGTTCCGCAAAATTTTTTCCAAAATTTAAAAAGATATCCGTGTAAAAACAATTATGCAAGGTATATGCTAAAACAATTATTCACCTACACTATTCACCAACAATTTGGTGAATAATTGTTTAATATACTCCTTTTAAAGGCTGTCGTCAGAGAGTCCAAAGCTTAAATTAAAATGATTTTACGGTAAAAGAAGGTGTGTTTATTTAAAATCAGTTGATGCATGGCTTTGTATACGAGCAGTTCAACAGCAAGTGAATGAATATTTTGTCTTTTCTAATCATTCATACAAGCACAGTAAGCCAGACCCAATACTACAAAGAGCCTCAAACAAGATACAGGACAGTTTATCAGTGTTGTGATGGATGGAAAGCGGATAAACAAGAATGCCCAATCGGTAAGCAAACTAACTGGAGATGTTTACTAGGGGTTTTCAAAGGTACGCGGTGAATGCATTGAGAAGGAACTTTCTTTTCAACTACTGCAGAATTTCTAAGGATTCTGTCTCTAATAAATGCCCTAATTATAGCGTAATTCGTAAGTGAAAACATATTTGTTCATGTTCTACCTAGCCATCTGTGAGAAACATGGTTGCAATCATGGAACATGTACGAAACCAGATGTCTGTATTTGTCACAAAGGTTATTATGGACCTTCTTGTAGCAGAGGTAAAGTATCCCCTACTGTTCATGACGTTACTCAATACTCTAAAATATTAGTTTTAATTAAACAGAAGAAACAAGTTTTGCGCGTCGTCAGGAAGAAGGATTTCTCTTCATGATTAAGTGAATCCATTTGACCACATTTCTGAAAAGTGAGTGTGAACCTCCGATTCCTTTCGAGGCCGTGCTACAGTGAATAAATCATGTGGGTTTTGACGCTCCACCTGACTCAAAAATTTGGAGAAGTCTATGTTGTAGAACGTACATAGGTTGATTTCTTATAACGTCAAACTTCACATGTCAAACAGTAAATAATAGATTACCAATTCTAAAATAGATGAGCAAGTCAGACTTAATAGTGAACAGAAATTTTGCATTTGTTGCTTTATTACGTGCCTTCTGGTGGACTTTTTAAGCCTGGTAAATAAGAGAAAGTTCGCAAGAGTAAACGAAAAAGTTGATTATATATTTGCTCAAAGACGTAGGATCTTTGAAAATCGGCTAGTGCTTCTTTTTTCTAGGGACGACTCTGAATTTTTCTGCTAGTTATCAAAGTTGACTTGCTGTTTTTATTACTAGCATAGATGAGTTGAAACTGTACAATACTTTTATCAATCAAAGTTTTTGAAAGCAACCTGTATTAAAACCTAAAATGTCAGAGAAATGACTGGCGTTTTTTAGAAGAGGCTTCACACCCATAAATTCTATAATTCTGACACTTGTTTCTGCTAGACGTAAAAGTGAAAACCACCATTTGTTATAATTTTAAGTTTTAATATATATATTACCTGAATGAAAAAAGACTCCAAAGAAGAATTTCAAAGTAGCAGTTCTTCCCATTCGTAAACGAAGCGCAACAGAACAAGATGAATCAGTCGGCCAACACGTACAGTCCAATATTTATGTTTGACCTTTACCGTAATCCTAATGGAAGAAAAATAACTCTGAAAAAAGTTGCTACAGATATAAAAACTCAAGTTTCTTTTTCCACAGATGTAAAAACTCGCTCGATTCAACATTTCTCAGGTGACTTCAGCAGTGTCAGATCATCATGAAAAATTTCTGTTCATGTATCTCTGAGGATGATTCTGAAATATAAAAACTCGTTCAGCTAAAAACCGAGTTAGTTTAAACATGAGTTGAAAAGACTGCAGAAAAATCAAAGACGAACTGGTTTAAACATTTTGGTTTCACTTGCCTTTGTGACAAACAAAGATTCGCATTGTCATTGACTTTAGGTAGGATTGATTTGGGGGAAAACCCCAATTAAAATTTTTTCTTGAAAGAAATTATTGGTAGAAGAGAAACAGAACCGTTAAGCCATGATGCAGTTAAAAATAATATTTCCCTAAGAAAATACATCAGCCCCACCAAAACTGTCATATCAACTGCAGAACTTGCACGTTTTTCCTATCAATTCAGAATGTCCCTCGCATAAGTATGGTGCTAGTTGTGTCCATGACTGTAAGTGTCAGAACAACGCCAAATGTGATTCAAAAGAAGGAACATGTGAGTGTTTGGAAGGATGGACAGGAACTCATTGTGGCGAGTCTTGTTCACCTGGATCCTACGGCAAGAACTGCAGCAAAACATGCGACTGTAAAGAAAGGAACGTGTTGAAAGCTTGTGATGTTAAGAGCGGGAAGTGTTTTTGTAAGACTGGATATAATGGAACAAGGTAGGATATTCGTTACAGTTACATGTAAACTGTTACAAGCAGATTACAGGATAAATGAACTGAGAAGTCCCTTCTTGACATACATTTCCCTCTGGCAACTGTCAGTACTGGAATTAGCCTTTTCCTGTTCAAAACTGACTGCAATGAACGGTCTAGCCATTCAAATGAAAAGTGCTCAAAGTCTTCTCACACTACAGTAAAACTCTTTCTTTAACCTAGATAGGACACTACAGTAATACTCAGTCTTTTACCTAGACAGGAGACTCCTCAGAGGTTGGTTACCTCAACTTATGTTGTTCCCTCAGTCTTCTCACACTACAGTAGCACTCAGTATTTCACCTAGATAGGACACTCCTCAGAGGCTGGTTACCTCAACTTATGTTGTTCCATCAGTCTTCTTACTCTACAGTTGCATTTAATCTTTTCATAGATAAGACCCTCGGCATTCAGGTTCTCACGTAAATACGCAACTTCTGGCAACCAATTACTCCGTTCTTTCTGACCTACTCTTTTTACTATCAGCACTAACGATATTTCTATATTCTTAGGTGTGCAGATCAATGTCCCACAGGTTTTTTTGGCACCGATTGTAAAGAGAAATGTCAATGTCAGAATGGAGGTAACTGCAGTTATATCGATGGCAGCTGCTCCTGTCGAAAGGGATGGACTGTAAGCAATATCAAATGTAGATTATGACCACTGCAATAGTAATAATGTATGACCTACTAAATACACTTGTATCCAGCGTACTTACAGGGGGCTTACTGACTTGCTCTGTTACCGTTGCAAAAATAAATGGGAACAGCTTTTATGCAACATTGCCGTTGGGATTTTGATCTTCGCCAAGAATACGTGAAGATTCCTTACGAAAATTTCACGAGTCATTTCACTTATAAAAATATTAATAATATATTTGATAATATTTGTAATGTATATAATAATGTATTTCAAACGTGAAAATGTTCCGATTCCATAGAAATTTTTCACATGTGAATTCACAATATGAAATTTTAGTCACGGTGAAATTAAGAATAAGTCTACTTTCAATTAAGGAAGTTTTTGAAAAAACATTTTATAGCAATTGCAAGCGATAGAAGAATAATATTTATTGAACGGCGTTTCGATCACATCTTAACATCATTGTGTTTTACGTCATCAGCTCTGTATAAATCAACCCGCTTGTAATTTTACGTTACGAGAACTTGATAATGATGTTAAAATGACATCGAAACGTTGTTCAATAAATATTATTCTTCTATCGCTTACATTTGTTATAAAAGGAGTCTACACTCGTTAGCTTGAAGTGCTTGAAAGTAGTCTACGCGGCGTAAATTTTGATGCAGTAAGAACGTATTTGGAAATCGGCTGGTCGAATTTCTAACGAGACTAGACCTCAGGATTTGGGTCAATGGTTTTATACTCTAATTAGTCAGTTGTAGGGTTTATTCGTTAGTTAATATATCATAGCTTAAAAACAACTGAACAATTATATCTTGACCCAAATAGTTTGAATAGAGAATTGTCTCTCTCTAATCTTCACCCTTACGAAAGTTTCACATGCCACTTCACTTGTGAAAAAACATAGGGAATTAGAACATTTTCACACACGAAATTTTCGTTCCACATATGAAATGGGAGCGTTTTCACATATGAAATACCAAATTTACATGTGAAATGAACTTGGTTCAAACTTTCACCTGTGAAATTTTGGTGTATGTCAAATATGAAATGGAAGATTCAAATCAATTTTACATATGGAATTGAAACAATTCACATATGAAATATTACTGTATTGTGATATGTGAAATTGCCTGTGAAATTTTTGTAAGAGTAAACAGCCGCGCGAGAGCTTATAACTTCGTATAGGCGAGGGTGAAAAAAATTCATGAAGTTTCTTGTGACTTTTTGATAAAAAATTTTTTGCTTGCGATTTATCAGTGTTCTATTTCATTGGTTAGGGCATAGTTTGCTCCGACAAATGTCCCAAAGGTTCTTATGGAGAAAGATGTTCTCGTCTTTGTGATTGTTCAAATGACGCACCTTGTCATCACGAAACTGGAAAATGTCTTTGTCTCGACGGGTACATCGGCAGCAGGTGAATTCTGTTTAAATCTAGAAAATTAATGGAAAATGGGTATGCATATACATACGCATACACATATGCATATGCACATGCATATACATATACATATAAATGTACATATACATATACATATGTATATATATATATATATATATATATATATATATATATTAATAATATATATTAATATATTGTAACTGTGATAAATTAGTAATGTTCTGTAATGAACTGTGCTAAATTAGTAATATAAGATAAAAATACTATAACAAAGCCAACGTTCTTTTCCATTTCAATGTAGATGTCAATATCCATGCACTAACAACACATATGGTCCCAACTGTACTTTCCAGTGCAAATGTCAGAATAATGCAAAATGTGCAATAGACACTGGACAGTGCAATTGTACTCAAGGATATACAGGGAGATTTTGTGAACATACGTGTGAGAGTGGGATGGCAGAGGATAACTGTCGTATAGCTTGTAATTGCACCGCCAATCAAGGAATATGTAATCCATTTACGGGGGAATGCAGGTAATTTCTGGTCGTGTCCACCAATGTAGACTCCACTAGTTAAACATAGTAGTTAAATTGGAACGCAAATGTACGAGAATTTAATAAGAACGCCACATCACATACATCAACGTGGATTTCAAACGTGAAATTGAAACAATCAAATTATTTCACGTGCGAATCACAACCTCCTCGGTTTACTCCGTAAGCTGTCTCAGCATGCCATTATACATGGATAATCCAGAACCAGCCGACAACTTTAGCAAATAAAGGAAGAAACAAACTTCGAACAATAATGCCATCTTGGTAACTCAAGATATGAGTTAAAATCAAGAGAATTACAACGAAATTGTGATTTTCGTCTTTATTTCAAATTAGTCTGTCCGATGATGTCTTTGAAATAAAGACGAAAATCACAATTTCGTTGCAATTCTCCTGATTTTAGCTCATATCTTGAGTTATCAAGATGGCGTTATTGTTCTGAGTTTGTTTCTTCCTTTATACATGGATAAAATATAACTGTATTAAGGAAATATCAAACCTGCAAAAAAGCATGTTTTTGTTTTGATGCTAAGTAACGATATAGTCTCCAACGAGAACAGTACAATATTTCTACGATTAATAAGAAGAAATTCAATAAATTGGTGTATGTTCTTATAGTTGTCTTCCTGGTTTCAATGGCACTTATTGTGAACACCGCTGTCTGCAAAATACCTTTGGTCCTCGTTGTCATGGTGAATGTAGTTGTCGTAACAATGCCAATTGTTCGGTTGAAGATGGGTCATGTGACTGCCTTGCTGGTTGGGTTGGAATATCATGTGATCAGCCTTGTCCTAACGGGTATGTTCATCTTACTTAAGTGTCCTACACAAGGACCTTTTATTTAAACTTTTTTCTTAACTACAGTTCTACTTACATTCTTTTTATACCCCTCGAAATCTCTTCCTAACGTCACCAGATATGAAGCCTTAATTTCCCATCATTTTTGACTATTATTGTGATCTAGTATTGTGACTACTATTGTGATATTTAATCGCGTGACTACTGTTCAACTCCAGAATGCATTACCGCCACGCAAACTGGGAGCCTACTACAGTTACATACTACTTACTATATAAGGGTCGTTTTAATTTAGGTTTTATGGGAAGAAATGTAAACACAAATGTAAATGTGAAAATGAGGCTGTTTGTAACAAATCTGATGGTAGCTGCAAGTGTACTGGCGAATGGCAAGGAGAGTACTGTGAGAGAAGTAGGTTTATATACTTATTATTCTTTGTCCGTTATGTTTGTCTGTCTGTCCTTCAATCCTCGCTCGTTCGTTCATTCGTTCGTTCGTTCGTTCCTTCCTTCCTTCCTTCCTTCTTTATTTCCTTCCTTGCTTGATTTTTACTTTCATCCTACCTTCCTTCTCGTCTTCCTTACTTTCTTACTTTCTTTCTCTTTTCTTCCTTTTTTCTTTCTTTTCTTTAGTTTTTGTTGCGTAATGTAGGCTGTTAATTTTCTATGGGTGTTTGCCCTTCTATCTTTTAACACATAGTGGAACGGGCAAACTGATAAGCCAGAAATATTGATTTGGAGGAAGGTGTAATTAGAAATCGAAATTAAAGAAACGGGAAGTAAACATTACTTTTAAAGCACTACAAGGACAATTACCAGAATATATATCTGAAATGTTTAATATCAGAAATAATGTTATGTATCACCTAAGAAGCAACGATCGAAAACTTCACTTAAATAAACCTAATACAGATTTCATGAAAAGGTCCTTCTCATATAGGTCAGCGGCTGCATGGAACAAATTGCCTCGCGATATAGTTTCTGAGTATCAAACTCTGTCTACGACAAGATTTAAAAATCTAATTGATCACTATTTTCAAAATTTAGAAAACAATAATTGATAATGGCTCTAAGATTGTCCAAGACATTTCAAGACGACACTTGTTTGAACTGCATGAATTTGGGCTTGTGTGGATTCTAAACACTTGTATGATGTTAATTGTTAGTTATGTTTGTATATATTATTAATAATCGGTAATTTGTAATATAATTAGTTTATTGATAGGTTGTAAATAAAGTAGTTATTATAGGGTGAAGCTGATTAGTATGTAGGCTTTGCAACTTTTTGTAATTTAATAGATTTTTAGATCAAAGCACGGCCCATTGAAAAACAGCTTAGTGTGCTGAATGGCTACCGTGCATAAATAATCTTAAATAAATAAATAAATAAATAAATAAATCCAAAAGAGGGATAGAGTGTCATGTAGGCAGCATTAAACGACGTGCAAAAAGGCAAAAGGGTCAGGAAAGCGCGGAATTTAGGATACGAGACACTAACATTTCGAGTATTTACATTTCTCACTTGATAAAACACTTTCTCGTTTAACCAGAATGTGAAAACTCAACTTATGGAACCAACTGTACAAATGTTTGTACTTGCCAACGTAACACAACATTGAGGTAGGTGTCAACTGAATTGTTTTACCTCGTTTAATGCTCGCTTGTCAACCTCTTATGCCGACTAGAAAAGCTTTGCGCAACAAATTATGATATCTTGCCGCCTGCCATGCATACCATCTCACAACCTAAATTTGATGTATTTACCAGATGCCATGCTATAACTGGTCAATGCAGTTGCAAACCTGGCTACATCAACGACAAGTGCAGTGGACGTGAAGGTAAAAACTGTCTCCAGCTGTCCTGAACGTGATTGTGTGGATTCAATCCAGTATAAAGTCTTTTAAGAGAAACATTAGGATATTAGGATGTTGATATCCTGCTAGATAATAGTTGTAGAGATTGCATTCTGCGTTCTACTTAGTATTTTGAACGTTTACGGCATGTGAAAATAGAGAAATTAAAATATGTTAACGATCTGTTAAACTTTAATAAAATTTAGGTGGTAACATTTTAATTTTTAGTTTAAACAGTGTCCTAAATACATTGACACTTGAACGAAATTTTTCATTCAATCATTCCTTCCTTCCTTCCTTCCTTCCTTCCTTCCTTCCTTCTTTCCTTCCATCTTTCCTCCCTTCTTTTTTTTCTTCTTTCCTTCCTTCCTTCCTTCCTTTTTTCTAATTTGTAATTTCTCTTTCAGTATGTGCTAAAGGTTTATATGGTAAAGATTGCAAGAAGAAATGTGCTTGCTCAGATCGAGGTTCATGCGATGTTGCCTCCGGAGAGTGTTTTTGTGACAGTGGGTACATTGGGAATAGATGTGAACAAAGTACGACAAACTTATTTCGTCTATATAGCTAATGGTTAACCGATGAGTTTTGTTAGAGCGTTTCACCGGTCATCAAAAGGTTGAGGGTTAGATCCCAATCTGGGGTTCAACGAACCTTGACCTAAAGTTCATCTAGACTTTAAGGGTCAGTTCACAGTCAATTCACAAGGGCCATAGCTTTTAAAGGAATGTCAGCTGTTCCAGATCGTTGGCATTTGCGTAATGTTTCACGATCGTAATATTTACTAAGTACTGAATTATAGATTTAACAGTCATGCACTCTGCTGTTCTTCTTTTCTAAACATTTTACAGAGTGTGTCGAAGGTTTCTTTGGTCTCAGTTGTGATCAGAAATGTCTTTGTAAGAACAATGCACCATGTGTTCACGTGAATGGCTCATGTAATTGTCACGAGTCCCCTGGATGGCGAGGGATACACTGCGATCAACGTAAGTAGTATGAAAATAATAGCAACAACAATTACTATAAAAACAATGAGAACAATATAAAGAATAATTATAGTAATAAATTTATCAAGAGATACTCTTCGTCTTCCTAAGCTACAAACTTCAAGGTGGTTTCCTCAACCTTAGGCCTAGTTTACATCAGGAATGGTGCCAGGAATTCCCCGACTCAGAGGCTAACGTCCCCGAGAAGGGGGCTAAACCGGCGTAGCGGGACCACTCCCCCTTTACAATTTCCTTATTTCATGGTTAAAAACATGCTATTTTTCGCCAGAATAATCGCAACAACTGACTAGAAACAGTTTACTTTTAGATTTGATATGAAGACAAGAGTCTCTTTTCTTTCTTGGCTAAATCAATAACAAGTACACATAGTTTGTACAATATATAAATGAGTTATCATCAGTGACAACTCCTCGACAAATTCTTGATTTTTCCCCCGACGGGGGGACCGTAGCTCCCTATGGCGCCACCCCTGATTTACACTAGCAACGTGAGTATAAGCTTACCGACATACGCATGTGCAGTTAGCACTTCATCGTCAACTGAACTCTTTGCACTTCCTCAGTACAAAACGATTTACCTACCATGAAGTACCTCCTAAGCTTGTGTATATCTTTATGTTGATGCTTATGTCTCTAGTGAAAACTAGGCCTTAAGCCTTAATATGTTTCAATATCAAACTCGTTAACAAACAAACACTTATTCCACCAGTTTCATGAACAGAATCGCAAGATTAGACTCTACCATGAAACAATAGGCTCACAAATGACAAATCTCTGTCACAACATTTACTACCAGATCGGATACTCTTCTTTCAGAGCTGAAAAGACCTCACGGATTTGTTCATCACTATGAACTCTCGCCAAAAAGTCGTTCATCTGCCTATAGAAATGTTTTTTATGGGTAAACCGTTTATACATTGTTTTTCACTAGAGCCTAATTCCCACTTGGTGGATAACGTCATGCGTGCTGTACCTTTTTCATTTATCTTATGCGCTCTTGGATAAAAAGGCATGTTTGGCTGTTCAATTTTCCACAAAAAAGTCGCTCCAGGGACTGTTTTTGTCTGACAAGAACCTAACATAAGCGGCTGAGAGTCCAGTATATTACTTTATTAAAAATTAAATACTTTCTTACGTGCAGTTTCGTAAAAATAAGTACGTACCAGAGGTAATATTTCTGCTATTCAAATTTTATACTATCGCCTTTATGAAACCAGGACTGTATAATTTTCACCTAAGAATAAAATCTTAGTTTTTAGTAACGGTTTTTAACTCTTTTCTAGCTTGTCAGTCTGGGCGATATGGCACGGATTGTGGGGAGGAATGTCGATGCAAAAATGACGCCACATGTGATCACGTGACTGGAAAGTGTGAGTGCATGCCTGGATGGAATGGGACATATTGTGAAAAATGTGAGTGATGTAACATTTATCGTTCGTTTCTTGTACAGGCCGTTGTGAAGAGTTTTTGGCCTAAGAGGGGTGCCATTTGGCCAATTCTTTTTCGTAGTATATAAAAATATAAAATATATAAATACATACAAATACATACTGTATATATATTCTTTCTTTATTTATATATTTTATATTTATATTTCTAAAATTCATTAAGAGTTCATGAGAAAAATATAAAAGAAAATCATAACCGTGTTATTGTGATAAAGACACATGTAACTTTATACGTAAAGAAGTTCATTTCTTTCGGCTTACAGAAGACAAATTTCCAACCTTTCATGACGAATTAGCATATTAGGAGGTTCATTTTAGAAGATATCTAAAAAACTCGCAGTTCTTGCTTTATCGAGATCTAAAACACTCGGCTATCGCCTCGTGTTTTTAATCCCGATAAAGCACTCCTGCTCGGTTTTTAAATATTACATATATATCTTCAAAAAAACTTTATTAAGGAAAAGAAAAACGTACGTTTCGGGGACCTGTCTCTTCGTCAAATGTATAAATTATACATAAAAATTGTTTTAAAAATATTCGTTTTACTCTATTTAATACCAGACCATTTTACTACTCGAGGAATGTCGTCCTGACGACCGCTTGACAAAGTGTCAATACTTAAATTTTTGTGAAACAGAGATTATTTTCTTTTCTGACCCTTGTTAGCCCACATGTAGTTCTGTAGTCTTTTAAAGCGTCCTACGGCCAGAATTGCGCATGTTTTAACGAACTTGCCGCCACCTTGTAACAAGTTGCTGTACTAGCCGATACAGGAATGCATTCGCACGCCTTGCTTTGCCTTGTTGAAACAGGTTTTTGACGGGTTGTTTTGAAAGTTTGATGCAAATAGTTGTGAAGTTTCATCCCCTAACAAATCTGTTCAAGATTGTTTCAACGACATGCTAATGTACTGCACATGTCAAGTTGAAACCCACGTGGCTTTTTTCCATTTTGTTGTGACTTGATGAAATAACTTGGTTTTACGACTTGTTTACAGACTTACCGCAGCTTTGCACCGAACGCATCTCACAACAAGCCAGTAAGATTTCCAACCGTGTTTCCTCCCCTCACACGGCAACAATGTGACTAGGTGAAAAGTTAAAAGGTTGATAACTGCCGTGACTGGAATTCTTCGTGACTGATTCGGAATTATTTGAGATCAATCACGGCAGTTATCAACCTTTTAACTTTTTACCTTATTTGTCACTGTCTACGCAGCACTCCAATTATTATAACAATGTGACTACATGGAAATTGTTTCTCGTCCAACATCTCCCAGCCCTCGATAGAGTTCCAGTAATTCTGCATGCACCTAAAGGCACGAGCAAAGTAGCACCCCACTCAAAGTCTTGCGTTGTATTTGGATTAGTTTGTAGGCTTCAGAAAGAAGTTTTTACAAAAGGGAACTCAATCCATTCACCCATCTATTTCCACACACCCCCAACTAACCACCCATCCATCAATCTAACCACTTACTTTTCCATCCATCCATCCATCCATCCATCCATCCATCCAACCACCGTTATTCCCACCCGCCCGTCCATCCGTGCGTTCGTCCATCCAACCATCTATCCACCGGCCGGGGGTCATGTGATATATCATTTTTACATTTTAATACTTTTTAATCCCATAATATATTTAGCATGTTCAAATAACAAGTATGGAAAGAACTGTGGACTTTATTGTCAATGCTATCAGGAAAATACCGAGTCATGTGATCCAGTTAGCGGGCAGTGTAATTGTAAGGCAGGCTGGACTGGGGATTATTGCACGGAAGGTGAGTCTTAGTAACTAATATTTGATGGAGGTAGAAAACTACGGAACATTGAGCGACGTAGAGGGAGGATTTGTTGAAGAAAAAGGAGTAAGGAGTGAGGAAAGGAAACAGAAAGGGATGTGAAAGGAAATTGACGAAGAGATGGCCATAATGAGTGGACTAAACCAGGAATAAGTAAAAAGAGTAGAAAAGGTGATAGAGCAAAAATGATCAAGATGTAAAATGAAGCAAAGTAAAGAGAAATCCAGAAAGCAAGAACGCAGTCGGGTAAACAAATACGTCGGACTGTTCCTGAAGAACTACAGTGATACGTAAATCAATCGCCTGGATATATTCTAAGAAATCCCATGACCACAATCAAGAATTACAGAGTGTAAGACATTTCAAACAAATAAGATTCATTGAAAATACCGATCCCATTCAAGATTACCGGCAGACTTATGTTTTTCGTGGCATGTCGTCCTTCTTTCCTTTTTCTTTCTTTCCCTCTCTTCCTCACTCACTCTACCTACGAGACATTTGATTGTACAAGAAATTGGATAATGGTTGAAAATGTTTTTACGGGATGCTATGTCTTGGAATGAAGGAAAGAAGGGAAGAAAAGAAGGGACAGGAAGGAAGGAAGGAAGGAAGAAAGGAAGTAAGGAAAGAAGGAAGGAACAAGGAAGGAAGAAAGGAAGCAAGGAAAGAAGAAAGGAACGAAGGAACAAACGAACGAACGAAGGGAGGAACGAACAAATGAAGGAAAGATGGAACGAAGGAAAGGAGAGAGGAAAGGAATGAGTTGCAAGTAAATTAAAACCGTTGCGAGCGAAAATTCAGAATTTTTTTTTTATCTAAATTGTTTGCGCTATCTTTATCTTTCAGTCTGTGACGACTTTCGTTACGGACCTCACTGTACAGCCACATGTACTTGTAACAAGACCAACACAGACTGGTGCAATCCTGAAACTGGAGAATGTGAGTGTCTCCCAGGATATCGAGGAAGTGATTGCAATGCAAGTAAGTGATTGATTGTACTTACATTTGATTCAGATTGGAGATTATGAACATTGAAAAGCGTGTCGAATTTCCTGGAGTGCACACATCAAGAAATGTTAGATTTAGTCTCACGCTATGTATGTACGTACGTACGTATGTATGTATGTATGTATGTATGTATGTATGTATATATATCAGCTTGTATATATTCCCCCAACTTATCGTCACGGCAACACATTTTCTATATCCTTAGCAATATTTTGTATTTCAGTGTGCCAAAAGGGTTTCTTTGGTTATAAATGCAAAAGAAAATGCGACTGTAATCGTGCGTCATTTCAACCTGATACGTGCACTCACATTAATGGCACATGTATGTGTCGAGAAGGTCGCTCTGGCAGATTTTGCAACGAAAGTAAGTTGAACAGTACTACCAAAATATACCATAAGCTTCCTGTTAGTGACACCTTCAGGGTGCTCGGCCTTTGCTTCCAGCAGATAACACAAAACTTGATGCAGATAACTTACTCTACCGTGTTCAACCTCATCCAATAATGTGTAAGTAATGGACTAACTACCACAGACTATGTGCCACGAAAATAATAGATGAACGATCGCCAAGCTCGTACTTCAGAAAAACGATTTCTGGGAACCAGACAGAGATCCAGTTCGTAATCTTCTGATGACCGGTGAGACGCTCTAACCATTGAGCTACCAAGGCTAAGATGGTGAGCTAAGGTGCAAATTTGACAAATGTGTTGCCTGGCTTGCCATCTGAGCCTTGGTAACTGAATGGTTTGAGCGTCTCCCAAGTCATCAGAAAGTTGAGGTTTTTATCCCCGTCTGGAGCTCAGAAATCGTTTTCTGAGGAATGAGCTTGATGAACGTCTGTCATCCTCCATATCTCCAAGCTCCCATATACACAAAATATATCAGTATATCCTACCTGAATCACATGCAAAACCTAGCAATAATATGATAGCTCAAAGGTTTTCCCTATCGTTTATAAGAGGGCTCATTCTCATCTTGCCATTTCGTTATCTTAACCTAAGTTCCCCATGAGATTTTTTTTTAATGAACTTATTAATAGATCTCTTCCATCTTCAAATGAAAGTCCTTACGGCCCCCGAGCTCTTGGTTCCTTTATAATTTTGCCATAAACCGGATTTCGCAGTTTTCAGATTCAAGAAGTCAGTAAATTACTTTCTTCAGCCCATCCACACATCAAACCTTGCATTGTTTTTTCCCTCGTTTATTTTTTTTCTTCTTCTGACTTCTTCTAAACACTGGACTACTTCACCAAATAATTATAAATGCTAGAAAAAAGAGAAATATGTACAGTATTCTTCCAATAGTCCGTGTAGATCATAATTATGATCTATTTACACCCTAAAAGTGATTAAAAACTGATTAATCTATTAATAACATACAGATAAGAAATTAAATATTTGATAATCGCTTGATCTTTCTTTTCAAAATATTTGCAGAATCTGAATTTTGGATTTCGGGTGAAAGATTATTCCAGACCAATGCGCCACGATAGCCAAACGATTTTTCATAAATTTAGATTTTAGTTTCGGTAACACGAAGTTAAATTGACATTGTCCAGAGTGTGCGAATATATGTAAATAAGCGAAGGTACCAATTCCAAGGCTCCATTCCTTTGTCTTTGTTCTGAATTTTTTCTTCTTTATTTCCACTACTACACAACTTGGAATTTGATACCTTCATTTATTTATATATATTCGCTGTTTTGTAATAACATTTCACTCTCTGATGATGTTGCGAGATGCGACAAAACGTTAGTTAGTTTAATAAATCTTTTATTTTATTCAGTGGTTTGTTCCGTGTTTTGTGCTGGGCATTAATACTTGTCCTAACATGTGTACTAAGGTACACACAATTGTCTCTCGTCAAACACTTAATTCTTGGCATTATTGCTCAGTGTAGTAAAAAGAACTGGTCACTATGTTTCCCCATGAAGATTTCAGTTTTATCTTCTGGTTCTTCTCAATTTGATGTTCTTCTAGGAAAAGGCTTACTAATTTTCCAAATGAAACCCTTACTTAGCGCTAACATTTGGCCCTTGTTATTGACAGTATCCTTAATTCTTCATGGCTATTAAAAAATAAACTTTAGAAAGCTATTAAAAGCCTAAAATGTTTTCCGTTATTCTCCATTTACCAGCCCAACTAAATGCGGCTCCCTCGAAGGATGACTTGAACCCAGCCACAGTTATTGGTCCAGTTGTTGGCATCCTCGTAGTGATAATTATTGCTGCTGTACTGATGACCGTATGGGTCCGCCGGCGAAGACGTGCGCACTGGCCAGAAAAGTCACCAAAGCAGTAAGTATCAGTAAATAAAAAGCTACATGAACGATTTTTAGTAATTTTTAAGCCGGTGTTTTGGAGCAAAAGCTCTCTTTAAGATACAACCAAGACCTGTTGCGAAAAATATGATACCAAAGTAATTCGTCGGGAATCGGACTGACAACCCAGTAGACTGATAGACTGATGGTGAGTTTCTGCTGGTAATGTGGCAGAATACTTTTAATTAAATTAGTAACAAATAATAAATTGTGAAAACATGATTCTTGCTGCGGGACACGTAAGATGTCACAACAAAGAACCACTGTAAGCCAACGTGGACCTTGACCCTCAGGCCTAGGCTTGGCACTTGTCCTTCGGATAGCGTCGAAGTAGGTTGTGAAGTATTCGTGGTGAAGAGAAGAGAAGTCAGAGAGAAGTGTACAGGTGTGAAGAGAAGTCAGAGAGAAGTGTACAGAGAGAGTGAAGCCCTAAGTCGCAAAATAAAAGAAAGATACAGTCCCTTGAGTGGAATCTACCGAAGTGACGAACGGGCGCCGCACAACTAGACGAAGATTGTGCGACAGGTATTATGTTGGTGATAAAATTGAAGTTAAAGGGGTATATTACAAATGATATTTGTCATATACAATCATTATCAGTGAATTGCTCTAATTACCACCCACAGATGTGCTAATTGCGAACATTATTTATGGTATCAGTAAATAGTTGGTTAAACTTGAAATCGGAGTTCTTGCAGTATGACCAACTGGTGATTGGTGAATAGTCTTTTTTCGCAACCAGGTGAACTATTAGTCACCATTTATCTGGTGACCCTTATTTCAAGAGAGATACCCAGTGACCTTGTTTTAATTTTTATTTATCAGGGAGATATCCGGTGACCCCTAAATCTAGGGGAATACCTGGTGACTCCATTTTAATCTTCAATTAAGAAATGTCTTCTAGCAATTTGTATGTACCTTTTGCTGGCCACCTAACCAGAGTAGCACTACCTATAAATATGACCAACTGGTGATTATTCTGCTTAATCCAAATATTTGCCAGTGAGGCATGTTGATCAACGTAACGTCATTATGACCTGCCAGCTTTATTTGCAAAACCACTGACAAGTGTAATCACTGCTGTTGCGGGCGCTCGTTTCGTGGTTCCTTTTTCAAACACATTTCTCGAACTCGTTTGTAATTTGAGGACAACATAAGGAAAATTTGACTGGCTACGACAATCTATGTAGCTCAGCGGCGAATGCGCTTTATCGGCCATCAAGGTTGCAAACTTCAGCCAGGCGTTCAGAAAACGTTTTTCTGGGAAGAAGACCTCATGGAACATCCGGCATGTGCGTTTACGAGGTTAATGTACGTCTGTTCACGTTGAACTCTTACGATTATCACCTATTACCACCTATTATCACCTATCACCACTTGTTACAACTTACTACCAAAGTTTGCGAGCTCAAATACAAAACAACGGATAATTCAAATGTCTTAGTATCGGTCCAGTTATTCATTTCGTAACAGCCGCAATTTCCTGTTCAATTACAACACTTAGTGACAACCAGAGCTTATGCCTGCAAACCGTTTGATTCGCACTTTGGTTGTACACCTTTTGCTGTTCATTACCAGAAAATATACTATCATTAACGCCAACCTCAAGCTAGACCTTTTGCTGTTCAAAAGCTCAAACCTCAAAAACCTCAAACTCATCAACGGAAAAATACCTTCATTTTAATCAATCGACATTCATTAGCGTAGATACGCAACCATTTGCATCGAAGGGCATTCCATAGCGCCAACAGACGACCATTAATATCATTTTACTATACGTTAGCGATAATAAAATTTCAAGGACGCAAGAAAAATATCTTGCCTAATTGAAATTTTCTTATCTCTAGTGTATGGTAGAATGGTGTGAATGGTTGTCTGTTGGCGCAATAGAATACCCTTTGATGCAAATGGTTGCTTATCTGCGTTAATAAAAGTCGATTGAATAAAATGAATGTATTTTTGCGTTGATGAGTTTGAGGTTTTTGAGGTTTGAGCTTTTGAACAGCAAAAGGTCTAATAAAAATATTTCTTGCTGTTTGGTGTTTTTTAGAACTCTGTCAAGGGCAGGTCTCGTCGCTGGTGAACATGAAATGAACGCCGTTAGACAAGGTAACTCGAATAAGGATATGTTGAAGAGAACACACTGCCAAAGAAGGAGTTTCACGAAAAGAATTCCCGAAATGTTTTGGGAAAAACCAAATAGTCTTTGTCAGTTTCCCCCAAATTACAGTATCGCTTTTCTAGAAACGTACTGTTTTGATCTTCGTTACGCACATATTTATAACATTGAGTTACTCTAGAACTAAACAATAACTAGATTTCGGCTATTAGAAGAGCTTTGTCATTTCCAACGCAATATTTGCGGTTTACAATAAAAGACAAAGAAAAAAAACTATGACTTCACTTCCTCTTATTTTCCACCTCACTTCCTCTTACTCTCATTCCACTAATGCTTCCGTAATTCATCAACCATAGGAGATGTGTCAACCAATCCTCTTTATGAAGGATTTGACTCAAACGAAAATGGCGCAAAAGAGAAGGGAAGAGCGTTTTCAACGATCAGCCCAAATCCTATCTATGATGGCGTTGACGAACCATCAAACGGACAAGAAGACGGAGGTAAGAATACGTGGCAAGTCAAACAAAGTAACGCTTTTATGCATCATACCAATTTTTCCGGCGATGCTGCTGGGACAGTGGTAGTCCATGTGTCTCTCACCACTGTGACAAGAGTTCAACTCTTGCTCCATGCAGTTATCTGAATAAAGTTACCTTGGTCACATGTGAGAAGAGTGTTGTCCAGTCTGACTCTACCAAACATCGCAGGTTTTCTCCAGGTACTCCGGTTTCCTCCTGTAGTAACACTGGACCCATGAGGGGTGGCCCTTACTGGAGCTCTAGGACGAAAAGCGTAGCTAGATGATAGGGTCATCCAGTATAAACAAAGACGGTTTACCAATCTTTTACGCCACATTTCTTGTTGCGAAGGTAGTGCAACGAAAACTTACTTGTAGAAATCAAAGAGCAAGTAAGATGAATGTCAACGATTTTTCCTTCAACCAAAGTGATAAAGAATGGCTTTTACAGTTCTTCCATGTTTCAAGTCTATCTTGAGATTCTTAGATTTCCCTGGTTTGTGAATGAGATAGTCTAAGAAGTCACACTATGGACATAGCATTGTGACTTGTCGACAAATGAAGCATGTCTCACAGATCATTTAACTAAGTTACATACCTCACTGCAGGCAGAATCAGTCATATTGTTTTACTTTGGTTTGAACCACGATTTTGTCAGAGGGAGAGGTCCTGTTGGAAGAGGGTTAAGGTGACTTGACAGATTTTTCTGAATAGTAAAAGAACAGACTCCATGCAAAACTAACCGCCAATCTATAATTCGTTTATGCGCAGTTAAGTTTCTTTTACTAAAATGGTGTTTCAGTTCACGCCAGAAGGAGGCAGTTACAACTAACTTAAATGTAAGTAAACTATTTAATTGGCGGCCATTTTTGGATGGGGTTCATGGAAGTTCTTTCCTCAAAAAAAGCGAAATATTTTAGGAGATAAAGAAACCACATGCAAACGGTACAAACACATGTTTGGCATCATATGCTACTACTTAGAAAAAGGTTTTTGCAGTTACTGGGGCAGCACTGATGTTTCAAAATGCCGTCTAATTACTGTCCAACTTAAGTTGTGAAAGAGAACGGTGACTACATTTTTATCATTAATATTTTTTGACATATGAGAATTCAATAACCAGGTTTTAAAATTCTGTAACTTCAGTTTATATTAAATACGAAATCACGTTTCCTGACCTTTAAAAAACTTACATTAAAGAACTTTTTGTTTTAAACGATCATATTGATTGCTGAAGCGAAGATAATAGTTTTAACGAAATAAAAACAGAAGATTACAGAGCTCATTTCGAGCTAAATTAGGTTGAACTGTTGCTAGAAGCCACTTTGAAACGTTACTAATACCACTGCAACTGAAAGAAGTCTTTCTTAAGAAACGGTATTTCATACCAAAAATGTATTTTTTTAATTCTTCGTTTTATAAACGTTTTAGGCATAATTTTCTACTTTTTTGTTTTTAGATCTCTGTTTTTTTTCCTGATTTCTTTTATCACTTCTTTGGTTGCAATTTGTTGTTTTACAACAACGGTATGCATTAACATGGGTTAAATTCTCCATAGAAAATATTTAGTAGCATTTTTGAAGATAGAAATTTCAAACATTCACTTTTCAAAAACGGAAATTAACCACCTCAAAATTTTGCATGTGAACGCAGTTGATTGCGCTGACGTGGCGGCACCAATCGTCACATCAAACTAGTGGATTCAAAACTAGTCCAAATCCAGTCCAAGCGCATTCACATCGGGGGAATCGGTATGAATTGCGTCCGAACTCGGTCCCAATTCGCTGATGAAACGCACCTCATAACTCGGTGGAAGAACAGTAAAAAGATTTTCCATTTCCTGTGAGTCTACGCACTTGTGGACTCGAAAGAACTCCCCAAGTGTGCCCGCTAATACACATTTAAATGTACCCAAGTCGCGCCATTAGTGACTCTGAAAAATGTTTGTTTTTGTCAGCTGCTGCGGAGAACATTTTATACGATTCAGGAGCTCCACAACAAGCAAACCATGAAGAAAACAGCTATGACTACGTCGAAAACACCCGGACTTCAAGGGTACCTTTGAAACAAGAAAAAAGTCAACCACTGTACGAGGCTTGCGAATCTGCGCCCTCGGCTGGGAACAGCCGACCAGCGGACATCACTCAAAGCACGTCGGACACCATGCCCAAGAAGAAATCCGAGAGAGCGCGAAATCTTTCGGAAAGTGGACGATATACAAAGATGGAGCCGGACAATGACAAAAATGTCGTGAATCCGATTTACGAGTCGGGAGAAGGATGAGAAACAGAAATAAGATACAAAGGATTGAGCGCTTATTACCTGAGTGCATCCGTGGTCCATAATTGAAAGTATTTGACTTTCCAAGAAACAAAGCAAAAAACAAAGGCAAATACTTTCCAGTACAAACTGAGCAAAGGAAGGTTAACTAGGAATTTATTACATGGCTTTTGGTTGGTTGGCAGGTTGCTGTTCACATTACCTCGTCACTCGCCCGTCTGGCTTCTTGTTTCGAACGGTTAAACATCCATTTATTGAACTTTTATACAATTAGCTTTAAACAAAAGCAGTAACAGCGTTCCAGTACAATTCACCACTAGTAATTTTTCATTGTAGATACTTAATTCTCCTTGACTTTCATTAAAATCAGCTTGAAGATTTTCCCGCCCAAAACTCACTGGTCGGGAGTAGTGTATTGTTTCGGTCGGTCTAACATCGTACAATCTCGGACGGTTCAGCGACCAATCAGCATGCACAATTTTGTGCACGGAACGGCAACGAGCTCAGCCGTACAAAAATAATAGTAATACATCAATGCCCATTAGTTTGACTATCGAACAAGCACAAACATGTTTTTTTACAGTTTTTGAATAATTCTTATACATTGTAAACCCATTTGCGTTTTTGGATATGCAACAAAAACTGAGCAGAAATGGATAGTCAAGAAGACATTTAAACAAAATGTCTTCAGGAATTATACAAAAACGCTGGTAGTTATATGACCTCAGTTTTTGTTTTAGAAATTTTCCTGTTTTGCAGTAATTTCTTATTACTGGCATTCGTAATGATACTTTGACACGGAGCTGAATAACGCAAATTTAAGGAGGAAACGCCGTATTACCATATTGTGTCGTTATCTGTGCAGTTCAAACTTAACAGATGACGGCAAAATGAAACCTGTTAGTTAAAGGAAGATATGTTTATGACTGCGTTCTTTTATCGTTTCATAACTTCCCCTTGGCTGTCTAAACTTGCTCCAATTCCATAAATTTTCAGATAGGAATCATCCGAAGTTCTCTTAAGCGCTTGTTAACAGACTTTAAGCGGGTTATTTACTGTTATATCGGTCAAATTAAGCCAAACTCAGACTTATAATGAAATATCGATCATAATTATAATGTGATACTAAAATTCCTCAAAGAAACCCGAGTGCTATAACACGTCGCCTTTAAAAAGTTTAAAATATATACTAAATACAAATTTGTCGAGAAAAATGCAAAGTGATTGTTAGTTCTCTACGTTCCTTTTTGTATAGTTACAAATACAAGTGATTTTCAGCTTTGAATTTATTGAATTTCATAACATCATAGAGCCTCATCTTCTATCCTTTAACAAAGGAAACGTTTCTTTTTGGCGCTGTAAAATGAGTGTAACCGTGTTGGGTCATGAGATTAAAGATATCGAGGCCTATTAAATTCAAAGCACAAAATAACCGACATTTGTATTCAAATTAAGACCAAGTTGCCAAATTGAGAAAAGAATGAGCATTATGTTGGATCTTTTTTTCAACAAATGTTATCCCCAGTATATAATTTTAATCTGTTAAGAGTGATCTATGTTTTTAATTTTTCCCTTTTTTCTGTGCGAATCATTGCTAAGTCATAAATAACCATCTGATACATCAAACAATTCTGTAGTGTGCAATATTTGATCATGCTTTCCCTGGTCTGATTCCTTGGCTCTTGAAATACTCCACAGCTTGCTTCGGTACTTCGGCCAGCACAGCTTTGGCAAGAGCGACCGGGTCCTTAACAGAAAATATATTGCAGTAAGGTATTAATAATAAAGTTCTAAGTTTAATTATGAAATAAGTTTCCAGTGATTGGTCAGTTCCCGCGTTTATATCAGGCTATGTAAACACGGTTATGACATCAAAGCGCCGCTTGACGCCAGAATTTGTTTTTGGCGCGATTGGGTAGCTCTGATTGGTTTACTAACGTCAGAATTTGTTCTTGGCGCGAATGGGGAGCTCCAATTCGTTCATTAACGACAGAATTTGTTCTTGGCGCGAATCGGCAGCTCTGATTGGGTTACTGACGCCAGAACTTGTTATTGGCGCGAATGGAAAGCTCTCATTGGGTTACTGACTCCAGAACTTGTTCTTGGCGCGAATGAGCAGCTCTGACTAGTTTACAAACGACAGAATTTGTTCTTGGCGCGAATAGGCAGCTCTGATTGGGTTACGAAGACCAGAACTTGTTCTTGGCACGAATGGAAAGCTCTGATTGGTTTACGAACTAACAAGGAGAACCTAACATTTGATATTGAAAATATAGTTCGTTAGTCACAATTACTACTGCTTAATTCTTTGTTTATTTTATAAAAGAAATAGAAACTGTTTTGTTTTGTTTACACAGCCTAATGTAAACAGTCGGGAGAGGCTGGGAAAACTCGAAAGTTGCTCCGTACGCCCAAGACTGAACCTCGTGTTTACATCAGGCTATATAAACACGGCAAAACAATTTCTCTTTGTTAAATAATGTATAAATTCGATAATCTGTGTACGAAGAATAAATTCGTGGTCAACTCGACAGGCCTTTTCCGCCCAGTCGTTAGCCGTGCAAAAACTGAAGCCAAGATAGCCGCCCAAGTAGGACAATTTAGTACGTCAGTTTCAGTCCTCTCCGCCATCATGCAAGTCAGTTTCAGTCCTTTACACTACTCTGTACTCCAGTTTTTTTTGGCTGGGCTTCGAAAACATTCACAACCTCGGAAAAAGTTTTCGGACAACTTTTGAACGGTGATCTCCCCCCTATCAAACCTCTCAGGACGCATAGTACCACTAGGCCACTGGCAAGCCAAGTTTCATGGAATTATTTCTAGAACTTTTTATATACTTCACCTGTTTAAAATTACGGAATGGTACAAACTGAACGATATCCCTAGCAGCAGTTCCACTCTTCGGGCTGCTAAGACTGGAAATGAATATAAAGAAGAAGAAAAAAACAGAGAGAAAAGAAGTTCAGGAAAGAACAGCCTCAGTAAACCATGTGTAATGAACTAGCAAGGTTACAATCGAAGCACTGATGTAGAAAGAGAGACAGCTACAGAGACACAGAGACAGACAGAAAGAATGAGAGAGACAGCCAGAGCCAGAGACAGAGACAAAGAAAAAGACGCAGAGGCAGAAAAACAGAGACAAAGACACACAGACAGAGACAGAAAGAGTGAGAGAGGCGGACGGAGACAGAGACAAAGAGACAGAGAAAAGACAGATAAACAGATAGACAAAGCTTTATTTAACTACGGTGTTACATCAGTTTGCTAACCGCTTGACATGTAAGTTGTAAAAATAGAACAATAGAATACTGCGTAGACATGGTTAAATAAGGCAAAAAGTTTAATGGTTAATAACTGCTGTGACTGATCTCAAAGAATTTCAACGTTACGAGCAAAGGCCCTTTGTCAGAGAAAGAAACGTGTTCTCATTACATCTCTTTACATTGAAAATTACAGTAAGTATTAATAGATACACGAAAATAAATACATAAATTTATCGAAAGATTGTTAAATCAAAGGTGAGACCTATCATGATTTCTTAAACACTTTTTAAATAAGTTGAAGGATGTACTATTTCTTATCTCACTAGGAAGAATATTCCATAACTTAGCTCCATAGAGACAAAAAGATTGCGTGTGCGTATGCGTGTGTGTGTGTGTGTGTGTGTGTGTGAGAGAGAGAGAGAGAGAGAGAGAGAGAGAGAGAGAGAGAGAGAGAGAGAGAGAGAGAGAGAAGGGTAGGGACAAACAGATAGATAGACATAGATTGAGACACAGATAAAGATAGACAGAGACTGAGACAGAGGCAGAGACAGGAGTTAGAGAGACAGAAACAGAGACACAGAGAGAGAAATGAAAACACAATCGAAGTAATCAAGATGAAAAAATCAGATCTTACAATCCTTCATCACAATCCAATGCATTCATATCCTTGAAGTCAGCTTGTCCAACGCCAACAATGATCACAGACATCGGAAACCGAGACGCACGAACCAATGCATCAATGGTGTCGGACATGTCAGAGAGAACTCCATCAGTGAGTAACAGCAACACGAAATACTGCTAAACCAAAACAAAGTGATTTTCATTAACACAAGACTGGTCGATGACACAACATCCAATTAAGGGCAGAAAACAGCGAAGGCGACTTTATTAACCCTCTGAGACATTTTCTAGTCAGTTTTGTCGCCATATAATTGTCTTTTCTCAGGACCTCAGATTTCTCGTTTACCAAGGACGTCCTGGGAAACAAGAATCCTAAGCTCGATCCCAGACTATTCTCAGGATTTGACTTCTTAAATAAACCGCGGAACTTTGTCCGTCAATGTTTGCTAGAACAACAATCACTTGATTTGGTCGTGGAGCCTACCCAATCACGTGATTCAATCATGCGATTTGGTCGACTGCCACATTGTGTTGAAAAGGCGTCTACGTGCTGTTCTTCCTGCGATTTCTAAATACAGAGAAGTGAATTTAAAAACGAGGCGAAGCCGAGCTTTTTTAACGAGTTTCGAGATATCTAGAAACCGGAGGAAGAACACTTAACAATTGTTTGAAATTACTTCTCAAACGAACCAGTATTTTAGGCGAAAATCCAGCCAAAGTTGACAAAATTCAGCTGTAATCTTCCTCCGATTTCTAAATACGGATTAATTATGTATTTCTTTTGTTTTAGCTTTACGAATTATTAATGGTTGAAAAGGATATTTAATATCCAGAAGACAAAAAAGTACTGTCAAAGGAAATATGGAATCGCACCCAAAGCTAGGAACGAGTCAGTAACATAGCATCTAAATCTGGAACAATTACTGGATTGACGAAGCCTTACCGATGAAGTTCCCACTGCCTGCTCTGCGCTTTTTGCCTCTCGGTTTATGATTGGAGCCACGTTGGTTGGGCCATACAGTTCAACTGCACGAATACAGTTCTGGTAGGCTTCAACAATCCCTGGTACATCTGTTAACCAGTGAAAAGATCGTTAAGAAAATTCTTTTAGATGGCAAAGCGACTTGGGTAATACAGTCAATGTTGGAGAGAGGGAATACGGGGAAGAAAGCAAGGTAGGAAGAAAGAAAGGAAGGTAGGAAGAAAGAAAGAAGTGAAGGAAGGAAGGAAAGAAGGAAGGAAGGAAGGAAGGAAGGTAGGAAGGAAAGACGAAAGTAAGTATGGATGGAAGAAAGGATGGAAAGAAGGAAGGAAGGAGAGAAGGAAAACGGAGGAAAGGAGCGGAAAGGGGGCAGTAACCCAACAAGCAGGCGACGAAGCTTGTACGCACGGGTACGAAGGGAAGGGAATGGGACGAAAGAAAAGCAAAGCAAAGAAAAGGAGAGGAGAGGAAAGGAAAGGAAAGAAAAGGAAGGGAAAGCAAAGGCAAAGAATGGGACAGTCAATAAAGGATCCATTTCATACCTTGGCAATCAGGATTATTCGGATTAAAGTTCAACGCAAAGTCGTGAGAAATTTGGCCGTTAGGAAGTTTTGCACCAAAGCCAAATGCAGGAAACAGTTTGTCCCTACAAAAGGAATGGAAAATATTGAAAATTTTTAGGTTATAGTAGTTTGTTTAATTTTAGAATCATCCTCAGGGTAACATGAAGAGAAAACCTGATAAATTGACCTACACTGCTAAAGTCAACTAGAAAAGTTGACTAAAGCAGGATTCGAACTCTCGTCTTCGGGTTACCGGACCCCTGCTTTACCAATTGATCTATCGAGTTAACTGGGAACAGTGTGCTCGTTTTATCCAATATAAGTGCACTAGAGATTCTCGATTCTGGTTTACTTTAGCAGTGTAGATCAATTCATGAAATATTTTGCTCACGTTACCCTGAGCATGATTCTGAAATAGAGTCAGAACAATGCTGCACATCCTTACAAATATCCATTGTAAAGTTGTCACGAGAATCTTTCGTGCACATAAATTGGATAAAACGACCATACTGTTCCTAGTTGACTCTATAGCTCAATTGGTAGAGCAGCAATCCGGTAAACCGAAGATGCGAGTTCGAATCCCGCTGTAGTCAACTTTTCTAGCTGATTTTAGTAATGTAGGTCAATTCATGAAATTTTCTCTAGTCTGTTTAACGTGTTTAGTTTCGTTTGATAAAAGAGAAGCAGCAAAATCACACAGCAAAAAGATTTCAACAATAGAGAACAACAAGGACGCAAACAACAACAACACAAACAACAATAACAACAGCAACAACAGCAATAACAACATCAACAACAACACAAACAACAATAACAACAGCAACAACAGCAATAACAACATCAACAACAACACAAACAACAATAACAACAGCAACAACAGCAATAACAACATCAACAACAACAACAACACAAACAACAACAACACAAACAACACAAACAACAACACAAACAACAACAACACAAACAACAACACAAACAACAACACAAACAACAACAACACAAACAACAACACAAACAACAACACAAACAGCAACACAAACAACAACACAAACAACAACCAAGATAGCAACACAAAAGCAACAACAACAAAGAAAACAAGAAAGACAACAAAGATGACAACAACAAGAACATAGGCTGCTGTGGCATATCGATGTATCGATAATTATCGGGTTTTTTAAAGTATCGGTTATTCGGTATTTCAATTTAAAAATATCGATATACCGATAATCTCGAAATGTACGGTATTATCGGTATTGCGCGTACGCTAAAACCGATCATCACTGTTTTGTCGCTTCTTTACATTTAAAATTCTATCGAAGACTGCCTGCCAAACAATGCCGATAAGAGAAAGAAAGAATATGGTAGCGAATTTGCAGATGAACGTTTGAAATAATTGAAATTGATGCCTAGATGACCATGTCTTATGTTTTTGGTTCACGCTGTTTTTAGAGTTTTAGTTGAGCAATGAGGATCTCCCTTTAGAATAACATGTTTTGCGAACCTCTAATTGTTTTGAAACTGTTTTCCGATAAAATTTGCCTGGACTCTGGCTTAAAATTTAATGAATTCCCATCGCGGAAAAATATCAATATATCGATATTATCGGTATTTTTTTTTCGA
The DNA here is from genome assembly GCA_030142905.1 of Heliopora coerulea. Taxonomy (NCBI): domain Eukaryota; kingdom Metazoa; phylum Cnidaria; class Anthozoa; order Scleralcyonacea; family Helioporidae; genus Heliopora; species Heliopora coerulea. The sequence goes on along the minus strand of JASJOG010000067.1, from coordinate 1,049,011 downwards.
TAACGGTATTCGGTATTTTTTCAATACCGTAACAGCCAACAAGAACAGCCACAACAACTACAATAACAGGAACGACAGTGACAACAACGACAACAACTGGATGAGATTTGTGTAGTCTTGAACTGGATTGTTTGATTTCGCGCAACGTTTCGGAACCATCTTCTTCCATCTTCAGGCGTGGCGGAGTGGGCGAAATGTCGCGCAAAAATCAAACAGTCCAGTTCAAGACTAGACAAATCTCATCCAATTAACAACACTGAACCGACAATAAACAATTCAACGTTTCGACAACAACAACTCTTGAATGATAGATGAACATTCGTCAACGTTCATCTGAGCCCCCAAATGAAGTTCAGAAATCCTTTCTTTTTGTGGTTAGAGCTTGACGAACGTTCATCTGTCATTCAAAATATTTCCAAGCCCCCCAATTCCAGCATATGTCGCAACAACAACTCTCCCAGTACACGCAGCAACAAAAGCAACAGCAGTAATGCATCTTTAAACTCACGAGTCATAATCTCGGCACACTGTCCCGACAGCGACCAAAGCTTGAACATATTCGTTCGGACTATACGGACTAATGAAATGCAACGATGTCGGCTGCTGTGGGTGGCCATTGGATGCGGTAAAATCTATACCAACCTGGAAAGATCAACAACCTTCTGAATGAATAATACCACAGCGCGGTCAAGGTATGGTACAATGCAAGCATTGCTCCTGGCAGCACTCTCAACCCAAGAAACAATGTCTTAAGGTAATTATTTGACTACAAACAAAATAAAATAATTTGCAATACTTTTTAAAAACTCATTAAGAATTCATGAGGAAAATACAAAGGCAAATCATAACCGCGTCGTGTCTTTACGTCTGATGAAAACACGCTTACTTTCCCCCTCCAATTTTCGCGGATTAGAATATATTAATCTTTAAACTTTCTTTGTGAATTAGCGTTAAGGGTTTGTTTTTTAAGCCCTTTAAAAAAACTCACAGTACGTGTTTTATCGGATCTAAAACGCTCGGCTATCGCGTCGTGTTTTAAATCCGATCGAGCACAACTCCTCATTTTTCACGCATTAAATAAACTACAAGATATGAACACATTACACAGATGAGACTTTCATAACGTAAATGTACTGAAAATGATCGGTCCAAAATTTTTTTTATTTAGCAGCCCGATGAGACTTTCTGGAACTGCAGCAAAGCCACGAACTATCAACATATAACAGTAAAGCTACTTTATGCCAATGAAAATGTGTAAAGTGTTCTATTTGTTGTAAAATGTCAATCAATCAGTTATACTTGTGATTAGAACGGAAATATTAGTTAAGAAACCACAGAGAATTACGTAAAGGAAATACGTCAAAGATACAGAATTACGTAAAGGAAATACGTCAAAGATACAGAATTACGCAAAGGAAATACGTCAAAGATACAGAATTACGCAAAGGAAATACGTCAAGGATAGAGAATGTTTTCCCGTGTTCTATTATAAATACAAGCTGTAAATAGAGAAGGGGAGTTGGTTGGAAACGAGTAGGTTGGATCGTAGTAATAAACGCATTTGAAAAATATACAGTCCCAAGTTGTCTTGAATCAACGAGCCAGCACGAGCGCAACCTTCTATCGCAAGCAGGTTGGGCGACACGTGGTCCTTCGAGCCGGATCAAAGATTCAAGAACGTGAAGTAATAGTAGGAGCAGAATGTCCGAATTGACGAAAAAACGACGAGCGAGAAGTGGACATCGAGCGTATGTCACAAAACAACTCGCGAGAGTGAAAGAACTGACAGAGGACCTCTCGGCTAACAACACGACCGCTCTCAATCAATTGAAGCTCACACTCGCCGAGAAGATTGAAACGATATCTCGACTGGACGAACAGATTCTCGAGTCTATAGAAGACGAGGACATAGATCGAGAAATTGAGGAGACCTCCAATGTCAAGTCTGAAATCTACGGGGGCATCGCAGCCATAGACGAAGTGTTGGCGCGGCCAAAGCATCAAGAATCCCACCCAGGAACGGAGGTAGTTTCTCCATTGAAAGCAAATTCTTCAGCGCGCGTGAGACTGCCGAAGCTGGAAACGAAGACGTTCAATGGGAAGATCCAGGAGTGGACTGAGTTTTGGGACTCCTTCAGAAGTGCGATCCACGAGAACGAAACCCTTAACGACGTCGACAAGTTCACATACTTGCGTGGAGCCATTGAAGAACCTGCGAAATCAGCCATCGCCGGTTTCTCACTGACAGAGGCCAATTACAAAACGGCTGTTGAACTTTTGCAAAGACGGTTTGGCAACAAGACGATAGTGCAGCGAGCTCATATTAATGAACTGGTAAACGTGAAGCCAGTGTTCAACGCCAAGGACAGCAAACGCTTACGCCGTTTCTTCGACGCAGTTGAAAGCAACTACCGCAGTTTACAGGCCCTTGGTGTCGAAGAACAGTCTTACTCCGCAATCGTTGTACCTTCCATCCTGAACAAACTACCAGAGATAGTTCGCTTGACGATTACTCGAGGCAAGAAATACTTGGAATGGACGATGAAGGAACTTGTCGAGGCACTTCATGAGGAAGTGGAGTTAAGAGAAAGTCATGTCCTGGCGGCCGGATGTGAAAACGACGAGGAGGACTACGAGAAGCGACGACGTTCCCCGTCAACAGCGAGCGCCCTTATGGCCGGACAAGGAGAAAGAGGTAGCTGTGCCTATTGCCTTGGGAACCACAGCCACGGAGACTGCAAGAAGGTGATGGACAGAAAGGAACGAATGACATTGCTACGCAAGTATAATCGATGTTTTAAATGTATTCGTAAGGGACATTTAGCTAGAGATTGTAGAGCAAGTATTAAGTGTAGTGCATGCGGGGGGTCTCATGATTTATCTGTTTGTGAGAAACCGAAAGAAGAAAGGCAAGAAAGCAAGACCGTAGCTAATAACAACGTAGTCAATGCTAGCCCTAGTAATCTGCATGTCGGTACGGTTAGCAAAGTCGCGTTGCAAACCGCGCAAGGAATAGTGAAGGGCGAGAAGAGAAAAAGAATTAGGATTCTTTTTGATTCTGGGAGCCAGAAATCATTCGTGACCGCACGACTAATGAACGAGGCGGGGTTGACTGTGCGTAGGAAGGAGTGGCTAGAAATTAACACGTTCGGCGGAAGGGTGACGGAAGGCGGTTTAAGGTCGGTTGTGGGTGTTGAAATCGAACCTATTTGTGGTGGAGGCGGCGTGTCCCTTGAGACTTATGTTGTGCCAAAGATATCTGAGGTTAAAAATGATCGTCTTGATTTGGTTAAGCATGAGTACGCGCATTTGAAGGATTTGTGGATGTCTGATGTATGTAAGGATAGGGTTTCATTGGAAATTGACGTTTTAATTGGTGCTGACAATTTGTGGGCCTTTCAGAGCGGTAAGGTTTTGCGAGGAAGGGTCGATGAGCCAGTAGCGGTTGAGACCAGTCTGGGTTGGGTCTTGTCAGGGCCAATGAAGGGATGTGACATAGATGGCGGCGTCAATGTTAACCTTGTCACGCACGAGAACGTGAGCAGCATGAACCTTGAGGGAGAAGTTCAAAGGATGTGGGATTTAGAAACCTTAGGCATTAGGGAAGGTAATGACGTGCACGAGGCGCTGATAGACAAGATAAGATTTAATGGTGTGAGGTATGTAGTCGAATTGCCTTGGAAACAAGGCCACGAGACGTTACCGACGAACTATGCAAACAGCTTAGCGCGGATGAAAGGTCAGATAAAGAGACTTAGGAAAGAACCAAATGTGTTGGGAGAATACGACAAGATTATTAGAGAGCAGTTAGATGCAGGTGTAGTTGAAGTTGTAGCGGAGCTAGACGAGAAAGAAGGTGTTCATTATCTGCCTCACCAAGCAGTTGTTCGTAGAGATGCGAAAACCACAAAGTTAAGGGTTGTATATGACGCTTCTTCTAAAGAGGGTAAAAGAGGTACGAGCTTAAATGACTGTCTGCATGTGGGTCCATCTCTTACCCCAATGTTGTATGACATCTTGCTAAGATTCAGGGAAAATCGAATCGTGGTAGTTGGCGACATAGAGAAGGCATTTCTTAACATAGAGGTTGATGAGAAAGATAAGGATTACTTGAGATTTTTGTGGGTAAAGGATGTTTTAAATGGAGATGCAGAAGTGGTTGTTTATAGATTCTGTAGAGTAGTTTTTGGTTTGAATGCCTCGCCATTTTTGTTGAACGCGACCCTGAGGTATCACATAGAGAAATTTAGCGATGTTGATCCAGAGTTTGTCAGGAAGATGTTGCACAGTTTTTACGTAGATGATCTTGTGTCTGGAGGTGAAACAACAGAAGAGGTCATTAATTTGTATGAGAAAGCTAAGATTAGAATGGCTAGCGGTGGTTTTAGGTTGAGGAAGTGGTTGACGAATGACGCAGGTTTGAGGCAGCGGATACAGGATAGCGAAGGTGAGAAAGAAATCTCAGCGAACATCACCAGGTTAGATGATGTTGAGACTTACGCAAAGTCTAGTTTAGGAGGGAAAGAAGGTTACTACGAAAAAGTTTTAGGTTTAAACTGGGATTGCGATAACGACACGATAATGTTTGACTTGTCGAAATTGGCGGAAAGAGCAGAGCGGTTATCCATAACAAAGCGGAACTTGTTAAGTATTTTGGCTGGGTTATTTGATCCCTTAGGCATAATTAGTCCGGTGGTTGTCCCCATGAAGGTCTTATTTCAAGAGCTGTGTGTTAAGAATGTTGAATGGGATGAAGAGTTGGCCGGCGATAACGCAAAGAGATGTAGTGAATGGGTCAGGGACGTGAAGGAAGTGAGATGAAGTACTGTCGTGCGAGTTACACGGGTTCGGCGACGCTAGTGAAAAGGCTTATTGCGCAGTTGTTTATTTCGTATATCGAACGCCATCGGGGGTCCACGTTCGACTGTTGACAGCAAAGACTCGAATTGCGCCACTTAAGGCACTTAGTATTCCACGCCTAGAGCTAATGTCGGCTGTGATGTTAGCGCGGTTAATGAATTCTGTCAGGAATGCTTTGAAAACACAGGTCGAGTGCGTTAAAACTAGGTTTTGGCTAGACAGCAAAACTGCGCTCTGTTGGATTCGTAATCAGGGTGAGTGGAAGCAATTTGTACGCCACAGGGTTAATGAAATTTTGAAATTGTCAAGCAAAAAGGACTGGGGGCATTGCCCGGGATTAGACAACCCGGCAGACTTAGGATCCAGGGGGGTTCTTCCGTCGAAATTAAAAATGAATTCACTTTGGTGGGCCGGTCCAGAATGGCTGGGTAGTGTAGACGAGGCTTGGCCAAATTATGAAGTTGTAGCAACCGAAGAAAGTAAGGAAGAAGAAAAGAAGTCAGTAGCGATGGTGGCTAGCGTGAAGGAAGTTTTGGCAGTCAGTAACATTGTGAGCATCGAGAAATATAGCGTCCTAGAGCGAGTACTGAGAGTAACTGCGTGGGTCAGTCGGTTCGTACGGAATTTGAAGGCTAGTGCAGAAGGTGCCGAAAGACAGACAGAGAGGTTAAGCAGAGAAGAGTTGCTAAAAGCTGAGAGGGTCTGGATAAAAGCAGTCCAGGCAGAAATGAGGAAACAGGAAAATTTTCAGCAGTTAGAAAAGCGATTTCAACTTTTTGAGGAAGATGGAGTATTGAAGTGCAAGGGAAGATTAGCAGAGTCAGATTTAGCTGAAGAGACGAAGTGCCCGATCATTTTGCCCAAGGATAACAGGTTGACAGAATTAATAATTTGGAAATGTCATGACAGAGTGTACCACGGTGGGTTGAGGGCCACTCTAGCCGAAGTGAGATCGAGATATTGGATACCTAAGGGCAGGCAAAGAGTAAAGGCAGTGATAAGTAAATGCACGGTGTGTAAGAAGTTAGAGGGGATGCCTTATCAGGCGCCAAAGCAGGCAGATATACCAGGCTTTCGCGTGAAAGAAGCAGTAGTGTTTGGTAAGACAGGTGTAGACTTTGCGGGTCCGCTGTTCGTGAAAGAGGGAGGTGGTGGTACAGCAAAGGTCTACATTGCTTTTTTCTCGTGCTGTGTGAGCAGGGCCCTTCATTTGGATCTGGTCAGGAGCCTTTCGGCGGCAGAGTTTTGGGGTTGTCTGCGTAGGTTTTCAGCACGGCGCGGTACTCCGTCATTGATGATCTCGGACAACGCTAAGACGTTTAAGGCGACCGCTAAAGCCTTAAAGAAGCTCTACGGCAGCGAAACGGTACGAGAGTATCTTGAAGGGAACAGAATTGAGTGGAGGTTTAATTTGGAAAGAGCACCATGGTGGGGTGGCTTTTTTGAGAGGATGGTTCGTTGTGTGAAAAGATGTTTAAGAAAAGTCCTCGGACACGCGAGGTTAAATTTCGATGAGTTGTTGACGACGGTAGTGGAAATTGAGGGAACATCAAACTCAAGACCACTAACCTATGAGTATAATGAGGTGGGTTGTGAGGTACTGACGCCATCACATCTAATGTTTGGTAGACGGTTGAAGTCAATGCCAGACGATGATGTTGATGATAAAAGCGAGGATGAGACGAACTGCGGCAGGCGATTTAGGTATCTGGCAGAAAAAAAAGCAGCACCTTTGGAATAGGTGGCGGAGGGAGTATTTGGTTGATTTGAGAGAATTCCATCGAGGGAAGCTAGAGAAGCACACTAATGGCGTGGAGAAGGGAGATGTTGTTGTCGTTTATGAGGATAATGTTAAGCGAGGCGATTGGAAGATGGCTGAAGTGACTGAGGTAATTTTAGGCAGGGATGGGCAAGCGCGTGGAGCAAAGGTTAGAATGGTTCGAAACGGAAAAGTTGTGTATTTAAGTCGCCCAGTTCAAAAACTGTACCCGGTTGAAATTAGAAGAGATAACAAAACGAAGGAAGATGGGAGCAAGACGAGTGATCAAAATAATATGAAAACGGTGAGACCAAAAAGAGCAGCGGCGTTAGATTCAAGGTGGAAAACAAAGAGAATGATCAATTTGTAATTGACTAGCTGCGCTAGTCAAGGTGGGGAGTGTGTTGTAAAATGTCAATCAATCAGTTATACTTGTGATTAGAACGGAAATATTAGTTAAGAAACCACAGAGAATTACGTAAAGGAAATACGTCAAAGATACAGAATTACGTAAAGGAAATACGTCAAAGATACAGAATTACGCAAAGGAAATACGTCAAAGATACAGAATTACGTAAAGGAAATACGTCAAAGATACAGAATTACGCAAAGGAAATACGTCAAGGATAGAGAATGTTTTCCCGTGTTCTATTATAAATACAAGCTGTAAATAGAGAAGGGGAGTTGGTTGGAAACGAGTTGGTTGGAAACGAGTTGGCTGGAAACGAGTAGGTTGGATCGTAGTAATAAAAGGATTTGAAAAATATACAGTCCCAAGTTGTCTTGAATCAACGAGCCAGCACGAGCGCAACCTTCTATCGCAAGCAGGTTGGGCGACACTATTTTCAAACGACAGACAGAATAGAATTATTAACGAAGTTTCTCTGGGAAAGTCAAATAGCTAGCAGCTTTCAAACAATTGACCACCACCGTAATTATTAGTGAAAATTTTCTTATGAAAATAGTAACGTATATAAAGGTAAACACTCACCGTAAAATTCACCTGACAGCCTCCCATAATATAATCTAAGAAAGTGTAATTTTTTCGAATCTAAATGGGGGAGAACAGTTCGTAAGAAAGTTGTATAAAACCTGACCAACCATGTCCTCAAACTGGTTGAGTGTTGGCTAACGTCAGACAATTTTACTTGTCAAGGGGAAACCTCTTGGACAGGAAAGGGTTAAAAACAATGTCCTTGACCCTTTCGGGCCCATACCCGACTTTTGTATTATACTCCGACTAACGCCAGACAACTTTACTCGTCAAGGGAGACGTCTCGGTCTGGAGTGAGTTAATTTTATCTACGTCAAATGTTTTTGGTCTGAATCTGACTTTTATTATTTAACACTGGCTAACTCCAGATGTATGTAATCGTCAAGGAGGGGAACGTCTTTCGACCTTTCGCTGGTAATAAATATATATAATAAAACCGATGATCTAAAGATTTTGTTCTATGTCTTACCGTGAAACTAGTCAGATACAGAACTCCTGAATTTACGTATTTCTTCTTTTTCTCCTTCTTTTTGGCATTGATTAGAGGAAATGAGATCTAAAGTGAAGAAAATGAACATGCTATTTCTGCCTTATATATCCAATTTCTCGTAATTAGAAGTAATATGACGTGAGGTTGTTACTTGCTAAGGATCCTTTCGTGCACGAAGTGCATCTACGGAGCTAAATTTCTTGTAACAACCCCACCACTATGGTTGACCATAAGCCTTACCATACCACATCACACCATTCCATATCACACCGCATCACACCACATCGCACCACATCACACCACACCACACCACATCACACCACATCACACCACATCACATCACACCACACCGCGCCACACCACATCACACCACACCACATCGCACCACATCGCACCACATCACACCACATCACACCACATCATACCACATCACACCACATCACACCACATCATACCACATCACCATATACCACACTATATACCATTACATCTCATTTCGTTTTCGATCTCTTATAAAAAACAACAAATTTAATAGATTTTTCTAAAGATTTATACCCACTTTAGACCATTTGAAATTATTCTGGAGAACTATTTCTTGTAAATTTAATGATTTTCAAGTATGCATAGTTTTTTTATGCACTACACCATAACATCAGCAAGCTTATTCTAATAAAAACTTTAGAAACTTATGCATGAACACACATGTACATTTGTAAGTTGTGTTGTCATATGTAAATGTCCTTTATCATCAAATCTTACCTCTCTGTCTTTACCAGGCACCAGATCTCGTAACGTCGCTTCGAAAGTCCCAATCAGGTCGTGCTCTGTGTCGTTGTCCCAGTCAAAACATTCAAACTGAATAAAAACAATAAAACAAGCTGTTTGCTATTACAAAATGTTGTTTGTCGTAGTATGCTTCATGCTTAATTTCTTAAAGATGTCGGTTGGTAATGGTTTTTACTTATAACAACCTGATACATGAATAGATTGCTTTAAGTAACCTCACACAAAAAGAGCAAGCCAACTTTGCCTGGCAACTAGTGGAAATTTCAGAGTCATAGCTTGAAAAATCATACTAAACACCAGCCATATTTCACAGATCCTAAATCTTAGAGCAAAACATCATCGATTTCATGTAATGGACAGGTTTGGTAACTCATCAGCCAAACGCCAAAATAACACTCATTAACATAAATCCAATTCTGAAAATATTGTTGCGAATCTTGTGCGTGGTCATAAAAACTAGGAGATACAACATTCCAGATATACCAATCTTATCTTTCAATAATGTATATCGACGAGCCTCGTCGTCTGTCAAAGTATAGAGACATGGCTGACGTCATTTCATTTTGTATTAGATTACAGGGGCAAGGATGACGCCACGAATACTCGAAAAAAGCTTGGTTACTTGATAAAACCAATAAAAAATAGCTGTCGTGTCTCTGTACTGCAATAGGAACATTCATGACGCCATTTGAATCGGAAAAATGCCAGAAAATTTCATTCAGGCATTTTTCCGGTTGAAATACCGTCACTCATGTTTCTATCACAGCACTAGGAACTCTTATGTAATTTTGTATTTGTTAAGGCCGGTTTATATGTGCAGTATTGTACGTTGCGGTAGTCCTACTGGTTTATGGAACAAACCAATGGCAGTCTATCAAGCAAGATCATAAGAATCTACTTTTGATTCGCTGCAGTTAGTCCTTGGTGCTCTCGTGAGTTTATCACATACACGAAGATGTCAGTCGTGTGGTACAAAACGGCAAGTGTAAACTGGCCTTTATTTTTGCTAACAAAACTTCTTTCCAACAGTTTTCACCACCTCCATAACGCGAACACAGACTAAAATGTCCTCGACGTCATGGACAACTTAAGTATTTCTATTCAAAGACATACTCCGATACCACATTAAAGCCTATCTTTCAAGTACATGTTTCATCAAACTATTTTAAAATGAAACCTCTGCTTTCGGTCCAAATTTTGGCAGTTAGGGCCATTTCATACGTAGCACAGTTGTCTCATTTTATTAAGACGAATTTAATTCATATTAGCTTCGTCAATTTGTTGACGTAAATGCGTGTTTATTTCATACGACGAATTTAACTTAGACGAATTTAATCATTTTCAAATCTTCGTAAGAACAACCAGTGCTCATGACAAAGAACAAAACATTTGATCATGGGCTAAAAAGAATGTATATTATCACAATTTATGCATTTAATTCGACGGGACGTTAGGACGTCGTCTGAAACCAACACGCATTTCAGACGTTGTATTCGTCGAATTACGAGGAATAAAACGTCTTTGACGAATTTAATTCGTTTCATACGTCGTATAACCGTCGCATTAAATCAACTGAATTAAATTCGTCTCAATCAAATGCCACGATTGTGTAACGTATGAAGCAGACCTTAACAAACATAAAACTATGGCGAATCAAGCAACCGTTACAAAGCAGTTTTATCCTTTCATTATTATTTTTCATCGTTTTGTAATTCAAAATGGCGATTGAACAATCAAACAAGTTTCGCTAAACCCAGTTTAATGACACGTACTTCACTGCCGAGGAAAGGGCAAAACACGATGGCTTCTTGGATTCACTCATCAGCTCACCTTGATTTTTCTGTCGTAGTCGGAATTGCACAATTCAGCCATGGGAATCTCCACCAATTTCCACGACGGGTTTAACGTGTTCTTACAGACCTTACAAAACAAAGGAAGAAAAATGGTAAATAGCATATAAAATGAAAATGTTCCAAACACATCGCTAACGCCTAAAAGGCGGAATTGTATACGGATTTCGATGCATTTGATCTTAGTGCCCGAATATCGGCCAATGTTTATTCAACTATCATCAGAAAATAGAATGTTGCGTGGGCAAAGTCAAACAACCTGGTAAGGTACTTTCGCATTGTGATTGACATGACAGAAAATTTTCGATGTCGGTGGGGAAAGCAACATTGAAAAATCATTTTTCCTTAACAGGAGAAATCCTCGTATTTCATCGATATCTATATTAATAAACAGAGGATATTTCATGATCCTACAAACTTAGTTCTTTAATTTTGCAACGTTACTTAGTCACTATGACATCTTCAAGAAATGAAAATTTACATTTCTCTTCATCTTTTGTAAAGTTACGCTAGAGTTTTAAGCATAACTTGAACCAAAGTTGCTAACTGTATAAAGAAAACTACGCCAACGTTTTATCATTCTTCAGATTTTACCAAAATTATGAAATCATTGGAGTACTTTCGATGCAGATTTTTGTCAAAAAGGCCGCATTATAACAATGTTTAAAGGTTTCTAAAATCAGTACATAGCTTCTTAAGGTATAAACAGCGCAGAAAAACAACAGAATACTTCAATCCTCCATAAAAAAACTCCAAAATCCTTCCGTCGGCCATCAACTAGAAGTTTGACAGTGACAATACCTCGGTCTTGTGAACGACAACTTTACTTCCGTCTGGTAATTCCTTTGATATCACAAGATAAGGATCAGATTTCCCAAGGAAATCCTGAAAAAGATAAACGCGTTCATTGCTTAAATAGCAAACCACTTAATACCCAAAGTAGTCGTGAACTGTAGTATTCTCTACTTGCTCAAAAATGATAACACCACATTTCATCAATTATAACTCAAATATCGAATGTGGGATCCTCTCATTGTCTTCACTGAAGATACCGCGCAGAACTTCATACTTATAGTGGACTGGCATTAAAGACCTCAGACATAATGGGTCACAAATGGGTTACTAAGAAGCTTCAGCTGAAGAAATTAAAACCCGTGTCAAATATCTATTTGGTGCATAGGTTATCTAAATTTATTTCCAAACATTACAATCACCTTTTTGTCCAAGTTTTTCCCATTAAAGACCATCTGAACAATTTCATTAGTGTCGTTTATTTCTTCAGCAAGGACCTGAAGAAGAAGAATACAAAGCACATCACTAGAAATGTTTTCATACGATTTTGTCCGAGTTTTTCATAACGCGAAGGCTGATACTGTAAATCCTATGTAGAGGACGAACAAATCGACATTAATAAACAGTTCATTTCGGTATTTAAGTGCTGAGATGGCTGCACAATAAATGAGATAGACGAAGCTCGTTAGCGGTAAATTAAACAATGGAAGAATAGAGCTATTTCGAAAGTGAAGCTTATAGGAAAGCGAGTTTCATAAGAGGAGATATAGCTATACTAATTGGACATAAGATATAAACTTACCGTTATGGTCCCAGCATTTTGTTTGTTCTTTCTTGTTAACTTTTCCGTGTAGTTTTTTCTGGATACAATCTTTACCCATAAGAGAGTAATGAAGAATGAGAAGCCAACAAAACATTGAAGGTCACAAAGACATAAAGCTGTACAATTTGTACGAATTTTTGCTGGCAATCTTAAGCTTAGAATCGCAGGATGTTTATCAGACCGATCAGCAGACCACTCAGCCAAACAGTGCGGTTCTGCCGGCATTTTACCCCACGCTTCCAACTTAAAAAAGTCAAAGCTATTGCTTGGTATAGTAGACTTTACTTATCCATTATAAGTTAAGATACTTATAACAAATACCGATTGACCGAGAACGAAGACCACAAGCGAAAGTATTTGCCTGAGGTTTTCGTACAGACCGAAAGATTCAGGAGCGAGATCTGTGCTGAATACGGAGTAATGAGCAAGTAGAGGTCAATAAGATACTTACTGTACGGCTTTTGGCTGTTTCCTTACCTAGTAACTTGTTCGTTTAGTTCGTGTTTCCACCTACTCAACATTTATTTATCGTACTTTTACTAAATTAGCTTTCAGTAAAATCAGTAATAGTACTCCAGTATATTTTAGCATTTAGGATTTTTCAAATATATGGATACTTAGTTCTCGTTAAATTTCATTCAAATCAGCTCTAATAAATAAAAAACGTATTGAACCGGGCGATCCAATGTCGTCAAATATCGCGAACCGTTCAACAACCAATCAGCATGTGTAATTTTTCATACGGTACGGTCTGAAACGCGAACTCAGCCATATAAAACCATTTAATATAACAAATTATTGGTGATTATTGAAAATCCCGGGTATTGATTGGCCTCATAATTAGTGCTATTACACAACTTTCTTTCAGATAATCACCAGTGTAATTATACTGAAACAATTGTTCGCCTTGGGCTCAGTGAACATTATTTTGAACAATCCCAGAGACAAAGTCGAGGGAATTATTCAGCAATATTCACTTCGCCTTTGGCGAATAATTGTTTATTAATATTTCACTAGTGAAATACCAAACAAGTGGGGTTAACATTAAGTAGTCCAGTATATTGGCCTTCGTGTAGTTTACCGGAATACTGCAAAAGTATTTTGTCAAACTCAACGTCAACTGTATTTTGTTTGAGCTCTTGTCTTGATGCTTTTGCAGACATTTCATTTCAGCCCGGAAAGTTTGGAACATCTTCAGCTGTTAAAATCTTGACAGTTACTAAGCTACTGTAACTTTATCATATGGTAATTCTTAGGCAGTTCTACTTCTCATTTTTCAAAGTTTCACTTTCCGACGCGAACCGATCAGATTCCAGGGATATTTCTATTCAGAGCTCCAAGTACCACAAGAATATAATAAAATTTTGTGACTAATTATTGCAAGGTGTGTCTTCACCCAATATTTTTGGCATTATTTTAATTGCGATGGCCAGTGGCAAGGTCTTGGGGGAGAGTCAGAGTCCCAACCACTCACTTTCAGAAATATGGTCAGTTGAAGATACATGCTGTGGAGAGGGGGGGGGGTGTTACAGTTTTCCTTGATATAGTAGCATAATTCCACCACCAGGAAAAGGGCTAAAAAGCACTTTGGAGAAACATTAACAGTAGGTTAGAGTGTACAACTAAGTATTTCCCCAGACCTCTCAGTACCTAGTATTTGCCTTTGACTAGCATGGTTCTCTGGATCCTCTATTTACTTTACTATGGCCATGCCCAGTGCCATATCAAGTGGTGGGGTGGTACTAGGGCACTTGCTTCAGGCACAAGCCATGCCAGTGGCTCTTCACTGTAAAGTTTATGAGAAAACCAACCTGCATCATTGGGAAACATCCACCATCTTACACAGATAATATGCTATCAGTCAATAGTACTACAGTGTTTATAAAGTACAGTAGGGTTCAACTATTCGGTACTTACTTGGCCCAAAGTGCATTCCAAACTTCCTAGATAATCATCATCATCCAGTCTGACGCTTTCATTATCAACATCATAAACAGTAAACTTTAGTTTTTGCACCATCTCAAAGTAGTAATTTATGGTAATGGTTTTCGAAAACTCTGGATTCAAGTTGTTTCCCACTCGTTCTGTCCTTCCGTACTGCAAGAAATAAAGATGCCAGGGGTTGGTAAGGATTATTGATCAGTGGAAAATTCCATGAGCTGGCCTCATCTGGAACATTCATACTCCAAAAGCTAAATGTCATTCCATTATAAAGGGCTTTACATTTTATGAAATAACATTTCTGTGGAAAGTTTCTTACAAGACAGGTCTTTCAAAACTTTTTAGGTGAGTGGCTAAGTCACAATGAAAAAACTATAAGTATTTCATACATTAATTAATTTAGTGCATTCTTAATGTGTTTTCAGTGTTTTCTCAGTATATTTAATTGTAGTTCATTTACCAAATGACAACTTTCTGCCATGCTAGTCTGAAACACATGCCCAGGTTAAGGAGCTACTGTCAGGGGCACAGGAAGCTTGTTGAAGTTAGAGGGTTCTGGAGGAAAATTTAAGTTCAAGATGGGCATGTTTTCGTAAATGCTTACATCAACTTTATTGTTGACAACGCTGAGACAATACTTATAGTTTTACACTTATGGTAATGAATATTATAGAGGATTGCTAATTTATTCATCACAAGACTATATATACAATCATAAAATGTTGTAGCTCTTTTAGCCTTTAATTTCAACTATGCTAAACGTGACCATGTGTTCATCAGTTTTAATGGCATCTGTATGCAACTCTTGAATATAATCAAGTATCAACTGTTGTTAATACTATGCCGTTGGATTAGATTTTTAAATATTGCCTACTTTAATTTTGAAATGCAAGTGCATGTGATGATAAAAATTAAAAAAACACTTTGCTTATTGTTACCATATATGTTTTTAAGAGGGCAAAACAATATTGCATTATTAACATCATTAACTCTTTCCAGACTTTACTCTGGCTAACTTTTGACTATTTTACCTATCAGTGGGAGATCTACCATCATGAAAGACTTAAAAATTATCATTACATGTATATTAATAATTTTCAGATTAGTGTTGAACCATTAGAATTTAAAAACCCAAAAAGTTGAGGGAACTGCAGAAATTTAAGAGAGTAATAAATTGATGTTTTGACCAAAAGCCCTTTGTTGAAGTTTGGTTGGTTTCACATTTCAATCTGATGAAGGACTTTCACTTAAAACATCAATTTATTCTTCTCTTACAATTCAGTAATTCCCCTATCCTGATGACTTTTCAAACCTTACATATCATTTTACCATTACTAATGCAGCATTCCACTAACTCTACTAGCCAATCATAGGTGATGCTACAGGGGTGCAGAGGGGGCAACAGCTCCCCCATTGTAGAACCTTAGCCCCCCTGTTAGGGAAAAATTAACAATCTGTTGGGGAAGTTTCACTGATGAACACATTTATATCTTGTACAAACTAGAACCAGTTGTTATTGATTCAGCCAAGAAAGATAGCAGACTCTTCTAAATCTAAAGAGCTGTTTATACAGGTGATTCTTCTTGTAATTCTTCTCATCCTGAAGCATGCGATTGAGTAAACAACTTGCCAAAAAAATTGTACTGTATAGCTTTGCACAAATGAACCACAAGTTAATCCACTCAAATGCAAGTTTCATAAAGCTAAAAATTACAGATTATTCTTGCAAAAAAATGTGATGTTTTTGACCTTCAAATAATGAAATTATAAAGGGGGTGTGGTCATGGCATTTAAGGTTTAGCCCTCCTGTTATGGATGTTAGTCCCTGTGTCGGGGAATTCCTGGCATCACCACCATGGCCAATGGGAGACCTACTGTTGGGAGAGTAAAGTATGTTTTATTCAAGTTAATCACAATAATTTCTAATTATTTTTTAGTGCTTCAGTAATTCATCTCAAGTCTTGCACTAGTTTATTAACTGAAAATGACCTCTTGATCTATCGAAACATGTATTGGATTAAAAGACTAAAAACTATCTTATTCACCTTTAAGCTAAATTTTGATGTGAACGGTCATCCTGCGATTTATTTCCAACATAAAAATTTTTCAAATGGAATTTCTTTATTTTAACATCAAAGTTTAAATTTTCCTTTGTGCCAAATACACTGAATCAATTGGGACCAGAGTAAGAACAGTATAATGTACTGCTATACCGGTCTTGAGAAAAACACTGTTTCACTGACGCTCCTAACCGAGAATGTCAAAGTTGACATTTCACAGGTGTTCAAATGAAACATGGCACACGTCACGGTCAAACCCAGTTCAAATTACAACACCCTTAACTCCTTCCTTCTCAAGTTTGAATACCTTCTCAAAGTTAACAGAATTACAAAACCGAAGCTAAAATATAAAGTTTTGTGACATGTTTGAGGAAGTTGATCGTCCAGGTTAGTCTCTCTCAAGACTACACTAACCTGGACGATCAACTTCCTCAAACATGTCACGATTCTCCCAGGTTCAAACCATTTACTTTAATATAAAGTTTTATCGCTATGGTAACCAAAAATTCAAATTTCATCCTGCAAATTTAATTTTACGGTATCTGGAGGTCTACAAACTTGAAGTAAATAGAGCAATCGAATAATTCAAGTTTTCAGCACATAAATTACATGTATTTTCATTACTCAAACAATACGTCTCAATCTGAACAGCCATCCTTAAAATTTATGACTCCAGCTTTGGGAATATCAAAGGGTGAACATTTAGTAGCTATATTTGTTGTTTTAATAGTCAAACTACAAGTAATATATGTCCCATAGGGCCATAAACTGTCACGATTATACAGAATCATAGCATACCTCCGTCCACTTGTCTCCTTGCTGGATGTACACGGCGCACAAGGGATCTGATTTAGAAAACGTATCTTTATCCAGTAGCCCTTTGCAAGATATATGCAATGCAACCTTGGTTACACAAGCTTCCATTTTAAAATACTTTGTTCTTCTATGTCAATGAAGACTGAAAAGGAAAATTATGCAAGCTGAGGAAATTGCGACAAGTCTACCTCCTGTTTCATCTTCGGGCAACTTCGGAAAACATCGTAATGATTGCCGTACTTTTCCGATGGTGGTGGTTACAGCTGGTTTGCCGCTTGCTTCTCTTTCTCTTTCCCTATTTACTTTTCTTCTTATTTTTCTGTCTTTTTCCTTTTTCTTTTCTTTGTTTTTAATTTTTTTTTAATTCAAGGAGGCATTTAACAGGTACAAAAATGTTCAGCTGGCAATTCTGGTCTGTTCTGTAACGGGGTATAAATACAATCAGCTTCACCTTCTTTACTTCATTATGAAATAACACGCGTCCAACGCACGCCCTGATTGGACGAGCCTCATTTTCTCCCAGAGTGCAGACACGGCTGACGTGATTTTCATTTTCTTTTAGAGGACAGAAACATGGATGACATCACAAAAACTCGAGAAAACCTTGGTTATTTTATAAAACAAACAGAAAATAGTTTTTGTGTTTCTGTTCCGTGATAGAAACATGAATGAAGCCATTTCAACCGGAAAGATACCAGTGAAAACACTCGGCTACACCTCATGTTTTCACTAGGAATTTTTACGGTTGAAATGAAGTCATGCATGTTTCTATCACGGCACAGAGACACTCATGCAATTTTCTATTTGTTAAATACAGAACGGCCAATCATTTTGCAGATATCACTTACAAACAAGGGTTGACATAAAGGTTTGACTTTGATCTTCGACCTACGGTTAAGGTGCTAATTAATTATGTCAACCAACCAACTGTTACTGTATATTTAGTACTTTCTTATGATTGTTTAATTCAACTTATTATCACCTTATTGGTAATTATATAAAGATATATATATATATATATATATAAATGTAGCTGTTTAAATATATATATAAATGATAGATTTTTCAATCGACAACAGAGTGCTCAATACCACAGAGGTAGAGCGATGTCAATTTTGTTAATGATGAGGCTTCGTGTTGCATGATAGACAAAACGAAGCCTTATCATTAACAAAATTAAAATTGTATGTATGTATACATACATACAATTTTAATTTTGTTAATGATAAGGCTTCGTTTTGTCTATCATGCAACACGAAGCCTCATCATTAATTATATCATATTTATCATTAATTATATCATATTTAATTATATCATATAGCCTCATCATTAATTATATATATATATATATATATATATATATATATATATATAATGTTCTTAATACGTTCGCTCTCAAGCTAACGTATTAAGAACATTATAACCTACCAAGCTACCACAATTACATCATATATATATAATTACTTCATTATAAAATAGTGGAATATATAAATATATATATATTCCACTTGCAGAGATCATATGAGCAGAGCCTTGAATAATCTCAAAGATTATTAACGGAACGTAAACGTGAGGTGTAACTTCGCTTCGTCCAGTTTGTGTATACGCATTTTATGTTGAAGTTGAGCAGGCCATGAACGTTCATTCTTTGATAACTTATAACACCGGAAACTCTAGCTCACCAGATGTTGCCTGAATGAGAAAAACCTCTTATTGGCATCGTTATTCTTGTTTTGAGATTCCTGACTATTTATTATCTTTTCTTTGGAAAGAAATGTTATTGAAAGAATGGCCAAGCTAAACCAACACAGTTTGGACTTGCATTCTTTCTTCTTGCATTCTTTCGGTGATAAGATTGGAGCATATGATTCAAACAAGTTATATAACACCGATCGGCATTTGTTTAAAGGGTTAAACATTCTATTTGTGTTTTTAATTTGCACTAAACATCCTCCTTCGCAGACATTTATACGAAATATTGTCTGTAATTGGTGTATACCCCCAAGCCTCATATTTAATTACCTTGACTACAAAGAAAAGAAAATCTGTTCCAAATTTTCCCAAAGAGTTTAGTTTGAAACCCCGCTGCGAACATACAAAGGTCAGCTTAAAACTCTAGGAACGACATATCTTGGATGACAGCCGGAAAGAAAGCAACTGTCTCTTCCGAAGGTAAGAAACATGTACATTAGCTTGTGAGAATAACGGTGAGTTGTCCAGGTTTTGTAAAGCGTATACGATTCCATCGACTTCCCGAAGCTCTCTTTGCCATTTGGGTGAACTGTTTGCCAGCAATGGCGTAGAATTGGGAAGCCCTGTTATTAAAGTCGATGGAATAACACAGCCCGCTGAGGATGGCCGAGTTATGCCGAACATTTAACCGTACAAGCTTGACTGCTTTATAAGAGAAAGCTTTAGAAGACTCCGCCACAACTCACCATAATTTAACGAAAGCACAGATTATTTGGTGTAGGACAACTTGTTATAAGCTAGGAGACATATCATCAGATTCAGATTCGAGAAAACAGTGAAGATAAAAGAACGATTTAAATTCGGTTACTGTGATTTCGTTGCTGAGGCATAAACGCGTTAATGATCTGTGACCGCCCTATAGAACTCATATGAACCAATGTAAAAACTACACGACCTGTACAGATTGTATTTTGCTGCTCATATATCTGGTTTATCGATACAGTCCTATTGGTGACAGTTTGTCATAAAAAGACGTCCAAATGAATATATGATCCCACAAACAATTGTTATTATAAACACCACAATAAAACTCGGCGCTTAAAGATTTCGGTATTTATCTGCAGTAGCTTGTATGATGCATTAATTTTTACCACAATCATGACTTGTCCAAAGTTACTGCAATGAAACTAAACATCTCGAATTGCTAACATGATATGAACACCGAAGGTTCATTCAAATCAGAAGCGGTTACTGGATTATTCACTCCATTCGTATACTCAACGAAGGCAATATACACGCCGTTACCCACCGCTATTTCGTGTTGTGTTGAAACAGCTATGTTTCCGATAAGTCAGACGAGAAACTCGATGGGTTAAACCCCACTTGGCAGAGACATCTGATGATTGAACATAGAGATATCTTGTCAACTGATCGGTTACCTCATCAATGGTAAATGATAAGAGCTACATCAGCAGTTATTACGATGGTAAGATACAGAAATGAATATTCTTCATGTGTTCCATAGATAACAATTCTCTCCTTTCTATCTCAACAGATCTTCTCTGTTGACACTTTATGCCGTGTTTTTACGATCTCGTCTGGCTAAGTAAAAATAATCGCTATGTATTGCAGTGCTAAACACATCCTCATCCTGACAACTGTCCGTAAATCAAAGAAAAATTACTCTCCTTACATTCAAGTGTTTCCAAGGGCCCCGCTAAACAAAGTACTTTTTGTTATTCTGAGAAAGCTCTTGGAAAACGATACTTATTCAGCAAACCCGCCATCGACAAGCTATCGTCAGCGAGAACGGAATTTAACTCTCATTGAAGTCTCGATAATGATTTGTTTTGTGGTGAAATATTTGAATATCTGAGCTGTAATCACGTTCAATGTGTACGACACTTCAGTACATTGAAATCAGGCGTAACGAAATTAGCTCGAACGAGAATTCAACAAAAATACAACTAAAGTTGCCAGGCTGCTTGACTCTTCATATCTAAAACTAAATTCAAAATCCCCTCAGGTAAGGTAGCCCTACAGGAGGCCTTGTTGAACTAAAATAAACTTCCCCTTTCATGACCTTTACTATTGTAATCCAGGAAGGCTTGAGGGAGACTTATTAGAATGACCTATTAAAATCCGTCGAACACGTCTGTCTGTCGCAACGATTGGTTAATATACCATTCACCGTCCTTCGATTCTATTAACCTTGGTCAACGGATATTTACAACTCTAACTCAAAAACATTTTTGGACGTCGTTAGCCTGTTAAAAGGCTAAACAGATACGCAGGTCTGTAGTGTAATATGACTGTTTCAGTGCCAGCAACCGTTTTGAAGAAGACTAATTCTGTCGCTTAGACCTAGTTGATGCGATGAAGCAGAATTGCCCAAACCTAGCAACTAGCTTTACTTTGTGCATTCCTTCGTCTTGGCTAAACTTGGTTTTAAGACATCACCACAAATGAGACCCGTTACGGCCAACGTTATACGTCGATATTTAGCCGCTCCACCACACGAATGCACACTCCTGGACAGCTCTTTCGTAACAACATGTTAATGGCCTGTTTCCTTAACAAAGCTTTTCTGGTCTGGTTTTAAGCAGTTTTATTTGAAAGTTTTGACATGCATCATGCTTAGACTGATTTTCTCCTATGTGATGTAGAAACTTAATGACAAACAACGCGATCTTAATAAGTGGTTCTTCGTACGTGCAGCTTGGGAATGCTTTATTTCGAAAACCAAACATCTCTGGTTTGTCTGTATGTTTAATGGTTGTTCAGGGTTCATATTAAATCATAATGTTGAGAAACAGGTTATTAATTGTGCATTCTTAAGAATCATTTGATGAACAGAAGTATACCACTAACATGCATGGACACTATAAACATCAGAACGTTTCCTCATGAATTATTGGTGTCTTTCCCTAAGTTAAGAACGTTAACTTAATATGTTAAATAAGTGACAGAGACCACAAAACATTGCAATAACCAAGTAATACGACTAAGAAACCATATTAAACCTATGCTCGGGCAGCTTAGTTTGAAACATATGGTTCCAGTGCCTTTCGGTAATTCTTCATTAAAAGAGTGTCCTTGAGGTAAATTGCATTGAATCGCTGCTCTAAACATAGCTTCCTACTTTAAACTTAGTGAGCTCGCCTAAAGGCTGTGTTCGAACAACTTTCAGTAGTTATCGTAGGATGCGTTCTTTTGGGCATGTTCTGACTGTGTTCATTTCAGAATAATGCTTTATTACATGGTAAACTATATACCCAAACTTAATTCATTATTCGTCGTAGTTCAGTCAATGTAAGAAAGAGAGTTTGATGAATTAAAGTTGTGTTTTTAAGGTGCTTTGACAACGAACGTTCTTCAGGTTTAACCGATGGCTAACGTAGATGAAATCGATGAAATTTTGGATGGATTGTCATACGAAGATCTACAAACTTTGTCAGAAGAAATCGATCCCGAGGTATGTTTGAAACGAACCAAGAATTTAATCTGTGAAATGTAATAGCAAATCAATGCTCAGCTTTCTTCAGAAATGGACAAGAATGGTATCTGAAATATCAGTATATCTCTGATGACTAGAGTAGAAGAGTTGAATGGTGATGTTCTGTTGAATCAGGAAAAAGAAATGAGCTTTTGTGAAGAATTACTGTTAACAAAGGCATACATAATGACATGCTATTTTCCTTGTTAAAGTATGATCATAATTTGTGATATCATTATTATCATTGTTATCAACATCGCAATTATTGTCTGTTATATTATGGTGGAAAGTATCTGAGTCGATTTGAACTCTTGCCTAGAAGGATGAGACTTGTGTTCTCTTATTCTGATTAACGCCAAACGACTTTACTCGTCCACGGAAGGACGTCCGCCGAGAAAGAGTTAATGAAAGTTGAGAAGAAATTCAGATCTACATTGAAAACAAGTGCAAAGAATAAAATTTACTGGAACATTAACCCTGCTTTCTTTGAAGCTAATTGAATAAACAAACGATAGAGGAATGTTTGAGAAAAAAAGTTGAGGGGAAGTAAACAGCAAGGTCTGAACATAAAAACTGAATACGAAAACCAGGAAAGAAAACAAACCAAAATCCATATAGTAAGTTTTCTATTTACTTCGTTTGCTTGTTCCACACTGGAAAGTATTTTCTTTCTGTTTATATCAACCGACCTAGCTCCTTCGCTACTCGGTTTGTGCAATAACCGCAGCAAATACTTTCCCATACTGGCCTTACTCTCAAATAACAGGAATTTAGTATTAAGTAACCTATGAACAGAGCAGAATACGAATGTCAATGCTCACCTCGCTCAATATCTCCTGCTCAATAGCACGAGTTGTTACCGGTCCACGAACGACAATTGCAACCGCCTTCATCGCGACAGTTTGACATTCATGGAATGATAAAACAAATGGAAAAAGTCTCAGTGGAGAGCATTGAAGGAGACAATTACCTTCCAGCTCAAGCTAAGAACTGGAAGCCGAAAGTTGTGAAAAAGGATGAGCCAACTGATGCTATTCCGGACGAATGGAACGAAGCTCTTGATCAAGCGGGTGAAGAGGACATACAAGAACTGGCAGGTGAGAAAGACACTTTAAAGTTTGTGTTGTGAATAATTACACTAAACTATTCATTAAGGCTTCAAAGTCTCTGACCCCTGAGCTGCTTTTTGGCTGGAAGTGAAGGTCTTTTTGCTAGTTTCCATTAGTACTATTTATTATTCTGAGCAACTAAACTAGTTTAATTGAAATGCTCTTTTCCAAAACATTTTTACAAATTCTGCAGCCGTTTTGAGTTTAAAGTAAATGGTTTATAAATACCTGGCACTTGTAGTTTTGTAACCAAACTTACATTCTGGTTAAGCCGCAAAATGTAAGAAAAAAAATGCGGGTTTGATTAATTGTACTAAAAAAGTTGGTTGCTGCACATTCAGCCACTATACATTGTAAACTTAAATTAGCTGTAATAACAGCTGGAAAATGTTTAACAATGTTACTAAGAATTAAATAGATAAAAACTTTAATTCTTCTTATCAGTGGCGACTGTACGTTTAATCACAATGTTTTGCAAACTTAAATTAACTCTGATAACAGCTAAAGAATGTTAAACACACAGCAATAAATTTAAATACGTATGAACTTCCCTTACACCAAATTTGATCTTTTTGTAATTCTGTATTTCTTAATGATTCAACATTTAGAGTGAACAACGATCATTGTTTTATATGCAAGTTGCCACGATTAATTGGCGACTTGTGCATGTTTGGATGGTTGATAGCTTTCAAAGCAGTTTATTGAAATTGTATTTTTGACCATCGCGTGTTTGCTTCTGAGATGGAAGATGCTGACTAAGAAGCTTTCCTTTACTACTTTTACAAAGGTATCTTAGGCGTCCATAGTGTTCTGACTCAAGAGCAAAGTCTCTCCTCAGACAAAGAGAAACTAAGTGAACCATTACGTGAATTGTCGGCGATGTCAGGTGGGAAACAATTATTCAACAACACTGAATTTGCACAGTGTAGTATGGACTTGGTGTAGTTTTGTTGTCATATGTTTTGGATTGGGTTGAAGTATTGTTGACATTTCGTTGTCGTTAAAAAAGTTAATGTGGTGTGTTATTAATTAAGTTGCCTTATTTTGGTGTGCCATTCTCGTATCTTATTGTAATATGTTATTAGTGTGTGTGAGTTATCATGGGGTATTATCGCCTGTTATTGTCCTGTTTCGTACCGTGTCGTATCGCGCTTTATTTTATTATATTCGTTCTGTGATAAACTCCCTAGCAAATACAACGATAAAATTCATCTCTTACAGGTGAAGTTCGACCCTTATTGGTCAGACCATTACCCCCACTAATGAGTACAATATGTAGCACTCCCATACCATTATTCGCCACTAGTGAGAAAGAGTATTGACTTTTCCCGCCACATCTCATGCTAACCTTTACAGTTTGAACTTTTGTTTGCTCTCAAATATCATCTTTATTACTTTGTGTTCGTACTTATCTTGTTGTTAAACATGTGAACTTTTCAGAATACCGTTAAAAATAAATACATTTCCTAACTTTTATAAAGTCTATACACGACTTACCGTGGAGAGGAACTCGAAAGTGTGTTTACCCTATCACTTGTTATAAAAAATGTTTATTACAGTACGCATATAATAAACAAATTGCTTCTTGGTTGGTTCGTGTGTCCGATTTTAATTCACTTGTTGCCATGAATCACAAACTCATTCGCGCGTACCTCGCTCGTTCGTTTGTGATTCATCCCTACTCGTGAATAAAAATCGTTCGCACTCACCAACCATGAAGTAATTTATAAATATTGGCTTGCCACTTCCATTGCCCCGAACCACAGTGTCCTAGTTATTCAACCTAATTTTAAACCTTCCATGCCAGTGACTGCGCACCAAGAGCCATCCCAAGGTGTGTCTGATTACTACCAGGAACTACAGCAAGTAGATGTCAGTGCACTCTTCCGACGACTGAAAAACTACGATAAAGACCTCGTGGAGATAACCTTGAACAACATGAAAGAAGTTGATGACGTTCTTTTAGCGGTGGCTGACTTTTTGGAAAAGATGGATTGCGTTAAAAGAATTTCAGTAGCAAATACCAAAATGAATAACCATATTGGAATGGTAAGTTGTCTGGCCTAAGATTTAAGTTTGGTGAATATGTAAGTTCAGAGTCTGCGAACTTGACCGAGAAACACACAGTGAATCGTATAGAAAGAACATAGCAAAAGATCAAGTAAAAAAACATTGAGATATTCATGACAACCTGGAATTAATAGAATACGTTGTGCACAGATCCAACTGTTTGTTCATACTGTAAAACGTCGTGATTTAATGAATGACTGTCACTTATCGATTTAAAACGAGGGGGTCGTTGTCAAATATCCATAAATGTCTAAATAGAAGTCCATCATAGTCGACATGCAAAAATGAAAAGAGCGGTAAAAACTCGTACCCAAGTTTTGGTTGTCGCGAACATGTTTTTGTTTAGGCATTCCTTAGTCCACAGACTTATGATTTTCAAGAGGCTTTTTTAAAGTTAATGACGTGGTTAATACTTTAACTCTTTTGCTGGGGAAGGTCTCTCCTTGATGAGTAAGATCGTCTGTCGTTAGCAAGAATAAAATAACAAAAATCTTATCCCGATGGGAAAGTGTTAAAGCGATTGTGAAGTATTTGTGTCAAAATATGCTGCTGCTTTTGTTATCAGAGATTTGCTGAGGCGCTGAAGAAAAACAACAGTTTGGTTTATCTTAATATGGAGTCAAACTACCTGTCTGGAGAAGTCATTGTGGTAAGTCAGCCGATAGCAAACACGTTGGTGAGTTGATGGGAAAACTGTACGTTCATCAACATACTTTTCTTTCTATCCGTCATTGTGTCCATTTGTCAGTCCATCCATTCGCTCTTCTACCCCCCTCCCATCCTACGTTTATCCGTCCGTTCGTCCATCCATCCCTCTGTCCGTCGGTCCATCCTCCGTCCATTTTCCGTCAATCCTCCATCAAATTTTTCCGTCCGTCCGTCGGTTCATCCTAAGTCCATCAACACTTCCATCCCTCCGTCTGTCCATCTGTCCGTCCATCCATCCATCCTTCCATCCATATGTCCATCAATACGTCCATCCATCTGTCTGTCCTCAGTCTATCCGTTGGCCCATCCCTTGTCCATCCGTCGGTCAATCCCCTGTCCATCCGTCGGTCCATACTCCGTCCATCTATCCGTCCATCCATCCGTCTGTCCGTCCGTCTTCCCATCCATCCTTCCATTCCTCTGTCCGTGCGTCCTCCTATCCGCCCAACTAACTGCCTGTTCGTCTGTTTGTCTATCTTTTAGTTGCTCAGTCAATCTGTTCATCCGTCTGTTCAATTCCCTATCGTCACATCATGTTTCGTCTGCATAGCAACGTATTTGTAGAACTTTTTTTATATAAATCCGCCATTCACCCCTCTGTCTGAACAAAAATCTCATGCATGTACACCCCCCGATCAGTACTCGCTCTCAGTTTACAAGTCTGTTACGTTTACTGACATATTTCCATGTAACGGAATTCCTTTTATACAGGCAATATTAGAAGCAATTGAAAACAACACAACTTTGACAGAGTTAAAAGTCTCGAATCAGGTAAAACCACAAAATACGATAATATCGGAGGTCAGGTTTTCGTTTCATTCCTTCAGTTTGACTTGATATTTCGTTGAAAATTGGAAGACTCTTTGATCTGCGTTGGGACACGCTGTTTATCTCGTTTTGAACTCTGCTGAATAAGTGTCCGTAAGCCTAAGGCAGGACAGCTGTCAACACATTCTTATAAAGATCCAGAGGTGTGGCATTGGGGAGAGAGTCAAATTTGAAACAGCTAATCCCAAAGTTCTGGCAAAGCTGATGTACAGAAGCCCTCCTAAAAATATTACACTTGACGAACTATTACATTTCCTCAATGCGTTTAGTTTTAACATAAGCAGAATATTGTGATAGCTGTTATCGATACAGATTTAGAAAGAAAACAAAACAGTGTATTTAACTCATAACTTTACTAACCAAACATTGACTGCTGTCAGACAACCGCCTCTTCGGCCTTCTTTTCATATTCTTCCTCAGTTCAAGCCGCTCTTCGGCCAATCATCCGCTACAGCAAGTACGCTTCCTTTGTCCTTCCAACTGGCCAGTGGACTCCTGTATCTCGCCACAATAATTTTTGCTTTGAAACTTTACCATTTCGGCCGTATTTAAAACAGTGACTATGTTTAATTTGCAGTAAGCAGAATTGTGTTTACTCCCACAGATAATCGTTTCAAAATAGCTTAAGAAGGTTGCACAACAATCAAATTCCGGGCAAATTTGTTCTTTGTTCAGCTCCCTTGTGGTCACAACAAAATCCCGATGGAATATGTTTAATATGGTTAGATTTGACAGTGATTTTGAATTAACCCTTTCATTCATAATCTTTTATTCTTTTGTTCTTTGCTCTCTTGTTTTTCGCTTTTTTCTGGGAAGGGTTAAAGCCAAACAGTTTGATCTTGTCTTATAGCCCAAGTATCGAGTTTACAAAATATAATTCCCTCGAGTATTTGCTCTGTTTCTTAAAATTTTCGTCCTTTGAAGGAAGTTTAAGCGTTGTTTGCGTTAACACGAGCATGTAACTAACCCAGATACTTTTTTCTGTGTAAACGGCCAAGGAATCCGAATACTATTTGAATTCCAGGACCTTTGCTGTAGTCTACACGTAGCCTCTTCTCTTTATTCTCCGTTCTCGTCTTTTCCCTGTGCAAACTATTAAACAAGCTTGTTTTCGTTCGCACTCTTTTTCCCAGCACATAGCGTTTACAGGATTAAAACGCGTATTCAAATTGCTTTTCTCGGTGTCGTTTTAGTCCAAAGCAGCCGGTTCTCAAAACGAAAGAGAAATGGTGAAGAAACTCGAGAAAAACCATTGTCTACGGAAGTTTGGTCACTCGTTTCAAACACCCGGCATGGGGAGCTTGGCTTCCAGGTTGATCTTACGGAATAATGATGAAGGTAAGGCACATCACTTGAAATGGGGAAGTAGAGAACTTTTTAGGAAAGTTCAAAAGGGATCTTTTTCATTTTGGCCAGATGTTTACCTATTTCAGATCACGCGAAAATTCCCTTGACCGTGTGCACTTTTCGTATGACTTAAATACTCAAGACAAGACATTAATTTGGAAATAATTGCGTCAAGGTATGCTTCATCCAAGATATTTTAAATGGATAAACATTAACTGTTTCGAATATGCAGTTCTCTCCTCCACAAGTGAAATCGTTTGGCGTTAGCCAGAGAGAAATAGTAGAGCTTATTGTCAATTGGGAAAGTGTTAAAAAGATAGTTCTTTACATTTTGGTAACTGGAGATCTCCCTTGACGAATAAAATAGTTTCGCGTTAGCCACAATACAATAGTAGAGAACTTGTTTTCAATCTAAAAAGGGTTAAAGAGATAGACATGAACAGAAATTTTTCATAATAATCTGACACTGCCGAAGTCAACTGAAAAATGTTGTAGAGCGGCAGATCGGTATCCGGATGGTGCGAGTTCAAATCCCGCTCGAGTCAACATTTCTCAGTTGACTTCGCCAGTGTCAGAGTATAATGAAAAGTTTCTGTTAAGGAGATAGTTTATAACACTTTTGTGACTAGAGCTCTCCCTTTGACGAGTAAAATTGTCTGGCGTTAGCCACAGTAAAACGGTAGAGCTCGTCGTCATTCGGGAAGGTGTTCCCAAGCTTTTATTAATGCCAGTGAAAATATGACAGCAAGTTATAATGAGATCCAGCCTTCTTATTGCTGAAAAATTAAAAGATTGAACGAATTGAATGAAAATAATTCAATAAATGAAATAAAATTGAATGAAAACTTTAAAAAATTAAACTGAAAAAAGTTTAGTAAAAGGAATATGACTCCTAAAAGTCATTTAAAAGAAGCAAACAAAACAAAAATGTTTTATTACATCGACGAATTACTCGCAAAATTAGTGGCAGTTCTGCAACATGATATACAAATACGAAGTGAAGGTATGAAGCTGAGTTTTCAAAATCACTTCAGAAACTGTTTCGAATAAACTATTAAAATGAACATCGTCGAAAAGCAACTGCGAAATTATTGGTCAGAGTTATCCCAAAATTACTAAATTTGGCACATCATGACCGCATCGCACGAACTTGAGGATAATTGGTTCGGTATAATTTGGGTCACCGTGCAGTTTCAAAAATAAAATTAACTGGTTAAAATCTTGCTTGCTGTTTTCTTTAGCACGCAAAGCTCGTCTTTCCGCCTCGAAGAAATAATTATATATCAACTCGCAGCGCATCTTACTCGAAGATCTAGCAAAAAGGGGCAGAGGAAGATCTACGAAATCTACGACAGAAGGAAAAAGACTATATTTTAGTATCTCCGCTCAAATGGTTTAGTTGTACATAATTCAGTACTAAAGTTTCGTTTTGAGATATTACAAGGAAGTACACCAAAAATATATGTCTTTAACTCGAAGCCAGGCAGATGATCTTGAAACCTCCGAAGTGCCTTTTTTTCAGACTTAGGTTTTGGTGATAGGACCACTAATCTCTAGAGAAGATTGGTTCGACCATCCTATCTTCAGACAATGAAGCTGGAAGTGGATTGCGGCGGCCTTTGCCAAGGAACCAACAGTACGACTTCTGTATGTTCCGTGTAGGGTCTCTGTTGATAAAGCTATCCTTTCACCTACAAAGTCGTTCCATTTTGCCATATAGAGGACCAGGAAATATCCTTGAAAGTGCTGGGCAAAAAGATTTACAACGACTTTGGTTCCTTACTAATGGCGCAGGTCAAATTTCTCTGGCTTCATTTTCTGGGCCTCTCAAACAATAGGGTGGTAAATGCAGTCTTCTCTAGAGATCAGTGTATAGGATTTGTTCCGCTAGACAGAAAGCGAAATCAGTCACATGAAGCGTTCGGCTTACACATATCGAAACGTGGTTTCTTAAATTAATATCTGAAAGGTTATAATAAAATTTTATAACTGAAACAAAATTCCCTGCTTTATATGATTTTTATGGGCATAAAACCAAATTTCGAAATTTTGGTAGGTGTTTATGATTTTTATGACCCGTACAAACCCTGCCCTTGATAACCGGAGATTAGAGTTGAATTGAAAGAACATTATGGCATTTACACTCGACCGCTAACTGTTAAGTTGATTATTTTGAAGGAGGAAAATCTCGAGTGTCTAGATATTTTTAAGACCCACCCAGGACTTGAAGACCAGGATTCGGTCTTAAAATATCTTGAGACTCGAGATTTTCCTCGTTCACAATTATCGACTTAACAGTTAGAGTTGAATCGTGTAGCTCAGACGAGACGGAGAGACGGAATAAAGAAGTGTAAGTTAAAGCTCTTGGCAAGAAACCAGCCAAATTGAACAAATGAGAAGAGAAAAAAAACGAGCGAATGGATGACAAGCTTTTATTTGATGTCTTATTTGATCTCTCAACGAACAAATACGGAGCAGTCATCAACGAAAAATTAAAGAAGACAAAAATCAAACAATTAAAGTCTCGTGAATCAACCCGTAATGTGACGGACAAAGTGGTATGTTTTTCCAATATCTCACTCCGTTCTTAACCTATTCAGTTAACATCACGTTTGATAAAGACTCGATAAAGCGGACGTGTCCTACACTTTAAGAGTTCACTCAAGCAAAATACGTCAAGCCCAACTTTCGCTCCATATAACGTCAGACGTGTGATCAATGTTTTTAATGAAGCATTCTTCGCGTACCTTCGAGATGAAACAGCTCTTATTTCAGGAATATCTGGAAGATAGTCTCGCTTAACAAATAACTAAAACACTCCAGTCTTTTCAGGAGAGCAGCACATTAAACAAGGTATAAATCCGATAGCTTCAACGAAGGAAAAAAGCTCTCAAAGTTGCCTATGGAACGAAAATTAAGCTTCTTTCAGATATGCAATTTGACAAATGATTGTAATAACTATAATATAACAAAAACAGCAATTCATAAAATCTTAACTCTCTTTTTCTCTCTTAATTGTCTTTTAAATGTCCTTTTGTACTCTATATTTCCCCAGTTGTTTCTCTGGAAACTATTCCTGGCACCTTTCATGGAAATATCTTTGAAGTTCATAGTGGCGCGTCTTCCCCTTTTGAGCTCCTTTCGATGTGCATTTAAAACTGGAAAAACAGTCGCACCAGATTGAAACAGGATCTTTCGCACAAAACCAAGAGGCTTTGCTTTACTCGATTGATATTATTAGTGCCACAGCAAATACCGAACTCTACACAATCGTAGAGTTGTTACTAAACCATGAAATCAAATATTAATGCCAACGGAGTGTTGAGTATTCTTGTCCATACTTAAAAGACCATTTCCGAGGTGCCTGGTATCTTTACTTTAAAACGAGGGACTAGTGAATGAACCTTTCATATGAAAATGAGTCATTTTTTTCTAGGAATGATAAAATTGAACTATCTCTTCGCCTTTTCGATGTGCAGTGGCGTATATACAGGGGGGGGCAGGGGAGACCGACCTCCGGACATTTCTGTCGGAAAATTTTGAGGGAGAACACTTACTACATTTCGTTTTCTGAGAAGTCAAAAAACCTTCAGGACTAGAAACGTCAAAAATTGGACATTTGCAGATCATAGAAATGATACAATATTACGGTACATGAAAATTTAAACACGAATTAATTAACGCACAGTGCACAGTCAATTGCAAATGCGGTAGTGGAAACAGGAAAATCGTGTAATCAAAATAGCCTATAAAATTGTTGGTAACATTTTGTGTTCTGAAAAGAAGCCAGTCCATACTAGTTGGTTGGCGCCGCCGTCTGCGCGTACAACAGCCGAGGCTAGACTGCTGTTACTAATTCTCAACTCTAAAAATGCGTTTGCCGTTTGTTCAGGTAACCCGATTTAGGCTAACTCTTGTCAGAATTTTTTCAAATCTCGCACCCCCCTCTTCCAGAAATTGTTATATACGCCACTGATGTCCTGTCACATTAATTACGACAAAAGGTTTTCTTCATAAAACACTTTAAATAGTAGTAACGCGCGAGTGTTATTCCATAGTCCCCTGCACAAAATGATCGAGTAAAACTCTCAAAGATCGCGCGTTATTGCCGATATGTTTTATAAACCAGAAGCGTCTGGTCGTTATTAATATGACAGTATATTAAGAATGAGTCCTTACTTACAGTTGAATTGAACCTAATTTTCATATGAAAGATTACTCAGCAGATTTCCTTGTACAACAAAACCATTAGTTACTACGCTGGAACACCACGCTTGGTACCTTTGCTTACTTGACCTATTAGGGTTCCACGTGTTATAGTTACATACTAATATTTAGACCAGCACTTGGTATTCTCGAAATGAGATCCATCCTTCGGCAGAGAATTGGTCATTTCTGGTACGGCAAGACATAGCGGCATGTAGGACAAGTTGCGTGCTACAGAAAAAAGAATAGAGAAGAAAACCAATTGCTATCCAAATTTTACGCCCAAAATGAAGTTAAAACGGAATAAATTGCATTGGTGGAGCAAGAAAAACAAACAGTTCACGATGAAAAAATGGAAGAGGTGCGGTCAGGGTAATTTAATAAGACAAACTCTCTGTCGTAATGAGTATTCAACAAATAGAAAATTCCTTGAATGTCTCTGTGCTGTGATAGATATACGAATAACGTCATTTCAACCGGAAAATGCCTAGTGAAAACACGGGGCGTAGCCGAGTGTTTTGTGGTACTTTTCCAGTTGAAATGACGTCATTCATGTTTCCATCACGGTACAGATACACGAAAGATGTTTTCTATTTATTTTATAAAGTAAGGAAGGTTTTTTCGAGTTTTTGTGACGTCATCCATGTCTCTGTACTCTTACACAAAATAGAAATCACCCTCAGAGATAAATGAACAGACGTTTTTCATGATAATCTCACAAAGCCGAAGTCAACTGAAAAATGTTGACTCGAGTGGGATTTGAACTCGCACCTTCGGGATACCGGTCCACCGCGAGTTTTTACCCAACTTAAGTGCACGAGATTTTCTCGCGACAACTTAATGTTTATCCATGAGAGGACATCCATGAGTTTCTCTATACTCAGAGACAACTTAACGCTCATCCGTAAGAGTATCTTTGAACTCTTAGAGAAAATGAGGCTAATCCAATCATACCTTGCATAGGACGCATGTTAATATGATGTTATTCTATAATCTAAGATAAAATTACCATTTTTAACCACTTGCTAATGCAGGACTCGTGATAGAAATGTTTACACGGCAGCAACGTAGCGTCTCGACCCAGATCGTATTCACAGTGACATATAGAACAACACTTTCCATCATCTAGAACGCAATCAAAATCTCGCCTGTCAATAAAGGGTTTCGCCAAGAAACAAAGGTTGGCAATCAAAGCACTCTTGCCGTCGAAGGATGAAAGGATGGTCGACGGCCAGTTAGGAAGTTGTAAAAGAGTGGAATAGAGGAGAGGAAAAATGAAAAAAAGGACGAAATTTGGGGTGGAATAAAACAAAGGGAAGTAGGAATACAGTAAAGGAAAAGGTATGATGAAAGGAAGGAAGAAAAGAAGGAAGGAAGAAAGGAAGGAAAGAAGAAAGGAAGGAAGAAAGGAAGGAAGGAAAAAAGGAAGGAAGAAATGAAGAAAGGAAAGAAGAAAGGAAGAAAGGAAAAAAGGAAGGAAGGAAGGAAGGGACGAAGGGAGGGAGGAAGGAAGGAAGGAAGGAAGGGAAGAAGGAAGGAAGGAAGGAAGGAAGGAAGGGAGGAAGGAAGGAAAGAAAGAAAGAAAGAAGGAAGGAAAGAAAGAAAGAAAGAAAGAAAGAAAGAAGGAAGGAAGGAAGAAAGGAAAGAAAGAAAGAAAGAAAAAAGGAAGGAAGAGAGAGAGGAAGAAAGGATAGGGTAGAGAAGGCAGGGAGAGGAAAGTGATGGAAGGGAACGAAAGAGAAATGAAGGAAAAAGGAGAGAGAGGGAGAGAAGGGGAAGGAGGTGAAGGATGAAAGTAGGACGGGAAGGTGAAGTGAAAAGAAATTGAACGAAATAGAAGCAAAAGGAAATGGCCGGACTAAAGAAGGGGAAAAAAATAAAGGACAAAGAATAGAGGTATAACTAAATTACACACCAAGATGCTTTTGTGTCACACGAATTTTCGGTAACCACTCAATCACGCCAGGAAGAACACCTGGTGTCGAGGTATCCACTTCAGCACCTCCTGCCACTGTAGCCCTGATGACAGCCTGCAACAATCAATCAATCAATCAATCAATCAATCGATCAGTCAATCAATCAATTAGTCAATCAATGAATCAATCAATTAGTCAACCAATTAATCAGTCAACCAATCAAACAGTCAACCAATCAATCAATCAATCAGTCAATCAATCAATCAATGAGTCAGTCAATCAATCAATGAATGAACCAGACAATCAATCAGTCAATCAATCGGTCAATCAATCAATCAATCAATCAACAAACCAACCGATCAATCAACTAATCAATGAATCAATCAATGAATCAGTCAATCAAGTATTTATACATTAAACACCTAGGAGTACAAGACTCGTTAACCACTCAAAGTATAATTTTCTTTCGACATGTAAATATTTAAATATATTCTGAAATACACACTTCAGTACTGTGTAAACTTGGTAGTTTGGAGAATTCGTCGGAGAGCTTCCTGAGAAATCAAGTCTCCTTAAACATAAAAATCACTTCACGATTGCACTTGCCAGGAGGATGACGGATGCGCTGAAAAACCGGTACAGCGGGGAACTAAAGTCAAAGCTTTGCGACATCTCCTAACTGACTTGAGACTTGACCTGGTACCTACCATTTCCAGTTCGAGACTTCCATATGACTTAAACTTAAAAGCACCGACATTACAACCAAACATGCAGAGGAATGCGAGAGAAAGTAATCGGCAAGACTAACTACTGTGTCAAATAAATTTAAGCAAAATTTTCCCAACTTTGCCATATAATACGTGCTGATGATCTCCAATGTTGTCCCTCAATCCAAAAGTCCTTGAGCACATATTTTTAAAACAAGCAAAAATTTTCATTATCTCCGGGGATTGTTTGCAAACTTAATCTGTAGTGTATGAATTGAATAATTTTCAAAATATAATAAATGTGATACCACTGCAGGTGTGATTTAGTTTTTAACCACAGCCGATGCCGGTTGTCGAAATCAAAAATTCCTTACAATGACCCCAGTGAGCTTGGTCGGTAATCACTAGAGAAGTGTCTTACACTAACTCTTCCAAGGCGGGAGCTCTCCCCTTAACGAGTAAAATCGTCTGGCGTTAGCCAGAGTAGAATGGTAGAAGTCTTATGCCGCCGGAAAGGAGTTAAAGGATACTGGACAGTTCTGCGAGTGTATAGCAAAAAGTACGTCAACTACAGCGTTCGTGCTGCTCTAGCAAAGTTGAATTCAAGGAGTATTCAAGGAGTTTTCAAGGAGGAAAATGACAGTTGTCAAGGAGTATTAGGAAATTTTCTAACAACAAAAGACAATAAACTTCAAACGTTGCATTTCACAAAATGTTTGTTTAAGGTACCATCTATCGTTCGATTTCAGTGAAACTGTACTACAGCAGTTAAAAAATCACGAGAACTGAAAACCATTCCTTTAGTTTCTTTATCTATTGTACCATCATTTCATGGTCTTTATTGTT
Source organism: Heliopora coerulea (assembly GCA_030142905.1). Classification (NCBI taxonomy): domain Eukaryota; kingdom Metazoa; phylum Cnidaria; class Anthozoa; order Scleralcyonacea; family Helioporidae; genus Heliopora; species Heliopora coerulea. The sequence continues at coordinate 1,012,915 of JASJOG010000067.1, read as the reverse complement.
TTCCTATAGCTATTAGCCTTAGTGACGTGAAACATCTTCCGTTTTTCTGCAAGGTCCACTACCTTATTTACTTTTACCTGAACATACTATTCGAGGTGTATTCAAGGAGTTTTAGACAAACTGTAAATTTCAAGCGCTCTTCAAGCGTCCTTGAAAGTCAAAATTAGATTCAAGGAGTATTCAAGGCGCTCAAGAAGTTCAAGGAGTAACACGAACCCTGTAACCATAATCTTCGAGCCTATGTGTGGGTGGAACTTTACAAAGATTCCGCTCCAGCGAACTCTCTCAATAGGAGCTCCTTTTACTTGTTTGTTTGGTCATTTTTTAGCAATGCTTGGTCGCTAGATTTGTCGATTAGTTGTGGATGAAAACGCGAAAAGCAAACGAAGGATAGTATACTACCCTACTAGGTGGCTTACCCTTGGCAGCCACATGAAGAGTCGATTCTGCTGAAAATACCGTAATGAACGACGTTGGGGAAATACACCTACCTCACCAATTCGTGAAGCAATTGCACCGAAGAACAACTAGAAAATTTAAAACAATTATGTAAGCAGTCTGACTGTACAGAAGTCTTTTCATAAAGGTACTACCACTACTACTACTACCCACTACGCACTAAGCCCGTAATAACGACAGCTGTTTCAGCTACAAACTATACATTTTTGCCGGGAGCTCGCTCCTGTCCGTAATAACGAAGTGTCCACAAGGCGAGAGTTGACGGTCTATTCGGCTGGTACAACATGGACTGCCAGTGTACAAAATGAATGTGAAAACTTCGTGACGTAAGTTTGATACGATGCACACAGTTGTATCCGGGGTCAGGGCCGTCGCGAGCCAAAATGGGTCCTTGGTCACAGTTTGTGGGCGCCCCTTTCCAAGATTTTCAGTTTTGATGACGCTATCTCGACGTGAAGAGACCATACGTATACCATCGTTGATGCATTATTTATTTCGCGAGTTAGCGCCTCAGGTTTGCTAGCTTTTTCACCTATTACTTCGCGTTTATGTTTTCATTTTTTTGATATATTCATCCAGTTTTCTGATTAAAATCATAGTTGAAACAATTTAGCAACGTGTTCAGTAGTTTGTTGTTGAGAATCTTTTGTAAAATGCACCTGGATCTGGTTAAGCTAGCGTTGCACGACGCAATGATTTGCGAAACCTGTTTTGTAACGGCATTGCGAGACGGGATTCATGACACATTGCAACGCGTCACCCCTCGCAATGTCATGAACCTGTGCCGGTCCTCGTTGCGAGGCAGGTTTCGCCAAAAGTTATAAAGTTTGCGAGTTCGTGTCACTGATATTGCACCGTGTAACACTTTCCCTAGGCCTGTCTCGAAACGCGTTGCAAGACAGGTTTCATAAAACGTTGCATCGTGTAACACTAGCTTTAGTTTATCCTCAAATCAGCTTGAAAATGTTCCCGCCAAAACTTGCCGGTCTGTACGGGGGACTTATTGCACGGTTAGGCAGCCAATCAGAGCGCGTCATTTCGCGTATAGACAGAACTCAGTCAACAACATGTTGTTTCAATATAATTCTTTACTTGCCATAACGCGACCAACGCTGCTTAAACTAATCTAATTGTAACATCATTTACTTTACAGAATCAAATTCAGAGAGCATTTACTAGGGTTAGTGAGGTTATGAAATAAACAAGGTTGACAACAAGGGAACCGAGCGTGGTATGCCCTGGGTGCGCGCTTAGATCGAGGATGATAACTTAAGGCATGGGTACAGCTCAACGAGCATGAGTAGTTCACTTGCACGACAAGCAGTGTCTGCTCCGTAAATCTCATCACCCACCTTCCCATCCTTCATTCGATGTTTAAATGGTAAGTTCTTTCCACCAATTTGTATTGGTGTGATAGGTGCAAGCTACAGAGGGGGCAGTGGTCAATTCAAGATACCGTCAGGTCGGATCTTAACCTGAATCCAAATACGACTGTTTTGTGCCCAGGTACCCCGGTCTACAGCTTGCAACCAACCGTCCAATCGGGTAAGTATGGTGAACGCAGGTGTTAATTAAAGGTAAAATCTGGATGATATGAAGCTCAAATACGCAAAATGCGGACAATATGCGTAATCAGAAGAGGAAGTTTCATGATTAAACTGTACTAAGATACAGTTAACAAAAAAAAATGAGTTGACTTCAGCGGGGTCAAACTCACATCTTCGCATTTCTAGGTCGCTGCATTACCTGTTGAGTTATCGAGTCATCTGGGAACAGAATGCTCGTTTAAGCTGGTATAATATGGCTAAGTTGTCATAAACCCACCTACCCCCGTGCACCTATGAGTGCGCAATCAGAAGCCTTGGTCTTCATTGCAACACAAAACTAACCTCGGTTAATGCTTCAAATTCAGCGATAAAATTGGATTCTTCTACCGAGTCTGACGCTAATCTAAGAATGTTACAATATCAGCATGATTAGAACCAATTTTTTTATATCACAGAGCCAATGTATAGGTACACGTATATATGTACGTATATGTGTACGTATATGTCTGTCTATGTCTATGTCCATGTATGTGTGTGTATGTGTATACGTGTGTGTATGTGTATATGTGTGTATGTGTATATGTGTGTATGTGTATATGTGTGTATGTGTATATGTGTGTATGTGTATATGTGTGTATGTGTATATGTGTGTATGTGTATATGTGTGTATGTGTATATGTGTGTATGTGTATATGTGTGTATGTGTATATGTAAATGTGTATGTGTATATATATATATATATATATATATATATATATATATATATATGTATATGTATATATATATGTATATGTGTATATGTCTATGTATATGTGTATATGTCTATGTCTATGTCTATGTATGTGTGTATGTGTATATGTGTATGTGTATATGTAAATGTATATGTAAATGTATATGTATGTGTGTATATATCTATGTCTATGTGTGTGTGTATGTGTGAGTACGTGTACGTGTGTGTATGTGTATATGTTTATGTATATGTATATGTATGTGTGTATATGTGTATGTGTATATGTCTATGTGTATGTGTGTGTATGTGTATATGTATATGTAAATGTATATGTGTATATGTATGTGTACATGTCTGTGTATGTGTATGTGTGTGTATGTGTACATGTATATGTAAATGTATATGTGTGTGTATGTGTATGTGTATATGTATATGTAAATGTATATGTGTACGTGTATGTGCGTGTGTATACGTATATGTATAGGTCCCAGTATACGTATAAGTACACGTATGTATATGTATATATGTGTATATGTATAAGTGTATGTATATATAAGCGTATGTATATATAAGCGTATGTATATATAAGTGTATGTATATATATACAAGTATATATGTATATATATGTATATATTTATACGTATGCTGATTGGGTCATCGGGTAAAATGACACGGACAAAGACCAACGTATTTGACCTGTGTATTATTTGACATAACATCACTGACTCAGGTTCGTATCAACTTGTGTGTCTTTTCGTGGGTATCTGTAAACTACGGTCTTTCTACATTTTACATTATTGCTTACCCGTCAACTTCGTAGGAGCCACTGTCATGGTGTTCTTCACCGTCCGACTCGCTGCAGTTTTCTTGTAAAACTATATCTAGGTATTATCAATGCGGTGAAGAACATGAGTTGTTTGAAGACTCTAATCGGTTATGTGAAGAAGAAAAAACAGGAGGAGAAGAAATGGAAGACGAAGAAGGAGAAGAAGGAGAAAAAGGAAGAGAGGTGGACGAAAAATGAGAAGAGGAAGAAGAAAACGAAGAGAAAGAGAGAGAAGAAGAAGGAAAAGAAGAAGAGGAGCAAGAAGGACAAGAAGAAAGGGAAGAAGAAGGACAAGAAGAAGAAGGAGGAGGAAGAAGAAAAGAAGGAAAAGAAGAAAAAAAGAACAAAAAAAGAAAAAAGAAGGAAAAAAGAAGAGCAAGGAAAGAAAGAAGAAAAAGACGAAGGAAAAGAAGAAAAAGAAGTAGGAGAAGAAGAAAAAGGAGGCGAAAAATAAGAAGAGAGAGGAAGAGGAAAGGAAAAAGAAGAAAAAAAAAGAAAAGAAGAAAAAAAAAGAAAAGAAGAAAAAAAAAGAAAAGAAGAAAAAAAAAGAAAAGAAGAAAAAAAAAGAAAAGAAGAAAAAAAAAGAAAAGAAGAAAAAAAAAGAAAAGAAGAAAAAAAAAGAAAAGAAGAAAAAAAAAGAAAAGAAGAAAAAAAAAGAAAAGAAGAAAAAAAAAGAAAAGAAGAAAAAAAAAGAAAAGAAGAAAAAAAAAGAAAAGAAGAAAAAAAAAGAAAAGAAGAAAAAAAAAGAAAAGAAGAAAAAAAAAGAAAAGAAGAAAAAAAAAGAAAAGAAGAAAAAAAAAGAAAAGAAGAAAAAAAAAGAAAAGAAGAAAAAAAAAGAAAAGAAGAAAAAAAAAGAAAAGAAGAAAAAAAAGAAAAGAAGAAAAAAAAAGAAAAGAAGAAAAAAAAAGAAAAGAAGAAAAGAAAAGAAGAAAAAAAAAGAAAAGAAGAAAAAAAAAGAAAAGAAGAAAAAAAAAGAAAAGAAGAAAAAAAAAGAAAAGAAGAAAAAAAAAGAAAAGAAGAAAAAAAAAGAAAAGAAGAAAAAAGAGAAAAGAAGAAAAAAAAGAAAAGAAAAAAAGAAGAAAAAGAACAAGAAAAGGAAGAAGAGGAAGAAGAAGAAGAAGGAAAATAAGGAGAAAGAAAAGAAGAAAAAGAAGTAGGAGAAGAACAAGGAGAAGAGGGAAAAGAAGAAGACGAACAAGAAGAAGTAGAAGAAGAAGAAGTAGAAGAAGAAGAAGTTCAAGGCAGGAAAAGAGAAAGGAGAACGTGAACGACAAACCACAAAAGACATTTCGTACCAGGCACCAAATCGCTGAAATCCTCCTCCTCGTCAGAAAACACACACGAAACATCACACGGTAAAATACTGTCCAACTGTTCCGAGGCGGCTGAAGCATTTTTAGAATTCGAAGCTCCAACCTCGCTTGGCAATTCATCTTCATCGACGCTTGATGAGCTGCTCGGATTAACTTCATTCTCAAACAGCTCGTCGAACGAGTGATCGCAACAAGCTGAGTAGCGATCAAAATCTAGAAAGAAAACAGCCATGCGCAGCATGATTTTGGACAAGAACTACACAGAAATGTAGAAAACGTTTTGAGTAATTGACCATACAGAAGTACTAGGGCTGTTTTGACAATGTGATTAATTGCAAGATTAACGGGATTAAATTCTTTGCAAGATTAACGCGATAAAATTTTTATAGAACAATTGTAAATACATTAAAATTACAAAAAAGCATTGTAAAGAAAAAAGAATATTATTTATGTTAATTATATATTCGCTAAAAGTGCTGACTTGTATTTTTTATATGTGCTAGAGGGAGTGTAAAGCATTTCCATTACTTTACTCACCCTAGCAATTGAAGCAAGATTAATTCAAGATTAATTATATCTTAATCGCGATTAAGAGTTTTAGCATCAGAACAGCCCCAAGAAGAACGAATGCCTGATCTGATTTCCAAACACAGAGAAGTGAGTTGAAAACCGAGAAGACAATCGAGTTTTTTCCAATCATTTTGCAGGTGCTTGTATAATAGTTCAAACACGAGATCTTTATAGAGCTAAACAGATTAACAGATCCAATATTATCGTCTGTTAGATCTGAACTTGGGAAGTCCAAGTTATCTTATAGTGGAGCAATGCTCTTTAACTCACTACCAATCGACATAAAGATCATCAACAGTCATATTCTCTGCTTTTTTAAACGTCGAATTAAATCATTCTTCCTCGCATTAAATTTTCATGTTGACCATCTAGAACAGTTTTCATCTGTTCATTGTAAATATTCTGTAGTTTGTCATTGTTATAATTCTACGTGCCATTGATCAATTGTTATCTGTATTCTGTATTCTGCAAAGTTTGTTTATGTGTTCTTTGTATATATTCACATAAACAGAATATCTATTTCTTATACACAACAAGGGCCATTTGGGAGAGTACTTTTTTAAGGTAAAAATGTATAAATTACCCTTGTGAAATAAAGTCGATTAGGGCTACGCTTACACTACAGCAAAAGTCGTCTGATTCAAAAAGTATTCGGATTGACAAAAAAATTGCATTCAGATTCGTTGATCGTTCACGCAGGAAAAAATATCGGGATTAATTGCATGCTCGCGTTAAAGCAAGCAGTGCTTTCTTGTCTAAGCATGGACGTAAATCTTCACAAACTTTATTGAAAGTGACGCTGAACAACCGAAAGATTTCTTTCCGTTTATTGTTTATTACAGCCTCTAATAAAAAATTGTCCACCACTGGCTACTTCGGTTGTCATTCACAGAAACGAGAAAAATTTCTCCAGAGTCTTAGCTGTCCGGATTTAAAGTATCCAGATTCTTTTCCAGATTCGTATTTATCGGGATTCGTGTGCAATCCGAAGATTTTCTGTACTGGATTTGTTACTTCAGTGTAAACGGCTACTTTGAATCCGAATGAAAAGTCTCCGGATCACCTTCGAATTCAGAGAAATTTGGTCTAGTGTCAACGTAGCCTAGATTAGATTCGAAGAAGAGTTCAAGTGTTTCATCTGGGGTACTAAACACGAGAAAATGATGGAAACCCAGAGGCATAGCCCCAAGGTTTTTGTCATTTTTCGTGTTCGGAGTCCCTTGATCAAATACTCAAATTCTAAATGTATGGAGGTACAAAACAGCGGCTTTGTTTAAAACATATAAGGTTTGACAATGACTTGGAAATAAAGTCAAAATATCACCATGATCAGTTTCGCATTGTCTTGTAACTCAGATAATGAGATTACAAGATGTCGTTCGTCGGGGTATATCTCTTGGTCTATTTCTCAAAGTTGTCAGCTGGTAATGGTCTTTTCGTAAATGCTTATGAAGATACGTCAGGGAAAATAAAATGATAGTCCTAACCAAGATAAAAGAACTACAAAACCCTCATAAAAATAAACCACAATATGGTTTTTGTACCGGGCACTGAGGCGAAGGATTTATCGTCATGCGAACACGCGCATAAAATATCGCACTGTGAAACAGGTCTCGAGGACACTGGAGAAGGCGAAGTACTCAAGGAGTTTGAAGCTTCACCACATTCACATACGCCATTTCCATCCTCATGTTTGGTCTCCTCGTCTGATGAAGAGTCTTGCCAATCGCAGGAGGAATCACAGTCGGGGCCTAGATAGGGGGAATGAATGAATGAAAGAAAGAAAAAATGAAAGGAAGAGAGAAGAAGCGAAACGAAGAAAAAAAAAAGAAAAGCGAGTAAGAAAGAATAAGAGAAAGAAAGAGAGAAAGAAAGTAAGAATGAAAGAAAGAAAGTGTGAAAAAAAGAAAGAGAGAAAGTGAGAAAAAAAGAAAGAAAAGAAAGAGAGAAAGAAAGTGAGAAAGAAAGGATGAAAGAAAGAAAGAAAAAAGAAAGAAGGAAAGAAAGATAGAAAAAAGAATGAAAGGAAGAAAGAAAGAAAGAAAGAAAGAAAGAAAGAAAGAGAGAAAGACAGAAAGAGAGAAGGAAAGAAATAAAGGAAGAAAGAGAGAGAGAAAGAAAGAAAGAAAGAAAGGAAGGAAGGAAGGAAGGAAAGAATAAAAAAAGGAAACAATGAAAGAAAACAAAAAAGAAAGAGAGAAATAAATCAGTCCGAAAACCTCAGGCAAATACTTTCCCGTACAGACCTCACACTCAGGTAATAATTAATATTATCCCAACACCATTATAAAGGGTACAGTCATTGCCTACCTGAGTCATCATCAGAGTCGGATTCAAGTTCTGGCATGTCCTCGAACTGTGGATCGAACCACCATGATTCTACTTCATGAACTTGCTTGTTTGATCTGTGCTCCGTCTTATCTGCAGAGATTGAAGTCGTATTAAGATAAAACTCAACGGCAAACAGCTGTCCTGTCAATCTGAGGTTAGCCATTTTGGCCTTACTGGCAAGATATTTATAAAACAGAGCAAGTGAACCGAGCACACAAAAAAGACACAAAGAAATGAAATGAAAACTTTTTCAAACTAACCAGTCTTTAAACTAAACAAAAACTAAAACACACTCTAGTGCCCATGCGCAAACACACCAACCCGAGCCTCCCACAATTATATCCACACAACCCAACTTTCTCACTAATGTCCGTACACATTCACTCGCAAGTATTCAGAGACCAATCTGCGCTTACAGTGACATTCACGGACACCCCACACAAACACGAACACCCTCACCAAAATACACACCAACTCAAGCTCGCGCGTACACACACTCACATACACTCACACACTAGACAACAGCCAAGCACATAGACACACCAAATCGTTCATACAAACATCAATTTTTAAAAACAGCTCACCAACCCACGTATCGATTATTTCTCCCTTACAAACGTGCACAATCTCACACACAAATATCTCTCACATTCACGGATACCTCTACACACACACTCACCAAACCGCCTCCACGCACGAACACCAACACTCTCACACTCGCTCTGGCAGACGCTCTGGCAGATACACACACGCACACCAACGCACACATGTACGCATCTACAAATAGTCAAACACAGGTACTTCATCACCCACAAAAACATCCCTTCTTGGAAATAAAACACCGACATTGACTATTTCTACCTTTCTATGAACTGTACTCCTTATTGACATTTCCGGTAAATTTAGTCAACATACAGTAACAATTGACAGACATAAAAAGACAAAGGCAAAAGAAAGTCAAGAAATCCAGAAGCAAAACAAACGTTTTCGAAATCTCTTTTCCTGAGAAAGTAGCTCCTTTGTCCCGGAGAAAATCGCTTGTGCATGTGCGTTAACCTCCACAGCTTTCATGTGAAATCCTAGTTCGTAACATGCAGCAGCATATCGGTAATAAGCCTACAAAATGAACCACAGTGTCATACACTGCTCGCACAAATTAAACTTGATAACCACCTCATTATACTCTCGACAACCGTCTTCGTAGCTCAGCTGGAAGAGCACTGCGCTAGATTCCCAGGTTCGGTTCCCAACCGCTGGCCCAAGTGCTGCATTTTTCGCAACCCAACAGGTTGGGTCTTGAAGTGAAAGAGTCTGACACTCGGAAGCTTAGCTTTATTAAATTTGTTTGAATTTATAGCTGCCGCTATTTCTAGTTTAATGACAAAAGATTGTTTGGTTAAGCTGTTTAACCATCATAGTACGTATGGCAAGTACGAGTTCAATTTTATACTGGTTTAACAAAATAGTTTTGTTAAAGACTTTGAGAAATACATCAAATAAGGTCTGTGTAAACCAGTTAGTGAAATGAATGAAACGAATGAAATCATTGAAGAATATGGAATGAACGAATTGTAAAAAAATTACAGAAACGAAAGACGTGACTGAAATGAAATGAACGAAATTAACAAAATTAAAGGTATAAACGAAATGACAGAAAATTAAATGAATGAGTAAGTGAATGAATGAATTTGTGAATGAATAAATGAATGAATAAACGAACGAAGGTATTAGTAAATGAATGAATGAATCAAACAAATAAGATGAGACGTAGTGACGAGGCTAAGCATAGCAAGAGGATCATGCAAGGGAAATACAAAATTATGTACAATATTTAGATGTGAAGCAAAAGATCTCCATAACATAATGTTGTTGCAAACTCTAGTCATGCTTAACATAACCACTATCTTGACCGCTGAATGTTGCATTTTTATTTAGTAACCACTGCGTTGGAGGGTGTATATAGCTTGATACCTGAATATCGTTGATTATTTTAAATTTCCACAGCATAATTGTTGCTATGCATAGGTAACGCTAAGTTTGCAAAATACGACCGCTTGCTATGCTCAGCCTCGCTACTGATCAGACAATTGAAATGAATGAAGATTATCTATACGAGAAACATGAAAGGCTATATTTTTCGCGAGTACCTTATCCCAGTTTGGATTTAAAAACACTGCCCGTCTTCCATCTGACAACGCATCCCTATAAAGAAATGAAGAAAAGAAAAAGTACAGTCGATCGAGGTGTTGTACAGAGATGTGGAAAGATTTCTATCAGAAAGAAGAATGTGGATGATTGGTCGCCCAAACCAAAGTTTGATTGTTTGAAACAAAATCCCACATTATTAACATTGTAATGAACCCTCAATGTTCTTCTTCGTCATCTTAAACTCTTCGAAACATTTCTAGTTAGTGGGTTGAAAGGTCTATAAATTCGAAATAATATTTGGTTTGGTTGAAAGGGCGCTTACTGTAAAATGACAGCGAACGGCGAACACAGTTCTTTGATATCTGTTTTTCATCTCGAGCCATTCAAATCCTTGATTGTATAGATAAGATACATATATATACATATACCGACGTTGGATCAGTCAAAGGAAATTGGGACCAACCTAAAATTCGGGATTTTTTCAAGATTATCCTCCGAGACAACTTACAATGGCGCAAGTAGACTATGGAAGACAATTCACAATAGGTTACTACAACAACTGATTAAAAAATTGGTGCTAAGGAGCTAGGGCCCTGACCTGCCTGTTGTGCTATAGTTTAAGCAATATTGCACACTTTCAAGACTAAGGCTTACCAGAAGTAACTTATGTTCAGGTAACACTGAGCTCTGTTGCCATAGAGCACTCCATTGAAAGGACTACGGTAAAAGGTAAACAAGTAAAGTTTATTGGCTTAAGTTTGAACGCACAATACAAAGTCCAACGTTTACGATAACGAAACTAGCATTTCTATAACCTAAAGTATGTAACATCAAATCACGTGGCATGAATCACATGATTTAACATACCACACCACACAATAACTACATCATACCAAACAGCGTCATTTGCTCCAAACCATAACATACCATGTTCTAGGATAAATGAGTAACCAGCACAAAACGCGGAATAAAGCCATGATAAAGATAAAAATAAAGTTTTATTAAGAGCACTAACGTTTCGTCGCATCACGCAACATCATCAGAGTGGAGATATAATTACAGCTTACAGTGAATAAATAGATAGCTAGATAGATAAACTGTAATTATCTCTCCATTCTGATGATGTTGCGTGATGCGACGAAACGTTAATGCACTAAATAAAACTTTATTTTTATATTTATCATGGTTTTATTCCGCGTTTTGTGCTGGGCACTCATATTTATCCTAAAAATACGATTTCAGCCTGGCTCCTCACTTGCTACAGTATTGAAAAAACATACCACGTCATACAATACAATCTTTACTGTAACATATATCATTGTACTATTCACGCCGTTCTATACAACACTACAAAATATCACGCCTACACAATACTATACCATCACTATACCACACCCGACCAGTCTACATAATACCATACATTGTACCATACTCCAGCACACCACACCATACTACTTAACACTGTAGCAAGCGAGGAGCTAGGCTGAAATTCTAGTTTTATGATAAATAAGAGTGCCCAGCACAAAACGCAGAATAAAGCCATGACAAAGATAAAAAAAAGTTTCATTAAATGACGAAATGTTAGTGCACTTAACGAAACTTTATTTTTATCTTTGTCATGGCTTTATTCCGCGTTTTGTGTTGGACACTCATATTTATCCTAAAAGTACGATTTCAGCCTGGCTCCTCACTTGCTACAGTATTGAAAAAACATACCACGTCATACAATACAATCTTTACTGTAACATATATCATTGTACTATTCACGCCGTTCTATACAACACTACAAAATATCACGCCTACACAATATTTATCCTAAAAATACTATTTAACAGTAACATACCATCTCAAACTCGTCAACAATTCATGAGCAGACCACAAAGCAAATCAGTACCGAGACGTAGTTTGGATATCTGATCTTAATTAGCATAAAATTTCGACAACATAAAACCCGATTTTCTCTTTAAATACAGATTCATTTGAGATGTAATATCATACACTCGAAAGTCGAGTTTCATCAGATATCCAAACACCTCGAAGTTGGTTAAAAAAACTCGGTTATGTCTCCTTGTTTTTCAACTCACTTCTCGATGTTTGGATATCTGATGAAACACTCGTGTGATATATTACTGTACTTACCAAACTATTCATACCATTCAACCATAAATTTGATCCACGTCCTCTACACCACCCTTAACTGTCTCAAACACAAGCAGTACAAACAAAGACTGAATACATTCTCTTCTCAGTGGTCCGTACCTGATTTCAATTGCCTTTGAGTACATAGCAATGGCACTTCGGAATTGACCAGATCTAAAGAACTTGTTTCCTTTCTCTTGTAGGGTTTCCAAGTTCTGCAAACAAAAGACAAGACAAAAATAAGTGAGGATTTTTTGCTGTGTAGACCCTAACTATAACTGCAAAAATGGCTTCCAATTTAACCCCTTCAGGGGCAATGGCACACTATATTTTACTCTAGCGAACGCCAGAAAAGTTTACTGGTCAAGGGGATGAGCCCTGCCTCTCAATGAGTTAGTGTTCTTTAATGTGCATTTATGTTGGCCTTTTCAAACTCGTTCATCTCTCAAACGTTTGACGAATTATCACAACAAGAATAAGGCTCAAAATGCTAATTCAGACAAGGCTTTCATTTCGTCAAAGAATAGCAAGTGAAAATTAGTAGTCACAGTACTTAAAATTTGAATGCCCAAAGATGCATGCTCGTGTATTCTTAGGACGCAAACGCCAGCTTTTGAAGGCCATTGCACACAATATTACAACCAAGACAACAAGATCAGTTAAAATTATATTCATTACTGCAGCCAAGTGTTTCACGAAAACTTCACTAAAAAATTGTACAAAGCTTTTCATTCCTCTGTTACAAGTATGAACATCACTAAATCTATAGAACTGATGGTTCAGCATCTGTAATGATATTGATGTCAGTAATCTACTACATCAAATTCAATTGATAATTTGGAATATAAAAAGCGCCTGGGGCAAAAGGCTAAGGTGGCCTGTAACTTGCATTGGCAACTCTTGAAAACCTGATTTAAATTGGGCAGTATTTTGGAAAAGGCCCATCAGGCCTGTCTATAAATGAAAACTGACTTACCACATTTCTTGTATAGGTGTCATTTTTGAATTGCATAAGGCGATTGCATGAATGGTCTTCCTCTATCTCGTTTAGGTAGTTCATGACTGTAACGCAAATGATGATGATAACGACAGTTCAATCAGTAACTATTGTGGAACAAAGGTAACCCATAAACTTGTTCATTCATTTATTTTCCCATCCATTCTTTCACTTCATTTGTTTATTTACTGCTTCATTGACCCCATTCCCTCATTCTCTCTACTCCTACATTTCCTCCTGCATTCCTTCATTCACTCTGTTATTCTTTCATCCTTTTATTCAGTCTTTCTTTCCTTCATTCATTTATTTACTCCCGCATTCATCCATTCACTCTGTTATTCCTTCATTCTTTTATTCAGTCTTTCATTCCTTTATTCATTTATTTACTCCCGCATTCATCAATTCACTCTGTTATTCCTTCATTCTTTTACTCAGTCCTTCACTCACTTTCTTCCTCATTCATTCCATAATTCACTTAATCATTCCTTTATTCACTTTGACACTTTCCCATTCATTCATCCCTTAATTAACTTCTCCATTCCTACATTCCCTCTGGCATTTCTTCATTCTCCCTGTTATACATTCATTCTTTGATTCACTTCTTCATTCCTGCATTCATCCTTCATTTGTTCATTAACCCCATTATTCATTCATTTCTTTATTCACTCCTTCATTCACTATGTTCCTCATTCATTCTATAATTCCCTTCTTTATTCCTTTATTCACTGTCATTTATTCATTCCTTTATTCACTTCTTCCTTTCTAAAGTACATTCACTCACTTGTTCACTTCATTCCTTTGTCACACTTTCATTCATTCCTTCCTTTACTCCTTTGTTCCCCTCTTCATTTCACCATTTCTTCCTATCTTCCCACCTTCCTTTTTTTCTCCCTCTATCCCCCATCTCCCCATCCCATCCCTTTCTCCCTTTGGTCCATTTCTTCACTTCTATTGATAGGAATTTTGTATATTTGCTACTTTCATCATATTGTCATTAGTTACCTGTAGTTAACAGTGAAGCTGTAAGCAACATTAAATGATTTTCATCAAGTGCTGGTAATCTTTTCAGAAGAACTTTCCTGAAAAAGAAGTTAAAATGAAAAATATCATCAATCAAGTTGCAAGTTCTACTCTAAACTAGATCAGTAGCTCTGTCTGATGACAAAATTAAATTTTATTACTGAAAGGTGGCATGAACTACTGATTAACCCCCCCCCCCCGCCCCATATGAATGTGAACTTCCTCAAGTTCACAGTCACGTGGTGAGTTCATTAATGAACATCACGAGATTAAACTAATGACAAATGTTCAGACAGGAATGTTAAACTTACCTCAGGAAATAAGTTAGAAAAGGAGGCCTCATTAAGTAAACAACTTCAGTAACTGTCTCCACCTAATTGGATAGAAGTGACAAACTGTTCATAGTACTGTGAACCTGAATTATGGCAAAATTTTTGATGTCAAGTGGCCATCCACAAAGTTGAGGAAAGTTCATTTTAGAAACCTCAAACTTTCAGAATTCTCAGGAGATGGCATGGTTCTAGACTACTCATTGGTGTGATGTAAACTATACTGTATCTACATGTATGTCTCATTCAAGTTAACTCATTAAGGGACAGGGCTAATCCCTTGATGAGTGTAATCATCTGTCATCAGCCAGAGGCAAACAATAAAGTGCACCTTTGCCTCTTAATCACTGCGAAAGGAAGATGTCTAGGTTAAGGGGAGCTGGCCAAATGCCAAAGGCATGAGAACACTGTAGGGGGGCCTGGGAGCATGCTCCCATGGAAAATTTTTGATTTTCACATGTACTTAAATGTAATTTTCTGTATTTTGAGGGCAGTTTTACCACAAAATATTATGATCAAAAACAACATAGTTTTAGTCAACCTTCAATTTTTTTCAACAATATCTGACCAATTTCCCAAAGCTGCTGTTGTTGCACTGGAGTTTTTGATACTCATGATAGATTAGGTATCTGGCCATTGTCTAATGTATAAAATTGGAAACTATAGCACAAAGGGGAATAAACATTTACAATACACTGTGTTGGGAAATCTAGGATTGCTTATGGCACAAAATACATAATGTTTGATAACAGAGTGCCATCTTCGACACAGATTTTCAGTTGTAGTTACTGTATTGTAATTATGGGGTTGAGAGGTACATTTATTAGTTAAGAAAAGTTCTGGGTGCTGACTTCAGGCAAACATTGGCCAGCCCTTGTTAACTCTTAATTGTTGGTCAAAAGTGCCTGCAGAGTTAACAAAAATTTTTTTCTATTGTCAGACATTAGCTGTCCATTGTTGGGCATGTCTGCAATGTCCACAACTAAATTTGACTCTTGCATATATAGTATTGAAGGGATGGTTAGTCATATACACTGTACCTGTTCAACTTTGGCAACAATATCACTGAAGTCTCTCAGGGAATGCTTACTGTTCTGTAGAAACAAAGTAGCAGCTACAGCAACTAACACAACAGGTGTTACTAGAGGTAGTAATGGTGGGATGGATGATTAAGTAGGAGGTGATAAATAATAAAAGGGGAAGTAATAACTGCCTCACACTTGCAGTTTGATGAAAAATTCCAGCCAAATAAATATATCTAAGCAAGAACATTATAAAATGGAACTTACCAAAGCTGGTAGGACAATATTCATTACAATTTCTGCACATTCTACAACCTCCAGTTGTTTTCTAGTCAAGGTTTGAGAAGGCCTACAACTAGAAACAAGAAAGAATGTTAGTAGTAAATCACCTTTTGTTCTTTGAAGTAAAATTTGAAACCAAAGACAAAGAAAAAAAATCATATATCAATATGAAACCTTGTTTTAATTTGATGTTCAATCAGTTCAGTTTCCTTAAGCCAACCCAGAACCTAAGAATTGAAAGCAATTAAAATAAGTCTAAAAACAACTACCTGTAAAAAAACATTTATAGAGATTACAGTAAATAGACAACATCAGATTCTTGTTTGCCATATGCCATGAAAACTTCAAATGCTTTGTGCATAAGCTTAATGTGAGCTTTTTTACAGTACACACTAAATTTATATCAAAACACAGTTCTGTGCAATTTGAAAAATCAACTGCTTCAATCAAGCAAGGTAGTCAGTGCTCTAAGGCACAAATCCAGCATGAGTTTGACAAAATTTGATCAGTTTATTTCTGCATTTAACATAAAAAGTTTTGCTAATTGAGATATATAGAATTGAGTCAAAATTGAAATTATGCTGAACTTAAATTGGCAGCAAGTAAAATTAACATTTGCTTGGCTAGACTGTCCACTATTCCCAGTCAACGTGGACCACTTCTGCAACTTTGTTGCTGAAACTGCAGACACTGACCATATGCCTGATGGTATTATATCCCCATTCACAAGGACCCCACACACCTGTAAATGCCTGATTACATTTGTACCAAAATAATAAAGCACCCTTCTTCTTTTGAAAATCCTGGACTTACCCCTAATAAAACACTTGGGACTTGGACCCAGAATAGGTAGACTTGGATTTAAACTGACAAGCTCAAACATGGACTTGAAAGTCTCAGACATGGATATGGACTCATATAAGGTGGACTTGACAACAATACTTGGTAATAGCAACAGCAATGGCAACAACAACGATAATTATAATGATAACAGAAATGATAACAAAAGTGATAATGACAGCAGATACAAGCTAAAATTGTCAGAAGATGCTACTGTTCCTTTGATCCAGATTCTGGTCTAGGTCATATAATAGCAAGAGTGATGGTCCAAAATTGAGGTATGAAAACTCAGTTTATCGACACCACCTCATGAGCTTTTTAGTTCTCTAGCAAATAGCATGCCAAAAAGATACAAGTGCTATTGTGATCTCCACATTAAGTTGAATTCACATTGATAGTGACTCCAATTAAGATTTGAATTCCAATGGACAACCTGTGAAATGGCCACCATAAATGAAAGCAACAGGACAATGGGCAACAAAACTATCAAAATACATACCATAATTAATTCATTAAGGGGCAGGGCTCAACTCCTTGAGGAGTGAAACTAACTGTCTGGTGTTAGCCAGAGTTCATGTAAAATGATAGAGTGTTCCCTTACCAGTACATAGGTTGAACATGTAACTGACCGGTTCTTTATTATTTTTTATGATTACTAAATACTGAGAAAGAGTTTCAATCAAAAGCATCAAACCTTGTGAAAGCCAACATTTGTTTATATAATGCATCTATAGGAAGTACTGTAATGGCATTGTGTAATTATGCTCCTGTAACAGGACTGGAAACCTAGAACTGTTTTCACAGCGATTCTTCATCCAAATTGCTCATTGCAGTCAAGGTACAGGTAGTTTTAATCACAACCTTGACCCTGATATTTTTGCTTGGTGTAAATGAATATATGCTTGCTTCTTCCACAATGGATAAATAGATGAATAGATTTAGTTTAATTTTTTCTTGTGTGATTAATTGCTTGACCTGAGGGATTACTGTATAGCATATGTTGGTGCATGCATGGTTGTACATATATAGTTATGTTGAAAAATTTACATTGAAAGTTTGAATGTAGAGGTTTAAAACATATACTGACAGTACCTTTTTTGGAAAATGGAAACTACATGTTTCAATAAGAAATGGTGCCATTAAATAACGTTCCAGGAAATTTAGATGCTCAGCTTGTTCTGGTTTTGTCATGTTTAACCAAAATGAGAATCTGCCTAAAATGAAAACAGAAAGACAAGCATGAACACTTCCTCAAGAATACAACAGCAATAAATGCAACAACTGTAGTGACAGTGAATGAAGTGAGCCTTTCATAATATTTCAAAATCTTAGTACATGTAGCTGGGTGCATGCTACAACACACCACAGCAGCCAATGGCAAACGTTCTTCGCTTGTGGCAGAGAAAAATTGCTTCATGTTTGCAAAATTAGCAAAACAACTTCAAAAACCAAAACCACAAAAACTTACAATCCATTAAATAAGCAATATGTTAAAACATAATGGTGGAAATAGATTTTTGTCCACTGAATTTGCTTGGTGCATCAAAGAGATAATTTGATCTTGACAGTTAACAACTACCAGTATTTGGTTTATTCTGATAAGTACAGTATGGAACATGTGTCCACATTCTTTCAATATATTGAAACAAACTGGTCTGACTCTGTTCATATTAATTTGTTTAGCTGTAAGGTTCATGATTGTATTTTTAATTTTTATGTTTAAGATTATTAACTTGAATAAAAAAATGTTGGTAGATTTAGTGTTTTAATAATAACATGGCTAAAAGATCTTAATACCAGGTGCCCACTTGGAAAAGTGCTTCAGTACTTGTACTTAATGAATAATATACTTAAAAGTACATAATTTCCTTTTTACTTTTTTTATTGGCTTGGTTTGCATCCTCTGCTTGCTACTGGTATTTATTTTAAGATTAACTGCAGTTCTTATAAAAGAGTTTGCCCAGTTGTTTTGATAACAAATTTGGTACAATTACTGTTTACATAAGGTGATGTCTCCAAAATAGTCTAGAAGCAATTCAGCATATATTTTTTGGGTAATAACTGATAAAAGATGCAATAGTGTAGGTCTACCCATGCAAGAAATAAACTTGGGGAAAACTAAAAATGGTTTAATTTACTTTATTTTAATACAAATACTGTGGTATCCAGCTGGATAATCCAACTGGATTTCCTTTCACCATTTGGAAAATCCCATATCCTACCATACAGTGTAAATCACGATCTGGTGTACCCCTCTACCTCATAGGGTCACCATGGGACAGTTATTCTAGAACTTAAATAGTGAGAATTCTTAATTAGAACATGCTAATTTTGCCTACCTGCAATTCCTAGTCATTTATTGGGCTTGTTTGTTAGCAACCTTGCAAAACAGTCGCAGTAGATCACAACGTAGCATATTGATTACAAAAAATGATTTGGCACTGGTTGCCAAGGGGTACATAATAAACTAAATCACATCAACGGTAAAGGGTGGATGCAGGGCCATTACGCCATTGCTGAATATTCAACCCATTCGTTTCCTGACTAAATTTCCAGTTCACAGTCCAGAGTTAGCAGGACAAACGCCACACTGTTTAACAAAATTATTCGGCGCAATCGTTCATCTGACAATCTGTCATTTCTGATTGATAGTATCACCGAATGCAACATAGACCAAGCAATCCATCGATTTTTCTCGCTAAAACTTACCTTGCTTCGCTCTGCTCCCGCAGGAAACATCTTTACTCAAAGATTTTGTTTTACATGAGGTGTTTCCCGTAGCCATCGCCTATGAAATAACACCTTTTCAATCAGTTTTACGTTACATGTAAACATTCAACTTCGAGGAGATACGACATTTGGAACGAAAGCCTGGTAACTAGTAAAGTTATTGCTTTCGCACTGGCTGAGAGTTTTGGCGCGCTTTGGTTTGGCTCCACCTCCACGGAATCTAATAACATAGAAAATGATGTACTTTACTTTCTTGTGCACATCAACACTATCGATCACTCTTCCTTGTTTTATTGGCCATATATCCATTTGTTGGTAAAATATGTCCCTCTGTCTGTCTCTTGGTAAAATATGTCCGTCGTCCGTCTGTTGGTAAAATATGTCCGTCCGTTTACTCTTCCATGTTGTTTGTGTTCTCATACCTGTAACTTTTATTTTTAGTACGTCCTCTGATTGGTTAATGCATGAATATTATTACACCTTGTAACTATATACTTAGGCTTTAGGCAGTTATGTAAATTATTCTCTGATGATGTTGTGATTAATACACCGAAACGTTAGAACTTTATTAAATATTACGATTTACTTCTGTGTCCGACTCGATGGCTTTCGTTAAGATATTTTGCTGGACTTTGATATTCCTTTTGAGATTACGTTTTCCGCCTGGTCAATCCATAGCTGATGTTTTAAAGAAACACTCCAACATAGATAAAACACGCAAAAAAACCCATGAGGTACAAACCATGACAATCAGGTAAAACAAATATAGTTTCAGCTGCTAAAACCGAAAAGTACTGCGATCTGGATATCAAAGAAAATAAAGTAGGATTGTATTCATTCCTGTTAAAAACCGTCAAAGTCTATAAAAATTTTTTTTTTCGCTACTGTGATAGGTGTCAAAATTTTATAAAAGGAAAGTGCAATATTTTACAGGCTGCTTTATAACACTTATGAAATGTGCGCGATACGCTGTATTCATGAGAATGTGGGATAACAGCATCATTTAATACAACAAAGTTCTTATTTCGCGTTAGGATATTAAAGGTACGTTCTTGCACAGTAACACTTCTTTCGTTAAAACCAAAAACAGGAAACAAAAGCTGAGGGAAAAACCTCCCTAACATACAAATTAAGTTTCAGGTATCTTTATATTTCGAGAATCAGGTAAATAACTTATTTATTTATTTATTTATTTACTTAATTATTTACTTACTTACTTATTTATTTATTTATTTATTTATTTATTTATTTATTTAAAATTATTTGAGGAGTTTCAGGGGGGGTTACAATCGAAAGCTCATGAAATGGATCGTGCTTGTTGACCACTTTTTTGAGGCGAAGAATGTTTACAAATGGCGACCTGGTTACAGGACGAAATAGTTGTTTATATTGGAGATTGAACGATTTTCTCCTCCGCTTTGATGCCTGATTACCTTCTGTTCTCGAAGTAGCCGATAAAGATTAATATCCGTCGGACTAAACTGATGCTTAGCGGAAACGTAGTGAATATTCTGCCCTAAAAACGATTGAGAAGTGTCCATTGTCTGACATTTTCATTGTACGATCGATCTGTCATTCATTGTGCTATCGACAGCGAAGAAATACCAAAGGAAGATGTTTTTCTCCAGTCGAAGACGTTTCTGAGATGGAGGTAAGGATCGATAACCTATCTAATTTTTTTCTTGAACTGCTTTGACATGTTCAGTTCTCATAAAAATTTTGTGAGAATTAGAATTGTATGAATTTAAAGTAATTAGGGTAGGAACACTCATAAGTGTTTTTAAACATGGGCTAGAAAGATAAAAGGGCTTGTATATTAATTTTTTGTTGCAAATGAACGATTGATTTTAGAGATCGAAGCATTGAACTTTGGGCAAATATTTGGCACAGTTTAGTGTAACGACTGATGATTGAACAGTTATTACACATAACTCCTGTGTTGACCACCAGTGTTTTGGAACATTGTCGTTTTGGACCTGGATATTGTCATAGTAATAGCTCTTTAGTTTGCCATCTCATCACAACTCAATTCATCAGTGGCAGCATGGGTCTCAAATACGGCTGGGAAATGATATGCTAAGGGCCCACTTTTATCAGGGAGTGTAAGTTGGGGGTGAGGAGACTGCTGCCTGTAAAAATACGATGTGAACTACAGATGTGAAAACCCTAAATTTGTTATGATAAAGACTTAGAAGAAGTAACTGACATCATGACATGGGTATATAATAACATGTGCCGGAATAATAAAATATAAATGGTTTGAAATGTTCCTCTGCAAGTCTCACTGGAGTTTTAAATTTCATAACTCTATGCAAAGTGTAATATTTCAACTGCTTTTGTGCCCAACATAATGCTTTACCTGAGCATCTTCTGGCTACAAATCACTGGGGCCCACATGCAACCAACTCTTGGGACCCACTAGGAAATGTCCCAGTGGGCCATGCAACCACCGCAATTCATTAATAGAATTTTCAGTTCATGATATCTGACTTCCACACATGTAAAATTCTTTGCAAGCTGACCATTGAATGTATTGTTGGTGGAGTAAAGTTATTGTTATAGAATACCCAGCTCTGTGAGAACACAGTATTACATCATGGCTACTTGGCTATAAGATAGCTGTATGTGCAGGTAATCACTTACAAAAGTGGGAGGATTAGGTCAGGGTTGCAGTATGTTAGGTTTAGGTTTACAGTTACAGTTAGGTTTACAGTTTTACAGTATTAGAAAGGGTTGATTCCACTTGCCAAGTATTTTATAATTAATCACATTACCGGATTTCATATCACATGGAAGACTGGCCCTTAGTAGCCAGCAACTCCATACTGGAGTAAAATACATGTCATTTAACTGAAACATTCTAAGATAATATGATTTATGTCTTGTGCCTTGAAATACCATACTTTTCACTGGTCTTCCAAGTTCCCTTACACAATATGCAGGGCTTTTGAAAAAAAATTCCTACCAGTGGTCTCAGACAAGTAGATCTTGTTGGGGAAGTAACTGACAATTCCCACTCACTTACCCAATACAGTGTACATGTAGTCAAGGGTCTAGACAGTCAATTTGCTGATGTGTCAGAGAAGAAAAATTTGAGAGTTCCTTGCCCAAAAAGCAAACTGGGATTCATTTAGTTTTTCTCAAACTCTGAGTTGCTGTCATCAGACCAATGATGTGTAATTACAGTTAATTGCCAATATTTTTTACTTTATTCTGGTTGAACTTGACTAGTTTTCCATTATAATACATGAATCCAGGCAATCCATAAATATGAAAACCTGCCAAAAAATACCAATCAAATGCAGTATCATGACTGTTATGTTTATTTGCAAGTTGCTTTGTTGAGACTTAGTGACTGAATGGTCTGAATTATTGACAGTGCTGCATGTGCAAGCTTTAAGTAAGAAAGCCAACATGCAAATACCCACCAATTACATTTTCATTGTTTGAATTTTGTTCCAAGGATGATGACAATCTATCTGAAGATACCTTCGGCTCTGTCATTTCACTGGTAAGAATCAAATAATTATTTACATTGTGTGGTAGATAATTGCATAACTCCTGAAACTCATTTTCTGGGTGCCTTATTGTTAACCAAACACATAACTGTTAGTTGACTAAGTGATATAGTGTTTGCACTGGAAATTTCTTGCTTACCTAACTTGCTACCATGTTTTCAAATGCATTGTGAGACACAAATGTTATAGTTTTTGTTCACCAAGACAACTAAAGTGCCATGTAGTAGTAGTAATTTTAAGGCCTTCATATTAATATTACTAAGACTAGAAGACTATGAGCACACAAACAATACGTCATGACTGAAACAAGTGTATAATTTTCACCTTACATTGCTATCTGAGTCATTTTAGCCTCAATGATGAGACTAACTTCAAATGATCTCCAGAAGTTGAGAAGTTTTAAATGACATTGTAGACATGGTATTACTGTTGCTCAGCATTTACATGCTTGTGGTGCAACAGCTAAGCATCATTATTTGTCATTAAGAGATTACAATTTTGTAAAAACCTTAAATTACTCATCAACTTCTTTGCTGGTGGAGATAATAGTAGACTAAAAGGCCAAATCTTTGAGGGCAGTGAAATGATAACATGAGTAAGAATTATAGTGGAAGGTAGTTGTAAAAGTAGCTCATGAAAATTTGTGGTGCCACATTAACCCATTAAAAGGCAAGGGTGCTTTTTAGTATTTTTCTTTGGCTAAGGCTAGATGATATTACTCATGATAGGGATCACCTTGGGCATCACTTTAAAGGTTAAAAAAAGATTGGCCAACTGACCAAAACTGTAGTGAGTTTTTGCTGTGCACATTTGTGTGTGTGGTTGACCCATGATGTAATCTTTTAAGACCCAAACTGACCACGATGTCTCTTCTGGACTTGTAAAATTCTGTCATTAGCCAGGGAAAGATTACAAATGGCCCCTTTGGGGGCAATGTTTAGGCATTGAAAATTCCACATGCTGGATTTCTCATGTGAAAACATGCGATCCACATGTGAATCACATGCTAACCACACGTGTAAAACATATTAAATTAAATTAAAATACAAGCTTAAAAATCTCAAAACTCCATGTGAACAATTCAAATCTTTTCACTTGTAATCTCTTGAATTCACAGGTGTGAATTGATGTCAAACTTTCCAAGGGTTATGGTTCATGGGATAAATTGGCGTACTTATACTGTATATAACTATAAGGTTCATATATTGTGATTTCAACAAGTGTTTGTGTTCCTCCAATTGTAATCATTATAATGAAAATTAAATTACATGCAGATGCAATCTTTTTCCCAGTCTCTTACTGGAGTAATAATTCAATATTTGCCAATTTGTTCTTACAGGAAAGTCTGGAAGATAGTAGCCCAGTCCGAGGTAATAACACAAAGATTTTGCATACGATAAGATTATTCGAGCAAGTTTCCAGCTCAGCCAGGTGAAGAATCAGACATGGTATGATGCTACTCTGGCATAAAAATTTATAAGAATCAGACACAGTATAATGCTACTCTGGCTTAAAAATTTATGAATGCAACTTAAAAAGCTACTGTTCATTATCCAACGTTTCGACGCTCCGGTCTAGTATCTTCTTCATGGGCGTTCGCTGTGAGGAAGAGGTCCCTATTTATACCCCCACAAAACCACTGATGACATCATCTATTGACACGATGCAAATAGGCATCCGGTAATAGACCACTGTCATCGCGATTCAATGGGCGGGAGAGCTGTTGAATAGCATGGCATATCAACGTAAATACTCATTAATGAGTATTTACGTGGATTCTGTCCTTAGCAACGCGTGAATACCAACAACGTTGTTGATTGTCGTACTTTGTCTTTATTTAGAAAAGCCCAAGCGTGGAAAAAAGAAGACTAGGCCAGGTATAAACATCACATATGTTCTTATAGACTGCAACAGTTCTCTGGAGAAGATACATGTATAAGTTTGCATATCAAACAAACACAGAACTGAGTGGACAAGCACGCAGCAACAGTTTTCGTTGCTCAGTTGGCAGAACACTGCACCAGATTCACAAGCTGTCGGGTTCGATTTCCAGCGATAGGCCCAAGAGTTGAATTTTTCGCAAATGACGCGGCTAGGTTTTAAAACTTTCGCGACAATTAAAATCTTCCAGCGTTAGCCAGAGTAAAATAGTACAGTAGTT
The DNA here is from genome assembly GCA_030142905.1 of Heliopora coerulea. Classification (NCBI taxonomy): domain Eukaryota; kingdom Metazoa; phylum Cnidaria; class Anthozoa; order Scleralcyonacea; family Helioporidae; genus Heliopora; species Heliopora coerulea. The sequence continues at coordinate 987,953 of JASJOG010000067.1, read as the reverse complement.
TTTGTCAATTAGTAAAGAGTTAAAAGAATACTGTAGTTTTTAACGTTTTTGTGAATAGACGTCTCCCTTGACGAGTAAACTCGTTTGGAGTTCGCCGGAGTGAAATACTAGAGTACTGGTCGTCAGCTGTGAACGTGTTAAGGAGGCAGTCTTAACGCTTCCGTGACTTGAAGTTTCCCTTGACGAGTAAAACTGTCTGGCGTTAGGCAGAGAAAAGTATTAGAGTACTAATATTTGCCAAAGTGTTAAGTCTGGTGTTAACCAGAGCAAAACAATGAAGTATTCGTCTTCAGTCAGGAAGGTATATCCAAGTATTTCATTGTAAAGTATATCATTCTAACAGTCGCAGATATTCTTCACCGAATGTGAGCTCCATTTCTTGTAATCGAGTGTACATGCTAAGTATTCATCGAGAAACCATCAGACTACTGCACAGTCTGTTGGTTTGTCCGTTCTGTATCAGTGTGATAGGCTGTTGTGGATTTCTTGAGAGATAACGAGGTTGTAAGAGTGATTGTGCACTTGTCTCTCACCACTGTGACTAGGGTTCGATTCCGGCTCCATGTGGTCACATGCGAGAAGAGTGTTGTCCAGTTTGACTCTACCAAACATCGCAGGTTTTCTCCAGTTACTCGGGTTTCCTCCTGTCGTAACACTGGAGCCAAGAGAAGTGGACCTTATTAGACCTCTAGTGAGAACAGCTGTGCTAGCTGATAAGATTATTCAGTGTAAATAAAGGAATTTTAACAGTTACTTTACTTTTCACGAATCGGTTGCCATTCATTAATGAAGAAATATAGAATGGTTTTCCATGTATATATATTGTTATACGAACGCAAATTCCAAGTGTTTATACCTCAATTTATAAACACGAAAAAGTATTTTGTATTTCTTTTTTTTAAAGAAAAAAGTACCCTGAATTAGAGGGCGCGGAAATTCAGTGATAACACACTCTAATTTAAACACGTCTACAGATCAGTCAGAGTTTTTCGTCTACCCACACGTACCGAAAAGCGAAACTGTCTTTTATTCTTTGAGGGTTGGATAGAAGACCTATTTTAGATTATTAAGTTTGTCTCATTCACTTTTGATAAATTTAGAGCAATCACCGTATTTGTCGCGGCAATTTTCGGGAAGTGCTCACGCAAGAAGTTTGGGAAAGAGCACCGGACATGAAGCGTGGTCTGCTGCCATCAGAAATGGGTACTCAGGTAAACAGAAATTGCCCAAATAGCTTTTTACTTCAGGCATTCGGCCACGTTCGCGTTCAGGCAATGACTATACCATTAGGACTGAGATGAGGTTTTGGTATGGGGTTAGTGTTAACGTCAGGAATGAGAAGCCAAAGGAGGAAACTGTAGAAAGTAAATTTCGAGGATGAACAGTAGGGGGAAAGACTTGTGTGAGACCCAACCAAGACCAGTTGTGTAAAATGCGAGTTCAGTACCTTAGTGTGGGAATCGAGCCTGCAGCCCTGGGAACCTAGTCCAGTGGTCTACCGAATGTGCTAAGTAACCTGTTGCCGGAAGCCTGGTCACGAATTCTGTATTTACATGTACAACCATAGATGTCACAAATAATGTGAAACTGAGGTGGTTTAGTAGGAAAGTTGGTCCAAGCCCTGGGACCTCATCACTAAACAGTACTAAATTCGGCCGTGTTCAGCACCCGCTGTCCAATGTTTCCCATGCGTGAATTTCTGATGCTCTTAGTTGTTGTCAGGCCAGATCAAAATATTCATCGCCATTTTTCAAATGAGAATGCGAAAATTACAGATGGATAAATTTCATTTAATAATTTTAATTTAGAATGCTAACCATGAAGTCACTTAGGCATTACAGACATTCTGTTTCACGTGATTTTCTTGTATTCCTCTTATGTGTTGAGCCTTTTGGGTCTCTGTAAAGCGTGGTGGAGTTTTCCGCGCTTTTCTCTTCTATGACTCTGGAATCGCGCATGCGTATAACGTTCGGCAGTTGTGCTGCCTTGTTCACACTCGGAGAGTGTGTTTTTAAAGATTAGACCTTTGGTCAATCTGGCTTTTTGTTTCTTTATTGTAGGCCTAAGCTCAGAAAGTTCTCCTTCCACTAAGTGGGCTCAATCTCGAGGAACCGCAAAGAGGAGTAAGGTAAACTCAATCTTCATGCGTTAATAATTACATTGGAAAGTCGAAGTGCTTTCTCGATTGAGGTCTCTTGCGAAAAAAAGTTGCTTATGTCGTTATAATACGTAGTCACGATGTTCAGTGAAAGTCCATTTTCACGAGCGATTTCGTTCGTTGCGATTGTCATCCTGGTGTAAGTAATAAGCCCGTAATAGCCTATACACCAAGATAGCCGCTTTTGATTCGCCGTAGTTTGTCCTCGATCCACTCGTCAGTTTAACACATACTCCAAGATGTTAATCGCGAGGCTCGAAGGTGCAAGTGTAAACGGGCCTTTATGAAGATTCATATCAATCCCCCGTCAACTCTCATGTGGCAGGGTGCCTTTGACCTCCCCTTTAAACCCCTAAATAAGGTCAAGTGTTGTACTACATTTGCCAAACGGTTCCTTTTTTACCACACAGGTTCCCAACTATGGTAAAAATGGACCGAAGAGTCAGAGTGGTCCGTTCTCTCGAGGTGAGTTTAGGACGTGATTCCCTAAACCAAAACTAGAATGTCCTTCTGTAAAGTTTGGCAACATTACTGGAATCCTCCACGAGTTGTATTATGTACGTGTTTAAATGCCGCGCAGCTACTCCGCATTTGTGGGATCCCTGCGAGAAAATAGGTCATGAAGGTAACTGTAAGCGACGAACCTACATTATTCATTGCACTACAATAATTGGTCCATTTCCATTTTATCTTATTCCAGGGTGCCCAAGTTCTTTTTTGAAAAGTGGGCCTTAAGGTCAATATAGATTACTTCATTATATTGTATTTCGTTCATGCGGATTATTGTTTTATGTCTGACATTTCGGTTTTCTGTACGGAAATCATCTTCGGAGACGTTAATGAAACGTCAGACGTAACACAAAAACAATAATCTGGATGAACAAAATACAATATTATCTGCAAAACCTGGATTCAAACCTGTTACTAGATTACTTCATTGTTGGTGAGCGCGTAGGATTTTTATTAACGAGTTGTGATGAATCACAACTTTGTTTATTATTATGCGTACTGTGATAAACATTTTTTATAACAAGTGATGGGGCAGACACTATTTCGAGTTCCTGTCCGCGTTAAAGTCGTAAGTAGACAACATAAAAGTCAGAAAATGTATTTATATTTAACGATATTCTTAAACGTTTGCATGTTTAACAGCAAGATAATTATGAACACAACGTAATAAAGATGATATTTGAGAGCAAACAAAAAGTTCGAACTGTAAGGGTTCGCATGACTTGTGGCGGGAAAAGTCGATACGCTTTACAGACTAGTGGCGAACAATGGTATGGGAACTCTAATTGGTCAAAAGATTGTACTTACTAGTGAGAAAAATCGTCTGATCAATCAAGATCGAACTTTGCCTGTAAGAGACGACTTCTATCTTCGGGCTTGCTGAGGAGTTTATCACCGTACGTATATAATAAACGATTCAGATGAATTTTGTATGGGTATCAGTGGTGAACTGTAATCTTCTAGTCACCATCTAGCTTTTAGCGTTAACTGACGTTATACATGATATAGTGTTTGATATGAAACTCGCCAATTCATAGCGCATTATAAGGGACCAAAAGTTAACGTGTGTGTGTGACGTTCTGTGTCTGAAATATGAAAAATCGGTTTTTCACAGTCACAAATTTACTGTATAGATAATTGTCCTGATTCCGATTGTGTAGCGAATACTGCAATTATCGGTCGAGCACTGGAGATAAGGAATGAGTGTGCGTGAGTCTTGAATCGCATAAGGTCTGCTGGAGATTTCATTCAAAGAAAAACATGGAGTCTTTTTTAAGGATTGAAAAACTTTGACCATATTTTTCGTTTTCGTTTTCCCTGTTGATCAAGCCTACGTTGAGAAACTTTTGTTTATTTTTGCCTAGATGAACACATTCTTGCGAGTGGTAAGCCGGCGTATAAATCACCTGAGGATTATTATGATGAAGTGATGGAATTGAGACAGGTGAAGTCAAGCTCGACTAGTTCTTGTTATCCGTGTCGACATCATTAGCATTACGTCTTGTTCATGTTTATCGTTATCATCATGATTTTCATCATCAACGTCATTACCAACATTATCAATGTCTTGATCATTATTCCCAAGATTATCCTCATCAATATCTCCATCATCGTCGTCATTATCATCATCCATATTGTTAGTATTATTATTTTAATCGTCATCATCTTTGCTATTTTTGCTGTTATTGTTTAACAATTATTCACTGAAAGCGAAGTGAATGTCGAGCGTATTATTCAATTATATTAACTGAGCCTGAGTCAAATAATTGTTTTAGTATAATTACACGGGTGATTACTTAAAATTTTGAATATTCACCTGTTGGTGCATATCGAGTATTATAATATAATTTTTGGACCAGTCACATGGCGGGATTATCGACAATCACCTGTGTAATTATTTTAACACTGTATCTTGATTTCCCTATCTACGTTACTCGCCCAAGTTATATCATTATTTTATTATTTTAATGGGCGCAAAATCTCAAACTCTGCTTGGGTGTATGTTAAATATCCCAGGTAGCTTTGGGAGTGTAGTTTCCCCCTGCTGCTGTCAAGCCAGTTCATTTTTTTCTTCTTTTTGTTATATCAACTACACCTCATCTTATGGATTTATGCATTTTATCAATTCTTTTTATTTTATGTTGCACAAAACTTGCATGTGAATAGAGGATGGTTAAATTAAATTAATTGTGATCCCGAAGGGCTCACAAAATCTCGGCTCTTTGAAAAACACACGTGTGCAAATTACCGTGTGCCATTAAATTTTCGCAGGAGCTTAATCTCGCGGATTGCCGACTTTTAGAGTTTCGTGGGAACAAATTTTCGCGAATCTGGATTTCAGGATTTACCGTTAGGAACAAATTTTCGCGGATCTCATGCAAGTTTCCGTCCGATATTTCACGTAGGGTACTTGTATATAACAAACAGGGGATTTAATGTTGTTTTGTTTATTTTATTAATTTACTGCACTGATGACAGGAGTTCTATTAGAACGCAAGACTACGGCACAAACAGCATTTTTATGCCGCAGTTACAAAGAAGAAGATTTAAATGTTGTTTGTCTTTGCTTTAATTGAAATTTAATCAGTCTAAATAAATGGAGTAAATTTTCCCACATTTTTCTTTCGCTGGAGTTTTTTTAACAGGATCTTATTTTCGCGGAAGGTAGGAAAGTCCGCGAAAGTCGCGAAAATTAGATCCCCTGAAAATTTCATGCGTCCCGGTAACTCCAAATTGAACGAGAAACCGCATGATTACCTATTACGAAAATCACCTTAAAAAAGCGGTTGTTCATTTTGGTTGCTGCTTTTTAATTTCTCATTTTGTTCGAAGTCGTGTTTGATTGGCTCTGCCTGGGTTTGAGAATTTTTGTGGCACGGATATTAGTTTTCAAAGAACCATGGTTTAAAGATTCGTAAGTGCTTCTACTTCGTGTTAAAACCCAAACAATTTTGAAACTGGACTTTAGTCTCAAATAACAGTTATAACCATCTGGTAACATATAACTACTACTAACCCTAGGGACAAGTTAACTGTACGATATAATCCTAATCGCAACAAATACGGCATTATGTTTACCCTCAAACAAATCTGTATTCTTGTTACCTTTTAAGGTGATAAAGGAACTTAAGGACGACAACAGTGTTCTTAAAACAAAACTACAACGGATAACACAAGAAAATGTTTTGAAGGTATGGTACGAATTGTTCCACCTTTAAAAAAATTTCAGTTTTCATTTCACATATGAACATAGTATTTCATGTGTAACAAGACGCTCTACTGGGCGTTTACTCGGCTGGCGAAAGCTACGAACCTTCGGTGCCCTCAGCGGCAGTAACGCATGCGTCGTCTATATGACGATTTGTGGCCAATGAAAAAAAAACGAGGCAAAATAGTTAGCTCGCTTACTGACAATGTTTCAATTCCACATGTGAGATGAAAATTTCATATGTGAAATAGATGTTTCGTATACGAAAATTTCACGTGTAAAATTTTGAACCAACTCATTTCACATGTCACTTTGGCATTTTGTATGTGAAAATATTCTGATTTCATATGTGAAATGAAAGTTTGAATGCGAAAATGTTCCAACTCCATTTATTTTTTGCATGTGAAATGACGTGAAATTTTTCTAAAGGCAGTTAGGTGACTTTCAGTTTGCATGGCTTTTATTGACGCTTATCTGTTTGTTGGTCAATCTGCTGGTTACTTCGTTCTTTTTCTGTTGCACTGCCTTTTGTGTTCATGGTTATATCTTGTTTATATGTACAGTGTATACCTGTTATGTGTTTCACTCTGCCTTTCTGTCTGGAGACACCCCTTTCTATGTCACATCTCTATTTTGCTTGCTTAGCTACCACTTGTCTGTCACATTTTAATTTAGTCTTTCTGTATACTTCTATACTCATCACCCATTGCGTTTTTTATTTATTTATTTTTCTATTTATTTATTTAGGATAGACAAATCAAAGATTTTCTGAATCCCAATAAACAGGTTCGTCTACTTCACTTTTAATAAGTTTAGTACGAACGATGGTCGAAATGTCGCTAAGGTTACGTACTTACCAAAGTACTTACCTCACACTTGTAAAACAGCCCCTTCATCCGGCATACAAGGGGATCCCCAACCATACAAAGGGATGCTGGGTGTGTTCATGAATGGATTCACTTAATAAAGAAAACAACCATTATGAACACTCTTTATTACATGGGTGAACTCGTGTTTCGGTTCGTGCGCATAATTACGCTTGCTTGTTTGTTGCTGAACGGTGCGATATTCCACGATATTGGACCGGTCCAACACGCTTTTTCCCGGACCGGTAACTTTAATGGGAAAATCTTCGAGCAGATTTCAAAACTAAGTGTACAGACACGACGCTTGGTCGAGTGTGTTTTCCGATGCAGGACGGACACACATTTTCCAAATTACGTCTAAAACCTGCTCTAAGTCATCTTTGGAAGATTGTAAAAAGTTTCTGAACAACTGAAAAGTGAAAAAGAAATCAGTCTTACTGTCAAAATCGCCATGAGGAAGACCACAACGGTACCTGTGAAAGTGGTACAAACTTTATTGTTTTACTTTTCAGTTCTGCGTCATATCTACAGACACCGATTACACATGAATATATTTTGTATTTTCTTCATGAATTACAAATGAGTTTTAGAAATACATTGTAACTGTGATTGCTGAGTATTCTGAGTATTCATGGTTAGAACCGTTAAAAACCAAGCGCCGATAGAAAAATGGACGTCTGTAAAAAAGAATACTTCGGAAAGGGAGACAGCTGGAGAGACTTCACAACGATAAGTCGATCATGGAACTGATTTTACCAACAGGCCATTTCAAAGGTTGCTGAAAGATAAGAATTACATTTCGTTTTCCACCACGGGCAATGATATCACAACCTAGATTTTTGAACGCTATAATCGACCGCTCAAAAGAAAGATGTGGAAATGTTTTAGAACCATGAAGATGCTAAAGCATATTGGTGGTCTATAAAACTGGCGCATTCCTGCAAACGTTCAAAACATCGGAGTATTCGGACGTTGTCCACTGCTCATGCTAAATCATGTGAAGTGTAATGTGGCGAGCGTACAACGGCGACGAATCAGCTGCACCCGTCAAATATAAATTCAACATTGATTATAAAGTGTGGATTAGAGACTCTCGACGAACATTGAAGAAAAGCTGTAATGTTCACCCGTGTGGAGGACCAAAGAGATATTCACTGTCACCAAATGCAAACGTAGAAAATGCGAAGTGAATGAGATTGTAAATTATCATGGACAGGAAATAGTGGGATAATTTTATGTACAGGAATTACCATGGATTATTAGGAAAGATACTGACATATATATATATATATATATATATAATAGAAAACACGCGGTAAACGTAAAGAATATTTTGTCAAGTAGCTAGGTTGCTCAGATGAGTTTAACTACCGAGCACTATCTGATCATAAAAAAATCCCCAATACCTGCCGACAATTTCAAAAAATATAAAACAAAACATAATCCGAAGATCAGCATCTTGAGAAATCCAAGATATGGATTGAAACAAGACGAGAAATGAGTTTGTGATATTTCGATTTTATTACAAAACTATTTTATTACAAAATCATTTTATTACAAAATCATTTTACTACAAAATCATTTTACAACAAAATCATTTTACTACAAAATCATTTTACTACAAATTCATTTTACTACAAAATCGTTTCACTGCAAAATCATTTCACTGCAAAATCATTTCACTGCAAAATCATTTCACTGCAAAATCATTTCACTGCAAAATCATTTCACTACAAAATCATTTTACTGCAAAATCATTTCACTGCAAAATCATTTCACTGCAAAGTCATTTCACTGCAAAATCATTTTATTCCAAAATCATTTTACTGCAAAATCATTTTACTGCAAAATCATTTCACTGCAAAATCATTTCACTGCAAAATCATTTCACTGCAAAATCATTTCACTGCAAAATCATTTCACTGCAAAATCACTTCACTGCAAAATCATTTTATTCCAAAATCATTTTACTCCAAATCATTTTACTTCAAAATCATTTTACTTCAAAATCATTTTACTCCAAAATCATTTTATTACAAAATCATTTTATTACAAAATCATTTTATTACAAAAAGAGTTAGGAGGCGCATTGTCATGTTGAAGCACCCTGTTGCCATTGCGCCACAGTCCAGGTCGTTTCCGCCGAATGTTCTCTCTCAACTGACCCAAATGACACACTGATGATGTCAGCTATTTCAGTGATAGTGATCCGACGATTCTTCAAAATACGGGCGACAGAGGTACCAGGCGGGAATCGCAGACGGAGAAGAAATATTAAAGCCCAGCAAAAAACACGCAAAATAGGCATATTAAATGTTTTAAAATGTAATTCTAACGTTTCGTTGCTACATGCATCATCCTCAGAGAATGAATGAAAAACTATATTACAAGGTGATGATATATAATGGTATGTTACATGATAACTAAACGAGATATTGGCGTAGGAACGGAAGTGGGAAGGGCACACGGAAACAGCAGACTGAGATGTAATGGAAGGGTCGAGAAGCGAAAGGTCTTAAAACAAAGAAAGTGGAAAAGAGCCCATGTTGACATTAAGCGATGGATTGAGTTTGCGGATAAGCAGACTTTCTCTGACGAGAAGTTCAGAGTTGAAAGAAGAAGAAGACAAGATAGTGAAGTCATCAGGCGAGAGAGGGTGTCCAGTGTCACAATGATGTGACAGGATGCTAGTCGGAGGAGGATTGACTCGTTTTTTGCCAGTAAGGGCAGAAATGCCCAAGTGCTCTGAGATTCGTGTGTGGAGAAGCCGACTCGTCTGGCCGACATACAACGAACTACAACGTTGACACTTAAAACGGTAAACGACACGAGATCTCAAAGTCTTGGGAATCTTGTCCTTAAAGACAAAAAAGTGAGACAATCGGAGGGAAGGGCGGAAAACAAAGCGAGAGTTAATGTGAAGGAAAGCACTGGAACATAACTTCCGAATCTGAGTGCGAATTTGGAGGCTATGTTGACCAGTGTAGGGAAGGCAAAAGTAAACGATTTTCTTGGGGGCGAGGAAAACTTTGGGGGAGGGTGAGAAAATCTTATCAAGAAACCGGCGAATGCATGTGTGTATGAATGAAATAGTTATCCTATTTCATTCATAGACACGTGCATTCGCCGGTTTCTTGATAAGATTTTCTCACCCTCCCCCAAAGTTTTCCTCGCCCCCAAGAAAATCGTTTACTTTTGCCTTCCCTACACTGGTCAACATAGCCTCCAAATTCGCACTCAGATTCGGAAGTTATGTTCCAGTGCTTTCCTTCACATTGACCTTCGCTTTGTTTTCCGCCCTTCCCTCCGATTGTCTCACTTTTTTGTCTTTAAGGACAAGATTCCCAAGGCTTTGAGATCTCGTGTCGTTTACCGTTTTAAGTGTCAACGTTGTAGTTCGTTGTATGTCGGCCAGACGAGTCGGCTTCTCCACATACGAATCTCAGAGCACTTGGGCATTTCTGCCCTTACTGGCAAAAAACGAGTCAATCCTCCTCCGACTAGCATCCTGTCACATCATTGTGACACTGGACACCCTCTCTCGCCTGATGACTTCACTATCTTGTCTTCTTCTTTCAACTCTGAACTTCTCGTCAGAGAAAGTCTGCTTATCCGCAAACTCAATCCATCGCTTAATGTCAACATGGGCTCTTTTCCACTTTCTTTGTTTTAAGACCTTTCGCTTCTCGACCCTTCCATTACATCTCAGTCTGCTGTATCCGTGTGCCCTTCCCACTTCCGTTCCTACGCCAATATCTCGTTTAGTTATCATGTAACATACCATTATATATCATCACTCATGCCATCTTCAGTACAAATGGTAATAGGATATTTACAAGCGATATTTATGTGACCTGACAGATATTACAAGCGTATGACTCATCTAATATGAATTCTCACACATGTGTCAGAAAGATTAATTACAAGGGTGCGACTGGTTAATGGAGGAAGTGGGCGTTGAAGGCGATATGTAGAAAGTTGATGACGTGTGGTAGACAAAAACAGTTAGGAAGAAGAAAAAAAATAAAATAAAATAAAATAAAATTAAAAAAAAAAAAAAAAAAAAAGATTAAAAATTATATGTGTATATTGGAATTATAAGCTAAACATGGTGTTAAGATGATGGACTTGAACATTAAGTTCGGGTTTGAGTTTCTTAATATGTAGCGCTTCTTTGAGTTTAAGAGAAAGGACAGATTTATCGGAGTCTATGATTTTAAAGCATGAGGAGTTATATTGAAGTTTGCAAGCAGAGGATTTTTGAAGGTGTTTGAATATGTGGGAATGTTTGTCAGTATGTGTGTGCTCATTAATCCGAGTGGTGAGGTGACGAGTGGTTTCGCCAATGTAACGGGAATTACATCCCGCACAAGTAAACTGATATACCACATAAGATTTAAGCTCTCCAGGAATCGAGTCTTTAAAACTAAAAAGATTCTTAATTTTGTATGGTGAAAAAGCAAGTGTGATCTCGAGGTCGGTGCATAACCGTTGTACGAGTGACTTGAGTTTGCGTTGTGTTATTTTTGAGTAAAAGCCGGTGTATGGTAGTTTGAAGTAGCGTGTATTTACTAAACTCCTCTGACATCCTAACAACCTTCGAACGGATTCACTACTCGATGAAAGAAAAACTGAAGAACCAGGAAGACCACACATATCTAAAGAATGAACTCGCTCATATCGCACAAAGTTACGTGTCATCCTATCGCCCAACTCCAGCTGACCTTAAGAAATACAACATCCTACGGAACATTAGTAAAAATAAAGACATCATTGTCCTAAGACCTGACAAAGGGAACGGAGTCGTAATCATGGACCGTCAGGTATATAAAAACTCTTGTAATACTATAATTAGTGATCAGTCTAAATTCAAACGCTTAGATAAGGATCCCACACTGTTCAGAGAAGCTAAACTACAACGTCTACTTAGAAAACTAAAAAATCAAGGCTGTTTAGATGATAACACCTATTACAACATCTCTCCCAAAGGCTCACAACCAGCTAGGTTTTACGGTTTACCTAAACTGCATAAACAACGAGAACCTAACTCAGCTCCTCCTCTTAGACCCATAGTATCTTCCATTAACGCTTACAACTACAAATTAGCCAAATATTTATGTTCCATTCTGTCACCTCTCATACCAGACAAACACACGACTAAGGATTCTTTTTCTTTTGTTGAAGAAATAACCAACTTAGACCTCAATAACAATTTTCTAATATCTTTCGATGTAGAAAGTCTTTTTACTAACATTCCCTTACAAGAAACCATTGACATTGCTATAAATTTAATTCTCGATAACAACCCTAACTTTCCTATCAACAGAAAAGATCTCAAACAGTTGTTTCTATTTGCTACATCACAGACGCATTTTTTATTTGATGGTTTATTTTATGATCAGGTTGACGGAGTAGCTATGGGTTCTCCTTTAGCGCCAGTACTAGCCAACCTTTTCATGGGTTACCATGAACAACTCTGGTTAGAAAATTACGACGAAACTCGTGTTTTATTTTATCGTAGATATGTTGACGACACCTTTTGCGTATTTCACAATGAGCACGACGCGATGCTCTTTCTCGATTATTTAAACCGTCAACATGTTAACATCAAATTTACTTTTGAAAAGGAGAAAAATGGTAAACTTCCATTCTTAGATGTTTTGGTAACCAAATCTACAAACACCTGCACTACAACTACTTTTCACAAAAAAACATACACCGGTCTGCTCATGAATTTTTTGAGTTTCTCACCCATGAATTACAAGATCGGATTGATAAAAACACTAATTGATAGAACCCGTAAAATAAATAACACGGAAACCGGCTTCAAAGAAGATCTCAACAAACTTATTTTTACTCTTAAACGTAACTCATTTCCTTTCCACATAATACACAAAGTCATCAGTCAATACAATGAGGAACCAAGCCAGTCTGACCAAACAAAACACACAGAAGACGACAAACGAAATACACGCTACTTCAAACTACCATACACCGGCTTTTACTCAAAAATAACACAACGCAAACTCAAGTCACTCGTACAACGGTTATGCACCGACCTCGAGATCACACTTGCTTTTTCACCATACAAAATTAAGAATCTTTTTAGTTTTAAAGACTCGATTCCTGGAGAGCTTAAATCTTATGTGGTATATCAGTTTACTTGTGCGGGATGTAATTCCCGTTACATTGGCGAAACCACTCGTCACCTCACCACTCGGATTAATGAGCACACACATACTGACAAACATTCCCACATATTCAAACACCTTCAAAAATCCTCTGCTTGCAAACTTCAATATAACTCCTCATGCTTTAAAATCATAGACTCCGATAAATCTGTCCTTTCTCTTAAACTCAAAGAAGCGCTACATATTAAGAAACTCAAACCCGAACTTAATGTTCAAGTCCATCATCTTAACACCATGTTTAGCTTATAATTCCAATATACACATATAATTTTTAATCTTTTTTTTTTTTTTTTTTTAATTTTATTTTATTTTATTTTATTTTTTTTCTTCTTCCTAACTGTTTTTGTCTACCACACGTCATCAACTTTCTACATATCGCCTTCAACGCCCACTTCCTCCATTAACCAGTCGCACCCTTGTAATTAATCTTTCTGACACATGTGTGAGAATTCATATTAGATGAGTCATACGCTTGTAATATCTGTCAGGTCACATAAATATCGCTTGTAAATATCCTATTACCATTTGCACTGAAGATGGCATGAGTTTTGCCGAAACATGTATACAATAAAGAAATTTGTCGTTTACTTGAAGTCTCTATTAGCACTTGTGCTTCTACGATCTTATGGAAATATATCATCACCTTGTAATATAGTTTTTCATTCATTCTCTGAGGATGTTGCGTGTAGCAACGAAACGTTAGAATTACATATTAAACCTTTAATATGCCTATTTTGCGTGTTTTTAACTAGGCTTTATTATTTCTTCTCCGTATCCGACGATTCTGACGCAAAATTCGTCCAACGTTTTCGACATTTTTAGGGGTTGTTCTTGTTGAGGGCCTCCAGTGACGTCCTACCCCTGTTGAAGTGCGAGTGCCAATCAAAACACCTCGCTTGGCTCATTGCTTCATTACCGTATGTCTGCTGCAACATTTTAAGTGTTTGCGTTGCCGTTTTTTCGAGTTTGGAACAGAATTTGATGTTTGCTCCCTGCTCAAGTTTGAGGTCCATGCTGAAATCGCAATCGAGCACGTGAACACAGTCACAAAAACGCATGTATTACAAATCCTAATGATTGCATCACGATGACACGCGACATACTGACCTACGACAGTCACTGCTCGCTCATTCTACGTGCACGTGACTGTCACACGCTCAGTTTTTTGTAAGAGGTACAGTCTCGGAACTTTTTGATCGCACCTCGCACTGTTCTTTGGAAGATTTTCTACATGAATTAAACATTTAGACCGATTAAATTAATAAAGCAGCGATTTTGTCGTGGTAACAAATTTAAACACAGTTTTTAAATACGTAGATACCATGGTGATTGGTAATTTACGATAAAGCAGGAGGAGATGAAGAGTAATATACGCTTTAAAGAGGTATACACAGTTACCAAAGACTGTTGGATGCTTTAGTTCTTAAAAGAACTGTATGAAACTTAAAGAGGTAAAATTCTACGTAAAGAATAAGCCTGAAGAATTAGAAAAAAGCACGATGCATTTCGGAAGACCACTAATTAAGTGCTATACGTCTGCTAACTAAAGAAACATATCACCTGCTTATATAGTCTAAAGAAAACTGATGACATCGACCCAATGGTATGTGGGAGGGTCAAAATAGGCATAGTTGGAAGACAAATTCCTTTTGCCGGCACAGATCAGGATCATTAAGTTTTATGTAAATGGCTTCCATCACCTTCAATTGAAAGACGGAACGGCATTTGTAAAGAATTCTAAAATTATCGTCTGAGTAGGTTTCCGCGCAAGACTTGTTGGACAAAAGATGTTTGCCATCAGCTGAATCGCAACTGACGAATTGACTGGAACGGCATAGTCGTCCTGGTTGTTGACGTGATGGCTGAGTTTTATTTCTAATGACGCTAGGAACATGTTGTTTGATCCTATCATCCAGTCTCTGATTAGTTCTAGCCACATAGCGAGATCCACATTCGCATTTAAATTCGTAAATAACACAGCTAGATAAAGAAGTAGGTAGAGACTCTTTGTGAGTGGGTGGGAGGATAGTTTTCGTCGAAAAAATGCCAACGAATCTAGCAACAAAAAATGTATGCTCAGTAATTAGCTTGATCGATTGTCCAAAAGTTTCGGAAATTTGTCCTATCCACGGAAGTTTTAAATAGACTGGACATTTAGCGGGTCCAATTGGTTTGTCTTTTTCACTTTGATTAAAAGCCCTATCAAGTATACTTTCCGGGTAGCCATTAGATAAAAATACAGATTTCAACTTGTCAAGATCACTTTGAAGAAATTTCTTAGATGCAATCTTATGAGTACGGTCAATTAAACATTTAATCAAGGAGAGTTTCTGCTTTCTAGCACTGATAGAATCAAATCTTGTGTACAGGCCCGTTAAAGTCGGTTTCCTGTAAACACTTGTCAAGAAAACCGTGTCCTCTTTGTGCACTCGTACGTCGAAGAAAGGAAGTTTATTATCTTTCTCATACTCACAAGTAAATTTTAATGATGGGTTAATTTTGTTGAGAGTATCTAGAAAGGCATTGGTTGCACTGTAGCCATTAAATATTGCGAAAGTGTCATCTACATACCGTTTGTACCACTCCGGTAGTTCGTGCGATATAGATTGAAACAGTCTTGACTCTTACGAGTCAAGACTATCCGACAAAGATATTTGCTAGAACAGGGCCTAATGGTAACCCCATTGCCACTCCATCGATTTGTTTGAACATCGTGTCACCAAAGCTAAATTCTACCCCTTTTGTGGCGGCAATCATAAGTTCACAGAAAGCGCCTTCAGAAATTTCTGGTGGTGTAATATCTGTGTGGTATAAAGTATTGGCAGAAATACTTTATACCTCATCCAGAGGAATATTTGTAAATATGCTTACTATGTCAAATGAACACAGAGAAATGTTTAGGGTCAAACATAGCTTATCCAAGTTTGATTTCATTAGTTTCTGTATGTACATTGGACAAATTAATAACAAAAAAGCTTCAGATCAAGCTAAGGAACGCTTAGATCTCGTCAACAGACTTAAGCAAAGACGTTGTGGTAGTGTGGAACTTTCTACACACGTAACAAACCTATCTAGTTATCAACTGACGCCTATAGAAACCGAGGTGCTGTCAAAAGGGTTAAACTTTGCCATTCCACCTGGAAAACTAAAACGTGAATCCATACTTAGTGAATTTGAGACATTTTGAGCGCAGTTAGAAAACCTGACACCCCACAACGAAGAACTATTAATCTCTTGTAAAGCCAAACTCTGTGACATTGCCCATGCGTACAGTGGAACACCTATACAATCTAAAGACTTTTCCCTTACTAGGGAACATCTTATTGCTTTATCAAAACTACGCAAAAACAAGGATATTGTGATTTGCAAACCAGATAAGTGCTTTGGGGTAGTTATTTTGAATAAAGCAGATTACGAGGAGAAAATGTTGCATATACTTAATGATGGCAGAAAATTTTGTGAACTAGGCAAATTGCCGCAACGTGATATGACAGCATCTAATGAAAGAAAACTACAATCGCTATTGTTACGCCTGAAGAAATCAAACCAGATCAATGATGGCTTCTATGAGCGAGCTAGGCCTACAGACTCGGAACGTCCGAGAATGTACGGACTTCCCAAAACGCACAAAGAAGGGACTCCTTTAAGACCCATTCTGTCGATGATAAAATCAGCACAACACAATTTGGCCAAGGAACACTCACTTCTTTTAATGCCAGTACTGCATAAATTCTCAAACACAGTTGTTAAAGATTCGTTTAGTTTTGTCAAAGAGCTACGAGAAATAACTATTAACACGAAGAATCTGGTCATGTGTTCACTTGACATAGTAAGCTTATTTACAAATATCCCTCTGGATGAAACTATAAGTATTTGTGCCAATACTTTATACCACACAGATATTACACCACCAGAAATTTCTGAAGGCGCTTTCTGTGAACTTATGATTGCCGCCACAAAAGGGGTAGAATTTAGCTTTGGTGACACGATGTTCAAACAAATCGATGGAGTGGCAATGGGGTTACCATTAGGCCCTGTTCTAGCAAATATCTTTGTCGGATAGTCTTGACTCGTAAGAGTCAAGACTGTTTCAATCTATATCGCACGAACTACCGGAGTGGTACAAACGGTATGTAGATGACACTTTCGCAATATTTAATGGCTACAGTGCAACCAATGCCTTTCTAGATACTCTCAACAAAATTAACCCATCATTAAAATTTACTTGTGAGTATGAGAAAGATAATAAACTTCCTTTCTTCGACGTACGAGTGCACAAAGAGGACACGGCTTTCTTGACAAGTGTTTACAGGAAACCGACTTTAACGGGCCTGTACACAAGATTTGATTCTATCAGTGCTAGAAAGCAGAAACTCTCCTTGATTAAATGTTTAATTGACCGTACTCATAAGATTGCATCTAAGAAATTTCTTCAAAGTGATCTTGACAAGTTGAAATCTGTATTTTTATCTAATGGCTACCCGGAAAGTATACTTGATAGGGCTTTTAATCAAAGTGAAAAAGACAAACCAATTGGACCCGCTAAATGTCCAGTCTATTTAAAACTTCCGTGGATAGGACAAATTTCCGAAACTTTTGGACAATCGATCAAGCTAATTACTGAGCATACATTTTTTGTTGCTAGATTCGTTGGCATTTTTTCGACGAAAACTATCCTCCCACCCACTCACAAAGAGTCTCTACCTACTTCTTTATCTAGCTGTGTTATTTACGAATTTAAATGCGAATGTGGATCTCGCTATGTGGCTAGAACTAATCAGAGACTGGATGATAGGATCAAACAACATGTTCCTAGCGTCATTAGAAATAAAACTCAGCCATCACGTCAACAACCAGGACGACTATGCCGTTCCAGTCAATTCGTCAGTTGCGATTCAGCTGATGGCAAACATCTTTTGTCCAACAAGTCTTGCGCGGAAACCTACTCAGACGATAATTTTAGAATTCTTTACAAATGCCGTTCCGTCTTTCAATTGAAGGTGATGGAAGCCATTTACATAAAACTTAATGATCCTGATCTGTGCCGGCAAAAGGAATTTGTCTTCCAACTATGCCTATTTTGACCCTCCCACATACCATTGGGTCGATGTCATCAGTTTTCTTTAGACTATATAAGCAGGTGATATGTTTCTTTAGTTAGCAGACGTATAGCACTTGATTAGTGGTCTTCCGAAATGCATCGTGCTTTTTTCTAATTCTTCAGGCTTATTCTTTACGTAGAATTTTACCTCTTTAAGTTTCATACAGTTCTTTTAAGAACTAAAGCATCCAACAGTCTTTGGTAACTGTGTATACCTCTTTAAAGCGTATATTACTCTTCATCTTCTCCTACTTGGTCTTAAATTACCAATCACCATGGTATCTACGTATTTAAAAAACTGATTAAATTACTCAAACTAAATTACAGTTATACAAGTGGGAGCAAACTGCTTACATCTTTATTATAAACCACCATTTTCAACAAATCGGAACAAGAACCTCCTGTCCTTTCAAGCATGCTTTGAATCACGCGCATTTTCACGTGGCAGAGCGCCGGAAGTTTCATAAGGAAGTAGAATGTATCATTCCTAAAAAAAGTGTTTTTCCCAAACAAAAGCGCAGTTTTTGTGTTCGGTTTTTGACAATAACTAACTGAGTCATCAAAACAACGATCAGCAATGGGGTTACTAAAATCCAAGGAACTCACAAGGGTTTCATTTAGCAACAAAAAAACAAAGGCCATGAAGGCAACCATGGGTAACAAAACGCATAAAGACGGAACACGAAAGAAGTAGTCCACTTGTTAAACAGCAGGAGACAGCTTTACCCCAGCAATGTTTATTTTGAATGAATAATTTAAAATGAATAATTTGAAATGAGGGATATGAATGTATTTTTGCTGACTGATTTCATCTCAGTAGTTTGAATATCCTACAATACATTCTAACTCCGGAGTTTTTGTAATGTAACAATGCAAGTATGGAACAAGGAATAAGAACCAGGAAGCACTTTTCAAGGGTTTCAAATGTACTAAATCGTCCATGTGGTTAAGTGATTTTAATACGGTGAATCTTTCTTTGAACATGCCCAAACACGCCTATCGACAATTACCATCGCGTCCTCGAAATGCCTTAAAACCTTAGTTCTTAACGAATCATATTGACTAGGACAATCTTTCAACTACAGCGTTTTCTTCCAGTAGAGGTTTTGAATCTCTCATCAAAGCCGTGATATAAATAGTCTCTCAATCAATGGAAAGTGCTTTTGGTAATTGGCTGCAAACACTTCATTCCTCCACTCACGGGCAAGACAACGGACATGTCTTCGAAGACATCTGTTTCTTTTAACGCTTTCAAGAAACGTTCCAATGCTTCTCTGTTTCGACGAAATATAGGTTGGTCAAATTCACTCAGCTCAGAAAGTAAAGTAAATGCAACACGAGCATTACGTTACCTCTCAAGCTAGTTATCAAGCTAACTAATTTATTCTGTGAGCAACATTTGTGAACATTATTGTGCGTAACATATTCCGTACATGAACATAAAAAGCATAAGTAGAATCGTCATTGACAAGAATTTTTGAATCGTCATTAACAAGTTGGTGTTTTTGTCCTTATTGTGCAAGTATAATACTCACTTCAATTCTGAATGAGTCAACCAAACCTGCAAACGAGAATGAAAGTGAAACGCGAAAGAATGTCTGGCGCCGAAAGGAGTCGCCGATACCGCAGGCGAAACAAATATTACAAAAAAAGAAATGATCAAGTGAATGAAGCTCTTCGTGAACACTTTCCCGAGGCGTGGTGTTTCATCCAAACTCTGCCGCCACCACCAGAGTTTGCCGAGTTCCATGACATCCCAACGCCGCAACAAACCAATGAGACTGAAAATTCTCGGAGCAGAATAGAGCAGAATTTACCACAGGTAGTAGAAAAAGACTTAGCCGTTCCAGACTCCAACTCGCTTTGCCCACAACTAGTGGAAAAACTACCAAACGATTTTGAACACTACCAACTAGCCCGACAAGAAGAGGAAGACCTACTAGATGTTGATCAGACCTGTTTCCAAAGCTTGCCACAAGAGCAAAACCTCCTGGATTTTAATCAGCCCAATTTGCTAAACCCACCACAAGTGGAAAACCTCCGAGACGTTCGTCAGCCGAACTTGCCAAGCCCACTACAAGTGGAAAGAGATGAATTTGAATGGCTAGAGAACATAATTGATAACAGTAATTGGACTCCACCTCCAACAGATTTAACGTTGTTTCAAGATATCATTTGAGAACGCTTTAAATTAACGTCTGAGAACATTTAATGTCTATTGATATTGTAGCAAGCGAGGAGCCAGGTGGAAATCGTAGTTTTAGGATAAATATGAGTGCTCAGCACAAAACGCAGAATAAAGCCATGACAAGGATAAAAATACAGTTTTATTAAGTGCACTAACGTTTTGTCACATCACGCAACATCATCAGAGTGGAGATAATTAAAGTTTACAGTGAACGGTATAGAATTAATAAATTATAATATATAGTATAGAATTAATTATATATTACGCAGAATTAATTAATTAATTACATATAATACAGAATTAATTACAAACAGATTCATGGTGTAGCTGAGGAGTCTGTAGGTGCTTCCCATTCCTAATAAACTTTTTCTTTTTCCAAACATTGTTTCTTTATCGGGGCTTTCGTTTTCAAAGCTATTGAGTTCGATATCGTCGACATGTATGGGGCGGCCCCTACTTAACTGCCAACACTACGTCGTAGTTGCTATTTTCCACAAAAACTGAATCTGTACCATGGTTCGTTTAGTTGATTCAAAGCGTCAGAATGCAGGCACGGGAACCTAAATTAATCCAGATAATCTTTTTGACTTTGCTTAGCATGACAGTCGGTCAGTGACAACGAGACTAATGACCAATTAATTTTTAAACAATTTAGCAATTCGTTTCCCATGTCAACTAAGAACGTCAAACTGTTCGGTTTAGTTCACTCGAGCGAAACAAGTGGAAACACAAGGACCTAACAAAAGAAGAGACAAATAAAGTATTTCCAAGGCGCAACACAAAAACAGTAACACATAACCAGCGCAAGAACTATAGCAGCTCAAGAGAGAAAGCAAAGGTTTTCTTGTCTAGTATTTGTGCTAGTGTTTGTTCTACCATGGTTCGTGTGTAAATTTTGGTTGTGCTAGCGTTTGTGTTTGCATCACTTATGTGAACCAGACTTTTGAGTATTTTCGAATTCCTCAATGACAGATTCGCTATTCTGATAGAAAACAGAATGTAGACCCTTTGCGTCTATGTCTATGTGACATCGAAACGACTCATGTGGAATACAACTCCAGAGTTCCGAAGTCCAACAAATTAAATAATTTACGGAATTTCCTTTGTTTGCAAATATTTTCCTTCCACATAGGAAGACACACTACATTGAAGTCTGTTGTTGGCAGAGTTAATTGCTTCTTTTTCGTGGGAACAGTAGCACTCATTAGAGCATGTGATGAACGAACAAGAAAAGTTATTAATAGTTGATGGAAATAATTTGGCGTTTGAGAGGAACTGAGAGGTGAAATGATGTCAGCGATGAACAGACGATGTTGCGTTAAAAGCAACCAAAAATTAGATGTTCAGTAAATTTTTCCATTATTTTGCCGTTTCTACATGTTCTGTTTTTCCTTTTTTTGTTACATTTTGTGTGTAGCATTTTGTGTGTAACATTTTGTGCGTAACATTTTGTATGTAATATTTTGTGCGTAACATTTTATGTGTAACATTTTATGCGTAACATATTGTGTGTAACATGTTGTGCGTAACATTTTGTGTGTAACATTTTGTGCGTAACATTTTGTGCGTAACATTTTATGTGTAACATTTTATGCGTAACATATTGTGTGTAACATGTTGTGCGTAACATTTTGTGTGTAACATTTTATGTGTAACATTTTGTGTGTAACTTTCTGTGCATAACATTTTGTGCGCACCATTGTGTGCATGATGCTCTGAGTAATTTGAATAATTATAACATTCATTAAGAATTTATGAAGAAAATACAAAAGAAAATCATAACTGTGTTGTGTCTTTATATGTGATAAAAACAAATGTGACTTTATATATGAAGAAAAAGTTAATTTTTTTGGCTTAGAAAACAAAAAATTCCAAACTTTCTTCGTGAATTAGCGTATTAAGAGGTTCATTTTATAAAACATTTAAAAAAACTCACCGTTCGTGCCTTATCGGATCTAAAACGCTTGGCTATCGCCTCATGTTTTAAACCCTAATAAAGCACTCCTGCTCCGTTTTCAAATATTACATGAACCGGCCTTCCTTTGTAAGCTGGACTGGGGAGTTTCCCACTCGTACGTTTTAAGCGTTGATATTAACTTGCTGTCATTCTGATGGGAATGTTACCAGCTACAAAAACAGTCCGGGACATTTATTTAAGCATCTTCGTTTTTGCCTATTAACCTTGTCAGTAATAACTGTCCTCCTTAAAGGTCCAGTGAGAACAATCCTTGTTTGAGTCTGTAGTTAGGCCGAGAGGAGGAAACAGGAGTACCGGGAGAAAACCTGCGATGCTTAGTAGAGGGAATAATCATCTGCAGTCGTCTCTTGAAAGCGCTAATGTCGTTAAATCACATTACATGAAATCAGATCCGTTTTTTTCGAAATTTTAAGTTTTAATTTTTATTAAATTTATCCCAAGTTTCTACTTTATTTTATTTTATTTTCCTAATGCAAGCATGGTAGCATTTAAGCCTTTATTGATACGCTTTTCCGAGTCCTAATTCTGATACTCAACGAAGAGGTGTTTCAAACTTTCTTCTTTCTCTCTTTGTTTTCAGCCGGACGAAATACGACGAACTCTTACTGATCGAAAAGCTGATTCCAGCGCTGTAAGTCGTATCACTGAATCATCGTCGTCCAAAGTTTTTTTTATGGAGATTTTTATTCTTTCAAGCTGATTCTGATGTAATTGAGGTTTGGTGAAAGCCAATCAACGACACTGATCTTTAGAGAAGACTGGATCGAGCATTCTATTGTTTGAAAGGCCCAGAAAATGAAGCCAGCGAAATTTGACCCGCGCCATTACTAAGGGACAAAAGTCATTGTAAATCTTTTCGCTCAACACTTCCAAAAATATTTCCTGATCCACTATATGACAAAGTAGAACGACTTCGTAGATCGAAAGACAACTTTATCTACAGAGACCCTATACGGACCATACAGAAGTCGCACAGTTGGTCCCTTAGTAATGACCGCCGCAACCCGCTTCCGGGTTCATTTTCTGTACATGGGATGCTCGATCCAGTCTTCTGTAGAGATCAGTGGTCAACAAACGTTCTCTTAAAAGACGAACCAGAGACTACGTTTCAGTACTCTATTCTCGGCAATATATTTATTGTCAGCCAGGAAACATTCATTTAAGATAGACCGAAGGTGATTCTCTTTGATAAAAAATAGAACAGAAAAATAAAATGGTGAAGAATATAGCGCTGCGCAGGCAGTTGAAATGATGAAAAAAAATCGAAGACTGTCGGCCATTTGTGAGAGAATAAAACGCAGGACCGTCGGAAAATTTCGGTTTACAGCCGGCAAGCCAAAATAACGTGTTTGAAAGTGAGCTGAGTTATGACGTCTTGATGGAAATTTGCGTGTTAAAGGATGATTTTGATCCAGTCACAAGATCTATTTCTCATAATTACTTATAATTACATACGTTAAAGACGAATATGTTCATAACTTATGGAGTTAAACTCGTTGACATCAGATTACGAATATTATTTCATGGAAAATCCGTCGTTACTGCTTTCGAATACTCGGCATGAGTACATCCCATATCTTCATCTTCGGAACTTTTACGACGACCTTGGTGAAACGCGAAGTAAATTAGAAACCAGACGCGAAGTAAATTAGAAACCAGAAAAAAAGTCATTTCGAAATGCTGAGCCAATAAAATGGCAAAATTAATGACCGTGATGATGATAATGCTCATGAACTTCATTTTCACACGGAATCTCGTCATTATACAATACTCTTCCGAAGAGCCGTGTGGCATATACATACAAATTAGAAAGAAGTAGTAATTTACAAAGCATGAAAAAAATTAAAAATAGCTATATAAATATCTACTAATTACAATAGTAAAAAATACTAAGAAGTTAGCTTGTTTCTAAAAGTTACAGTATTTTCTCATGCCCTAACTTCAACAGGTATGGAATTCAAAGCAACCGCTCCGCTGTAGGCAAGACTGCATTTAAGAAAGTTAGTACTGGGTTTAGGAATACTTAAATTCGTATGGTTTTCTCTAATATTATACTCATCAAAGTAACCGAAGACGTGCAAATGGTGGTAGCCAGTTTGCCTTTTTAAAACTCAATCAGCAATCAAACAGTAAGCGTCGTGGAACCGACGAAGGACCCATGGAATTTCAATGGGTGGAAGGGAACTAAAATAAATCTAATTCAGTGGAATAAGCCAAATTACCAAAAACTGGACAAAAAAGAGTAAATTGCTAGACAAAAAACCCAAGAGAATAAACCCTAGAAACTGTCGTTATTATGTATTTCTTTCTTCGTTTGACAGGTCGTCTCAAGCTTGAAGCAAAAACTTCACCTGATGGAAAGGAATGTCAAAGACAAGGAAAACGAACTGAGGTGAGCAGATGCCGATAGCAATGTCACGGCGAGTATGGTGGCTAAATGTGAACGTATGCGTCAAGGAGATTATAAGTGCGAGTGTCCGCATGAACGTGAGTATCAGTGTTGTGACAAGCAAACGGCGGCCGCCGAAAATCACCCCCTACTCCCGCATCCCGGCCGGCTACTTGGTCGCCATTTCATCAGGAAAGGTTCGTTTCCTGTAAATGAACACCGCCACGACTCATTGGCTTATCCATTTCTTTCAGGAAACTCAAAAGTGATTTGAAATCAACCAACATCGAAGAACTCAGGATACAGGTAGAAACTTACTACCAAGAAACCAGGCGACTTCAGAGCGTTTTATCTAGCGTGTATTCCCAGGCCCCAGGAACTCGGACAGTGCCCAGTGCAAGGTGTGTATGTTATCTCATCGTATTCACGTCGTTAGTTTGTCGGATATGCTCGTATAAGTGAGTTTAGTCGTGTGAAAGACTAAGGTGTTTGATGAGCTTAGTTTTGAGCTAAGACTTGGACCTTATAAAGAATAAAATATCTTAAAATACATATACCAGGATTAGCCATTTTCTACTTCCAAAATTTCCTTTATCTATAATTTTCGCATCATCAGAATCCATAAGCAGAAATTTTTTATGATACTGAATCTGACGCTGCCGAAGTCAACAGAAAAATGTTGACTCGAGCGGGATTTGAACTAGCAGCTTTGGGATACCGGTCTGCCGCTCTACCTGTTGAGCTATCGAGTCCACAGGGATTGGAGGCGAGTTTTTATCCAATTTAAGTGCACGAGATATTCTCACGACAACTTAACGCTTATCCATGAAAGGATGTGCAGTGTTTCAATTCTATGTCAGGATCATCCTCAGAGATTTACGGGAACAGAAATTTTTCATGATAATCTGACACTGCCGAAATCAATTGAAAAATGTTGACTCTACGGGATTTATTCAAACATTTCTGTTCATGTATATCTCTGGGGGGGATTCTGAAATAGAATTGAAACACTGCACATCCTCTCATGGATAAGCGTAAGTTGTCGCGAGAATATCTCGTGCACTTAAGTTGGATAAAGACTCGTCTCCAATCCCTGTGGACTCGATAGCTCAACGGTTATAGCGGCGGACCGGTATCCCGAAGGTGCAAGTTCAAATCCCGCTCGAGTCAACAATTTTCAGTTGTCTTCGGCAGTGTCAGATTATCATGAAAAAGTTTCCGTTCGTGTATATCTCTGAGGATGATCTGAAACAAAATCCATAACATCTCCGTGTTCTGTTTTTGATATGCCTTTACCTCACCGCGAGTCAGTTTATTTATTTTACTAAAACATATGTCTTCCATTCTTGTATGATCATGAACCGTAAAAGGTCGTTCTC
Organism: Heliopora coerulea; assembly: GCA_030142905.1. Lineage (NCBI taxonomy): Eukaryota > Metazoa > Cnidaria > Anthozoa > Scleralcyonacea > Helioporidae > Heliopora > Heliopora coerulea. The sequence goes on along the minus strand of JASJOG010000067.1, from coordinate 961,985 downwards.
CAGCAGAACGTCAAACAGAACAAATAGTCCTGGTCCCGGAGATTTGACTGGTTTGGATCAAGAAAGATTAGAAAAAATGCTTGGTAAGCTAAACACTTGACTAGTCCAATGCCGAAATGGCTGCTTCCTACAGAACTCCCTACAAACTGAGCCAAGGGGTCCTGTTACTCCAATTTTTCATACTTTTGTCCAACTCTCCTCTAGCTGAGATACAAGGCCACCCAACTCTCTGTCCAACACTCTTCTAGCTGAGGTACAAGGCCTCCCAGCTTTTTTCCAGTTCTATACCAAATAAACTGCAAGAACATCTGATAACCAATTTTTGTTGGTACTCTTTAACCCCACACTTTACCAGTTCATTTGAAAGACCAGCCAACCCACAAGCTCTGATGGTAAAGTCCTGCGCACTACCAATTCAGCTATAGGATTATCCTGCTAACCATCTTTGAAACTCTGTCTACCAACCGGGCAATAAGACATCCAACCTGCTAACTTTGACCCTCTATTCCAACGCTCAATCAATTTAACTGGCAGACCATCCATAACCTTAAATACCCTATACCAACACGCTATCTACTGAAGAACAAAGCTATCGAAGTCACATCTTTGATCTTTTATGCTATAATCCGTTAACGGAAGCCATCCACCTCACATACAACTCAATACGACCTGAGCTAGAAGTCGCTGGTTGGCACAAACGCTTGTTCTGAAGGGTATTTTATCACAAAAGATAGTAGCGGGAAATTTCGAAAAAGAAAAGCGCAAATTTTGAAAGTTTTTTTCCACAATTTTCCCATACTTAGAATTCAGTATAAATGCCAGTATTAACCTTCATATACATCTGCCAAAGGACTTTATTTGCAAACCACTGATGCCCTCAATGTGAAAAACAAGAGGTTAGAAAACGACTTTTCGACTTTCTTTATTTTCTTTTCCTATAAAGATGACAACAGGAGGCTAGAGAGTGAAAATAAAAGTCTGAAAAAAGATCTACTCATCGCCGTGGAAAGACCCAATAAGGGAGGCAAGACCTTGACAAAGAAAAATGGTATGTCCTTGTGAAAACATCATGGGGACCTGGGTACGATATTGAAATGTAGAAGTAATGATTGATTGAATTTCCCGACATTTCAAGACGATGATTCCGAAGTTATGTAAAAATAGCAGATACGTCGTATTGAAAACGCATTCAGGATGGTGATTTAAGGAAATGTTGCTGACGTGTTACTCGCATAAAATATCTTGGCAATTCATAAATCAGTAATCGCTACCACAAATAAGTTAGCTGCTTAGCTTAAATGTACACTCTTTAGCAAATGCCCAGCCGACATTTTTAAGAAATATTGAAAAAAACATAAGTCGTCCTCCGATACAATGATTCTGTCTGAGACGATTTTGGTTGAAACTGTGATATTTCGACTTTCAAAATCACGAGAGTGACTTTGAAAGTCGAAATATCACAATTTCAACCAAAATTTTGTCTTATCGTTGACTCACATCTTCAGTTTCAAGATAACGTTGTTCTTCGGAATAAGTTTTATCTTATCACTTTAGGTATAGCAGCATCCGGATACCATTAAGATTTGTTCAGTTGTCGCCTAAATTACGTCTTTCTTGTTAATCCTCGTTTAACGTTAACGTGTGTTGAAATAATTAGCGCAGTGATTTGCGATAAATCTTTTCTTGAAATGTTGCTTAAGACCGGTGTGAAAATAACCAGGCGCCCAAGCGTGTTAAGTAAAGTGGTTTGTGTGTGTGGGAAAGCACTGAAATCTGATTTTTCTTGCCATATACTGTCAGTCTTCAGTTACGACGTGAACGGGCGAAATTATTTTGAATGACTGACGTTCAATTCTCTTTTTTTGTCGTATTTTTAGTTGATTATGCCGACATGAATCGAATCCAGATGTTACGAAAGATTGGCGAACTCGAACAAGTATTTACAATTTGTTCTTTTGTTTAAAGACGTTTCAGGGACAGTTTAAGGATAAGAATAGGAAAGAATAGTCTTGTGTTCAGCAAGAACATTAAGTTGAAGGATAAAGTTTTGGAATGGGGTATTGTATGGTGGGGTATTGTATGGTCCATGGTGGTGTTGTGTGGATTAGAGATTGCTGGTGCACTGTGGTGTGTTCTATAATGTTTGAAAAACGAGCAGAAGTGCTTTATCAGACATAAAACACGAGGCGATAGCCGGGTGTTTTAGGTACGATAAAGCACGTACTGCGAGTTTTTTAAACGGCTTAAAAAACCAACCTCTTAATACGCCAATTCGCGAAGAAAGTTTGAAAATTAATGTTTTCCAAACCGAAAAATTTGGAGGAAAGTAAGCGTGTTCATATCACATATAAAGACACGACGCGGTTATGATTTTCCTTTGTATTTTCCTCGTGAATTCTTAATGCGTTTTTTAAGGTTTGGCTTGATTGTTGTGCTGTGATGTTTTATATTTTGTTATATTATGTGATCATGCGTGGTATGGTAAAGAGTATGGTGTAGTTTCTAGTGTAGTTTGGTATTGTCGGGTATGGTACAGTATGGTACATGTTGGTATTATATGGTGGTGTGAAGTCGGATATGGTATGATGTCGAATTTAATGGTAGGTATGGCAAGGCGTGGGCTGGCCTAGGATGGTATAGTATCGCATGATACATGGTGTGTGCTGTAATATGGTATTATTATTATTATTATTATTATTATTAAAGTAATTTATTTCTCCATTCTGGCTTTTCAGAAATAATTACAATTAATCATTATGTACGTTACAAATCTATATTTACATTAACATCATTAATTACTCAACCTACGTGAATTTAAACTATATATTACGTGTGGTGCAGTGTGGTATGATATAACATGGTGTGGTATGGGGGTGGGTGTGTGTGGGGTGTATCATGGTATCGTCAGGTTTGGTATGGTACAGTCTTGTCCGATATTGCATGGAATGGTAATTGGTGATATGCGGGACCCAGATAACTCGCTCCTGTAAAATACAACCGTTCTACAGAGTACTAACCAGGTAGAGATGGGGTTCAAGTAAGCAAAAAAACTTAGTGAAAAAACTGTTTTTAAGTGCGCTTGTAAGCATTTAGTGCGAACAATTTGCAATCCGCAAAGGCCGTATTAAACCACTGAGTATTAAACCATAGGCAGTCTTATTATCAATTCCATGAAATTATATGACAAACACGCAAAATGTCCTGCAAAATTTTTCTTTGGATTTCCCCCACTTGTTTCCTTTCCCCGGAGTGAAAACTTGCAATTATCTGGGGTCGGGCATCCGGTTATCAACTACCCGGTTAAATCCAGTACCCGGTATAGGGACATCTGGTACATCTCCAGTGGTGAGCTACAAGTGTAGTATGTTATCGTATTGGTAATGAGATTTCTACGCGATAAATTTCACCAATAAACGTCATCCGATTGAAATCGAGAGGCTGTGATTGGCCGGGAAAAGGTATCGTGTCAGCGTTCTGATTGGCCCAGCGATTTTTTTTCGCTTGAGGGAAAAAATAGTATCTACGTTCTCATTGGCTGACGTTCCTCCCGCCAAAACATTGGTTTGGGCAAACTGGGTTTTAAGTTGAGGATTTTAGTTATTTGGCTGCTGTGTAAATTGTCTAAGAACAGTAGGGGGAAAGTACTATGAAAAAGAAGTTCTTTTATGAATAATTCAGACGCTAACTGATGCAAGTATGCTAACTTATTGCAAGTAATGCACAATTTTGGCGAAGAAAATGTGTTCGTGAGTGCAATAAGGTAACATTAGTGTAATGATTAAAGTGAACGTATTCATTGTTTTCCAAACAGTTAACATGAAAACTTCAGAACTTAAATAATATACAAATTACATCATGGTAAAGGTTTATGTGATTTTTATTCACTCGTTGTAACTTACCATAAAAACTGACTCGCTTGAACCTCGCTCGTTCGTTTTACAATACATCACAACTTGTGAATATAACTTGTTACAAAACATCTGCAATGAAGTAATCTGTCGTACGGCGTGGAAAGATCTGATATGTTGTGTAATAGTCTGTTTGCTTGGCACTCTTTCATAAAATCCTTGCTTCCTCATCAGACAATTTCCCCATATAACCTCGCATTAAGATTATGAGTGACCAGACATCTTTCCTAACCTGTTTCAGTTGTTAGAAGATGCAGAAGCCGAGGCGAAGAACAACGCGAGGAAGGATAATGTAGAAAATGAAAAGACAAGTAAGCTTTGTAAATGGCTTAAACCCGGACTTTAATATTCTGAGGTAGGCCACGAGGTATTCACTTAATAATCACTTCATGTGTGACCAGGTGTAGAGAAAGAGCGCGACAAGGAGGAATGGGACGAGCTACGAAAACAACGTCTCACCATAGAGAATTTGAAACAAGATCGAACACATTATCGCGAACAAGCAGAGAAACTGAGGTGTGTAACTTATATCAATCAAAATAGGATTTTTACACACACGGGCCCCCATTGACTCATATGTATACATGTATAGCTAAGGGTGAGGTACAAATATTGGTATTGGTATATTAGTATAGGTATAAGTGTATGTATATGTGTATATATATGTGTATGTATATGACATATGCATATTTATGGTTATATGTGTATATATATTGAAAGTTTGTAGCTTGAAGATACAACCAAAAAGTTTGAATACACACTTACGTATGTATATATCTGTAAGGTTTTTTAATTTTTTCCCCCATAGAAAGCTATCACCTGCCCTGGTAGCTCTAGTTAGTTAATTTGTTTGTTGGTTAATTGCTTTTTGTTAAATTGCGGAAGAGTTGAACTGCAAGCCGCCCATGAAGAAATTGAACAGTTGAGAGAAGAAGTTAAAAAGGCTAATGAACGCAAGCTGTCAAAAGATAAATCAACGCCACCGCGACCCTTGCCAAGGCAGAGAAACAGAACTAGGTAAGTGCTAATGACTGATGATACGGGATTGAATGGCGTTAAATTTTATCGAAAGAGCACGGTAAACGTGAGTATGTCCAGTTTTTCATTTGGCATATCACTGAGAAGAGTATAAGCATACACGTATGGCCAAACGGAAAAACAGAAAAAACATCTCTTGGTTATAGTCTTGAAATATACCTAAAAGAAATATTGATTCCCACAAACGATATTATACTTCGTTTTCATGATGATATTATGTGTATTATGCCTATCTTCCCAGTAAAACTCAGGATTTACTTTTTATTTAACTGTCCTGGTATATCCTCAGACGATTATTCACTTCAATGGAGTTTATTATTGGTGAAAGTTTTACTCGATACTAGATGTATCGGTAAATATCCACCACGCTTCACCTCCCCTTTGGTTAGTAAGTGTTAGGATATCAAGAAAAATATTTTACGCGCAGTTCAAGCGTTGAACTTTTCATGTGCTGAACCATATGTAAATCAGTTTAAATAAAGGATTTTGCTCATCATCACTGGATTCGGCGCATGAAAAGTTGGACGTTTGAACTGGACCTTCGTTAACTTTAACTCGATTCACATGTGAAGGTATTAAATTACACGATGAAAGAACCAACAAAAACAAAGTGACAAAGTAAAAAGCGACAAAGGCAGACGAAGAAAAAAGGAAGTTGACGAAATATTGTATGCGACTAGAAAAAAGTTTAAAGTCTAAAAGAACTAAAACTGAAAGAAAGTGGTATAGTTGAGATGTTTTCCTTCAAGGATGGTCTATCTTTGTCACCTTGGTCTGGTTGCTTCTTTCACTCTGTGACTCTTGCCCTGCTACACGAGGCGAACCCATCTATGGTAAAACTCGTTTTGTTTTTATATTTTACAATTAGGGCCATGAAAAAAAGTATCAGCTTTCAGGAAGTGGATCAGAAAGATTCTCACCGCGAAAAGGACGAAGAACGAGCCGCGAGGACACTGCAAAGACACTGGAGACAATATAGTAAACAGGTGAGTAGTGCAAGAGTGTTGGCAGAAAGCTTACGGTTTTAGGTGTGAAATAAGTAATATATTCAAATATACAATATGAGCGACTGAACTGTATGGGTTATACAATACAAGCCCTAAGTAAATGCCATACACTTCGAACGCGAATATTCTATCTTTCTTAAAGCGGGAATACATTTAAATGGCCATGTTTGCCTGCTATTTTAAAGTTTCAGGAAAAGTAACATAGAAAATCGAACGAAAAGTTTATATAAATGAGGACGTGTCTGTATCCGATTTACAGTATGCTAGTTAGTTGCCAGTTGCTTTTGTGTTTTCTTTATGAATTATCAATGAGTATTTTAGAAATACATAATATGAAAATGAAAAATAAAATTATATGTAAATAACAGTGTTCGTCTAACGTAGTTTTTCCGTCCACGTAGAAAATAACCCACATTGTTTTGGCTACCATCGCTTGACAGGTTCAGTTTGAGCTATGGAGTCATAAATGATAGCAGCCAGCGACCTTTACTTTTCTAGTCCAACCCACTACCAGCTGAGCTATAATGCCTTGGTTGAGAACAAACCATAACCTTTGGTTCGCAATACTGATCTTCTAACCAATTGAGCTCTAAGAGTAAGGCTGATTGACCCCCCCGGCTAGTCGATATTTTTTGCATCGTTCTGCTAATTGGGGAAGTGACGTCACTGCTATAGGACTTGACACTTTGAAAAGTTTTTGATACTGTTTTTTACAGAAAGCTACCAATGAAGACAAAGATTTTTTGTCGGTAAGAAGTGGTATTTATAATGAAAATAGGGCGTTTTGGTGGTAGTTGTAGTTATTGTCATTGTCGTTGTAGTTTTGTGATTGTTGTAGTTGCTACTGTGGTGGTGGTAGTGGAGATGGTGGCGATAGTGGTAGTGGAGGTATTGGAGATGGTGGTGGTGCTGGTGGTAGTGGGGATGGTCGTGGTAGGGATAGTGGGGATAGTGGTAGTGGGGGTAGAGGAGATGGTGACGGTGGTGTTTGTTGAGATGGTGGTTGTGGTGGTGCTAGTGGAGATGGTGGCGGTGGTGTTTACCGGAATAGTGGTTGTGGGTTATCGTGGTGGTGGAGGTGGTTTGGATTGAGAGAGAATGCTTAACCACCGAGGAAAGGCTTTTGAGGAGCCATCTCCCGACGATGGCAATATTAAGTGTTTTACTGTGGCTAACGTCAGACCATTTTACTAGCCAAGGAGAGTTCTAACGTCTGGATAGGATTAAATATTCATTTTCTATCATAAACACATGCCGCTAGAGACACGAATTGCACCGATCTGTGATTGGACAGTAAAAATAGTAAACAACGGTGTTCATTCTTTAAAAACCCTGAAAAAGTGTATAAACCCTTACCCTTCGGGTTATACACATTTTCGGGGTTTTTAAAGAATGAACACCGTTGTTTACTATTCTTATTGTCAAATCACAGGTCGGTGCAATTCTTGTCTCTAACCGCAAGATTATAAATTGTCAGTACGTACTCTAACTCCTTTTGTTTATTCCAGGATGTAGTTCAGATCCAGTCCATTCTCCGTGGCCACGCCATGCGAAAACAGCGCATTGAGCGCCTTCAGGAGGCCCCGGATAACGAATCTGACCAGAATGACTTGGAATGGGAAGACGCCGTGACTAGAATCCAGTCTGCGCTAAGAGCGCACCAATCAAGGCGTAAATATTACCCAAGCGCCAAGAGAAAAACGAGTGAAGAAAGTCATCGGTAACGAAGTATTTTGTTTTTGAATGAATGGGATTGATCAATATGATAGTAGAAGGCATTCGATGGCGATACTTGAAGAGACCAAGGTCGGAGAAGGAAGGCTGGTCGGTAAAACAGGCTAGGTTGATCAGTTTACAACGACCTCAATGAACTCTTTCGCGGCAGGATTAGACTTCTATTATTTAACTCAGGCTAACGCCAGACGATTTTAGTCATCAACGAGAGAGCTCCTGCAGTGAAAGAGTTAAATAGGCCACGCTGGAAGTAAAATCAATTTAGACTGGTCAGCGAAGCACGCTAGGTTATTCGGTTAAACAAGCGAAGCTCGTCGGTACGACAAGCTAGAGTGGTCGGTAAAGCAGGCTACGGTCAGTAGGGTGGTCGGTAAAACAAGCTAGGATGGTTCGTAAAACAGGCTAGGTAGGTCTGTAAAACAGGCTAGGTTGGTCTGAAAAACGGACTAGGTTGGTCCGTAAAATAGGCTAGGATGGTCTGTAAAACAGAATAGGCTGGTCAGTAAAACAGGCTAGACTTGTCCGTTAAACAAGCAAAACAGGTCAGTAAGGCAGGCTAGACTGGTTGGTAAAGCAGGCTAACCTGGACTGTATAACAGGTATTGCTGGCAGGTAAAATAAGGCTAGCATGGTCTGTAAAACAGGTTTGACTGGACGGTAACACAGATGAATAGCCGAGATACACTTACATATAACGGTCACGGCATGCCACTGACATGAGCTCTTTACAAGTTTTGTGTCGTAGAGACGTACTTGTATCTTTTGCAGTCTCATTTCGGCGAGCGATCATCGGGATGCACCAAACGACGAAGATAGAGAACGGAGGAATAGGACAACTTCAACGCAACCATTATTAAACAAATCAAGTCAAGAGGACTCCCCTGAAAGAAAATCTTCAGGTAAGTAGAGTGCACAAGTTGTTCACCTAGTTGATTCGTAAAAAATATAGAAGAAAGCAAATTCCGAAAGACAAGGTCATCTTTCAACTTAAGATTTAAGTTAACAAAAGATGAAAACTGTGAAATGGTGGTACTTCGACTTTATGGCAAAATCATCTTCAGACCAAGTGAGCTTACATAAGAGAACCTAAGGTTTATATATCATAAGAAATGATTGCGTCATCGACGAAGAATTGAGAGAACGCCTATTCTATTTACAAATGATTGAAATGTCGGTAAGTGAGAGGTGTTGAGATTTCAATCATTTGTAAATAGAGTAGGCGTTCTCTCAGTTCTTCATCGATGACGTAATCAATTCTCATGTATATATAAACCTTAGGTTCTCTTATGTAAGCTCACTTGGTCTGGAGATGATTTTGCAATAAAGTCGAAATATCACCATTTCACAGTTTTCATCTTTTGTTAACTTAAACCTTAAGTTGAAATATGACCTTGTTTTTCGGAATTTCCTTTCTTTTATATTTTTTAAAGTTGTCGGCTGGTCAAGGTTTAAGTTGATTTGTACCACTCCCTTGTCGTGCAAATCAATTTGTCACACCCCGCCGTAGTTTGCCACGTGTTGCTGTATGGTGGGGTGTCAGGTGCGCGTGGTGCAGTGTAACTTGGTGGTACACGGTTTTGTAGGGATTGATAAAATACAATTAAGTGTACGATATACTACAGTTAGGTTAAACATAGAATATATGACATTGTCACGGATGTAATATGGTTGGGTATGGGAAAGTTTGATGTACAGTTTGGTACAGCATGGTGGTCTGTGATGTATTATAGAATAGCATATCACAAAACATAGTGTGGAATGATATGCCGTGGCATGGCGAATCATAGACTATAGTTTGGTATAGTATGGTACGGGAAATAAATAACGAATGAAGTATAACATGAGTTGCTTATAGCCATTGTAATAGTCGAGTGAATCCTGACAAACTTTTTATCTAGTTTCAACGAACAGGAGTGAATTAGTTGAGGAAATCGATGACGATGACGATGATGACGTTGTAATCGGTGGATCACGTCACACCCTCGGAAGAGAGCATCCCACGATTAGAACTCACGGAGGTAAAACAAAAGATGTCCATTCTTTCGAAAATCTACTGCCTTGAACCCTGTAAACAGAGACATCTCAGGGTCCTCAGAAACACAAACATTAATAGGGTGTTCGAACCAGGCAAACTAATGTGAGGTATCCATAACAACCCTAACGTAAATTTCACATGCAATTTCGCATATGAAAATAATATTTCATACAAGAAATATTTCAGTTCCATATGTGAAACGAAAATTTCATATGTGAAATTATTGTTCGTATGTGAAGGTTCCACTTCATATGCGAAATACATGATTCGAACACCAAAATTTCACACGCGAAATTTCGAGCCAGTTCATTTCACTTGCAAATTTGATATTTCGTATGTGAAAACGTTCCCATTTCACCTGTGAAAATGTTCCAGTTTCAATGTTTTATATGTGAAGTGACATGTGAAATTTTGCGAAGAGAAGAACCTCAATTTGAGAGAAAATATGTGAGCAGGGACTAAAAGCTTCGTCTTTCGGTAAAGACGTTTCATACGAATGAACGACGGTGGGTATCCTTAATAAGAGGTCAACTTCATTCCTCAATCTTCTTTTCTTTTACTTCTACTCTTCCCCTATCATTACTTCCATTTCCTTCCTTTCCTTTCCGTTCGTTCTGTTTTCTTTTCATTCCGAAGCTTATGAGCAATTGGTCTGTCTTGAAATCTGTGTGGCTATCGACTCCCTTCATGCAACTCGATGAAGTAGCCTAACCGTGTTTGTTGGGGGTATCTCATGGCGTGAGCTTCCTTTATGTTTCCATAGAGGCATGGCTTTCCACCAATCATCAAGCACAATTTTGAAACGTCATCTTAAAAATGTTTTGTGAGACGCAAAATTTTCACAAGGACGCCCTGAAAAATTGCCATTACGTTTTCAAGGCCATGCACGCCCAAGAGTAAAAAATATTGAAGTACGTTCCTTTACTTCCTTGTCTCTTTCCCATCTTATAGAACCGACGTCAAATACCGATGGTACAGGACGCACTGCATTACGGGGGCCTAAAGTGGTTTCTGAAGACAGCGAGGACGACATTCAAATGACGACGAGGTGACTCATTAGTAACAGAAACAAAAAGAGTGGCCAAACTGTATGATATATATAACCCGAGCCGTTGTAGATACTATACATACCCGGTATGTAAATATACATATATACCTACAATATATATATATTTCATGTATACAATATATACAATATATATATATATATATATATATATATATAACTACAGACGGAACCGTTTCGGCCTATTGGGCCTCATCAGTGTAGTGCTGATGAGCAGGATGGAGTAGCCTACATTATATAGGCAACTCAAATGTCCCACGCATGTGGTACATCTAATATATACATATATATATATATATATATATATATATATATATATATATATGTATATATATACATATATATATGTATATATGTATACATATATATACAATATATGTATATATACAATGTATACAATTTATATATACAATATATATACCTACAACGGCTATATACAACGGTTTATATATATAAACAAACAAGATAGTGTTTGCAATGACTCAGACCGCTCAATGCCTTGTGGCAGAGCCAGAGATATTAATTACAATAAGATAACGAAGAACTCTTCGTTGCTACTCCGAGTTTTACGCTGTTCGCGATCTTCAGACAACAAAGCGATCACTGTTCGCGATCTTCTGAAGATCACGAACAGCGTGAAACTCGGAGTAGCAACGGAGAGTTCTTCTTTATCTTATTGTAATTAATATATATATATATATATCCGTAGTTTCGTAACAGCACGATAGTAGTCAGACATTTCAAATAAGCGACAAATTTTTTAATTGTAAACATGTTTCGGCATACTTATGCCATCCTCAGTACAGTGGAAGAGATCTAGTTCTAATTTACATAAGGTTATATATTCATGTCATGTCAAGTGATGTGGATATAAATTTATTCAGAACGTCTGGAAACCTGACCGTCTTTTTAATTTTCCTTCGACACTGGAAAGTGGTGGTCGACATCGAAAGTTTAAACCAGATTGGTTAGAACGCAATCCTTGGCTGGTTTATTCAAAGTACTTGGACGGGGCTTTTTGTCTACCCTGCGTTTGTTTTGGAATGGAGTTTGGCAAAAACGGTGCGAAGCTCAACCGACTGTTTAAATCTCCACTCACGTTCTGGACATCTGCATGCACTAAGTTTCAGATTCATTCGTCTGGGAAGTCGGAAATACACAGTGCGGCTGTGATTGCTATGCAGGAGTTCACCAAGATGATGAGAAACCAGGTTGTTCCGATTGATCAGCAGTTAAATGAACAGATGCAAGCTCAGGTGAGAGAAAATCGAGAGAGGATAAAATCGATCATCAAGACCGTTATTTTTTGTGGCCAAAACAACATCCCCCTTCGAGGAAGAAAAGATGATAGCCCTGACGACGAACGTTTCCAGGGAAACTTTCAAGCCCTTCTCGCATTTCGAATTGACGGCGGTGACGAGAAACTGAGAGAACATCTGGAGGATGCGCCACAAAATGCTACGTATCGTTCCAAAACCATACAGAACGAGATTATTGAGACTGTGGGAGGTTATATTTTGTCAAAGATTGTCGCCGAAGTTAATTCGAGTAAAATGTTTTCTATAATGGCCGACGAAGCTGCTGACGTATCCAACTAGGAAAATCTCTCTCTTGTTCTTCGCTTTGTTGATTTTTCGGGAATCATACGAGAAGAGTTCGTTGGATTTCACCTTTGTGGAGTAGAAACGACTGGAGAAGCTATTAAAGATCTTATCCTCAATTCGATTACTGGCCTTGGTTTGAGCATGGATGACTGCAGGGGTCAATCGTATGATGGTGCAGGGAATATGGCTGGCAGGTATGTTGGTGCATGTACATTAATCCAACGTCAATTTCCAAAGGCTGTTTATGTTCATTGCATGAATCATCGCTTGAATCTTTGTGTTGCTAATTCTTGCACATTACCATTGGTCCGTAATATGATGGGAACTGTCAGAAAGCTTTCTGAATTTTTTACTAATTCGCCAAAACGACACCACCACCTGGTTGAGAAGGTAATGGAACTGTTGCCAAACAGCAATCACAGAATTTTGATTGATGTGTGCTGCATTCTTTGGATTGCTCGTCTTGGTGGTCTTGACTGGGTGGTTGAACTCCTGCTTCCAATATTTGCTACCTTAGAAGATATCTCTTTGAATAAGGATGGTGATGGTGTTATTGGAGCTGGTAATTGGAATTCTACTAGCAGAGATGATGCGCAGGTCTTAACAAACGCTGTTACTTTTGAGTTCATTGTAACATTGGTCATAGTGAAGTGTATACTTGGGCTTACAAGACCTGCAACTGCTAAACTGGAAAGGGAAGAAATGGACATCCTGGCTGCTTAACAAGAAATCTCAACCCTGAAAGGTGCTCTTGAAGAAATGCATGCCCATGTTGATTAACACCACAACAGGCTTTATGAGGAGGCTGTCCAACTTTCTGAAAGATTTGGCATCCAACCTTCTAGACCTAGGACTGTTCAGCACCAAATTTATAGAAGTAACTGCCCATCATCATCTCTTCAGGATTACTACCGAATTAACCTGACTCAAGTCTTCTTGGCACATGCTCTACACCAACAGGAATCATGCTTTCCTACTGAAGCTTACCTGTGTTTTAAAGGCTTCTCTTTAGTACCAGCTGTTCTGTTGAAGAATCCTTCAACCTGGAAATCTCATGTTGAAGATTTCTGCCAACATTACAACCAAGATGTACCAAATATTGCTGGACTGTCTGCTGAATTAGATCTTTGGGAAAGGTTATGGCATGAGAAGAAAGAAAAAACTGAGGACATTCCTGCAAAGCTTAGGATGTTGATCCAGCTTGTTTCCCAAATATCTTCACAATTCTTCAAATTCTGGCCACAATTCTTGTCACATCTTGCTCATGTGAAAGATCAATTTCCTCCCTTCGAAATCTGAAGAGTTATTTGAGGAGCACCATGGGACAAGAACGGTTAAATGGTTTGGCTCTCATGTACACCCACAGAGACATGGAAATGAATTTGGAAGATATTATTTACTTATTTGCAACCCGGCATCCCAGACGAATGAGAATGGTAAACATATTATGTTCTGATGATTAACATTTTCCCTGTTTTTTTCTTAAACCTTCTGTACATTGACACTGCTCTTTTCAGAGCATCTATGGGCTCGTAGGTCAGGAACGTCCCCATGGTTGAGCCTGGTAACATGTTAATGGCTAATACCTGACCAATTATTTTTTTATTATTTTTCATAATATGAAAAACAGAATAAAAATAAATTTTGCTCTACAAGTTGATAATGTGTTATGTTTTGAGGAACCTTTTGTGGCTTTTTGCAAGGAATGCCAGTTGTACATAAAGTTGCCCCCATAATGTTGGAGATGGCATCTCAGAGACTTCAGGTTTCAAAATTTCCTGCGGGAGCATGCCCCCAGACCCCCCTAGAAGAATTTCCCATTTGGTGCTTGGAACCTGTCATGATAAAGGCTAAATCCACCTCTGGTCACCTATGTTTAACCTTTCCAGAAATGTGCTAGACTCATACGAAGCTTTTATGTCATTTTTTCGCCATCATTTAAAGCTAATACAGCCATATTTATCGGCAATTTTGCCACCATAAACCTTTTCTCCGACCTCCTAGTGTCAATTTACCCTTCATATCCCTTTCCGTGCAACAAAACTTGTGAAGGACATATGACATATCTCATTCTGAGAAAAAATTCTCCTTCCTTTCAGACACCGTAAGCCTACCGCAGCCAATAGATCTACCGACAATCGAAATCGATTTTCATTCACGAAGTCCGACTCTGCGAAGAAAAAAAATCTGCCAGAACAGATTTCCACTTTCTTTGGCCGCGAGAAAAGAATTACTGCTGATCAAAAGGAAGAAAAAATAGGTATTGCCCACTGTTCTGTTGTAAATGTACTTTTCACGTAACGAATCCACTAAGTCACGTTTCCAGATACTTAAGTGCCCTATAAATGTCTGCATTATAAGAGCGTATTAAAGATATTCCCGGAAGACGAAATTCAGTGCGATATTGTATACAAACGTGTTTTCTATATTCTCATCAGTATTTAAACCAGCACCTCCATGAATATGTACATTATTAATGCATATACTGACTAAGGAAGACGAGATACAGTGTGACGCTGCATACAGACGTGTTGTCTGTATACTCACCGTGCTTCTTTCATAGACACGACTGCTGTTTCAGTGTGGCCTTTTGTCTTAACTCCTTGCATTTCTCTTCATCAAAAAAAAAACGAACAAGGGAAAAGTGGTTAAGACCAGAAGGGACAAGAAACTCAGCCTGAATCACATTACGAACCACATTTTCTTGAACCTAGGTATCAATAAAGAATCGTCTCTTGATAACCTCTTCTCTCCATCTCGTCCGATGAAACATCCCTTCGACCATCGCGCAGGCAGTGATGAGGACAGCGAGGATTATGTAGTCACCTCAAGCAAGAAAACGAATGGAATTGTTCAAAACAAAGAGAATAAATGTAAGAGCCAAGAAAAGTGTTTAACTTAAAATGAAAGCCAATTTGAGATGAAGGAATTTTGGGTTAGAGACTGATTTGCTGATTTAAAGCGAACATATGAGCATGGGAAGTCATTGGTTTGATTCAAGTGGCAACACAGTGATTTCCACCAAGGCAGCCAACTAGGCACAAGATCTAGTTCCTTGTTTTAGTTTTCGTTCATGCTATTGCCTTGGTTATGCTGTAGTTTTTTACAACATCTATGCTTTTGTTATTGTTGTTGTTACTGATGCTGTTGTTTTTGTCGTTGTTGCTGTTGTAGTTGTAGTGGTTGCTGTTATTGTTTTGTTGTTGTTATTGTTTTGTTATTGTTATTGTTTTTGTTATTGTTATTGTTTTTGTTGTTGTTATTGTTTTTCTTGTTTTGTCGTTGTTGTCGTTGTTGTTGCTGTTGTTGTTGTTACTGTTGTTGTTGTTGATGTTGTTGTTGTTGTTGACGTTGTTGTTGCTGTTGTTGTTGTTACTGTTGTTGTTGTTGTTGTTGATGTTGTTGTTGTTGTTGACGTTGTTGTTGATGTTGTTGTTGCTGTTGTCGTTGTTGCTGTTGTCGTTGTTGTTGTTGTCGTTACTGTTGTTGATGTTGTTGTTGTTGTTACTGTTGTTGTTGTCGTTGTTGTTGCTGTTGTCGTTGTTGTTGTTGTTGTTGTTACTATTGTTGTTGTCGTTGTTGTTGTTGTTGCTGTTGTCGTTGTTGTTGTTGTTGTTGCTGTTGTTGTTGCTGTTGTTGTTGCTGTTGTTGTTGCTGTTGTTGTTGTTGCTGTTGCTGTTGTTGTTGTTGCTGTTGTTGTTGCTGGTGTTGCTGTTCGTGTTAAGGTTTTATACACGTTGAGATGACCTCAACCTGAAGCCGAATTAAAAGATACGAAAGATTACTCAATGATTTCTAGAAAATAACTTATAACACAATATATGATCCTTCAAATCTTGTTGATTTTGTAAGACTTTTTTCTGTTGTGGTGGTTGTTCCGGTTGTCATTGTTTTTGTTGTTATTGTTGTTGTTGCTGTTGTTGTAGTAGTAGCTGGTGATGTGGTTTTTGTAATTGTTGTTAGTATTGTTGTTGTTGAAGTCGTTGTTGTTATTGTTGTTCCAGTTGTAGTTGTAATTGTTGTTGTAATAGTTGTTGCAATTGTCGTTCTTCTTTGTAATAATGATACTACGACCTATTTTAATTCAGCAGTATTCTCATGGGGTGACTCAAAAAGCAAAAAATCGCAAGACGTGAGTAGAATGATATATTTTACTTAGACTTGTGACCATTCAGTCAGATACACCGATCAAACTCCACGTTAATGAAGATGTTAAATATTTAAGTAATATTTAAAAACCGAGCAAGAGTGCTTTATCGTGATTATGTAATTCACATCTTAATACGCTAATTTGTGAAGAAAGCTTGGAAATTTATGTTTTCTAAGCCGGAAAAATTAACTTCTTCCCCACCTATAAAGGCACACGTGTCTATTGCATATAAAGACACGACACAGTTATGATTTTGCTTTGTATTTTCCTCACGAATTTGTAATGAATTTTATGATAATGATTATGAAAGCTGATAACTGTTTGATTCTTTGAGTGGTTGGTTGGTTAGTTGGTTGGTTGGTTAGTTGGTTAGTTGGTTAGTTGGTTAGTTGGTTAGTTGGTTGGTGGGTTGGCTGTTTGGTTTATCGGTTGGTTGTTTGGTTTATCGATTGGTTGTTTGGTTTATCGATTGGTTGTTTGGTTTATCGGCTGGTTGTTTGGTTGATTGGTTGATTGGTTGGTTGTTTGGTTGTTTGGTTGATTGGTTGTTTGGTTGATTGGTTATTTGGTTGATTGGTTGTTTGGTTGATTGGTTGGTTGGTTGGTTGGTTGGTTAGTTGGTAGGTTGGTTGGTTGGTTGGTAGGTTGGTTGGTTAGTTGGTTGGTAGGTAGGTTGGTTGGTTGGTTGGTTAATTGGTTGACAGGTTGGTTGATTGGTTGTTTGGTTGATTGGTTGGTTGGTTGGTTGGTTGGTTAGTTGGTAGGTTGGTTGGTTGGTTGGTAGGTAGGTTGGTTGGTTGGTTGGTTGGTAAGTAGGTTGGTTGGTTAGTTGGTTGGTAGGTAGGTTGGTTGGTTGGTTGATTAATTGGTTGACAGGTTGGTTAGTAGGTTGGTTGGTAGGTTGGTTGGTTGGTTGGTTGGTTGGTGGATTGGTTGGTAGGTTGGTTGGTTGTTTGGTAGGTTAGTTGGTTAGTTGGTTGGTTATTTTGTTGGTTAGTTGGTTGTTTGGTTGGTTAGTTGGTTGGTGTTTTGATTATTGTTTGCCTGACTGGTTGGAGAATTGGGTGGATGGGTGGATGTTTGAGTGGTGGGTGTGTGGGTGTGTTTGTGATGGTTGATTGGTTGGGTGTTTAGGTTGAGCATGGTGATTTGTGGGTGGGTGTACTGTTTGAGTGGGAGAAGGGCAGGTGAACGTTCGGGTTTGTTGGAAGCGTTGTTTTGCGGGCCATTAACTAAACCACTTGTGAGCTGCAAAGTTTTCATAGCCCTCCAACCCGTGCATGGCGTTGTATAGTACAGAACAATTGCCATATTTACACTTGTTTTTTTTATGTCGGTTTTCTTATTATAACATAGAACGCCCTATCTCCTCGCAAAAGAACGTCATCTGATAAAAAGGGAAGTTCGAAACCTTCGAACATTTGGTCATCTCGACCATCGGAACTTCTCGAGGACGACGACGATGACGACGACGATGTCATCGTAACTCCAAAGGTCACTCGTCGGAATCAAACGAAAACTGCATCATTGTTGGACGAATTGTTCTGAAAGAATTGGTACTCGCCTTAAGGTAAGTTTTTGGCCAGAAACTGCATTATTAAGTGCATTATTAAGTTTCTTCCATTTCTAACGATTTTACTTGTTTCTGGTTGATTCTTTTGCTTTGAATTTCCCTTAAATTCATTCTGAAGCCCTGCATGTGTCGTGTTTTCAAAATTACTACGCGATATTTAGGAAAAGAATGCCACTTCTCCCGGAAGATCGTTTCAGGGGAACACTTTTCCTGTAGGAAAACTGCTCTTTTTTGACTCGTAAAATAGATTGAGACGGAATGAATAAGAAATAACACTTGTTCTCGAAGAATTAGTGAAGAGTCACACTTGTGCTACCTTATGTTTATTTCGCAAAACACGGTTAAAATTTTTCCTTAACTCTTCTCGAATGCTGTTATTTCCTATACAATTAATGTTTTGTTGTATTTGAAAATAGATATGACAAGAAAATTCCCTCCGTTGAACGTGTTCGATAGGATGAAAGTTGGAAAAATAAACTTTGAGACTGAGATGGCGAGTTGACATGTATATTAACACAAAGATTTTGTCAAGGAAATAAAAACACGTTGTTTATGCTGAAGTAGCATAGGACTGAACCTCGCACAAAGAAGAACCGTCTGGCAAAGGCTTGGCCCTTACATAAGACGCTTACGCTAAGTTTGCGACTTAGAACTAAGGTACTTATTAGATAAAACCTCGTGCTCTAAAGAGATATCCTCTTTTAACCCTAAAACCAAAAACTCTTTTTGGAGAAGTTTGACCTGAAAATTATAAAAAAATCACCAAAAATTTAGATTTTCAGTTTTTTTGTTGGATAGTTTTAATTCCGATAGCTGATAGATCTTCCGAAATGTGAAGTCGAGAAAATTGTGCCCAGCTAAGTTTTCTTTTTTCTTTTTCTTTTTTTTTTGACTTCTCAACGAAAACTAGCAAAGTAGTATATTCATTTTCAGTGATATAAACAGTTGTAAAGACATTTTAAAAGATTGTTTTCATTTAAAGCACCATATGGTCCGTGCGATGGTTTTAGAGTTAAGCAATTGATTGGTCACGTTGTGGATTATCATCAACAATTTACAATGTGGTTAGTCATTGCAAATCAAACCGTCAGGAACTGACAACGAAGTTCCGCCATTTTTAGTTAAATGTTGGTTTGTTGAACTGTTCGTAAATGAATAGTCATGAATTGGACACTAGGTCAGTACCTTTTCTGGAAACGAAAGTTTGTTTTACTACGAACATGTCAACAAATGAACTTCTTGGAAAAAGTAAAGGATGACGACATAAAACTATTTAAAAAAAAAGGAAAAAAAAAACTAGCCAGGCAATCTCGCTCGATCTTTACCTTGCCTTCGGTTTTTTCTTGTACTAATATCTAAACAAATGCAAACCTTCCAATCACTTAAAATTAATCAATATCGCAGATACCTATGACGTCACTGGTTGTCACTGGTCTCTTGGGACTATAATGTCACAATATATCGCAACGATACCATCAATAACTTCATTACCTATATCAGTTATACTAGCTTGATAAATTGTTCAGAGGTGCTCAACCCCGGAAGAATTAATAAGAGCGTACGCCCCGCCTCCCTCTACTTTTATGACAAAGTTTCTCCGAGAAAATTCAAGACTAGAGCCTTTGTTGTCAACATTGTTGTCGCTGTCCCTACCTAATGAAGGGCTGGACGAACTTAGAGCAAACTTAACGAAAGAACCTTGGTAGAAAATTCGGCATTGACATCGCCTTGGTTTTAATTTTGAGTTTATATCTTACCGTAATCGACATTTCAAACTTCCGACGGACTCATTCAAGCTGAGGTAAGCTGCTCCATAAGTCTTTAACTTGGAAAGACGAAAAGCTGTGACAATTGGATTAACTTTCAGGTGTTATATTTGTTTGCTAAATCAACTATTTAGTGAACTTATCGAGTTTGCAATGTCATTGAAATTTTTGTCGCTGGAGAATTTGCGTCCTGCATTGTGGGAGTTAAGTTTAAATGGTTGTTACAAATATTGCTGCAACATTTCCAACAACCATTTAAACTTAACTTCCACTGTTAGCATATTCATGCACTTCTCAACGATAAAGTGCCAAGATATTCAACACGAAATGTAAAACTAGTATTTTTCTACTGTAACGAATTTCAAACTAGATTTAATTTACCAGTAATCGGAAGTCCAGAGTGAAGACGTTCTGGAAGAAAGTGGACGAGAAACCTGAACTTACAGCGCTTGAAGAAGTCAAAGAAGCTCTTTACTTTAGTTTTAAGACCAATATGCGATGATATAGGTCCATGAAAGTCTCAAAAAGAACGTGATTCTTTGGGCTTCGTTTTAACTTTATAGAGACCGACAAAAAATTGTAAGCTGATGACCTTGGTTAATGGCTTTGAAATGCCGAATGAAATGCCGAAATGAAAATGAAAATGAAATTGAAAATGAAATGCCGAGTTTCATTGAAACGGTAATCTTGAACTCACACGTGACGATGGTGGCGTTTGGGATCTGAGTTCTTAACAACGGTGGTGTAGCCGGGGGGTGGTGTCAACTTCCCCTACCAAATTTTGTCTGCACATGTCGCCACATTTTGTTCACAACAGAACGTTTTTAGTTGGTTTTTTGTTTGCAAGTTTGTTTTTCCTCGAACTGCCTAATTCTCGGACATAAAGTAAGATCGTAAATTCTTGTGATCGTTATCATAAAACATACTCCAGGGGGGACCCGGGGATACGCTTTGATGGCGCATCTTAGTACATCGCCTCCCCTGTTAAATCGATATAAGACCTTGACAAAACAGGCCGCTAGAACGCAGTCAGGCCGATTTTAGTTCAGTTCAAGGCGTTCACGCTTGAAGCGGGTCAGCTCAGATAGCACTCGGGGTGACATGAGTCTACCTCCTCTAGGTCGAATCCCGCAAAAGCTGTGTTAAGCTCCGCCATTTCAGCGAGACCTAAGAGTGAAAAGACGAAAACATTCGTTTCTGTCAATCGGCAGCTTATTTTATTAAACCAGAAAGCGAAAACACGCTCTTAAGTTGCTGGTACTTCTTGATGTCACTTGATGCCACTCTGAATATTTTAATGAGAGAACTTAAATTCAAATTCCGCAGCTTAAAAAACTTGTCCAAACGGTCATGTATATTGTATCTCTCCAAGTTGGAGTGGAATAATTAAGCAAATTATGTACGTTCTTTGTAACCAAATAGTTTGGGAATTTTAGCACCCACGTGTTTTACGAATTACGATTACTTATTTTTTTATTTTTATCCCTTTACTTATTTTACTGTGGTCAGCACCAGAAATTATTGTTTTTCCTAAAACAAATACGATTATAGCTGAAAGATGAACAGCTAAATAAGGTAAAACATGTGGATATGAGTTAAGTAGGTAAGAGCTTTCTAGAACGAATGACAGATGAACGATAGTCAAGCTCTTCCCTCAGGAAAACGATTTCTGAGCCCCGGACGGGCATCGAACCCGCAACCTCCATGATATCTCCAAGCTCCCACATTTAGAACATACATATCACATTAATAACATTATTAACATATAGTGGTTGCCGCTCAGGTCGTACATATATGTCGAACATGCACCTTAGCTCACCATCTGAGTATTGGTAGTTCAATGGTTAGAGCGTCTCACATGTCATCGGAAGGTTGTGGGTTCCATCCCCGTCTTGGGCTCAGAAATCGTTTTTCTGACGTAAGAGCTTGACAAACGTTCATCATTCAAGATGTCTCCAAGCTCCAATATATCCAATATATATATCGCAAGAGCTTTCTCACCAAATTTTCTCATTCTTAAACCCTGTCTTTGAACAACTTAGCAACATGCGCAGTTTGCCGGTTTATGGCGAAATGTATCCAATTTATTACTTCATTCAGTACTACAATTAAACCCAGCAGGGTATTCGCGCTTTTACTATCAAGTGTTT
The DNA here is from genome assembly GCA_030142905.1 of Heliopora coerulea. Taxonomy (NCBI): domain Eukaryota; kingdom Metazoa; phylum Cnidaria; class Anthozoa; order Scleralcyonacea; family Helioporidae; genus Heliopora; species Heliopora coerulea. The sequence goes on along the minus strand of JASJOG010000067.1, from coordinate 939,954 downwards.
GCGACCAAGGTTGTCTTTCAGCAGTTAACAAGCCATCTCCAGTTACCTGTTTGCCTCCAGTTTAAAGCGAGGAGCAGCTCTCGAACTTTTTATACGATAACGGGAGCTCATTGAAATAAAAACGGCGCCCGTGATGTTTTGAACTAGATTTTGTTTCAACCCATTGCATTGACTTTTATTTACAAGTTGAGTCACTAGCCAACTTGGACCATTGACAGTCACACCGGTCAGCATTGAAGAAACTGTCAAGCGTCTCCATTTGATTCAATTCAGACTTTTATCAGTGCTATACTTTAACTACGAGATGAAGGACTCCAAACGGAATTTCAAAGTCCGAGTATGTTTTGTAATTGAAACGGCGAGCCTTTTTGACACACGAGACATTTGAAATCCTGGTGGCTATGTCGATTATTTGAGCTGACTTCTTTTATTAGGGAATTTCCATATTTCGAAACTACTATAACAGTTCGAGGAGATTTTTTTAAGTTGGGGTTAGAGGGATCTGGCTATTGTTTCAAAACAATGATAAAACGGATTTTTTGTATTTTTGATTGACAAATTATTCATGCGTTTAAGAAGTATTTGAACAACCCCGGCCGAATATGACATTGATATATTCTGGTCAAGGATGACTAATGAGGATATAAGAAGCGATATTTCCATTGAGGTATACGGCGTATACAGGGTGTCCCCAAAAAAACGAAAACTATTGAAATCACCAATAACAATTTAATTGTTAGAATTTGAATGCCTTAGCACTCTGTTGATCCCCACGAGTGCATAAATGATTGATATAAGTAATTTTATAGATAATGAAGCTGTCTAAAACAGTAAAATCTTGTTAGTACGCAGCGTTTATTTATGTGAGTTTTATGGTTCGTAAACACAATGGAATAAAAGCCTGAAACAGCACAATAAGCACATGTTGATCATGAATACAATCTGATTCCATTATGTTTACGCACCATAAAACTCACATAAATAAACGCTGCGTACTAACAAGATTTTACTGTTTTAGACAGCTTCATTATGTATAAAATTACTTATATCAATCATTTATGCACTCGTGGGGACCAACAGAGTGCTAAGGTATTCAAATTCTAACAATTAAATTGTTATTGATGATTTCAATAGTTTTCGGGGTTTTTGGGACACCCTGTACAACACTCATCAAGACAAGGAATCTAATACCGAACAAAATCACTGTATTTATCGCCGAAAGTCGCGTTGTAACAATTCAGGAGTTCAAATGAAAGAGTACTTCGAGCTTTCTGCGAAGTTTGCACGTCAAAGCGTTTATTTGTTAAAAATAACAAGAATTCCTATGTACATAGCTTATCTCAATTTATACATTATTCAACACTATAGTATACTATGGTGATTTGTAATTTGACCTCAGAATTGTTTTTTCTTCTTCTCCCGTCTGGATTGCGAGTACACTACCAGGCTGTAGAGCGTACTGTTTCGACTGAAATACACATATCAACATGGTGACTTCTCAGATGTTTATAGATGACAGCCACGTTACTATTCGTGAAAAGTTCACCAAACGTAGCACGATTATCTTGGCTGTAGTCGTGATAATAGTCATTGTAATAGTTGGCGTACTAGCTGGGGTGTTAACGGCCAACAAGGAACGAGATAAATGCGATCGACGCATTGCAGCCGCGAAGAGAGAAGCTGGTAAACCTACTGAAATACCGGCGAAAACAACGCCTACCGCTTCAACCACCCAAACTCCAACCACATCACCAAGAACTCCAAAACCGTGGGAGAAGATCCGTCTTCCGAATAACGTCCACCCAATTCACTACAACATGCTGATACGAACTGATTTGAAAAAGCTTTCATTCACTGGGACCTCGAATATCGAGATTAAAGTAACCAGTCCGACACACCTGATTCTTTTCCACATCAACCAAATGAAAATTGATCGTGTAGGGGTGAAGGACTCTTCAGGAAAGACAAGAGCAGTTATGGATCAGTTCCAGTCGGAGAAGAACCAGTTTTATGTGCTCAATATGACTGACGAGTTGGCAGTTGGTCGATACGATTTGGATGTTGACTTTAGCGCAAACATGTCAACCAAGGAATTAAATGGGTTCTACAAGAGCTCGTACAAGGATGAAAATGGCCAGACCAGGTAAGTAGTTTGTGTTCTTTTTGAGGCCTGGTTCATGGCGTATGCGAGCGACGCGAGTGATCCGTAGAGGATATTACTAAAACCTAGTTCTCATATAATCGCAAAGATCGTGCAATCGTCGCACAATCGTTACGATTATATGAAAACCAGACTTGAGAGATCACTCCGAACCTACTTCCACGACGCACGTTTCACGACTGCCATAATCTCCTCGATAATTGCGTCTGCTATGTTCTCATAATCGTAAGATAATCACACGACTGAAAAATCTTGTATGGTACGACTATCGCACAATCTTTGCGATTATGTGAGAGCTAGGCTTAAAGAAATCTCGTACGCTTCAGTGGCGGATTTAGGATACATCAAATAGGTCAGCCGACTAAGGTGACTGTCTCACTATCCTAAGATATCATATTGACTTTGCGTTGCATATTTGCTGCTGTAAACTCGTCAGATAGTTTTGTTTACATCATCGAATCTTAATTTCCGGCGTCGTATTTAGATCTAGTGCGTTTGTCGTCTCTGGTAACATTGCTGAGCATCAGAATCACACTCTAGCCGGTTTCTCGGTCAAGCTCAATCAGTTTGCCGAATCTTTCGATTGTATTCCTCTTTGCAATTGGCTGATTTGTTGAAAGTGCTTTTATCGTGAGCCGTGATTGGTTTGACCAATTTCGTTGCGTCTTTTCCCGAATCTTCATTTTGTTTCACTTGCTCTGATTGGCTGAACCTTTTAAGACGCTCCTTAACAGCATCAGCTATTGGCTTAGCGGTATAAACTTTGAAGATTTTTGCCGAATTTGTGATGTCATCTTGCCGAGTTTGCTGAGATATGCCACCTTGCCGAGACTATCACGTTTCATCCGTTGTCTTCTGATTGGTCATATTACCGTAAGCAGTGTTTGGTTGATTTTGAAACGCTTGAACTAGCGCGTGGAGATCGTTTTCAATGACAGTCTTAAGCCTGGTTTCCATTAAGTCGCAGAATCGTAAAAGTCGTGTCGTAGCAGTCGTCGCGACCCTTGCGACTCAAGCGACTAAATCGCAAATCTAGGATTATTGTGATTTTTGCGATTGCGATTCTAACGATTTAATGGAAACCAGGCTTTACGGTCCTTCAACATGTTGTCTATGGGATTTTTGAAAAGCTGTACTGCGCTTAACAGCGATGATCGTAAGACCTTGTTTTTCATCTGAGACACTGTTGTCGATATTAAGCGTTCGCAGTCGTTCTGATGATGGTGGTAAACGTGTCGATATTAAATTTTGGCGCCGAGTACTTTGACATTTCATATGCAGTGGGCCAGAAGACAGGCATTGCTCTCAGGTAAGGTAGTTTTCGTGAACAGATTTTCTTAAAATTCGTGCAGGAAAATTTGACTTATTGATTGAGGATATAATACGGATTAATGCTAAAGAGTAATTCAGACTATGTTCATCCGATACCGTACGAAATGGAACCGTAACAAAATCGAATGAAATGAACGCTTTGCTTTCTCACGATGCCGGCGTAAAATGTCGTGGAATCGCAATCGTAACTGTAGTGATTTGAATCCTTAATCCTAAATGGAACGACATGAATCCGTAGTGAAATGACTGCTTGCCCGGCATCGTTTAAACACCTTGTTATTCAGGCCAAGATTGTATACTGCGTTTGATACATGTATTGAAGACTCTGATGCACTTTAGTCCGTCTGTCAGGGAAGTGTTGCGATGTTACAACTGTTAACAAAAAGCCAAATCAAAAATTGACAGCGGTTCCGCTCCTGATTCCCTTACTTCAGCCTGTCGCATGTGCAGAATGTTCTGATTTACGTTTAAACATACGTGTACTCTCTATTGAATGGTCCGAACCGACTTAAATTCAATTCCGTCATTCAGACTAGAATTATGATTAATTCTAAAATTCATGTAATTACCATATGAGAAATATAGAGTGTGTGCGTGTTTTGCACTAAAACCCCTGGAATAAAAATTCAAAAGTTTGACTAAAGTGATAAAAATCCTAAATCCGCCACTGCGCTTGGTTGAAAATCAAGAAAATCTTCGTAGAAAATCCGACAATCTCATTGTCACCCATGGATCGCTCATATTTTTGCCAGAACTTATTTGAATTAAAATTGCCAACAGACTGCTTTGTGGTCTAGACATCTTTGTGTTGTAAAATGAGTTGACCCTTATCAGTGCTAACTCTTTGTTTAAAAGAAACGACAATGACAGTCATCTCCCTTTGGTTTACATGGATTTGACAAGGGAATCAAACGAAAAATGCATGTTGATGTTTATGCCAACTGGTTTGAAAAAGCTTTAGCAGGATATACGCCAGCGAAAGGTTTGGAAAACTTCAAACCGCTTGATTTAATATTTAATGTTGAATACCTATCCTTAATGAAGTATGTATACTATATCAATGATTCGTCTCTTGTAAGGGATCCTGACCTTTCAGCAGACCTGCCAACCAATCCTAAGTAAAAATAGTGAGATCCAATTTTTCCCCCGAAAAAATACTGAGAAAAATGCAAAAATAGTGAGACGCCAACCGACCAAGTAAACGATTCATTTTGCACCTTTCCATATTTTAACAAATAATACAATAAGAGGTAGTTTGTATAGATCTCTAATTAACCTACAATCTATAACTGAAATATATAAAATATATGCAGTGAGACAAAATTCATGCTATAATCTATGCAATAAACTATACGTGGCAATGGACATTAATGATTATTTTTCTGTAACGTTGTGCGTAAGTAATTCTATGTACACGCAAACGTCAAAATGGCCGATGTAGGAAAGAATCGAGGAAGGAATGTGACCTTTTTCCTGTCAATATTCATTACTGGATAAAATCATATTGAATATCAGTAATCAGTCCGACACACTCACAGCAAATGAAGAAACTTGTGACAATGAGAGATTGTAACCTTAAATTATTTAGTTTTGGTTTTGGAATTCCTATTTATCGTGAGAGTTGAATACGGAATCGTGAGACCGTGAGATTACAGTCAAAATCGTGAGTCTCCCTGTAAAACCGTGAGACTTGGCAGATCTGTTTCAGGTCATTTTCAATTAATGTTCAAACGTTGAGACATTAACTACCATAACGGAAGGTCAGGATAACATAAGACTAGCAAAGTTTTTTTTATTATCCCTTAAATGAAGTTATTGTTATAACAGTGACGCTGCCATATAAAATGTCATAAATAAATCATCAGTATGGAAATGAGCTAACACTTCACATTTCAATTTTTTTTTTCAAGTTTTGTGAATTTTGCTATATAAAATATAAATAAATCAACAGGATGAAAATGAGCTAACCACTTCACATTTCAAATTTTTTTTTCAAATTTTGTGAATTTCCACAAACAGAATATTTTTTTCAAAACACTTCACTCATTATTAGTTTTTGGAATGCTAGTTTTATATGCGAAAAATCCTCTTCAAATCGATTTTTTTACATCCAAAGGCTGAGAAACAACTATAAATACATATACAGTGAAGCAAAATGTAATGAGACGGAACATCTGAGTGAAATAGGTGAGGGGGGAGGGATTCCCTGTAATTTGTGGATAAAAGACCCGATAATTCGCAAAAAATCACCGGAATTTGTTAAGTCTAAAAAAAATCTTGTGCACTCGTCGCGCGCGTCTTTCCTGGTGTTATCATCTTTTTGCGTTCACGTTCCCTGTATGAACATGTTTGTGTACTCATTCAGGATGGACAGGTTATTTTTTAATTCCTGTCGAAATATTTGAGTTGCACGCGCCTGGTGTAAAACGGCTAGTTTTAGAGTGACAAGAGCGTACCATAATTCATTAACACCCACAGCGTATTGCGCGTCTTTGATTGCAAGTGTGTATCGTATCACTTGCTCGTTGTCAACGCTGTCCCTCCTAGGATTTTCAAATGAAATTAAAAATTGTTCAATCTGTTCAAAATCCTTTTCAAAATCTATAGAAATCTGTTCACGTATCCAATTTGCCTACATTAAATTGTGCCTACTTGCGCAGTTAGGGGTTAAAGGGCTAATTAAGCAAGTTGAGTAGGGCTGAATATTTTACTAGGTAAACCGAATACAGTGATTATCAAACCATGGATATGATCAAATGAACTCTTGAAACAGAGAAGAAATATCATAGCACCTTTGTCTTGTTTTCTGACTTGAATATCAAACTAAAAGATCACGGTTTTTGGTTTATGTTTCATTTTTTACTTTCTATAATTGTCGGCTGGCTATGTTTGTAAGCATGAGTTAAATATACAGCCATACTTGTACTCTAAACATTCTTAAGAATGGCAGCTTGGAAGACAATCAATGAAACTGACCCGGATTCGTTTTCAAATGACCCAGAAATGTTTCCTCGAAAACTTTCCGGTCCGTATGGAAGACGTATTGCACGGTTAGAGCATACAGTTCGGCTGATGACCTCAGCCATATAATGATTAACTTTGTAAGATCAGGTTCTAATATAACAAACAAATTACTTCATGGTAAATGCTTGTACATCTTACATCCATTATTTCATGTTGGAATGACGTAGAATAGAAACATATATATATATATATATATATATATATATCTGACAAGATAAAACTTTTAAAAAAACTTTATTTCAACGTTTCGGGGCACTGCCCCTTTGTCAAGAATAAGAAAAACATGATAGAAGTTACTCCTTATATACATAGCATAACTTAAAAATTTAAAAAAACCATTAAAAAGTACTCAAAAGAAGTCCCTAAGGTTCAAACCTTTAGGTACAAAAGAATCCAATTTACATGTCCAAAAACCTTCCCTTTTGGTTGGGTCTGATACATCCGTCCTATCAACTATTTTGACTAGCATATCTTTAATTCCCTCATGACCCCCCTCATAAAAATGGGCATACAAATGTTCTCCCGGTATATACAGGGAGAACATTTGAGGTTCATATAGTGAGAACATATAGAGGGTTTAATAACCATAAAAGCAGTGTTAAAAGGTATGATAATGGCTAAAGGGGTATACCGGGAGAACATTTGTATGTCCATTTTTATGAGGGGGGTCATGAGGGAATTAAAGATATGCTAGTTAAAATAGTTGATAGGACGGATGTATCAGACCCAACCAAAAGGGAAGGTTTTTGGACATGTAAATTGGATTCTTTTGTACCTAAAGGTTTGAACCTTAGGGACTTCTTTTGAGTACTTTCTTGACAAAGGGGCAGTGCCCCGAAACGTTGAAATAAAGTTTTTTTAAAAGTTTTATCTTGTCAGATATAAATGGTTTTAAAACTTGGGATAAGGAGGTTTTTGATAATATATATATATATATATATATATATATATGAGCTATAATTATGTAAACATGGCAACAGTGCCCATTAAAAAGTTAAAACTATCTCAATCAATCTTTGGGCATTTTTCCGGTTGAAATGACATCATTTGCGTTTAAACAGAGCTTTGAGAATAGCAGATACCATGGCGAATGGTAATACAATAAATATCTACTGTGTTCTTAAAAGAACGGTTTGAAAACGTAACTCCAAACTAAAAAATAGCACGATGCATTTTTTTGATCCATTTAGTTTGGACTTACGTTTTCAAACCGTTCTTTTAAGAACACGGTAGATATTTATTGTATTACCATTCGCCATGGTATCTGCTACTCTCAAAGCTCTGTTTAAATTTGTCACTACGACAAAATCGTTATTTTATTATCATTCGTGTTTCTAGCACAGCGCAAAGACACTCAAGCAATTTTCCATTGGTTAAACAGGTGTATCCCTTTAGGTGGTTAGAACAGTATTTTTAGTCACGTCTTGTCACAACTTCCCTTCGATTTTGATTCAGAACTTTTATTGTGTTTAGGGTGTTAGGAGTCACTGACTTCCAACCAACAGACGCTCGCAAAGCTTTCCCCTGTTTTGATGAGCCTGCGATGAAAGCCACGTTTACCATAAGCATTGAACATGACAGCGAGTACGTGGCGCTCTCCAATATGCCAAATGAGTCCGTCACCAGTCTACCCGGTTCGAGAAAACTTACCAAATTCATGAAATCTGTCCGCATGCCGACATATCTTGTCGCATACACCGTCTCTGACTTCAAAAGCCTCGAAGCCAAGACTGGCACTCACAATAATATCACGGTAAGGTATTATCGTGCAGCTTACGATGAGGGACGAATCATAGCCTATTTTAGTGTGTAGTATTGGTTGAAAAGTGTGTAGTATTAGAGTTAAATTTCAGAATCATCTTCAGTAATACATAAACAGAAATTTTTCATCCCGAAGGTGCGAGTTCAAATCCCACTCGAGTCAACATTTTTCAGTTGACTGCGACAGCGTCAGATTATTATGAAAAGTTGGATTTAAGGCTGTGTAGTATTGGAATTCTTAGATTTTCCCGAAATTTCAAGGATGCATAGAAGATGTGATCATTTGCTACGGCTTTCTCAGCGGACAGGGAGTTGAGCGGCTGTTTGATAGCTATGTTCGTTTACATAATGAACGCTAATAATAGGCTGAATCAGTTAAGTCCAGCAAGACAGTTCATTAAACTTTTGTTATTTTAGTATCGATAAGTTTATTGTGATCTTCAACCTTCATCTTCTTAAAATACATTCTTTATGATTTGCCCTCCTCAAGTATTAATGTCAGGTTGGAATGCTAGTGTACACATGCCCTGCTAAGCTTGATTTTTACCTCAGGTGAGTACCGTTGAAATCTTCTCCGAATAGGCTATGGGACGTATGTCTGTCCACCTAGTACTGTTGTCAAGTCTATTCTTGCTACGTAAGAGTAACGAACAGAAACTTTTCATGATAATCTGACACTGCCACAGACAACTGAAAAATGTTGAATAGAGCGGGATTTGAACTCGCACCTTCGGGATACCGGTTCCCCGCTCTACCTGTTGAGCTATCGAGTCCACAAGAATGGGAGGTGAGTTTTTATCCAATTTAAGTGCACGATATATTCTTGCAACAACTTAACGCTTATGCATGAAATGATGTGCATTGTTTCAATTCTTTTTCAGAACCACCCTCAGAGATATACATGAACAGATTTTTATACATGAACATACATGAACAAATTTCTGTTCATGTGTATCTCTGAAGATGGTTCTGAAATAGTAAGGGTAATAACTCCACGTATTTTCCCTTCAGATTAGAACCTGGAGTACTCCCGCACAGTATAATGATTCCAGATATGCACTGAGGATTGGTCAAAATGTTACGACTTTTCTTGAAAATTATTACGCCGTTCCGTACCCTTTACCAAAACAAGGTAATTATTTGAAGTAATACATTGGGTGCTTTCCAACTGGCAAGTTAGACCATGGTATGGAATGGTACGATGTGGTGTGTAATGGTATATATGGTACAGTATAAGCTAGTTTAATTTACTGTTTTGGTACAGTACATAATACAGCGTAGCATGATATAGACGTGTATGGCATTGTTTGAGTTAATTAGTCGGGTGCTTTCTAAATGCACAAATTAGATCATGGTACGGAATTGTATGCTGTTGCCGTGGTATGTTATGGTAGAATATATTATAATGTAGTGTAATATACTAAGTTTTAGTAAATTATAATAGAGAATAGTATAGTGGGGTATGGCATTGTTTGAAGTAACACTTCAGTGCTTTCCATGTGAACGGTGAGACCATAGTGCGGAATTGTATGATGTGGTGTTTAATGGCCTGGTTTAGTATAATGTCGTGTAATTTACTATGTTGGTGTACAATGTAATACAGCGTTGTATAGTATGTAGTGTATGGTGTAGTTGGAAGTAATAAGTTGGGTGCTTTCCTTTTGTGCTGTTAGACTGGTCAATGCGGTCGATTTTTTTCAACGCATTCACCAGTCATTGTATTGCTGAACAGCACGAAGCCTTACCATTATTAAAGTTATATATATATATATATATATATATATATATATAGAGAGAGAGAGAGAGAGAGAGAGAGAGAGAGAGAGAGAGAGAGAGAGAGAGAGAGATCGCTCGGCAATACAATGTTTGTGAGGTTTCAGACAGAAAACAGTACAATGAAATAGAGTTGAAAAAGAATGTTACAAGTGTGGCTTAGATGTACCACAAGTGTGGGACATTTGAGTTGCCTATATAATATAGGCTTCTCCATCCTGCTAGTCAGCACTACACTGATGAGGCCCAGTAGGCCGAAACGGTTCCGTCTGTAGTTAGATATCGCTCTATGGCCTCTTGGTTCATATTGAGCGCTCTACAGGATGAGTCATACCACTAGCACATTTGCGCACGCTCACCAGTGTCTAATTAGAGCGCTCTGGCATGGCTTAGATGTACCACAAGCGTGGGACATCTGAATTGTCTATATAATGTAGGCTACTCCATCCTCCTCGTCAGTATTACAATGATGAGACCTAATAGGCCGAAACGGATATATATAAAGTAAAAGTGTATCATACAAGAAACACAGTTGACGATTGATTTGAGAGTGCTCGATACCATGTAGGTAGAGCGAAATAGTTTTAATAAAGTTAGAAGAACGTTTGCTACTCGGAGTTTCACGTGTCTACAACATGATCATCTGGCAACTGATGATCGTGTTGTAGATACGTGAAACTCCGAGTAGCAAACGCTCTTCTAACTTTATTAAAGTTATATATATATATATATATATATATATAGAGAGAGAGAGAGAGAAAGAGAGAGAGAGAGAGAGAGAGAGAGAGAGAGAGAGAGAGAGAGAGAGAGAGAGAGATCGCTCGGCAATACAATATTTGTGAGGTTTCAGACAGAAAACAGTACAGTGAAATAGAGTTGAAAAAGAATGTTACAATAACATCATTTTTTCATCGTATACTGATGATTGAGTGAATCAAAGTAATTGAACGGTCATTTTCTAGATATGTTTGCCCCACCGGACTTTAATTCCGGGGCCATGGAGAACTGGGGACTTATAACGTACCGGGAGACAGCGCTCCTCTACAAGCCGGGGGTGTCGTCTGAGACCAATAAACAAAGGATTGCTTACGTAGTTGCTCATGAACTGGCTCACATGGTAAGTACGACTTGTAATGAGACCAAAGCCAACTGCTTTTTGAAATAGTATATGTCTATGTAGGAAGTCTATAGAACCAAATGTTCACGTGATTGTTCACATGGGGTCATACTTTGCCTAAACGTCTTCACATGTAATTTGTGGTATGTCATTAGATATGAATTGTTTGTTGTTGGATATTAATTTGTCACACTTTACATATGATGAAGTTACGTGTAAAATGTCATTATTTAATTTTAATAACATTCTAACATGTGAACAAACATTCTAACATGTGAACAAACATTCTCAAGTGTGAAAAAACCATCTCATTTGTAAAGAAACATTCTTACATGTGAACATAAGCATTCTTGCATGTGAGCAAACATTCTCACATGTGAACAAACATTCTTAAATGTGAAAAAAACATTTTGACGCGTGAACAAACGTTCTCACATTTGAACAAACTCTCTTGCATGTGAACAAACATTCTTACTTGTGCACTAACATTCTCACATGTGATTCCATAAAATCACATGGAATCATGCGTGTGAAATTATGTGAAATTTTCTTAAGGGTTCATCGCTGTTGAATCTTGCAATATTTAAATGTCAAACTTCTGGCGCAGCGCCAACGGGTGAAGATTTGAAATCACGTGTAGTAAAGCGTGAAACATTTACCGAACGCGTGACTGTGTCGCGAAATGTACGACACTTGGGAAGCCTACGTTTTAAATTTGTTTTAACTTGTGGATATTCTTTTCTTGACAGTGGTTTGGAAATATTGTGTCTTGTTTGTGGTGGAATGACATCTGGTTGAATGAAGGATTTGCAAGCTATGTGGAATATCTTGGCACTAATCACGCTGAACCAGATTGGGAATTTGTAAGTGTGATCTAACCATGGAGGACACGATGTAGTGCAGCACAGCGAAGCTCAACACGACACGTTACGGCTAGACACGAAATAAAACGACATAAGATGACAAGACATGAGACAATACGATGATGAATAAATGTAAATTCTGAGTCGTTTTTGTTCCCTTTATTAATAAATAACGTAGAATCAAAATAAAAGGAATGTAATCAACTGAGGCCAAGTTACTACTATTTAAAATAATTCTTTTATTAGAATTGTTTAAGCTTTCGTCGATCTACGACATCCTCAGAAACTAAAAGCTAAAAGCTTTTACTAAATATGTTATTTGCCGAGTTTTTTAATCGGTCTGTACAGGACAATATTTTCCCGGTCTCAATAAAGTCCGCAGCCTTCACCTTCGGCTGTCTTTCGAGACCTTGGGAAAATACTTCTCTATACAAAGCTCCAACCTAGTAAATAATAATTAACAATTATTCGACGAAGGAGAAGTGAATATTATCTAATAATCACCGAGACAAAGTCGCAGGGATTATTCAACAGTGCTTACCGAGCCTTCGGCGAATAATTGCTTTAGATGAGAATTACACAGGTGATTATTTGAAACAAAGTAGTGAATGAGGTGTTTGAAAAATTCCTAGGTAACGCTTACAAAGGTGGTCGTCATTTTGCTTCTGAACCTTCAATGTTATATTCAGCTGTTGGCGAATATCGAGTGTTAGTCCATCATTACCTCGGTTTTCTTTGATGTATTGGGGTTCTTAAAATCACTTTGTAACCCCTGGGGGGTTTATTAGTTAAAGCCCCCAGGTTACTATATAGTATCCCTGGGACAATAACTAGCCGTCTCGCTGTACAAAAATCCAGCGATAAACAGATGAAATTCAAATTTATTTTTCAATTACCCAAATAAAATAGTACTACACTAATATATTCTGAATGAAATCTCAATGATAACTTAATTATCTCGGTCTCGGTAACTAACCAATACTTACGACGGAGTCTTCGAGCCAATCACCTCGTGGATTTTCCGGATAATCATACTAAACATGTATAATTACATAAGTGACTTGCAGTATGGATATTTTGATTTGAAATTTTATAATCCACGAGCGTGAATTACAGCAGCAATGTCACTAATCTGCCACATGCTCTTATTCTTCTTTAGCTGGATCAGTTTCTGGTAAATGATCTGCACCGTGCGTTCAGACTTGACGCACTTGCATCATCTCATCCAATACAAGTGAATGTTGTTGATCCTGAGGATATCAAGACGATATTTGATTCTATCACCTACAGCAAGGTATGCTTGCCAATGCTCTGTTTGACAGTTCTACTATTTCCTGGTGATGATTGACAATCAAGAACAAGGGCAGAGACGGCTCCCAAAAGTGAACTTGGGGGAGCTAATGGCACTTGAATGTGACCCAGCACAGAACGCAAATAACGTGCAGGAGGGTTTCACACAATATCTTTCCAACAAATCTTGTAAGCGTGAACGTTTCATGACATGTCCGCGGTTCGCTCACTACAATTTTAGTTTTTTTTATAAATTATCACAATTTTTCCTGCCACTTTTTCCACTTGATGTTACACCAAATTTTCTCCAGATGTCAAGATTTGCAGACAACTGAACAACAAATGTTGCATTTTTCGACAGAAATGGGCGACTTTAGCCTCCCAATTTTAAAACTGGAGGGACTCAAGTCCTTCCTTGCCGCCCTATATCCTCCACTCTGAAGAGTGTTGGAATCACCTGAGCAAGTATCATAGTGGGTGGATCCCTGGTGTTTGGTTATGAATAATTGGGTAGACAAATTGGAGGGAGATTGAATGAGTTAACGCAGGACTAAATTGAAGTTGTCGAGGAGTGAGAAAAACTGGTTACTTGATACATTAACTTATTCGTCTGTTGGTTGGATGCGCGACAAGCAGGCTTGCTGTTAGTTGGTTGGTTGGCTGATTGGTTGGTTGATTGGTTGGCTGATTGGTTGGCTTGTTGGTTAGTTGGTTTGTTGGTTAGTTGGTTTGTTGGTTAGTTGGTTTGTTGGTTAGTTGGTTTGTTGGTTAGTTGGTTTGTTGGTTAGTTGGTTTGTTGGTTAGTTGGTTTGTTGGTTAGTTGGTTTGTTGGTTAGTTGGTTTGTTGGTTAGTTGGTTTGTTGGTTAGTTGGTTTGTTGGTTAGTTGGTTTGTTGGTTAGTTGGTTTGTTGGTTAGTTGGTTTGTTGGTTAGTTGGTTTGTTGGTTAGTTGGTTTGTTGGTTAGTTGGTTTGTTGGTTAGTTGGTTTGTTGGTTAGTTGGTTGGTTGGTTTGTTGGTTGGTTGGTTTGTTGGTTAGTTGGTTAGTTGGTTGGTTGGTTAGTTGGTTGGTTGGTTAGTTGGTTAGTTGGTTGGTTGGTTTGTTGGTTAGTTGGTTAGTTGGTTGGTTGGTTGTTTGGTTAGCTGGTTAGTTGGTTGGTTGGTTGTTTGGTTAGCTGGTTAGTTGGTCGGTTGGCTGGTTAGTTAATTGGTTGAAAGCTTGCTTAAAGGATTGCTTGGTATCTTGATTAATTTGCTACTGGCTTGTTTGATTGCTTTCTTGCTTGCTTGATTAATTGCTTAATAAATAATGATAAAATTCGTTGATTGCTCTTTTGTTTGCTCGGGTTGTTGATTGGTTGGTTAAGTAAGTGGTTGGTTAGATAGATGGCCTTAATGTATGGATGGTCGATTGTTCGTTTGCTTGCTTGCTTTATTGATGGATTGATTGATTGATTGACTGGCTGATTGATTGATGGAGTGATTCTTTGATTGATTGGTTGGTTGGTTAGTTGGTTGATTGACTGATTGACTGATTGATTGATCTTAATACGCACGCTCTCAAGCTGTTCTCTCAGAAAAACTTTCTGAGTCCCTGACGGGAATCGAACCCGTAACCTTCTGATCGCCGGTGAGACGCTCTAACCATTGAGCTACAAAGACTCAGATGGTGAGGGAAGGTTAAATTTATGTACTGGTTCGTATAGATGGTAGACTTGTAGACTGGCAGTACATATGTCTACCATCTATATGAACCAGTACATAAATTTAACCTTCGCTCACCATCTGAGTCTTTGTAGCTCAATGGTTAGAGCGTCTCACCGGCGATCAGAAGGTTACGGGTTCGATTCCCGTCAGGGACACGGAAAGTTTTTTCTGAGAGAACAGCTTGAAAGCGTGAGTATTAAGAACATAATTACCAAGCTACCACAATTACATCATTGATTGATTGATAGCACTTTTGCTTTCTTGGTTTGTTGGTTGCTTGGTTGCTTACTTGCACACTTGGTAGATTACTTAACTATGCAGAAGGCTGATTGATCAGTCACTCAAAGTTTCATTGTATGTAGGGGTCATCGATAATAAGAATGTTGTCAAGTTTCTTGGGAGAAAAAGTATTTCAAGACGGCCTTAAGGTATCTAAACTCTTTTTATTTTTTTTCTTGGGAATAAACTCTCTTCAACTTGATTCTGTTTTTCTTCTGGCAATTTATGCTCTACAGCACTTGACTTTCCTTTTCTTTAAGCTGTTTAGCCTCATTCGACATCACACTGCAATGCTCTTTAACATCTTTAGTTTGTCCTCACTTTATCTGTTTAATTCTCGCTTAAATTGTTTCTTTGTTCCTCTTCATTTCAACAGACCTACCTGAACAAATACAAGTTTGGTAGCGCTGAAACAAAAGATCTGTGGTTCGAATTAACCCAGGTTTGTGAGCAATGTGTTTGCTGGTGGGTGCCACCATTTTCTCCAGTTGTTGTGCCTTGAGGGCACCTACACGTCCTCATTCGCATCTACGCTGCTCTAACTGCAATCTTGAACAAAAGTTAAAGTGTCTTTGTTTATACCAGACTATCCTATCAGCTAACTTAACTGTTCTCCCTTGAGGTCCAATGAAGGCCACCCCTCACAGGTCCAGTGTTACTACAGGAGGAAACAAGAGTACCCGGAGAAAACTTGCGATGTTTGGTAGAGTCAAACTGGACAACACTCTTCTCACATGTGACTTCTCACATGGTGAGCGACATGTGTAATACCGCTGTGTCACCAGCACCTTCAAACACCGCAGACAGTTTCGAAAAATATCCAAATTAAACAAAAAAATATACACCAATAAACTAACTCCCTTCTCACCCATACCGATGTTGTTCTGCATAGCCATTAAACTCAATTGTTCTTGTCAGTCTAAGAACAACATTGGTATGGGTCTGAAGGTGGAACTCCGACCTGTATGTCGTGGCGATAGTGGTTTAACGTCGTACTGATACGTAATCTGCGTGTAATTTGTGTCTCAACTACTTTGTTAGTGAGGGAATATAAAAAACTAATACGACATTGTTTCACGTGAAATGGGCTCGTGTTAATCATAATACCACGTAACTAATATACATGAGGTGGAATCAGGAGAGTTTACCTGCTGATGAGAGATTTTCGTTCATGTTTAGTTTGATGTAATTTCAGAGGTTAGAAATGAAATGAAGACTTGAGAAACTCATAAAAAACTTGCATCTAGCCTCGTGCCTCACACGCTTCCTTCATTAACTTTCACGTCGTTGCGAACCAATATAAATACTGAGTTTCGTGGATTTCAGAAAGCTGGTTATGACGTTGGTAGGATAATGAATACATGGACCAAGCAAATGGGTTACCCAGTTGTCACGGTCACTAGAAATGGTGCGAATATGGGAAAAGCCAATCAGAAGCACTTCCTTCTCGATCCAAAGGCAAATGTCACTGAGAAATCTCCTTACAAGTAAGATTTTTAATTAATTATGTCGTCCTACTTCAACTGCTCTTCACTACACCTCATTTAATCTCTCCTCGCTTCACTTTACCTTAGTTCACCTCTCCTCACCTTGCCTCACCCCAATTCACCTCACCTCACAATACCATTCCTCGCCTAACCTCATCCCTCCTGCTCTTCCCTTTCTCTCCCTTTTCTTTACATTTCTTTCCTTTTCTTTATTTCCTTTCTTTTCTCTTCTCTTCACTTCACTTCTCTTTTCTTCTCTTCTCTTCACTTCTCCTCTCCTCTCCTCTCCTCTCCTCTCCTCTTCTCTCTTCCCTTCTCTTCCCTTCTCTTCTCTTCTCTTCCTCTTCTCTCCTCATTCATCCCATTTATAGCAACTTTCATTTCCATCTCAGGAATTAAGCGAATCGAATCTAGTCGACTCGCACGTACCTAACCATCCACACGCTCCATAAAATTGACGCACACAATTGTTCTTTCTGACATATGTGATTATCCCTCAGCAGCGCAATTGTTGCGAACGATCGGTTCGCGAATGTTACCAGACGTCTTGCAGACTTTAGTGAGTGAACAACATACATCAGGAAAATCAGTGGTATAGAACAATTGTATCATGTAGATCAGCCGTTAGTAACACTCAATAACTTACATCAGGAAGAACAACCGTCCACGACAATCGCATCTTGAAGTTAGTAACACTCAACTACTCTTAGCATGTCCTGTCTTCTAACTCACAACTTCCAATTTTCAATTTCGTGTTTTGCACGTTCCAGCTACAAATGGTACATTCCCTTCACCTACATCTTACAGAATAATTCAAAGAGAAAACTAGTATGGATGAACATGTCCTCAGGTACTTCATTTTGTTGTATTCATGCATCTTTGACAATAGAAAACTGTAATTTTTGCAACAATGTTAGCATATCTGTCGCATTGTTAACTACTGGACTACGTTTGCGGGCGGTTGAGTTGGATTCCCTCATGAAGTCCGGTTACATTTTTCGGGAATGGCCACTTTCCGGTAACAGAGAGTATGTACAATCTAACCATCCAGATTTGTCTGGGAGAATCCCGCTTCTCGACCCTTACGATGGATGGTCTGCAGGTTTGACCGGAGGTGGAGTTAGGGTATGAAAGCCAAAAGCCTAGTTCACACGAGGGACATAGACACAAGGACGAGATCAATACAAAAACAAAGCTTGACATCTCCTCTGAGACTTGCAAAGATAAAACAACAAGAATTTTTCTTTGTTTTGTCTTTTGTTCAGCTCTTGGCTTCTGCTTGAAGTATGATCTTATGCTTATAATTATGACGACCCTTATGTCGCGGGCTTTGACTCCATTTCTTTGTTTTGCCTTTTGTTTTGTCTTTATGCTTATGCTTATGTTCACGTGTGAACCAGGTATAAGAAAAACTTAAAACGGGAAATAATTTTTCGTCAACAGGCAACGTCGCTATATTGGCCGCTGCTGGTGAGACCGTATTGAAGAAATCGTTCCCATATATACATTTTGGAAACTTTGATAGAGTGATACAATGCTGTACACATTGTTCACGAAAGTAATCAGTTTTCGCAGCTCTTCGGCAGTTCTTTCGACGAGTTTTTAAAAGACTTTTTCTTGTTCGCATAATAAGAGCGACTAAAGACGGAGAAGCGTGGAAGGGATGAAAGTTCCGGCCCCATACCGTGAACCCTTACAAAAATTTCACATGCAATTTCACATATGAAAATAATATTTCAGGCGTGAATTGCTTCAATTCCATAAGTTAAATGAAAATTCTTATGCGAAATTAATTTTTTATTTGTGAATCTTCCATTTCATATAAGAAAAACAAGTTTCGAGCTGCAAGATTTCACATATGAAATTTTGAACCAGTTCATTTCACATGTGAATCGGGTATTTCATATGTGAAAATGTTTCCATTTCATATGTGAAATACATGTTTCGTTCACCAAGATGTCACATGTGAAATTTTGAACCAGTTCATTTCACATGTGAATTAGCTATTTCATATGTGAAAATGTTCACATTTCATATGTGAAATGAAAATTTCAGTGTGTGAAAATGTTCTAAATCCATATGATTTTCACATATGAAATGAATTGTAACCGAACAACAGAGCTACGTAGCAATGACTGAACAAGAAACAGTGAGATTTAAGTCCCTCTAATCTCGATGCTCTCCTCGACTTAATCTCGGGAAACATCGAGATGTAAGGGAATTGAATCCCACTGTATCCCTCAAGACCACTGCGTCATTAAGCGTCTATTGTTTCTTGCTTTAGCTACTTTTGATTGGCCGGACAATGAATGGATCAAAGCCAACTACGAACAATATGGATATTATAGAGTCAACTATGACCGAGAGAACTGGGATAAATTATCAGAAGTTCTAAAAACCAATCACACGGTAAGAACGGAGTTCTTCCTAACAGAGCCATACCAAGGTGGTAATTTGCCCGGGGCAAATTCTGACGAAGGCGCTAACTCGGCACTCTCTAACACAGTCCACGGTCCTCATATTATAATAATTGTACACCTGTGCTACCTGTTTTCAACTAAAGATCAGGGGCCGCGGAGGTGGGGGGGCTGGGGGGCTGGGGGTGGGGGGTTACCCCCTTTTTTGGAAAGAAATTAAATATTTCAGTATCGCTTTGAAAAACGTCTTAACCAGGGTGAATGGTTATACAAGACAGTTCTGAAAAGAACTAGAGGAACCAACACACAGAGAAAGTAAATACTAAAAAAAAGTAGTATGCATTTCGGCAGACCACTCTTCAGGTGCAAACGTCTGCTAACTGTTGAGAAATGAGTTATCAGCTTATATTTATACCTGATGTAAAGGCAATGATGTCATCCCACGTAAGAGGGATTAAACATCAAAATGACGACAATATACATGGATTCCATAATCTTTAGAAAGAATGCTGAGGGGCACTTTGCCAGGATGCTAAATTTCGAGTGTGAACAGTTATTAGAACCACACTCGCATTTTATTTTTATGATTTTAAAAATCCGATAAACATATCCGATATTTGAGTGACCAGCTGATAGTATTTTTGTTGTTCCTGTTAATATAACCAGTGGTTTGTGATTTCTGAGTAATCAGTAAAATATAAGTGCTTAAGACCGTCTCAGAAATATTGAATTTAATTTTTTCAAGGGGTCATGCGATCACCTCCTGTCAGCCCCCCACTCAAAATATCCCTGAAGATGAGTGATGTGAGCTCAGAGATGGTGACGCAATTACAAGACTGTATTATAGAAATTCGGTGGAGGAATCTCAAAGCATTCTCGTTTACGTAATTTCATGATGTCATCATACAATCGCATAAATCACAGCCACAAAACTCTCCCACAAGACGACTTAAAAATAATCGAAAAACTTGGCTGAGGTGTCCTTTTTAAGTGGCTTTTTTATGACAGTCTGTTAATGCCCGTTTTATCCCTGCCTTTTCAACCAAGAGTAGACAATCTCGTTTGTTGACCATTGTGTCTTCTATTTTCTGTGGCGATAACTTTGAACATTTTAGAAGCTTACTTCTTCAGACAGGACAAGTCTTATCGACGATGCATTTAATTTGGCAAGGTAAGCGTCATTCACGTGGCTTTACCATATGGGAGTTGATTATTTCCGTACGACCATATTTTTATATACTTATTGATTGATTGACTGATTGATTGACTGATTTTGTTGATTGATTGATTCATTCATTCATTTAATCATTTATTTATTAATTAATTAATTAATTTATTTATTTATTATTTGTTTGTTTGGCTCCCTATTCATCTGTCCGTATGTCCATCTTTCTCGTTGTCCTACTTTTTGTCTGTCTGTTTGTGTTTCTGATTCCCTGCCTGTTTTTCTGTGTACCTGACTCACTCTTACTGCCTCAGTCTACGGGTTTATGTTTCTAATTGCATGTTAGAGGAATCATTTCATAAGCCAGAACCAGAAGAATTGTCTCTAAGTTTGTCTGATACTCTGACTACCTTTATCCGTGTGTTTGTGTTTTTAAATTTTTGAGTTTTTTTGTCTTTTAATCTTCCAAATGGTTATTACATGTCTATATTATTCTTTTAATATGTGACATGGTTTGTAGCTGTAAACTTGTTCCATTCGCGTAATTTTATGCATCTGCATAACCGGTCTGTCTGTCTGTCTGTCTATCTATCTATCTATCTATCTATCTATCTATCTATCTATCTATCTATCTATCTGTCTGTTAGTCAGTCTGTCTGTCTTTGTCTATTGGTGTATGTATTTGTTTGTATGTTACAAGAATAATTTCACAAGCTAGAAGAATCATGTCTGCGTTTGCCTGATAATCTAACTGCCTTTATCAGTGAACCTGTCATTCTGTTTTTGAGTCTTTCCGTCGTTTAGTCTTCGAAATATTTATTACATATCTGTATCTTTCTTTGTGAGTTTCGTGTGGTTTGAACATGTCAACTTGCTTTATTTGCATAATTTTATAACTTACGTCTCTCGGTCTGTCTTTGGCTATCGGTTTATGTGTCTGTTTGCGTGTTTGAGGTATAATTTCGTAAACCAAAGGAATTATGCTTATGTTTGTCTGATAATCTAACTGCCTTCATATGGACGTCTGAGTTCTGTTTTCGAGTCTTTCTGTCTTTAATCTTCCACATAGTTATTACATGTCTGTATCTTTCTCTGTGTCTGTGTGACATGGTTTGTACCTGTCAACTTGTTTCTCTTTCGTACTTTAACACCTCACATGTTCCACCAACTCGGAATTGTTAGGGCTGGTCAACTGAATTACGAGGTAGCTCTTAAGTTGACGGAATACATTAAGAACGAGAGGAGATATGTGCCTTGGAGAGCGTTTATCAACAACATTGGATTCCTGGATACAATGTTAAGTACTCAAGACTCGTACGGATTATTTCAGGTAATTTGTTGATAAAATTAGGCGAACCTAAATTTAATAAAGAAGTTGGTAATGCATTTAAACTTCACAATACACTGTAAGTGCAAATAAACATGGTTCTTCTACGGTTTTTTCGCCAAATGTTTCCTTTAAGAATATTGCAGAGGATCATTGTGATTTTGATTTTCAATCTTTCATTTTCTATGGTCTTCTTCTTCAGACATTCGTCTTAAGGACTATAAATGACAAAATAAGAGCTGTTGGATGGAAAAAATCTCCAGCCGATAAACATTTAGATATGTAAGTTAAATATAATGTCACCTAACTCATGTAAGCGACATGAATTCTTGTTTAAACTCGCAGTACTCAGTTTTGACTATTTAACACTTTTGTTTCACGTGTTGGCAATGGTAGATAGTACAGGTTAGTGCAGTCATAAGAAAGACTAGTCACCAACAGTCTTTCTCAAGACTACACTAACCTGGACGATCTACTATCACCAACATGTACCGATTCTCCCGGGTTCAAAACATTTACTTTACTTTTATTTCAGATACATGAGGAGTATGATTTTAAGTGCTGCATGTATGTATGACCATCAAGACTCCAACAAGAATGTCAAAGAACTATTCGATGGCTATTTAAATGGGTGAGAATTGATGTTATCATCTGTTTTACCGTTTCAGCCAAGCATTCGTAGTACAGCACTGCCTCATTCACAAGGATTATGTTTCCCATTTAAAAGGAGTGAAATCTTGTTCGTTAGTTATAAACAGTGTGATAAATGGTAATCAAAGGTGGAGACGTCTCCCAAAAATGGGGAGTTTAGTGGGACTGGGATGTTACCCGGTACGGAAGGAAAATAATGTGCAGGAAGGTTTCACAGGATATCTTTCCAACAAATTTTGTAACCGCGAACATGCCGTGACATGGATGCCTCACTACAATCTTCGTTTTCTTTATAAATTATTATAGTTTCTTCTACCACTTTTTCCACTTGATGTTTCACCAAATTTTCTTCAGATGTCAAGATTCAACAGCAATTAAAGTACAAATGGTTCATTTTTCGACGAAAATAGGGGGCTGTACCCCCAGCTTTAAAAGTGGAGGGACTCAAGCCCCCTTTGCCCCCCCTTATATCTCCACCACTAGTAATCACTCCCATTTCAAACGAAAGCACTGTGATGAGTGGCTATGACACTCTTTCGAAAGGTTACCACACTCATAATTACAAACGAGTTGAATGAAAGTTTTAACGCTTCGGTTCAAACAGTTGTAACGAGATAAAAACGTTATTCAATAACCACTTTTGATAAGATTTTACTTCGCTCGTATGGTTTTCAAACTATTTATTCATAGGACGAAACTGGATGTTGATTTGAAGACGATCATCTATTATTACGGCATTGCAAACAGTGGCTATGAAGAATGGAATAAATTGTTCAAGATATATCAAAACACCACAGTTGCTTCTGAGAAAAGCAAACTACTCCTCGGTTTAGCTGGCTCAAAGGAGCCCTGGGTATTGCGAAGGTAAGATTTTCATGAATTATAAAATCATTTGTTCGGTACGTGAGTCATGATTGGTTGATACCCTTGCTTGGATCAGCGTATCCAAACACAGAAAATTTCTCGCCAAAAGTGTACTGAAGTTAGAGTTGCAAGATCGGTCTTATAATTATATAAAGGAAACTCTTAAATTGCTAAAAATGAAAGGCTGTAAGCACTCGCCTAACTACTCGCGTTTTTTACGCTTTTCTCAAATCTTGCGTGTTTGGATTATGGTATCTGAACCCGGAAAACCATTTAGTATATTAAATAAGACTCAAAATGATTGGATCAGAACCTCAGATGATCATGTGGTTTCTTTTTGGCCTACTGATTGGTTATATCCAAATCAGTAGGCCAAAAATATCAGTTGAGGAAGAGAGACTGGAAGCTAGGCAAAGTTCGAAACGATGAACGATATTCTGCGGTTTATGTGGAAGAGGCACCTTGGGTGTACAAATCTTTTGTTTTGCGTTTGTGGATAACAAAGTTTAACCCTTTTGTGCATGAATTACTTCCCCTTCGGTTCTTTGTTCTTCTTTGTATTTGGCCTTGTCCTTTCATTTTTATTTCTATTGTTGTAATTTATTGTTGTACAACAACAGTATGTGGGGAAGAGGTAAAACAACCGGATTTCGGATTTCGTAATTTAAAAAGTAAAGCCTTGTAACCACGCAACCAACTCAAACGATTTTCAAATTGCCAAGATAGCCCTGAAGCATAGCACTTAATAAAAACCACTTCTTCCGTATTTAAATGATTAACAATTATTCATCTCTGAAAAAGTAAATAGTGGTGGATACAAAGCATGATGAACACATCCTAAGTGCATCTATCCCTAAAAAGTAAAGGAATTACTTATCTCTGAATACTTTACTGCCAAATTTCGTCGCTTTTTTTGTATTGTCCGACACGGCGACTTTGTATATTCAAAACAATGTTTATCTTCTGTAACAGAAACAAAACAAGACGCCATCTTGTTTTGCTAGGAGGTGAATAGTGTAGGATATTGTGAGATAGAAGAACCAATCAGATTGCGCAAAGAAACATTATTCACCTGCGAGGTATATGCTAACGTCAAATATACTTTCATAAGGGCAAATTAGCTCGGAGCTTGATGTTTAGTTTATCATAACTTCATTAATAATGGCCGTTAATATTTGTCTTGTCCCATCAGGTTTTTAAGGTACTCGCTTGATGAGACAAAAATTCGTTCCCAGGACACTGTCACGGTGGTGGTTAACGTTGCTGGGAATCCTATTGGACGAGACCTAGCGTGGAAATTTGTGAAAGAAAACTGGGATGAGTTTTATCAGAGGTATATGCAAAGGAAAAATACTAAAATTGCACCCATAGTGAAACACGTGAAAAATATTTTGTCGATAGACATCAATCCCGCTACCTTGTCGGACTTCTCGTCATTTTCAATGATTTTATGCTATTTTATAGATTAAGGACCACACTTAAACTGATAAAAATTATCACGCTTTAAACACCTCAATGATTCTACCATTTGTAAAAGCCACTACTCGCCCGACTGTTTCAAAGTTTTAGATTCAGCCAAAACCGCTTACGCTGTAAAATTCAGAGAAGCTATCTTCATCAAAAATAAAAAACATCAAGATTTCTCTGCTCAACATTATCATTAGATAGTGCCTCTCGTCTTTTAATTAGATATCACCTTAACATAATTTCACTGGAATTAATCATCTCAGTATATCATCATTTTAATTAGTTCATTTATTAGTTTTGTAACTTCCTATTTAAAGCCTTTTAATCATCACTTTCTGTAAACTGAAGATGGCATATGTCATGTCGAAAAATACGAGTTTATGAAATTCATAATTTAAGAAGTACTATTTCAACAAAGAATTCGAGTGTTTCACTTCGGGATCAAAACACGAGAAAGTTCATGAATGTCAAGGGCCGTAGCCCCTAAAGGTTTATAGCCTTTGTATTTTTGCTGGGGTGGTCAACTGAGTAGAACGAATTGTTGAAATGACTTTTCAAACGATCACGATTGTAACTGGGTGTTTAAAGGACGTTTTCTTTTAAAATAGAGCTCTTGTGAGATAGTTATCATCAAAGTATGGTAAACTTACTCATACAGACTTTTTTGTCTTTGAAGACTTAAGGTGAAATGACTAAGGTTAACTTTAGGTGAAATGAGTGCTTGTTCGTAAAGATTATCAGAATGTCTCAAGTATGATAACTGTTTAGCATTTTTGATTGTAATAAACTATCCACTAGTGCTTGATACAAAGTCAAAACCTAGGGCGTGATGTTGTATCAAACACTGATGGTTTGATTCAACGTGCACTTGGTTATGAAACTCCACACACTTGACGAAGAAGTGACAGAACTAAGCTCCCTGATTGAGGAAAACTTCATAAATCCTTAGTGTGTTTAAGAAATAACGTTCTCCGAAAACTATTGCTAGACGTTTTGACAAAAAACTGAATTATATGAAGCCGATATGAAACAACATGCGATTAGAAGTCAATGCTCTTCTAGTCTGATTTGTCGTTCTGGTATTTAACTTAGTATGTTTTCCGCTATGTCAATTTATTTAATACCGAATGCTTAAGGCGAGTCTATGAATGAATGAACTCAAATTCGTCCTTTTATCTTTAGGTATAGCAAAAGCAGTTTTCGCATGGCAACCCTTATTCAACGCACTACATCAATGATGAACACAAAGATTGAATTAGAGGAGGTGAGTTGGTTTAATTTTTTTTTTTTTTTGAATGTATAGTTTTCACGAAGTTTATAGACGTAAGTATATACTCACTGTAGTTACATGGTTCCTACTGGTCTTCAAAAACGATGAAAGTTTTTAAGTTTTCTTTTTTAAAAATTAAGTCCTCAAAACTCCTTAAATGTTATATGCCTTTCTGCCTTTCAAAAAAGCTGGTATCAGTTTTAAAAAGCCATGGGTTATATTGTATAGTGTATTTGTAATGATTCATAGTTATTCAAATGAAGTCTGAGATAGACTAGTTCTTGTCATGACACTTGGCATAGTTATGGCTATATAGTAATGCATTATATATTTTCTTAGTTGTTTTGTTTTTTTAAATTTTGTACCATACGCTATGGATTCTTAAAAATGGCTTAATTGTACCACAAAAGGTTTTCAAAAAGTCTTTAAGATTTCTACCGAGATAAGGAGGAAGAACCCTGTAGTTAATATATGACGAGATTTGTTAATAATCTACCAAATTAGGTAAAGGACTTCTTCAAAAACAGAGATAAAGGTTCAGGAGCACGTGCCGCTGATCAAGCCATTGAACGAATCCAAACCAATATTGATTGGGTGGAGAGGAGTGCCAAATCAATTGCAAATTATTTGGAAAACATGTGACTTCAAAGAAGCAACTTCATGGTAAATTATCGTGTATTTTTTCCTTTCCTTAGATCCATTTTTTTCTCCATATCCGTTTACTGTTCTTGGAGAGATCTTCATCCTTCTCTAGAACAAAAATTCTTAAAAATATGTGATTTAATCGAATGATGAAAATAAGTGGCCCGGCTCAATGCACGAAGACGACAAGTCATCTTTTCAAAACATAAGCAAACCACAAATGCAAGCTATAGAGATTTATTTTCTTTGACGTTTCATTGCCATCGCGCAACATTATCAAAGACACTAAACATTAAACGCTGCTTTTTTTTATTTCCTCTTAGAAAACATTCATTTAATCGATCAAGACACCTTTTAGCCATGGGAAAAATGACCTTTGGACATTCACTTGAATAGAATCAGCAAGTTTGATTATAACATTGTACATTGAAATGTAGTTTTATTTCATTAAAATTACTTTGTTGCCAGTATTTTTCTGCTTCGTTTGTAAGTCAAATCAATCAGAACTTTATCAAGCTAAGCGTGATAACTTTCAGTGCAAAATAGCCAAAGAAATCGGTTGTATTGCTCAACAAAGACTACAAGTCACTTGGGGCAAAAACCCTGACCAGCCAACAACTTCAAAAACTATCAGGTAAAACATATTCCGAAAATTAACGTCATCTTGAAAACTCAAGATATGGTTTATAACAAGAGGAAACTTTTGTTGAAATTGTGATATTTTGACTTCTCCTTCGAAGTCATCCTGTCTGAAGGTGACGTTATCTTGAGTATTCAAGATATTATTTTTCGGAATATGTTTTATCGCTCGGGGCTGTCGTGAGTATTTTCAATAATAATAAGAATTCCACTTAGTCATATAAATTTAATTCCGCACGTTTCCCAAACCACAGAACGCATGTTAATTGCTCATGTTTCTCAAATTAAATAGAACCTTAGAGGGCTGGTCGCAATTCACGTCTGTGATCCGTGTATGCATGAACGAGTTGATTCATGGAGTGGTGAAAGTTGTTTGTTGAGTTTGACGTCAACCCATTCATCAGAATCCTTTTAGCAACGACGAGGAATTTACAGGTTCGAAAAACAAACATCAAATATCCTTCCTTTGACCAGCCAATCACGCCTTGGTTTGCGACATTAGAGTGTCTCTTCTAATACTATCACAAGCAGAAATTCAGGCCAAATTAAGATGATCAGCTACTGGCCGAGATTAAAGAGTATGGAAAGCAACACTGCGCTTAAGTAAGCGGCCGATGGCTTGTAAGAAGTTACTGTGGCGACACGAGCGTCCTTAAAATATGCGACGTCAGTTATAACTTCGACGTGTATTAAAATTTCTTCATTTAAAGAAACAATGGTTGATTGACTGCCGTATTTGATAATCGTGACTAGTTGTATGACTTCTAAAACCCTCCAGAATGCAGCAGGTACAGGGGGGACTGTAGTGCGTGTCAGGTATCGCTAAACTTTGCCGCATTTGCTAAGGAATTAGTTTATAAAAGGTAAAAGGTAAAGTACCTTTATTTACACTGGATAACCCTATCAGTTAGCCAAGCTGTTTTCCCTAGAGGTCCAGTAAGGGACACCACTCATGGGTCCAGTGTTAATACAGGAGGAAACAAGAGTAAAGTGCCTTTATTTATTACTGGATAACCCTATCAGCTACATAAGTTGTTGTCCCTAGAAGTCCAGTAAGGGCCACCCCTCAAGGGTTCAGTGTCACTACAGGAGGAAACCGGAGTACCTAAAAAAAAACTGCGATGTATGGTAGAGTCAAACTGGACAACACTCTTATCGCATGTGACCAAGGTAACTTTAGTCAAATAACTGCACAGAGCTGGAATCGAACCCTAGTCACAGTGGTGAGAAACACGTGCACTACCACTGTGCCACCAGGTTATAAGCTGTGATACGCCGAGCTGGGCCAAGCCCGGGCAACACGGCCTCGAAAGAGCGTGCGGCACGGCTGAAGTTCAGCTTATAAACGGAGTTGAAGTGAGCCGTGCCGTGGCGACGCATGAGCTATTCTGCCTGTTCAGGAACACGTGTTTGGTGTTCTTCCTTTCACTTTTAGGGAATTGCAGACAGAGATTGGCAGGCACGACAAGGCTTTATAAACCCAAGCTGTAGCGTGCCGAACCAATAACTAAATGTGCCAGCGTGGGTCGCCAAAGCGCAGCTTATAAATTAGGCTTAACTAACGGTGTTACTAGTGCTACTTCGTTTCGTCTTATCTGTATCAGTAAACTTCTCGTTTAATAAGTAGGGCAGCTAACGTTATACCAACTCTCTCCTTCTCACCTTCTACCATCGTTTTATTTACGAAAAACACGAAACCCCACTGGTTTTGAGGCGATTTATATTAATCTCTAAATACGTTTTGATGCTGAAATCACTGGAGACATGAGACTCAGACTTTCGAATGGGCCATGTCGGGACTCGTGGCTCGGGCCCCAAGCTGAAGATTGCCCACTCGACGAAGCCTGGAGCCAGATCGAGACTACTTTTCAAAATAAAATTTATTTTTGTATTTTTAACCACCTAATGTGAATTTGCCAACTAAGCTTAAAAAGTACACTTTAGACTCGATGTATCTTTAAAATAAACAAACAAACAAATAAATAAATAAATAAATAAACAAATAAATAAACGAATAAATAAATAAACAAATAAATAAATATATGAATCTTAAGACCCCAGTTTAAAACTGATCTTAAAATCTTGGTCCCGCATTGTGCCCAATAGAATTTTTCAGTACCCCCCATTTTCTGACCTACCCCCTTTGATAAAGCACGAACGGTCCCTTACTGCCCTCCTGTTCCCAAAGAGTGAAAGAAGTCGCTGTTGTTCTCTGTCGTCACATGTGACGTTTATCCGGCGGCGTTTGCCGACTGTTTACGAAGATGGTGATGCAACGTTGTATATGTTTACGTGTGAACAATGTGATGAAATAGTATCTGGATAAATCTGAATAGTGGTAGCACTTCAGTTGTCAACGATTAGTCGTTGGCTGTTACTCTTGTCAGATTAAACACCGCTTTTTTTGGATTCAGTTTACCATCGTACCCAGAACATTTATCAGTTTCTTCGTGCAGAAGTTTACCACCATGACACAAGACATCGACAACGAAAGAGAAGAGGATTTATATGACAGGGCTACGACGAGTCAAGACGATAAAGCGACGAGTCAGCTCTTAGAACAGGTATCCTCAATGTATTTAAAAACGTCAGAGTTAATTATCTACGTGATGTTGTCCAGTTTGTCATCTCACTACTGTGATATCAATGTTTGGTTTGGGTGTAGTAAAGGTAGTTAGTTCGCTTACTTAAATTCATGGTTATAATCTGTTCGTACAAAAATTTTATTGTTTTACCCTGGCTTACGCTAGACGATTTTACTCGTCAAGGGGAGAGATCGTGCTAGGAAACTTTTTAGTTAATTCAGTCCGATGTTGTGTCAGTGTTCCCAAAATGTAAACAAATTAACATGTTTTATCTCAAGCATATTCTACTCCTGGTCCTTTTTTAATCCAAGTCAATTCGACAACGACACAGAGAGTTTAAATGCGTTCCACCAAAATAATTCGAGCAGAAGAAAACCCTTCACTTTTTTAAACAAAGGGCTTTCAAATGGTTATTTCATTTAATTTTTCAAGTCAGGTTTACAGATGGACGGTGTAGTTCCCCTGCTGTACATACTTTTTTAAAACATGTATAACTTATCTACCACACATTTTGAGTGTTGTGATGTTTTAAAACTATTCAAAATGTTCATATTCAAAAACAGGCAGTAGATTAACAAAATGTGTAAAGTTAATTATGGTCTTTGAGTTAATCTGTAAGCCTTACAAACATCACTCTGTAAACTGAAGAGGGCATAAGTCTTGCGAAAATATGTCTTTGAAAAGTATTCTTGTGTTTTTGAAATTTATAACTGTCCTTTTGCTAACAAGAAGTTTTGGGATCTTTGAGTTATGATATGAATGCATGCCACTTTTCCTATCACCTTGGGATTTCTATTTTCTAAGAGAAAATGGCTTAGTGTTTTACCTCAAAATTTTCTTGACAGTCATGTGGCAACATAAGGTGGGCTGGTATGTGTATGTCACTTGCCCCCCTGCCCCACTGAGCTGTGATGATGGTGGTCCGTTACTTGAAACCTATTTCCATCTTATTAATAGATAACACCATCAGCAGTTCTGTGAGGATAGATAAGGGACCTCTTTTTCAAAATGATTGCCTCTGATGAGTATACAAAACCAGAGTGTCGCAACATTGGTTTATGAATGGTAGTTTTGTGAACCATATTCAAAACTGTGCAAGTCTGAGTAGCATCAAACCATGTCTAATGTATATGTGTAATTTATCTGTAATTATATCTCCTTTGTCCAAACTATATATGAAGTGCTAGCTAGGTATTCACAGAAAAAGATTACAATTCACCCAGAAAATTACGTTCAGATTCAGAGACAGAAACAAACCAACTTCAAGAGAGCAATATGATAGGTTTGGGATTTTTCCATTCACTTAAAAATTACCTTTATAGGAGCCGGTATACTGATAATGTCAGTATGATTATTATACTTTTGTTGGTTTACTCATGTTGGATTTCCTCCTGATGACCACCCATATTTTCAATTTTAGTAAAATTGGGTATAAAAAAAAAAAATTAAAAAAAAATATCAAAGTCTGGTGCTTTTTCTGAAAATTTAAACTTGTTGAAGGTGGTTCCTTAAGAACAAATGTAAAAAGCAAAAAACCAACAAAAAAAATTAAGAACCAACAGGAAAACAATGAAAGCAAAAGAATACACTGGTAATATTTCTGAAACCAAACTTTATATAACAGAATACATGTATATCAAAATTGAATGATTTGTGGAAGGATTAAAACTTTGAATACAATCTTTTGAGCACTGTAACAGCTTCACATAAGGCAAGCCTAGTAAACTTTAGATGTGAATCTTACTTTAGTTAATTATCAGGTGTGCATATTTTATCAAGATTTGGGAAATTAATATGTTTTTTCTTTGTTCTTGATGGTTTCATCTTAATTTGTTCTTCAGGAACCAAATGATCCTCTTACTGGTCCGAAGAAGAAGTGTGTTCAGCCAGGTGGTCTTCAAGTGATTATCACTGCATCAATAATATTTGCTTTGGCTATCACTGTTGCCCTTATAATCGATATCTATACAAGAGACCATAGTGTTGGTCACGGTGCGGTATCATCAGATTCCAAAGAGTGTACCCAAATTGGGGAAGACATTCTGAAGAAAGGTGGCTCTGCAGTGGATGCTGCCATTGCAACAAGTCTATGTATTGGTGTCATTAGTTTTGAGAGTTCGGGCATTGGTGGGTAAGTATTTAGTAATTTATTATTTCAATATGAACTTTTACTATTCATGTAGTTTGGATCACTCTGAACTAATAACGTAGCAAATACCGTATACTATGCAATGTGTATTGTACACTGCTGAACACCATGACACAACAAGGTGTGTGATGTTCTTCAGTTTCAATGGTGGAAATTCTAATATCATTCAGGTATCAAGCACTCTTCTCCAAGCTCCCTTCTGGGTCTGTCAGTTAGCAAAATGAAAGATCTTTGTTATGAAACTAGGTAGAAATCCATAGACTAAATGGATTATTATGGAAAACTGCAGTAGCTAATAGGTATGGATCTGGATACTAGATTGTATGGGATTGGTCTGCTTATTGTTCACTGTTGAACTGTAGTAATTTACACAACACTAAATTTATATTGTGTTATTATATGTGAGCATTGTACATAGATGGATCTGAGCCTCAGAAATCATTTTTCTGAGGTAGAGTATGAGCTTAACAAACTTTCATATGTCATTCCTGTATATATTGTGCTTCTAGATTGTTGGACCTTTACTGTTCAATGTACAGTGTTGGTGACCCTTTCTTTAAACTGTATGTCTTATACTGCTGAACTTTGACATTGCACACTGGATACTGAACAAACAGAATTATACACTTTTGAGGTTTTGCTGCATCAGGTTTTTGTGATTATTTTTTTAGTGGTGGTTTCATGCTTGTCCAGTCTCCTGAGGGTGAAGTAAAAGTGATCGACTTTCGTGAAGTTGCACCATCTGCTGCCACTGTGGAAATGTTCACCAAACACAAAAACTTTTCACAAACTGTAAGGAAAACATTCACTTGGTTTTTGTTGTTCTTATTGTTGGATTTGTTCTTTTGTTCTTGTTGTGTTGCTGTTGTTGTTGTTACTGTTGTTATTGTTGTTGCTGGTGCTGTTGTTGTAGTTGTTGTTGCTATAGTTATTGTTGTTGTCATTGCTGTTGTTCTTGCTGTTGTTGTTGTTGTTTTGTCATTGTCGCTGTTGTGTTGTTGCTGTTGTTGTTGTTGGAGTTTATGTTGTTGTTGTTTATATAAGTACTGCTATTGTTATAGATGTTGTTGTTGTTGTTGATCTTATTCCAGGCCTTATCTCTAAGGCGACCAGTAGGGTCGTATACAATCCCACGACGTTTGTTCATCGCGATTTTATCCTTAACAATTTTGCAAACTGAATGACCAAGCACAATTTTAAATTTATTACTTATAATATTGTTAAACATCACCAAACGTGAGGTAAAAGGGCCCTCGTCGCTGGTCTCACACCTACCACCTACAGTGAGTTCCCCCGAGTCTCTGCAGAGTCCCACCCACACGTGCGCTTTTAGATTGTGGAGGCGTTACTTACTTTTTGCTCTATGCTACCGAAATTATCCAGTGACTTTTCACGTGGGAGACTTATCTCTGTCTTCAATGAAGATATCAGGCAGAATCACATGCATAAAAGAGCTCAAAAATAATTGACTGCTAAAGGGCCAATGTGCTTGTTAAATGCAATTTAAGTGGACAAGAGATTCTCGCGGCTGCTTAACGCTTATCCGTGAAGAAGTCCATGTTTTCAAATCTTCGCTGTGAAGAATGATCGTGAAAATTTTTCTTGGTTATTTGGTTTATGGTATTTACCTTTCTTCAGCTGCAGGAGTATTTAACTTTGATCAAGCATCCTTTAATCGACTGGATGCAGTCTTCAACCTAGTTAGCAGTCTTTTCCTTCTGTTTAGGGTGGTCTGTCGGTCGCAGTTCCAGGACAAGTACGAGGTTTCGAAGTAGCACATCAGAAGTATGGAAAGTAAGAACACCGTTTTATACACGAGTTATCCATGGTAAACACTTTTATCACACACTCAAGCAACATCGATCTTTGCAGGTGAAAGACGAACGTTCATCTTTTCCTTGTCGAAGCCTTGAGACCAGTGACTGAAAACTTGCAGACAAATAAATTCGTCCTTGTCAAAGAAAGATTGTTCTTTCATAGTTGTGGCGGCATCTGTGCTTCTGTAATTGAAGAAAAGGAGTCAAAATGAAATCTATTTCTTAACACTTACTGACAGGCAAAGTACTCTGCAGTTTTACTTGGGTAACGCCGAAGCATTTTACTCTGACCTCCAGTCGTAAAAATGTTGAAAATTATCTCCTTAACCCTTCTCCGACTGTCAACGAGTACTCCACCATTTTACTCTGGCAAACGACTGACAATTTTACTTGTCAAAGAAGACCTCTAGTTGCGAATGTATTGTAAAGACCATCTCCCATAAATACTATCTCCTTAAGTTGGTACATGTACCTCGAATCATTGTCATTATTTCAGTCTCTTTTATGGTTTGTTTTCCTTCAAAGGTTAAAATGGAGTGAGCTTTTCTCTCCAGCTATTAAGGTTGCTCGGGAGGGTTTCATCATGCACAACAGCACAAAGAAATGGCTGAAAAGAAAAAGCATAGCTGAAGCTCTGTCGCCGGAACTAAAATCCTTACTGAAGGTAAATGTGTCAACTTTCTTTTCCCCTTTACTCTTGAAGACTTCTCCCCTTGAAGAACAAATTCGTCTGAAGAATAAAGTTAAAAAGCCGGATACGGTCCGAAAAGTGTTAATTTAAATGTTATTTTGTATTCATCCCGTTCGCGTACGTGCAAACCTACGGACTATTGTGATATGTCACTGATAACGATAATCTGAAAACTATGAGTAGGAATCGTTCCGAATATTCTAAGAATTGACCTGCACTGCTAAAGTCAACTGGAAAAGTTGACTAGAGCGGGATTAGAACTCGCATCTCCGTATTACTGGGTCGCTACTATACCAACTGAGGTATAAAGCCAACTGGGAACAGTATGCTCGTTTTATCCAATTTAAGCGCACGAAAGATTCTCGCGACAACTTAACGCTCGATATGCGTGAGGATGTGCAATGTTTTGACTTTATTTTGGAATCATCCTCAGGGTAACACGAACAGAATATCTTTGTTCTTGCAGTCCGGTAACCCGAAGATGCAAATTCGAATCTCGCATAATTTCTATTTGTTGAATCCAGTTGTTGAATCTCCAGTCAACTTTTTTAGTTGACTTTAGCAGTGCAGGTTAATTCATGAAATATTCTGTTCGTTTACCCTGACCATGATTCTGAAATCGTTGTTCCGTAAGTACAGAAATGAAGTGAAAACTCACGCGATATTAGTTCAAAAGCTTCATTGGCGATACGATTCTTTTCACCGGTAAAAAGTATCGTATCAGCGTTCTGATCGGTGATAGGAATTTTTTCACCAGGGAAAAAACCCTGCCAACGTTCTGATTGGCTGACAGTTTTCCCGCTACAACATTGTCTTCTTTCAAGCTGGTGGAAGGGCAGGTTTTGATATTTTGCTAAGTGCATAAGCATTGACAGAACAAGATAAAGAAATTGTGAGAACTAATTGCAGAACTATTTTGTGAATAACTTTGGCGAGAACTGAACAGAAGAGGAAGCACATTTATATAGCCATAGAAAATGAATCAATTTTTGGCTGAACAAGCGTGTTGTAAAATCCGGTGACGCTAGGGTTAGAATTCCGTCGACGATGACTGCGATGTACTTTAAAGACTCAGTACCTACTTGACGAACAAACATTACCCTGGAAAATACTTCTTCTTCTACTCAGTTTTCTTTTCATCCTAATCTTCTTGTTATCCTACTTCACTCCTTTCTAGTTCTTATCCTTCTCGATTTCATCTTGTCAGAGTTTTTGTTTTAAAAAGTACGAAAGATACTCTAAAGAGGGTCCCGTACAAAAGGTAATAGGTTACTAGAGGTTTCATGTCAACTGAATGGCTTTGACATCAAGCAGGATTACTTTACGGTTGCTCGTGAGATATTTTATGTATGATGTTTGGCTGAGAAATTTTTTATACACTGTTTTGACTGAGAAATCAAATTCCTTTCGTATGATAGCTGAAAGAAAGACAACTATTTTTTGCTTATAGAACCCCAAAAGTATTAAACGTCCATTGTTGGCTAAAACACTGGAGCGCATTTCAAGCGAAGGGTCGAAAGGATTTTACTTTGGCGAAGTCGCCAGCAGCATTGTGGAAACGGTAAGAGTTCATTTTTAAATAAGCTGTAATTTGTTTATTATTATTATTGTTTATTATTGTTATTGCTATTGTTATCGTTGTCGTTATCGTTATTGTTATTAATTATATCCATACTCTTATTAGTGGAAACGAATGGGCTATTTTTCAACGTTCGGGACTTCTAATGTCATTTAGTAGTTCAAAATTGGGGGATGGTACGATAAAGAAACTAAACTGATTACTTTCCCGTTTCAAAGCCGCTAGAAGTCAGAAGTATCTGTCGTTCACAGTGTGTTTTCCCTTACCTTGCAAATCCTGCTGTATCATGTCTTTGTTAACATTGAGAAGCCGAGCTATAACACTACAACCACAATCAATTATCACAACCAGCCATACTTTAATATCCTTTCCTTTAGTATTGATAATAGCACGATTCCTTGGCAATTTGGAAAAAACTGGCGATTGCATGTACTGTATATCTAAATTGTACAAAAAACCATGTCGTTACAAATTAAGAACGCACATGAAAAAAGTAATACAATGCCAAAAAATTGTATATCAATACCCAAAAAAGTTAAGTCGATGCAAATGCCACGAAATGACATGGTCGTACGTGGTGCATGTATATTGATATTTATTATATAATATATTATACGAAATATATTAAAGAAATGGTTCATGATTTGGCGTGTTCCATAGAGTTATGGATGCACGGGGGAGATTGGGAGAGCAGCTCTAGATTTTTGATTCTCTCCCAACTTCCCAAGTGCATCCATAACTCAATGGAGCACGCCAAATCATGAACCATTTCTTTTATAACATAGAATCAGATCAGACACAAAATAACGGAAAACAAGCTTTATTTTGCTGATTAAAAATTGCTTTCTCCTTACATAAGCCAAAAGTTCCAAACTTTTTGATTGGCCGCTTGGACATTGGGCGATCCTCGTGGCCTCGGGCAACATATTTGATTGGCCGCTTTTTAAAGGGTTTTCTCGCTCTTTATTCCCGTGCTCCATCGAGATATGGAGCACGCATAGCAGCCAATCAGAAGCGGCGTTGTATTACATCTATGCTGTAATATACATTATATATTATATATTATATATGTATTATATATATATGTTATGCATGATTTATTATATATTTTGCAATTATGTACTACATGTTACGCATTTTTTCTTCAGTACCTTGTGTTAAGCATTGTCGATCAATATTCACAAAAATTGTCGAAGAAGTCAAGAAGCGTGTGAAGTACAAAAAGATAGTCGAAATTATTTCAACTGATAAGTTTAGATAATTGAGTTGTAATCATAAACTGATATCGTCTTAACACGTTCAGGTACAAGCCCACAATGGCAGTCTTACCATGGACGACTTAAAGAATTATACCGTGGAAATACGAGAATCTTTATCTACTGACTACCACAATTATAAAATATTCACGGCTGGGCCGCCATCTTCTGGGTCGGTACTTCTGTCAGCCATGAATATTTTGGAGGGTTTTAACTTGACGAAGGAGAACAGCAGTAATCCTTTGGTATACCATTATCTAGTTGAAGTAAGTGCATGAAATATACTTGGTATTTTTTCGCTTTCTTCCTCGTATTTAAAACCAAAAGATTACATTCGCGAGATGAAAGAATTCCAGCATTCCCCCTTGAAGTATGCACTTGCTTTCCATAGAAAAATCTGATTAGAACTCTTGATTAGTTCGGTCATCTCAGTAAAGTCTTGCTCGCGCGCTGGTTCTCTCTCTTTCTCTCTCGTTCTATTTCTCTTTCTGTCTCTCTCTTTCTTTTATTTCTTTGTCTTTTCTTTCTTAAATCCACTTTTTTCTTTTCTTTTACATCGTTTCATTTCTTTCCTTCGTGTCGTCCTTTCATTTTTCCTCCTTTGGTTGCTTTTTTTATTTCTCCAATTTTTTCCCCAATTTTTTCCTTATTCCTCTTTCACCCCTTTTTCGTCGCCATATTTTATTTTTAACCTTTTTATGTTCCTCCTCGTCCTACGTTTACTCCTTTTCCATCTTCTTTTCCCTCAATTTTACATTTTAATCATTGCCAGCTTCAGAATGTCCCCTTCAAGATAGCGTATTTTTGTTCTGTTTTTCTTCACAAAGAATTACAGTTCGAACATTTCATCCCTGCGATAATGTACTTTATATCACCTTAGACCTTCAAGTTTGTTTATGCCCAACGTAGTCGTCTGGCCGATCCTCGTTTTGTAGACCTGAAGAACATCACGCGAACAATGCTGAGGTAATATGACGTTGTGCAGACTGCGCAAGAATACTGTATTTTGAGTGATGTTTGTTAGAAAGTACGCAGCATATACGCCCTTAACACTATCATATCGCCCTTAACAGACGGCCTACTTGTTGACGGCTGCTAAGGCTATCAAAATGTCAGTCACCTACACTCTTTCTCAGAAGACTATCCTTACCCAGACGATCTACCTTCAACTCGTACTGATTCTTCCGGGTTCAAACCACTTGCTTTAAGACGGCTTACTCTGTTATTTTATACTCTGGCTAACGCTTGTCGATTTTATTCGTCAACAAGAGACCTCCTGTCGCAAAAGGGTTAGAGACTATCTCCTTAACTTTTTCTCAACGTATTCTAGTATTTGTCAACGTATCAGACACAGAATCATGAGTGACAGGTTGAAAAGGAGATAGCGGAACAGAGCAAATGTTATTTAGCTCAGCATCCAGTCTTTGGAAGTGAATTTAGGATTTGAGTGTAACCCTTTTATAAAAAGCTTTATGATTATTTACTTACTTATGACGTGTTTTTCTTACTCTCAGTAAACAGCACGCAGAGATGTTGAGAAAACGTATCAGCAAAACAAAGACAAACACCAACGCGTCGTATTACGGACCGTTCTTTGACTCTCCTCCGAACCAAGGTACTTCTCACGTCACAGTGATGGACCGAAAAGGGGGCATAGTTTCTGTCACCAGGTAAGGCATAGGTTAAAAAAACTGTTTCTTTAAATTTTTCCTCCAACCATCTCCAATTCTTGCTCCAGTGATCCGTTTAGTAAATACCAATAATTCCGGCAATCACACAATACTTTCTACGTATTTGTAGTGTTATTTTCAACCTCGTTCCCAGGACATTTCGCCTCCATGGTGTTAGGTCAGCATCTCCCCAGGCATAGTTTTAGCGCCCCTGAACTGCAGACATTATTTCATTTAAACTGTTAGCCAAATTGCTTGTTGAAGAAGCAATTTTAGTTCTCAATTCAGGTTGGTTTTCCTTTGTTCCCTCACTGGTTCTTTTGCTCTTAGGTGTCCAATGTGACTGACATTGTGCATTAAAGGGTTAATCGAAGCTTGAGCTACCAAACCTTGTTCTTCCAGCAACTTTCTTTCTACAACATTTTTTTATTTGTTTGTATTCATTCCAGCACGATCAATGGTCCCTTTGGCTCCAAGTTGTATACTTCATCGGGAATAGTTCTAAATAACGAGATGGATGACTTTTCTAGTCCTAATATGTCAAACTTCTTTGGCATTGCGCCTTCACAGGTAAAGACTTAGATCTTACAGGGTGGTGCTGGGACGTGCCTTGCATCGTCGTCGTCATCATCATCAACATCATCGTTACGTGATCATCATCATAATCGTCGTCGTGATCATCATCATCGTCATGTGATCAACATGATCGTCAGCATCATCATCGTCATAATCGCCATGTATCATCACTTATCATCATCGTCATCATAATCACCATTGTCTTCATCATTATCATAATTATTATCATGGTCATCATCGTCGTCATCATCATCATCGTCATCATCATCATCGTCATCATCATCATCGTCGTCATCATCGTCATCGTCGTCATCATCGTCATCGTCGTCATCATCGTCATCGTCGTCATCATCGTCATCATCGTCATCATCATCATCGTCACCATCATCGCCATCATCATCGTCATCATCATCTTTATCATCATCATCAATTGTTATCGTCATCATCATCATCATTATCATCATCATCGTCTTTATCATCATCGTCCTCGTCGTCAAGATCATCATCATCATACACGACACGGTCATGTACTCGGTAGGTTTGGCTCTGATTTGTGAGTCAAAGCCTGTCAACATGTTTACCCACTGTTGTTGCAACGTTGACACGTACACAAACTAGAGCTTGTCAACCCGTGTTTGCAAACTTTTGTTTTATGTGGTACTGCGCCTTCAGTTTTGTAACGTTAATGGCGGCGTTCAAAATTCAGACATTACACCAATAATATAACCCTTACTTCAACCAATTTGGAGGTGAAACGGTGCATGATTGGTTATTAAAGTGATATCTGTATGATTATTTGCTAAAAGTGACTAGAGGATTTCTCATCGAAGAATCACTTTAACGGAAATTTTGTATTCCAAGAACCTCACCCCTGACGCTATCTAACGTATGCACACTTGTTTTTTGCCACGTAGAATGATCTTTTGTTGCCAGTTCTTCAGGAATATAAAGTAATCTTTTTTATTTTAAATTCTTGACGTCACACTTTAGTGCTAAATGTAATCTTTCTTCTCTAGGGAACTTTAGCAGGTGGCTTACTTGTTGATAATCTCCTTATGTGTTCTAGGCGAACTATATAAAACCAGGCAAGAGGCCGTTGTCTTCCATCTCTCCTGTTATAGCTTTATGTAAATCAGTAAGTACCTGTTTTCTTGTGGAACTTCAGAAGGTCTTTACATGAGACGGCATAGATGATGTTGCTGCCTGTTGATGCCTCATCCACTAAACCAGATTCATAATTAAACTAATGCCAGGTTCATAACTTAACTAATGTCTTAATTAACGTTGAACTGTTACTTTCGTAGTTTCCTAAAGTTTCCAGTTTTCCTAAGAAATTCCTTCCAAAGTTTTTTCGTAACATTACTACAGAAACATCTGACATATCTAAACAGTGAATGAATTTTTTTTTTTCTGCAGGATTTATGTGGCCATCAGATCGTTCTGGGTGGGTCTGGAGGAAGCCGGATTACTAGTGCAGTTATTCAAGGTAAGTAGCTTAGCGTTTGAGCTAGCTTCTGTAGATCTGCTCATAGGATAGTTCCTCAAAGTTGCACACACAGTTCCTCAATATTACATCTCGCACGTTTCGTTACCATAGTTTTGGACATGCTGCGTGGCATAATAGTGGTTCTAGTATAATTGTTTCAAAAATTTCGCGGTTACATTGACATAAGCAGCTACTGTAGTTACAGAATACGATCCAGCAAGATCACTATTGATATGCATGCGTCTCGAGCTATATTTAGTCACAAATTCCCTTTTAAGAATTCGGAAACCACTCTAAACCATGTTGATCGCATTGTTACTGGGTTGCCATACCGGCAATACTACAACGGCTCATTGAATGTTTGCACCTGTTGATTTACTATTGACTTGACCTCTTCGATTGACCAGGAGGAAACCCTTTCGCAAATATTCTGCTTTTACTTAACTGACACTCGGTTAACAAGTCTTAATTATTTTATTTTCTTCGATCGGCTTGATATTCTGTGTCTTGTTTTTCTGTTAACGTCCAGCTTTCCTTGTATTAATCTTCACGTCTGCTCGTCGCTTGATATTTTAATTTTCATCTTGTGTTCGTTTCAGTTCTATTTGAGATTCTTACCTTTGAGCGAAGCCTCAAAGACGCTATAGAATGGCCAAGGTTGCATCATCAGCTTATTCCAATGGTTCTTGAAGCAGAAGGTAAGTACACGATTCAGGAACATTCGCATTTTAAAGTTTCATCATTTTCCCTTCAACGAGTGCGCGCTGAGACGCATTTCCGAGGCTTAGGCTGAACAAAAGATCGGAAAATTTAGAAAATAAGTAAAATCCGATAGCTCCTTGGCTATAAGAGCGAATTTTGCTGGAATTGAACTATTTCTAGTCCATATCCATATCGAATCAAGCATTTTTTCTTATGTAAGGCAACCTAAGTTTACGTCGAATTAACTTCAACTCGAATTTAGTGTAATTTTTTTTGGGTTTTCGTGAGTTCTGAGTGGAAATCCAATCCAAGTGCTAACACGCAGAAGTGAGTTTTTCAAAGACTGTCTTAAACCATCGGGTGTGTGGCGTTTCAAATTGTATCAGAACCATGCTTTTATCAATTGATAATATACAGTACACAAGTTAATACAATACCGAAATAGGCGGCATACAATTCTTATAAATATCACGACATTTTTTTGTGTTTTCCTTTAATTCGAGGCATGTTGAAATTAAAGAGAAACATATAAAAGTTGTGATATTTATTAGAGTAAGCTATTTCCAGCCGACAATTTAAGGAAATAGAGTAAGAGACAGACTCCGAAAAACAACATCTTGAAGACTTAAGATTTAAGTAGAAGCAAGACGAACGTAAACGGTGTAATGAATGAATGAAATGATTGTGTGAATGTAAACCGTTTATACTCGTCTTGTTTTAGCTTAAATCTTAAGTCTTCAAGATGTTGTTTTTCGGAGTTTGTCTCTTACTCTATTATAAGAGTAATAAAGTACGGTAATCCGCAGTGGCCTCTTGGACTTCCACCGTTCTCGGCCAATCAGAATCGAGGATTTTTTTATGTATGTAATTCGCACTCAAAAATTTGCCCAAGGAGTAAATAAATCACAAATCAAGACCGTTTAGAGTTAGTAATTGTTTTTGAAAGGTTGTATTGAAGTTCAGAACACCTTCATCCTATGTTCAGAGTTGGCTTTCTTTTCATAATCTCAAGCGGATATTTCTTTTCACTTTTTAGGGGATAAGTTCCTAAAATCACAGGAAATGAACATAATTGACTTTCTCAAAGACAAAGGAGATGATTTAGATACCTCTCCTACGTTTACGGCAGTTGTCAACGGGGTATTAAAACGTGACGGACATCTCTACGCTCATGCAGACAGTAGAAGAGGAGGTGGTGGAGCTTTGGTTTATTAATTTATTTATTTATTAATTAATTTACTTCTACTACATTGAGCTGGGATG
The DNA here is from genome assembly GCA_030142905.1 of Heliopora coerulea. Classification (NCBI taxonomy): domain Eukaryota; kingdom Metazoa; phylum Cnidaria; class Anthozoa; order Scleralcyonacea; family Helioporidae; genus Heliopora; species Heliopora coerulea. The sequence continues at coordinate 896,947 of JASJOG010000067.1, read as the reverse complement.
AAGAATGAGGGCTTAGCGTAAACGTTCGATATAGTGTCAGGGCACTTGCTGGATGCTGTAACGTTTTGGTGCAATGTTCTTTCGCGGGCAGTTCTTGCAATAATGGAAATTCCACATATACCAAATTTCGCGGGTGAAATCGAAACATGTAAAATTGTTTCACGTGTGAATCACTTGTGAATCAGGCTCGTACCAATGGTGGTTATGTATATGTACAAACTGTAATCTTCTGATGACCAGTGAGACACTCTAACCATTGAACTATATGGATTGAGATGGTGAGTAAAGGTTACATATTTGTACAACATGTAACCTGATGATGACCAGTAAGACACACTAACCATTGAACTATATGGACTGAGATGATGAGTGAAGGTTACATGTGTGTACAACATGTAACCTTCTGATGCCCAGAGACACACTCTAACCATTGAACTACATGGACTGATATAGTTAGAGGAGGTTACATATTTGTACAACCGTCTACGTTGTATTTACATAAGGTTCCCCGATACTGAGCTACAAGAACCAGTTATAGTGAATGTAAAATATGAGTACAGTCCGTAACCTCATTTGTAGGATGCTCTAGTTGTTGAGCAGATTGAACACATCCAACCATCGACTACTATCAGGGTCTGTGTAGTTCAATGGTCAGAGTCTCTCATCGGCCATGAAAGTAGGACAGCCTGCTCTTAAGCGAAACCTTCACTCATCTAAAAAGCCATGTAGTTCAAATGTCACAGCGTCTCACCTGCCTTCTCCAAGTTACGATCTGTCATTAACCATAACCAGCCGGCAGTGTCAAAAAGTAAGGAATAAAACGCAATCCGAAAACATAATATCGAGCTAACAAGATGAGGTTTTTCGGATTATGTTTTATGGTCTGTCATTACTTTCCGCAAAAATTTCCATGTTTAATTCATTCCCTAAAGTGCCCAGAAAACAAACCTAAAAATCAGACAAAATTCACTTTCTCATACGTTTTCCCAAATACCAATAATTTCACCCCGTAATAACAATCTTTTCCCTTTCTCTGTGCTCATATTTATAATTTATCTTCTCAATAGATAGTTTAATACAATTTTATAGGACTTAATGAAATATTTCTTTTGCAATGAGCTGGTCTTAGTATTTTATTAAATTTCATTCCACTATTTATCAAAGACTGTTATCATTAAATAGTTCAAGAGTATAATCCTGCGTACGTGAAGTGCTTTTATCGCAGTTTTTAGCTGTTTAGCTGTGAATGTTGGGTAGTATATTAGTGAAAGCCCTTGATATGGTTGGAGAGAAGTATTGTTCACCCTCACCATTTCAGCAGAGGGACAACTAAAATGAGACGTCATTCCGTTCATATCAGTGTTGAATGAACAGGCCAACGTAGCCTTGCCTGACATGGATGGATGCTATTCTCGCTTGAAACGTTTTGAACGTAGCTTACAAAACTACCATTCATGACTCATTGTTTTGACACACCGGTCTGGTGTCTTAAGGTACCTCGGGGGGGATCGTTCAGAGGTTTCCTCTGACTATTTAACTCATCTGGCGTTAGTCAAAGTAAACAGGTACAGTACTCATCGTCAACCGGGAAAGGGTAAAACTTTATTTTAGTGTCTTACGTTCTGGAACAAAGCAATTCAAATACCTTAATGGTGAGTAAAAGTAAGTTTTTATGGGGGGAAATTCTCCGTTATTTTGAAAGGATTGTGGATAAAAATATATCAGTTTGTAGGACAAGGTCTAAAGATTAATTCTGGTAAATTTAAATTTAGTGTATTTCATTCTGGAATAAAGGATTTCAAATGCTTCGATCATGAGTGAAAGCAGGTTTCAAACCCCATTTCTTCGTGATTTTGAAAGTATTTTGAGTGAAAATTTATCAGTGTGGAGAACGAAGTCTTGAGATTAATCCCGTGAAGTTTATGGAAAGTTAGTATAATTCAGTCTATTAATCATTTTTCTATTATCCGAAAGTAATCTGTGAAGAGGACGGCAAAAATCCGAGTTAGGATTCGAGTTAGAATTCGAATTCAGCTTCGGATTCGAGTTGAGGTTAGGGTTTGGGTTAGGGTTAACTCCAGCCGCGGTAACGAAGCAACCACATAATCGATCACATTTTTAAATAACAAATGTGTTACTTTGTAGTTAGGAATTCTAACTTGAATCCTAACTCCAATCCCAACTCGGTTGACTAACTCATCTATGAATAATATTTGGAAATATTTTCTAGGAGTAGAGAAAATCATTTTAAAAAATGATTTTAAAGCTTTCGAAATGCCAGTAGCGGTGAGACATTAAAATGTATTGAACGTTAATTATTTCAACCCCCCCGTAATTATACATTTCTATTGAAAATAACACTATTTCTAACACATTTTCTCACGCTACATGTGAAGAATCGCGCATGATCACTAGTTACGTTTATAGCATAGGGTCCTAAGAACAAAGTATATATATAGATTCAATCTGCAGACGTACGTTTCGCTGTACTACAGCTCATATATATACTACAGCTCCTTATAAATATATATATATATATATATATATATATATATATATATATATAAGGAGCATCCTCTATCTTGTATTTATTTTTAACAAAGAGGCAGTGCCCCAAAACGGTGAAATAAAGTTTTATAAGGTTTTTAAAAGTTTTATCTTGTCAGATATATATATATATATATATATATATATATATATATATATATATATATATATACATACTGTATATATATATATAATTTATCAGATTAAAGCATTCACTTTGCTCTACGAGCTGATCAATTTTCACGTTGAAACTAATTCGTAATCAGGAGAATAAGGGATTGCAATGTCTGATATTTCATAACAAAGTCAAGTTGAAAAAACGAAAATCAACTTATTCCCTAAAACTATTGAACGGATTTGGTCAAAAATTTATCCAATTAAAGTACCCACCTTGCTCTACAAACTGATAAATTTTCACGTAGAAATTATTTCATAATCACGAGAATAAGAGATTGCAATATCTGATATTTCATAACAAAATCAACTTCAAAAACGCAAATGAAGTTATTGTCTAAAACTACCCAACGGATTTGGTCAAAAATTTGTCAGATCGAAGTACTCACTTCGCTCTACAAACTGATAAATTTTTAGGCCGAAATTCTTTCGTAATCGGGAGAATATAGGATTGCAATATCTGATATTTCATAACAAAATCATGTTGAAAAAAGAAACTGAAGTTATCCTCTAAAACTACTCAACGGATTTTGTCGAAAATTTAGGAGGTTAAAGTACTCAGTTTGCTATATAAACGGATAAATTTTCACGTCAAAATTCTTTCCTAATCGGGAGAATAAGGGATTGCAATATCTTATCTTTGATAACAAAATCAACTTCAAAATGTAAATAAAGTTGTTCTCTAAAACTACCCAACGCATTTGGTCAAAAATTTATAAATCAAACTACTCACTTTGCTTTCCAAATTGATAAATTTTCATGTCGAAATTGTTTAGTAGTTAGCAGAATAAGGGATTCCAATATCTGACATTTGATAACAAAATCAATTTTAAAAAATGAAACTGAAGTTAATGTCTAAAACTACCAAACGCATTTAGTCAAAAATTTATCAGATTAATGTACTCATTTTGCTCTACAAACTGATAAATGATCACGTCGAAATTCGTCCCTAATCGGAAGAATAAGGGACTGGTCTAACTGATATTTCATAACAAAATCAAGTTGAAAAATGACACTGAAGTTATTCTCTAAGACTACCCAATGGATTTGGTCAAAAATTTATCAGATTAAACTGCTCACTTTGCTCTACAAACTGATAAATTTTCACGTCGAAATTCTTTCGTAATCGGGAGAATAAGGGATGCAATATCTGATATTTTATAATAAAATTAAGTTCAGAAATGAAATTCAAGTTATTCTCTAAAACTAACCAATGGATTCGTTCAAAAATTTGTCAGATTAAAGTACTCACTTTGCCCTACAAACTGATGGATTTTTATGTCAAAATTACCGCGTTATCGGGAGAATAAGGGATTACAATATCAGATATTTCATAACAAAATCAACTTCAAAAACGTAAATAAAGTTATTCCCTGAAACTACCCAAAGGATTTGGCCAAAAATTTATCAGATTAAAGTACTCCTTTTGCTCTAGAAACGGATAAGTTCTTACGTCGAAATTCTTTCATAATCGGGAAAATAAGGGACTGCAATATCTGATATTTCATAACAAAATCAAGTTGAGAAGTGAAAATCAAGTTATTCTTTAAAACCAACCAACGGATTTGGTCAAAAATTTATCAGATTATAGTACTCAGTTTGCTCTACAAGCTGATAAATTTTCACGTTGAAATTATTTCGTAATCAGGTGAATATGGATTGCAATATCCAATATTTCATAACAAAATCAACTTCAGAAACGTAAATAAAGTTATTCCCTATAACTACCCAACGGATTTAGCCAAAAATTGGTCAGATTAAAGTACTCACTTTGCTCTATAAACTGATAGGTTTTCACGTCAAAATTCATTCGTAATCGGGAGGAAAAGGGACTGAAATATCTAATATTTCGTAACAAAATTAAGTTGAGAAATGAAATTGAAGTTATTCTCAAAAACTATCCAATGGATTTGGCCCAAAATTTATCAGATTAAAGTACTCATTTTTCCCGACAAACTGATGGATTTTTACGTCGAAATTATTTTGTAATTGGGAGAATAAGGGATTTGAATATCTGTAATTTTATAACAAAATCAAGTTCAAAAACGTAAATCAAGTTATTCTCCAAAACTAACCAACGGATTTAGTCAAAAATTTATCAGATTAAAGTGCTCATTTTGCTTTACATACTGATGAATTTTCGCGTGGAGATTATTTCGTAATCAGGAGAATAAGGGGTTGCAATATCTGATATTTCATAAAAATGTCAACTTCAGAAACGAAATGAAGTTATTTTCTAAAACAACCCAACGGATTTGGTCATAAATTTATCAAATTAAAGTACTCAGTTTGCTCTGCAAACTGATAAATTTTCATGTTGAAATTATTTCATAATCAAGAGAATAAGGGATAGCAATATCCAATATTTCATAACAAAATCATCTTCAAAAAAGTAAATAAAGTTATTCTCTAAAACTACCCGACAAATTTGATCAAAAATTTAATAGATTAAACTGCTTACTTTGCTCTACAAACTGATAAGTGTTCTCGTTGAAATTCTTTCGGAATCAGGGGAATAAATGATTGTAATATTTGATAACAAAATCAATTATAAAAAGTGAAAATCAAGTTATTTAACAGGTTAACGTACTGACTTTGCTCTAAAAACGTATAAATTTTCAGTTCAAAATTCTCACAAAATCCGAAGAATAAAGCTTGAAATATCTGGTATTTTATAACAAAAATGAAGTTATTCTCAAGAACTGCCCAACGGGTTCTTTGAAAAATCTATCAGATTAAACTACTTGCTGTGGAGCACAAACTGAAAGTTTTCGCGTTGAAATTCTTTGGTAGTCAAAATCAGGAGGACGAAGGGTTGGAATATTATGTATTTTATGATATAAACCAAGTTTTTCTCTAAAACTACCCAAAGGATTTAGTCTGAAATTTATCACATTTAACTTTTTACTTTGGTCCACAAACTGATAAATTTTCACGGCAAAATTCTTTTGCGTTAGGGAGAATAAGTGATTGGAAGATCTGATATTTTATTGAAAAGCTCAAGTTATTCTTTAAAACTGGCCAACGGATTTAGTCAAAAATTTATCACATTAAACTACTCACTTTACTTTACAAACTGATAAATTGTCTCTTCAAATTTCTCACAAAGTCAGGAGAATAAGGGCTTGAAATATCTGGTATTTTATAATGAAACTCAAGTTATTTTCTAAAACTACCGAACTGATTTTGTCAAAAATTTATGAGATTAAACTAATCACTTTGCTCTACAAACCGATAAATTTTTACTTCAAATTCTCATAGAGTCAGGAGAATAAGGGCTTGAAATATCTTGTATTTTATAATAAAAATCAAGTTATTCTCTGAAACTGCCTAACGGGTTTTTCATAAATTCATCAGATTAAACTATTCGCTTTGCACTACAAACTGATAAATTTTCATGTCGAAATTATTTCGTAATCGGGAGAGTAAGGGATTGGAGGATCTGATATTTCATAAAAAAATCAAGTTTTTCTCTAAAACTGCCCAACGAATTTAGTCAAAAATATATCGGATGAAAGTACTCACTTTACTCTCGAAACTGATAAATGTTCACGTCGAGATTCTTTTGTAATCGAGAGAATAAGGGATAGCAATATCTGACATTTCATAACGAGATCAAGTTGAAAAATGAAACTGAAGTTATTCTCCAAAATTGCCCAACGAATTTAGTAACAAATTTATAACATTGAAGTACTCACTTTATTCTACAAACTGATAAATTTTTACTTCAAAATTCTTTCATGATCAGAATAGGGGATTGGAATTTCTGGCATTTTATAAGAAAAATCAAGTTATTCTCTAAAACGTCCCAACGGATTTAGTCAAAATTGATCAGAATAAAGTACTCACTTTACTCAACAAACTGAAAAATTTTCATTTCAAAATCCTCGCATAATAAGGAGAATACAGGATTGGAATACCTGGTATTTTATAACAAAAATGAAGAAATTCTTGTGAATTGCCCAACCAATTTAGCCAAAAGTTTATCTGATTATGGTAGTCACTTTCGTCTACAAAGTGATAAATTTTCGCTTCAAAATTTTGTCGAACTCAGGTATTTATTAAACTCGAGAAAATGATTGTATTTTAGCTTTATATTTCCTCTAAAAGTTTTACCACTAAAACATAGGATGTCGACACTCAAAAATTTTCTTCGTTAAATAAAAATATCCATTTCAAGTGACCAGTTGTAAATGCCGAATGTTGGCATTTACACACACACAGACACATATGTATGAAAAGTCAGGGTTGACGATTTAACAAAACTTGGGAAAGTTTGTTAATCATTTAACTGCATTTAGCAATCCGAAAACTCGGATCTATGGTTTAACGTCGCACTTCAAATACAAAACAACACATTTTAATTCACTTCATTACTGATTAATACAGAGACACATAAATCCAATCCATTTATTATATTTTTTATGCTTATTTCATCGTTTTCAATTCTTGCAAATTGGTGTCTGTTACTAACGTTAACTATTTCGAAGTTTTCAACAAAAAAAATATGCATTATATCCGGTAATTCCTCGAGAAGACTTTAAATAAAACTCCTCAAAACCAGCTTATACCGCCTAAGGGTAATCATTGTTATTTTCAACATTTGAAACTAGCTTACAGGTATATAAACAATAGCCTTCAAGTGATATGATTCTATCACAATGTTGAGTGAATTGTCCTGGGCGCTCCTGGAATCCTGAGTGGACATTTCTTCATCTTTACCAAGTAATCCAAGAACAATTGGTTATCTCCGGTTGGACCCCTACACAGCAATTTTTAAAGAAATCAAATTCAGCAGACGCGGATCTAGAGGGGGGCATAAGGAGCGCACGCCGCCCCCCCTTTGCGCATACGTGCAAAACTACTGTCTAGTCGAGACAGTTTTCTGTAATGATAATGGATATAATTATCTAACCTTAATGACCAAAACACGTTTTTTTTGGAATCGCAACTGGGAATGCTCTCCGACAGGTAATGGCAGATCAACGAGAATTGCGAAAAATGTAAAAGTGATTGTCGCGATGCATTGATGATCATTGTCTTGTGGCCAAAAATAACATTCTGCGCAGAGATATCCTATAGAGATATTGATTTGTACTTCATTTTTCGTAAAGAGTTGTGTTATTTATGACTAAGTATTATCTTAAAATGTCGCTTAAAACTACTCCCAAAATGCTAGAAATAGCATTTCAGATATCTAGGAATTCAAAGTTTTCCATAGGAGCATATCCCCAGACCTCCCTAGAAATATCTCACACCTTTGGTGCTCGTCTCCATGCCCCATTTCTAAAATCCTGGATCCACCCCTGATGAGAATCAGTGCAGGATGTGCTTTGTTGTAACCATAAACGTTATGAGGGGGGGGGGGGCAAGGGGGCATGGCCCCCAAACGTCTTTTTGGGAGGGGCCTGAGCCCCATTTCATACCATAAATTTTGTAAATTGCCACTTTGACCAACTACTTTTGAATGGAAATGTGCACTGGATAAATTTCATCATAAAAAATCTGTAAAACCTCAGGGAATAGTCAGTACCCCTTGGTCATCTGCTGAAAATAGAACTGCCAAAATGGCTTTTCAAGATTGTTTAATGATAATCTAACTGATTGTTTTTGCCATTTGCTTTGGAAATTTAATACTTCCATGGAAAAGAAAATACCATAATATATTCTTTTAGTTGTATTCAGCTGATTTGAAGAACAGGCTGTTCCAAAACAAAGGATTCATGTTGACAATGTAAAAAGTTATACATTGAATTTTTATTGGCTTGAATAAGGACTGAAAGTTTATTTAACATCAGAGTAGTGATAACTACAGTACTCTGACCAAAGGCCTTTGCTTGAAATGTTGTAACCTGAGATATTTGGACATACAGTGATTCACAAAGGAAGTGAGCTGGTGCAATACAACTAAGTGAAAATCAGAACCTCTAAAACCCATCCAGGTATAAAAGGTGAGAAAGCCAATGAGGTCAAAAAGAATAGTTTTTTCAAGGTTTTATCATATCTAATCATAAGACTCTTGTCAACTACTTTACCTTTTATGTCCCAAGACTTTGAGGCATGTGGCCAGTTTGAGCAAACACCTATAAAAGAATAAATCTGTTAGTTTGTTTCTTAAATTAGTATCTTCTTATGTTTGTTTGCAGGATATGGCAGGTGATCCAATATTATGGCAAAGATGAATCAAGGCAGAATGGTAATAGCAATTAAAGTTAAAGTAATTTTGATAATATTAAGCATTGATCTACATAAGGGAGCACTGAAGTAAGCTGAAGGCCAGAGTAAAATACTAAAGTTTACCTTGGGCCCTTAACCCATTAAGGAGATGGCTTGTCTCTTTGACAAGTAAAATTTTCCAGACTTGGAGTAAAATATTAGAGTACCCTTGCCCCTTAATGGGGGTTAATGAAAGGATGTCTCATTTATACTTAGTTTTATGGTCAGGTTTCTTTGCTCATTTCCTGGTATTATTCTTTTTTTAAATAGATGGAAAGGCAAGCCAACGTATCAAACCTCAAAAATGTTTTCGCAGAAAAAACTTAAAAGTTATCTAAGTAAAAAATAATTCAAAGTGTATGTTTGAATTAACTACAGTTTATTTATGAAATGACATTAGTCAGCTAGAATGATCACATTTTTACTTTCAACATGTACTTTCTAGATTATAGTGATTACTGTCCAGTCATTGCAAATATTGATGATAACCTTGCAATATCTTCCAAACAAAAACTGAATGGCCTAACAGAAGAGTGATTTTTCAAGACGAAGCATACCATGAGCATGAATGACCAAATTGAAATAGGTTTAGTCTCAAGTCGCTACATTTTATGGTGTCACCTTTCAGTATCTGGTAAACATTTATTTTCTAATGTAGTATGTCAATTAAATTAATTTACCTTAAATATATTTAACATTTGAATGTGTCAATTAGGTTAAACTGTTAATTTATTGATGTAGTAGAGTTCTTATTTTGACTTTGTGCATCAAGTCTGTAATGTTTTGATTTGCCTGTCAAATAAAGTTTCATTTGTGACTGCTTCACCTTCACTTGTGTCTCAGCAAGTGTTGGCACATATGTTTTTTACCTAGAAACAAGTTTGGTTCTTTAAGTCACTTGTAAATTTAATAATTATTTCAAAGTGAAAAGTGACAAAGAATTAGAACTTGTTTAAGTCAGAAGCATAAGTTGCTAATACTAAACATTGGAAAATGACAACACCAGCACAAATTTCTGAGTGCCATTGCAAGCAAAGAATATCAAAGTGCCAACAGTAGTGCAAAAAATATCTAAGTGTCAGTGAGTATGTCTGTGTGTGTCTGCTTCTATGTCCCTACTGTTAAGCTAGGTGTTATTACATAGGCAACTTTGCAGTGCTGTCATGTACAGCCTTGGTTGGTTGGTTGGCAATGCAATCACACTTGGCTTAACAGTAAAAGTAAATGTACCCACCTCCCCTGTTCAAAATTTTTCCAGGGCACGGAAAGCTATTTTTCCCTTTTATTTATATCTACACCCATTGCTGATCTACCCCCCTCTTTCTTCCTACTCCTCCTTTTTGTTTCTTCTTCCTCCTACCCCTACTTTTTTCTTTTCAGTCAAGCCCCCAGTTGTTTGTTAGATTATTAACACTGGTCATCAATTATTCATAAGTTATTCCACCATTTTGAATAATTTTTTGAGGTTCTTTTTTTTACATCTCTGCAGCGTTGAACCACCTTGCTCTTGCACCATGAACTCATATCTTAACCACTTGACTATGAGATCTTTGCTTGAGAGCTAAAGATTGGAAGTCATATTTAACCTAATTATAATAACTATTCAAAAAAAAAAAATCAAGCAGTTTTATTGACACAAAACCCAGCAAACAAATGAAGAATGTGATAAACTAAAATCATCAACACCACACTTTTCAAATATTTAAAACTTTCTCCCTGGGACAAATGTTTATAACGATAAACGATGGCGAACCGGGAAGCTTTCACAGCTCGAAGCGTACAATGTTAACGAGAAGATTAAGAGACTGAAAGGAGACTGTGAAGGAGTCATTTCTCTCGGTATTTTCAGCAAGCCAATGCAGAATTTACCAGAGAAAGCCTGCCCAAATGAGTAAGAAGATGTCAGTTCACTTAAATCATATAAACCGTCATATGCAAACGTGGTACAATAAATGTAATTACTTGTAAAATGACTTTAATTCTGGGACAGAAGTCCCAGTAGGTGGCAACAAGACAAAGTATGATTCCTACCTTTAACTTTGTAGTTCCTGCATGATTATGAAGTTCACAACAAGCATTTTAGGTCTTAAATTCACAGGTAATGTCACTCATTGATAAGGACGCCATTTTTAAATGTCGAATACTCCTTCGAGTTATACACACACTTCAAGTTCGGTGCCAAGATGATCCAACCCCCAAGGGACGAAAATCAATAAAAAGACTGGCTTAACCACCTTGATCTTCACGAAGACTGTCCAATCACAATCCAGTTAGACCTCTTGAGAATTCAACCAAACGTCAAAATACCTGACCTCGATACGGTTGCCGTGTACGTTCTGACGTATACGATTAACTGGCTGGCGCGTTCTGAACGTATTGTGACATTAACACGCCAATGGTGAGCGGGAATGGTGACCTTACTACAACATTGCATACGCCAGGATGACGGTTCGTGCAAGTGGAAGTATTTTCCGGAGATTTAAATATTGATTTTTGGCCACTCCAAATTTGACTTTAGTTTCCCGTCTACTGCCCACTCTTCTGGAATAAGCCGCATGGTGTGTCTGTTATTGTCATTCTTAGTCCATTATCTCCACTTTAGCAACCATAATTTTGAAAGTGCTCTATTTTCTGGTTAATATACTGTTCTAGCAAATACAAAATCAACTTAACAGGACAAATCAACCAGCTTTTTATATACTGCACTGTTTCTAGTCCATTTGTGTTACTCCTTTTAATAAAACCAACAGAGAGCTTGAATAGATTCGCGTTTCCTGTCTTTGAGATATATAAACAATATACTTGACCCAGGTGGTGTAACGTATGCATCTAAATTACTGTATTGTCATTAAAACGTTCGATTTACAAACGTAGGCAAATAGAATTTTGCACCGCTTTTACAACAGATGGTATAAATGGATCAAGCTAGTTACCAAAAGGTGGATGAGAGGTTCCCACAGTGGCGTTGCTACGATTAATTTATTGGGGGGCCAAAATTGAGGAATACCCTGAGGTTTTACAGTTTTCCAATGATAAAATTTATCCAATGAGCATTTCCGTACAAAAGTCGTTGAGAAAAGTGACAATTTACGAAATTTATGGTATGAAATGGGGGGCCAGGCCCCCTTAAATTTACGTTTGGGGGAACCATGGCCCTCCCTCACGACGCCTATGGATTCCCAATTACCTTCATGCAGATAACGGATAATTCATTTCTCAAGCATGCAATTCTCAAGAAAGGGTGGACGGAAAACTAAAGTCTAGTTTGGGGTAGCCTAACTAATTAACCAATTATGAGGTTTGTATGTGAAATTATTTGCCTGAGGTCTTCGTACAACGATGTAGAAAAAAAACTAATCAAGCAAGCAAGTAAGCAACCCACCAAAGAACTAAGACTGTCACAGTTAAACGTTTAAACGTTTAGAAAGATCAATATCCGTTTAGTAAATTACTAAACGTTTAACCGTTTAACTTTAATACTCATTATTTCAGTAATCTACCAGCAAGGTATAGTGTGAAACCATCAGTAAATGCTAACCTCTTTTGCTGCGGTATAGAACTGTGTAGTCTGCTTCGCAGACTTACCGGTACATAAAAGCAGACGTAGGTTAAAAGCGGTTAAAGCTGTTGTGCAGTTTTGCATCTGCCAACTGCGTCTTATATTACTCTGCTTCGTCTTACTCATGTTACTCTTTTTCATATTATCCTACATCTCATGTTACTCCCGGCTGGCGGGAGACTGAAAAGCTAAGTTTCCTCAAGCAGTCGTGTTACTTGCTTACTCGTCACTAATTGTATTCAGCTCGCGTCACTTTGTACTCTTTGGTTTTCGTGTTCCGCATTTTTTTCCATATTGGCAAACGCGTCATGCCGTCGTTTAAAGAAACAACAGTCTCCGATCTGAAGCGCTGGTTCTGCACTGATGAAGCACTGACGGGCCCTTCCATGCTTGCGTCAGTTCTCGACCCGCGCTACAAGAACCTGTTCTTCGTCGACCAAGAAAGCAGAGCAGCTCCCTTCGACGCCATCAGGGAAGAAATAAAACAAATCGCACCAGTGACTGTCGATGAAGGGCCAGTTGCAAAAAAGTCCAAACCTGCGCCCGGAATGGACTTTTTGCTTGCAGGTTCTTGGAGAAATACTGCAAGCGAAAGTGCAGACACAACTAAGGACGCCTTCAACGAGTTCGCGACGTACTTCCAAACTGCTCAAGCGGACAACGGAACCAACCCTAAGCAGTGGTGGAAAGAAAGTGCTTCCTGTTTTCAAAAATACCTCGCAATACCTGCCACGTCTGTTCCGTCGGAGAGAGTGTTTTCGACGGCTGGTAATATTGTAAATCACAAGCGAAGTTGCTTGGTGCCGGATAACGTAACCATGCTGATTTTTTTGAATAAAAATGCTAAATTGTGAAGTTATTTAATGTTCATTGTATATTGACAAAAAAAGATAACTTTGCTTTGCTTCAAAATTTCGTATCCAATTTTGCGCTTTTACATCCTTGCCACTCCCGGTCTTTAACCCCCCGGGAGGTAATTGCTAGTTGGAAACAAACGTTTAAACGTTTAAACGTTTATGAAACGTCCGTTTAAACGGATACTAAATTAAACGTAAACTGACAGCCTTACAAAGAACCATCAATCGAACCAGCCACCTAACCGATCCAAAAATCACTCAACTAACCACCTAACTACGTAACCAACTGTCCAACTAACCACGGAGAAAACTAATCTCCAACGAACCAACAAACCACCCTTCCAAACAGCCAACCATTGAGACTCCCTCCCACCATTTACTACACCAACCAGTCACTCATTCAACCACTCACCGAATCAACCAACCAATCTACCGTGTCATTTCGCTGTGAAGACATTTCGAGCATACAGCACAAAAGTCTGAGCAAATGAACTCAACAATGATGTACTGGGCAGAAAAATTAACAATGTTCGAATAGCATTGAAAACTCTTTCGATTTTCTAATAGCATGGCAATCGCTCTAGTGCATGTAAATAGCTCCAAAAACTATAGCAGAACTATTTTTAATAAGGTAAGTCTTATCACATTAACATTCTAAACGCAGTCATATCGTTCAATCATTATAAAATCAACTCAACAAGCATGCCGAGTGGCTGAAACCATCACACGCAACTAAAAGTCACTTCTTGACCTCCTTCAATACCTCAGCACCAGTTTTTCGTCCTCAACGACAATAATCCTGATTGTGTTGGTGTGCTTCGGTCCAAACTTCCAGCCTGATACCAAAACGACAGATGCTCCTACTTTAAGGAAGCCCATATCTTTTCCTGATTGTATCGCGAAGTTAAGCCGATCTTCAAGGTCGGCAAACCAATCGTCCGAATTATATTTGTCGTAGATGAGCGGAAAACATCCCCGATACAAATGTAGTTGCTTCGCGGCACGTTCGTCTCGAGTGATGGTAATGATAGGACATCTTGGACGGTAGCGGGACAAAAGGTGACCGGTTCTGAAGAAACACGAATATATGAATTAGAGCTGGGGGATCCAAACATTTATACAGGTCTATTACAACTCACAACGTGACTCAGTGCTTCCTATCACGTGACCTATTATCCTTACCAGGTGACCCCCCAAAGTTTATCAAAAACCAGGAGATTCGGACAAAATTCGGTTTGGTAAGGTAGGTCAAAATCCCATTTAGTTAGTGGTTTATATTTAATTCACGTATTTGGTCCGAGGAAGTGAGGGTACACCATATACAACCTGAATACGCGTCAAATTAAATTCGGACAATTTTTGAAAGGATACGATAATCGGGGAAATTAAGCTGGACACCCTCAATCAAAATGGGTAAACTACGCTCCTGTCCAACCCTGCCTTCACCCTCAACCCACACCCCCCTTCAGCCCCTTGACACTTTACATTACACAACAGAAACACGGAAAAAAATCCAAAAGAAACGGGTGTCCTTACTCTCCAGTATGCGTCATGCAAATAATCGCCGCGCAATTCTGTTTAAAGGACGCATCGACGGCTGCTATGGCGCAGGTCTCTGGGATCGAGCAAGGACTGGGAGACAACAGACGTATATCGTTGAAAAATTGTTTGTGATACATGGCGGCTTCTGCTTCACAGCAAATCTTGTGCATTACCTAAACAAAGTTGTTTACTTTAAAGACGCATGAGAAGTCGAAATTCTAAATGAAATAAATAAACGAACGAACAAACAAACAAACAAATAAATGGATAAATATATAGATAAGAATAAGTCGATGGATAAATAAACAAACAAACAAACAAATAAACAGATAAATAATTATATGAATGACTAAGTAAGTAAGTAAATAAGTAAGTAAGTAAGTAAGTAAGTAACTAACGAACTAACTTACTAAGTAACTAACGGATAAAGGAAGCAAAGAACTAAACAAACAAACAAACAAACAAACGAAGTAATATACAGTAGACAGTCACCAAAATACTGTATGACTCTAAGCATCTAGTCATGTTAAACACTTTATGGTAAGGTATATGTATTTCTAAGACGAAATCAAATGACTTACTTCAACTGCTTTGACGGGGTACTTCCCTTTCGCTGTTTCTCCAGATAACATAACGCAGTCGGCACCATCCAACACAGCGTTTGCTACATCAGAGCCCTCGGCGCGGGTAGGTCGTGGCTTTTGAATCATACTTTCCAACATCTACGAATGAGAAACATTTGTTTGGCTATTAAAACTAAGTCGACAAAATAATAACCAGCCATTTACCTGGAAGAGAGCTAAGTCTTAGAAAGTCCATAAGAGCCCAGCTCAACATTTTGATGGAAAGAGAAATCGTAATAAAGTGAAATAATTTAAAACATGGTTAAGAAGGATTTACTGACGTTTCGTTGCAATAGCGCTACATTATCGAAGTAAGAATAAATGGGATATTCAGTGCTCGACACTAACACTCACCCGTTCACAAATGAAGAGTAAAAGTTTTCAATCGGGAAAGTAAAAAATACAAATAAATCGAAAATACTTGCCCGATCTGGCAAGTAACTCTGAGGAAATGTGGAAAGTAGGTTTTTGTGTAGAAAGAGCCAAATAAAAAAAAACCAAAGTACGACAACGTATTAGTAAAGAAGTATTTCATATTTTGATTTCTGAAAGCCGCAAGTGTCCTTTCACGCAGGGTAGAGCTCCCAGCAGCCATTTTGAATGCCCTGCAGACGAAGCCAAGTACGATATCGATGATGCAAGTGAACGGCAAGTCGCCATTTTGTTTTTAGTTTTCTCTTGATCTGCGTTAAGGTGTCCAATTGGCTGGCTGTATGAGTCTAATGGAAAGTAAATTTCGCTATGGAAAGAAAGTTTTCCACATTTGTAACATTTCTTGTCTTTACTTGCTCTTTATTTTTAACACGAATCTCAACAAAGTCCAAAAACTCTCCGACACATCGACCGGATGTCAAGTCTGACGTAGTTCTATAATTACTAAGTAATTTTCTTACAACCTATTGTTACATCACTACAACGTTTAGTTTCCACATTTGGAAGTTAGGTAAAAAGTCAGTGTCAAGCCCTGAACATTGAAACAAAATCCAAACAAACCACGTTGTTGCACGGTTGCAATGAAACGTCAGTAAATCAATCTTGAATACGTTTATATTGTAAAACTAAGTGGAGTTGAAGATAGCCGGGCATGATTCAGCACAGGGCTGCAGAGAGAATTAGCGGGGCCCGGGACAAAACTTTTTCTAGGGTCCTATTTATGACGTCATAGGAATCATTTCATATGGTCAAAACCAACTCATGCTAAATCATTTCAATTTTGGGGGACCCTTTGAGCTGGGGGCCGGGGCAATTTGCCTCCCTGCCCCCTGCCCCTGCCCCTGCCCCCCTCTCGGTGGCCCTGATTCAGCATAACATGATACTGCTTAACCCACAAGGTCTATATCAAAGGGAAGAAAATTTTTGGGTGCCTGAATAA
Source organism: Heliopora coerulea (assembly GCA_030142905.1). NCBI lineage: Eukaryota > Metazoa > Cnidaria > Anthozoa > Scleralcyonacea > Helioporidae > Heliopora > Heliopora coerulea. The sequence goes on along the minus strand of JASJOG010000067.1, from coordinate 880,057 downwards.
TCCATTTTAAGACCCAACTGGAGCCAGTTACGAAAAACCCAACAAATGAAATACCTTAACACTTTCGCGACTGGAGGTCCTGTGACGAGTAGAATCCTCTAGTGTTAGTCAGAATAAAGTGATAGAGTACTTGTTGTCAGTCGGGGAAGGGTTAAGGAGATAGTTTTGAACACTTTGGTGACTGGAGATATCCCCTGACTAATAGAATTGTCTGTCGTTAGCTACAGTAAAATGGTAGAGTATTCGTAAGTTGAGAAAGAGTTAAGATAGTTTTTAACACTTTTGTGACTAGAGGTCTTCCTTGACTGAGTAAAATCGTCTGCTCGTCAGCCATAGTAAAATGTTAGAGCACTCGTCATCAGTCGAGAAAGGGTTAAAGAGACAGTTTTTTTCACTTTCGCGGGCTAGAGGTCTTTCTTGATGAGTAAATTTGTCGGGAGTTGGCCAGAGTAAAATAGTTGAGCATTCGTGGTCAGTTGGGGAAGTAGTATTAAGGCGATAGTTTTAAACACTTTTGAAACCAGAAGTCTCCTTTGATGACTGAAATCGTCTGACGTTAGCAAAAGTAAAATATTAGAGTGTTCGTCGTAAGTCCTGAGAAAGGGATTAATCCTTTCATAAATATAACAGGTACAGATGAAGGTAAAGTTAAACAGTCTGTATGTACAATATGCTAGATAACCCTATCAGCTATCTAAACTCTTCTCCCTAAAAGTCCAGTAAGGTCCACCCCTCATGGGTCCAATGTTACTACAGGAGGAAACCGGAGTACCCGAAGAAAACCTGCGAGGTTTGGTAGAGTCAAACTGGACAACACTCTTCTCACATGTGACCAAGGTAACTTTAATCAGGTAATTGCACTGAGCCGGGAATCGAACTTTAGTCAGTGCTGAGAAACACGTGCACTACCACTGTGCTACCAGTACCAGCGCCCATCGGTATCGTATAACAACAAATTATAAATATAGAACAAACGAAAATAAAAACCAAAAAGAGTACAAAGAGTGAAAGGAAAAATAATTTCATCCACAAAAGAGTTAATGACCAAGTGAGATATGAAAAATCTCTGGAAAACGTTCCTTTATCTTGAAAAGAGCTCTTTCAACCATAGCAAATTTAACTTTCGTTGCACAGCCACTCTGACATCCCTAGTACCACAGTGATCCCTCACTCACCTGTGTCGCAATAATAACTGGTTTGCCATTACACACACATTTCCCGACCATCATCTTCTGAGCAAGGAATACTTTTTCCGTCGGAATCTCAATGCCAAGATCACCACGAGCAACCATCACGCCATCAGCTACCTTGACAATGTCGTCAAAGTTCTTCACTCCCTCGTGGTTTTCTATCTTGGCGATAATATAAATACTCTTTCCTTTGGGGCCCATTAAGGCACGAATCATTCGGACGTCGCTCGCCTTGCGGATGAACGACGCAAAAATCATGTCCACCTAACAAGGTAAGAAATTGTTTAACCATAAGACGAAGTTCCTTGTCAGATGGTATGTAATTCTTTGTTTTGTCAATGCTGTGATACAAGCTCCCAAGTTGTCCGACAGTTAAAAAAGAACAGCGTTAAAGAAAGTTCTGTGATGGAATAAGTACCACAGTTAAAATGAACTTCAAGTAAACGACAACTTTGTTAATTGTATACATGTTTAGGTAAGACTTATGCCATCTCCATAATCACTTGTACTGAAGATGGCATAAGTCTTGCCGAAACATGTATACAATTAAAAAAGTTCTCGTTTACTTGAAGTTCGAAGTTCAGTGAACAAGAACTTCGTAACGAAAAATTCTGACAACGTTTGTGAGAAACGTTTGTGTTGGAAAGAATGAACAAATTGAAGAAAATACGTTCGTGAGTGCATTATGGGAACCTAAGAGCCGTAATGTAAATGAACGGGTCTCGCTCTTCAATCAACCAAATTTAAAACCTCAGTAACAACAAACTTATACATGATATGGATGACATCATACTAGATCTACTCACGTTAAGCGAATATAATTACACGATAATTATTTAACAATTATTCGCCAAAGGCGAAGTTAATATTGGATTATTTAATAATATCCACTGAGCCTGAGGCAAATAACTGTTTTAGTAGAATAACACAGGTGATTATTTGAAAGAAAGTAGTGGACTAGCACTTTTAAAATCTGCTCGGTAACATTTCCAAAGGTAGCCGCCATCTTGGTTCTGAGCTTTCACTGTTATATTCACCTATAGGTGATTATTGAGATTTATGACGTAAATTTCTGGCCAATCGCCTCGCGGGGTTTTCGATAATCACCTGTGTAATTATACTAAATTCGATTAACAGAATAATTATATTCGCTTAACGTCAGTTATGTAAATAGATCTCGTATGATGTCATCCATATTGTATATAAGTTATTTGTTACTAGTGTGTTAGTTCATAGGTCTGATGACGTTCTTGGAATAAAGACGAAATATCTCCAGTAAACGTAGTCATCTTGTTTTTTTATCCGAATTATGGATTTTACGAGATGTTTGTTTTTCGGATTATGTCTTGTTTAATATTTCTGTCAATTGTCGGTTGGTCATGGTTTCTAGAACCTCAGTACTTATTTGATAAACAACAACATCATGATACATGTCTTGTACGCGTTTTTATTCACTCGCTTTGACGTTTTCATTTTTACGGCTATTATTCAAGCGTAGGAGCGAAAACTCGCCCTTACCTCTGGTTCGTTTTTAATACATCACAACTCGTGAATAAAAATTGGACGCACGCATTTAACATAAAGATACTTGTACATCTCCATTATACATACATCTGAGCAAACTTACTCCGTTCTCAACTCCAAACAAGATATCCGCTTTATCCTTCTCAGACACCGCAGGCAAATCCACGATAGCCTCAGGTAAATTTACCCCCTTCTTACTCCCCAGTTTCCCGGAATTTTCCACCACTGTAATCACGTGATCGTCTCCTATCTCTTTCACCCGCAGACCAATGAGGCCGTCGTCAATGAACACCTTGCTTCCTTGACTAACTGTCTTACAAAGATTAGCGTAGTCCACATATACCATAGTGTTATCGCCTTGTTCATAGTGTTCCTTTCTCAGTGACAGTTTAAATATTTGACCTTCAACCAGGTCTATTTCGCCTGTTGGGCCCTGAAAACAAGACAAAATACAAGTAAACTACCGGGTTGTTGAAATACAGACCCTCGTTTCGTGGAGCATTCCTCGGATCTGGTTAAGTTTACGGCCACACCATTCATTCTTCATCATTTATAAACCCCGAAAGTGTGTATAAACCCAAGGGTTAGGTTTGGGTTTGGGTAGGAATAGCGTTAGGGTTAGCGTAAGGGAAGAAGCAAACTCCGAATAATAATGCCATCTTGATAACTCAAGATATGAGTTAAAATCAAAAGAACTACAATGTACTTGTCATATTTCGTCTTTATTTCAAAGATAAATCAAAGATATATCACAATTTTACTGTAATTCTCTTGATTATAACTCATATCTTGAGTTATCAAATGGCATTATTGTTCGGAGTTTGTTTCTCCCTATATTTGCTAAAGTTGTCGGCTGATTCTGGATTTAGAGTAAGGATTTGCGCACATTTTTGGCGTTTTCAAAGAACGAAGAATAAATGGGATCGCGTACACTTAAAATAATCCCATTTTTCAATTATTGGCTCTGTAGACGAGAATGTGTTTGTGTATTATCCAGTCTGAAGAATTTAAGCTACTCAAAGTCCTTTTCCCATTCCTAATCACTATAAATCCAGAAATTAATGTTAAAAACTAATTACTATACTAACAGACTTTAATAGACCAGTTGTTATTTCTGGTCCTTTTTAATTACTATACTAACAGACTTTAATAGACCAGTTGTTATTTCTGGTCCTCTCTAATTACTATACTTACAGACTTTAATAGACCAGTTGTTATTTCTGGTCCTCTCTAGTTACTATATCTACAGACTTTAATAGACCAGTTGTTATTTCAGGTCCTCTCTAATTACTTTACTTACAGACTTTAATAGACCAGTTGTTATTTCAGGTCCTCTCTAGTTACTATATCTACAGACTTTAATAGACCAGTTGTTATTTCAGGTCCTCTCTAATTACTATACTTACAGACTTTAAAAGACCAGTTCTTATTTCAGGTCACCTCTAATTGTTATACTTACAGACTTCAATAGACCAGTTCTTATTTCAGGTCCTTTGGTGTCAAGAGCTATTGCTATGGGATGAGGATATTCATGTTTAGCAGCTTCACGTACATTGTTTATTGTTCCCTGATGGTACTGTTGAAAAAAATGCCAAACAAAGCTGTTAACCTCTACTACAGCCTGAGAGAAAAGAAGAGTTAAGTCTGGTTTAGAAAAGACTTTAACCAAATTATATTCCCTTGAGGTGCCTGAAATGCACCAGAATGAAAACATAGGTGCAAATATAATCACTGGAGGGTCTGGGTGGGGTCATATTATTTATGTTTCCCCTCTAAACTGGCAATAAAAAAGGTAGAAAAGCCATATTTTCATTTTTGATAATGACCAATTAAAAATAGTATCAGCTACATATAAACTATTCCCTGGGCTCTTAATAGATAGCATGTTTGGAAAGCCAAAAGGATGTAGGAACTTTTGAAACTTAAAAGAGGAGATTATTTTCAGGAGTTCCCTCATCCTGTTGGCTTTTCAACCATGTCATTCATTGCTGCCTATCCAGTATTCTACATTTTTATCATAGGCTTGGTTGTGGGTAGTTTATTTTCTGTTTACACCAAGTGTTGCTCTGTGTTTCATTGATACAGTAACATATTCAATAATTTCTTTTATAATTCCCACAACTCCTTCAAGAATAAATTCAATTATTCACCGTGAGCCTCTATAAATACAAACCAAACCAAACCATTATTCTGATTATACAAACTGGTGTGAAATTATTATAACGAAATAGACAGTTTGCTGCAGCCTAATCAGGACACAAGAAACTCTAATAATCTCAGTCATGGGTAGATGAACGGTCTTCAAGCTCGATACTCAGAAAATGATTTCTGAGCCCCAGACGGGGATCAAACCTGCAACCTTCTGATGACCAGTAAGATGCTCTAACCATTGAGCTACCAAGACTCAGATGGTGAGCTAGGGTGCAAGTTCAATATATATGTGTGACCTAAGCGAAAGCCACTATATATTAATAAACTATATATTAATAAGCTATATATTAATAAACTATATATTAATAAACTAGATATTAATAAACTGCATCAATTGTTATTAATATATAGTAGCTTCTGCTTAGGTCACACATACATATCGAACTTGCACCCTAGCTCATCATCTGAGTCTTGGCAGCTCAATGGTTAGAGCATCTAACTGGTCATCAGAACATTGCAGGTTCGATCCCCATCTGGAGCTCAGAAATCATTTTCTGAGTATCGAGCTTGAAGATCATTCATCTACCTTAATATATCCAAGCTCTCATGTTTCTCAAACTGAATCTCAGTCATATTTCACCAACAGCATATAACAACTGGTAGTGTGGCTAATAATAAAATCCATGAACATGCAATAAAGGAGGGTCAAATTCCTTATCTCAAAGAAAATAATGGAGTAAGTGAGCCAGGTCAGTCAGTGCACCCTAAGTAGCTGGTGTGATAACTGCAAACACCCCCTATAATTTACTCACCTCATGAGTTCCATGAGAGAAATTTAACCTAGCAATGTTCATACCAGCCCCAATCAACTGCTTCAAGGTTTCAACATCACGACTTGCAGGACCTAAGGGAATGAAAATAACAACTGGGTATCATACCTTAACCCTTTAGTTCCCAAATGTACATAATTGTCTGTACAATTTAATGTAAGTAAACTAGGTAAGGTGAATAACAGATTTCAAAAGATTTTCAATAGGATGCAAAACTGATTGAATAAAATTTGTTCAGAAAAATCTGGGATCTAAAGGGTTAAGGACATGAACTGTGTGAACATGAGGACATGAACTGTGTAAACTTGAGGACATGAACTGTGTAAACTTGAGGACATGAACTGTGTAAACTTGAGGACATGAACTGTGTAAACTTGAGGACATGAACTGTGTAAATTTGAGGACATCAACTATCCTCAGGGCTTGTTAGGGATAAATATGCTCCATTCTTCAATGCTGACTACTATACACATCCATATATCTACAGTACATATCCATCACAAGAACCATATGTCCATGTGACAGATGACATTATGTCCTCTTATAACTCATTAAAGGACAAAGGTAGCATTCAGTATTTTACCCTGGATAACACCAAACAATTTCACTCATCACAGAGATGAGCCCTGGCCATTAAAAGGTTAAGCCTGCTTCCATTAATTAGTATCCTCACTTGTCCCCAGGGTCTTCAAGAAATGTCATTTGGGATAACACTCTGAATTTTTCATTGCATCCAAGATGATGGACCACCCTGTGGCCACAATGTTGTGGCCAAGAGAATGCATGTACCTCTCAAATTTCACTGAACTGATAATTAAAATTTCTTGCCTGAGATATTACATAAAAAATCTCAGATTGCCTTGAGTCAGTATCTGGGACTTACATTCAAAATTTAACCAGTAGGTTCACTATTTGGGCCAAAATTTGGTCTGGCCACACTACTGGTGACCTACGTGATTATGATGAATAAAATTTTGCATTATGCATACATATATATTATTTTTAATATAGTCTGTCAAAGTAATATTCTGTTTATAGTTGCTTAATTATCCAATAATTAACCAACTAAGAAGCTATGCAATATATATATGGCAAATCATCAGCCATATGCCATTGCTTTTTAGTTAAGAGATTTAGAAATTCATTCCAGCTAATGCTTGACAGTTTTATTGAGCACAATGAACACCTGTCCCTTGATGGGTTAAGCCTTTGAAGCCTGCTGGGGTTTCCACTTTGATGAGTAAAATTGTTTGATGTAAGCCAGAGTAAAATTGTCTGGCATTAGGCAGAGTAAAATTAATAAAGACAACAATTGCTGTCTTTAGGCATCAAAGTGTTAAATTGCCTAGTTCACAGTTTTTATCCATGATGTACTCACAACAAAGCTTCATGAAAACTTACAAAGCTGTCAAACAAGTGTTAACAAACTAAGAAAATTTGTCAAGTTCATATTCTCAAAAAATTATATCTATGAGAATTTCAGCTCAACAAACATCTATCATGTCTCCATGTTTTTTCTCTTGGACAAAACACGTATTGACTAGGAATACTATAATACCAGGAAAACGACAAATTTTTTCAAAGTAGACATGTTTCAGCAAACTTATGCCATCTTCAGTACAATATAAAACTAACAGACTATTTACAGGCTTATATGCAATTATGATATGCTAATTAAAACACCAGAGATGTGATTCATCTAATGAATTACTCAAATGAGAGAAGTACTGAGAGATATGTTAATTGTGAAACAGGAACTATATTTACGTGATAAATGGACAACTGATATGGTGTAAGAGAAGAATTGGTAGTGTGAAAATTATAAACTGAAAATTGTGTTAAAATGATGAACTTGGACATTAAGTTCAGGATTAACCTAGTCTATGTGTAGAGCTTCTTTTATTTTAAGTGAGGATGTAGAGTTGGCAGAGTCTAAGATTTTAAGACAAGGTTGCGAGTATTGATTTTTACAAGAAGGTGATTTCAGAAAGTGTTTATAGATGTGAGAGTTTTTGTTTGTAGAGATGTGTTCCTTGGATCCTAGTGGATAAGTGATGAGATGTCTCGCCAATATAGTGGGAATTACATCTGGCACAAGTGAATTGATAGTTCCTGTTTCACAATTAACATATTTCACAGTAGTTCTCACATTTAAGTAATTCATCAGATGAATCACATCTCTGGTATTTTAATCAGCATATTTGCAATCACATATAAGCCTGTAAATAGTCCGTTAGTTTTATATTAGAGAAAGCAAATTCCGAAAAAGAAAGCCATCTTTTAACTTAAGATTTAAGTTAATGAAAGATGAAACTGTGAAATAGTGATATTTCGATTTTATTGCAAAATCATCTTCAGACTAAGTCACTTAGTCTTAAGTTAAAAGATGGCTTTCTTTTTCGGAATTTGCTTTCTCTTATATTTTTTGAAGTTGTAGGCTGGTCAAGGTTTTTGGATGAGTTTTATATTGTACTAAAGATGGCATAAGTTTGCCGAAACATGTTTACTTTGAAAAAATTTGTCGTTTTCCTCAAGTGTTTAATACTATAATAATTATAACTTACCAATGGTACAGATAATACTAGTATGCCTTATTGCCCCTGGGTTAATATCAATATTTAATCCAGACATGTACTCGAGATATGTGGTGCTATGATCTGTTTGCCACTGCTGGGTTCTCACATCAACATCCATTAAGTATTCTGACCTTCTTCTTTGGGATGACATGATTTATTTATGTGATTTAGGAAAGCCTATAAAACAAAAATTGACAGGAAGAAATGGTTAGGTCAGAGTTTTATTTTCATTGGGATTGGGGTGGTCCATTATCTAGTATTGGTATACAAAAAAATCATACAAAGGTCAGTGTGACCTTGGGCAGACTACACACCAATGTCTGGAACAGAAGAGGCATTAGTCTGCAGACCAAGATGAAGGTGTACAGGGCAGTAGCGTTTCCCACACTGCCATATGCCTGTGAGATGTGGACACAGTGCTGCTTAGAGCTGCTGCAGGCCTTGGGGGTAAGGGTACAGAAGTCAGTAGACCCCCTCCAGTTTAAAATTAATTTCATTAAACTTTTAACTATTGTGCAAAGTTTGGAAATTTTCATGACAACTAACTCACAGCATTGTACTAATGTCTTGCAATGTGAACTTCAGAAATGAACAACACAGTAAGGCAATTCTAAATTCAAATCAATAAATACAAGTAACATGAAGTTCAAAATTTTATAGCAGGTTTTCAAATGTTCCCTTATATCTAATTAATTCAGTATTCCATGCATGATGAATCCAAACTGTCTGTACTCTAAAGTGTTACTTTAATTATATCAAACCACATATACATGTACTGATCCATGTCATATAAGTGAATAACTTCATGTAATACAAAGTCATTCACCTTTTCATGTCAGGAACATGGATAATTGCCAAATTGGAATGCAATTCATTCCGGGCTCCCTTATTTCATCTCGACCCAAGGTCAATTTGACCCCACTATCCCTCCCTCTTGGTGGTACTGCATGGACAATGTATAAACAACATGTAAAGAAGCTGAACCACTTCCACACGACATGCCTCAGGAAGATTTTTAATATCAGGTGGCAAGGAAAGATCCTTGATGTTGAGGTACTTGCTTGAGCCGATCTGCCTTGCATCTACACCAAGCTGATACAGTCCCAGCTGTGGTGAGCAAGACATGTAGTTCACATGTCATACCATTGGCTACAGAAAAGACTCTTATATGACGAGCTATAGCATGGCAAGCTGTTCCATGAAGGACAAAAGAAATGCTTTAAAATTACCCTGAAGAACTCCTCCAAAGCTTTTGACATCAATACTGACTCCTGGGAGCAGACAGCCATGAATCGAGCTAAGTGGTGCCCTTCTATGTATAAAGGCACCAAGATGTGTGAGACCAACAGGACTGTCCCTGCAGAACAAGGGAGGCAAGCCAGGAAAGCAAGGGCCAATAACCCTCCAGTGGCCTTCATGATCCCTTGTCTCCAGTGCCCTTGTACATTTCGTGCCCAATCAGCCTCATTGGCCATCTGTGCATCCATAGATGGAAACCCCCACCCAAATATCTCCTGGATGGTTAGAGTGGTCGTTGCCACAATCAATGAACAACACACACACTGATATTATTGGAATACTGTTGACATACTGGGATGCATATTTGACACAAAGAAATCTTGCAGGATGCCCTTTTTTTTGCTATGCTGCATTCCTGAGATCTACAGAAATTCATAGTTCATCTATGTGGTACATGACTTTTTTCTGGTACCTGTATGATTTCTACTTTATAAGACTTTCACCCTGATACAAACACTTATAGTTTACTTTGATCTGCTGAAAACCACCCAAGCAAACCTTTAAAAAAATAGCTCTTCTTTTCCCAAGACTTGATTTTCTTCTCTGTGTGATTATAAAAACAATATAAACTGCAATAATCAGCAGGGACCCTTGAAAAGTGAAATGGACCTCCAGTTTGTTGAAAATGGAATTCCTGATGACCTATAGCTTTCAAAACCAGCTGGGCTAGACTACAGTTTGGCATACACCAGTGTGTTATGAACTGGTTAACTTAGGACTAGGGTCTGTGTTAGAGTTAGTGAGCCAGTGTTACTGTCACTATCACAATGGTGTATACTAAACTGCAGTTGTACCAACAGCAGAAACTCTGAGAACATCTCCACCAAACTTCTTGTAACATGAAAGTAATGTCTACATTTAAATGCTGTTTTCTGATGGATAAGGAAATTTGATCTAGTCTTGATCACCTAAATAAATTTGACCCACTTCTCTAACCAATGCCAAATCCCAAAAATCTAACCTCCAGAATTTGTCCACATTTACTCAGTGTGCATTTTTCCATGTTCGTAATTCCATATCTGCCATTTCAAGAGATTTGCCATCATGCGGGGAAGTTCAGGGATAGAATTACATGCAAAACTGACAGAACTTCCGCTAAACAAAAGATTTGTTCAGCAGGAGTGCCGGTCAAACGGCGTTCAACACAAAGATGTCAAAGCATTTACCAGTGAGAGATCATTAAACAACTACGTTGTTGGTATCACTAGGTTGCACTCTTCTCCTCAAAATGCTTTCCAATAATCTTGTCATAAACTGAGTAAAAAGAACTTCGGCTATTTGTCTTCCACAATTCGTTCTTGAAATTTTGCTAGTGGTACAAGACGAAAACGCTAGAAGTACGAGGTAATTTCTGAGTTCTGAGTTCTGGTTCGGGGTTGAAACTCTGACATATTCATGTATACTTTAACCAAGGGCTTTATGAAGACACGCTCGAAAACAATAGATATCAACATTTAAACCTTGTACCATCCAATACCGGATATGTACAAATTTGCGTACATTCTCTGAGGTGATAATTTCAGTAAAGCAATATGAACTGCCTGGCACTTAAACTCGAGCAAGTGTACCCCATATTACACACCAAACGCCATTGTAGTTCAGAAAACCGAATCACAATGCACGATTTATACATGAATAAAAGAATTGTGAACTGCTTCCGCAATTAACACTAACGAGGAGACAAGAGTGAATGATAATAAAAGGCAAAGATCGCAGAATAGACGTTCCCAGACACCATAACCGAACAAATGCCCACACCGGCAAACGTCTGTACTGTCTCATTGCTTCCACTACAGTAATTACAGAAATATCAACATATCAAGCACTTACCTTTATGGACGTACGTGCAATAAAAGTGAAAAAATATCTCAAAAATAACTTGATTTCCAGCCCCTCGACTTCGCAAGTCTTCATATATTAATTTTAAACTCCTTAACTCAAGAACCACCGGGCCTCCGGTCTCCGAGATCAATTCAGTGGCTCAGCCGGCCAATCAACGTCGAGGAAGTTTTCCCGAAGGCGTGCCGTCCATGTGCACTGCGCGTGCAAGTTTTGCTACGGTAACTCTTCGGAAACACGGAAGTTTAATTCCTATAGAAAACAAATTCCTATAGAAAACAAATTCCTATAGAAAACAAATAAATAAGTAAAACACTTTTTTATTACAATTATTGTTATTTTCAGGTTTCCTATATCCACAGCTCAATTTTTTTCGACAGCTGCATTCTTATTTCCTCATGTTTCTTTACTTTCTACGGAAGCGTCAAATTTCACGAAAACACTGATTCCAGGAGCAAATCTTGTAATTTTTCCTATCCCCAGTCCTCCTTAGCGATGACGCCGCTGGGAGAAAAGCGGGCATTTCGCGCCCAGAGACTTTTTTTGTCCATGGCTGGCTATTTTACCCCTCAAATCGCAATAAATTGTAAATTAGCACATCTTACCCGGTATTTATACGTAAAAAAATACATTTTGAATGTGAAGTGAGGGTATTTCTATCACTTCTTTTTGGAACGGGGCGTTGGTGGACAGAATTCTTTGGAGGGGTGCACCTGGCACCGAATCCTTACCGAAAGCCACATGAAAGGTTCGAAAGAGGTTATAAATACTGCTCGTAAACCAACTATTCTATATGAAAAACTATCGAAACGAGCAACTATTTTAAGATGGCTAAGTGCTCAGCTGCTTTTATGCCAAAGGGAAATCATAGTCTTCTGAAATTAGCACGGGTAAGGCGCCTCATCTTTAACTGTTGAAACTAGCGAACATCGTTTCCCTGGAATTATTTCCTCACATGGCTAAACCAAGAAACATTTCATGAGAAAGATTCACCTGTGGTGTAAATTAGCGCACACAACGAAGTCCGAAGAAATCAGGCAACATTGTTTTTAAGGTGCGCAAGCGAAGAAACAATGTTTCCGAAACAAAAATCGAGGCGGGAAAGGAAAAAAATGTTTCTGGATTCTCCGAGAAACACTTTTTGGTTCCTAGAAGGCGAATTTAGCTTTCGCAACGTGTTCACGGGTAGGCAAACGGTGAATGATTTGAGGAAGCATAGAAAACCTCAAATGTTTCCGCAACAGGACGTCCTCATTTGCCCACGAAGTTAGGCTCCATTTAGATACATCAGTTTGACATCCCCACCCGCACCGCAGTTTGGTCTCACCTAAACTCTTTTTTATGAAAACTTTAATGGCGGCGTATTTCCATCCGAATGGTAGAGCTAATGCACAATTTAATCATGTAGCGAAGGATCACATTTCTCCTATTCACGATAGGTGGTGTTTTGCGCACAAAAGGCCGTGCTGGTTCAGTCGCGGCAGCATAAGAAGGGGAAAATACGCCCCCCTCTCTATAGAATCACTGATTCTGTACAAATATTACACAAACTGAGACGTGATTGTTTGGCACTATATATCTGATACCATAATTACGAAAGTAGTACCGCACGATACAAATAGCTCATATTAAACAATTAAATACAAAACAAGAGCTTATTTAGGGTTACAATATAAATAAGTTTGCTCGTGGTGATAAATAAATGACTTCCATTGTACATAGTAACTGTTATACTAGATGCATCCTCTCACAAAATGCGAATGTCCATTGAAAACATGGATACAAAGTTGTGGAGTATGAAAACTACTTTAGCGAGTTTCAATAAACTGTTTAACGTAAGAAAGGTTGACATTGCCATTTCAGTCTTTCTGTTGCGATTACTGTGGTGTTGGAGCACTTGCACCGATTCTTTTGCTAAGATCTAAACGAAATTATATCACATTACTGTTGTGAAACTGCACCTTAGTGTAATAATTTACTTTCCGTTCCAGCTGTGCATAGATTTTATGCTTAAAATTACTCAGAGTCCCAGATGACAGTCGAGCCCGTAACCACGTAAATGCGAGCCGGACACTCTGCCCAGTCTGGCAAGCTACCTGTCCACTCACTAACCAACGCTAGTAGTTGCTTTACTGACTATCTATCGACCAGCAAGCCTACCTACTCATCCACACACCTACCCAGCGAACTACTTACCCACCAGCCTGTCCACCGGCTTATCCTAAAACTACTCCACTTAACCACCAACCACCCCATTTACTAAAGCAAATGTACCTACCTACCTACCTAACTACCTTTCCTCAAAACTACCTGTCCACCCACCTACACAGGCACAAACCTACTTTTCTACCTACCCACCAACATAACTTAGTACCTATCCACCAACCTATTGACATACCTACCCACCCACCTACCCACCCATTCACCAACCTACCTACCCAGCTGCCCACCCAGCCATATACCCATCCACCAACCAACCATTGTATCTCCAAACCACTCAGGGAACTCACAGAATCAAAGGTGAAGTTCAGTACCTTTATAATTTATCTGGGTTATCATTCGGTCAATGCCACACTGTCCTAGAAGCTGTTGAACTAGAACAAGAAAGAAACACAACTCAATTACAAGGAAATAATTTTCAGCCAACTGACACATTTTAACTCTTTCACCCCCTAATTTTTCGAAAAGAAACTCTAAATGATTCAATCTATTAAAAATTCTTTTGAAAATCTACTGAATTAAAGAGTTGCTCATGAATCCAACTGGCATACATAAATCAGTCCTACATGCATGGTTGGGGGTTAAAGGCTTTAGGTAGTGTCAACTATTTCACGGAGGGCTGGTATTCAAGCAGACTTGAAATGTTCCTTCATTTCCACCCCTGAAAGAGACCCATACCTCTTGTTTTTACTTGCTGCTTATCCTGGGTACCATTGTTTGAATAGTGGCACCATTATTACTCTCCAAGCTCTCACAATTGTAAAACATTAATGGACAGTATTTATAAAGTACATGCTACTGTACATTACAAAGGATCTGTGCCAAGATACAAACCTTCTGCTCTGGTCATTCCTTCACCTCCCCTCATTAGTAGATGTTCCAGGTCCCCACGACTGATATAACCTTTCTTGGACTTGTCTGACAGAATAAATGCACCAAGAACTTCCTTTTCAATGTTCACACTCTTTGCCTTCTGTCCAGCCAGCATCTTCAGGAATTCAGGAAAAGTGACTGTTTGCTTCCCTAAATAATTTTGCAAGAGTAAGATAAATATTAATTTCACTTCACATCTACAATCCTTTTCATATGCTGGAGGCTAAAATCAGTGGATACAGCCCATTCAAAATCATTGGATTGTGATTTCATTTCATAGCTTTTTATTTATCAGTCCTGCTAAGAGACTAACATGTTATAGCAATGGAATACATGTATTATATAGAAATATTGCCAAATAATCAATCTAGCTACCTGTCAAGAGGAAGTATGAGTTTTCTTTCAGTATTGGAATGGTCAGAATGGAAGCAATAAAAGGAATCACAGCCATACTATTTTTAATGGAAGAGTGGTGTAAAAGATGCAGGATGGATAGATTTGTGCTTGTAATTGAACATTAGTCCTTGTTGAAACATACAGCACACAGTAAAACAATTACATTACCAGGACATAACACCTTACTACTTTATATGGAGTGACATCACAAGTTGCAAGCAGATTAACATCTTGCAACAGAACATCATTAAGCATACTGTAATGCAATACCTTGCAATGCAACATCATAGAAAATCTCAAATTTCATATTAAGATCTCACAACAAAACATCAAATGATTACAAAACATTGATATGTTCACACAACATCAAACAAGGCGAGGTGATGTTCTAAGGTCAAACACATGCTTGTTTGATGCACAACATAACGTAATTCTCCAGAAGTAATGCAGTATTTCACAAACTAATACAAAACTTTAAGTGTTAATTGACAACTTAGACTTGTGCAAGGGTGTTTACAACAGCTCAACTTGATAAGGCAAAGATCACTATGTATGGAAAACACCTCACTCAGTTATCTGCTGTCTCTGTGTCATGGCTAAACATTAGTCCAGCAAACCTTATGCACATAGTTATGTGAATATTTGGGTTTTTACACTTGAAATCTCAGCAATATAATCTAGAATTTGACATACCATGTTCCTTCATCATTTTCTGAATTTCAATATGAGTAACACAATGTCCCAGAGCACGCATTATTTTAGTCAGCTCTTCCTTTTCCACTTTTCCATCGCGGTCCCTATCGTAAAGGTTAAAGCAATCTTTGAACACTGAAAATAAAAAAAAGCTGCATGAGTTACATCTGAATAAAGGATGTTTCTGGAGTTTCCTGACCACTAAGGACCATTAGGTTCATATAACTGTTCCTAAGCAGGAAAACTGAGAATATACCACAATAAGCACTTTGGTTAGGAATGAGTATGTTTGTGGTGAATGTTCAGTGGTGTAACACCTGTGCACTCTCACCCAGTGGAGTGGAGAAGCCCCTTTAAGTCATGAGCCCCATAGACACATCTTGGTTGAAAATCCATTTATAAGACCCTCTGGGTTGGAGAAACCTCTAGGAGCCCCACTTTAAGCCATTCAAAATATATTTTACTTGATCATACCCTCATGTACTAGATTTATACTCTCAGGGTATAATGATAAATACTTTTCATGTTTAAAAGAATTAAATGATTTTAATCTTGAACTCTTTCTGTTCTAAAAGTTTGGTTGTAGAAAAAAAGTTTATTTGCAGAATTAACTAAACAGTGACTGTTTCTTATGACAAGAAACAAACAGGCATTGTCATAATCCTATGTTTTACTACATTATTTGGTTTACCAAATATTTTAATAATGGATAGAAAGTATTAAACTCTCTCAAGGTTCATATTATGTTATATGATGGGAGGCCTCTGGCTCCCATGTCAGTCCACTGTGAATGTTGTATGTAAACCTTGTGCATGTGGAAATGTGGTGTTATGACAGACAATACGCGGATGATTGTCAAGCTTATTAAGTCAGGAAAACAGTATTAATTACTATTTCAATCCACTAACATACAATTAATGTCGTGGTTTAAATCAATCATTTAAATCAATCTTAGGTTTAAAGAGTTGTTAAGATTTCCTTTCTGCTGAGTAATATAAGATTTCCTTTCCACTGATATTGTTCTGACAGGATTTGGCAACAACAATACACAATAATGTAAGCTTAAAAAAGGATGCGTAAATCTAACTGAAGTGGACAAATTATCTGTGGTCGGCTTTTTGTGGTCCTATCAGAAGGTTAAATGAAGGCTTCGTGGAACTGGGTTTTTCTAACGTGTCTCGTTAACCTGTTTCATCACAGCCACAGGAAATACATGAACATTCCTGAGAACGATCTAATATGTACAGCATTAAATTGTATCACTAAAATTTATAGAATCTGATGTGAACGTTGTGTGATTATGGAATACTAGGCTCACTTTTTAAGTTACGCTAAACTATTGAGATGAACTTCTTTACTTTTTATCGTATTTCTTAAGTTACAAAGAAATCTCGAAAATATATTGTAGAGTAAATAGTTGCAAGTATGTCCCAATCTTTCAAAATGTTATAAAGAATTAATATCCCATTGCTAATTAAATAACTTTGAGAAACTGAGTTTAGCACTTAACATTCTATTCACATAGCAGAAAAACTCTTTGCTGAGCCACTTATAGAGTTAAAACGCTCTGCAAGCAAAATAGCTTCCAAACTTGTTCAATTTTAAGTGACACTGATACTGATATAGTTAACATCAAACATACCGTCTATTTCATATTGGGTAAATCTCTCAGCCTGAAATCAAACCATTCATAATTTAACACGGCTCAGAATATCTGCGAACAAACTAGACATTAAAAAATACCTCCTCGAAGTTAATAACGAAATCAAACGTACCATTTCGAAAGAAATCAAGGAACATTCAAAATCAAGTTTTACTTGGTAAATATTGACTCTACCGTTCTCCACCCGGTTTCGTATCGTGCCCACGCGCGTATCACGCGTGGTACACGAGAAACAATCAGCTCTCGTGTTCAAAGAAATTTCGTGGAAACTGCGTAACTTTAGAGAATTCTAGGAACAATCTGAAGAAATCTCCAAGTTTAAGGAATTTGTTATGAATTTATTGAACTTGCAACGAATGCTATAGAAGAGGTCATGTGGAGCTTCAAGATTTACGGCATTAGAAGTGACAGGAAATGTGAGAAATTTTGAAGAGATTAAAAGAATTTGCTAGACTTATCAAGGAATTTCTAAATTTTGGATGACTCAACGATTATGAGGTTTCGCTGGGTGTTAAAAGAGCGTTCTAATTGCTCACAATAAGCGTCATTGAAAAAAAAGTTCAACACAGTAGGTTTCAAAGAAAAAATCTATGATAAACAGAGACGCAGCCAGCATTGTGAAAGTTAAGGAGCCGAGAGTAACAATGGTGTTGTGGAAGGGATTGGGTTCCTACCGCGATTTCTCGTCCTCCAGAATTTAACTTCCACAAGTTTTTCTATTGAAAAAATAGAAAATTGCTTGCGTGTCTCTGTGCTGTGATTGAAACATGAGTGATGTTATTTCAATCAGAATAATGCTAGGTGAAACTACTTTTCTACACGATTTTACTATTCTGTCTTCTTTGACCTCTTCGTCCAACTCTGTCTCTATCTTCTAGTCAGAGTTAGTCTTTTAATTCGTAAATTTAACCTATCCTTCAGTGAGAACACAGGTTCCTTTCCTCTTGTTCTCTTTTAAACTTACATCTATCCATCTTACCCAGTTACCCTCATCTTTCAGTCTTATTCAGTCCCTAAAAATATCACGTCTTTCCTCCAACTTTCTTTTGTCTTTACTTCCCGTTTCCTCCCTCACGCCAACATCTTGTAAATATCACACAACACCAACCGTTGTAATCCTACATAACGTAAACATTTTCATTCATTCCGTGATGTTGTTGCGCGACGCAAAGAAACGTTAGAAATGATAAAATTTAAGCTTTTATAAAAATGCTTATAATTCGTGTGTTTTGCTGGGTTCTTCATCACACACTTAAGATTCCCGTCAGAGAAAGTCTTCATATCCGCAAACTCACTCTATCGCTCAATGCCACCATGGGCTCTTTTCCACTTTCTTTATTTTAAGACCTTTCGTTTCTTAACATTTCCACTCCATCTCAGTCTGCTGTTTCCTTTTGTCTTTCCCACCTCCATTCTTACGCCAATATCTAGATCGTTAATACATATCATGTAACATAACCACTGTAATATTTTTCACCTTGTAATATAAGTTATTCATTCTCTGAGGATGTTGCGTGCAACAACCAAAGGTTAGAATTATACTATAAACCTTTAAATATGCCTATTTTGCGTGTTTTTTGCTGGGCTTTATTATTTCTTCTTCGTTTAAGATTCCCGCCTGGAACTTCAGCAGCTGTAAAATTCTCAAGTATTCCTCCTGAGACCACCTCTGGAGAATGTTTTCAACATTGCATCTTATCTTAAACTTTAATTCCTGACTTTGCGCGTGACGAACGAGATTAATGTGAGTTATGCTGCAAACAGCCCAAAAATATAACTGAATAATGAAAAACGGCGTTCTCTGATCAAAATGTTTTACTTCAAGTTTTCGGCCACCAGCCTGTTGCCTTCGACGAGAAATTATGAATGAAAAACCGGTGTGTCTTTCTAATTCTGTGGTGTCCTTTGTCAATTATGCGACTGTTTTCAAAATCTATTACGTGTCCGTGTTTCAAAGAATGGTTCGCGATGTTTGAACCCTGTGCATAATTTTTAACGTTTCTAATGTGCTCTTTCTTCCTCGTTTCAAACGATCGTCCTGTGAAGGTTTCTTAGTGACGTTGATGTCATGTTTACCGTTTGCATAGGGTTCGTTGTAGTTTCTCGGTAAGACCCCTAATGTATGGTAGAACAGTGTAATCGTGTGGACCAGGAGACTCGATTTGTTCCAAGAACATCCCGACTAACTCTTCTGGTGATGGCGTCGTTACTGTAGAGTTTATGGCACGTTTGATTGTGGAAATAAATCTGTTGGGATAGCCATTGAATTTAAGGGCATTCGTTGTCTAGTCGAGCTCTTGTGTCTTCCGTTCTCCTGTACTGGGGAGCGTCATTGCTCTGTGGATCAACGTCCGTGCAGTGCTAGTTTTGTGTCTCTTGTCATCTCTTGGACTTAAAATCCAAGTATCGATCGATGTGGGTCGGCTTTCTGTAGGCGTGAAGTCAAAGCGTCAAGAAATGCTAGTGTTCGTTATTTTCGTGCTCAATAGTAAAAGATATACTTGGGTCGATGGAGTTGAGCGTACTGTGGAACTCTGTAACAGCGTTCGTTTTGATTATGCAGTATCCATCATCAATGTATCGTTTCCATACCTTCAGTTTGACAGTGGAGGTGTGGATGGCGCGTTCTTCAATGTCTTCCATGAATAAATTTGCTACCAATTCCGCTGACAGAGATTCCCATTGCACATCCTTGTGTTTGTTTGTACGTGACCCCGTCGTAGATGAAGTAGTTGTTGGAGAGAACAAAGTCTAAAAGGGAGATGATGTCGTCAATGTCGAAGTTTGTTCGTGATTGTAAAATGTCATCTCTTTCTAATTTCCGGCGAATGTAGCTGCAGGCTTTCTTTGCTGGAATGGCTGTAAAGAGGGAAACTACGTCAAAAGATACCATTGTTTCATCATCTTCAACAGTTGTATCTGATATTTCTCTCGCAAACTGTTTTCAGTTTTTTAAACGGATGACGCAAACCGTTTAAACGGTTCTGTGGAACGCCATGTGTCCAAAAATTAGTTAACGTAAATTATATGATATAACGACTTAAAATGTCATTATTTACAAACAAGAAAAAAAGAAAGTTTACTTTATATCAGACCATGAGTTGTTCGTTATGAAATGATTTTATATAATGTAGATAAGTAGTTAACTTTATATTAAACCATGAGTTGCCACTTTAGTCATGATTTGATATAATGCAAAGACCACACAATTTCATTATATGAAACCATGAGCCGCTGTGTAAGTCATGATTTCATGTAAGGAAAAGTTACGATTTATCATTATATCAAACCATGATATTTCATTTCATTCACGATTTCATACAATAAAGAACGGTAATTCCATTATCTCATACCATGGTTTGCAAATTAATTCATGGTTTCATATGATTTTACAGCGCGCCGTCTGTCCAAAAATCAGTTGGAGTCAATATCCGGTTTCAACAGACAAAGCGTAATGGCCAATAATGAAGACAAGCAAGCGGGAGCTAAATTGAGAGCCGTAGCCGCAGCTGTGACATTTGCACTGTCCAGCAACAGATCCGTTACGCCAACAACTACGTCAACGAATTCAGTCGCAGACGCAGATCCGGTGAGTAATTAAAATGATTATAAGACTTAAGATGAATAAACTAAGCTTGACGCGTTACTGCCACAAACATGTATTTCTCATTTCTGTTTGTGTTATTTGTTTAAATATTGTATGTGTTTGCCTTTTAACAAGGTAATAGATTGACACAGTAGATCAAAGTGCATTAAAACAGGAAAACTGCCCACAATAAATAGTTTTGTTTTATCCCATCCTAATGGCCTCACACCAGTGCTGGGTTTCCTAGGCGTACGACTCTTAAATTGTTACATGCAAGCACTAATTTTTTTGAACTCAAGCAGTAATTGTTTTGGAGAAACATCTCCCCTCCCCAATATTTTTCATGGATTTACGTCCCTGGGTGCAAAATATCGCGTGCACGACCTTTTCCTTTTGTTTTGTTTGAATGGACAGAAATACATGTTTGTCACGGTAACGAATCAAGCTTAGTTTATTCATCTTAAGTCTTATAGTCAAATTAATTACTCACCTGATCTGGCGTTCCACACGGTTCACCTAAACAGTTTCAACGGATTACGTAAACCGTTTAAACAGATGAGACAAACAGTTAAAACGGTTTTAGTATACTGTTTGAAAATTGTAAATGGGAAATAATTCTTTCCAACTATTTGCACATTGGAAATAATTCTATTTACTTCATGATCACCTCAGTTTTCTCTGATGTACCGCGGTTTTTAAAATCACGTAGTATCTCCTAGTTAATTTTAGTTGTCTCAACCTAGATAACTACGTTGGTCATTGATCTTGGCGCTTCGCACCTGTGCTTAATTTACTCAGAGATAACCAGCAATTGACATTCGTTATAGTTCTTCCCTCTTGCTTATATGAAACAATGACTTACACAGCGGCTCATGGTTTCATATAATGAAACTGCAGTCTTTGCATTATATAAAATCTTGACTAAAGTGGCAACTCATGGTTTGATATAAAGTTAACTGCTTATCTACTTTATATCAAATCATTTCACAACGAACAACTCATGGTTTGATATAAAGTAAGCTTTCTTTCTTTCTTGTTTGTAAATAATGACATTTTAAGTCCTTATATAAGTTACGTTAACTAATTTTTGGACACATGGCGTTCAATAGAACCGTTTAAACGGTTTGCGTCATCCGTTTAAACGGTTTAGTCAAAGCGTTCAAACGGAACATTCCAAAAGGTTCGTCAAAGCGTTTAAACGGATAACAAGCGGTCTGCAAACGGTATTTTTAAGACGTTTTTGAAAACGTTGACATACGTTTTTCCGTGTATGGTCACATATGTAGGAGTTGAAATAATGGGAAACGATTCTATCGTGTAACCTACGTACGTTACACTATAGAATCGTTGCTATTATTTGTAAAGGAAATCGTTGCACTGATGGCAAACCACGGGTAACGTAGCGTATATAAATGGTCAAAAAATGTCAATACATGAAGAGGTTCAAACCAACAGTCTTGGAGTGAGTTATTGTCCCAACTCGGTTCGTTCTTATTACGACGTCGGCGTTGAAACAGCAATATTTTCTGCTTGTGCGTTTTGGATATTTTTGGAGGTAAGCGTGCGTCTTCAGTTGATGGGGACCTTAAGATCTACAACGTCATCTTGAACGACGACATGTTTTAAAATCTCGGCATTTAAATAAACCACGGTTTACTGATCAGCGTGCTTGGTACCTGTGGTATACTTACTTTCGTGGTACACTTACTTTTGTATACTTATACATGATCACCGATCATGTATAAGTATACAAAAAACTTGTTTTGTTGGCAAAGTATCATTTCGTTGGTACTCTTTCTCTTAAATAAACCTGTTCGAATAGTAACGAAGCCTGTAGACGAAACACAATTCTATTCCCTAATTCTCGCTCGTTTGATGTCATTTCCCGATAACTAGAACTTTTTTCGATTTCCCCCAAAGGTTCGAGTGATCGGGAGTCAACTGTATTTGTAATTTGTTATTGTACGACCCTGTTGTTTTCATGAAAGGAATAATCCTTTTCTCAAGACTGACGACAAGCAGTTTAATACTTTACTCTTGCTGAAACCAGACGATTTTACTTGTCAAGGGAGACCTCCAGTCACGAAAGTGCTATGAACTACCTTCTTAAAAACTCCTTAACCCTTCCCCGACTGATAACGAGTACTGTATCATGTTACATTGGCTAACGCCAGACAGTTTTACTCGTCAAAGGAGACCATCCTTCGTGAAACTGCTACAAACTACTTTGTTGGATAAGTTTATGTAAAGTTAGTGATTAATAGTAATTGTAAAACTAGGCGGAGTGACAATCTGTGAGATTGGACTCGGGTTGCGCTCACAATGCTTTTTGTTTATGAATAGCGTGCTGTATTCAATAGTTCATTGTTCACGTAATTGGATTAGGCTGTAATTTCTTTCTGAAAGGCTTGTGACAAAAAGGCTTTTGGGCTTGTCTGACGGAGCAAACATCGTGTAGTACGAACAAGTTGAGAATTATATGGTTTTAAAAAAGATACATACAGTCCCATCAATTGCGCTCTACATAAATCGGGAACCAGAGCAGAATCATCGAGAGTTCTGCGACATACTTTCTTAAAAACTATCTCCTACACACTTTCCCAACTGAAAACGAGTATTCTACCATTTTACTCTGGCTAACACCACACGGTTCTACTGTCTCCTTGATGTTATTCTCATTGTAGCATTCATATATTTCGAAAATTCCTGGTGATACTACACGAACTGACGAGTGTTGCTGGACGATTGGCTCGTTTATCTTCTGAAAATGACTCATCCTGTAAGTACAACGTGCAGTGAGTTGACTAGGCCAGTCCCGATTGTGCTCGGCAACTTTTGAGCAACATTTGGTGTTTGGAGCAACTTTTTGCAGGAAGAAAAGTAAAGCTTTTAACGTTTGTACGAAAATATCATGAAATTTCGATAGCAACTTTTTAAAATTTAGATGGCAAGTTTTTTGAATTTTGGCAATTTTATGGCAACTCTTTGGCATTCTAGGCAGCACCTTTTCAGCATTTTACCAGCACAGTCGGGATAGGCTTACATGTGAATTTTACGTCATATAAATGTTGGATCTAAAATAAGCCAATTGCCTGCCGTGAATGTTTTCTTTCCAATAACTTTGTTTCTCGTCAGTTTAGCGACCTCTACCCACTTTCTGGTACGGAATTCACCCTCCAGGCACACAGTCCGATTCAAATAGATTTAGGGAAGGAGAAAGTCCCCAGAGAAGCTTATCAAGTCATTGTTTATGCCAAAATTCGAGCCAAAGATAGTGAGGGTAAAGGTGAATCTGGTGAGTTGGTTGTGACTGCCAACACGCAAATTGGTGTAATTGAGAGGAAGCTGTTCTACCATACCAATAACCATAAAGTATGGACCTATAACTCGGAGAATATTGCACTCCCTAGTAATGGTGGATATACCCCAGTGATTAAAGCTGAGCTCAGAGGTCCCGGTGGGCCTGAATGTAATTTTCATGCATCAGTTAAAATTATCGGTTACAGAAAGTCCAGTGCCACTGAGTGATCTGGGATCGTTCTCATTGAAACATCCAGTGGACTTTATGGTTTTGTAAACTTGCGATAATGCCAATTATATAATAATTCTAATTATTGTATTAGTGTAATTCTTTTTTAAGTCTGTAACTTAGTACTGGTTATCGTCTTCATACAGAATGTAGTAATATAGGACTATTTGATTTGAGCGATTAAAAATAACTTTGAATTTCATTGTTCTGTTTATTGCTGGGTTTTGTACTGCGAGACGACTAGTTAATGTCCCAGGTATATATATATTATAGTATATAATATTATAATATATATATATATATTAAATCTATATAAAAATTATATTAAAAAAATGAAATATAATATATATATTAACCCTGGGACATTAAAAGTTCCTTTAGAGATGAAAAAGAAGAAATCGATATCTTAAAATATCAAGTTTATCTTTTCTTTTAACCTGTGATTTTGGTGCGTATTACCTTTAAAGGTTTTGTGATTGAAGAATTAATATCTTTCCATGAATCCATCAAAGTACACTGTTAAAACAGTATCTGTTATTTTAGAGTATAAACTACTAGCAGCTTGGAACACCCCCCCCCCCAAAAAAAAAAAAAAAAAAAAAAATATCGTGAATTTACCAAATAGAAGTATAAATTTACTGTAGAAAGATATCAAAAATGACATACATTACAGTAAATTGTCAGGTAAAAATACGGAAAATTTACCAAGAACAGTACTTTTTAATGTAAAGCAGTTCTACAATATACTTATAACGGTAAAATATTACAGTAGATTGTACGTTAACCCTTTAATGGGTGCTGTTGCTACTTGTCAATTTATTATTTTTACTTTGGCTAACGCCAGACGATTTAACTCGTTAGTGGGTGACCTGAAAACGTGTTCACTAAAGTGTTAATAAACAGACATTTCTGAAAGTGTAGTGCCGTTTCAAGCAATGTCTTCAGAAAGACGTAGCCGACAGTTTCAAAAATAAATACCGAAAAATACGGAATTCTTGAGGACCAAAGATTTGCTTACCGTGTTTGTATTCGCTAGCTTGATTTTAAATTTATTATTCTATCTTTGTTAGTTTATAATCTGACACTTACACTTACACTCTACCAGCCCTGGTATTGAGCACTCTACCACGTTGATTTGGAATTCAATAACCATATATATATAAGATATATGTATATATTATATATATAAATAACATATACATATTTCCTGCAATGATTTCAGATCGCTATGGTGATGTTGCGTTGTAAAACAACGAAAAATTAGCAATAAATTTTTATAACCTTTGATTACTCGTTACATCTTGCTATAAATCAATTTGCTAAGCACCAATGTTCATGTTTAAAGTGTTTCGACTTTGTTTCAAAGTGCCTATCGAATCAAACGTTCCACGTCTTGTTGTACACTAAAGTCTTGAACACTCAAGATATCAGTAATTTCTGATATGTCTATTGTTGGCAGTATTTTCTGGTACTTGTCAAACTGAATACCGAACTGAACAGCTGTAATGTATATCGATTCAGTTCGGACTTGCCCAGTTAACCAGTGTCAGATATCTGTGGTGGTGAGTGACTAATGAGTGCACACCATTTACATCCTAACGCTCCCCTCTTCGTCACCTTGCTTCAATCGCCCCCCTTGACGTTCTCTGAACGCCCACTGGGGGAGGTGCCGTGCCTGTTGAGAAAAGCTATATCAAACTGTACATCATTTCCGGTGACGATGTAGAAATGTGAGATCTGGGCCACTATTAAAAAATACATTCTAAGCAATCCCCGAAAATATTTACAATGAGAATGCAACTCATGAGTATCAGTTTGAAAGCGTTCGCATGGGCGGTTTTAATAATGGTGCCAATATGGAGAAAAATATCATAAGTTAAGGCACTTATGAGGATAAAGTCGGCAGGGAAAAGGTCAAAACAGATCCGTGGAAAAAAAAAAAAAGAAAAAGAAACAACAAAAACACCGCCCAAGAAAGTGAACGCGTGTCAAACCCTTCGATACTGGAGATTTATCATTGAGAGGCTTAACTTTTAGATTATACTCAGTCATCACAATTTCTCACGCAACAAGTGCTGGAGGAATACAGAAGAGTCTCTCCCACTCAGACGGAAGTTTTGAAACGGCTTTCATATCGGCGAACAACAAAACTCATAAATGCATGACTGGAATGGCGCCTCCTTACCAGGATTCTTAGTTTCTAAGTGGAGGGACCATTAAAGCCTGGTTTCCATATAGTCATGTTTCCTTATAGTTGTAATTGCTGCGATTGAAATTGGCGATTTCGCTAGAGCTCAGGATTCCTCGGTTTAAGTGAATCCCGATTGATTGACAAACAGCGCGTACGTTAGTTTTCGCCACCGATGGTCAGAGACGAGTCATGTTCTCACCATCTTGTGTTGACAAAGTAAAGTTTTACTGCAAATATTAACAGAGGAAGACCACCTCTGCAGTGCCAAAGGTTCTTACTACTGGGCTTTGCAAGGACAAGAAAAACACGGAAAAGAAAACAGCATAATCCTTGGATTGAAGAGATCTTTCTATCAAATGATATTCTTTGAGATCAGTCTCGGCCCTTATCGGCCTTTGAACAATTAAACTATTGCCTCTTGTTCTGGATCTTGGCAACATTCGTTTCTACAACCAAGGTTTTTCTTGGTGCGATATTGAGCAAACACTCGTCGCCATTTACCTGGTGATTCTATACGATGATACTTGGCGGTGAGCACCGATTTCATCATTAAAAAGCTGTAAAACCTCAGGGTATGCCACAATTTTGGCGTGTCCCCCCCAAAAAAAAAAAAATTAACCCTATATTAACGCCACTGTTTCAACTTCAACAACATAAAGTCTTCGATCCAATTACAACAATTACAACTCGTAATAATCACTCTTAAAAGTACATTGAAGTGAATTCAAATTATATGAAATAAATCTATTTCTCCATGCAAAGTTTCAAAGAACACAAATTACAACTTGCGTTTCCATTAAGTTGTAATTGTTGTAAGACTTGATCGCCGAGTGAATAATAACAATTACAACTATATGGAAACCAGGCTTAGTGAAAGAACAACAAGAACAGCCAGCAATTAAATATCCCATGTTTTGAAGGCTAAACTGGTCAAATGAATTTTCACTGTCGTACTTTTAAGTTTCGGAATGAGCTGAGCCCAGAAGTCAGGCTAACCAAGATATTATGAGAATTTAAAAATATTTTAAGAGAACTCCTCAATAGTTTTTCATCATAAGTCGTATTTTAAATTGACTTGATCTGTTCTTTATCAGGATTTGATTATCAATTTTTGTGAAGAATTAGTCATGGGATCTTCTTTTATATTATTGTATTTTTATAGACTGAACTGAATATTGTTACTGAAAATCCACAAATGTGGAATGTTCAACCAAATATTATCCCATCCTATTCTATCTTAGTCTATTCTATTGAATTCTATAATCTCCTTAAAATGGACAAGTTGAAAAATTTGGAGTGTGATTTCGTAATGTGCTTATAAAGCCTAATAACCGACAAAAATATGAAGGATGGCGATCTCTCAAACTGAAACTCAGTGGTCGGATCTTACAGAGACAGCCTCTCAATTCCAGTTCGGTTGTGGAGAGGTCCGAAAACTTACGAACCGTAGCCTGAAGACTCTCTAGCCGCGCCCCTGAAAGGATTCCTTGGCGCACCAACCAATACAACGAATAGCCTCGGGCCTTTTTAAGCAAACCTTGGTGACACTTCAAACTCCGCTTTTTCTTGTAATAGGAATCCATTACTAGATTATATTCTCGGAAACGGATCGTGTATCGGTTTGTGCGCTCTTTTCGTGGCATTTTGCCGACTGAATGAGTCTGAGAGTTAATGTGTAGTTAGGGTGTGAAAGAATTCAGAAACTAATATCATGAAATTGAAACCGTGTGAGGGTCCCGGTGTGACAGAAAAGATATAAGATATTTCAAGAGATTCTTTCGTGGGAAAATTTATTGCGCCTTTTACGCACTGCGTAAACAGGAAGGAAAGGTAGCTTATCCGTATCATCCGCGTGTTGTTCAGCATCAGCACTGGGCGCTATCGGATGGCTTGATTCAGCCGTGGCAGAGCCAAGATTTGCGAAAAAACAAGAAGGCCCAAACTAAGGCTGAATTTAATTACACAATATTTGATAGGTTTTTGAGTCGGTAGAAAGAGCTTTCTGCTATAGAGTAAAACAGGACGGTTCCTTACTGTTGCAAAAAGTTATCAGGTATGATATGACACCAGTTTCACGCGTTCTAAAATGCTTAAAGCGTCAGTTCTAAATTTTAGAATAACGCCTTAAAGCGTGGCCCGATTGTAATCTGAGAAACGTGGTCCTATTAAAGTTTTTGATTGTTCATTCTTTGTTTGTCAGTCCAGATTTGTTAAACATTAAAAATACACTTATAACTGTTTGTACGACGTTTCGTTTCAATGAAGAAATTTTTCCCCTAAAAGTTAGAGGAGTTGGTTAAAGTGCTTGGTCAGGATAAGGGTTGGGATTAGGATTGGGTATAGGGTTAGCTTAAGGTCAGGTTGCGCAGATTACAATCTGGCCACGTTTCAAAGCGTTGTTCTAAAATTTAGAACTGATCCTTCAAGCGTTTTAGAACGGGTGAAAAGGCTAGATATAAACAACGGACCTGAAAAGACAGAGTATAATCTGCCTCGAAAAGATTTGCACCTGCAACAGCTTTCTCCTTTAAAATATTGACCAAGGATATACCAGGCGGGAACGAAACGTCAGTAAAGCTTTCTCCTTGTTCTCGAGCGAGTCAACGAGTCCAAAATATAATATATTGCTGTGATTGTACTATATACGCCAACGCTTTTGCAATAATCCAACGATAACTCACAAACACCAGCGTGACTCCATATGCAATGCTGTTGAAGATCAATAGCGTCCCGAAAACCTATCCGATATGGAACGTATCATTTTCAAGCGCGGAGTGGAACAACATCGCTTTGTTCCAAACGTCGCTCCAAAAATAGCGTTCCAAGTGTAAACGTCATGCTTATCCCCTATGGCTTTTGAGTGTCTGAGGGAAACTGTCCGGTTAAAGGTCAACGCGATGTAGTAGCGGAAATACATGCTGTGATCTTCTCTAATTACTTGAACTCGCGTCTTTGACTGCATCGAGAAACTTCAACGAAAATTGCTCTAGTGGGTGCATGAAAGGAGTAGTACGCTCCTAGAAAGCAGAAAAATCTTGTCGAATTGAAATTGGCCTGGTTAAAAGATGTCTGTGTGAGGTACATTAACCAAGAACGGACTTCATTCATCTTATCCAGACAGAAAAACTTTCGTGATATACTAGCACTAATAAAAAATATTGTGAATGATGATGATGACAATGGCAAAATTAATGCTGACACGTGTTCACAGTGAACTCTCGTAGCGGACACTCTAGGGAACGAGGTTTGGAATAGTGAGACTTTGGAGTAGAGAGCCCGAGATGTGACTAAGACTCTTGATTCAGCAATCTAAAACGTGATTGTACGTCCACAAAGTTCAATACCGTCTCCAATGCGATAATTCCGTGACCAAAAGCAGTGACACTGCTAAACAGAGTCTAAAAATAATATGAATAGTTGATTAAGTCGGTCATAACTCTTTCCGTACAAGACCTCTCCCTTTGACCAGTGGAATCATCTGGCGTTAGCCAAAGTAAAATGATGCAAGTCACACTCAAGGGAAAGAGTTAAGAATAGAGGACGGGCGTTAATCGCTTCTGCAAAGACGTGACGGAAAAAGCGAAAGGAAAGGATGATGCAGTGAACAAACTGGAAAATCGAAATTTTGGAAATATATCTTTTGCTGTTTATTACCAGAAAATATACTATCATTAACGCCAACCTCAAATTCACTAACACAAAAATACATTCATTTTATTCAATCGACATTCATTAGCGTAGATAGGCAACCATTTGCATCAAAGGGCATTCTATAGCGCCAACAGACGACCATTAGCACCATTCTACTATACATTAGGGTTAATAAAACTTCAGTTCGACAAGATATTTCTCTTGGGTAATTGAAATTTTATTATCCCTAATGTATAGTAGAATGGTGTTAATGGTCGTCTGTTGGCGTGTTGGAATGTCTTTTGATGCAAGTGGTTGCGTATTTACGCTAGTGAATGTCGATTGAATAAAATGAATGTATGTTTGCGTTAATGAGTTTGAGGTTGGCGTTAATGATAGTATATATTCTGCTAATGAACAGCAAAAGGTGTAATTCTATTATGAAAACTTTGAAGTTGACGTCTGACACGCAATGATAAACGGAGTGAAGTAATCAAGATGTCCGCTTTATCGAGAGAAATACAGTAAAACTGTTCTGTTGCGACGGAATATGCGTCCGTAATGCCGTAATAGCATGAGTGCGTAACAGCGAGAGCTATACCAGTTAATTCGCCGGGGGAAGTTGACTCCTGTTCATAATAATGGTGTGTCGGCACGGCAAGAGCTCACTGTATGTATTGCTCAAGTAATGAAGAACTTTGAATAACTGTGCCATGAGTTTCAACATATGCGTTAGCTTGATGTTAGTTAAGGAGACCAGAATATACAAATAAAACATTATTCCCTCCATAATTTATCTCAAATGGGTCCGAAAATCAAAGTTATCGTTTATTCTAAATAACTTTTAATATTACAGGACAGTCCCTAATTTAAGAATGCCTGCGTCACGAAGAAATATTCCTAGAGGTCAAGTGGATGACACGCACACTGGGTTGGTTACAGCTGCAGATCAGACAACTTGAAGTGCTCTTGGATCAGTGTTTACAAAGGAGGAAGGCAGTGGCCAGGAGTAATCTTTTTTTTTTCTTCTTTTTTTGTCATTGTAAAGAATTTTATTTATAGTGCTCACCTTTTTTGCTTTCTTCATTTCTACATTTCTGCCGCATTCTTCCAGTTAAGTACACTGTAGTTCATAACTCAACATCCCTGTTAAGATGATGTCAATATACAAGGGTATGGCAAATATGTAAGTGTGTTAATCAATGATGTTATTAAATGTGGTAGCTTGGTAGTTATATGATGTTCTGTATACTCGTGTGTGCTTAGATAATTTTATTTCCATCAAATATTCAAATATTTGGAATCAATCCGTCAGCTAAAATAATGATTTAACTAAAGAATCCTCATTGCAACTGACAATTAATTGACAAATGGTCATCTTCGAATCACTGTTGAGTTAGTAAGTTTTAAGTCGTCATGTTTTGGTGATTCAGGAAGCCGATGGCTCCATCAGTTTGTCAAGTGTGTCTTAGTTTTTGAGCTAACTCTCGCTGAAAGAAATAGTTGGCTAACGGATCTTGGCTAAAGTTCTGAAATTCTCCTCTGTTAGTTTGTTTCAGATAGTTAACGTCTGTTCAGACTGACTGCAAGGATTCTTTGAAAAAAAGAGTTGAATTGGCCCGCAACAACTTCAAATTATTTCCTCATCATAGCTCGCTGACAGCTTCAGTGCATTTAGTGAGCACTTCGCTCACTTCAGTTATAAATATCCGAGTTAGAAAAATCACGAACTTCCACGTCACTCTCGCGTCAACTGATTGTCAAACGTGTGGTCTAATGCCGTTCAACATGTTAACATTTGGATTCGTCTTCAACGTCGTTTGAAAATCATATTTATTTTGTGCTCGTCGACTTGAATTACTTTCTTGCGACCTAAATGCTGTCTAACGTACGTATCAAATTCAACATCACCCTCCATGTTGATTTCTGTCGCCCTCAACAAATAAAAAGATCTCTAATTGGAACCAAACTCGATAATTCTCCTTTTTGTCTCCTTTCGCTCCTTTGCATGTTTGCCACGAAATGCACTCACAGCATCGTGTGATTCTTGTTTTTTGGGTTTTTTGAACATTTCGCAGATCCTCCATCAGTCGCGTAGTCACGAATTTTAAAGTTGAGAGGGGGGGTGGAGGGTGGCCAGAAGAAATTTGAGACAAATGTACCAACAATACATTCGTAATGCGTCGTAATATACCGACAGATATAATTAAAGGAAAAGTAGCCAGAGCACTTCCATGACCGCAAAAGTAAAACTGCCATCGAAATTCGAGATAAGATTGAAGAAGTTTTACGTGCTCAACTCAGACTGATATTGACCCTTTATTTGGTCGGGCTTCCAGGAGGTCATCCCTCGACGAGTAAAATCGTTCGGGCGTTAGACAGAGTAAGATTACCTGGCGTAAGCCAGTGTAAAAGTTCGTTTGTACATGTGATTTTACACATTGCACTTGTCATCCTGGTGTATGTAATAAACTCATGACAGTCTATGCAGCAAGATATCGGCTGATGATTCGCTGTAACATGTCCTCGACGCTCTCGTCCGTTAAACACATACTCCAAGATGTCAATCGCCAGGTACAAGATCACACGGGTAAACATCCCTTAAAATGAATAAGTTGCCAACCGGAAACAATAAAGGGTTAGATTTTGAAAACGATTTATCAGACGGAAATATGCAGGATATCACGAGAGGTATGGCACACACCAGCATATCGCCTTTTATAGTTCAGCCATAAGTATCACCAGCACTTTTTCCTGACAAGCCTACTACAACTTCAGATATCAGGGATGAGTTAGTTAGACTAACTATTGTCAGTAGTTAGTCTAACTAAGTACTTAGACTAACTACTGACGGAGTTAGTCTAGGCAAAAAGTGGGGGTAACTGTCCCCCCTGCCGCTCCACTGCCCACGCTATTGTCCCACGTGATCACAAGTAAATTGATATAAACATAGGCTGCGACACAGGCTGATATAAAGCAAGCATTCATCAGGATCCGTAGCATTGTATACAAAACTCCACCCGCAAGAGGTAACAGCAGACTGCGGTTACTGATACCTAAATTGTCGTCTTTTGAGGCGAAGAGTTGGGCACAAAAGAACAAGATATCTGGTAAGACCTTACTATCTCTCCAATCTCTAATTTATGTATCAATCCACCACCATGCGCTTTCAGTGGGTGTTCTCAACAAATGTTGCATATGAACTCGCAAATTTCCCAAAACGCCGAAGCTTTGCTACCAAAACAACGCCAACATTCTCCAGCGCTTTTTTGCCCGTACACCATCTTCTCCATATTTCTAGCTTTAGAGAGGCTTATCTTAAAGCCGTTGGCATTTAGATAATATGTACTATAACAATCCTATCACTGTGACTAACGGTCGGTTCCCACCGTACGAATTTATTGGCGCGAATCGACATTTCTTTGTGTGAATTGGATCATTGTCTCAACAGTTACAGTCGAGAGCTTAGCTCGATAAAATTCGCCAAGTGGAAAACAGTTGTAACACTCATTCAATTACATGTTGACCTTTGCAACATCTCACAATATACGATGACGCTAACATTTATATTTGTCCAGTTACTTATCAACAGATTGATACGCTGTGCTTTTTCGTTAAATGTAGAGGTGAAAATGAAGCGCGGAGTAGGTTTCGTGGTCTATGTCCTCACGTTTTTCCTTGGCAGTTCAGAAAGCGTGGCCGTGTTTCGATTTGCTAATATCTACGGGCATCACATGGTTTTGCAACAAGCCCCAAAGCGGGCCACGGTTTGGGGCTTTGGTGAAGTTGGACAAAAGGTTACCGTAACTATTGGGAGGGAGCTGTATTGTTCAGGAATTCAACCAGGTAAGGTGAACCTCGTTCGTTCGTTCGTTCCTTCAAAAAAGTTCGTGCTAGAGAGTCAAAGTCAACCTCAGGAATGCCGAGCGTCATCAGGGTGATTTAAAAAGTAATCCAGAACATTCAAAGGAATTTCAGTCTTTTTGATTCTAGGTAATCTGTATTTCCGACAGAAAGTTTCCCTGTGCTAAGTGGTGCTGAATGAACGAGGAACACTGTTTTCTAAACTTTCAGTCTTATCCGGCAGGATCGGTGTTATGTTATTTCAAACAAACTATGTTGCTCGTCAAAGGCAGACGTCCTACCGAGCCAGGGTTAGATAACGAGGACTTTATTGTTTACGTTAACTTATTTGAGGACTTTTTTAGTGGTTTACGACCTGATAAAAGATGGGATGAAAATTTACAACTAGCTACATTTAAGGACATGAAAAATATGTTTTACAGTTTTTCGCACCTTGCTACGGCCCTGCTTCGCATCAAACTTAGAAGTCTCATAATGTTTGTGTAATTGTGAATCGAGAATACGCATGAAATTTGCAAACTTTACCACGCGCGCATCCGAGTTGTGCGTATGCAAGCAGACGTTACATAATGACCTTCCTGAACCTCACGTGTGGGGTGATCTTGCGCTATATCTGATTGGCTAATCGACCGAAGGATTGGGAAAACATGAAACGCACGCGATCTCAATGGTATATTACTAGCGGCGTAGTCAGGAGTTATTGGTCTTAAAATCAACATGGCAACTGTTGTGTTGTATAAACCGTCAAAATATGTATTTCAGGTTAGAAGAAACGCT
Source organism: Heliopora coerulea (assembly GCA_030142905.1). Lineage (NCBI taxonomy): Eukaryota > Metazoa > Cnidaria > Anthozoa > Scleralcyonacea > Helioporidae > Heliopora > Heliopora coerulea. Next base: position 845,226 of record JASJOG010000067.1, on the reverse strand, counting down.
TCAGTGACCACAGGTTGTTCGTAATTTAAGACTGCAAAGATGGCAAGCTTTGTATTTTTCGGGATTAGAGCGTTTATCCGTCTAAAGTTTTTTCGCCTTTACAGGTTAATTAGGGGATAGCTGATGATCCCGGGTTGTACATGCATTGTGGGTTAGAAGTCGAAAAAATTGGTAAAAGGTCGTTGGCATTTTTCCTCCTGAAATTATCGGATAAAATTATAACAATATAATTATTACTGTTATCTTGACGACAGATTTTCTGACACCTTTTCTTCATTGTCGTTTCAAATGAGTCAGGGTGAAAACATTTTGCTTGCGGTGGTTTTGTGATTAATACCGCAAAAATGTTTTTCCGTATCCTCTTACTCTGTGAGCTTGTGGTTATTTTACGTCGCGTTCTCATTTTGAATGATCATGAACGGCCTTTCAAGTGAAAAAATGTGGTCACTTGTTAAATTGGATTACGTTAAGCCCAAAGGCTATCCTCAAAGTTGTTTACGTTCTTGTCTGACCCATACGCTTATTGAAACGGGTCCAAAAAATGAAGGTTGGTCAAAGTGGATTACTGCCATAGCTCATCGAACCGAGGAACCGCACTTTGTAAACCTTAAGACTGAGGAAAAATTAAGACGAATGTACACGGTAGTATTTTCACCTTATTTCGAAGTCATTTGTCAAACCTGGTTTGCACCAATTGAAAATTAAGATGAACAAGATACATGAAGAGGCAAGCTGAGATTTCACCTCGGTTAACCGGGTTGTGACCTGACCCCGAGGTTGAAAACAGGTAGCAATAGTCAGGCTTTTCAGCGTTTGTTTACACTGTCGGCTGTTATTATTAGATACGTGACCATGACCTAAAATGTTTCTCTGTTTGCTGCGTAGCCTGAAGTTAAAGAGTTGTGTTTGAACGCATAGGCGTCCCAGCTAAAGGACTAAATTTTTAAGCTCCTAATAACAAACTGTTAACTCTAACTTGCAACTGGTAAATTCTGTTTGAAAAACCGGTTCCCCTTTACTACGTCAGCTGAATACAACTACCAGAATACTTTGCAGTTTTTCGTTTTCATGCAAACATTGAATTCCTAAAGCGAATGGAAAGACAATTATTCCGATTAACATTACAAACCAGATTTCGAAAAGCATTCTGGTAGTTGTATTCAGCAAATGTATATGGGAACCGTCAATTGATAGCTTTCCCAACCACTTATACTTTCCGGCAAATGCGTGGCACAAGAAGACCACAATGCCACACAGAACTCCATTCAATTCTTCTTCGACATCCAGTGGCTCGACAAAACCACAAAACCAACACCAAACCCTTGAGAACAGAGGTGTCTGTTTCACTCCTTAAGTGTGGCAAATTAACTGGAATTGGTGCGCTCTTAAAGGTTTGCTCTGTTGCTCCGATATACAAAACAGTCTGTTAAAACATTCATCGTCAGTCAACCTTTCGAAACCAAAAACTGAGACCTAACTTGTGCCAGCTAAGCGCGCAATCCGGAATGATACACTTGTTCGTGATATGAATTTGTGAGTAAAGATGTCCATTGGTAATCTCACGGTATGATCTTAGGTTTCCTAGCCTCAACGTCTAGATATGAATTTTCAAACCTGCCTTGGTAACACCATTTTCCTCAACAAATTGCGACCTGTTTGCTAGCTTTTTATCCTAACCTTCTTGCTTCTCTAATACACCTTGAGCTAGCTCCGGCCACGCTGTTCCTGGCCCGGAGAAATTCACCTGGTTTCAACTTGTCACTCTACTTGACAATCTTGAACTTTCTGATGCTACTTTTCGCAAATCGCATTACCCTTATCGTCACCCTGAGGAACTTAAACTTAGCCATCCACATTTCAATTACATTTTTTACGCTCGAAACTTCTTTTACTCTAGCTTCCGCAACTATTTAAAAGGATTTCATTTTCTCTTGAGACTGGGATGTTTCCAGAATTTCACACGAGGAGAGCCACGTTTCCTTTGCATCCAATGAAAGCCACTTAAAATGTCGGATGTTATTTTTCACACTTTGAAGAAGACGTTCCGCTCTTTCCTCTTGAAACATGATAGGACACCAAAAGCCCGCACTTAACCGGTTAAACAAGTGTGGGCAAGATTGGTTTTATGCCCGAGCTAGCTGTCCGGGCTTCGCGTAAAATGACGCACGCTGATTGGCTGCCCCACGGTCCAATCAGTTTCTCATACCGACCCGATAGTTTGGGTGGGAAAATTTTCGTGTTGATTTGAAGACAAACAAAACAGATTTAGGTACGTTTTACAAAAGATTAACAACAACGAAATATTAAATACACAGTTGAATCTTCTCAATGTTGATTTTAAACAGAAAACTAGATGAATAGATGCAAAACAACACGAAGTAATAAGTAGCAACAAGCTTAAACCTAAGCAGTTAACGTGCAAAACCAAAACTTCGTTAAAATCGATTAAGGAATGAACCAACAGCCATGTAAATAAATTCCTTATTAACTTCGTTTGTTTGATTTGTGTGGGAAAGAATTTGCCTTCGTTGTTCTTCCGCACAGACCCCGCTCGATCCTTCGTCCTTCGGTCAGTACGAAAAGTTCAAGCAAATACTTTCCCGTGCAGACCTAACACTCGGTTTATAAAGTAAACAATATGTCAGTGCTCAGTGATGTCAGTTTATAACTAGCAAACTTTGCGATCGTAAATTTCCTTCCTAGGGCCAAACAATACTGGAATATGGTCAGTTCTTCTGAGGCCACACACACATGGAGGTCCCCATACCATTGAAGCTACTTCATTTGTAAATAATGGTAAAGTTCGAGATACACTGAGAGACGTCCTGTTTGGAGACGTTTGGATATGCAGTGGACAAAGCAATATGGAAATGGCAGTTCGTGTGGTAGGTAATTAACAAACATGGATCCCAACAGACTATGCTTGCTAAGTATGTGCAACAGAATAAAACTCATTTTGGTCTTCGAAAAAATAGTAACCAGTGATTTACCAAGCGGAAAGCTAAGTCGCAGTATGAAAAAAAAAAAGTGCAGCTCCAAATTTTTACAGGAAGAGAAATCTCTCGACAATAAAGTTAAAACAAAGAAAACATATTTAAATTTATGAAATATTCTGTTCATGTTACTATGGGGATGATTCTGAAATTGAGTTCAAACACTGTACATCTTCACGGATATCGAGTGTTAAGTTGTCGCGAGGATCTCTCGTGCACTTAAATTGGATAAAACGAGGATACTGTTCCCAGTTGACTTTATACCTCAGTTGGTAGAGCAGCGGTCCGGCAAACCGAAGATGCGAGTTTGAGTTCCCCTATCGTCAACTTTTCTAGTTAACTTTAGCAGCGTAGGTCAATTCATGAAATATTCTTTTCATGTTTAACAAATCATCCTTAGGGTATTATGAAACGAAACTTCACAAGTTTCGTTTCATAATACCCTGAGGATGATTCTAAAATAGAATTGAAACACTGCACATCCTCTCATGAACAAGCGTCAAGTTGTCGCGAGAATATCTCGTGGATTTAACTTGGATAAAAATCCGCCTCCAATCCCAGTGGACTCGATAGCTCAACAGGTAGAGCGACGGACCGGTATCCCGAAGGTGCGAGTTCAAATCCCGCTCGAGTCAACATTTTTCAGTTGACTTCGGCAGTGTAGGTTAATTGTGAAGTTTCGTTTTATGTTTAAAAACGTCAGTAAAGTATTTTTAGACATGTCTACTTTGTTTTAACACTTTTGTTGAAAGACTGTCACTTTCTGTAAAAATTTTGAACTGGGTTCTTATTTTCATACTGAGGCTTCATTTTGGCCTTCTTTTGAAATACGATGGAACGTAGCTCTTTCCGCAACACTATCTCAGTCTTCCTTGTGGTTAAAAAAGACATCTCATATCACGATGCACGTTGCCCTAATTCAAACACGTAGGTATTTTATTTCGTTGAAACGAATGAGAACGAATTAGAATGACAGTACACACTAAAAACAGAACGGCTGATCCTTCAGGGTGAAATAAACACAAGTTAACGAACATTGTGGGTCTTGCCAACGAGAAATCGGTGAAATGGCCTGTTATATCTTTTGCGATAGTTGATAAGTTTTCAAGTCAAGTAGATCTGAACCTTAGCAGGGAACATTTGCATAGCCTGTAATTTGAAAATGAGGAGGGGAGGGGGCAGTGGAAATTTGAGGTAAACGAACCGATAAGATATTCGTGACGTATCGACAAGATATTTGTAATGTACCGACAAGATATTCGTAATGTACCGACAAGATATTCGTGATGTACCGACAAGATATTCGTAATGTACCGACAAGATATTCGTATTGTACCGACAAGATATTCGTAATATACCGACAAATACGATTGAACGAACATCATACAAAGCATTTCGCAGATGGAAAAAGTATAAAATTGGCAGCGAAATTTGACAAAAGAACACATACTTTTTGCACAAGCAGTGATGGCCGATACTAAATTTCGAAAACAATTTAACATAAAATTGAACGCCGCTTCGCGTGAAGTATGATATATACCTCCATACTTCCTTTTAGTTCAGCCATCACCATTATCACAACTACTTGTCTAAACGGCTGACTGGATGTTTTAGCACCTATGTACCATCTAATTTTCGTTTGTAGAAACAGAATTCCTTGCAAACATTCTACATTGAACATCTTTCACTTACGTAAACTTAAAAGCCAAAGCGTATTTGGTAATTTTTCATTTTGATATTTCAAATCAACTGAATCCGCGCGTCGCTGGTGTCACTGTTTGATTAATTTTATTTTCAACTTCGTAGACTGATAATGGAGGACCTGCCATTTTGGAGGCGAAAAATTACAAAAATATCCGATTGTTTACTGCTGAATGGTCAGTTTCAGCAACACCTCTTCTTGAACTAGACAAAATCAGACAGTCATGGTCTGTTGCCTCACCACGTAAGTACAGCGTCTGCAAACTGTTCTTTCGAAACTTATTGTGTTAAAAGTGTCTATTTATACTGGATAACCCTATCAGCTACGTAAGTTGTTCTCCCTAGAGGTCCAGTAAGGGCCACCCCTCATGGGTCCAGTGTTACTACAGGAGGAAACCTGAGTACCCGAAGAAAACCTGCGACGTTTGGTAGAGTCAAACTGGAAACAGTCTTCTCACATGTGACCAAGGTAACTTTAGTCAAATAACTGCACGGAGCCGGGATCGAACCCTAGTCACAGTGGTGAGACACGTGCACTACCACTGTGCCACCAGCACATCGGCCGTTGAGGGGCCTGTAGGGGGCCCCGGCGATGTTCAAATCTCTGCATGGGTGCGTTTGACAGCGTGGCTCAAGGGTAAAAACCCAAATGGCCAGTTGCCGTCATTATGCAGGTGCCAAAACGATAACCTGAATGTTGTTCGAAGTCGAATTTTTGATGTACTAAAGATTCGTTGAGTCAATGGAATTGATTGGGCAAATTTATGGCGCAGATTCAAGCTAAAAATAGGGCGAGCTACTGGTCTATAGGAACAGTCAATAGAGCGATCTGCGGCCTCGCTGCTCTCTCTCCTCTGGAATCAAATTTTGTCAGTCATATACACAGTTCAGACTTTTCAGTACATGTACAAATGGCTTCTTAACTTAAATTGGAACACTTGTATTGCCCTAAAATAGGAGGGCTCACACATACCTTCCCCCCAAAATATGGGGAGCCAAGGCCTCCCCAGCCCCCCCGCTTCCGACGCCCCTGGGACAACCAAGCGACAAACAACTAACCGTCCAAATTACAGTCGCCGCCGCTTATATGCAAAATATTTTTGCCAACTATATTTTTGCATATAAGCGGATTTTGCATATAAGCGGATTCGTTCCTAGGACGCGCATCGAGCAAAATTTATATTTGCATAATGTGAATGACTGGTGATTTGTATGCGAAACATGAGAATACAGTATACTCAAATCCCGTTTCAACTTAATGACACGCAAAAAAACTAAATAAGAATTGCAAAAACTTATTTATAACTGTAGCACACTTATGTTGCATGAATATACAAGATAAATGCTCTTACTTTCCAAAATAACTGTCTATTGATGTTTGCCTTTTGGCAACATTTGAACACATGTCCGTTGAAAAGTTTGATAACGAGTTAAACGATTTCCAGTCATTGAAGCCATGCAAGCAAAGATAGTCCTTCATATCAGCTAAATGCGACATAAATTCAGCGTGACTAATTACCGGTTTTTGTTCGGGCTCGTCCAGCTCGTCTTCGCTCTCCTGCATGCTTCTCAGCAGTTTCTTTCTGAGACTGTGAAGGATTTTTTTCAAATGCTTTGATAACGTCAAGTTTTTCAGCGAGCGTTAGCGTCTTTCGAGTTGGCATTTTGAAACGTGAATGTAAAATTTGAGGCAGAGTTTAAATAATGAACCCGTAAGGTATGACGTAATGGACAACTTGCCTGAATTGGCAAATGATTCAGAAAGCGAGCATTTGCGGTATTTGTTTTTAACTTACTGAGAAAAGTTGGTGTAAAAATAATGACGCTAATTAGCTGTTGTATATTGTTCAGAAACGCCATTAACAGCGAGGCTTTGTTTTCATAAAAACAAAGACCCAAATAATCAAAACAGTAGAAGAAAAGATGCTAATCATAGGGATTTGTTTAAAGTGCTGTTTATAAAATGATGAATCATGTTAAAAAAATGCAAAACTTTGAAACATTGGTGGAAAAACTGGTACTTTTGCAAAATTTTTTTGCATATAACCGACTTTCTATGCAAAATTACCAAATTTTCCTTTGCATATAACCGATTTTTGCATATAAACGTTTTGCATATAAGCAGAGCAAAAAGACCTATTTTAATACGAATAGGTTTTGGATTTCCAAAATCTTTGCATATAAGCGATTTTTGCATATAAGCGACTTGCATTCAAGCGGCGGCGACTGTACTTAATAAAATTAACCTTTGTTGAAATGATATTGAATAGAGCATTCTTAGAAAAGAAGTTACCGCTAGTGATGCTTCGTAAGAAATTAATCCTATAACCTGTTTTTGTTCATTTTTAAAATAGAAAGCGTTGGGGGTAAAGGGTTTGTAATAAATGCCCACTTCTCGGCTACTTGCTGGTTTTATGGAATTCATCTTTATGACAAACTGAAATATCCGATTGGACTAGTTGCCTCAAGCTGGGGAGGTAGTACCATTGAACATTGGTCGTCTCGAGATGCTCTTCAAAAATGTACCATTAAAGAAAATATTATGAGTAACGATGGGTACGTAAAAATTTGGTCCTAACTAGGCATCGTTTACACTAGACTGGCACGAAGTCAGACCGGCACAACTTGAGGTCGCTCCCTTTACAAATCCTTGTTTTTAGTTTACATGAGGCCGGTTAGAAAAAATAGGCTTGGACGAATTTCGCTCATTTCGGATGCTGGACTGACACGAATGAGTTCAGACCAGTTCGAACTCGGATCGATAAGAAATTTCCTTAATGAAAACGCGAAATATTTTCAGACAAACTATTCATGTGGCGAACAACTCTGAATTCAGTCGGAAATATTTGCAAGAACATGGCTTTAGTTTCACTCCGGTCACAGGCAAACACTTCAGAAAATCTTCACTTTGGCAGCAGTCTGAATTCGTACCGGTCTTATATAACACGAGGATGTCGCACAATCCTCGTCGAATTTTGCGGCACAAGTTCGTTAGTTCCGCAGTTTCCACTCAAGTAACTGTATTTTCCTTTTGTTTTGCGAATTAAGGCGTCACTCTCTCTTCTCTACTAAATCTCTCTGACGTATCACGCTTTACATGTGTTTTACAAGCTTCCCCAATGGTGTCTAAAAGCCAAGTGCCAAACATAGGATCCCAGGGTCAAGGTCAAGGTTGGCTCACAGTGGTTTCTTGTTTCCAAGTATAACACCTAATTGTCCACAACAAAATCTCTGTTCTAACATCTTAAGCGTCTCGCTGTGCGACTAATGTTTTCACCAATTACAATTTCCTATGGATATATTAAACCTAACTTACTGTTTTACTGATTATAAATTCACTCTAAACTATATTCCGCCACACTCGATGTATAATAAAGCAATAATCCCTCTTCTGCGACTATACTCTACTTCATTATATTTGAGAACTCCATCCGACTAAGCCTGGCTGTGAAAACTCTTCACTAGCTTTAAGACCCGGGTTCCAATCGGGTTAAACAAACTTAACACATAAATTAAAAGCTTTCACAAATAATGGTTGGTTTGTGTCAATTGCCTTCATCGAGTAGAGTCTTACAGTTAGCGCTCAAAACTGTTCCTACTTTAAATTGCTGCGATTTGTACTCCCTTTATTTCTGGATAATTCCATCTTTCAATTAACTATAAGTTCAGTTTATAACAGAGTATATTAATTTACGAATTTTCAGAGAATAAAACATTTCAGTGTAAAAACACTGTTATCAATGTGTCCTCCATATTTCGTACGTAAACTAATTATTATTAGATCATCAGCATCATGAGGAATCGTCTACTAATCAAGCATCTATAGTGCTATATTTATCTTCTTCAAACATTAATGAAAATTGAGTCTTTTAAAATTATTTTCCAGTTGGGACAAGCTTAAACTTGTAATTTATGGTGATAAAAAGAAGCCAAGTCGTATGTGGAACGCTATGATGCACCCTTTTACAAAAATGACCATATATGGAGCGATATGGTACCTGGGTGAAACGAATGCCATGTATGGTTTGAACCGTTATAATTGCACCTTCCCAGCCTTGGTCGATGATTGGAGAGCAAAGTGGTACAAGGGCAGTCGAGGGAATACCGATAGAATGTTTCCATTTGGCTTTGTTCAGGTATGTTTTTAAGAGTTTGGATTCTGCAGTTATGAAGTAATTTCATTATTATTATTACTATTATTATCATTATCATTATTATTATTCAATTCATATGCCCCTACAATCAAATATGGGCCCTATTTATCTTCCATCCTAGAACCAACATTGTGATAAAAGGTCTAGACTAACAAAATTTGGTAGTCTTTTTTTAATTATTATTATCATTGTTATTATTATTATTATTATTATTATGATTATGATTATAACCCGCACACCACCCAACTAAGGACAGTGGAGGGGGTCTTTGCCTGCTACGGGTTCCCAGCATCTCGGCAGGAAACGCCACAAGGGACATTGCACATTTCAGGGAACTCGTGGGGAAAGATGGATTTTAAAATTATAAAATGGATTTTAAACAACACCCACAGGGCCAGCCCTTACTCGCCCAGCTTATCCAATCAGGAAGGAGCAAGGGATGTACAGCCCTCTGAAGTCCTTGAAAGTACTCCCCGATACGTACTCTTGTACTAAGAAAATAAATCCAGAGAAAATATTGAAAGATTCGCGTAAGGTCATTTGTAGATTTACATGGTCGGAAAAGACCAAAGACGGTCTCACTCAGTTGGAAAAGTTTATGAGGAAATACAAACCAGATTATCTAATTATTCAAACCAGAGTCGACAAATTGCCTTCAAATTATCCTACCGAGATGACGCAACGATCAATGGACTTATTTATACAAACAAGATGCCATTTGCCGACGTTAGTATAGCACTTTCGAGTGCGATAAACAATCGGTCCGGGTATGACAATTCCCATTGTTAACCAGAACCTGCGTCGGTTTTGTAGATTGAATGGATTTGGCTTTGTAAACCATCGGAATATATCGGGATCAATCATGTTTGCCTTCGTAGTGGCGGATCTAGAGGGGATGCAAAAGGCGCCCCTCTATTTCTGGTTGATTGATGACTGCAAAGGAGTATACATTCAGACCATGTTGATTGACATTTTCATAATACATCAAACAAACCTTGTGAATGCAGCATACAGCTAATTTGGTCGGGCATAAACGTAATTATTTCGTTCGAAATCATTCCTAACTGAAGATGTAGTTCTACCGAACTGAACACGTTTACAGGTTTTCTTAAGATTTTCAGTCGAGCGTGACTCCGAGCTAGTATGGTAACAATGAATCAAAGTTCCTCAACAGTGTTACCAATAGCAATGCTATTTTTGTGAAATATTTGTGATAAATTTGCATTAATACTAGTAATATTAATCTTGAGTCATGTTTTGGGCGATATTTTTGCCTCATGAGTTCCCCATATTGCAGGAAATCAACTGTAATTTTTTTAAAACTTTTCTGGGGAACCATCCCCTTAGATCCCCTTGAAAAAGAGTGTTTTCGCCATATATCACTGCGCCCCCTCAACTTCGAAATTCTGGATCCGTTACTGCTACGGTTTTTGACTCAGAGTCATCGTTCTTCATTGTAAAAGAATTTACTGGCTTAATTTACTTCCAGTAAATTATTTTCTGCTCTTTTGTAATTTGCCAGCATTTCGTCTACATATATTTTATTCTATTGATAATTCTTTAGCTTTCTTCGATGGTCAAAAGCGATTTTTATCCCAAAACGAATTTCCCTCCTTTGCGTTGGGATCAAACGCTCCACTACGGCTACGTTCCAAATGATCGTCAAGAGAAGATGTTTATGGCGGTGGCGATGGATCTTGGCAATCTTTACTCCCCGTACAATAGCGTTCACCCCACGAACAAGAGAGACGTCGGCAAACGTTTAGCACTTTCTGGTCTTGCTGTTGCGTATGGTAAAAAAGAGTATTATACGGGACCATTGGTGTCAGAGATTAAAAAGCGAGTGAGAAACGGCTTCAACGATTTGGAAGTCAAGTTTAGATCGGTTGATGATAAAATTGAAGTCAGAAGTTATCATGGATTCGAGGTGGGTGGTTAGCGTTTGAGACTGCATTTTCGTCAGCTTACAACTGGAAATGTTTGCCGCAGCTTAAGCTAGTGTTACACAAAGCAACAATTTAACGCCATCAGGGCTCGACCTAGGCGGCAGTCAACTGCCCAAATACAAGTGAATTTTCAGTTTTGGCGACTGCAATTCTCCCTGTTATAAGCCATGACGGCTTTAAGAGGCTATTTATATGGACTCGGGTGATAGGATTACCCTACCCTCCTGAGACAACTTTATTGACAGTTTATATGGAAAAATTACCGTGATCATGATGTTGGGATTTACCCCGAAGTGCAAAGATGGCGGATCACATGGTCAACTCCGTGACAATGTAGTTATCTATCTTCTCGAATATCATGGTCGTTATTTCGGCAATGACTAAAATAATCGAAGCCATAACCACACAGAGGCAAACTCAACAGGATGTTCTTGCTGGACAGGATGCTATTAAGCAAAATCCATTCGTGAAGCGAAACTAATTGCGTACGTTTGACTTCATACATAACTCGCGTCAAGTCGTTCACATGTTTGAAACTTGTCTCGCCCTGAAGGATTACCCTGTCTCGCAAAAAGGGTGACGCTTCTACAAGGGTAACCCTCCTAACCGAGGCAAGCGAAGACCTCAGCATATAAACACTTGCTGAAGAGTTTTATCGTGAATGTTATAATATTATATGACATTATCGTGAATATATCTCGGCCTGGTAACGCATGGGGGAGGGTAACCCTTTTGCCCGAGTTCATATAAACGGCCCCTTAAATTTTGAAGCAAATTTCTCTGTAATCTGTAACATATCCTTAGATATTTATAGCTTACAATGAATCGTATATTTTTATACAAAAAGAAACTGCACAATTAGGGGGAATAGCGCTGTCGTCTCACGATGAATCCATACTCGGCTAAAGAGTCTGGATACCAGTGTTTACACGATGCAGTCCTATGCAGTTTTTTGCAGTTCAATCGTAAGCGCTGCCGCCATTTTGTGTCTTGGTTTTGGCGACTAATTGCTTAAATAGAAACTTGAACTGCAAATGCTGACTATAATAAAATAAACACTATAAAATACCTGAACTGAAAAATTTTTGCCCAGTAGAAAGAGCCGTCTGGCTAGTAAAAATCAACATTTTACCAACCATAAACCCACTGGCAAGTAAAGTTAAGTTCGAGCCGTGTCTATACTATTTTACTCTGGTTAGCGCCAGAGGATTTTACTTGTCAAGACAAATCTTCAATCTCGAAAGACTGTTAAAAATTATCTTCTTAACACTTTTCAAATTGACGACGAGTATTCTACTATGTTACTCTGCTTAACGCCACACGATTTAAACTCTGGTTAACGTCAGACAATTATACTCGTCAAAGGGGACCTACAGTGGGGATGGTGTTAAAGACTGTTTCCTCTCCTGATTGAGCACGAGTACTCCACTATTTTGCTCTGGCTAGCGCCAGACTATTTTACTTGTCAAGAAAACCTCCAGTCACCAAAGTGTTAAGAACTATCTCCTTAATCCTTCTTCACGAAATCCTCGAAATAGATCTTCTTCCATGTCACCGTTGGACAATTCTAGCCGTTCGAGGAGCTTACACTGAATATTTAAGTTTTGTTGCACTATCTGCCATTGCGTTCATGACGGGAAGATGGTTAATGAGCCACTACCGTACTTTCAGAGGGGCTGTTACTTTCGTAAAATTTTAGATGCATGGCAGATATTCCGTTACTTTCGAGAGGTCGCTGCTTTTGAGGGGCCTCTACTTTCGGAGTTCTACGATATTTAACTTGATAATTTTGTTTCGTTGTCAGGTTCTTTGTCAAAACTGTTCCGTGTGGATCACGGCAGATATCACAAAGATTGGTCCATCATCAGTGGTTATAAGACCTTCTGCAGATTGCGTTGTCGAAGGTGTTAGATATGCCTGGAGTGACTTCCCTTGTGACATGAAAGAGTGTGCAATTTACAGTGGCGACTTACCTTCCCCACCATTTGTTAAATTCGGCCCTTTTAAATAAGGTTATGGCTTCGTCTTTCAAATATCTTTAAAATTTTATCTTTCTAAATGGCTACGATTTTCTACTAGTCACTGCTTGCTAAATATGACTTTCACCATTACATGAGGCTCCTAACTATAGGTATGGCACTTTAAATCAACCACCAGAGAGGAAATACGTTTGTGTAGATACGAAGAGATTAATGTTATTTTGTTCACGTCATTTAACTTGGTTCTCCACTAAAGTTTATTTTGAAGAACTGTTTTATGATTACGGTTAGGGTTAGGGTTAGGATTGGGGTAGGTTAATCGTGGGATGTTCTCTTCATGTTACTTTCATCGTATATCGTGTTTAATGTTTGTCGCTCAATTTCCGATTTTTGAAAGCATTTGTCAAAGTGTCAGGATTAAGTTCAGGGTCAGCGTTGGTTGTATGGTTAGTAATATTGTAAAGTTTCTTTATTTTTTGTGAATTGAGTGATATTTTCGAAGACTAAGGTCAATTCACGTTCGAATATGGTCACGGCTGCATCTAAATTTCCCACGGAAAATTCATAACATTTTTTGTTGAGCTGACAACAAAGGTCAGCGGCCAGGTATGTCCACTAAACTACACTTGTACCAGAATCTCAAAAATGGTAAATCCTTTAAATAGGGAATCTGTATGAGGGGAGGATCTCTAAAAGTGAAAATCTTTAAAAGGTGATATAATTAAAAAGAAAAATCTTCAAAAGTAGTGATCCCTATTGAGGAATCTCGTTAAGGAGGAATCCATAAAGCGGCTTTAGGGCAGCTTTTACACTAAAATCAGTAAAAAAATAAAACCAACTTTTCCGTTAGCGTGGAATTAATGGTTAATGTTACTGTACCCGTTGTGTATATGTTCTAAGCATGATGTAAAAGTTTTTAGATTCAGTTTACTCTTATTTTCTTTAATCTTTGGACCGCAGTAATTGACGCAGGCTATTGCGGCCACTGCCACGTTTGCCGTAATGATTCGAATAAGCGCTCCCTCTCCAATAAGGGCCCCCTCTACTTTGTGTTTTTGAAATAAGTACCCCCTCCCGAATAAGCGCCCTTCCCATTTATGTAAATGATTACCCAAGCGATAAGAGACGCTTGAATATTGGTATAAAATCAACTGTATTTCAACATTTTACTTATCACACATATATGCATTGACCACATTAGTAATTACAGCGAAACTGATCTTCTCGTTTCTTCGACGTTGATTTCCATGTGAGAGCAAAGTCCTCTCAATCGGCAGATCTCTTCTTCAAATCTTCCAGCCATGGCTAAGTTCGTCGTTCTACCATGGAAAAATGCAGGAACAAGAAGTCCATCTTCCAGTGTCCTTGCTCACTAGAGCAGAGAACTATGGTACTGTAATCTACTGTTTCAGTTGTGTTTTTTTTTTTAAATCCTTGTTATTGTTCTCGTTCTCGTTCTTGTTAAGATCGTTATTAAAGTTCTAGGTTTTTATGGAATCAGATTGCGGTGTTTTCTCAATCAATTAAATTATCTCAATCAAAAATAAGAAACTTGAAAAAAAGCTTCTACTATAATGGATATAAAACATGGAATTCTTTACCACATGTAATAAGTGAGTGTCAGACTTATTCTTCTTTCAAAAACAAAGTTGCTATTCACACTTTAATATTGCATATAGTGTATATATTTTGTATTGACGATCTATGTAAATGTAACGTTATCATTTAAATTTATTTTGTAATTACCACGTAATCAGTAAATAAATACACGCCCTCCTTGGAACTCAGCAACTGTTGATGGGGTTGGCGTATTTAAATAGAGTTGTAATAATATTTGTTCATTTATTTATTTGTTTGCCTGTTTGTTTACTTATTTGTTTATTTTTTTATCGATTCAGTACATTTCAATAACCTTCCTACCAAATTATGAAGATAAACAGACAGTAATTCTGTACTTTTCATCTCATATATATTAACTAAACATAATTTGACTTCCAGTGGCCAGCTTTCACCGATCGGCCCTCGGCTGTTTTTCGAGATCTGGGAAAAATATTTTTCTTGATGGACTTTCCACGGATGTGAATAACTTAAATATAAATTGGGTTAATATCAAAACTTCAGTTTCTTGCTCTGATGAAGTCCTGAGCGTGCAGGACGTAAGTTCAGCAAAATTTTACAATAAACAACGTGACGTTGCTGCAAACTCTTGTGTCTAATAAATATCATTACTTACTAAGTTAACTCCTAAGTGTCAATATTTGCATCGTCTTGATTGCTTCTGACTGTGGGTATACCTTGGAAAAGAACTCTCAGTTAGGCATCAATTGGCAAATTATCTATTCTATTTCGTGTTTCATTAATTGAGATGGTCATAACTCGTTCACTGTGAAAGCTGTCTATTTGACAAGTAAAATCGTCTACCGTTAGCCAAAGTTAAATCGTCTGGCGTTAGCCAGAGTAACAAAAATACAAGCCACTCTTTTTCTCTCGTTTAATGCTACGCGTAGTTCTTTTGAGAAAACAGCAGTATCTCATATTTCGTTGTTAAACATTGCATTTCAACTTCCATACCGTCAAAAAATCCTTCATGAAGGACACCGAAAGGTTGAAAAACCTTGAGGGTTACCAGTGAAACAAAACAAAAACATGCATCATCTTTTCCAGCAGATTTTCACCTCTATAAAAAGTCTCGGTTAGACATAAAGTGGAAAATCATGCGTTAAACTTTATTTTATGTTTCATTAAGATAGTTAAAACTAATATCAGGAACTTGGGAGCTGGAGTTCTACACAAATATTCGTAGGAAGTTCGTCAAGCGCAAATTATCCATCGCAAATTAATTAGGTTTTTACAATTACTAGAAGTTACTGTTGCAAGGAATATGCTACCTCTTGCATGAAGGTTGTGACTCAGGAGAAAGTGAAGTAGATGAACAAGTATATGGGAGCGACTAAGCGAGTTCTCAGAACTAAAGAGAGCTACAGGTTTGAGACTATATGATTTAGTGGTTAAGATGGTGTGCAGAGAACGACAGTCAGTAGTTTGCTCAATGATAAAGATTCTGCATTAGCTGCACCATCAAGGTATGTGCGATCTCTCAGTAACAATATGCTGTCGATTGTTGCCGAGTTCCACTCAAAAACGTGAATTGCTTGTTCTGTTAAAAGAGCCAATAAACTCACATAGGAACACTGCTTCCTACGAGAGTCACGACTTAAACGTTCGTCACCTAGATGAATAAGTCCACGAGCAAACAGAGGCATATCAAATATTTTTTTACCAGACGAAATACCACGTTTACGCTCCACAAATTTGCTTACAACAAAGTAATCGATATTCACTACGATTCTGTGACGATTGCTTTACGGCTGATCAAAGTTTGGGATTACTTCTGGCTTGAGCAAATAAATGAGAGACTACAATTGTCCAGCGTGCGAACATACGAACATCGCTTTCAACAAAATCGAGTTCACGGTAACCTTATAAAGGTCGATGTGAAGACTGGACACGACATAAGTGCACAGCGAGTCAAGATTAGTGTGCTGCCTCCCTGAGAGGAAGGAAGTGGCGAGGGGTCTTGGCCTCCAAAGGCAGCCTGTCAACAAGACTGTAGCCGACAAAGGAGACAATGTACCTTCTAGGATACTCATGGGGATATTTTTAATTACCATTAAGGATTTTAACACCCGTGCGCTTAGTCCAGGGACTGCTTGCCAACAAGGCTCGAGAAGACAAGGACAAACTGACTACTTCAGAATCATCCTCAGGGTATTATGAAATGATAACTTCACAATTAACCTACACTGTTGAAGTCAACTGAAAAATGTTGACTCGAGCGGGATTTGAACACGCACCTTCGGGATACCGTTCCGCCGCTCTACCTGTTGAGCTATCGAGTCCACAGGGATTGGAGGCGATAAGTTGGATAGCGTTAAGTTGTCGCGAGAATATTTTCTGCACTTAAATTGGATAAAAACTCGCGTCCAATCCCTGTGGACTCGATAGCTCAACAGGTAGAGCGGCGGACCGGTATCCCGAAGGTGCGAGTTCAAATCCCGCTCGAGTCAACATTTTTCAGTTGACTTCAGCAGTGTAGGTTAATTGTGAAGTTATCATTTCATAAAACTGACTACTAGTTCCAAGAAGTACCCGCCGATAGCGTACACAATTTGGCTCAACAATTTGTGGTCAAGCTAGCAGTTATGCTGAGTTGTATTGCCACAAAAATACGTGGTCAAGCTAGCAGTTAAATTGAGTAAGAATTGCTACAAAAATACGTGTTCATGAATATGTTTATGCTTGATGTGTAAACACAGTACGTGATTTGTAAAAGAAAGAAAACGTTTTTCTCTGACGAAGGGCCTTTGCTCGAAGCTTTTAAATTCCCCACGCTCAGCCACGACAGTTACCAACATTTGAACTTTTTACGCTACTTAACCCTGTCTACGCAGTATCCTGTATTTATATGGTTAACTGTTATTTTAGTAAATTGGTGAAGTGATGAAGATTAAGCCTGGTTCACACTTGAACATAAGCACAAGCACAAGTTTAAAACAAAAGGTAAAACAAAGGAATAAAGTCAAGCCTGCGACATAAGGATCGTCGTAAGCATAAGCATAAGATCATAGTCCAAGCATAAGCCAAGAGCCGAGCAAAAGACGAAACAAAGAAAAATTCTTGTTGTTTTATCTTCGCAAGTCCCAGAAGAAATGTCATGTTTTGTTTTCGTATTGATCTTGTCCTTATGCTTATGTCACTAGTGTAAACCAGGCTTAAGTTACTATCCCAATTACTGCGTGTTTGGGGATCCCATGGCTATCAAACACTGCCTTTCCCACGCTGCTTTTTACATGGATCCTTTGTTGAAGACAAGATGTATAAAGAAACTTTTACTAGGAAGTTTGGAAAATTGATTTTATATGAAAATTGGAAGATGATTTTATATGCGCGTAGCAAGACCTGTTGCTATGCGTAGAGAGTTTTAAATTTGCATAGCATAACTAGAAGCTATGCTTAGCTTCGCCATTCATACTATGGTAATTTTTATAATTCGGAATCTTTGTTTCTTAATTGCATATTTCGGTAGCTATTGGCTCCAATTCTACTATTTATGCATGGCGAGGCACATTATTACATCACACTACCGCAAAAAAGTACAAATACCGAGAGGTTTCATCTCACTTTATCCCCGAGCTTAAGAAGGACACGTCGCCCAAAACACGTAAGTACAACTGAGATTTCAGTGAGTTCTCTCCGTTTCTTTCGTTTATCGTTTCGTGTAGCTATTTTGAGAAAATAGCAGTATCTCATATATATATATATATATATATATATATATATATTTCATCATTAAACATTCCATTTCAACTTCCACACTATCAAAAAATCCTTCCTGAAGGACATGTCAAGGTTGAAAACCAACGAAGGTTACCAATGAAACGACAACAACGTTTTCCTACGCTTTCTCATCGAATGCATCAACTTTTCCAACATATTTTCACCTCTATAAATACCACAGCATCCCTAAGGGTACGTTACAATGGACCAAATTTCTCCGGATTCATAAGCGTTCCGGAGACTTAGTCTTCTGATTCCAAGTAGATGTTTAGTCACGAATCCGCGGTAAAGGAAGTCTTCGGATTGCTCATGAGTCCGTGTAAATACGAATCCGCAAACAAGCCTGGGATACTTTCAATCTGGTAAGCTAACCCAGCTGGCACAAAACGTAATCGCAACGTTCAGTGGAAGAATGTCGTTGTTTGGTTAGGTCCGACCAAACTTTCGCTCAACTTAGCACGAACATTCTTCTTGTCATGCGATAGTCTTGAATGACAATTGTTCATTTTTAACCAACTTTATAGCAACGTTGCGGATAAACGTTCTTTAAAAGTGCAAACGACGTTTTAGAGAGGTCATGGATGAACGTTTTTAATGAAGTGTATGTCACGTCGCCACGACGTTCTGAATAAACGTTATGTAGAAACGTTTTACGTATGTAATTGACTAAATATTTAGTCATGAATGGAGTTAACTGCATGATTAATTCAACCACAAAAAAACTAAAATTTAGAAGAAACAACTGGTGAGAAGGACGATTCGACGTCAATCAAACCGTTCGAAAGTATGCAACTGAAGTGTTCAG
Organism: Heliopora coerulea; assembly: GCA_030142905.1. Taxonomy (NCBI): domain Eukaryota; kingdom Metazoa; phylum Cnidaria; class Anthozoa; order Scleralcyonacea; family Helioporidae; genus Heliopora; species Heliopora coerulea. Next base: position 826,311 of record JASJOG010000067.1, on the reverse strand, counting down.
CAGATTAAATTCATTAACCATAGATAGACGAGGGAGAGGATTCATAAAGATTGCACCCGTTCATGCATTCTTGGACATATGCTTGGGATATCGTCGACTCGTGTGACCGATTCCGAACTTCAGATCGGCTCGCACTCGACTATGGGAACATACTTTAAGGAGTCTTCTTTTCGAATCCGCATACTGCATTTTGGTAAATATTTACCATAATTATTTAAAGTAAGACCGGACATTTAAAGTTTTGACTTTGCTTTATTTTGCCGTTGCTTGTCGGGTAAACACAACATAGTGACACGAGCTACCACAGTACGCGAATGGCAAAGTATTTGTGTTGATACCTTATATTGTATTTTTGTAGGCAAAGCGGTATAAATCTCATTGAGAATAACGTTCATTGTCAACTTAAGAATTCGATGTGTTGATAATCAGAAATATGCTTTAGAATATAATTTACACGAGCGTTGGCGGAATGTTGCTAGAATGTTCAGGAGTAAAGTTACTTAACAACGTTAATAAGCCGTTCTTGAGAGTCCACAAAATAACGTTTCTAGAACTACACATTGCAAAGTTTTCTGAATGTTCATCGAACTTTGACAACGTTGTCATAACGTATTTTTGCTAGCTGGAAAGACTCCGGAGAAATCTTTTTCGTTTTTCTACATGACAGCAGAGGTAGCATGCGGTGGAACAATTTTTTCATTTAGGGGTGTAATAAACAATGGGAAGAAATTTTTTGGTTGTCCAAGGTTACTTTTAATAAAACTTTGTAAGGGTTTAAGTCCATTCTTAGATAAGAAAGCACTGTTTGCGTTAGCACAAGCATGCAAATAACCCAAGTACTTTTTCATGTGAGAACGGCTAACGAGAATGAATACATTCTTAGCGTGAATCCGAATACTTGTTGAATCCGAAGATATTTGCTGTAGTAATAAATGTAGCCTAAGCCTTCTGCAAGTAGCTAATGCCTCAATAGACCAGCCTATTATAGTGATTAACCCCTGCTAATGACGCTTGTAGTCTCATCTCGTAATATGCTTTGCTGATGACTCAAGAACCTCGTTTACATGCACTGTCACAACTTGGGCACTGCACAGCAAATTAGCCGTACCGAGCCCAACATGGAGAGATGTTCAGCACGACTAAATTTTCAGATACGGGGACCAGATTTTAAGAAGTCCGCACCGTTTGCACTGTGAGAATCACCCCTGCCGTGCCAAAATTTTGCCGTACCGTGCCCAAAATGTTAACAGCGTAAACGGAGTTCAGGTGTTTGTCCAGTTGTTTCCTGACAAATTGAAGTGCTGTGCTTTTCTGATTATTATGTAGAGGTGAAAATGAAGAGCAGTGTATGTTTCGTGGTGTTTTTCCTAGCGTCCGTTTTCCTCGGCAGTTCTGAAAGTGCTGTCGTATTTCGTTTTGCCAATGTCTACGGAGACCACATGGTTCTTCAACAAGAACCACACCGGGCTAGGATTTGGGGCTATGGTGAAGTTGGACAAAAAGTTTTTCTAACTATTGACGTGGACAAGTATCAATGCGGAATTAAAGAAGGTAAAGTAATCTTCGTACGTTTTTCGGAAGAGGCTAAATAAACATCAGTAATCTCGGCTGTCTGCAAGTGAGTTTAAAAAAGCGTCGGTGAACATCGTAAGGAGGTCCATTCTTTCTCGTTTTGTTCAAAACTATATATTTGACAATTAATTTCTTCGATTTAAGTAAACTTGAATAGAACATTTAAAGTGTTCCTTAAGTGTCGGTAAAATGGAGTGGTTTTGCAGTTAATAAAACTTACAATCAGTTGCATCAAGGGATTATCACCACAATTGAAAAGCATCTCTTACGCAAACGTCAAACTTGAATGTTTTGCATGACTGTTGGATGGTGTACCTAATTTATGCGTGAAATGTCCATTTTTTACGAATTCACCATGCAGAAAAAAAAAGATGCCGATGAGGACATTTTTATTACGATCAATTACGTGCACCAAACTTTGGAACACAGGTTTTCCAAGATTAAATTTAGTAAGAAGGAAACTCCTGCCTTGTTAAAATCGTACAATAGAGTCAAGCATTCTTTAGCTTTTATTATAGCTAATTTACGTTTCTGCTACGAAAGCTGTTCAGAGTATGCAGTTCCCCAGTTCTTTTGAGTAGACTACCGAGACACGAGGGTCTGAAAGAGGTGGGAATACAGGACCTCTCGGTTATCTGTCAGTTGTAACAGTTAACTTTGACCACTTTATCATGACTTTTGGCGAACACTCAACTTCAGTTTCCAGTTATAATCAGAACGATAAGTTAAATTTTAGGCTATTTGGACAATCTTTAAAACCCGTTAACTTCCTTCGCATTCTCAAGGGATATGATGAAAATGCGGGCGAGTGTAGTTACGTATATACACTGGCGGTCAAAAAGAATCGATTATGTTAAGATTTATATTACTTTCTGCTTACATAAGCAGACAAGAAGCGCGTTAGATAGATTGAGTTGTGTCCCATAATATTTGTAGAGATATTCGGTTAAGAAAGTATTCTATAGCATGCGCTAAATGAATTCCTCAAACTCATTAATAATTCACGAAGAAAAAACAAAAGAAATACATAATTAATCAGTATTTAGAAATCGGAGGAATATTGCAGCTGAATTTTTCCAACTTTCGGATGGATTTTCGCCTAAAATACTGGTTCGTTTGAGAAGTAATTTCAGACACTCGTTTAGTGTTCTTCCTCCGATTTCTAGATACCTCGAAATTCGTTAAAAAAAACTCGGCTTCGCCTCGTTTTTCAACTCGTTTCTCGGTATCTAGAAATCGAAGGAAGAACACCAATTCGTACTTGAAATATTACTTCAAGTCTTACAAGAAAGGGTTGTTGGCCTGTCACAAATTGGAAGATACGGAATAATGGGTCCAAAGAGAAGAATCAGTTTGGAAGATCGAGGAAAAGTGCTGGTATTATCCTAAGAAGGCTACACACAACGTGAAATTGCTGCTCGTTGCTCGAGGATTTCACTGACACAAAGCAGTGTCAGTGAAATCCTCAAGAAAAAGAGACTGACTAGTTGTGTGAAAGATACCAAGATCCCTGGACGGAAACGAAAGACATCTGAGATGAAGGACAGGCTCATTGTAAAGAAAAGCAAGCCAAATTGCTACAAGACTGTACCGCAAATAAAAGCTGAGATGCTAGTTTAACATGGTGTCAATATCTTGGTTTCCATCACCCAAAGAAGGCTTAGAGAGGCTGGTCCAAAGGGCTGCAAGCCAAGAAAGAAGCCTAGGCTTACAGCTCGCCATAAGAAATCTTGATTACAGTTTGCATAAGTACACAAAGATTGGCTGGCTGAACAGTGGTCCCAAGTTATTCTTCAGCGATGAATCAAGGTTTCTTCTTCATAGGAGTGATGGGCGTCTGTATGTCAGAAGAATGGCTGGCGAAGAACTAAAGGAAAGCTGCATTTAGACAACTGTCAAACATGGAGGTGGTGGCATCATGATATGGGGCTGCATCAATGCAAGAGGTGTTGGCTGTTTTACTAAGGTAGATGGAAAGCTCAATGGGGAACGATACATTGATCTCCTAGAAAATTCGCCTATTCCAACCACACGCATGCTGACTATACCGATGGTTGGGTATTCCACCACGACATGCAACTTGTCACACCTTCCGCCTTGTCAAAGGATGGTTAAATGAAGAGGGCATAACGTTTATGGAATGGCCAGCACAGTCACCCGATCTCAACTCTATTGAGAATCTATGGGACCAACTTAAGACAATGGTCCAAGAGCAAAACCCCACCAATGTCACCGAACTTTGGAGTGCTGTAAAAGCTGCGTGACAAGGCTTTCCATTAGATAAGCTAATTATTATTATAAATAGCATGCTTCGAAGGTGTAAAGCAGTGATCAAAGCTCGTGGAGAAGCCACTAAATATTAAGATTTATTTTCTGTTGGTTTTTGGTGTAATTACTTGTCATGATAAGATTTGTTACAATGTTTATGACGTCACCATCTTTAGCTTCTGTGTGATCGATTCTTATTGACCACCAGTGTATATATAACCTAATAATATGAACTTGCGTATATATAATCTAACATGAAGTTGCGTATATGTATTCTAATAATATGAACCGTTAATGTTAAATTCGCTTTCTAGGGCCGAACAATACTGGAATATGGTCAGTGACACTAAAACCACATAGATATGGTGGTCCCTACACCATTGAAGCTTCTTCAGTTGTAAAAAGCACAAAAGTTACCGCAACATTGAAAGATGTCTTGTTTGGTGACGTTTGGATTTGCGCTGGTCAAAGCAACATGGAAATGGGAGTTCGCACGGTAGGTAAAGAACACGAGGGGATCCTGATGAACCATGGTCCCTTACAAAGAAATTTCAGATGCAATTTCACACAAGAAGTTAACATTTCACATGTGGAATTAATTTTAAGATGAAGATGAAGGTGAATGTGAATGTAAAGGTGAAAGTAGACAATAGTTAATTATTCTAATCTTCAACTTATTAGTCTACTAATGGAGAACATGCCATACTGGAGGCAAAGCACTATCATGACATCCGGTTGTTTACCGCTAGCTGGTCCACTTCAAAGACGCCCCAACCCGAATTGAAAGAAATCAGACAGCTATGGTCTGTTTCGTCACCCGGTTAGTATATTCTTACATGTCGTTCGGCCAGAGTGCAGTTTAGCGAATCATGGCAAACTGCTGATCGGTTAATGTTAAAGTTAGGGTTAACAACCAAGAAACAATCAACTCACCACCAATCAAGAAACAGCCAACTTTTGAATTCAATGAGGCATGCATCCTCGTTCAGATGAACTAAAATCTGTGGGCATTACCACCTCTAGAAATGCAGAGATCCATATCTTTTTCATATCATAATATTCCAGTTCACATGTGAAATACATGTTTCGTACACCAAGATTTCACATGTGAAATTTTGAACCAGTTCATTTCACATGTGAATCGGGTATTTCATATGTGAATAGGTCTCCATTTCCATATGTCAAATGGAATTTTCATATGTGGAAACGTTCCATTTCCAAATGCTTTTCACATGCGAAATGACATGTGAAACTTTCTCAAGGGCAATATCCAATTTTTAACACTACCAATGAACCATCAAACCACTCGATCACTCACCCACCCATCTAAGAAACTGACCAACCGACAAACCATCGACTCGCGAAACAGCCCAGGCACAAACCAACCACACAAGCACCCAACTAACGAAATAACACGCAAACGAACCACCTGCCATTTCACCATCAATGCAACCAATCTACCCTGCAAACCAAGCAACAAGGCAACCAACCAAATCGCCGTCCAGTTGACTATCCAACGAAACTAACAACTGACCAACCACCAATTATGATTTTCACATAATTAGCATAAATTATCATCTACATAAATTAGCATAAATTTTATCTTTGCATAAATCAGAATAATTTGATTATTTTTACACAAATCAGCGTAAATTACCAACCCTCTAAACTATCAAAACAAATAAACCTGAAGTGAAATAGAGAATAATGCATGGGCACGCGGAGATATGGAATTTATCTTCGAATGTTCACTTTGATCTGCCACGAATGGCAAATGAAATTGAACATGAGAAGATAAGTTCCATATCTCCAAACGTCCATCAATCATTTTGTTTATTTCACAAACACTAACGTGCAGTCTAAAATGAGGATTAGCCATCTGGAAAGTTTGTGTCTGGTTTTGCTCTCAAAGAAGCCCATTTTGTTCGCAAAAAATGAACGTCTGGCAAACAAATTGAAATCTACAAGCCACCACCGAGATACGAATTATAAAACATTGGATCTGATTGATCTAATAAAATATCCCACGCAGCTTTTCATGGGATCGTTGAACCAATATCTTTATATGTAAACATACCGTATCTTTTACGTATGATAAAATACGATGTTTCTCATTGGCCAAAAACGTTGTATCACAATGAAGTTTATGAAATAAATTCGTTTATTGTATTCCCTGAAAAGATTTTACAACTGGAAGCGTTCCATAAGAAATTTCTAACGCTCATTTATCTTTTTTTAAATTAGAATCTGTTGGGGGTGCAGGAAATATGTGGAATGCCTATTTCTCGGGTACTTGCTGGTATTATGGAATTCATCTTTACCAGAAACTGAAATACCCGATCGGATTGGTTGACTCAAGTGGGAGTGGTACTCCTGTTGAGTCCTGGTCATCTCCAGATGCTCTTAAGAAATGTCGTATTAATAAAAACGTTTTGACACCATTGGGGTAAGTAAAAGCATACGATGTACAAAAACGTCAACGCCAGAACCCTTCAAGTTCAATTTAAAGTCCTGGTTGGTCCCAGCAAGCGTTCATCAAATTTTAGAAAACCCAGGCCGACTAAACCTGGTTTTGACGGGATATTTCTAATTTAACATATACCTCGCAGGTGAATAGTATTTTTTTTTTTTGGGCAATCTGATTTTATGGTTCCTCTATCTCGGAATATCGTGCATTATTCACTTCCAAGGAAAAGAAGATGGCTTCCTGTTTTGTTTCAGTAACCGAAGACGGGAATTATTTTTCATAAACGAAGTCGCGATGTTACTCAATACCAAAAAAGCAACAAAAATTGGCATTAGAGTAGTCAGATATAAGTATTTCTTTTACCATCGAGCGATAAATGCACACAGGATGTGTTCAAAATGTTTTGTTTACAAATGATGAGCGGGACAAGCCAACGTTTCGTAAAAGTTTTAAAGATTTAAAAAAGCAAATATATGTGAAAACGATTAAGTGGAAAACCCCCCCCCCAAAAAAAAAGAACTCGCCTCCAATCCCTGTGGACTCGATAGCTCAACAGGTAGAGCGGCGGATCGGTATCCCAAAGGTGCGAGTTCAAATCCCGCTCGAGTCAACATTTTTCAGTTGACTTCCACAGTGTAGGTTAATTGTGAAGTTATCATTTCATAATACCCTGAGGATGATTCTGAAATAGAATTGAAACACTTCACATCCATCCTCATAGATAACGTTAAGTTGTCGCGAGAATATTTCGTGCACTTAAATTGGATAAAAACTCGCGTACAATCCCTGTGGACTCGATAGCTCAACAGGTAGAGCGGCGGACCGGTATCCCAAAGGTGCGAGTTCAAATCCCGCTCGAGTCAACATTTTTCAGTTGACTTCAACAGTGTAGGTTAATTGTGAAGTTATCATTTCATAGTGTAGATATTTACCTCTCCACTTTGCGGCTCGGTAAATTTCTATAGAATAATTGCTTCCTAGGGACGTTATTTAAATAAAAACTGAAAACCCCCCTATTTCAAATTTTACAAATGAAATTATGTGATAGCAAGCAAGAAAATTTCAATGTCCGGTTCCCTTATTACGTCAGCTGAATGCAACTACCAGAATACTTTGCGGTTTTTTCATTTTGAAGCAAACGTTGAATTCCCAAAGGAAAAGACAATTACTTCGATTAACATTACAAACATGGTTTCGAAAGGCATTCTGGCAGTTGTATTCAGCAGATGTAAAAGGGGAAACAGCCATTCTTTTTAACTTTTTTGGCGAATACTGGTTGATATTTAGCGAGCCATGAAACAAAGTAGACGAAGACAAAAGCCTCCCAAAATTTCCCGTCTCTGTGAACCAGAGGCGTAGTGATAGTCTAATTACAGCAGACGAGTGTGGACAGTTTATATATTTTTTTTATCAAAAGGCAATGAAATTTTCGAATATTTCAAAATGGTGCACGTTAAGCAAGTAAAATTAGTAAGTTTCCAGATGAAAGCAGTGGCAGTTTAAATGTTAATGGAGATAGTTTTTCACCATTTAGTAAAGTAAAGGTAAAAGTAAAGTGTCTTTATTTGTACCTGATAACCCTATCAGCTACCTAAGTTGTTCTCCCTAGAGGTCCAATAAGGGCCACCCCTCATGGCTCCAGTTTTACTACAGGAGGAAACCGGAGTACACGGAAAAAACCTGTGATGCTTAGTAGAGTCAAATTGGACAATAGTCTTCTCACACGTGACAAACGTATCCTTAATCAGATGACTGCACGGAGCCGGAATCAAACCCTAGTCACAGTGGTGAGTTGATTTCGATTCCGTAGTGGTGGGTAGCTTATCTGGAGGTCTCTCCTTGACGAGTAAAATCGTCTGGCGTTAGCCAGAGTAAAATTAACAAGTTGTCCAATGGCAGCAGTGCTAGGTAAAGGGTTTAAGGAGATTGTTTATAACCCTTCACCTGGCAGGCTTCTGGGAGGTATCTCTTTTGACGACTAAAATCGTCTGTTGTTAGCGTGAGGAAAATAGAGTACTTGTCGTCAGTTGGGAAAGGACTATGAAGATAGTTTTTAACTCTTTCGCGACTGGAATTCTCCCTTAACTAGTACAAATTTACTGACGTTAGCCACATCAAAATCGTACAGTACTTGTCGTCATTTGGAGAAGTGTTAAGGAGATAGTTTTCAACACTTTCGCAACTGAAGTGTCTCTTGACGAATAAAATCGTCTGGAGTTCGCCACAGCCAAATAGTAGAGTGAAGGGTATATTCGATTGAACATTATGGCATTTACACTCGACCGCAAACTGTTAAGCGATTATTTTTCAAGGAAGAAAATCTCGAGTGTGTAGATACTTTTTTTAAGACTCAACCGGGCCCGACTTAGCGGTCGAGTGTAAATGCCATAATGTTCAATCGAATATATCCTTCACTTAATCGGCATTACCTCCATTATATATACTGAACTCGTGGCCATGCTCTCGGCAACGGCCTCCGTAGCTCAGTTGGCAGAGCATCGCACTAGATTCGCGAGATCGCGGGTTCGATTCCCAGCCGGATGGCCCAAAGTTGCATTTTTTGCAACAGGTCCCGGTTGAGTCTTAAAAAAATATCTACACACTCGAGATTTTCCTCCTTGAAAAATTATCACTTAACAAATAGTAGAGTGCTCGTTGTCAGTTGGGAAAGGGTTAAGGAGATAGTCTTCAAGATTTTTGTGACTGAAGGTCTCCTTTGAGCGAGTAAAATTTTCTGGCGTAAGCCACAGTAAAATTCGTAAGTCGCTAAATGGGAACAGTGCTGGTTAAAAAGTAAATGAATGACGAGTGTTACAAATGATTTTTTCTAGGCTCGAGGCGATAAGCAAAGTTACTGGCCCTGAAGGACTAAAGCCAAGTCGTGTGTGGAATGCTATGATGTACCCTTTTACAAAAATGACTATTTATGGAGCAATATGGTACCAGGGGGAAACGAACGCCCATCTTGGTCTTAATCATTATAACTGTACTTTCCCAGCCATGATCGATGATTGGAGAGCAAAATGGTTCAAGGGCACTCAAGGGAACACAGATGGAGTCTTTCCATTTGGCTTTGTTCAGGTATGTTTTCCTCGGAATACTCGTGTGGCAATAGGGTTGCTAACCCTAAAACCACCAACCTTACATTTGTGAAACATTTGACGGGAAATTTGTAAAAATTTTCTTTACGACTGTAAAATCTTTCGACACCCAGTTTAATCACGCAGTTAAAGTTAATGATTTAGCCTAGGGGGGGGGGGGAATCCCCCAAAGAAACAAAAAATACCACCGGCTGCCCATAAAGACATTTGGTTGGAAATTTATGAAAAAGCACCAAACGGTTCAGATTTCAAAATTTTTGTTTGGTATTTTAAATGCAGATGGCTAAAGTGGTAGATCTTTCGAAATGTTAAGTCAAAAAAAGAATTGTCTGGCTAAGTTTTTTTTTTTTACCACTCATCGAAATTCAACCAAATAGAACGGTCATTTTCAGGCATATAACCAGTTGTAAAACCATTTAAATATTTTTTTTTACATTTTCAGCGGCATGTTAGTGTTTCAAAGGACCATATGGTCCATACGATGGTTTTAAGGTTAGGTTCAGCGACATACTTGCGGCGTCACCAAGGACTGTAGCTTTGACACTGGGTTTTCATCGTAACAAAAGTTGAGCAAGAGTTGTGGTTGACTTCTCAAGTCCAATCTCAGTTGAAATTTAAAGGACTGAGGAGATCAAAATACCACGTAAAACAATTCATTTTTGTTCATATTCCCTCAAACCGTTTTCTCTTGAGGCTAGAATAAACAAGTGATATGATACAAGTGTTAAAAACAACAACCCGAATATTGTTTGAAGTTGAATTTGTGATTTTCAAAAGGCTCTAGGGAAAAATATCGTCTAATTCAGCAGCGACCTCACTTGGCAATCATAAATATTTAGTTTAATATTACTAGCCGGTTAAAACGTGTTGGGTCGATACATACACTAGTTCCCCCCCACTTCCGATGCCCTTTGTTACCCCCCCCTTTTTACTTGAAGCCATCGTTACTCAATGTATGCGGTTCAGCGGTTTAAATTATCTCCAGTGATTCACTTAAACCTTTATAATTTTGGTAGAATTCGTCCGCAAACACTTTATCCTTTTGATATTTCTTTAGCTTTCTTCAGCTGGCCATAACACTTCAAGTCAAGAATATAAATTTGCTCCATTTCGTTGGGATCAAACGGCCCATTATGGTTACGTCCCAAATGACCGTCAAAAACGCGTATTTATGGCAGTAGCAATGGACCTTGGAAATCCGTACTCTCCGTTCCACAGTCTTCACCCGACAAATAAAAATGACGTCGGGAAACGTTTGGCACTTGCTAGTCTTGCTGTAGCGTATGGTAAAAATGTTTATTTCACTGGTCCACTGGTATCGGAGATTAAACAGATAAAGGAACACTCCTTGAACTGTCTGAAAGTCACGTTTAGATCGGTTCTTTACAAAATTGAAGTCAGATGTCGTGATGGATTCGAGGTATATGGTCACAGTTTGAGCTTAAAAATCAGCCGTCTTACTACACGAAATTTGCTCGTCAAATTGAATTCGCGATTTGTGGTTAGTCGATGTTTCAAGAAGCTGAACTTCTGGGATTATGTTGAATTTTGGTAATCAACTCACCTGAAGTTTGCTATTTCATTGAAAAGATCACATAGTCAGTTAAAAATTTGAGTTAATAAGAAAAGGTTTAAAAAAAATGGTACAACTGCAGTTTTAGCGGACCTGATGTCATCGTCAGGGTAACATGAACAGAATATTTCAAAGAGCCGAAACATTGCACATCCTCACCGATATCGAGCGTTAAGTTGTCCCGAGAATCTCTCGTGCGCATAAATTGTATAAAACGAGCATACTGTTCCCAGTTGACTTGATAGCTCAATTGGTAGAGCAGCGGTCCGGTAACCCAAAGATGCGAGTTCGAATCCCGTTCTAGTCGACTTTTCTAGTTGACTTTAGCAGTATAGGTCAATTCATGAAATGTTCTTTCAGTTAACAAAATGTGCTCAAATACGTCAATATTATCTATCTAGGGGGAAACTCCAGATAGGATTGGGGTTAGGGTTTGGATCAGGGTAAGGGTTAGGGTTAAATCACCCCACGGTGACGGTAAACCTGCGTCTCATCCTTCTTTAAAAGAATTTTAAAAATATTCACGACCGTCCGTCTACTCGTATAAGTTTCGCAACTACACCTAAGCAACGACCAATCGCGTGTGGAAGACTTCATTTTCCTTAAATAGATGATATCCATCTTTTTGCCACGTTTCGTCAATTGATGATCATTTTTTCAAGGTGTGACTATACAAAAACACAGTAACATTTTCAGACCAAAAACAAAATTCATCTGTACAAGAAACCGGCTTCTTAATGGTTTTAAGATACAAGACGATATCTTATCGGTAGACACCGGCATATGCCGACCAAGCTGAATCTCCGACGCACCATGATTCTACCCAAGACGTCGGGCTTACCTTCTTGTTTGCTTCTTTTTCAGGTTCTTTGTGAAAAGAGCTCCCAATGGATTAGAGCAAAAATAGTGGAAGTCGATCCGGAGTCGGTGATTATAAGGCCTTCAACGGATTGCAAATTTGAGGCAGTTAGATATGCGTGGAGCGACTATCCTTGCATCATGAAAAAATGCGCAGTTTACAGTGGCAAATTACCTAGCCCACCGTTTATCAAATACGGCCCTTTTGAAAAAAATAACCATTTTGAAGAAAATGGTCATTGGTTCCCATATATTTGAAAGTTGTCTTTCTTGATGGAAAAAAAATTGACAGTGATTAACCTTCCGTGAATTTTTTCGAAGCTTTTGCGCGAGTTTCTTAACTGGAGAAAAATGGTAAAAATTTTGGATAAAACACGGAAAAGTAGTGTTGTGTTTTGGATACTAAGAAATAATGGTTTTGTGCTCGTCATATTATCCAAGTCCACCATTAAAATTTAGATTAAAAAATTCATCTCTTTGCGTCCTTTTTGTTATATTTCAATTTAATCTTTAGAAAACGAACCTGGCTAATAAAAGATCACATCATCGACGAAGCATTGAGAGAACGCCTACTCTATTAAGCTAGTATCTAAAATCAAAATTAGTTTTTAATACTTTCGTGACTGATGGTCTCCCTGGGTGAGTAAAGTGGTCTGATGTTATAAGAATAGAATACTGCGTAGGAAGTGATAAATAAGGTAAGAAGTTAAAAGGTTGATAACTGCCGTGAATGATCTTGAAAAATTATAATTTTTTAAATAAGTTATTAAATAGAATACTGCGTAGGAAGTGATAAATAAGGTAAGAAGTTAAAAGGTTGATAACTGCTGTGAATGATCTCGCTACGTTCCATATTCATCTCTTAGCGCTCTTTTTATCATATTCCAAATCAGCCTTTACTAAAATTTCACATGTGAGAACGTATGGAATTGGAACATTTTCACAGATGAAATTTTCATTTTGCATATGACATGGGAACCTTCTCTCAAATGAAATACCCAATTCGCATGTGACACTTTTGGAAAAACGAGCTAAAGATTAAAGCAATCGAATACCGATGGCTTTCAGAAGCATTTTGACAGTATTAGATTGTAGTAGTAGTAGAAATAAAACCAATTCCGAAAATTGTCATTAACTTGTCGTTTGGTTTGATGACCCTGAAATAAAGTCGAAATGTTACCTTGTGCATTCTTTTTTTTACTTAAATCACAAGTTGAGATTGACAATTTTCAGAATCTGTTTTATTTCGTATTTCTTTAAACTGTTGGCTGGTTATGTGTTTTTAGTAATAGATGGATTCACTGAAAGACGAAGTATAATTCAAGTGAGATACTTAGCTCATTACATGAAATATATTTCTTATTTTCACAATCCCATTTTTCATGAAAGGTTATCACTAATAAGAAGAACAAGGAATCTCTAGAGCGAAAAATTACTAGAATCAAGAAGGGCTAAAAAGAGGAATGTCTAAGGAGTGTGAAATAAAGCAGAATCTTACAGAAAAGAAAAGAAAAGAGACCCATGGCAGGGCTTCCTTCTGAATAAACGGTAATGAAAATTAATTTTTGGTTCTTTTCATCTTTCGTTACCAAACTATCAATTTTATGCACTGGTGAGAGCTTCAGCGTATGTTTATATCGTCACGCGGCGACAGGTTTGCCTTAGCGAGAGTCTCTTTTTATAAAGAAATATGGAAAGTACGTCAGCAGATGAAGATTTTTAGCGATTACCAAGGTGTGCACGGATCGTAGGTTTTTCTTAGCTGCACCGAAGCAAAAGAAATATAGTAAAAGTTTGGAGTTTCATGCCACATAAATTTACGTCAATAAGAATTGTAAATACAGAAAAGTTTTCGCATTCGACCGCATTAGAAGGGCGAATCGGTTTTCCGGAGTTGGAATTGGAAAGGCCTGCTCTGCCGCTCAACTTTTTCATCAAAGGAGAGAAGTGAACACTTCTGGCGCAATCTGCCCCTCTTGAGGTTCGACCCATCGTTTATTTGAAAGCATTCGTGAAGGACTAGGAATACCGTGGGCCCCAAAGTACTCAATGGAAGCTGAGATACTATTGGTACGCTTAGAATAATAACTTTGCGAGGGAAAAGAAAAGCCATCCTTTGGTTACCCTGATTTATCCAAATAAACTGTGTTCCAGATAAGAAGACTTTAAGTAAACATCTTAATATTCATTTTTCACGTTCCCTGTAGGTGAAATTAACCTATCTAGACGTTTTCATTTACCTAGAATTGTCTGCAAGTGCAATATTTGTACGAAATCCGTCTTTATTATAATTAGTAAACTTAATAATTGATTGAACATTATTTTATTGAACCAGCTATCTCGGAACCGTTCTAAGACGTCATATGAATAAAAAAAATTCGTATTTCAGGAAAGAAAATTTTTAATTACGCTGTCTCCTGCACAATATTCCGAACCTTCATTCTACAACGGCTTAAGGAGTCAATAAGTGGCAAACCTGATCACCCTCCAGCTATAACATGACTGTAGTAACCCCAGTTTATTTGTCACTAGTGGAAAAACTATGCAGCAAATGCCCGTGCTTTTAATAAGAAATACAGATCTTCAGCCACTTTGGATAATTAAACACATCGTCATCAAACAGGGGTAAGAAAAAATAATAGTCGTAATTACGATGGATAAAAAAAAAAAATCTAACAAAATTAATGATCTTAATACGCACGCTCTCAAGCTGTTCTCTCAGAAAAACTTTCTGAGTCCCTGACGGGAATCGAACCCGTAACCTTCTGATCGCCGGTGAGACGCTTTAACCATTGAGCTACAAAGACTCAGATGGTGAGCAAACTCTTTCTGAGAGAACAGCTCGAGAGCGTGGGTATTAAGAACACAATTACCAAGCTACCACAATCACAATACTAACACAAAAATAATAGACGACATATCGAGACTTGCAGTACATATGTCATCATATGTCATACCATCTATATGAACCAGCACACAAATTTAACCTTCGCTCACCATCTGAGTCTATGTAGTTCAATGGTTAGAGCGTCTCACCGGCGATCAGAAGGTTACGGGTTCTATTCCCGTCAGGGACTCAGAGAGCTTTTCTGAGAGAGCAGCTTGAGAGCGTGCGTATTAAGAACATAATTACCAAACTACCACAATCACAAAATTAATGATGGCCGAAAGTAGCTTTCAAACCGGCAAAATACTGGCAAAATCTTTTAAAATTTGAGCAATAAATGGAAGAAGGCCATAAAAATCATAGACTTGATCCTGTTTTCTAATAAAACCTTCACGGCTAGTTTAAGTAATCGAATGATGAATATAAGAGCCAAGCTCAATATACGAAGATGAAAAGTCATCTTTTCAAAACATAGGCAAGCCAAGAAAAAAATTATAGAAATTTTTTAACGCCGAAGTTTTATTGTCATCGCGCAACAAAGCGAACGAGAGTGCCTTATCGGATTTAAAACGCAAGGCGATAAACCACGAACTGCGAGTTCACTAAACGACTTCAAAAGCGAACACCTAGATTCGTTAATCGGCGAAGAAAGTTTGAAAACTAACGTTTTTCACGCGGCAAAAATTTGAGGACAAGAGTATGCGTGTTTTCATCACAATTAAAGACACGACACGGTTATGACTTCCCCTTGAAAATTTTTCATGAACCACTGATGAGTTTTTCAAGAGTCGTTAAGATGCCATATAACTCGACTAAGGCCCCGTCCACACGTATACGGATTCGTTTGAAAACGCAAACATTTTTTCCCGTTTTCAAAAAAATCCGCGTCCACACGTAGCGCATCTAAATCGTTTTCGACCGTCCACACGAATACGCTAAAACGACCGAAAACGCTAGAATCACTTACTGAGCATGCGCTATTATATGACATGAGCCGGTGGTACAGCTGTAGGTGTTATTATTTCCTCGTGTTCTTCTTCTCGGCAAGCAAGTGCAATTTTACGAACAAAAAACATGTCAAATTCTGGAGAAAAGGCCTGGAAATCTAAAGGAAAAAGTAAGAGCGAGCCTTTTGTTTGGACCGATGACGAAGTCGAGCTTCTTTTAAATGTGACTTTGGAGTATAAAGTTGCAAAGACAACGGAAAATGTCGATTGGGAATCGTGCCAGACGAAGTATTCTGATATTTTAGATCTGTTTGTAGCACAGTATCCTTCCCCAGAAAACGCTGCATTGATCGGCAAGGAATTCCCACATAAAGAGCAAGAACTGAAAAAGAGTATTCTGGCTTCAAAACTGATGGCGATCAGGTCAAAATTTCGATCTGCCGTTGATAGTGGAAGAAAAAGTGGCCATGGAAGAGTAGTCTTTCTTTTCTTTGATTCGTGTCAAGAAATATGGGGTGGCTCCCCAGCTACAACCACTTTACCTACAGCAATAGAAACCAACGAAATACAGGAAGAACTATATTCCAGTGTAAACTGCCCAAGTACTGCTACTAGACCTAGTACTCCATCAACCGGCACCACAGAGTTTGACAGAAGTGAGAGTCTTGAGGTTGAGTTCATTGAACAAGACCAAGAAAGCAAGGAATCGAGTACATTAAGGGAAACGAGAGATTTGCTGAATACTAGATTGAAGAGCTACAGACATGAAAAGCTTAAAAGAAAACTTTCTGTTGATACTCAGCTGTTGAATGCTGCTCAAGAAGACTTAGAAATCAAGAAAAGGCTTATAGAGAAAATAGATAACATGGACAAACAGCAAGCAAATCATATGAATAGACTTACTTCAAACATGGAACAGCTGACCGGGTCTATCGTAGAAGGCTTTGCAATGCTTCGCCAAGTAATGCTTACACCATGTGGGATGCCTCCACAGTTTACAACACCACAGACTGGTCATCAAGACATGTATAACAGAATGCCTCATCGACAGCCCATGAATGCAGAAAACAACACAAACAACACCCACTTCCAATACAATCAATCACTATTCCCAAATAATAGCTTTTAAAACAATGGACACAATCGACTATTGACTAATGCTTTATTCACATCTTGGACAATTTGCATGCCTAAATAGTTACTATTCCACCAATTACATATAATGTTGTTTTGTTTGTAGCAAGTAGCAAAAATAACATTTTACAGTTAACGCTACAACATTGTGTACTTATAAATTAAGATTTTTGTATCCATATTATCCATTATTATTATTAATAATAAACATGACCCTGCTTTTATTAAGCAAAGTGAATAAAAATGTTTTACTGGGCCTTATATTATCTGATGATAGCATCTCCCCCCACCTTGTACACCCTAGAACAAGTTAAATAAACATACTGATCAACTGTGCACAATTTATTTTTAAACTGATTATTTTAAAAATTAATAGTTCAAATTCTTTTCACTTGATTTTAACTTTTAACTTTAGTTGACCTTAGGAATACTACAATGTTACACAATTTTTTATCCAATAAACATAAGGGATAAGCAATACAGCTCAATGTCTTATGACATGATATAGTCAAAGTTTTGGAGCAAATACAAACCTGTGACACCCAAAGGTTCATGAATGGGTAGATTTTAAAGCATCACTTTCTTAATTAGTAATACAGATTACAGTCCAGTTCAGTTCAAATTGCACTATAATGTAGTAGCTTATTCCGTTCTTAAGGATCAAAGTACTTTGTCAGTATCCTCCTGATTTTCTTGCCTTCTGCGTTGTTACACTCAGTTTTTAAGTTATTGGTGGAAATGACTGGCTGGAAGGTTCTGTCATAAACGACAGCAGCACTAACCTTGTCTTCTCCAATTCTTTCATTATTCAGTTCACAAAAATTGTGCAGGACAAAACAGGCATATATCACATATGGAAGATCATCAAGATTAATATCCATAGCTCTCTTCAGGGCACCAAAACGGGCTTTAAGGCGACCAAAGGAGCACTCAATAACCATTCGCGAGTGGCACAAGGTCATGCCAAAGTATTGTTCTTGTTGAGTTGAGCCACCATTGGAGTATTCTTTCATAAGGTAAGGCATGAGTGGATATGTTGGGTCTCCTAACAAAACAACTGGAACAGGATCTTCATCAGATAGGATCTGGCATCTACATGGAGGTATTTTCTCATTCTTCAAGGAATAATTTAGGCTGGAATTTGAAAACACTCTTGCATCGTGGACACTTCCAGGCCACTTTACAACGACATCCATGAAACAGTATTTATAATCGCATGTTGCTTGCACATTCAAGGTGTAACGACTTTTTCGATTGATGTAGTCAGTGGAGTTTACAGGTGGCTGCTTTATTTCTATATGAGTTCCATCAATTGCTCCCAAATATTGGGGAAAGCCATGTGCTTTATGGAAATTCTTTACCAAGTCATGCACTTCTTCTTTTGTATATGGTAGCTTCACATACTTTGGTCCAAGATGAACAGTTATTGTCTTGCACACCTTCCTTATTACTTTTGAAACGGCTTGACGTGAAATCCCAAAAGCATTTGCTGTCTTGCGCATACGACCCTCGTCACTTAAATAATATAAAGTGACAGCCACTTGTTTAACAACACCAATTGATGATCTCATAATGGTGTCCTTTCCTTCGATGTATGGTCTTAGTTCTTCTGCTAACATGTATAGGGATACTCGGCTCATTCTAAAATTTTCCCTCCACTCCTCTGGGACAACTATTTGGTTGACGAAACTAGCCCACCAAGCACTTGTTCGTCCAGGTCTAACCCAGAATCGTCGAGATTGTACTTGACGCCTTCTGTTTAAGCGTTTCAAGGTCCCAATTTTTGCGACTGGTAATGAAAGAAGCCTGATTATGTTCATTCGCTTCCTTGCATAATCAGCCTGAAAACTTAACATTGCAACATTTAACTGAACATATGCGATAAGGCTTGAAATAAGCCCGATTAATATCGAAACAGCAGCTTGTCTCTCCGCCATTTTTAATTTACTAATGCACCGATTCACGTGGGTAGACTGGATTCGAGACAATTACGTCATCGTTTTCAAAAGGTTCCGTTTTCATGCGTCCACACGAAAACGCTATTGTTGCGTTTTCAAAAGTTTCCACTCTGGAGACCGTTTTCAAAAGGTTGCGTTTTCGGTGAGCGTATTTGCCGGATACGTGTGGACGGAAGGCGAATCCGCAAAGAAAACGTTGCGTTTTCAAACGAATCCGTATACGTGTGGACGGGGCCTAAGTGAATCCTCAGGTGATGACTTGTATGTTACATCAACGGAATATTTTAAAGTTCACAACTCTCTCTGAAAGTGATTTACAAATCTTACTGGAATCGGACTTTTGAACCTCAAAAAAGATTCTCTACAAACTCAAGTTTGAAAGACTAGCATTCGTATTACTTTTAACTCCAAAACTACTATATTTACCTTTACTACACCCTAAGGAACTTGGTCTACCGTCTGACTGAAACGTAACTTTGTATTTATTGTGGCAAGCGCTTAATGATTTGATTCAAAACGGAAAGGGCGTTCGCTGCTGGGGAGTTCGTTGATATCCGAATCAAAAATACGGCTTAAAATTAGTAGTGGTTATGCCATTTCTATTGACTTTTTTGCAGCTTTACGTAAAAAATGCTACCTTCAGTTGCACTAAAGTAAAACGGTAATACTATCTCACTAAGTAGTTATTAACCTAGAATGAAAATTCAATTTTGACTTTCCAATTTCATAAAACTAGCAGTCATTTACCACAATCTACGAAGTGCTATTCTCACTGCTGTTTAGAGTTTGAGCTAGTTTTCCTGCACAGTAACGATTGCAAAATCACAGGAATTGTGAGAAGTAAGGAGAAAATAAAATGCAACTCTCGACTTCATTCTTTTTAGTTAAATGTTCGTTATTAATAAAATGGTTCACAAGCAGATTTACCTCGTAAACGAGCCACTGACGTAGCACTTCCTTCAGAACGCCAAAACATTGAAAAAGACGTTGCTGAAAGCGTTCAAAGCCTTTACCAATATTAGAAATTTAAGATACCCACTGGACTACACATTGACGACAAACTCGGCCATTTAAGTCTGGCTAACGCTTCACAATTTTACCCCTCAAGGAGAAAACTACAGTGGGCACCGGGTTAAGGACTATTTTAAAACTTCGCCGATTGACGACGAACTTTGTCAGTTTACTCTGACCATTGCCAGAGAATTTTACTCCTCAAGGGGAGAACTCCAGTCTCAAGAGGGTTAAAGATTATCTCATTAAAGACTGTCTCTTCAATACTTTCTCAACTGACAACGAGTTCTACCGTTTTACTGTGGCTAAAGTCAGACGAGTTTACTCGTCAAGGGGAGAACTCCAGTCTCAAAAGGGTTAAAGACTGTTTATTTAGATATTGTCCTTTTAAGACTTTCCCGATTACGACGAACTCTGCTATTTTACTCTGGCTAATGACAAACGATTTTATTCATAAAGGGGGGAACTTCAGTCGAGGGACGGTCAACCAACTGGGAAGTCTATATTTATTTATTTATTTATTTGTTTAAACTTATTTACCCACGGTAACCTTTCGGCGAACTGGTTTTCAAAGAGCCGTGTCAACCATAATTAAACAAAACTAAACTAAACTAAATTAGAACTAATTTAACTATACATATGATCCATATCCGCACCAATTTACAATAAATACACTATCTTAGCTACATATTTATAATCACTTAATTTAAAGTAGTTTTTTCTACAGCCGCCCTTCTCTGACGAAAGGCCTTTGCTCGAAACGTTGAAATTCTGTGGATCAGTCACGACATTTATCAAGCGGTTTTTCGATTAGGCAGAAGTGAAATGAAGTGCAGTGCATTTAAAACGCAAGGCGACATCCGAATGTTTTAGATCCGGTAAAGCACAAACTGCGAGTTTATTAAACGAATTAAAAAACGAACCCCTTGATTCGTTAATGGACGAAGGAATTTTGAAAAGTAACGTTTCCTAAGTTGCAAAAATTTGAGGAGAGTAAGCGCGTTTCGATTAAACAATAGAAGACGTGACACAGTCATGATTTTCTATTTTATATTTTTTCATGAACTACTCATGAGTTTTTGATGTGCTAGTCAAATGCAATATAATTTATCTAAATGGGTGGCAGGTGACGACTTTTATAAGTCACATAAGTAGCATTTTAAAGTTGAGAACTCTCACTTTAAGGAATGTTTAAAAAATTCGCAGTACGTGTTTTATGGGATATAAAACACGTACTGCGAGTTTTTTATACGGCTTAAAAAAACAAACCCCTTAATACTCTAATTCGCGGAGAAAGGTTGAACATTTAGGTTTTCCAAGCCCACGAAATTGGAAGAGAAAAGTCAGCGTGTTTTTTATCACATATGACGACACGACACGGTTATGATTTTCCATTGTAATTTCCTCATGAATTCTTAATGAGTTTTTTCAGTGATTTACTACCCTTATTAGAATCGAATCATTGAAACTCAAAACAGATTTTCTCAGCAGGCAAGGTTGAAAGACTAGCATTTGCGTTACATTTAACTCCGAAACTACTACATTTACCTTTATCACACCTTAAGGAACTTGGTCTACCGTCTAACTGAAACGTGTTTTTGTACTGTGTTGTGGTAAGTGCTTAATGGTTTTATTCGAGTTGGGAAGCATCTTTGCTTGTCGGGGGTTCGTCGATATCCGAATCCAAAATAGCTGGAATTTAGGCCAGTACTTCAGATTACTAGCGGTTATGCCATTTTTACTGACTTTTCTGCAGCTTTACGTGAAAAATGTTAACTTTAGTTCCACTAAAGTAAAACGGTAATACTATCTCATTGAGTAATTTTTAGTCTAGAATGAAAATTCAATTTTGACTTTCCAATTTCATGTAATTGGCAGTCATTTACCACAATCTACGACTGCTCTTCGTACTGGTGTTTAGAGGCTGAGCTTGTTTTTCTCAAAGCATAGTAACAATTGTTAAATCATGGAAACTGTGAGAAGTAAGGAGAAAATAAAATGTAACCCTCGACTTCAATCTTTTCAGTTAACTGTTCGTTATTAATAAAACGGTTCACAAGCAGATTTACCTCGTAAACTAGCCACTGACGTAACACTTCCTTCATAACGCCAAAACATTGAAAAGGACGTTGCTGAAAGCGTTCAAAGCCTTTACCAATATTAGAAATTTAAGATACTCACTGGACTAAACATAGTAAGAAGCATATACCTAATAACCACTTCGTACCAATGAATGTTGTAATCTTTGCTTAGCTCTTTCCACACTGACGACGAACTCGGCCATTTAAGTCTGGCTAACGCTAGAAAATTTTACCCGTGAAAGAAAAAACTACAGTGGGCAGAGAGTTAAGGACTATCTCGTTAAAACTTCGCCGATTGACGACGAACTTTGCCAGTTTACTCTGGCCAATGCTAGATAATTTTACTCCTTAAGAGAAGAACTCCAGTCTCGACAGGGTTAAAGACTATCTCACTAAATATTATCTCTTTAAGACTTTCTCAACTGGCAAGGAGTACTACCGTTTTACTGTGGCTAATGCCAGACGAGTTTACTCGTCAAGGGGAGGACTCCAGTCTCAAAAAGGTTAAAGACTGTTTATTTAGATATTGTCCTTTTAAGACTTTCCCGATTACGACGAACTCTGCTATTTTACTCTGGCTAATGACAAACGATTTTATTCATAAAGGGGGGAACTTCAGTCGAGAGACGGTCAACTAACCGGGAAGTCTATATTTATTTATTTATTTATTTATTTATTTGCTTAAAATTATTTACGCACAGTAACCTTTCAGCGAACTGGTTTTTAAAAGGGCCGTGTCAACCATAATTAAACAAAATAAACTAGACTAAAATAAAGTAGAACTAATTCAACTATACATATGATCCATATCCGCACCAATTTACGATAAATACACTATCTTAACTACATATTTATAATCGCATAATTTCTAGTAGATTTTTCTGCAGCCGCCCTTCTCTGACGAAAGGCCTTTGCTCGAAACGTTGAAATTCTGTGGATCAGTCACGACAGTTATCAAGCGGTTTTTCGATTAGGCAGAAGTGAAATGAAGTGCAGTGCATTTAAAACGCAAGGCGTCATCCGAATGTTTTAGATCCGGTAAAGCACGAACTGCGAGTTTATTAAACGAATTAAAAAACGAACCCCTTGATTCGTTAATGGACGAAGGAATTTTGAAAAGTAACGTTTCCTAAGTTGCAAAAGTTTGAGGAGAGCAAACGCGTTTCGATTAAACAATAGAAGACACGACATAGTCATGATTTTCTATTTTATTTTTTTTCATGAACTACTCATGAGTTTTTGATGTGCTAGTAAGTTGCAATATAATTTATCTAAATGGGTGTACAGGTGACGACTTATATATGTCACATAAGTAGCAGTTTAAAGTTGAGAACTCTCACTTTAAGGAATGTTTAAAAAATTCGCAGTGCGTGCATTATGGGATATAAAACACGTACTGCGAGTTTTTTATACGGCTTAAAAAAACAAACCCCTTAATACTCTAATTCGCGGAGAAAGGTTGAAAATTTAGGTTTTCCAAGCCCACGAAATTGGAAGAGAAAAGTCAGCGTGTTTTTTATCACATATGACGACACGACACGGTTATGATTTTCCATTGTAATTTCCTCATGAATTCTTAATGAGTTTTTTCAGTGATTTACCACTATTATTAGAATCGAATCATTGAAACTCAAAACAGATTTTCTCAGCAGGCAAGATTGAAAGACTAGCATTTGCGTTACTTTTAACTCCGAAACTACTACATTTACCTTTATCACACCTTAAGGAACTTGGTCTACCGTCTAACTGAAACGTGCTTTTGTACTGTGTTGTGGTAAGTGCTTAATGATTTTATTCGAGTCGGAAAGCATCTTTGCTTGTCGGGGGTTCGTCGATATCCGAATCCAAAATAGTTGGAATTTAGGCCAGTACTTCAGATTACTAGCGGTTATGCCATTTTTACTGACTTTTCTGCAGATTTACGTGAAAAATGTTAACTTTAGTTCCACTAAAGCAAAACGGTAATACTACCCCATTGAGTAATTTTTAGTCTAGAATGAAAATTCAATTTTGACTTTCCAATTTCATGTAATTGGCAGTCATTTACCACAATCTACGACTGCTCTTCGTACTGGTGTTTAGAGGCTGAGCTTGTTTTTCTCAAAGCATAGTAACAATTGTTAAATCATGGAAACTGTGAGAAGTAAGGAGAAAATAAAATGTAACCCTCGACTTCATTCTTTTTAGTTAACTGTTCGTTATTAATAAAACGGTTCACAAGTAGATTTACCTCGTAAACTAGCCACTGACGTAACACTTCCTTCATAACGCCAAAACATTGAAAAAGACGTTGCTGAAAGCGTTCAAAGCCTTTACCAATATTAGAAATTAAAGATACTCACTGGACTAAACATAGTAAGAAGCACATATATAATAACCATAACTCTTTCCACATTGACAACAAACTCGGCCATTTTACTCTGGCTAACGCTTCACAATTTTACCCCTCAAGGAGAAAAATACAGTGGGCACCGGGTTAAGGACTATTTTAAAACTTCGCCGATTGACGACGAACTTTGTCAGTTTACTCTGGCCATTGCCAGAATAATTTTACTCCTCAAGGGGAGAACTCCAGTCTCAAGAGGGTTAAAGATTATCTCATTAAAGACTGTCTCTTCAATACTTTCTCAACTGGCAACGAGTTCTACCGTTTTACTGTGGCTAATGCCAGACGAGTTTACTCGTCAAGGGGAGAACTCCAGTCTCAAAAGGGTTAAAGACTGTTTATTTAGATATTGCCCTTTTAAGACTTTCCCGATTACGACGAACTCTGCTATTTTACTCTGGCTATTGACAAACGATTTTATTAATAAAGGGGGGAACTTCAGTCGAGAGACGGTCAACCAACTGGGAAGTCTATATTTATTTATTTATTTATTTGTTTAAACTTATTTACCCACGGTAACCTTTCAGCGAACTGGTTTTCAAAGCGCCGTGTCAACCATAATTAAACTAAACTAAACTAAACTAAATTAGAACTAATTTAACTATACATATGATCCATATCCGTACCAATTTACGATAAATACACTATCTTACCTACATATTTATAATCGCATAATTTCTAGTAGTTTTTTCTGCAGTCGCCCTTCTCTGACGAATGGCCTTTGCTCGAAACGTTGAAATTCTGTGGATCAGTCACGACATTTATCAAGCGGTTTTAAGATTAGGCAGAAGTGAAATGAAGTGCAGTACATTTAAAACGCAAGGCGACATCCGAATGTTTTAGATCCGGTAAAGCACAAACTGCGAGTTTATTAAACGAATTAAAAAACGAACCCCTTGATTCGTTAATGGACGAAGGAATTTTAAAAAGTAACGTTTCCTAAGTTGCAAAAATTTGAGGAGAGTAAGCGCGTTTCGATTAAACAATAGAAGACACGACACAGTCATGATTTTCTATTTTATTTTTTTTCATGAACACTCATGAGTTTTTGATGTGCCAGTAAGTTGCAATATAATTTATCTAAATGGGTGTGCAGGTGACGACTTATATATGTCACATAAGTAGCAGTTTAAAGTTGAGAACTCTCACTTTAAGGAATGTTTAAAAAATTCGCAGTACGTGTTTTATGGGATATAAAACACGTACTGCGAGTTTTTTATACGGCTTAAAAAAACAAACCCCTTAATACTCTAATTCGCGGAGAAAGGTTGAAAATTTAGGTTTTCCAAGCCCACGAAATTGGAAGAGAAAAGTCAGCGTGTTTTTTATCACATATGACGACACGACACGGTTATGATTTTCCATTGTAATTTCCTCATGAATTCTTAATGAGTTTTTTCAGTGATTTACCACTATTATTAGAATCGAATCATTGAAACTCAAAACAGATTTTCTCAGCAGGCAAGATTGAAAGACTAGCATTTGCGTTACTTTTAACTCCGAAACTACTACATTTACCTTTATCACACCTTAAGGAACTTGGTCTACCGTCTAACTGAAACGTGCTTTTGTACTGTGTTGTGGTAAGTGCTTAATGATTTTATTCGAGTCGGAAAACATCTTTGCTTGTCGGGGGTTCGTCGATATCCGAATCCAAAATAGTTGGAATTTAGGCCAGTACTTCAGATTACTAGCGGTTATGCCATTTTTACTGACTTTTCTGCAGATTTACGTGAAAAATGTTAACTTTAATTCCACTAAAGTAAAACGGTAATACTATCTCATTGAGTAATTTTTAGTCTAGAATGAAAATTCAATTTTGACTTTCCAATTTCATGTAATTGGCAGTCATTTACCACAATCTACGACTGCTCTTCGTACTGGTGTTTAGAGACTGAGCTTGTTTTTCCCAAAGCATAGTAACAATTGTTAAATCATGGAAACTGTGAGAAGTAAGGAGAAAATAAAATGTAACCCTCGACTTCATTCTTTTTAGTTAACTGTTCGTTATTAATAAAACGGTTCACAAGCAGATTTACCTCGTAAACTAGCCACTGACGTAACACTTCCTTCATAACGCCAAAACATTGAAAAAGACGTTGCTGAAAGCGTTCAAAGCCTTTACCAATATTAGAAATTTAAGATACTCACTGGACTAAACATAGTAAGAAGCATATACCTAATAACCACTTCGTACCAATGAATGTTGTAATCTTTGCTTAGCTCTTTCCACACTGACGACGAACTCGGCCATTTAAGTCTGGCTAACGCTAGAAAATTTTACCCGTGAAAGAAAAAACTACAGTGGGCAGAGAGTTAAGGACTATCTCGTTAAAACTTCGCCGATTGACGACGAACTTTGCCAGTTTACTCTGGCCAATGCTAGATAATTTTACTCCTTAAGAGAAGAAGTTTTAGGGTTAAAGACTATCTCACTAAATATTATCTCTTTAAGACTTTCTCAACTGGCAAGGAGTACTACCGTTTTACTGTGGCTAATGCCAGACGAGTTTACTCGTTAAGGGGAGAACTCCAGTCTCAAAAGGGTTAAAGACTGTTTATTTAGATATTGTCCTTTTAAGACTTTCCCGATTACGATGAACTCTGCTATTTTACTCTGGCTAATGACAAACGATTTTATTCATAAAGGGGGAACTTCAGTCGAGAGACGGTCAACCAACTGGGAAGTCTATATTTATTTATTTATTTATTTGTTTAAACTTATTTACCCACGGTAACCTTTCAGCGAACTGGTTTTCAAAGCGCCGTGTCAGCCATAATTAAACTAAACTAAACTAAACTAAACTAAATTAGAACTAATTCAACTATACATATGATCCATATCCGCACCAATTTACGATAAATAAACTATCTTACCTACATATATTTATAATCACATAATTTAAAGTAGTCTTTTCTGCAGTCGCCCTTCTCTGACGAAAGGCCTTTGGTCAAAACGTTGAAATTCTATGGATCAGTCACGACAGTTATCAAGCGGTTTTTCGATTAGGCAGATATGAAATGAAGTGCAGTACATTTAAAACGCAAGGCGATATCCGAATGTTTTAGATCCGGTAAAGCACGAACTGCGAGTTTATTAAACGAATTAAAAAACGAACCCCTTGATTCGTTAATGGACGAAGGAATTTTAAAAAGTAACGTTTCCTAAGTTGCAAAAATTTGAGGAGAGTAAGCGCGTTTCGATTAAACAATAGAAGACACGACACAGTCATGATTTTCTATTTTATTTTTTTTCATGAACACTCATGAGTTTTTGATGTGCCAGTAAGTTGCAATATAATTTATCTAAATGGGTGTGCAGGTGACGACTTATATATGTCACATAAGTAGCAGTTTAAAGTTGAGAACTCTCACTTTAAGGAATGTTTAAAAAATTCGCAGTACGTGTTTTATGGGATATAAAACACGTACTGCGAGTTTTTTATACGGCTTAAAAAAACAAACCCCTTAATACTCTAATTCGCGGAGAAAGGTTGAAAATTTAGGTTTTCCAAGCCCACGAAATTGGAAGAGAAAAGTCAGCGTGTTTTTTATCACATATGACGACACGACACGGTTATGATTTTCCATTGTAATTTCCTCATGAATTCTTAATGAGTTTTTTCAGTGATTTACCACTATTATTAGAATCGAATCATTGAAACTCAAAACAGATTTTCTCAGCAGGCAAGATTGAAAGACTAGCATTTGCGTTACTTTTAACTCCGAAACTACTACATTTACCTTTATCACACCTTAAGGAACTTGGTCTACCGTCTAACTGAAACGTGCTTTTGTACTGTGTTGTGGTAAGTGCTTAATGATTTTATTCGAGTCGGAATACATCTTTGCTTGTCGGGGGTTCGTCGATATCCGAATCCAAAATAGTTGGAATTTAGGCCAGTACTTCAGATTACTAGCGGTTATGCCATTTTTACTGACTTTTCTGCAGATTTACGTGAAAAATGTTAACTTTAGTTCCACTAAAGCAAAACGGTAATACTACCCCATTGAGTAATTTTTAGTCTAGAATGAAAATTCAATTTTGACTTTCCAATTTCATGTAATTGGCAGTCATTTACCACAATCTACGACGTGTTCTTCGTACTGGTGTTTAGAGACTGAGCTTGTTTTTCCCAAAGCATAGTAACAATTGTTAAATCATGGAAACTGTGAGAAGTAAGGAGAAAATAAAATGTAACCCTCGACTTCATTCTTTTTAGTTAACTGTTCGTTATTAATGAAACGGTTCACAAGCAGATTTACCTCGTAAACTAGCCACTGACGTAACACTTTCTTCATAACGCCAAAACATTGAAAAAGACGTTGCTGAAAGCGTTCAAAGCCTTTACCAATATTAGAAATTTAAGATACTCACTGGACTAAACATAGTAAGAAGCATATACCTAATAACCACTTCGTACCAATGAATGTTGTAATCTTGCTTAGCTCTTTCCACACTGACGACGAACTCGGCCATTTAAGTCTGGCTAACGCTAGAAAATTTTACCCGTGAAAGAAAAAACTACAGTGGGCAGAGAGTTAAGGACTATCTCGTTAAAACTTCGCCGATTGACGACGAACTTTGCCAGTTTACTCTGGCCAATGCTAGATAATTTTACTCCTTAAGAGAAGAAGTTTTAGGGTTAAAGACTATCTCACTAAATATTATCTCTTTAAGACTTTCTCAACTGGCAAGGAGTACTACCGTTTTACTGTGGCTAATGCCAGACGAGTTTACTCGTCAAGGGGGAGAACTCCAGTCTCAAAAGGGTTAAAGACTGTTTATTTAGATATTATCCTTTTAAGACTTTCCCGATTACGATGAACTCTGCTATTTTACTCTGGCTAATGACAAACGATTTTATTCATAAAGGGGGGAACTTCAGTCGAGAGACGGTCAACTAACCGGGAAGTCTATATTTATTTATTTATTTATTTATTTATTTATTTATTTATTTATTTAAACTTATTTACCCACGGTGGCCTTTCAACGAACTGCTTTTCAAAGAGCCATGTCAACTATAATTAAACCAAAATAAACTAAACTAAAGTTAAACTAATTTAACTATATATAAGATCCATATCCCCATCGAAATATTTACAATAAATACACTATCTTACCTACATATATTTATAATCACTTAATTTCTAGAAGTCTTTCCTTCAGCTGTCAAATAGAAATCTTCGTAAAGTTTTGTCGAAGTTCATTATCTAGATTATTATAGGAAAGAGCTCCTCCATAAAGGAAACTTTTCGTTATAAAGTTCGGGTTTTCGCTTAGGGAGATAGTTTTCTTATATTGCTACGAATATCGTATGAACTATTGTTACAAAAGAGGAAATAGCGCGATATATGTGCAGGTAACTGTTTGTTTAATGCTTTATACGTCATTTTGATTTCTCGCCCGTAGTGAATTGAACAGCTCAACAGATCTAATTTTATAATTTTAACTCGTTATCAGAAGTGCAGCTCGTTTTGGAAGTTTTGAGAGTTTCTTAAAGTTTGATACATTTCCATCATGCCAAAGTGTTGCGTAATAGGTAAAGTGAGGAAATACAAATGATTTATACAGAGTTTGTACAGTTTCATGTCGGACAACTTGTTTTGCCTTTCGTAACAAATAAATATTCTTAGATATTTCTTTACACTGCTGATCAAAGTGTTTATTCCATTTCATTTGCTCATTAATGATGACACCAGGGACTTTTTTTGGCGTCAACACGTTTTATGAGTTGCTGTCCGATTTCAATATTTGGATCTTCATCAATTTTTTCCAGTCTTTGTTTTGAGCCAAATATCATGTAATCTGTTTTATCTTTATTTAACGTGATTTTATTTGCTAATAGCCAATTGTGAACATGATTAAGATCAATGTTTAATTTCGTTTCTAATTCGGTGTAAGTATTTCCATGACACGAGAAGCTGGTATCGTCGGGAAATAATGCCGCACATGTTGATTCCAAACAATTGACAAGATCGTTAGTATAAACTGAAAAGAGTAATGGTAATAAATTTCACCCCTGTGGTACTCCACAGGAAATTTTCTTCGAATTTGAAAGTTTTTGAATGACGTTACATATTAAGTCTATGTTGTTCGACTGTAACAGAGTCTTACCCTAGATTAGAACTTTGTTTAACGCCTGTGTATTCAAGGTATTTAACTGCGCATGCATTGATGCATAAGACTAACTGGCTCCTGACACCAAGTCAATCGCTTTAATCTAAATCGTAAGGCTTTAACCCAACTAACCGACTACACAAGGAACTAAGCTTTAAATTTATAATGAGACTAAGAGAGAAAGGAAAAGAAATAGATACATGCTTTCATTTGAAAACGAACACAATTTCTAATGGTAGGCAGTAAAATGTTGAGCTTTTGTTAATTTTTACTTTTATCATCAAATCTGCAAACTTCTGCACGGTGGTGCGAACGTCCACGCCATTTCACATTAGCGCTAGACATCAAGTCTACCGTGTTTACATACTACCGCTGAGTCGAAGAAACTATTTGCTTTTACAGTTGAACTTCTTTATCTTGTTTTGTGGCGCTTGGTAGAACAAACTCTATCGATATCCGAGGCATGAAAATGCCAAATAAATGGATAGTGACAGCGTACATACTGGTGAATTTTTCGGCAAAAGTGCAAATCGATGACCATCAAATTGATTCATTCTCATAAAGTTGTGTATGTGATCACTTTTAAACCCCATAAGAGTCGTTAACACGTGCTATTTTGCACGGTGTGATTGTCATCCTGGTGAATGTAATAGACTCATGACGGTCTATACAGCAAGATATCCGCTAATTCGCTGCAGTTTGTCCTTGACACTCTCATTAGTTAAACATATACTCCTAGATGTCAATCGCAAGGCACAAAATCTCAAGTGTAAACACTAGTGTCCGCCACTTTATACATTGCGATTGTATACGGTATCCGAGGTTCACTACTGTCTTGGCTTGGACGTTTTTTAACAGATCGATATCAGCGAGTAGCCCTGCGGGGACATTTTTAGTTCTGGACTTCTGTTTTGCCTAGCGTACCCCAGGGAACAGTGTTGGTCCCATCTTATTTCTCATCTCTATTAATGATATCTCAAGAAACATTACGTCACAAACCAAACCCCTTTGCAGATGACATGAAAGTGTATAGAGTACTGAGGGATACTAAGGACGACGTCGAAGAACGGCAGAATGACCTTACCCGATTGCAGTCTTGGAGTAATGCGTATTTCTAAAAAGACTGACAACTCAGAGCCTCAATATCTTCTATGTGGGAACCAACTGAAATCTGTATCTAACGTTAAGGGTCTTGGAATTCATATTACATCAAATCTGTCATGGAGCCTGCAAGCCAACAAGTGTGCAAACAAGGTAAATAATATGCTTGGATTTATAAGTCGAACAGTAGGCCCCAAAACCTCAGAGTTGTTCTCGAAATTGTACAAGAGTCTAGTACGTCCAATACTCAAGTATTGCTCTCCAGTGTGGTGTCCGCACCTTAAGAAGGACTCCACTATCTTAGAGAAAGTACAACGCAGAGCATCTAAATGTGCCCTTGGAAACATTGGCCGAGATATGTCGTATGAAGAACGCTTAAAGTTCCTTAATTGGCCAACTCTATATCAGAGAAGATTATTTTCTTCACTTACCGAGTGCTATAAGACGGTTAACAGTCTTAACAGGCTAGACCCCTCAGAGTTTTTCACGTTTGCACATGATTTCCGACTTCTAAATGCTAACCATCGTTATAACCTTAAACCTGTGTCCGCAAGCTAAATAGTTTTAAATATTCCTTTTTTATACATATAGTTAATGACTGGAATAATTTGCTTAAAGAGGTAGCGGAGGCAGAAAATCTGAACGTTTTCAAGAACGGACTTAGACGTCATTTTATGAGTGTTGTAGGCAATTTTTAAACTAATTAACTTTGTATTTTATACAGATGTAAATTTATGTTTTTAATGATTTTAGGAGACAAACTAGAAAGGGATAACCTCTTTTGTCTCCTTTTCACCTTTCAATTGATTTGTGAATTGTGAATAAACAATTATTATTATTATTATTTTCGTGGTGTACGTAATAAACTCGTCACAGTTTATGAGGCAAGATTTCCTCTTATGATTCGCTGTAGTTTGTCCTGGACTCTCTCGTCAGTTAAACAGGTACTCCAACATGTCAATCTCAAGGCACAAAATGGCAAGTGTAAACAGCCCTTTACATTCGATTGCATCTTAAATCGATTTACCGTCGCATGTCCTAAGCTGTTCAATTCTTTCCCAGCAGGATGTCTTCCGTTGACGAGTAAAATCGTCTGGCGTTAGCCAAAGTAAAAGAACAGAAACCTAAACCTGCCGAAAAGAGTTAAAGTGATGTAAAATGATTGTAGGTCAGGCACTGAAACAGGGCTATGCAGCTTGCATCAGCAGATAGAAGTTGATCTTCAGCAGGACCATGTTAAATGGTTAAAAAAATATAAAAAGAAATGAAAAAAAGCTCTGCTACTTTTATACATAAAACTTTAACTATTACAGTAGGTACACATTAGTTTCAGAAAGGCATGGAATCAGATTTTGCAAATAATTTCTGAAGTCTCTCTAACCCATTTTCTAGTGGGAAGTTTCACCTTGACGAGATAAATTGTACGGCGTAAGCTATAGTAGAGTAAAATAATGAAAGACTAATCCTTCCTGGGGAAGAATTAATGAAGTAAGTGCAACCCAATCGCGGCAAGGTGTCTCTTCTTGATAGGTAGAAAATGGCCTTGCATTTGCCAGAGTAAAAGTATGGAATTAAGATTGACCATGTCTGAAAAGAGTTAAAAAGCCGCTCAAACTACATGAAAAATGTGGTGCTCTGTCTTATTAAATTCAGCAGTGATTCACAAATATTGAGACAACATTAAGAATTTTACGCGGCAATATTTAGCGTTGTTTTGCCACGTTTAAGATCATTGGTATGCTCAAACTTTCATTACGATTCCTAGAAACAATTTGTTTCTAATTGTGCTCCTTTAAAGTCTATCATATTTAGCAATACCCCTAAAAACCTTTAAAGACGCATGTATTTATGTCGTACAGAGGTCAATCGAAAGCTCTTCGTCAGCTATTCTCCTTAGAGGTCTGTTGAGGGCCACCCTCCCGGTCGAAAGTTACCGCAGAAAGAAACCAGAGTGCTTGAACCAAACCTGCAAATGTTTGGTAGAGTTAGAATCCAGAAGCAGCTGACAGCTTCAAAAACTATAACACGAAGCAAAATCCGAATAACAGAGACATCTTAAAAAACCCTAGATATAAGTTATAAACAAGACTAAATGTTGAAATGGTAAATTTTTGACTTTAATGCGAACTCATCTTCGCACCAAGTGAAGTTCAAGTCATCAAGTCATCAAGTGACCAAGTCGTCTTCACTTGGTCTCAAGATGACTGCAATAAAATCGAAAATTTACCATTTCAACATTTAGTCTATTTATAACCTATATGTTGGGTTTTTCAAGATGTCTCTGTTATTCGGATTTTGCTTCGTGTTATACTTGGTAGAGTCAAACAGGATTACACTCTTCTCACATGTAACCAACAATCCAGGAATAATTAATTGGGACATCTAAGCAGCTAAAAGCTTAATTCTTACTTTCTTTGATTGCCCAAAGCAGTACTATTTCCCTCTCCTCACCACCCTCCTCCAACCAGTGTTCTTCTATAAGAAAGAAACATCTGATCTTCGGCTAACAAAATTTCGGACACAATCTTGGTCGGGGGGGAAGGGGAGGGCACATAAAATGCTCGAAGTTTGAAGTCATGAGACTGCACGGCGTCCCAATGTAATTACTCAACGATTGAGGGCAATCTTAACCAGGTAACTCCACGGAACCGGACCCTAGTGACAGTGGAGAAAGACACGTGCACTATCATTGTTCCGCCAGCGCCTTTCACGATATTACACCATGTCGGCAACACTAGTGTTATTCAATTTACTCGTCAATAAATTAAAATAAAGTAAAAAGTTAAAAGGTTGATAACTGCTGAGACTGATTTACAGAATTCAAACGTTTCGAGCAAAGGCCCTTCTCTGAAGAAGGACCTTGGCTCGAAACGTTGATATTCTTTGAGATCAGTCACGGCAGTTATGAACTTTTTAACCTTTTACCTTATTTATCACTGTCTACGCAGTATTCTAGTTTTTGATAAACAAACTGATGTTTATGCTTTTTCGATTATGCAGTGGTGAAATGAAGTGCAGTGGTGAAATGAAGTGCAGTGGATGTTTCCTGGCGTTTTTCCTGTCATTTTTCCTCGGCAGCTCAGCAGATAGTGGTGCCAATATATTTCGTTTTGCCAATATCTATGGAAACCATATGGTTCTCCAACAATCTCCACTCAAGGCTAGAATTTGGGGCTATAGTGAAGTTGGACAAACAGTTTCGCTGATTTTTGATAAACAGACATATCCGGCCACAATTAAGAGAGGTATAGTGACGGGTCAGAAAGAGAATGACTCTCATGGCCGCGTTTACACTCGTGTTTACAGCTTTGAATATCTATTTTTCTATATAAAACAAGTTTCTTATTAGGCATGCAGTGACTGGTCAGTTACCGTGTTTATACCAGGCTATACAAACGCGGTTATGACATCAAAGGCGCCTCTTGACGCCAGAATGTCAAGAGGCTGTGTAAACTCTCGACCTTCGGTCTCCGGCGTACACACCCAGCTTTCGAGTTCTCCCAACCCTCTCCTGGTGTTTACATCAGGCTATATAAACCCAGGAAAACATTCAATTTCTCAAACATAAATATAAGTTAGGTTTTCGAAAAGGTCAGCTTTTTTAATTGCAAATATTATCTTTTAATTATCCAATATTCAAACAAAACGAACAGGAGTGTTTTATCAGATTTAAAAACAACAACGGCGATAGATCCGATAAAGCATGCATCGCGAGTTTTTTTAGATGATTTCAAAAACGAATCGCTTAACGCTCTAATTCGCTTAGAATGTCTGAAAATTAATATCTTCTAAACTGCAAAAATTTGCGGTCAAAAGTGAGGGCCCACGACTATGATTTTCCTTTGTATTTTCCTCATGAATTATCAATGACATAAAGAAACTGGATCTCTCATTTTGAGATAAATCAAGTTAAATACAATTTTTATGGACGGCGTTTCGACCCAATATCAGGTCATCTTCAGCTCTAAAAGGTACCAAAAACTTAGTACCTTAAATATTTTACAAATATGTAAAAATGTCAAGTCTAAATGAATTTAAACAGTGATACAACATACTAGTTCTTTAAAACATCAGCCAATGATTGCCCAGGCGAGAAGCATAAGTTTATAATGAAGATTAAAGCCCGCCATAGTACTTCAAGAATAGCTATGGACACAGTAGAATCGATTCATCATATTGAATAAATAATAAGATCTAACGTTTCGTGGTAACATCACAACATCTTCAGAGGTAAGATTTACATTGTGGCAGACGCCTGGGTATATAATAACAGTGTATCGTACAGACCAATAGGAATTGCAGACAAAACTAACTATTACAGGTATAGAAACAGTATCCTGCACTCCTACTGGTCTATATGGTACACTAGAATTATATACCCAGGCGTCTGCTACAATGCAAATTTTATCTCTGAAGATGTTGTGATGTTACAACGAAACGTCAGATCTTGTTATTTATTCAATATGAAGCTATACTGGGCTTTAATCTTCTTTATAAAGAACTTACTATTGTTCTTGAATGATTAAAAAAGTCTAACCATTAATTATTAATAATTAAGGAAGTCACAAAGGCTAATTATTCAAGAACAATAGTATGTTCTATTAACATTTAAATTTATTTATACTTGATATTTTCACATATTTGTAAAATATTTAAGACACTAGTTTTTTACATCTTTTAGACCCGAAGATGACCCGATGTCGGGCCGAAACGTCGTCAACGTAAATTGTATTAAGTCGTCAATGAGTTTTTAGTTTTTCTGCAAAGGTGTGTTCAGTTGACATATCAAACTTTCAATACTTACCGATTATGTGTTCAGGTATAGTTCAGTGCCACGACATTCGAGACCTTGGGGCACTCCATTTGGTAAACAATTGGCGACATATGCTCGTACAATATGTAGGATTACGACTTGATTCCTTTAAGAGATTTGATATCAAGAATCGTTATCGAATATCGATGCTACTTAATTAGTCAACACACTTAGTCTGGTAATCCCAAAGGACTGCAGATACAAAGGACCTTAAGATCTACGACGTCAACTTCAACAACGGGTCCTTTGAAACCAAACAATTCTTCATGCAAACAAAGAGAATGGATAATTTTTATTCTCCACGCCATTCTTAACACCGTCGTTGTTCTGCACACAACGTCACACAGACAATTTTCACGTCTTAAGGATGACACCAGCTCTGGGAATGAAAAAAGCTGTTTCTTAGGATTGAATTCAACCCGAGACTACAGTCGTTTTAGGAGAACTGGAGGGTTAGGAGTCATAAAACAAGCCACAAGTATCAAACCTGGTGATCAATAAACAATGGTCTCTTTAAATACCGAAATTTTAAAGGGCATCGTCCTTCAAGTTGAGGTCGTAGACCTCAAGATCTCTGTTGTATGAGTCAGTTAGTTCTTCCAGGTGACATATACAGTGTCCAGAAGCAATCCCTTATGAAAATTTCATATGTGACTTCACAAGTGAAAAACATATGGACTTGGGACTTCCCCCACATGAAATTTTCGTTTCACATATGAAATGGGAACGTTTACACATATGAAAATACCTAATTCACATGTGAAAGGAACTGGTTCAAAATTTCACATGTGAAATCTTGGTAAAAGAAACATGTATTTTACATATGAAATGAAAGATTCACATATGAAAATTCATTTTACATATGGAATTAAAACCATTCATGTATGAAATACATTTTTTCATATACGAAATGACATGTGCAATTTCTGTGCGTGCCATTCAGGTTCACGGATGCTCGTGTGGCTATCGGTGATCCATGGGTTTCTAGGGCCAAGCAATATAATAATATGGTCTGATACAATACAAGCGTGCTCATTTGTCAATGGTACTGTATCGAAGTTCGCGCAATATTGAGAGACTTAAACTTGGTTTCTAGGGCCAAACAATACTGGAATATGGTCCGTGACACTAAGAAAACAAAAATCTGGCGGTCCCTATACCATTGAAGCTTGTTCAACTGTCAATCGTACCAAACATAATATAACATTGACAGATGTCTACTTTGGCGACGTTTGGATATGTTCTGGACAAAGCAACATGGAAATGGCAGTTAGTCAGGTACGTAAAGAATACAACGGGTTTCCAGGAATCGATACTTATGTCCAGAGTTTCCTTTTCTTTAGAGTCCAGCTTCTCCCCCTGTTTTTATTGTTTTAAAAGAACGTTTAAT
This sequence comes from Heliopora coerulea, assembly GCA_030142905.1. Classification (NCBI taxonomy): domain Eukaryota; kingdom Metazoa; phylum Cnidaria; class Anthozoa; order Scleralcyonacea; family Helioporidae; genus Heliopora; species Heliopora coerulea. The sequence continues at coordinate 788,643 of JASJOG010000067.1, read as the reverse complement.
CTCTAACCTCTCACATCCAGATGCACGCTGCCCTAACTCAATCTCATGCAGTTTCAAGCAGGTAGATTTGGATTAACAAAGTAGAAAACATACTCCAAATAAAATCATTTCGAGAACTCAAAATATGAGAAAATGCAAAACCGGAACTAACCTGGTGACATTTCGGCTTTTTAACGTAGTATATAAGTAGCAACTTGTCTGTAAATTATCAGACTTTAAAAATGGCTTTGAAATAAAGCCGAAATATTACCAGTTTAGTTTCCGCCTTGCATTTACTCATATCTTGATTTCTCCGGATGATTCCGCTCGGAGTATGTTTTCTACTATATTACTTCAAATTGTCAGCCTGCATTAGATTTGGATTAATAATTTACATTTTATGACATTTTCTATTTCTTGAAGAAAATTGTCAGAGTCACTTTAAACTGTTTAAAGCAACTACCTCCGTCAAAATTAAACAACCTTTATTGATTTTGAGAGCAGGTAAATGGACAAACATGGGGTTTACATTGTGATACAAATGTGTTCTATAATGAAAATGAACAGAAAATGGTGTAAAGCACCTTATTGGGCCAACACCGGGATTCACATGGTGATATAAGTGTGTTCGGTACAAATTTATGCACGAGACAATGTTGCACACCTTCGACTCTTTCTCTGGCATTGTACATACTTCTATATTCAACTCTACACTACATGGCCAACTGCACAATTATCGAGGTTAGGATAAAAAGTTATAATTTCCTGGTCCTGACTATTTGAAAATTACCACCATACCTATAAAACACCAATATCGGCCGCACCATCTACTTTTAAATCGAAAATTCATACTTATCACACTTCACGTGACTTACCATCAGCGTAGTGAACCTGCGTAATTTACAGCCTAAGGCTACAAGCGCATTCCATTATTAGCATTTTCATTCCCAGTTATTGGGTAATCAGATTTACATAACTATAACACCAGTGCAGTTCCAGTTACTTACTCTAAAACCTAATAATGTAGCTTTTTTTTTGGATAAAATTGTAAATAAATGACTTAAGGCCACATCAAATGTGGGGTCCATGCTATACATCAATGGTAAATGTTCAGATTCCACAGGAACACATCATTACTAATAAACACACCTTCAATGTGTTTCTTGAACCTATTTTAGCCATGTTCCCCTGTAAATGTTTTACTTATTTATTCAACTTAATTCATTAAATTATTTATCAACTTATTTATCTATTACTTATTTATTTATCTATTTACTTATTTATTTTTTTATTTATCTCTCTCCTTATCTGTTAACTCCTTTCTTTCCTTCTTTCTTCCTTTCTTTCTTTCTTTCTTTCTTCCATTCATTTCTTTCCTTTTTCTTTCCTTCTTTTTTCTCTCTTTCTTTCTCTCCTTCTTTTTTCTTTCCTTCTTTCTTTCCTTCTTTCTTTCCTTCTTTCTTCCTTCCTTCCTTCCTTTCTTTATATATTTATTCGTGTCATCACGCCAGGATAAACACTAATTTAAAAGATAAAATTACAAAAGGTAAAACAAACGAACATTTCGATCCACATGATAATAATCATTTATTTCTTTATTTATTCATTTTTATTTTCAACTTTACAGACTACTTCCGGAGAGACTACTATACAAGATTCGAAAAACTACAGCAAAATCAGAGTGTTTACAGCTAATTGGTCTTATTCAGAAACACCACTTTCCGAACTGAAAGAAATTAGACAGCGGTGGTCTGTCGGATCACCAAGTGAGTATACTGTAAATGCTGTTCTTTAAGGTCGTGGTAATCGAAGGACCAGGGGAATCTCAAGCAGTGCCCAGCATATTACGCGAAATAAAGGCATGAAAAAATTGGTAACTTTTAAGAATAATTTATTAAATGCAGTTCTTCGGAGATCTTCGCAAACGTTTGTAACTGTTTTCCAGTTCAGAGATTGTTTGGAATTTCATTTTACAAAAATACTGAATAATGTATTTAAAATATAGGCCAACAAGAAGTGAATCAAAAAATATTGCCGTGGATGTATTTGGTGTAACTAACTGGTTAGAGTGAAGTTTAGTGGACGTTTACAAACTGCTGACCTCTTTGGCTTAGGGTCAGAGTTACGGTTAACTCGATTTCGATATCTGGAATGCTAATTCCCAGTCATTTGCTCGGGCAAAAAGTGAAGCCAAGATGGCCACCCATGAAGGGAAATTTTGTACGTCAGTTTTAGTCCCCTTCGCGGTCTTGTACGTCAGTTCCAGTCTTTTACACGACTTTAATTTTTAGTTTTTGTATGGTTTGATTTCGAAAACATTAACAACCATGGAAAAAGTGCACAGAAGAAATATTACTGGACCAGTTACGCATATTCGAGTGTTTAAAAGGATTCATTATTGCCGTGTGACCTAAGAACTGTCCTAAATTGACTAAAGATGGTGAACTGACAGTAAAAAAGGACGTGCACTAAGTAGTTCCCTCAAGTAATTTTTCGAGACCGTTTTATCAGGTTTCTAGTCAGTTTGATAATTTATTTTCGTGAAAATAAATAACCTGTAAATCGGTTTGACTTTTTCGAAATATATTTGAAAATCTTAAACTGATTTCCATCTTTTGAAGACATGTTTTGGGTGTATTTTCAATAAAACTTTCAAAAAATATAAAAAGTCGCGTGGGAGACTAAAACTCATGTACAAGCCCGCGTAGGGGACTGAAACTGACGTCCAAAATTGGCCTTCATGGGCGGCCATCTTGGCTTCACTTTTCATTGGCCAGTTAGCATTCCAGATATGGAAATTGAGTTCACTGTAACTGACCAATGAAATCTGAAGCCAAGATGGTCGCCCAAGGAGGGCAATTTTGTACGTTGGTTTGAGTCCCCTACGCGGGCTTGTACGTCAGTTTTAGTCTCCTGCGCGACTTTTTACATTTTCTGAAGAGTTTTCTTCGAAAAAACACACAAGGCAGGTCTTCAAAAGACAGAAATCAGTTTAAGAATTTCAAATATATTTCGACGAAGACAAACCAAGTTATAGGTTATTGTTACGTGACAGTCGTCACGCGCCGAGAACATTCTAGAATATTTGAACTTCTCTTAGATTACTCATACCGCTTACTCATGCTGACATGGTAATTCTGCTGACCCACGCTGATGTAAGAGCTTTTTAGGTTACTTGAGTCATGAACACTGTCATGATTGTTACTAAATATAGTATATTAGGTTATTTTAGAAATTACGTAAATTACGTCATAGTTTACGGGCAGACTGTATAAGCGCGACTCGCTTCGACCCTCGGTGTGTTGTTGTGTGTTGTTTTGTGCGCTCAAGATTATTACCTGTATTCAAGTCTCGTTGGTGTAATATAAGGAGTTAACAGTTGTGGTTGGAACGCTTTACTAGTGAAACTTTCATCTCTTGTCACCGCTGGGTTGTCAGAGTCGCAAGCTTAAAAGTGTCAAGAAGACAGATAAGCTTTGAACATTTCTAGTTGTTATCTTAGCTCTTTAGTTCCTTTTCTCGTTTGTAAATAAATCTTTTCATTTATTGTTACACGTCAGTAACATTATACATTACCAAACAATCGAGAAACCTGATAAAAAAGCCTCGAAAAATTACTTTAGAAAACTACCAAGTGCACGTTCTCTTTTCACCGTCAGTTTGCCATCTTTAGACAATTTTGCACACTTCTTAGGTCACACGGCAATAATGAATCCTTTGAAATACTGGAATTCGTAAAACTGGTTCAGTAATATTTCGTCTAAACTTTTTTTCTATGGCTGTGAATGTTTTCAAAGCCGAACAAAACTAAACCTGAAAAGACTGTGTAAAAGACTGGAACTGACGTACAAGACAGCGAAGAATACCGAAACTTAAGTACAAAATTTCCCTCGACGGGCGGCCATCTTGACTTCACTTTTTGCCCGAGCAAATGACTGGGAGTTAGCATTCCAGATATGGAAATTGAGTTCAGTTGTCGGCGCTAGAACATAACCACTGACACCAGGAAACCATGTGGAGACTGGGGCAGGAAAAGCAAGCATTTTACTTACATGATAACTTTTTGGAAAAAATTGTTGGAGTTTAGGTTAAAATGACGCCAGGGGTAACTCGTCAACAGTAACAATTAGGGTTAGGATTAAGGTTTCGATTAGGATCCTAATCCTAACATTCGGGATGATTCTGAGCCTTAAGACCACTGACAATTCAGGATTATCCTGAATCTTAGGTGAGAGGATATTAGTTAAATAAATATTCTTAATTTTTCAGTTCCAGTCTCCACACGGTTACCTAGTCTCAGTGGTTACGTTCTAGTGCCGATCGGGTTATGTTTGCATTTAGAGCTAGGGCTAGGTGAGTTGAGCCCGCGATTACCTAATTAATTCAGGAGCACCTGCTAAACCGCACTTAACCCAACTGACCAATCAACAAACGACCAACCAACCTACTATCCAAGTTATTTAAAGATATGGACTCTAGGTGAAAGGAAAATTTTTTATAGCATTACTCGAGAATATCTTTGATTCAGTTGTACTCCATAAAAAATTGCCCCCTTATTTCTCTCTATTTTTAGAAACTGTCGGGGTCAAAGATGGCATGAACAAGGTGAAGCTCGCATATTTCTCTGCTACTTGCTGGTATTATGGAATTCAACTTTACGACGAACTCAAATACCCCATTGGATTGATTGCATCAAGCTGGTTTGGTAGTCCCATTGAATATTGGTCATCCCCAGATGCACTCCAAAAATGCAATACGACTGAAGATATCTCGAAAATAGGAAGGTGGGTAAACACGTGATACTTACGACTTACTAACCGAGCGTGAGGTCTGTACTGGCCAAAAATAGGACGGATGCTTGTGAACTGTTTCCCAACAGGGTCAGTCTTCAACTAGGAACCTTGCGATCTAGGACGTCAACTTGAACGACAACATCCTTTGAACAAAAGAATTCTTCACGCAAAACAAAGAGAATCAGTAATTTTTACTCTCCCGAGCATTATTCTCAACAACGTCACCGTTGTGCATACAACGGCACCCAGACTATTTTCACGTCTTAAGGAAGACGTCAGCTTACGGAGCGAAAAAAATTGTTACTTAAGATTGAACTCAACCCGAGACTACGGTCGTTCTAGGAGAACTGGAGCGTTTAGGAGTCACAAAACAATCTACAAGTGTCAAGCACGGCTGTCAGTAAACTGTGGTCTCTTTAAATGCCGATATTTCAAAGGACGTCACCCTACAAGTTGACGTCTTAGATCGTAAGATTCCTTTTGATTTCAATCGGTACTCTTGCTAACGTCAGACGATTTTACTTGTCAACGGGAATTAAAACATCATGCTAGGAAAGGTTTATAGTTTTCACCTGACCTTAAATTTCGACTTGATAATGATGTTCAGCCAACGTCTTAAGGAAAATAGAATTGCAGCGAAGAACACAAACAATATCAAACTCGGATACGAATTTTGGAAATGTGGGAGCTTGGAGATATCTTGAATGAGAAATGAACGTTCGTGAATCTCTATCCTCAGGAAAACGATTTCATTCAAAACATTTATTAGCATATAGTGGTTTCTGCTCAGGTCGGACATATGTCGAACTTGCACCTTAGCTCACTATCTGAGTCTTGGTATCTCAATGGTCAGAGCGTCGATCTGGTCATCAGAAAGTTACGGGTTCGATCCCCGTCTGGGGCTCAGAAATCGTTTTTCTGAGGATAGAGCTTGACGAACGTTCATCTATCATTCATTATCAAACTCTGTTCGCGAATAAGCCCACAGAGAGGTTGGTTTTTAAACTTATTTAAAAAAACTCGCAGTACGTGATTTATCTGATCTGAAACACTTGGCTGTCACACCATGTTTCTTTAACCCGATAAGGAACTCCCACTTGTCTTTCAAATTTTACTTAAAAGATAATTTTCGAAGGGTAGGACCATATGAAACCTGAGTGTCGTGACCATTTTATCTTCTGCCATTTTCATGGCCTTCAAAATTCAGGAACAAACCCGCAAAATGATCCGTAGATTTTTGAGTTTACAAACATTACAACATGTCAATTCATCACTAATTAAACATATATATCCATTTGTTTTATCATCGTGAATGACTTGAATTTAATGATTGTCACTACAGATTTTGCACCTTCAAGTTGCCAGGAACAGACAAGAATGCTGAAGTAAAGCCAAGTTTTCTGTGGAATGCCATGATGCACCCTTTTACAAAAATGACCATTTATGGAGTGATATGGTACCAGGGAGAAACAAACGCCTTTTTGGGTCTTTATTCGTACAACTGTATCTTCCCAGCCATGATAGATGACTGGAGAGCAAAATGGTTTGAGGGGACTCAAGGAAACACAAGTAAAGAGTTCCCATTTGGTTTTGTTCAGGTACGTATTTGATGAAGCACCTCAAGCGCTCCCCCCAGGTCAGCGAGTCATTTGAGCGGTTACCAAGTGTTGTCACTGTAACCCCGTTTGCACTGTAATATTTTAGGCACGGCAGGGCAAATCACCAGTGCCGTACCCAAAAATATGGGCACTCGTACCACGCCCGAAATGTTAACAGTAGAAACGGGGTTTATTACGTCACTGGGAGCTTGTCGGAACTCAAGTTCAACACAATTTGTGCGGGGCATCGACTTTTTCACTTCGATATAATACCGATGCGTCAATGAACTTTTTTTAGACATCCTGGTTTTGGTTCGGGTTTTGGTTAGGGTTTGGGTTAGAATCAATATTCATAGAAGTGTTTTAAAAATTGTTACCCTCAGCAGTTTATGGCGGTTGTTCAGAGGGCCCAATCTACGCCATAATAAAGTTGTATACGCCATCAAATTACATATCACCGACGACTTTATGGTTAGTTGAAAAGGATTTGGGTTTTGGAAGAGGATCAGTATCAATATTAACATCGCTTTGACAAACGTTTAGGATTATGGTTAGGTTAATGTTATAGTACGGAGTGGAATAAATGTTCATAAAATTATTTTAGATATCGTAATTTATTGTCATTCGGACTCAAACGGATTAAAGTCTTCCTAGCAACCGAGTAATGGCGTCATTTGCACCCGCTGAACTACTCTCGTCGTTTCCATTGATTATAGCTACAATTTGTCCACCCATGCTACTCTGTTTATGTTTCTCTAGCTTTCTTCATATGTCCCACCACCTGAGAATAAAGAACCAAATTTTCCGCCTTTACGTTGGGATCAAACGGCCCGCTACGGTTACGTCCCAAATGATCGTCAAAAACACGTGTTCATGGCAGTAGCGATGGATCTTGGTAATCCTTACTCGCCGTTCGGCAGTCCTCATCCGACAGATAAAGATGACGTCGGCAAACGTTTGGCGCTTGCAAGTTTGTCTGTTGCTTATAAGAAACAGGTGTACTTTACTGGTCCATTGGTATCAGAGATTACAACTATACAAGGGAATAAACTGAAGGTCGCCTTTAAAAATGTTTCTGAAAACATCGAAGTCAAAAGTATGGACGGATTCGAGGTATATCGTTAGCACATGAGCTTAATATTTGTTTCCTTCCACGAAAGCTCCATGCTGAGTTAACCCATGTGTTTTCGGAAATTAATTTTAAATAGCTATAGCAATTTTAACAGCTCAAAAGGGGGGCCCCGGGCTACTCCCCAGAGCCTGGTACGACTAAGCCCATGTCTTTGCAACAAGCAAAATTGGCATCATAGACCTTCATATAAAGGAAATTTCTTGACAAAGAAAAAAGCTTGTCATGACTCAAGAGTGGACCTCAGAAACAGGGGTTTGGATCCATTGCAGGAGTGGACCCAACTTAAAATCTCACTGTACTAAATCAGAAATGCATTTTGTGGAAGGCACAATTTTATCAAGACAGGTAGGGCCATGTCCCACCTGGGAAATTTTGAAATTTGCAATACTCTAAAATTTCATTTCCTGCATTTTGGGAGTGAATTGTGAGGAAATTGAGCAGCAAGTTGTGGTTCAAATTTGAGACAGATAGATGTAAAAAAATATCATCTCTTGTGTTTTACATTGCTGTTGTATTTCAAGACAATTTAGTGGCCATATATTGAACATGACTGTTTTAAGGTAGTCAACAATGAAACCAGCCACACTGGTGTGTTTAATAACTTGGAACATCTGCACTCACTCCTCTTCACAAACAGTGCAGTTAAATATGCGTGTTGCAGCTCAGTTACTGCCAAGTTGTTGTAGAAGCTTGATACCACACTCACTACCACTATTACTACCAATGGGTAGCACTAGGAGATGACATGTATAAATGAAGAATATTTTGTGCTACAATGATCAATGTAGGCTTCTGCTAAAATAGTTTTTGATTAATCTCTGATCAAATGCCCCAATGCATTATCTGACAAGCACAGGGTAAATACATTGTCTTAATGTCTTCATTAGCAAATGTACCTTTGTTAAAGGTCGTTTACACGTGCAATTTGATACCTTGTGATTGACATCTTGGAGTATGTGTTTAACTGACAAGAGTGTTGAGGACAAACTACAGTGAATCATGAGCAAATATCTTGCTCCATAGACTGTAATGAGTTTTTTACATACACCAGGATGACAATCACAATGTGCAATTTGATGCCTTGTGATTGACATTATGGAGTATGTGTTTAACTGACAAGAGCATCAAGGACAAACTACAGCAAATCATAAGCGGATATCTTGCTGCATAGACTGTCATGAGTCTATTACATACACCAGGGTCACAATGGAAAACATTTAAATGACCCTTTAGGTTGCTGTGCAACCACATTTGATGACAACATTTATCTAATACAGGTAGACTTCAATGCTTGCAATGACTGATTTATCACGCAGACCATTCACATTTACTGCAACCATATGGTACTTGTACTGGAAAATAATATGAGTGAAATAAAAAAAGCAGTGAATAAATAAAGCCAGCTGAAGTGGATTGACGCCCATAAATTTGAGATTTGGCATGGCCTTAGAATTTTAAAAGACATGATGTCCAGGTTTAGTTTTCTGCAGTGCCAGTAGCTTTTAAACGCAAACTCCAATACTATCCGACGCGAGGTTATACAAATTATCGGCAGCATTGCTGTATATAAGACATTACTTCATTCCAACAGGCGATATTCTTCCTGTTTTCAATTGCCCTTAAGAAAATTCTCTCACAATGGTATCAATTATTCAAAGAACGACAACAGTTATTTAGACGCCCGTGTGTCACCACGGTAAATGGCAGTATAACCTATTTTTATGATACGAACCACAAACAACGGACAACGACCACGTTTCAAATAATTTAATAAATGTATACACAAAGGTTATAGATACAATATCTCACCTGATTGAGTTCTTTCGAAGAGAAGTACTTATGCAGTCAATGTGTGTTCATCGTTGCCAAGAGTCGCAATGGCGTGAACGTTGCTCTTAGGACTAACATTTGCAAACACTCTTTGTATCTTTGTAAAATTCTGGAACTGAAATACCTCGTTTTAAGAAATGGTCGCAGGAGCCATTAGTGAGATATTATTTTGTTTAGTCCGCTGTACATATATCGCTGTCGCTGGCATCGAGCAAATGATACCATTTGCAACCACTGTTTCCAACTGCCAAAAAGCTGTTACACTGGTTTGCATGATATCTGTCAAGGAGCTATAACATTGGCTTGAAACAGTCAGTTAAAGTTCACGGTTTCAAACCAATCAATGGTAGAGCTTCTACCTAGATGGTGCCAATGAGGTGCATCAGTTTACGGTTTAGTAAGAGGCATTACTTCAAGTAATCCACTTATAATGATAGTATTGTAGGTAAGGGTCATGAGGGGCCTGGGTCGACGCCATTATGGCGACCTAACTTGAACTTTGATTTGAAGAAGAGTTTAAGAAGCGTGAATAGCAACCTCTTCTACTTGTAGGTTGTTATTTTTACCGATTAAATTATCAATAATTAAGTAAAAAATCTGAAAAATGCTTAACCAACATTTGCAACGGTCTGTTAGTCTCAATTACAATTTCGCATATTATCATATTTTCTCGATTTTAAAAGAAAACTGTTTGATGTAACGCCACATTTCCATCTTGCGTTTATGGCTCAGGGTCGTAGCAAGGTGAGAAAAAGTGAAGGGGGGGGGGCAGATGTGGATCGCTAGCTCCCAAAGAGACCCCTAGATTTTTGAGGGACAAACTTGGCACTATATTCCAAGGTTCAATGGGTTGAACAAATTTAAATCAGGTTATCAAAAAAAAATAAGCACTGCTTTCACATTGTACACGGTTAAAAGCTACCTACAGCCACCATTTAATTTGCATGATTAGTAAGACGTTCTTGTGTGCAACTCACCAATAAAAAGCAATCAGACTGTCCAACTTAAGGACCCCGCCAAATCGGGATTTTACTAGGTTTGCCTGGTGGAGCATGCTTTGAAATCTTGATATCTTGAAACACTATTTCTAGTAATCCCAGAGAACAAATTCTGTCAAAAATGCTCGGTAAATTGATGGTCATTTTCGCTTGTTTTTTATAATTATTTTTGTGAAACTGTAATAGTGGGGATATCCTTCGGAAACCCGGTTAAAAGATAGCGCCAGTGGTGGTAAACAGTTGGACGAAATGAGCTGGACATGAATTAGACTGGTTGCCTGTAAATAAGTCAGTAATATCCGATTTCTCGAACTTCGTCTAGTTAAATGTCTCCGGCTAAAGAATTACGATACTTTACCTTTCATTACAGTAGCATTTTTTTATTAAAAAACAAGCAAAAATGACGATCAACTTACTGAGCGTTTTTCACAGAAATTATCGTCTAGGATTGCTAGAAATGGTATTTCAAGACATCAAGATTTCAAAATCTTTTGGGGAGCATGGCCCCAGACCCCACTGGTAAAATTCCGATTTGGCGAGGTACTTGGATTGGACGATCTGAGACACACAGTCTTGTACCTTACGAATAAAACAACTTTTAAGGACTTTAGCAGGGAAAAAACTGTGGGACAGGGGAGCGGTCCCCTTGCTCCCCTCATCTGCTATGGTCCTGTAGCTGACTTAACTGTTTTGCTTCTTCGCCAGGTTCTTTGCAAAGGCAAGACGAAGTGGATTCGGGCAAAAATAATTGAAACATTGCCTGAAGCAGTAAAGATAAAACCACCAGAGAAATGCCATGTTAAAGAAGTTAGATATGCGTGGGATGACTATCCCTGCGACATGAAAATGTGTGCCATTTACAGTGGCAACTTGCCGTCTCCACCCTTTATCAAAAAATGCACATTTAAAGAAACTTAACCTTGGTCAATCGTCTTTTGAATTCTTTCTTTCTTAGAGGCTAAGAGGAAGAGAATTTTGATTTATTAAAAGAAAGAAGATATATTAGTATAGATTTGAAGAGAGGAAAATGTTCACATCTCTTGATTTAGTCCTTCATTCGTTCATGTCGTAATTTCATCTGTTAACGCTACGTTTGTCATATTTTGATTCAAATAGTCGAAATAAAATAGAGATAAACCTAGATCAATTGATTGACCGTGATTTTGAGATGTGCAGTACGTATTCACTCAGTTCTCAGGGACAGGAACAACGGGCACGTTATGTTGGTCCCAAACAAAGGATGATAAAACTCTTTTGTTAAGGATCACCAACATGGCGGCGATGACGTCAAGTGAATAAGCAGTGTATGGAGAAAAATACATTATTGGGCTCAGGCTCGGTGAATCTTGTTGAATAATCACCTCTATTTCGCTACGATTGTTTTAGAATAATTACACGGGTGATTATTCGAAAAAAATTAGCGAACAAGTTGTTTTAAAAATCCTCGATAACATTTGCAAAGGTAGCTGCCATTTTGCTTAAGTGTCTTCACGGTAACATTCACCTGTAATTAAATATCGAGAATTATGACGTAATTTTTGACCAATCACCCTTCGGGATTTTCGACTTTCACCTATGTAATTACACCAGCTACCCTATCAACTACCTAAGCTTTTCTCTTTAGAGGTACCATAAAGACTATCCTTTATGCATTGTTACATGTGGTGTGGGAATTTTAACATTTTTTCAATATTTAGCCATATGTATGATCAGGCCTATAAACAGGGGGTACTGGAGACCTTACGACCCCCCCTCTTGTGTATTTTAAGTCTTTACCTGTCCTGTACAGAGAACTAGGTGAAAGCGCTCCTATAGTTTACATTTTGAGAAATGTATGTGAACAAGCGCTGTATTATATATAATTATGATCAACGTGCAAAATATTTCTTTCAAAAAAAAAAAGAACCCCTCTTTCAGAAAATGCTGGTTACAGGCGTGATCATGTAATCGTTTCTTCGCTTTTCGAAACACCAGTTGCCATTCTGACCATTACCAACTCATTTTAAATTTCCCTCTCAAATCTCTGTATTTACAGATGTAATTTTTAACCGCCGATGGTAATGCCTGATTTCAGAATCATCCTCAGAGATATACATGAACAGAAATTCTTTCATGATAATCTAACACTGCCGAAGTCAACTAAAAAAAAGTTGACTCGAGCGGGATTTGAAGTTGCACCTTCGGGGTACCTGTTCACCGCTCTACCTGTTGAGCTATCGAGTCCACAGGAATTGGAGGCGAGTTTTTATCCAACTTATGTGTACGAGATATGATCACATCAACTTAACGCTTATCCATGAGAGGATGTGCAGTGTTTCAATTAATAATGCCTTAGTTGTTTCAAAGGATACATAAGTTAGGCGTGAGCTGAGTCCGTTCTGTTCGAGAACAATAGGATGCGACAGACATAAAACGAAAAGGAATAACAAGTCCAAACGTCAGGACACCAGCTATTGACAAACGTGGCGGAAATCGTAGCTTAATAACAAACGTTAAAGCGAAGCAGCGAATGCAGATGACAGCCATAAAATCATACGAGATTGATAACGTGTTTAATACAAATGTTTTGTTTCGTATCGCGACATTATCAGACTGTAACAGATATCAATGGATATTAAACGCAAATCCGGTTTGTATTTGATATATACTCAGCTCTCATCAACATCCAAACGCCAGGTGCAGCTCATTTTTGACGTCCCTGCCGCAACTCCCTCAGGGGAACCTTGTGGTATATTGATTGAGAGCAAGTACAAAGAAATTTCGAGCATGTTGGCACCTAAGTCATTTTTGTAAAAAGGAAACTAAGTTAACTCTCCTTAATTTGAATTCCTAAATCAGTTGAAGTTTTGGTCCACAGCTTCGCAAATTTGGAAAAATTTATTACAAAGCTTTTGGGGAATTTGTTCCTAGGACGTTTGTTTTGAAGCTTCGAAAGTTTTTATAATCGTATAACAATTTCCTGTTTCCTTTGAACTCAATCCTCTAACAACAACCCACAACATTGTACTCGAAGTTAGCAAATAATAACAGAAAGTCGAGAATTTAAGAAATTTCAAAACGAACTTTGAAAATTTTCCGAGAACTTTCCAAAGAGCAATGTCAAAGTTTCAAGAAAAATACTAAAAATTGTAACCAAGACTTGAGCTTAAATTATAGGTAACACTTGAAGCAGGATCTTAGTAAAAGCATTCCACGTTCTGAACATAGAAAAGAATCTTTATTGTCTTCACACAAGCAGCTGCGTTTGGGTTGTTTGACTATCAAATAGTTGTCTTTATTCTTGATTTTTGACAGAAAATACAGATCATGATTGAGCATTGGGATATTCAGTGAAACACCGTCCGCGAACCTCTTCAACCAATTAATTGTTACCAATTTATAGAATAGTTAAAATGAAACAGGTACGATTTGAAATGGTAAGAAATAGAAATCTTTAGGTTTTCTGGGATTGATGGGATTCCATTTTAAAATTTTGTGCTGGGCACTAATATTTATACTGAGAATCGAATACTGTACGGTATCTAATTTCTAACCGTTAATTATAAACAGTCAGTAGTTTTATTACCATTATAGGAAGTAATTTTACTATCATTATCCCTGGGCATGCAATTTGTATTTAATGATCTCAGAGGAGACCGGGCGAGCTTTACGTTGGTCTGACGCACGAGTTATTGTTTAACGTAAATAAGAAGTACTCCTTGATGAAAATTGATCGTCACAGGTTGAAGTAGTCCTCAGAAAGATTGTTTATGGTGTTTGTTTCACCAACATTCCGAAGGACTCAACAGTGGTTATCTTAATGTTCAAGTACGCCGTAAGAGTCGGAGTTCGCTTATTTATAAATCTTGTTCCTTACGTATGATTAGCTGAAGAATCGGCGAGTGTGGGGCATGCGATTACACAATGATCTTCGGAGCAAACGTAGCATTTTAACGTTTTCCTCGTTTCCTTTTGGTTGCCATAGACGCCTCTTTTAGGCGACCTGACAACATCTTCATACACCTGAGTCCAATATTCACAACACCTACGATCACCGGCTAAGCCCTATATTGACAACTCTCCCATACACCCACATACTGCAGGATCCTCCTTATCCACACATGATATATCGAAACTGATACATTAACTGAACGAACCTGGTTAGCACTCCTTGCGCCACTCTGAATATATCCGCCGCTAAATTAAGCTTAACCTAAACGAATGTAACATCATCCAACATTGTTGAATTCAACTTTGATGGATGGTGTTGGACTGTGTGGCCAAACGAATGCAACATGCTGTGCGGCACAGACTCGAATTGTGGAAATTAGAGATCTAGGACGAATAATGATCCCGAATTTTAGGCCAATCTACCCCTTGCCCTTGTCTCAGAGAGGATTTGCGGCGCATACGCGAGTGTAACAATGTTGACGTTAGCGGCCAAACGAGTGCAACTTTGTTGTTCACAAGTGAGAACAAAAGGAATGTTGAGCAATGTTGCATGGAATGTTTGATGGAAATCGAACTTCTTTCAATATTATACAATATCATGAAACATGATGCAACATGGTGGCCAAATGATTTCAACATGTTGCATTCAACAAAGTTGAACAATGTTGAATCATGGTGTTGCATTCGTTTGGCCGAGGCTTCAGGCCGTCGAAACTAGTCAGCCACATGAAACACCACAAACGGTCCTTCTCCAAATCACTTCAACCAGGACGATCGACTATCAACAACACGAAATGATTCCCTCAATGCAAACCGTTAACGAAAATAAGACTATGTTTATACTAGACTAAATTTCTCCGGATTTGTAGGCAAGCTGGAGGCTTTTTCTTCGGATTCAAAGTGGCCGTTTACACTGAAGTAGCGAATCCTGCAAAAAAAGTCTTTGGATTGCTCACGAATTCCAGATAAACATGGATCCGGAAAAAATTCTGGATACTTTGAATCCGGAGAGCTAAGATCCTAGAGAAATTCTCCTCGTTTCTGCGTATAATAACAGAAGTGGCCAGTGTTGGGACAATTTTTTACCAGGGGCTGTAATAAACGAAGAATGCAACAAAATTTTTCGGCTGTCCAGGGTTACTTTCAATCAAATTTGTGAGGTTTACGTCCATTCTTAGATAACAAAGCACTGTTTGCGTTAATACAGGTATACAATTAATTCAGGTTCTTTTTCTTACGTAAACTGCCAACGTATCCGAATACATTTTTAGCGTGAATCCGAACACTTTTTGAATCCGAAGACTTTTGCTGTAGTGTAAACATAGCTTAAGAAGTCATAAACTTAAGTAAAATCATCAACAAGGCTGGTCCAGCGTAGGCAGCGGCGCAACAACACAACACCAAGAGAGGGATTCTCGCTTGCCACAATCTGAAACAGATAAAAATATTTTATCCTCGACGTTTCGAGCAAAGGTCCTTCGTCTGGAGAGTTAGTAGAAAGAGAAATAGAATAAACAAACTTGTTGCTTAGCGAGAATCCCTCCCTTGGCATAAACTTAAGTGTTAGTTAACTCCACATATGTCTCAGGAAAAGCTCTTTGTAACGCTGTCATTTGTTACAAGTTCATGCTCCGTGAAATCCATAAATGCGAGCTAGTGCACTTTACCCATACGCAATAACATTAAGCTTTTTTTGAGCTTTACAGTAATATGAACGCTCTAGAAGCCTTACCAGAAAACAACGTTAGTAGGAGAAAATAACTAGAGTATAAACCAAGTACTGTACTTATCATGACTGCTGAGAAGTGAGGAATGCAGTTGACATATACGTGGGAGTCTAAGTTTCAACATTAGGAACTATTAAGCAGGCCTGCAGAGAGGAAAGGGGGGGGGCATGGGGGGCAGATTGCCCCAGGGCCTTCTACTCTGAGGGGCCTCAGATTATTAGTGCCTTATTCTTAAGAATTTCTCAAAATACCTTAAAGGCCTTAATCCCGAATGAAACTCTTTTTGGCTCATAGGTCATAATCTGAAGGTTGGGGATTGGGGGCTCTGGATGACCACTTTGCCCCGGGCCTCCTGTTGCCTCTCTGCGGGCCTGCTATCAAGGTCAGTATAATCATAGAGTAGGTTTAGAAAGGGAGTTTCAGGTTTAGTTGAAGATAACAGTTGAAGAGTTTAGTTGAAGATAAATTTAACAAAATGGACACATACAAGTGTGCTGTCAAAGAAACAACGAATTCTTTCCTTCCTTCAACTACCAACCCTTACAAAAACTTCGCATGTAATTTCACATACGAAGATAATATTTCACATGTGAACTGTTTCAATACCAATTCCAAAATGCAATTCAAAAGAAAAATAATTGAAGACTGGCTGGAAGGGAGGAACCAACGCGAGAACGGAATTCGAAGGAGAAATATCAAAGTCAACGAAATGAAATATTCACTATTTTGAAACCTTCATTGTGTTCTTCGGTTTACTTTGCGTAATATGTTGCGAGTTGATATTTATCCATCGAATAATTAAAAACTAATAATAGCAATAGTTTGAACTACACATTTCCGGCCAAAATACAGCAGACATCTTCTATCCTCAAGTATCTGCTACAGAACAAACCCACTCTCCACTGACATGAAGGCTCCCTCGCAAACAGTTGTGGGCGGAAATCTCAATAGATGCGTCGGAAGACATAAAATCTTAATTTTTTCGAGTAATTTTAAAATTGGAGACCATAAATTAATCACCCTTCTCAAAGTTGGTGGAGCTGATGACATCATCTGACCACACAGTTCCGTCACACTTGATGTACGTTTTAATAGTAAAATATGAACTGATGAAGCAATATACGTTATGAACTATTTTTGGCCAAGAAATCCAAATATAACTTGTACCCAAGACCGGGTGAGACTCGACCACATCTAAACCCACTTGATTTATAAGTTTTCAATCCAGTCCAAATTAAAGTTCCTATCTGTTATTTAAAGTGAATATACAGCTCTTCGAAACTTTCGCCTTTTTGGAAGTTTGAAAAGAATAGCGATAAAAACCTTCCCGAAATAATCTTAAACTAAACCTGATTTAATGTCTCTCGAATCTTTGTTGCTAACAAAAATCCAGTAGAATTGGAGGTCCTGGTGCGAGTGACCTTTAATGTCATTCAAGTTTACTGTCACAGCAGTCCAGAGGAAAATCTCTCTTAAATCACGTCACAGCTACGGCTCGCACTCAAATAAAAGTAGGTCAGTTATTACATAGCATAAAGGAAAGTTTGCTTTTTTATTAAGGCGAAAGATATCTTGACAACGGGAACACCTATTAGAGTTCTGTAAATTCAAATCTTATGTTTTTTGACCAGTGTCCGTGAAAAAATTGTTCCAAATTAAGGGACTGTTTGGCAACTTTGGGATAAGCGGTTTTTGGCAACTTTAAGATAAGTTGCTTAACAACAACTGCAAATTATCACAAAGAACTAATAAAAGAACAAAGCGAAAAAAATGAAAGAGAACAAAGATCCAAAGAATAAAAAATAGGCATGTTATGCATGCATGCGTCTGCTGACACTTTGTATAAGTGGTGGTTACTTGTGAGATAAAATTATAATCGAACCTAAATGGACAAGTCTTGTGAAACTACAGCAGGTATGATCAACTGAAGTGTAGTAATTTGTGCGGTTTTTGACGAGTTGTCAAGTTTGTCTAATTTAACGAGAACAACGATATTGTATTGGTTTTTCTACGCGTATGACGATTTCGACTAATCTGAGGACTTGATACCCGCACTTACGTGGCATTCGTCGAATTGTTGATCACCATGCATGAACACTATGGCTCCTGCGTGATCAGTTCATACACTGTCGAACAACATAGCGCAGAATTCACCTTAAAGTAGACAAGAAACTATTGTCGCGTTTACTGCACCTAGCCAGGCCTTCAGAAGACAAAGTGTAAACGAGGTTCGCTGTCAACTTACTTTCGAAACATTGTTGTATTCTTCGAAACAAATTCACCGGAACTAGTTCTACCTTCTACCCACGAGCCAAACAAAATGGCATCCCGTTCATTGCACTGTCGTGACATTTCCTGACTTGTTCTGTCGTCAGGTGATTGCCAGAAACGTATCCACAAACATTTCCACAACTCGTAACAATGCGGCTTAGGAATGTCAGTAGACGAAAAGGTTAAGTGATTCGTATCAATAGGTTAATGACATCGAGGACCATGGATATAAACAAAATGATTTCTTGCGGATGGAATTATTCGATCAGCTTGTTGATGGCTCTTAAGTCCTAAGAGAGAGAATACTGATAGAGAATTCGTGATAAGCAAGGGTCTACTTACACGATATATATTGACACGATACACGATTGCTCCGATTGATGTATCCGATCGACTAGATGAAGTCTTCCACAGGTATAGCTGCTCAGATCAACCAATCGAAAGCATGAACTATACATTTGAGACATTAAATACCCCAGATCACACAATCCTATATGAACTTGTTGAGATGTTTTCGTTTTCAAGATTTCCTTTCGGCAAGGTTATGAAAGAAGTGGCAAATTTTCCTTCTATTGATGGAAGTTTTGGTGATTTGTTTTATTGAGGTTGAGCCACAGTCGTATAGTCGATAGAAGGAAAAGAATTGTCACAATAGAAATTTGCATTCGGAACAAAAAGAATGAAATAATTTGTTCTTCTCAGAATATTTTCAAGCCATCCTACTTCAACGCAGAACGTCGTGGAGAGCATTCCCATGGTTTCGCAGCGATATTGGCCAATAGCAAGTGGAACGTTTTCTGTCGTTTAAATGTTAACAAACCAACCAGAGTTCGATCAGAGTTTCAGAGGTGTAAAAACAACATTCATAATTCATTGCAACATCTATGGAATGTTATGCTATTCGTAATTTCGTAGACTTAAAGTTAATTTACTTTTTTACAAGCTCCTGTCGTAGTAGTTCACTTAATTTCTGGTCCGTACCAAGCATTTTTAATTTTATTCTGGCTAGCGCCAAACGATTATACTCGTGAAGAGAAGACGTCTCGAACAAGAAAGAATTAAACTCCCTATTTTAGAGAGACTTTCCGGCGCTTTAGTGGCAGTCCTTGGGAAATATCAAAGGTCACCCGACCAAGGCCTCTTGAATTCTGATAAAATTTTTGGTTTCGAGCGAAATTTCGAGGTCCAATAAATCAGGATCAGTGGCGTACGAACGATGTTGATTTGGGGGGAGGGGCTGAAGTCAGCATATAGGTGTGCACCCCTGGACGAATAACAAATTTTTAAAGCCTCCTAAAATGCTGCCAAAGTTATCCGTGCATTCAAATTACTGTTCTTTGTTCACGACTTATAAGTTCCCTTTCCACTGAAAAATCTCGTATATATACAACAAATATTGTTTTTTTTTACTAAGACGTAGTAATCCTAAGCAGTGAAACTCCACGTCTGACTGATAGTTCTTGTAGCGTCTGAGTTGGCTGCGTTGTATTTCCATTGCACGCATTGGTTAAAAGGTTTACGATGTCCAACAGCGGTTAAAAACTACCTACAGCCACCATTTAATTTGCATGATTAGTAAGAAAAGACATTCTTGTGTGCAACTCACCAATAAAAAGCAATCAGACCGCTCAACCTAAGGACCCCATGAAATCGGGATTTTACTAGGTTTGCCTGGTGGAGCATAGTTTGAAATCTTGATATCTTGAAACATTATTTCTTGCAATCCCACAGGACAAATTCTGTCAAAAATGCTCGGTAATTGATGGTCACTTTCGCTTGTTTTTTATAAATGTTTTCATGAAATTGTAATAGTGCAAATATTCTTCGGAGACCCGGTTAAAAAATAGCGCCAGTGGTGGTAAACAGGTGGACGAAATGAGCTGGACATGAATTAGACTGGTTGCCCTTAAGTAAGTCAGTAATATCCGATATCTCGAACTTCTTCTAGTTAAATGTCTCCGGCTGAAGAATTACGATACTTTACCTTTCATTACAGTTGCATTGTTTTATTAAAAAACAAGCAAAAATAACGATCAACTTACTGAGCGTTTTTCACAGAAATTATCGTCTAGGATTGGGGAGCATGACCCCAGACCCACTGGTAAAATTCCGATTTGGCGAGGTACTTGGGTTAGACAATCTGAGAGACACAGTCTTGTACCTTATGAATAAAACAACTTTTAAGGACTTTACCAGCGAAAAAACTGTGGGAGAGGGGAGCGGTCCCCTTGTCCCCCTCATCTGCTATGGTCCTGTAGTTGACTTAACTGTTTTGCTTCTTCGCCAGGTTCTTTGCAAAGGCAAGACGAAGTGGATTCGGGCAAAAATAGAGAAAGAATTCGCTAAAGCAGTACATATAGTACCTGCAGAGGAATGCCAGTTTGAAGCAGTTAGATATGCGTGGGATGACTATCCCTGCGACATGAAAATGTGTGCCATTTACAGTGGCAAATTACCGTCTCCACCGTTTATCAAATACGGCCCATTTGAAAAAATTTAACCTTGGTCAATCGTCTTTTGAATTTTTTCTTTCTTAGAGGCTAGATTTAGATCTTAGAGGCTAGATTTGAAGAGATGAAAATGTTCACAATGATTTAGTCCTTCATTCGTTCATGTCGTAATTTCATCTGTTCACGCTACATTTGTCATATTTCGATTCAAATAGTGGAAATAAAATAGAGATAAACCTAGATCAATTGATTGACCGTGATTTTGAGATGTGCAGTACGTATTCACTCAGTTCTCAGGGACAGGAACAACGGGTACGTTATGTTGGTCCCAAACAAAGGATGATCAAAACTCTTTTGTTAAGGATCACTAACATGGCGGCGATGACGTCAAGTGAATAAGCGGTGTATGGAGAAAAATACATCATTGGACTCAGGCTCGGTGAATCTTGTTGAATAATCACCTCTATTTCGCTACGATTGTTTTAGAATAATTACACGGGTGATTATTCGAAAAAAATTAGCCAACAAGTTGTTTTAAAAATCCTCGATAACATTTGCAAAGGTAGCTGCCATTTTGCGTAAATGCCTTCACGGTAACATTCACCTGTAATCAAATATCGAGAATTATGACGTAATTTTTGACCAATCACCCCTCGGGATTTTCGACTATTACCTATGTAATTACACCAGCTACCCTATCATTTTCCATAGAATAATTGCTTCCTAGGGACGTTATTTAAATAAAACCTAAAAACCCCCTACTTCAAATTTTACAAATGAAATTATGTGATAGCAAGCAAGAAAATTTCAATGTCCGTTTCCCTTATTACTTCAGCTGAATGCAACTACCAGAATACTTTGCGGTTTTTTCATTTTGAAGCAAACGTTGAATTCCCAAAGGGAAAGACAATTACTTCGATTAACATTACAAACAAGGTTCCGAAAGGCATTCTGGCAGTTGTATTCAGCAGATGTAAAAGGGGAAACAGCCATTCTTTTTAATTTTTTTTGGTGAATACTGGTTGATATTTACCGAGTCGTGAAACAGAAAGTAGAGGAAGACAAAAGCCTCTCAAAATTTCCCGTCTCTGTGAACCAGAGGCGTAGTGGATAGTCCAATTACAGTAGACGAGTATGGACAGTTTATATTTTTTTCATCGAAAGCAAGGCAATGAAATTTTCGAATACTTTAAAATTGAGCACGTTAAGCAAATAAAATTAGTAAGTTTCCAAATGAAAGCAGTGCCAGTTTAAATGTTAATGGAGGTAGTTTTTCACCATTTAGTAAAGTAATACCATGATCACCTTGGTTTCTATTGATCTCAGCGGGCGTTTAAATTACTAAATACCCCTTCAAGCGGTTAATTTAAAATTCACCCGCTCACGACCGGGCGAATTATAATTCGCCCGCTTCTGTACGCATGGCCAAACATGCAAGCAATCATTATGCACAACAACAGAACACTCTTATTTAGCCATAGTTAAACTGAACAACAATAAAAATTGTTAATACAAAAAAATTATTCATTCGTATTGATGTGTATATGTACTTCTCCATGTCTAGTAGCACCTTGCAGCATGCCGCTTAAATTTACTTTCGAATGTGGGCTTTTCTCTTACTCCACAAATCGAACAACAACGTATGTAAAATCTACCTCATATTTATACAGGCCAGTATGCTCACTCAAAATGTTTTTGTTCTCATATGACTTTTAAACAATACATAAAAGCTAATTATACACTACGTCGCCCTCGGTTATCATAATATTACAAACTAATAGCATGACATGTCGAAAAATTAGTGATTAAATGTCCCCTCGGGCTAGGGAGGTTTGTGAAATTCCCTCGGGCTGCGCCCTCGGGCTTTCCACAAACCTTCCTCGCCTTCGGGGCATTTAATCACTAATTTCCCTCTAGTCATGCTATTACTTATAATAAAAGTAAAGGGTCTTTATTTGTACAAGATAGCCCTATCAGCTAAATAAGCTGTTCTCCTTAGACGTCCAGTAAGGGTCACCCCTCATGGGTCCAGTTTTACCACAGGAGGAAACCGGAGTACCCGGAGAAAACCTGTGATGCTTGGTAGAGTCAAACTGGACAATACTCTTCTCACACGTGACAAACGTATCCTTAATCAGATGACTGTACGGAGCCGGAATCAAACCCTACTCACAGTGGTGAGTTTGAGTTCGATTCCGCAGTGGTGGATAGCTTATCTGGACGTCTCCATTGACGAGTAAAATTGTCTGGCGTTAGCCACAGTAAAATTAACAAGTTGTCAAATGGCAGCAGTGCTAGGTAAAGGGTTTAAAGAGATTGTTTATTACCCTTTACCTGGCAGGCTTCTGGGAGGTCTCTTTTTGACGACTAAAATCGTCTGTTGTTAGCGTGAGGAAAATAGAGTACTTGTCGTCAGTTGGGAAAGGACTATGAAGATAGTTTTTAACTCTTTCGCGACTGGAATTCTCCCTTAACTAGTACAAATTTACTGACGTTAGCCACATCAAAATCGTACAGTACTTGTCATTTGGAGAAGTGTTAAGGAGATAGTTTTCAACACTTTCGCGACTGAAGTATACCTTGACGATTAAATCGTCTGGAGTTCGCCACAGCCAAATAGTAGACTGCTCGTTGTCAGTTGGGAAAGGGTTAAGGAGATAGTTTTCAAGAATTTTGTGACTGAAGGTCTCCGTTGAGCGAGTAAAATTTTCTGGCGTAAGCCACAGTAAAATTCGTAAGTTGCTAAATGGGAACAGTGCTGGTTAAAGAGTAAATGAATGACGAGTGTTACAAATGATTTTTTCTAGGCTCGAGGCGATAAGCAAAGTTACTGGCCCTGAAGGACTGAAGCCAAGTCGTGTGTGGAATGCTATGATGTACCCTTTTACAAAAATGACTATTTATGGAGCAATATGGTACCAGGGGGAAACGAACGCCCATCTTGGTCTTAATCATTATAACTGTACTTTCCCAGCCATGATCGACGATTGGAGAGCAAAACGGTTCAAGGGCACTCAAGAGAACACAGATGAAGTCTTTCCATTTGACTTTGTTCAGGTATGTTTTCCACGGAATATTCGTGTTGCAATCGTGTCGCTAACCCTAAAACCACCAACCTCACATTTGTGAAACATTTAACGGGAAATTTGTAAAAATTTTCTTTACGATTGTAAAATCGACACCCAGTTTAATCACGCAGTTAAGGCTGGGGGAAAAAAAACCCCCAAAACAAACAAACAAAGAAACAAAGAAACAAAAAAAAATACCACCGGCTGCCCATAAAGACATTTGGTTGGAAATTTATGAAAAAGCACCAAACGGTTCAGATTTCAAAATTTTTGTTTGGTATTTTAAATGCAGATGGCTAAAGTGGTAGATCTTTCGAAATATCAAGTCAAAAAAAGAATTGTGACCGGCTCAAATTCAACCAAATAGAATGGTCATTTTCAGGCATATAACCAGTTGTAAAAACATTTAAATTTTTTTTTACATTTTCAGCGGCACGTAAATGTTTCAAAGGACCACATGGTCCATACGATGGTTTTAACGACATGGTTGGGCGATATGCTTGCGACGTTACCGAGGACCGTCGCTTTGTCACTGGGATTTCATCGTAACAAAAGTTGAGCAAGAGTTGTGGTTGACTTCTCAAGTCCAATCTCAGTTGAGGTTTAAAGTACTGAGGAGATCAAAATACCACGTAAAACAATTCATTTTCGTTCATATTCCCTCAAACATACCGTTTTCTCTTGAGGCTAGAATAAACAAGTAATATGATACAAGTGTTAAAAACAACAACCCGAATATTGTTTGAAGTCGAATTTGTAATTTTCGAAAGGCTCTAGGGAAAAATATCGTCTAATTCAGCAGCAACCTCACTTGGCAATTATAAATTTTTAGTTTAATATTACTACCCGGTTAAAACGTGGTGAGTCGATACATACACTAGTTCCCTCCACTTCCGACGCCCCTTGTTTTCCCCCTTTTTAACTTGGAGCCATTGTTACTCAATGTATGCGGTTCAGCGGTTTAAATTATCTCCAGTGATTCACTTAAACCTTTATAATTTTGGTAAAATTCGTCCGCGAACACTTCATCCTTTTGATATTTCTTTAGCTTTCTTCAGCTGGCCATAACACTTCGAGTCAAGAATATAAATTTGCTCCATTTCGCTGGGATCAAACGGCCCATTATGGTTACGTCCCAAATGACCGTCAAAAACGCGTATTTATGGCAGTAGCAATAGACCTTGGAAATCCGTACTCTCCGTTCCACAGTCTTCACCCGAGAAATTAAAATGACGTCGGGAAACGTTTGGCACTTGCTAGTCTTGCTGTAGCGTATGGTAAAAGTGTTTATTTCACTGGCCCACTGGTATCGGAGATTAAACAGATAAAGGAACACTCCTTGAACTGTCTGAAAGTCACGTTTAGATCGGTTCTTTACAAAATTGAAGTCAGATGTCGTGATGGATTCGAGGTATATGGTCACAGTTTGAGCTTAAAAATCAGCCGTCTTACTACACGAAATTTGCGCGTCAAATTGAACTTGCGATTTCTGGTGAGTCGATGTTTCAAGGAGATGAACTTTTGGGATTATGCTGAATTTTGGAAATCAACTCACCTGAAGTTTGCTATTTCATTGAAAAGATCACATAGTCAATGAAAAAATTGAGTTCATGAGAAAAGGTATAAAAAAATGGTACAACTGCAGTTTTAGAGGACCTGATGTCATCGTCAGGGTAACATGAACAGAATATTTCAGAGTCGAAACATTGCACATTCTCACCGATATCGAGTGCTAAGTTGTCCCGAGAATCTTTCGTGCGCATAAATTGTATAAAACGAGCATACTGTTCCCAGTTGACTTGATAGCTCAGTTGGTAGAGCGGCGGTCCGGTAACCCGAAGATGAGAGTTCGAATTCCGTTCTAGTCAACTTTTCTAGTTGACTTTAGCAGTATAGGTCAATTCATGAAATGTGCTTTCAGTTACCAAAATGTGCTCAAATACGTCAATATTATCTTTCTAGGGGGAACTCCAGATAGGATTGGGGTTAGGGTTAGGGTTTGGATCAGGATCAGGGTAAGGGTTAGAGTTAAGATTAGGGTTAAACCACCACACGGTGACGGTAAACCTGCGTCTCATCCTTCTTTAAAAGAATTTTAAAAATATTCACCACCGTCCGCCTACTTGTATAAGTTTCGCAACTACCCCTAAGCAACGACCAATCGCACGTGGAAGACTTCATTTTCCTTACATAGACGATATCCATCTTTTTGCCACTTTTCGTCAATTGATGATGTTCATCTTTTCAAGGTGTGACTATACAAAAACACACAGTAACATTTTCAGGCCAAAAACAAAATTCATTTGTACAAGAAATCGGCTTCTTAAACACGGAGCGACGCTATAAAATGGTAAGCTCCTCCCACATTTCTGGCTTCGTATGGCGGTTGCATGTTACTAAATGGCGGACACGTTGAAGCGTGACTGAACTGGACAGCGTAGAGCTCCACAAGCGTGTCTTAGAGCCTAAAGCTTACGGAAATACTTTTAAAATGTGTCTTTAAAATACAGCTAAACAATATATAAAGCAATAAATGGCTGAACATGCCATATTTACTGATTTTTCTGGTTGTTATACGTCGTATTATAATCATTCGAGCCGTCCTGCGCATCTTCATTCACTTACAGTCATCCTACCCGCGCAGTGTTTGGGCACGATTCACATTTTATTACGTCCGCGATGTGTCATAGGCATCTGGATTTTTTTTGGCGCATTCTTGAAGCTTGTAATATTATAAATATAAACAAAAACTGGAGCCACTTTCAAATTCATTTGTGGCAAATATGCTCGGTTGCTCTCATCCGACAGCTCGGACTTCTACTTCTGCGCAAAGCACAACTCCGCTTTCTGCTGGGCTTAGCAAGTATGATCGCAATAAAGCCTACTACCAGAAGAATAAAAGTGCAATTAAAGAGAGCAAGGTCCACTACGGCTTCAAAATGGAAGTAAAACGCGATGAGGAAGGGCGCTTGGTAGAAGTACGTAAAAAGATCAACACCGTGAGGAATCAGTTGCTGTCCAACTGAAAACCGGCAGAAAAAATTGAAGTGATGGAATTGCTCTTGGATTGTTGGCTCAGTCAAAACAGTTCAAAATGGCCAACAGGCGAAAAATACTATCCAAGGAGCAACGTCGTTGCAAACAAATTCATCTCCTATATTCTCCTCAATTGAACGTGATGTTCGTCCACCGGAAATTAGTCTGAACTCAATTGACCAATAACATGCGACCTTTCCTTAATCATAATTGACAGGCTGAGAAACTCAGCCTCTTATGCGATCGCTCCGTGTTTAATGGTTTTACGATACAAGACGATATCTTATCGGTAAACACCGGCATATGCCGACCAAGCGGAATCTCCGACGCACCATGATTCTACCCACGACGTCGGGCTTACCTTCTTGTTTGCTTCTTTTTCAGGTTCTTTGTGAAAAGAGCTCCCAATGGATTAGAGCAAAAATAGTGGAAGTCGATCCGGAGTCGGTGATTATAAGGCCTTCAACGGATTGCAAATTTGAGGCAGTTAGATATGCGTGGAGCGACTATCCTTGCATCATGAAAAAATGTGCAGTTTACAGTGGCAAATTACCTAGCCCACCGTTTATCAAATACGGCACTTTTGAAAAAAATGACCATTTTGAAGAAAATGGCCATTGGTTCCCATATATTTGAAAGTTGTCTTTCTTGATAGCAAAAGAATTGACAGTGGTTAACCCTCCGTGAATTTTTTCGAAGCTTTTGCGCGAGTTTCTTAACTGGAGAAAAATGGTAAAAATTTTGGATAAAACACGAAAAAGTAGTGTTGTGTTTTGGATACTAAGAAGTAATGGTTTTGTGCTCGTCATATTATCTAAGTCCACCATTAAAATTTATATTAAAAAATTCATCTCTTTGCGTCCTTTTTGTTATATTTCAATTTAATCTTTAGAAAACGAACCTGGCTAATAAAATATCACATCATCGATGAAGTATTGAGAGAACGCCTGTTCTATTAAGCTAGTATCTAAAATCAAAATTAGTTTTTAATACTTTCGTGACTGATGGTCTTCCTGGGTGAGTAAAGTCGTCTGATGTTATAAGAATAGAATACTGCGTAGGCAGTGATAAATAAGGTAAGAGGTTAAAAGGTTGATAACTGCCGTGAATGATCTTGAAAAATTATAATTTTTTAAATAATTAATTTATTAAATAGAATACTGCGTAGGAAGTGATAAATAAGGTAAGAAGTTGAAAGGTTGATAACTGCCGTGAATGATCTCTCTACGTTCCAATATTCATCTCTTAGCGCTCTTTTTATCATATTCCACATCAGCCTTTACTAAAATTTCAGATGTGAAAACGTATGGAATTGGAACATTTTCACAGATGAAATTTTCATTTTGCATATGACATGGGAACCTACTCTCAAATGAAATGCCCAATTCGAATGTGACACTTTTGGGAAAACGAGCTAAAGATTAAAGCAATCGAATACCAATGGCTCTCAAAAAGCATTTTGACAGTATTAGATTGTAGTAGTAGTAGTAGTAGTAGTAGTAGTAGTAGAAATAAAACCAATTCCGAAAATTGTCATTAACTTGTCGTTTGGTTTGATGACCCTGAAATAAAGTCGAAATGTGACCGTGTAACTGCTTGTGCATTCCTTTTTTTACTTAAATCACAAGTTGGGATTGACAATTTTCGGAATCTGTTTTCGTATTTCCTTAAACTGTTGGCTGGTTATGCCTTTTTAGTAATAGATGGATTCACTGAAAGACGAAGTTTATTTCAAGTGAGATACTTAGCTCATAACATGAAATATATTTCTTATTTCCACAATCCCATTTTTCATGAAAGGTTATCACTAATATGAAGGACGAGGAATCTCTAAATGGGAAAATTACTAGAATCAAGAGGGGCTAAAAAGAGGAATGTCGAAGGAGTTTGAAATAAAGCAATATCTTACAGAAAAAAAAAAGAAAAGAAGAGACCCATGGCAGGGCTTCCTTCTGAATAAACGGTAATAAAAATTAATCTTTGGTTCTTTTCATTTTTCGTTACCAAACTATCAATTTTATGCACTGGTGAGAGCTTCCGCATATGTTTATATCGTCACGCGGCGATAGGTTTACCTTAGCGACAGTTTTTTCTATAAAGAAATATGGAAACTACGTCAGCAGATGAAGTTTTTTAGCGATTACCAAGGTGTGCACGGATAGTAGGTTTTTCTTAGCTGCACCGAAACAAAAGAAATATGGTAAAAGTTTGGAGTTTCATGCCGGATAAATTTACGTCAATAAGAATTGTAAATACAGAAAAGTTTTCACATTCGATCGCATTAGAAGGGCGAATCGGTTTACCGAAGTTGGAATTGGAAAGGCCTGCTCTGCCGCTCAACTTTTTCAGCAAAGGAGAGAAGTGAACACTTCTGGCGCAATCTGCCCCTCTTGAGGTTCGACCCATCGTTTATTTGAAAGCATTCGTTCCAAAGTACTCAATGGAAG
This sequence comes from Heliopora coerulea, assembly GCA_030142905.1. Taxonomy (NCBI): domain Eukaryota; kingdom Metazoa; phylum Cnidaria; class Anthozoa; order Scleralcyonacea; family Helioporidae; genus Heliopora; species Heliopora coerulea. The sequence goes on along the minus strand of JASJOG010000067.1, from coordinate 759,384 downwards.
CTGAGATACTATTGGTACGCCCAGAAAAAATAACTTTGCAAGGGAAAAGAAAAACCATCCTTTGATTACCCTGATTTATCCAAATAAACTGTGTTCCAGATAAGAAGAGTTTAAGTAAGCATCTTAATATTCATTTTTCACGTTCCCTGTAGGTGAAATTAACCTATCTAGACGTTTTCATTTTCCTAGAATTGTTTGCAAGTGCAATATTTGTACGAAATCCGTCTTTATTATAATTAGTAAACTTAATTGATTGAACATTATTTTATTGAACCAGCCATCTCGGAACCATTCTAAGACGTCATATGAATAAAAATAATCGTATTTCAGGAAAGAAAATTTTTAATTACGCTGTCTCCTGCTCAATATTCCGAACCTTCATACTCTAGCGGCTTAAGGAGTCAATAAAGTGGCAAACCTGATCACCCCACAGCTATAACATGACTGTAGTAACCCCAGTTTATTTGTCACAAAAATTATCCAGCAAATGCCCGTGTTTTTAATAAGAAACACAGATCTTCAGCCACTTTGGATGATTAAACATCTCGTCATCAAACAGGGGTAAGAAAAAATAACAGTCGTAATTACGATGGATCAAAAAAAAAAAATCTAACCAAATTATGGCCGAAAGTAGCTTTCAAACCGGCAAAATATTGGCAAAATCTTTTAAAATTTTAGCAATGAATGGAAGAAAGTCATAAAAATCAGAGACTTGAACCTGTTTTCTAATAAAACCTTCACGGCTAGTTTAAGTAATCGAATGATGAATATAAGAGCCCAGCTCAATATACGAAGATGAAAAGTCATCTTTTCAAAACATAGGCAAGCCACAAATAAAATTATAGAGATTTTTTAACACTGACGTTTCGTTGTCATCGCGCAACAAAGCGAACGAGAGTGCTTTATCGGATTTAAAACGCAAGGCGATGAAGCACGAACTGCGAGTTCATTAAACGACTTCAAAAGCAAACACCTAGATTCGTTAATCGGCGAAGAAAGTTTGAAAAGTAAGGTTTTTCACGCCGCAAAAATTTGAGAAGAGTAAGCATGTTTTCATCACAATTAAAGACACGACACGGTTATGACTTCCCCTTGGAACTTCTTCATCAACCACTAATAAGTTTTTCAAGTTTCGTTAAGATGCAATATAACTCGACTAAATGAATCCTCAGGTGATGACTTGTATGTTACATCAGCGGTATATTTTAAAGTTCAGAACTCTCACTGAAAGTGATTTACAAATCTTACTGGAATCGGACCTTTGAATCTCAAAAAAGATTCTCTACGAACTCAAGCTTGAAAGACTAGCATTCGTATTACTTTTAACTCCGAAACTACTACATTTACCTTTATTACACCTGAAGGAACTTGGTCTACCGTCTAACTAAAACGTAACTTTGCATTTATTGTGGCAAGTGCTTAATGATTTCATTCAAGATGGAAAGCGCGTTTGCTGCTGGGTGGTTCGTTGATATCCGAATAAAAAATAGGGCTTAAAATTAGTAGTGGTTTTGCCATTTTTACTGACTTTTCTGCAGCTTTGTGTGAAAAATGCCAACTTTAGTTGCACTAAAGTAAAACGGTAGCACTACCTCACTAAGTAGTTATTAATCTAGAATAAAAATTCAATTTCGACTTTCCACTTTCGTGTAATTGGCAGTCATTTATCACAATTTACGAAGTGCTATTCTCACTGCTGTTTAGAGTTTGAGCTAGTTTTCCTGCACAGTAACAATTGTAAAATCATAGTAATTGTCAGAAGTAAGGAGAAAATAAAACGTAACCGTCGACTTCATTCTTTTTAGTTAACTGTTCGTCATTAATAAAACGGTTCACAAGCAGATTTACCTCGTAAACGAACCACTGACGTAGCACTTCCTTTTGAATGCCAAAACATTGAAAAAGACGTTGCTGAAAGCGTTAAAAGCATTTACCAATATTAGAAATTTAAGATATCCACTGGACTAAACATAGCAAGAAGCACATACGTAATAACCATTTCGTACCAATGAATGTTGTAAACTTTGCTTAGCTCTTTCCACACTGACGACGAACTCGGCCATTTAACTCCGTCTAATGCTAGAAAATTTTACCCGTGAAAGAAAAAACTACAGTGGGCAGAGAGTTAAGGACTATCTCCTTAAAACTTCGCCGATAGACGACGAACTTTGCCAGTTTACTCTTGCCAATGCCAGATAATTTTACTCCTCAAGAGGAGAACTCCAGTCTCGACAGGGTTAAAGACTATCTCACTAAATATTATCTCTTTAAGACTTTCTCAACTGGCAAGGAGTTCTACCGTTTTACTGTGGCTAATGCCAGATGAGTTTACTCTTCCAGGGGAGAATTCGAGTCTCAAAAGGGTTAAAGACTGTTTGCTTAGATATTATCCTTTCAAGACTTTCCCGATTTACGATGAACTCTGCTATTTTACTCTGGCTAACGCCAAACGATTTTACTCATAAACGGGGGAACTTCAGTCGCGAGACGATCAAACAACCCGGAAGTCTATATTTATTTATTTATTTATTTATTTATTTATTTAAACTTATTTACCCACGGTGGCCTTTCAGCGAACTGCTTTTCAAAGAGCCATGTCAACTATAATTAAACTAAAATAAACTAAACTGAAGTAGAACTAATTCAACTATACATATGATCCATATCCGCACCAATTTACAATAAATACACTATCTTACCTACATATATTTATAATCACTTAATTTCTAGAAGTCTTTCCTTCAGCTGTCAAATAGAAATCTTCGTAAAGTTTTGTCGAAGTTCATTATCTAGATTATTATAGGAAGGAGCTCCTATATATATATATATATATATATATATATATATATATATATATACAGGACAACTATTACAATAACTACCTATTTACAATAACTACACTCTTATGTACCTATATTTAAAATCAGATTATTTCAAGAAGTCTTTTCTTCAGTAGTCCAATAGTAATTTTTGTAAAGTTTTGTTGAAGTTCATTATCTAGATTATTATAGGAAAGAGCTCCTCTATAAAGGAAACTTTTCGTTACAAAGTTCGTGTTTGGGCTTAGGCAGATAAAGTTTTCGTATATTGCTACGCAAATCGTATGAACTATTGTTAGAAAAGAGGAAATACCGCGATATATGCGCAGGTAACTGTTTGTTTAATGCTTTATACGTCATTATAATTTCTCGCCTATAGTGAATTGAACAGCTAAACAAATCTAATTCCATAATTTAAACCCGTTATCACAAGTGCAGCTCGTTTTGGAAGTTTTGAGAGTTTTTTAAAGTTTGATTCATTTCCATCATGCCAAAGTGTTGCGTAATAGGTAAAGTGATGAAGTACAAATGATTTATACAGAGTTTGTACAGTTTCATGTCGGACAACTTGTTTTGCCCTTCGTAACAGATAAATATTCTTAGATATTTCTTTACACTGCTGATCAAAGTGTTTATTTCATTTCATTTGCTCAATGATGACACCAGGGACTTTTTTTGGCGTCAACACGTTTTATGAGTTGCTGTCCGATTTCAATATTTGGATCTTCATCAATTTTTTCCAGTCTTTGTCTAGAGCCAATTATCATGTAATCTGTTTTATCTTTATTTAACGTGAGTTTATTTGCTAATAGCCAATTGTGAACATGATCAAGATCAATGTTTAATTTCGTTTCTAATTCGGTGTAAGTATTTCCATGACACGAGAAGCTGGTATCGTCGGCAAATAATGCCGCACCTGTTGATTCCAAACAATTGAAAAGATCGTTAATATAAACTAAAAAGAGTAATGGTAATAAATTTCACCCCTGTGGTACTCCACAGGAAATTTTCTTCGAATTTGAAAGTTTTTGAATGACGTTACATATTAAGTCTATGTTGTTCGACTGTAACAGAGTCTTACCCTAGATTAGAACTTTGTTTAACGCCTGTGTATTCAAGGTATTTAACTGCGCATGCATTGATGCATAAGACTAACTGGCTCCTGACACCAAGTCAATCGCTTTAATCTAAATCGTAAGGCTTTAACCGAACTAACCGACTACACAAGGAACTAAGTTTAAATTTATAATGAGACTCAGAGAGAAAGGAAAAGAAATAGATACATGCTTTCATTTGAAAACGAACACAATTTCTAATGGTAGGCAGTAAAATGTTGAGCTTTTGTTAATTTTTACTTTTATCATCAAATCTGCAAACTTCTGCACGGTGGTGCGGACGTCCACGCCATTTCACATTAGTGCTAGACATCACGTCTACCGTGTTTACACACTACCGCTGAGTCGAAGAAACTATTTGCTTTTACAGTTGAACTTCTTTATCTTGTTTTGTGGCGCTTGGTAGAACAAACTCTATCGATATCCGAGGCATGAAAATGCCAAATAAATGGATAGTGACAGCGTACATACTGGTGAATTTTTCAGCAAAAGTGCAAATCGATGACCATCAAAATGATTCATTCTCATAAAGTTGTGTATGTAATCACTTTTAAACCCCATAAGAGTCGTTAACACGTGCTATTTTGCATGGTGAATGTAATAGATTCATGACGGTCTATGCAGCAACATATCTGCTGATGATTCGCTGCAGTTTGTCCTTGACACTCTCATCAGTTAAACACATACTCCAAGATGTCAATCGCAAGGCACAAAATCGCAAGTGTAAACACTAGTATCCATCACTTTATACGTTGCGATTGTATACGGTATCCGAGGTTCACTACTGTCTTGGCTTAGACGTTTTTTAACAGATCGATACCAGCGAGTAGCCCTGCGGGGACATTTTTCATTCTGGACTTCTGTTTTGCCTGGCGTATCCCAGGGAACAGTGTTGGTCCCATCTTATTTCTCATCTATATTAATGATATCTCAAGAAACATTACGTCACAAACCAAACTCTTTGCAGATGACATGAAAGTGTATAGAGTACTGAGGGATTCTAAGGACGACGTCGAAGAACCGCACAATGATCTTACCCGATTGCAGTCTTGGAGTAATGTGTATTTCTAAAAAGACTGATGACTCAGAGCCTCAACATTTTCCATGTGGGAACCAACTGAAATCTGTATCTAACGTTAAGGATCTTGGAATTCATATTACATCAAATCAGTCATGGAGCCTGCAAGCCAACAAATGTGCAAACAAGGTAAATAGTATGCTTGGATTTATAAGTCGAACAGAAGGCCCCAAAACCTCAGAGTTGTTCTCGAAATTGTACAAGAGTCTAGTACGTCCAATACTCAAGTATTGCTCTCCAGTGCGGTGTCCGCACCTTAAGAAGGACTCCACTATCTTAGAGAAAGTACAACGCAGAGCATCTAAATGTGCCCTTGGTAACATTGGCCGAGATATGTCGTATGAAGAACGCTTAAAGTTCCTTAATTGGCCAACTCTATATCAGAGAAGATTATTTTCTTCACTTACCGAGTGCTATAAGATGGTTAACAGTCTTAACAGGCTAGACCCCTCAGAGTTTTTCACGTTTGCACATGATTTCCGACCCCTAGGAGCTAACCATCGTTATAAACTTAAACCTGTGTCCGCAAAGCTAAATAGTTTTAAATATTCCTTTTTTGTACATATAGTTAATGATTGGAATAATTTGCCTAAAGATGTTGCGGAGGCAGAAAATCTGAACGTTTTCAAGAACGGACTTAGACGTCATTTTATGAGTGTTGTAGGCAATTTTTAAACTAATTAACTTTGTACTTTATATAGATGTAAATTTATGTTTTTAATTATTTTAGGAGACAAACTAGAAAGGGATAACCTCTTTTGTCTCCTTTTCACCTTTCAATTGATTTGTGAATTGTGAATAAACAATTATTATTATTATTATTATCCTGGTGTACGTAATAAACTTGTCACAGTTTATGAGGCAAGATGTCCTCTTATGATTCGCTGTAGTTTGTCCTGGACTCTCTCGTCAGTTAAATAGGTACTCCGACATGTAAATCTCAAGGCACAAAATGGCAAGTGTAAACAGTTCTTTACATTCGATTGCATCTTAAATCGATTTACCGTTACATGTCTTATGCTGTTCAATTCTTTCCCAGCAGGATGTCTTCCCTTGACGAGTAAAATCCTCTGGCGTTAGCCAAAGTAAAAGAACAGAAACCTAAACCTGCCAAAAAGGAGTTAAAGTGATGTAAAATGATCGTAGGTCAGGCACTGAAACAGGGCTGTGCAGCTTGCATCAGAAGGTAGAAGTTAATATTCAGTAAGACCATGTTAAATGGCTAAAAAAATATAAAAAGAAATGAAAATAAGCTCTACTACTTTTATATATAAAACTTTAACTATTACAGTAGGTACACATTAGTTTCAGAAAGGCATGGAATCAGATTTTGGAAATAATTTCTGAAGTCTCTCTAACCCATTTTCTAGTGGGAAGTTTCACCTTGACGAGATAAATTGTACGGCGTTAACTATAGCAGAGTAAAATAATGGAAGACTAATCCCTGCTGGGGAAGAATTAATGAAATAGGTGCAACCCATTCGCGGCAAGGTGTCTCTTCTTGATAGGTAAAAAATGGCCTTGCAATTGCCAGAGTAAAAGTATGGAATTAAGATTGACCATGTCTGAAAAGAGTTAAAAAGCCGCTCAGACTACATGAAAAATGTGGTGCTCTGTCTTATTAAATTCAGTAGTGATTCACAAATATTGAGACAACATTAAGAATATTACGCGGCAATATTTAGCTTTGTTTTGCCACGTTGTTTAAGATCATTGGTCTGCTCAAACTTTCATTAGGATTCCTAAGAACAATTTGTTTCTATTTGTGCTCCTTTAAAGTCTATCATATTTAGCAATACCCCGGCAAACCGCATGTATTTATGTCGTACAGAGGTCAATCGAAAGCTCTTCGTCAGCTATTCTCCTTAGAGGTCTGTTGAGGGCTACCCCTCCCGGTCGAAAGTTACCGCAGAAAGAACCAGAGTACTTGAACCAAACCTGCAATGTTTGGTAGAGTTAGAATCCAGAAGCAGCTGACAGCTTCAAAAAGTATAACACGAAGCAAAATCCGAATAACATAGACATCTTGAAAAACCCTAGATATAAGTTATAAACAAGACTAAATGTTGAAATGGTAAATTTTTGACTTTAATGCAAAGTCATCTTCGCACCAAGTGAAGTTCAAGTCATCAAGTCATCAAGTGACCAGGTCGTCTTCACTTGGTCTCAAGATGACTGCAATAAAATCGAAAATTTAACATTTCAACATTTAGTCTATTTATAACCTATATGTTGGGTTTTTCAAAATGTCTCTGTTATTCGGATTTTGCTTCGTGTTATACTTGGTAGAGTCAAACAGGATTACACTATTCTCACATGTAACCAACAGTCCTGGAATAATTAATTGGAGCATCTAAGCAGCTAAAAGCTTAATTCTTACTTTCTTTGATTTCCCGAAGCAGTACTATTTCCCCGTCCTCACCACCTCCCCTCCAACCAGTGTTCATCTATAAGAAAGAAACTTCTGATCTTCGGCTAACAAAATTTCGGAGACAACCTTGGTCGGAGGGCAAGGGGAGGGTACATAAAATGCTCAAAGTTTGAAGTCATGAGACTGCACGGCGTCCCAATGTAATTATTCTACGATTGAGGGCAACTTTAATCAGATAACTCCACGGAACCGGACCCTAGTGACAGTGGAGAAATACACGTGCACTATCATTGTTCCACCAGCGCCTTTCACGATATTACACCATGTCGGCAACACTAGTGTTATTCAATTTACTCGTCAATAAATTAAAATAAAGTAAAAAGTTAAAAGGTTGATAACTGCTGTGACTGATCTACAGAATTCAAACGTTTCGAGCAAAGGCCCTTCTTTGACGAAGGACCTTGGCTCGAAACGTTGATATTCTTTGAGATCAGTCACAGCAGTTATGAACTTTTTAACCTTTTACCTTATTTATCACTATCTACGCAGTATTCTAGTTTTTGATAAACAAACTGATGTTTATGCTTTTTCGATTATGCAGAGATGAAATGAACTTGCGGTGGATGTTTCCTGGCGTTTTTCCTGTCATTTTTCCTCGGCAGCTCAGCAGACAGTGGTGGCAGTGGATTTGGTTTTGCCAATTTCTATGGAAACCATATGGTTCTCCAACAAGCTCCACACCGGGCTAGAATTTGGGGCTATGGTGAAGTTGGACAAAGAGTTTCGCTGATTGTTGATGCACAGACATATCGGCCCAAAATTGAGAAAGGTATGGTGACTGGTCAGAAAGAGAATGACTCTCATGGCCGTGTTTATACTCGTGTTTACAGCTTTGAATATCTATTTTTCTATATAAAACAAGTTTCTTATTAGGCATGCAGTGACTGGTCAGTTACCGTGTTTATATCAGGCTATACAAACGCGGTTATGACATCAAAGGCGCCTCTTGACGCCAGAATGTCAAGCGGCTGTGTAAACTCTCGACCTTCGGTCTCCGGCGTACACACCAGCTTTCGAGTTCTCCCAATCCACTCCTGGTGTTTACATCAGGCTATATAAACCCGGCAAAACATTCAATTTCTTAAACATAAATATAAGTTAGGTTTTCGAAAAGGTCAGCTTTTTTAATTGCAAATATTATCTTTTAATTATCCAATATTCAAACAAAACGAACAGGAGTGTTTTATCAGATTTAAAACAACAACGACGATAGATCCGATAAAGCATGCATCGCGAGTTTTTTAGATGATTTCAGAAACGAACCGCTTAACGCTCTAATTCGCTTCGAATGTTTGAAAATTAATATCTTCTAAACTGCCAAAATTTTCGGAGAAAAGTGAGCGCCCACGACTACGATTTTCCTTTGTATTTTCCTCATGAATTATCAACAACATAAAGAAACTGGATCTCTCATTTTGAGATAAATCAAGTTAAATACAATTTATATGGACGGCGTTTCGACCCAATATCAGGTCATCTTCAGCTCTAAAAGGTATCAAAAACTTAGTACCTTAAATATTTTACAAATATGCAAAAATGTCAAGTCTGAATGAATTTAAACAGTGATAAAACATACTATTTCTTTAAAACATCAGCTAATGATTGACCAGGCGAGAAGCATAAGTTTATAATGAAGATTAAAGCCCACCATAGTACTTTAAGAATAGCCATGGACACAGTAGAATCGATTCATCATATTGAATAAATAATAAGATCTAACGTTTCGTGGTAACATCACAACATCTTCAGAGGTAAGATTTACATTGTGGCAGACGCCTGGGTATATAATAACAGTGTATCGTACAGACCAATAGGAATTGCAGACAAAACTACCTATTTCAGGTATAGAAACAGTATCCTGCACTCCAACTGGTCTATTCGATACACTGGAATTATATACCCAGGCGTCTGGTACAATGCAAATTTTATTTCTGAAGATGTTGTGATGTTACAACGAAACGTCAGATCTTGTTATTTATTCAATATGAAGCTATATTGGGCTTTATAAAGAACTTACTATTGTTCTTGAATGATTAAAAAAGTCACGAAGTCTAACCATTAATTATTAATAATTAAGGAAGTCACAAAGGCTAATTATTTATTATGAATAATTAAGAAAGTCACTAAGGCTAATTATTCAAGAACAATATTATGTTCTATTAACATTTAAATTTATTTATACTTGATATTTTCACATATTTGTAAAATATTTAAGACACTAGTTTTTCACATCTTTTAGACCCGAAGATGACCCGATGTCGGGCCGAAATGTCGTCCACATAAATTGTATTAAGTCGTCAATGAGTTTTTAGTTTTTCTGCAATGGTGTGTTCAGTTGACATATCAAATTTTCAATACTTTCCGATTATGCGTTCAGGTATAGTTCAGTGCCACGACATTCAAGACCTTGGGGCACTCCATTTGGTAAACAATTGGCGACATATGCTCGTACAATATGTACGATTATGACTTGATTCCTTTAAGAGATTAGATATCAAGAATCGTTATCGATGCTACTTAATTAGTCAACACACTTAGTCTGGGAATCCCGAAAGACTGTAAATATAAAGGGCCTTAAGATCTACCACATCAACTTCAACAACGGGTCCTATGAAACCAAACAATTCTTCATGCAAACAAAGAAAATGGATAATCTTTATTCTCCACGTCATTCCCAACACCGTCGCCGATATGCATACAACGTCACCCAGACCATTTTCACGTCTTAATGAAATCAGCTCGCGGAATGAAAAACGCTGTTTCTTAGGATTGAATTCAACCCGAGACTACGGTCGTTTTAGAAGAACTGCAGAGTTTCGGAGTTATAAAACAAGCCACAAGTATCAAGTACGATGATCAATAAACCGTGGTCTCTTTAAATGCCGAAATTTTGAAAGGTATCATCATTCAAGTTGGCGTCGCAGATCTCAAGGTCTCTATAGTATGAGGCAATTAGTTCTTCCAGGTGACATATACAGTGTCCAGGAGCAACCCCTAATGAAAATTTCATATGTGACTTCACAAGTGAAAAACATATGGACTTGGCACATTTTCCCCACATGAAATTTTCATTTCACATATGAAATGAGAACGTTTTCACATATAAAAATGCCTAATTCACATGTGAAATGAGCTGATTCAAAATTTCACGTGTGAAATCTCGGTCAGCGAAACATGTATTTCGCCTATGAAATGGAAGATTTACTTATGAAAATTCATTTCACATATGACATTTTCATTTCACATATGGAATTAAAACAATTCACTTATGAAATACTTTTTTTCATATACAAAATGACATGTGCAATTTCTGTACGTGCCATTCAGGTTCACGGATGCTCGTGTGGCGGTCGGTGATCCATGGGTTTCTAGGGCCAAGCAATACAATAATATGGTCTGATACAATACAAGCGTGCTCATTTGTCAAGTTCGCGCAGTATTGAGAGACTTAATCTTGGTTTGTAGGGCCAAACAATATTGGAATATGGTCCGTTATACTACACCCCCATCATTTTGGCGGTCCCTATACCATTGAAGCTCGTTCAATGGTCAAAGGTACCCAACATAAAATAACATTGACAGATGTCTACTTTGGCGACGTTTGGATATGTTCTGGACAAAACAACATGGAAATGGCAGTTAGTCAGGTACGTAAAAAATACAAACAGTTTCCAGGAATCGATACTGAGCGACGTAGCTGATTTTCCTCTTCTTTAGAGTCCAGCTTTCCCCCCTGATTACTTTAGTTTTTATTGTTTTAAAAGGACGTTTAATCTCTAACCTGTCACATCCAGATGCACGCTGCCCTAACTCAATCTCATGCAGTTTCAAGCCGATAGATTGGGATTAACAGAGTAGAAAACATGCTCCGAATAAAATCATCTTGAGAACTCAAGATATGAGTAAATGCAAAATATTTCGGCTTTATTACGTAGTATATAAGTAGCAACTTATATACTACGTTTTATTACAATTATTACATTTTAAAAATGGCTTTGTAATAAGTCTGAAATATTACGAGTTTAGTTTCCTTGTTGCATTTACTCACATTTTGATTTTTTCAAGATGATTCTATTCGGAGTATGTTTTCTATTCTATTACTTCAAATTGTCAGCCGGCATTAGATTTGGATTAATAATTCAGATTTTATGAGGTTTTTTATTTCTTGAAGAAAATGGTCAGAGTCACTTTAAACTGCTTAAAGCAACTACCTTCGTCAAAATTAATCAACCTTTATTGATTTTGAGAGCAGGTAATTGGACCAACATGGAGTTTACATTGTGATACAAACGTGTTCTAGAATGAAAATGAACAGAAAATGGTGTAAAGCACCTTACTGGGCCAACACCGGGATTCACATTGTGATATAAGTGTGTTTGGTACAAATTTATGCACGAGACAATGTTGCACACCTTCAACTCTTTCTCTGGCATTGTACATACTTCTCTATTCAACTCTACACTGCATGGCCAACTGCACAATTATCGAGGTTAGGATAAAAAAGTTATAATTTCCTGGTCCTGACTATTTGACAATTACCACCATACCTATAAAACACCAATATCGCCCGCAACATCTACTTATAAATCGAAAATTCATACTTATCACACTTCACGAGACTTACCATCAGCGTGGCGAACCCGCGCAATTTACAGCCTAAGGCTACAAGCGCATTCCATTATTAGCATTTTCATTCCCAGTTATTGGGTAATCAGATTTACATAAATGCCACATCAAATGTGGGGTCCACGCTATACATCAATGGTAAATGTTCAGATTCCACAGGAACACATCACTACTAATAAACACACCTTCAATATGTTTCTCGAACCAATTTTAGCCATGTTCCCCTGTAAATGTTTTACTTATTTATTCAACTTAATTCATTAAATTATTTATCTACTTATTTATCTATTACTTATTTATTTATCTATTTACTTATTTTTTTATTTATCTCTCTACTTATCTGTTAACTCCTTTCTTTCCTTCTTTCTTTTTTTCTTCCTTCCTTTCTTTCTTTCTTGCTTTTTTCTTCCTTCCTTTCTTTCTTTCTTTCTTTTTTCTTCCTTCCTTTCTTTCTTCCTTTCTTCCTTTCTTTCTTCCATTCATTTCTTTCCTTTTTTCTTTCCTTCTTTTTTCTTTCTCTCTTTCTTTCCTTCTTTTTTCTTTCTTTCTATCTTTCTTTCTTCCTTCCTTCCTTCCTTTCTTTCTTTATATATTTATTCGTGTCATCACGCCAGGATAAAACACTAATTTAAAAGATAAAATTATGAAAGGTAAAACAAACGAACATTTCGATCCACACGATAATAATCATTTATTTATTTCTTTATTTATTCATTTTTATTTTCAACTTTACAGACTACTTTCGGAGAGACTACTATACAAGACTCGAAAAACTACAGGCAAATCAGAGTGTTTACAGCTAATTGGTCTTATTCAGAAACACCACTTTCCGAACTGAAAGACATTAGACAGCGGTGGTCTGTCGCATCACCAAGTGAGTATACTGCAAATGCTGTTCTTTAAGATCGTGGTAATCGAAGGACCAGGGGAATCTCAAGCAGTACCCAGCATATTACGCGAAATAAAGCCATGAAAAAATTGTTAACTTTTAAGAATAATTTATTAAATGCAGTTCTTCGGAGATCTTCGAAAACGTTTGTAACTGTTTTCCAGTTCAGAGATTGTTTGGAATTTCATTTTACAAAAATACTGAATAATGTATTCAAAATATAGGCCAACAAGAAGTGAATCAAAAAATATTGCCATGGATGTATTCGGTGTAACTAACTGGTTAGAGTGAAGTTTAGTGGACGTTTACAAACCGCTGACCTCTTTGGCTTAGGGTCAGAGTCAAGGTTAACTCGATTTCGATATCTGGAACGCTAACTCCCAGTCATTTGCTCGGGCAAAAAGTGAAGCCAAGATGGCCACCCATGAAGGGAAATCTTGTACGTCAGTTCCAGTCTTTTACACGACTTTAATTTTTAGTTTTTGTATGGGGTTTGACTTCGAAAACATTAACAACCATGGAAAAAGTGCACAGAAGAAATATTACTTGACCAGTTATGCGTATTCGAGTGTTTAAAAGGATTCATTATTGCCGTGTGGCCTAAGAACTGTCCTAAATTGTCTAAAGATGGTAAACTGACGGTAAAAAAAGGACGTCTATTAAGTAGTTTCCTCAAGTAATTTTTCGAGACCGTTTTATCAGGTTTCTAGTCAGTTTGACAGTTTATTTTCGTGAAAATAAATAACCTGTGAATCGGTTTGACTTTGTCGAAATATATTTGAAATTCTTAAACTGATTTCCATCTTTTGAAGACATATTTTGGGTGTATTTTCAATAAAACTTTCAAAAAATGTAAAAAGTCGCGTGGAAGACTAAAACTCATGTACAAGCACGAGTAGGGGACTGAAACTGACGTCCAAAATTGGCCTTTATGGGCGGCCATCTTGGCTTCACTTTTCATTGGCCAGATAGCATTCCAGATATGGAAATTGAGTTCACTGTAACTGACCAATGAAATCTGAAGCCAAGATGGCCGCCCAAGGAGGGCAATTTTGTACGTTGGTTTGAGTCCTCTACGCGGACTTGTACGTCAGTTTTAGTCTCCTACGCGACTTTTTACATTTTCTGAAGAGTTTTCTTCGAAAAAACCCACAAAGCAGGTCTTCAAAAGATAGAAATGAGTTTAAGAATTTCAAATCTATTTCGACGAAGACAAACCAAGTTATAGGTTATTGTTACGTGACAGTCGATACGCGCCGAGAACATTCTAGAATATTTGAACTTCTCTTAGATTAGTCATACCGCTTACTCATGCTGGCATGGTAATTCTGCTGACTCACGCTGATGTAAGAACTTTTTAGGTTACTTGAGTCATGAACCACAACCAGAGGACAATTTGAAAAAGTAAAGAATCAAACACAGACCGAAAATTAAAAAAAACTACGGCGTAACCTAAAAGTTAAAGTTAATTTTGTTGTCATTTATCAAACCAAAAAAACTGCCTTTTTCGTTTCCAATAAAGACAAAATACCCGACCTTTCTCGAAACAACGTCATTTATGAAATCACTTGTCCTGGTTGTAATAACAAATATATTGGGAAAACAGAGCGCTGTCTAAAAACCCGCCTTTCTGAACACTGTTACAACATCAACACCAACTGCTCACATGCCCACTATCTCGCTAACCTCAATTCTCTCTTTGATAATCTTAACAACTCCTCTCCGCCTTCCCAATCATATCTCAATAATTTTATCTTTAATAACTGTAAGATAATTCATTCTTGTAAATTTAGTAGTTCGAACCTATTACTTATTTTAGAAGCTCTCTTAATCAAACTTAACAAGCCGAGAATGAACAGCGGCCTAAAGGCCAGCAAAGAACTTTCACTTTTCGTCTGATCTGACATTTCCATATCTCTCAGCCACTCGACAATTGTCTGGCTTTTCTCTCGTCTAGCTGTTAATCTCACATGTTGTTAATATCCGACTATGTTAATTTCGTTGTTAATATCTCACTCGTGTTAATATCCGACTATGTTAATTTCGTTGTTAATAGCCGATGACATCATCCTTGTTATTACTTATATATGTATATATAACGCAGTAAGCTTTGTAAACATCTTGGTCTGATGATGACTCTGAAATAGAGCCAAAATATTACCGTTTTTCAATTTGACTGTTTCTTGTTCCAACTTGAGTCATGAACACTGTCATGATTGTTACTAAATATAGTATATTAGGTTATTTTAGAAATTATGTAAATTACGTCATAGTTTACGGACAGACTGTATAAGCGCGACTCGCTTCGACCCTCGGTGTGTTGTTGTGTGTTGTTTTGTGTGCTCAAGATCATTACCTGTATTCAAGTCTCGTTGGTGTAATATAAGGAGTTAACAGTTGTGGTTAGAACGCTTTACTGGTGGAACTTTCATCTCTTGTCACCGCTGGGTTGTCAGAGTGGCAAGCTTAAAAGTGTCAAGGAGACATATAAGCTTTGAACATTTCTAGTTATTGTCTTAGCTCTTTAGTTTCTTTTCGCGTTTGTAAATAAATCTTTTCATTTATTGTTACATGTCAGTAACATTATATATTACCAAACAATCGCGAAACCTGATAAAACGGCCTCGAAAAATTACTTTAGAAAACTACCAAGTGCACGTTCTCTTTTCACTGTCAGTTTGCCATCTTTAGACAATTTAGCACACTTCTTAGGTCACAGGACAATAATGAATCCTTTGAAATACTAGAATTCGTAAAACTGATCCAGTAAGATTTCGTCTGAACACTTTTTCTATGGCTGTGAATGCCGAACAAAACTAAACCTGAAAAGACTGTGTAAAAGACTGGAACTGACGTACAAGACAGCGAAGAAGACCAAAACTTAAGTACAAAATTTCCCTCAACGGGCGGCCATCTTGACTTCACTTTTTGCCCGAGCAAATGACTGGGAGTTAGCATTCCAGATATGGAAATTGAGTTCAGTTGTCGGCGCTAGAACGTAAACACTGACACCAGGAAACCATGTGAAGACTGGGACAGGAAAAGCAAGCATTTTACTTACATGATAACTTTTTGGAAAAAATTGTTGGACTTTAGGTTAAAATGACGCCAGGGGTAACTCGTCAACAGTAACAATTAGGGTTAGGATTAAGGTTTCGATTAGGATCCTAATCCTAACATTCGGGATGATTCTGAGCCTTAGGACCACTGACAATTCAGGATTATCCTGAATCTTAGGTGAGAGGATATTAGCTAAATAAATATTCTTAATTTTTCAGTTCCAGTCTCCACACGGTTACCTAGTCTCTGTCGTCAAGTTCTAGTGCCGATCAAGTTGTGTTTGCATTTAGAGTTAGGGCTAGGTGAGTTGAGCCCGCGATTACCTAATTAATTCAGGAGCATCCGCTAAACGGCACTTAACCCGACTGACCAATCAATAAACGACCAACCAACCTACTATCCAAGTTATTTAAGATATGAACTCTTGGTGAAAGGAAAATCTTTTATAGCATTACTCGAGAATATCTTTGATTCAGTTGTACTCCATAAAAAATTGCCCCCTTATTTCCCTCTTTTTTTAGAAACTGTTGGGGTCAAAGAAGGCATGAACGACGTGGAGCTCGCATATTTCTCTGCTACTTGCTGGTATTATGGAATTCATCTTTACGACAAACTCAAATACTCTATTGGATTGGTTGCATCAAGCTGGCCTGGTAGCCCCATTGAATATTGGTCATCCCCAGAGGCACTTGAAAAATGTCATAAGACTGAAGATGCCACGCGAATAAAAAAGTGAGTAAACACGTGATACTTACGACTTACTAACCGAGCGTGAGGTCTGTACTGGTGAAAAATTGGACAGATGTTTGTGAACTGTTTCCCAGCAGCGTCAGTCTTCAATCTGGGACCTTACGATCTACGAGGTCAACTTGAAAGACTACATCCTATGAACAAAAGAATTCTTCACACAAAACAAAGAGAATGAGTAATTTTTACTCTCCAGAGCATTCTCAACAACGTCACCGTTGTGCATACAACGGCACCCAGACCATTTTCACGTCTTAAGGAAGACGTCAGCTCACGGAGCGAAAAAAGCTGTTACTTAAGATTGAACTCAATCTGACACTACGGTCGTTTTAGGAGAACTGGAGCGTTCAGGAGTCACAAAACAAACTACAAGTGTCAAGCACGGTAGTCAGTAAACCGTGGCCTCTTTAAATGCCCATATTTCAAATTATATCGTGGTTCAAGTTGACGTCGTAGATTGTAAGATCCTTATTGATTTCAGTCGGTACTCTCGAAAACATCGTGCCCGGAAAGGTTTATAGTTTTTACCTGACCTTAAATTTCGACTTGACAATGATGTTCAACCAACGTTTTAAGGAAAATAGAATTGCGACGAAGAACACAAACAATATCAAACTCGGATACAAATTTTGGAAATGTGGGAGCTTGGAGATATCTCGAATGAGAGATGAACGTTCGTCAAGCTCTATCCTCAGAAAAACGATTTCATTCAAAACACTTATTAACATATAGTGGCTTCCGCTCGGGTCGGACATATGTCGAACTTGCACCTTCGCTCACCATCTGAGTCTCGGTAGCTCAATGTTTAGAACGTCTCACCGGTCATCAGAAGGTTGCTGGTTCAATCCCCGTCTGGGGCTCAGAAATCGTTTTTCTGAGGACAGAGCTTGATGAACGTTCACCGGTCGTCTTAAGATATCTCCAAGCTCCCACACTTCGAAAATACATTTCATCAGTATCATTGCTAACATATAGTGGCTTCCCCTTAGGTCACAGATATGTCGAACTTGTACCTTACCTCACCATCTGAGTCTTGGTAGCTCTATGGTTACAGCGTCTCACCGGTATTCAGCAAGTTGCGGGTTCGATCCCCGTCTGGGGTTCAGAAATTGTTTTTCTGAGGATAGAGCTTGACGAACGTTCATCTCTCATTCATGATCAAACCCTCTTCGCGAATTATCCCATTGAGTGGTTGGTTTTTGAAGTTATTTAAAAAAACTCGCAGTACATGCTTTATCGGATCTGAAACACTCGTCTATCGCCTCCTGTTTTTTTAATAATAATAATTAATAACATTATTATTAATATTATTATTATTATTTACTATATTATTATTTAGTATATTATTATTATAAGATACTAAAATAATATATAATCATATTTCTAAAACGAATGGTAGTGTTGGTTTGTTTGATGATCTTGAACTAGCAATAAGTAATGTGTATTATAACAGATTTCAAAACTTGGATTTCTCAAAAAAAGAAAAGAATGATAAAGCAGTGAAGCCAAGTTATCTGTGGAATGCTATGATGCACCCTTTTACAAAAATGACCATTTATGGAGTGATATGGTACCAGGGAGAAACGAACGCCTTTTTTCGTCTTTATCCTTACGACTGTATCTTCCCAGCCATGATCAATGACTGGAGGGCAAAATGGTTTGAGAATACTGATGGTGAAACAGAAAAAGACTTCCCATTTGGTTTTGTTCAGGTACGTATTTCACGAAGCACCTCAAGCGCTCCCCCCAGGTCAGCGAGCCATTTGAGCGGTTAACAAGTGTTGTCGCCATAACCCCGTTTACACTGCGACAATTTGGGCACAGCAGGGAAAATTAGCCGTGCCGAGATCGACATACAGAGGCGCTTGGCACGGCAAAATTTTCGGACACGGGAACCAAATTTTAAGAAGTCCACACTGTTTACACTGTGAAAATCACCCGTGCCGAGCTCAAAAATAGCGGTACTTGTACCAAAAATTTAGCCGTGGCGTGCCCAAAATGTTAACAGTGGAAACGGGGGATTACGTCACTGGAAGCTTCTTGGAACTGAAGTTCAACACGATTTGGGTGTGGCATCGCCTTTTTCGGTTCGATATAATATCGATGAGTCAGAGAACTTTTTTTGAACATTCTGGTGCAAGTCGATCAAACGTTCACGACGAATGAATCACTAGCGAATGGTTATAATAATTCCATGCATGTAAGTGGGATAAGGAAGTGCGCACGCGTGGATTTATTTCATATAAACATGAGATTTATTCGAAGTAAAAACAACTTCATGGATTCCAAAAGGTACGAACGTAAAACATCACGTCTTCAACTTGAAATGTGCACTTTTTGACACCATTGCATCTGTTTAAGTTGCACCTTTTTAACTACCCACGCAAAGAGACCTTCCCAGGGTTTTAAGGATATTTTTAAGGATAAATATTTTAGCCCTTTGCTGTCCGAGACGTCTTCCATTGGCGAGTAGCATCGTCTGCCGTTGGCCAGAATAAAATAGCCTGGTGTTGACCAGAGTTAAAATAGTTTGGTGTTGACCACAGTAAAATAGTCTGAAGTTGGCCTCCATATAAATAGCCTCTACGTTGGGCTAATCTAATTTCATCTGCTGTGTTTTAATGCGAGAATGTCAGGCAAACATCAACTTAAACTGCTTAGAGTTGTTGGCTAGAGTGCTGTTCAGCAAACGTAGACAAACCACTGATCTTTTAGGGTTAGGGTTAGTATTAGGGTTTGGGCTAGTGTTAGGATTGGGCTACAAATAGGGTTAGGGTTTTGGTCAGGGTTTGGGTTAGAATATATACATTCATAAAAGTCTTCTAAAATTGTTACCCACGGCGGTTTATAGCGGTTGTTTAGAGGACGCAATCCACGCCATAATAAAATTGTAAACTCCGTCTCATTACATATCGCCGACGAGTTAAGGATTGGTTCAAAAGGATTTGGGTTTTGGGAGACGATCAGTAACAATGTAGCGTTCGGCAGCGAGAGTTTTGTGTTTACTTTGTAGACCCTATGAATTGTAGACGTGATCGAGTAGTTGACGACGAAATATGTACAAATAGCATGTACAGTACAGCAAGAAACATACAGTACTCCAATGAATACCATCTTGTACCACGAAACAAATCACGGTAGGTATCTTATCTGATAGCTGAAATATTGAGTTTACAAGATGGTATTCATCGTAGTATGTTTCTTGCTCTTCTTCTTTAAGTTCTCGGCTGTTAATGGTTTTATTTTTTAGCGTGTAAAGTGTTAGTTAAGGAAGTTGCTTATGGGTTCCAATAAAGAACATCTTCGTTGATCTGCTGTCTGAATTTCCACCACGAGTCGGCCGACAACTTATATACCAACACATTCACACTATTAAATCGCCTCAACATCGGTGAGAAAGTTACATGAAAAACATCGCTTTGACAAAGGTATAGGATCAGGGTTAGGTTAAAGTTATAGTTTGAATTCAAATAAATGATCATAAAATTATTTTAAATGTGATTCATTGTCATTCGGAGGTGAACGAATTAAGCTGTTTCTAGTAACCGAGTAACGGCGTCATTCGCTGCTGCTAAACTGCTCTCGTTCTTTTAAATTTGCATGGCAAGACCAGTTGCTATGCTTAGCTGCGCTACTGATTACAGCTCACTGAACTCTAAAATGACTGGAGAGATACCTGCAAACCTTATTTTGAAGAAAACATGGAGGCTGACATGTCAGTCAATTTGTATGTCATCCCAGCCCCCAACGCGATAAGACACGCAACCTATTGCGAAAATGGATTTTTTTTTTTTACAGTTTTCGTTTTTATCCTTAGTAAGTAGAAGACAATGTCCATGGGACTACATAATTCTCACAATTAACTGTCTATGAAAAGTATAAGTTCACTACAACTTTTCCCCACGCGTGTTTTTGACCTACATGGCTGCCCCCATGTCGGCTTCATTCAACCGTGAGGCCTGGTACGAGATATCGCTCGAGTCTTTTTCGAGTTCAATGTTATAGCTACAATTTGTCCACCCATGCTACTCTGTTTATGTTTCTCTAGCTTTCTTCGCATGTCCCATCAACTAAGAATCTAGCACAGAAATATCCCCCCTTACGTTGGGATCAAACGGCCGGCTACGGTTACGTCCCAAATAAACGTCAAAAACGAGTGTTTATGGCAGTAGCAATGGATCTTGGTAATCCTTACTCGCCGTTCAGCAGTGCTCATCCGACAGATAAAGATGACGATGGGAAACGTTTGGCACTTGCAAGTTTGGGTTTTGCTTATGAGAAAAAGGTGTACTTTACTGGTCCATTGGTATCAAAGATTACAATTATACAAGACGGGAATAAACTGCAGGTCGTCTTTAAAAATGTTCCCGGAAACATCGAAGTCAGAAGTATGGACGGATTCGAGGTATATCGTTAGCACATGAGCTAAATATTTGTTTCCTTCAACGAAAGCTCCATGCTGAGTTAACCCATGCGTTTTCGGAAATTAATTTTAAACAGCTATAGCAATTTTAAGAGCTCAAAAGGGGGGCCCCGAGCCACTCTCCAGAGCCTGGTACAGCTAAGCCTATGTCCTTGCAACAAGAAAAATTGGCATCATAGACAATGATGCCAATTTCAGACATCATAGAAAAATTGGCATCATGAAGATATAAAGGAAATTTCTTGACAAAGAAAAAAGCTTGTCATGACTCAAGAGTGGACCTCAGAAACAGGGGTTTGGATCCATTGCAGGAGTGGACCCAACTTAAAATCTCACTGTACCAAATCAGAAATGCATTTTTGTGGAAGGCACAATTATTTCAAGGCAGGTAGGGCCATGTCCCACCCGGGAAATTTTGAAATTTGCAATACTCTAAAATTTCATTTCCTGCATTTTGGGAGTGAATTGTGAGGAAATTGAGCAGCAAGTTGTGGTTCAAATTTGAGACAGATAGATGTAAAAAAATATCATCTCTTGTGTTTTACATTGCTGTTGTATTTCAAGACAATTTAGTGGCCATTTATTGAACATGACTGTTTTAAGGTAGTCAACAATGAAACCAGCCACACTGGTGTGTTTAATAACTTGGAACATCTGCACTCACTCCTCTTCACAAACAGTGCAGTTAAATATGCGTGTTGCAGCTCAGTTACTGCCAAGTTGTTGTAGAAGCTTGATACCACACTCACTACCACTATTACTACCAATGGGTAGCACTAGGAGATGACATGTATAAATGAAGAATATTTTGTGCTACAATGATCAATGTAGGCTTCTGCTAAAATAGTTTTTGATTAATCTCTGATCAAATGCCCCAATGCATTATCTGACAAGCACAGGGTAAATACATTGTCTTAATGTCTTCATTAGCAAATGTACCTTTGTTAAAGGTCGTTTACACGTGCAATTTGATACCTTGTGATTGACATCTTGGAGTATGTGTTTAACTGACAAGAGTGTTGAGGACAAACTACAGTGAATCATGAGCAAATATCTTGCTCCATAGACTGTAATGAGTTTTTTACATACACCAGGATGACAATCACAATGTGCAATTTGATGCCTTGTGATTGACATTATGGAGTATGTGTTTAACTGACAAGAGCATCAAGGACAAACTACAGCAAATCATAAGCGGATATCTTGCTGCATAGACTGTCATGAGTCTATTACATACACCAGGGTCACAATGGAAAACATTTAAATGACCCTTTAGGTTGCTGTGCAACCACATTTGATGACAACATTTATCTAATACAGGTAGACTTCAATGCTTGCAATGACTGATTTATCACGCAGACCATTCACATTTACTGCAACCATATGGTACTTGTACTGGAAAATAATATGAGTGAAATAAAAAAAGCAGTGAATAAATAAAGCCAGCTGAAGTGGATTGACGCCCATAAATTTGAGATTTGGCATGGCCTTAGAATTTTAAAAGACATGATGTCCAGGTTTAGTTTTCTGCAGTGCCAGTAGCTTTTAAACGCAAACTCCAATACTATCCGACGCGAGGTTATACAAATTATCGGCAGCATTGCTGTATATAAGACATTACTTCATTCCAACAGGCGATATTCTTCCTGTTTTCAATTGCCCTTAAGAAAATTCTCTCACAATGGTATCAATTATTCAAAGAACGACAACAGTTATTTAGACGCCCGTGTGTCACCACGGTAAATGGCAGTATAACCTATTTTTGTGATACGAACCACAAACAACGGACAACGACCACGTTTCAAATAATTTAATAAATGTATACACAAAGGTTATAGATACAATATCTCACCTGATTGAGTTCTTTCGAAGAGAAGTACTTATGTAGTCAATGTATGTCCATCGTTGCCAAAAGAGTCGTAATGGCGTGAACGTTGCTCTTAGGACTAACATTTGCAAACGCTCTTTGTATCTTTGTAAAATTCTGGAACTGAAATACCTCGTTTTAAGAAATGGTCGAAGGAGCCATTAGTGAGATATTATTATTATGTTTAGTCCGCTGTACATATATCGCTGTCGCTGGCATCGAGCAAATGATACCATTTGCAACCACTGTTTCCAACTGTCAAAAAGCTGTCACACTGGTTTGCATGATATCTGTCAAGGAGCTATAATATTGGCTTGAAACAGTCAGTTAAAGTTCACGGTTTCAAACAAATCAATGGTAGAGCTTCTACCGCAGTAGCAGCTAGATGATGCTGAGGTGCATCAGTTTACGATTTAGCAACAGGTCTCAAAATGCAGGAAATGGCTTTTCAGAGAGCCTAATTTTGAAAATTTTCGGGGGCAGCATGCCCCCAGACCCCCCTAGTGACTCCCCTGGTGACCACCATCAAGCCCATCCAAACTTGAGACGTATGCCTTAGGTTTTGGAGGAACAAATTTGGCACTATATTCCAAGGTTCAATGGGTTGAACAAATTCAAATCAGGTTATCAAAATAAAATAAGCGCTGCTTTCACATTGTACACGGTTAAAAAGCTACCTACAGCCACCATTTAATTTGAATGATTACTAAGATGTTCTTGTGTGCAACTTATCAATAAAAAACAATCAGACTGTCCAACCTAAGGACCCCGCCAAATCGGGATTTTACTAGGGGAGAGTAGGGGAGCATGCTTTGAAATCTTGATATCTTCGAACACTATTTCTATCAATCCCAGAGGACAAATTCTGTCAAAAATGCTCGGTAAATTGATGGTCATTTTCGCTTGTTCTTTATAATTATTTTCGTGAAATTGTAATAGCGGGGATATCCTTGGAAGACCCGGTTAAAAAATAGCGCCAGTGGTGGTAAACAGGTGGGCGAAATGAACTGGACATGAATTAGACTGGTTGCCTGTAAAAAGTCAGTAATATCCAGTTTCTCGAACTTTGTCTAGTTAAATGTCTCCGGCAGAAGAATTACGATACTTTACCTTTCATTACAGTAGCATTTTTTTATTAAAAATCAAGCAAAAATGACGATCAACTTACTGAGCATTTATCACAGAAATTATCGTCTAGGATTGCTATAAATGGTATTTCAAGACATCAACATTTCAAAATCTTTTGGGGAGCATGACCCCAGACTCCATTGGTAAAATTCCGATTTCGCGAGGTACTTAGGTTGGACAATCTGAGATACACGGTCTTGTACTTTATGAATAAAACACCTTTTAAGAACTTTACCAGCGAAAAAACTGTGGGAGAGGAGCGGTCCCCTCGCCCCCCTCATCTGCTATGGCCTTGTGGCTGACTTACCTCTTTTTCTTCGCTAGGTTCTTTGCAAAGACAAGAAGACGTGGATTCCGGCAAAAATAAAGAGAATAGCCACTAGAGCAGTAAATATAAAACCTGCAAAGAAATGCCAAGTTGAAGCAGTTAGATATGCGTGGGATGACTATCCCTGCGACATGAAATTCTGTGCCATTTACAGTGGCAACTTGCCGTCCCCTCCTAAAAAAATTTAGCCTTGGTCAATCGTCTTTTGAATTCTTTCTTTCTTAGAGGCTAAGAGGACGAGAATTTTGATTTATTAAAAGAAAGAAGATACATTAGTATAGATTTGAAGAGAGGAAAATGTTTACATCTCTTGATTTAGTCCTTCATTCGTTCATGTCGTAATTTCATCTGTTAACGCTACATTTGTCATATTTCGATTCAAATAGTGGAAATAAAATAGAGATAAACCTAGATCAATTGATTGACCGTGATTTTGAGATGTGCAGTACGTATTCACTCTGTTGTCAGGTACAGGAACAACGAGCACGTTATGTTGGTTCCAAACAAAGGATGATCAAAACTCTTTAGTTAAAGATCACAAACATGGCGGCGATGGCATGAAGTGAATAAACAGCGTGTGGAGAAAAATACATTATTGGACTCAGCCTCGGTGAATCTTGTTGAATAATCACCTCTATTTCGCTACGATTGTTTTAGAATAATTACACGGGTGATTATTCGAAAAAAATTAGCGAACAAATTGCTTTAAAAATCCTCGATAACATTTGCAAAGGTAGCTGCCATTTTGCATAAATGTTTTCACGGTAAGATTCACCTGTAATTAAATATCGAGAATTATGACGTAATTTTTGACCAATCACCTCTCGGGATTTTCGACTGTCATCTATGTAATTACACCAGCTACCCTATCAACTACCTAAGCTTTTCTCCTTAGAGGTACCATAAAGCCTATCCTTTATGTATTGATTGTTACATGTGGTGTGGGAATTTTAACATTTTTTCAATATTTAGCCATATGTATGATCAGGTCCATAAACAGAGGGTACTGGAGACCTTACGAACCCCCCCTCTTGCGTATTTTAAGTCTTTACCTGTTCTATACCGAGAACTAGGTGAAAGCGCTGCTATAGTTTATTTTTTGAGAAATGTATATAAACAAGCGCTGTATTATATATAATTATGATCAACGTGCAAAATATTTCCTCCAAAAAAAGAACCCCTCTTTCAGAAAATGCTGGTTACAGGCGTGATCATGTAATCGTTTCTTCGATTTTCGAAACACTAGTTGCCATTCTGACCATTACCAACTCATTTTAAATTTCCCTCTCAGATTTCTGTATTTACAGACGTAATTTTTAACCTCCAATCGGGTAATGTCTGATTTAAGAATCATCCTCAGAGATATACATGAACAGAAATTCTTTCATGATAATCTAACACTGCCGAAGTCAACAGAAAAACGTTGACTCGAGTGGGATTTGAAGTTGCACCTTCGGGATACCGGTCCACCGCTCTACCTGTTGAGCTATCGAGTCCACAGGGATTGGAGGCGAGTTTTTATCCAACTTATGTGTACGAGATATGATCACATCAACTTAATGCTTATCCATGAGAGGATGTGCAGTGTTTCAATTAATAATGAGTTAGTTGTTTTAAAGGATACATAAGTTACGCGGGAGCTGAGTCCGTACTGTTCGAGAACAATAGGATGCGACAGACATAAAACGAAAAGGAATAACAAGTCCAAACGTCATAACACCAGCTATTGACAAACGTGGCGGAAATCGTAGCTTAATAACAAACGTTAAAGCCAAGCAGCGAATGTAGATGACAGCCATAAAATCATACGAGATTGATAACGTGTTTAATACAAATGTTTTGTTTCGTATCGCGACATTATCAGACTGTAACAGATATCAATGGATATTAAACGCAAATCCGGTTTGTATTTGATATATACTCAGCTCTCATCAATATCCAAACGCCAGGTGCAGCTCATTTTTGACGTCCCTGCCGCAACTCCCTCAGGGGAATCTTGTGGTATATTGATTGAGAGCAAGTACAAAGAAATTTCGAGCATGTTGGCACCTAAGTCATTTTTGTAAAAAGGAAACTAAGTTAACTCTCCTTAATTTGAATTCTTAACTCAGTTGAAGTTTTGGTCCACAGCTTCGCAAAACTGGAAAAATTTATTACAAAGCTTCTGGGGAATTTGTTCCTAGGAAGTTTGTTTTGAAGCTTCGAAAGTTTCTGTAATGTATAACAATTTCCTGTTTCCTTTGAACTCAATCCTCTAACAACAACCCACAACATTGTACTCGAAGTTAGCATATAATAACAGAAAGTCGAGAATTTAAGAAATTTCAAAACGAATTTTGAAAATTTTCCGAGAACTTTCCAAAGAGCAATGTCAAAGTTTCAAGAAAAATACAAAAAATTGTAACCAAGACATGAGCTTAAATTATAGGTAACACTTGAAGCAGGATCTTAGTAAAAACATTCCACGTTCTGAAGATAGAAAAGAATCTTTATTGTCTTCACACAAGCAGCTGCGTTTGGGTTGTTTGACTATCAAATAGTTGCCTTTATTCTTGATTTTTGACAGAAAATACAGATCATGATTGAGCATTGGGATATTCAGTGAAACACCGTCCGCGAACCTCTTCAACCAATTAATTGTTACCAATTTATAGAATAGTTAAAATGAAACAGGTACGATTTGAAATGGTAAGAAATAGAAATCTTTAGGTTTTCTGGGATTGATGGGATTCCATTTTAAAGTTTTGTGCTGGACACTAATATTTATACTGAGAATCGAATGTTGTACGGTATCTAATTTCTAACCGTGAATTATAAACAGTCAGTAGTTTTATTACCATTATAGGAAGTAATTTTACTATCATTATCCCCGGGCATGCAATTTGTATTTAATGATCTCAGAGGAGACCGGGCGAGCTTTACGTGGGTCTGACGCACGAGTTATTGTTTAACGTAAATAAGAAGTACTCCTTGATGAAAATTGATCGTCACAGGTTGAAGTAGTCCTCAGAAAGACTGTTTATGGTGTTTGTTTCACCAACATTCCGAAGGACTCAACAGTGGTCATCTTAAGGGTCGAGCGCGTAGTAAGAATCGGAGTTCGCTTATTTAGAAATCTTGTTCCTTACGTATGATTAGCTGAAGAATCGGCGAGTGTGGGGCATGCGATTACGCAATGATCTTCGGAGCAAACGTAGCATTTTAACGTTTTCCTCGTTTCCTTTTGGTTGCCATAGACGCCTCTTTTAGGCGACCTGACAACATCTTCATACACCTGAGTCCAATATTCCCCACACCCACGTTCACCGGCTGAGCCCTATATCGACAACTCTCCCATACACCCACATACTGCAGGATCCTCCTTATCCACACATGATATATCGAAACTGATACATTAACTGAACGAACCTGGTTAGCACTCCTTGCGCCACTCTGAATATATCCGCCGCTAAATTAAGCTTAAC
Organism: Heliopora coerulea; assembly: GCA_030142905.1. Classification (NCBI taxonomy): domain Eukaryota; kingdom Metazoa; phylum Cnidaria; class Anthozoa; order Scleralcyonacea; family Helioporidae; genus Heliopora; species Heliopora coerulea. Next base: position 731,409 of record JASJOG010000067.1, on the reverse strand, counting down.
CTAAACGAATGTAACATCATCCAACATTGTTGAATTCAACTTTGATGGATGGTGTTGGACTGTGTGGCCAAACGAATGCAACATGCTGTGCGGCACAGACTCGAATTGTGGAGATTAGAGATCTAGGACGAATAATGATCCCGAATTTTAGGCCAATCTACCCCTTGCCCTTGTCTGAGAGAGGACTTGCGGCGCATACGCGAGTGTAACAATGTTGACGTTAGCGGCCAAACGAGCGCAACTTTGTCGTTCATAAGTGACAACAAAAGGAATGTTGAGCAATGTTGCATGAAATGTTTAATGGATATCAAACTTCTTTCAATATCATACAATATCATGAAACATGATGCAACATAGTGGCCAAATGATTTCAACATGTTGCATTCAACAAAGTTGAACAATGTTGAATCATGGTGTTGCATTCATTTGGCCGAGGCTTCAGGCCGTCGAAACCAGTCAGCCACATGAAACACCACAAACGGTCCTTGACCAAACTACTTCAACCAGGACGATCGACTATCAACAACACGAAATGATTCCCTCAATGCAAACCGTTAACGGAAATAAGATTATGTTTACACTAGACTAAATTTCTCCAAATTTGTAGGTAATCTGGAGGCTTTTTCTTCGGATTCAAAGTAGCCATTTACACTGAAGTAGCGAATCTTTCAAAAAATGTCTTCGGATTGCTCACGAATTCCAGATAAACATGAATCCGGAAAAAACTCTGGATACTTTGAATCCGGAGAGCTAAGATCCTAGAGAAATTCTCCTCGTTTCTGTGTATAATAACAGAAGTGGCCAGTGTTGGGACAATTTTTTACCAGGGCTGTAATAAACAAAGAATGCAACAAAACTTTTCGGTTGTCCAGGGTTACTTTCAATCAAATTTGTGAGGTTTACGTCCATTCTTAGATAACAAAGCACTGTTTGCGTTAATACAGGTATACAATTAATGCAGGTACTTTTTCTTACGTAAACTGCCAACGTATCCGAATACATTTTTAGCGTGAATCCGAACACTTTTTGAATCCGAAACTTTTGCTGTAGTGTAAACATAGCTTAAGAAGTCATAAACTTAAGTAAAATCATCAGGGCTGGTCCAGCGTAGGCAGCGGCGCAACAACACAACACCAAGGGAAGGATTCTCGCTTGCCACAATCTGAAACAAATAAAAATATTTTATCCTCGACGTTTCGAGCAAAGGTCCTTCGTCTGGAGAGTTAGTAGAAAGAGAAATAGAATAAACAAACTTGTTGCTTAGCGATAATCTCTCCCTTGGCATATACGTAAGTGTTAGTTAACTCCACATATGTCTCAGGAAAAGCTCTTTGTAACGCAGTCCTTTGTTGCAAGTTCATGCTCCGTGAAATCCATAAATGCGAACTAGTGCACTTTACCCATACGCAATAACATTAGGCTTTTTTTGAGCTTTACAGTAATATGAACGCTCTAGAAGCCTTACCAGAAAACAACGTTAGTAGGAGAAAATAACTAGAGTATAAACCAAGTACTGTACTTATCATGACTGCTGAGAAGTAAGGAATGCAGTTCACATATACGTGGGAGTCTAAGTTTCAACATTAGGAACTATCAGGCAGGCCTGCAGAGAGGGGGGGCAAGGTTGGGGATTGGGGGCTCTGGATAACCTATTTGCCCCGGGCCTCCTGTTGCCTCTCTGCGGGCCTGCTATCAAGATCAGTATAATCATAGAGTAGGTTTAGAAAGGGAGTTTCAGGTTTAGTTGAAGATAACAGGCAGAGCAAAGGAACTTTGTCCACGATAAATTTAACAAAATGGACACATACAAGTGTGCTGTCAAAGAAACAACGAATTCTTTCCTTTCTTTAAACTGCCAACCCTTACAAAAACTTCGCATGTAATTTCACATATGAAAATAATATTTCACATGTGAACTGTTTCAATACCAATTCCAAAATGCAATTCAAAAGAAAAATAATTGAAGACTAGCTGGAAGGGAGGAACCAACGCGAGAACGAAATTCGAAGGAGAAATATCAAAGCCAACGCAATGAAATATTCAATATTTTGAAACCTTCGTCGCGTTCTTCGGTTTTCTCTGCGTAATATGTTGTGATTTGATATTTATCCATCGAATAATTAAAAACTAATAATAGCAATAGTTCGAACTTCACTATTCCGGCCATAATACAGCAGGCATCTTCTATCCTCAAGTATCTGCTACAGAACAAATCCACTCTCCACTGACATGAAGGCTCCCTCGCAAAGAGTTGTGGGCGGAAATCTCAATAGATGCGACGGGAAATTGGCCGAGTCAGAAGACAAAAAATCCTAATTTTTTGGAGTTATTTTAAAATTGGAGGCCATAAATTAATCACCCGTCTCAAAGTTTGTGGAGCTGATGACATCATTTGCCCACACAGTTCCGTCACACTTGATGTACGTTTTAATAGCAAAATATGAACTGACGAAGCAATATACGTTTTGAACTATTTTTGGCCAAGAAATCCAAATATAACATGTACCCAAGACTGGGCGAAACTCGACCACATCTAAACCCGCTTGATTTATAAGTTTTCAATCCAGTCCAAATTAAAGTTCCTATCTGTTATTTAAAGTGAATATACAGCTCTTCGAAACTTTCGCCTTTTTGGAAGTTTGAAAAGAATAGCGATAAAAACCTTCCCGAAATAATCTTAAACTAAACCTGATTTATTGTCTCTCGAATCTTTGTTGCTAACAAAAATCCAGTAAAATTGGAGGTCCTGGTGCGAGTGACCTTTAATGTCATTCAAGTTTACTGTCACAGCAGTCCAGAGGAAAATCTCTCTTAAATCACGTCACAGCTACGGCTCGCACTCAGAATAAAAGGTCAGTCAGTACATAGCATAAAGGAAAGTTTGCTTTTTTATTTAGGCGAAAGATATCCTGACGACAGGAACACCTATTCGAGTTCTGTAAATTCAAATCTTATGTTTTTTGACCAGTGTCCGTGAAAAAATTGTTCCAAATTAAGGGACTGTTTGGCAACTTTGAAATAAGCGGTTTTTGGCAACTTTAAGATAAGTTGTTTAACAACAACTGCAAATTATCACAAAGAACTAATAAAAGAACAAAGCGAAAAAAATGAAAGAGAACAAAGATCCAAAGAATAAAAAATAGGCATGTTATGCATGCATGCGTCTACTGACACTTTGCATAAGTGGTGGTTACTTGTGAGATAAAATTATAATCGAACCTAAATGGACAAGTCTTGTGAAACTACCGCAAGTATGATCAACTGAAGTATAGTCGTTTGTGCGGTTTTTGACGAGTTGTCAAGTTTGTCTAATTTAACGAGAACAACGATATCTACTGGTTTTTCTACGCGTATGACGATCTCGACTAATCTGAGGACTTGATACCCGCACTTACGTGGCATTCGTCGAATTGTTGATCACCGTGCATGAACACTATGGCTCCTACGTGATCAGTTCATGCACTGTCGAACAACAAAGCTCAGAATTAACCTTAAAGTAGACAAGAAACTATTGTCGCGTTTACTGCACCTAGCCAGGCCTTCAAAAGACACAGTTTAAACGAGGTTCGCTGTCAACTTACTTTAGAAACATTGTTGTATGCTTCGAAACAAATTCACCGGAACTAATTCTACCTTCTACCCACGAGCCAAACAAAATGGCATCCCGTTCGTTACACTGTCGTGACATTTCCTGACTTGTTCTGTCGTCAGGTGATTGCCAGAAACGTATCCACAAACATTTTCACAGCTCGTAACAATGCGGCTTAGGAATATCAGTAGACGAAAAGGTTAAGTGATTCGTATCGATAGGTCAATGACATCGAGGACCATGGATATAAACAAAATGATTTCTTGCGGATCGAATTATTCGACCAGCTTGTTGATGGCTCTTAAGTCCTAAGAGAGAGAATACTGATAGAGAGGTCTTGATGAGCAAGGTCTATTTACACGATATATATTGACACGATACACGATTCTTCCGACTAATGCATCCGAATGACTCGATGCAGTCTTCCGGAGCTATAGCTGCTCAGGTCAACCAATCGAAAGCAGGAACTATACATATGAGACAACATTACATATCCCAGAATACACAATCCTATACGAACTCATTGAGATGTTTTCGTTTTCAAGATTTCCTTTCGGCAAGGTTATCAGAGAAATGGCAAATTTTTCTTCTATTGTTGGAAGTTTTGGTGATTTGTATTATAGAAGTTGAGCCACAGTCGTATAGTCGATAGGAAGTGTAAGCAAACACTACGCCACCGTCTAAGGAAAAGAGTTGTCACAATAGAAATTTGCATGCGGAACAAAAAGAATGAAATAATTTGTTCTTCTAAGAATATTTTCAAGCCATCCTACTTCAACGCAGAACGCCGTGGAGAGCATTCCCATGGTTTCACAGCTATGTTGGCCAATAGCAAGTGGAACGTTTTCTGTCGTTTAAATTTTAATAAACCAACCAGAGTTCGATCAGAGTTTCAGAGGTGTAAAAACAACATTCATAATTCATTACAATATCTGTGGAATGTTATGCTATTCGTAGACTTAAAATTAATGTACTTTTTTACCAGCCGTTGCCGTAGTATCTTACTTAATCCTTTCTGGTCCGTCCCAAACATTTTTAATTTTATGCTGGCTAACGCCAAACGATTACATTCGTGAAGAGAAGACGTCTCGAATAGGAAAGAATTAAACTCCCTATTCTAGAGAGACTTTCCGGCGCTTTAGTGGCAGTCCTTCTTGGGAAATATCAAAGGTCACCCGACCTAGGCCTCTTGAATTCTGATAAAATTTTTGTTTCGAGCGAAATTTCGAGGCCCAATAAATCAGGTTCAGTGGCGTACGAACGATTTTGATTTGGAGGGAAGGGGCTGAAGTCAGCATATACGTGTGCACCCCTGGACGAATAACAAATTTTTAAAGCCTCCTAGAATGCTGTCAAAGTTATCCGTGCACTCAAATTACTGTTCTTTGTTCACGACTAATATGTTTTCTTTCCACGGAAAAATCTTTTATGCATTTAAAAACACATTGCTGTTTTTTTTTTTACTAAGACGTAGTAATCCTAAGCAGTGAAACTCCACGTCTGACTGATAGTTCGTGTAGCGTCTGAGATAGTTGTGTTGTATTTCCATTGCATGCATTGGTTAAAAGTTTTACGATGTCCAACGGCAGCTTCAAACTTTCTTGGTCAAATTGGCGCTCTTCTATAGCGGTCAAACTACACTGGCTAACCGTCCATTAGCGAAGTCTTCAAAATCTCGTAGACGTAGGCCGAGTGTCAGTTCATAAACATAGCTGAACTTTGCATGACGTGCTTTAGAACCAGTGATGGTTAGAAGCTACTTTCGTAAAGCTTGCCCCATTTTTTTCGGGGGAGACCTTAGCCCTCTAAATGCATGAGAGGACTGAAGCCCCCGTAGTTCTCTCCCAAGCTTCCTACATCTATGATCAGGTTTAAGTCTGTCCCAGCAGGATGGATTTCTATTATTCTACTCTGGACAAAGTCAGACAATTTTATTCCTCAAAGAGAGAGCCCTCGCCGGGGAGAAGTTAATGTAAGTTTTTGGAGTGAAGCCTTAACGATTTTTCTTTTCAGTGACTGAGCTTCCAAAAAAAAGAATGTCTGATAGGGCTGTTTGTGCATTTTAAATAATAAAGGGATATTTGGCCGGAATGGATATAAAATCACCAAACATACCACGTTTTTTTATGATTTCGTCGAATTGAAAAATGATTTCGCCTGACGTAAACAGCTTCGTAATTGCAGCTAATAAACTTGAAGTGTGAATTGTGAAGGCGTTGATATAAATGTTGAAACCACCCAGTTCTACTTGGAATAGGCGTGAAACCAAACAGCGCCCAATTTTCCACTTCAAGACTGTTTGTTTTGCGTAGAATTCTTGGTAACCAGGATGTCGGAAAGAATGTCGAAGAAATGCATGCTGCTTTCAATCATGAATCTAATCACGTGATAACAAATCGTTCCACATAAAATGTCCAATCGGCAGCAATCTAGTTCACATTAAAACTTCACTGACTCAAGGCGACTGAAGAGCGTGGATTAAATCATATACTTAAATTTTCGCCGGTTGAGTCGAGGAGTTGGACACACAACAACAAAATATCTGGTAAGTCTATTTCTACTGTTCCAATGTCTTGCTTACATATTAACATTATGAGGTCTTCATTACCTTTCACTTTCTTTTTTTAAACTGAACGTAACAAATCAACTCCCTAACACTCCTAAAGCGTCGACAATTGTCAACGCAACAAAGCAATAATATTCTCCTAAGAAGTGGTTCCTACCCATAAACGATCTTTGCATTTACATAGTCTCTCGATAGACTGGTATGTCATTTTCATTAACTATCAGTCACGGCAGTTTCCAACCTTTGAACTTTTCACGTTATTTAACACTGTCTACGCAGCATCATCTTATTTTTATTTCGTTTTGATCAACGTTCACTTATGTTCTTCGTTGCAACGTCTAAAAATATACTTTGTAAACAAAGAAAGAGTACGTCAACTTACTGATCATTTACTTAAAAAGTTGTGCATTTTGTCGTTTGTGTAGAAGTTAAAATGAAGGGCAATGTATATTTGTTGCTGTATTTCATCGCTTTATTCGTCGGTTATTCTGAAAGTACTACCGTTTTTCGTTTCGCCAATATCTATGGAAGTAACATGGTACTGCAAAAAGCCCCACGCCGGGCAAGGATCTGGGGCTTTGGTGAAGTTGGAAGGGAAGTTTTTCTTACCGCTGCGTTGAAATGGTATCGGACGGAAGTTAAACAAGGTAAGACAAACACGTCACGTTCGTGGTTAAAAGGAGGAGTCAACGTCTTAAATCTTGAATGTGTCCAGGTGTGACTACCTCACGTTTCGAAATCTCATAGAAAAACAAGGCAATCTGCAAATCCAACATAATATTTCTTTGCTTCCTTATGTGGGTGGAAAATTCGTGACTTCCCCTGTTAGCAGAAACAGCTTCATCTGCATTTCTAATTTTAAACTTCTTTGTTTTAAGCGGATGTTTGCATGAGGTGGGCTGGCCGGGTATCAGGGCAAAACTACTTCCAGCAAAACCATACCCGTCTCTAATAAACAATCAAGATGAAAATGCTAAGAAGAATTAGTTTAATTTCGCTTCATAAAAAGTTCAAAGTTAATTTACATTATCATCTACGGGTGTAGAAGGGTTTTCGTGAGACGCTGAGTCTTTCGGCCGATTAGCTTGCATGGCCCATTCACTTAATCACCCGGAGGAGTTCTTAATGACAGAGCAACACAGTTTCTTTTCTTTTTTTGAGAGATTAAACCATGAGGGCGTAACCGGAATGATTTAAGCTTCGCTCACACCCAGTCAAAGGCTCTTTACTCGAGAACCAGTCGAAACTTACATTCGCTGAAGTCTAGAGAGGAAGATTATTGCCCAGCATGTAGCTTTAAGTGGAATAATAACACAAAGTAATTTGAAAATATTTTGATACTAACGTTTCGTTACTACACATAAATGGTTCAACTTTAAGCTACATGCTGGGTAATAATCTTCCTTAGAAGACTTCGATCTCCACCTGGTTCTTCCCCTGCAACGATTTTGACGAAATCTGACTTAAGTTTGAAATATTTATTAGTTCCGACCCATTCCACTTCGGCTCAGTTCAGACGCAAAACTTTTCATGAGCCGAGCCTAAAGCCAGTTTAGGTCAATTAAAATCGATAAAATCCCACCTGTTGATCGAGGCTACCTTCACATAAGAGCAAATTTCTCCGGATTCGTAGGCAATTTGGAGACGTTTTCTTGAATTGAAAAGTTAAAAGGTTGATAACTTCTGTGACTGATCTCTATTCTTATATCATTGACTGGATTTTCTTGACGTAGCTGTTTACGTAGAAGTGACAAGTCCGGTATAAAAGGTCTTCGGATTGCACAAGAATCCGGATAAAAAGAACCTGGATACTTTGAATGAATCTGGAGAACTAAGACTCCGGAGAAATATTTGGCGTTTTAGTGTATGACAGTACAAGTAGGCAGACGTGAGACAATTGTTTCATAAGGGGTTGTAATAAACAAAGAATGCAAAGAAATTTTTCTGTTGTCCAGGGTTACTTTCAGTCAAATCTGTGTGGTTTACGTCCATTCTTGGATAACAAAGCACTGTTTGCGTTAATACGAATATACAATTAACCCAGGTACTTTTTCTTATGTAAACTACTAACGCATCTGAATATATTTTTAGTGCGAATCCCAACACTTTTTGAATCCGAAGACTTTTGCTTTAGTGTTAACATAGCTTAAGAAGTCATAAACGTAAGTTTAGTTAACTCGACCTATGTCTCAGGAAAAGTTCTTTGTAACGAAGCCTTTTGTTATAAGTTCATGCACCGTGAAATCCATAAATGCGACCTAGTGCACTTTATCCACACGCTATAAGATTAGTTTTTTTGAGTTTTACATTAATATGAACGCTCTGGAAGCCTTATCGGAAAACAATGTTGGTATTGGGAAAATGACTAGAGTATAAACCAAGTACTGTACCTAACATAATTGCTGAGGAGTGAGGAATGTGGGCTGATATATACATTGTAGTCTAAGTTTCAACACTAGGCGCTGTTAAGGTCAGTATGAGCATACTGTAGGTGTAGAAAGGAATTTTTAGGTTGGTTTCATTACGAACCGATCCGTATAAGATAACGATGTCAATCTGTCTATTCGCCCCACATAGATGAGAGAAAATATGCCCCTGACAGAGAGGTCATCCCAAGGCAAATTTTGAAAATAAGAAGAGAAAGGCAGCAGACGCAGCACCGAATTTCGCACCATTTAGACGTTCGTGGAGTCGATTGGTTCGTCTTCTTCAACAGCTTGCCAATTTCCGATAGGGGGGACAGAGGAGGCTACAGCCCTCCGCGGGAAAACCTTACCCCCCTGCCCCAGAATAATTGGCAATTTGTTGGGGAATTGTCACTGATCATAACACATTTATAAATAGTACAAACTATGAGTACTTGTTATTGATTTAGCCCAGAAAGATAATGGACTCTTCTCTTCACGTCAAATTGAAAAGTAATCTGTTTCTAGTCAGTTGTAGCGATTATTCTTGCGAAAAATTACATGTTTTTGGACTTATTAAGGGAGCGTGGTTCCGGTCCCTCTGGTTTAGCCCCCCTGTCGAGGACATTAGCTCTTGCGCTGAAGAATTCCTTGAGCCATCGCTGAGATTGCAATAGACATGCATTCATTAGTCTAATAGCCATAGGCCACTTACTTCATCACAGTCTTTTTGACTTATTAGTATACTGTATTACCTGTCTTTTGGCTTTTTTAAATTACTAGTTCTGTATTCCAAATCCATTGACGTATGGCTGTTTTCTGACAAATTGAAGTCCCTGCAATTAACAATTTATTTATCAGTCTCCTGTCAACTTACTCTACGTCAGTCTTTTTGACATTTTAAACAACTTGCCTGTATTTTAGCGAATTACAACAATTGGTTTCGTGTTCAAAATCTGTCTGACGTGTAGCTGTTTTCTGAAAAATCAATAATTTCATCATAAAGCGGTTAAAGTTGGAGTTAATGTAGTATAAATAAACCTAGATACAAACTTGAATCCACTGAGCCATATATTGTCTTGGTTTGCCATTGGTGGATAAATTTGACATGCATGTCAATTAAGAAATATAAAATGGTTTTCCATGTTTACATTTAACAAACAGAAAATTGTTTGAGTGTACTGTAATAAAAACACGAATGACAACATTTCAACCGAAAAAAATTCCTGTAGAAAACACATAAGCGTAGCCGTGTGTTTTCTGGTATTTTTCCGGTTCAAATGGCGTCATGAATGGTTCTATCGCAGTACAGAGACACAAAAGTTATTTTCCATTTGTTTTATAAAATAACGAAGGTTTTTTCGAGTTTTTTCCACGTCATTCTTGTCTCTGTACTTTATCTAATACAAAATGAAAATGCCGTCAGCGTGTCCCAGTACTCTGAGATAAAATGAGACTCTTCCAATCTGAGCTTGCGTAAGACGCGTGTTATTTTACAAACTGATATAAACACGCGGGATGTTGCGAGACTTGAGAAAAGCTTAACAAAAACACAAACCGAAGGCGATAGTTTCAGTCTAGATTTTCGAAAGTTTCACAACATCCCGCGTGTATATACACATTAAATATACACACAGTATATACACGTAAAGACCATTTTATATTTCATTGATAAAATAATAAACAGATTTTCATAAATGCACGGAAAATTGTGTGTTTAAATACTCTTATATAAACACGGCTATGGGTCAATCAGAGCTCGCGTAAGAAGCAGCCTATTCTATAATTATTTTTTGAAGTTCCAAAAGAGTGAAGAAGTCGAATGTTTTTGTGTCAAACACGAAACCCCATGCAACCACAGGATGAATCAAACTTTTGGAGTGAAGTTTTCATAATGACGTTTTCAGTGATTTGAATCACTAAAATTGAATCATCAATTTTAGCTGCCAATTTTAATAACCGCTCTATTTTGTCAGTTTCGAGATTAGTTATTTTTTGAAATACCTCGGTTAAGGCTCACTAAAACGTTAATAGTCTGAACACTGGTTCGTTTTCTCTAAAATCCTATTTTTGGCCTTTTTTTAAATTCAATATCAAAATTTTGTCAACAAAACAGAATGCCGTTTCGCAGACTGAAACTGTCTTTTAAGATGATTGCGTAGGAGTTTGAAACGGACGTCCAAGATGACCCCATAGGAGACTGAAACTGACGTCCAAAAATCTTCATATCCGCCATTTTCGCCTTCTCACTCTTGCGCCCAGTGATTGCTTTGAGGTACTGTTCCAGTTATTATACAGTTCAGCGATTCGGATATAGTGCCACCGTCGACAGTAAAACGGTATTTGCTACTTATTATCATTAGTGAAGATGCTGCCGATGCGAACGAAAGAAATCAGATTTATTCATTTAGTCAAATTTGACTTTTTTGAAATGGAAGAGACATAGGCTTATTTTTATTTTCTGCACGAATGATGATCCAATTATATTGCAGAATTTTGAGCAACTCCACCTCAAAATGCATCATGGTGTAATAATAATTAAAATCTTTTAACGTTGTTGAATTTGGTTTCTAGGGCCGAACAATACTGGAATATGGTCAGTGACACTAAGACCACAAAGATATGGAGGTCCCTATGTCATTAAAGCTTCTTCATATGTCAACGCTAAAAGAGTTACCGCAACGTTGAAGAATGTCATGTTTGGTGATGTATGGGTGTGTTCTGGTCAAAGTAATATGGAAATGTCAGTTCGTACGGTACGTAAAGAATACAAACGAATCCGAGAAAACCATTCCAGCTGACGCCCACCGTAATGAAATCCATGATGCAGTTCTTTTGAAATCAAACAAGCTTGATTCGCACCTGAACATAAGCATAAGCATAAGGTTAAAACAAAAGGCAAAACAAAGGAATGAAGTCAAGCCTGCGACATAAGGATCGTCGCAAGCATGAACTTAAGATGATAGTCCAAGGATAAGTCAAGGGCCGACCAAAAGACGAAACAAAGAAAACTTCTTGTTGTTTTGTCTTCGCAAGTCCCAGAGATGTCATGCTTTGTTTTCGTGTTGGTCTTGTTCTTATATTTATGCCGCTCGTGTGAACCAGGCTATAGAATTAGAATGGCTGGTCCCTCTGCCAGGGAAGGCGCCAGAAAGGGGGCAGAGGGGGCTACAGCCCCCACGTCGGGGAATCTTAGCCCGTCTGTCAGGGAAAAATTAACAATCCTTCGGGAAACTTTCACTGATGAACTCATTTATATACTGTACAAACTATGAGCAGTTGTTATTGATTTAGCCAAAAAGATAATAGACTCTTCTCTTCATGTGAAATCTAGAAGCAAATTGTTTCTAATGGACATTTAATAAGGTTTCAAGCTGCGCTTTCCATTTTTCATAAAAAACGAAACGAGTCACTTTAAACTTCTTTAACTCTTCTCCGGCAGGAGCTTTCCCTTTGACGAGTAAAATCGTCTGATGTTAGCCAGAGGAAAAAAATAGCAGTCTTATACCACCATGAAAGAGTTAGGGAAGTACCTATTTCAAAGTTAAGCTATCTTCGATCATTTGAACTGAAAAGAAATGAAAATTAAAAAACTATTACTCGCGAAAAAGATTTGTGAAGTTAATCCACATTATTTTCAACCCACCAATTCCTGCTCGCAAATTTTCTTGGCAAAAATACTGGTCGCTGGGTGCCCGGAAAACGTTTACCAGTCAGACCACCAAAGATAAACTCCGGAGCTCATAGGCATGCATGGCCAGCGTTTTAATCGTGGTCCGGTTCCCCTTAATGAGGGAAGTTTGCTGTGGTCTCCAATCAAGATATTGTGCAAAATTGCATGCTAAGTGGATTGACCCAAAAGATCTCAAAATTAATCGGCCGTCAAAGGGTTAACTTCTAATCTTAAACTTTGCAGACTACGAATGGAGAGAATGCCATTTTGGACTCTAGAAAATACAGCAAAATCCGACTGTTTACCGTAGAGTGGTCTTTTTCCAAAACACCTCTTTCTGAACTAACTGATATTAGACAACCATGGTCTGTTGCGTCACCAGGTGAGAATATAGTCGATGTTGTTCGTTGGAAAGTCTGCGTAATATATTTATTATATAGTTAAGGTCGTTTTTCGGTCTGTACGCAAAATTGCGCATACTCGCCCCCCTCTCACCTATAAAATAATAGGCCAAAAACCAGCTCGCCACCAAACCAACCAACCAACCAACTAAACAACCAACCTACCAACTAATCAACCAACCAACTAACCAACTAAACAACTAACCAACCAAACTAAACAACCAACCAAACAACCAACAAATCAACCAACCAGCTAATCAACCAACTAAACAACCAACCAACCAACCAAAAAACTAACCAAACAACCAACCAACTAACCAAACAACCTACTAAACAACTAAACAACCAAACAACCAAACAACCAACCAAACAACCAACCAAACAACCAACCAATTAACCAACCAACCAACCAAACAACCAACCACTCAACCAAACAACCAACCAACCAACCAACTAACCAACCAAGCAATGCAACCGACCATCCAAAGTCCTTAATTCTTTCCTGGTGGGATAAGACTTCCATTATATTACTTTGTCTAACGCCAGACGATTTTACTAGTTTAACCCTCACGAAAATTCCATATGATTGTTCACATGTGATCCAATGTGTTTGACATGTGATCATACGTGATAAACGTAAATACGTTTCAATTTCACATGTGGTTTTTCGTACGTTTATGTTTTGCGCATGTTCAAGTTTCGCATATAATTTGATTTCACATGATTTCTAGATATGATTTGCATGTGATCCACAAGTAGTTCACATCAGTTCATAAGTGAAGCAGCTTAACGCGTTCCAATTTCACATGTGAAATCTGGCATATGGAATTTTCGTAAGGAAAGTGTGGGCTCCTGCAGTGAGAGGTTTGAAGCAACATTTGTTGTGAAGAAAATTTTTTTCTAGCATTCCTGAGAGATTTTGCTGCAGGTAGCAATCTTTAAGGAAGTTCTTGTCGTTTTCTTGTCAAATCTAATGGACATTTTTTTTCCTTTTTGCCTTGTAAATAGAAAGTGTCGGAGGAAAAGGAAATCTAGAGCAGTCATATTTCTCTGCTACTTGCTATTATTACGGAGTTCAGCTTCACAAGAAACTGAAATACCCTATTGGATTGGTTGCAGCAAGCTGGTTCGGTACTCCCATTGAATTCTGGTCGTCTCCAGATGCACTTCAACAATGTAACATGACTGAGGACGTCATGAGAAAGGAAGGGTAGGTACAAATATGATACTAGCTAGAAACATGTTAATGCAATAACCCACGAGTTTGACTTGAATTCCGCACGTAAAAGCGTCAGAGTGGCAGTGTATAAGGGATTACATTAGACGGACATAAATTATAATTACACCTTTTGCTGTTCATTACCAGAAAAAAATACTTTCATTAACATGAAACTCAAACTCATTAACCCAAAAATACATTCATTTTATTCCATCGACATTCATTAGCGTAGATACGTAACCATTTGCATCGAAGGGCATTCTATAGCGCCAACAGACGACCATGGTGTTAATGGTCGTCTGTTGGCGCAAAAGAATGCCCTTCGATGCAAATGATTGCGTATCTACGCTAATGGATGTCGATTGAATAAAATGAACGTATTTTTGCGTTAATGAGTTTGAGATTGGCATTAACGATAGTATATTTTCTGGTAATGAACAGCAAAAGGTGTAGTAATACAAATTACATCTTTTACTGTTTATCACCAGAAAATATGCTATCATTAATGCCTACCTTAAACTCATTAACGCGAAAATACACTCACTTTATTCAATCGACATTCACTAGCGTATATAAGCAACCATTTGTATCAAAAGGTATTCTATAGCGCCAACAGACGACCATTAACGTCATTCTACTTTACATTAGGGATAACTAAATTTCAATTACGCAAGAGAAATATCTTGTCGAATTGAAATTTTATTATCCCTAATGCATAGTAGGATGGTGTTAATGGTCATCTGTTGGCGTTATGGAATGCCCTTTGATGCAAATGGTTGCGTATTTACGCTAATTAATGTCGTTCGAATAAAATGAATGTATTTTTGCGTTAAGGAGTTTGAGGTTGGCGTTAATTATAGAATATTTTCTGGTGATGAATAGTAATAGGTGAAGAAGAAATTAGAACATGGAATTAAAAATGGAAACACGGACATATATTATGGTATTAAATTATCAAACTTAAAAAAAATTTAAAAAACGAATTTGTTTTCACTTTTTTTCTATGTTTAATTTTGTGCGTTTAAGTCTCCCTCGATGATGGGCGATTGCCCATTTTTCATTTATTTTTACTCAAAATACAATTTTCACTCAACAATGTAAGCTAATAAAGCTGTAGTGACCATTAATTTTTTGGCGTTTGCACCCTTTCAAAGTAAAAGAAAAAATACATCTACATCTACATATGCATATGTACATATAAACTTTTACAATACCAAAACATTTAAATTTACACACATCAGCCATTATTGATATTGCTATTTACGATTTACTGTTATTCTCCCCAAGAATAGATGTAAATCGATATTTTGTTCTTGACAAAGTAATAACCAATGGGTATGTTAAATAGATTTGCTCGGCTCATGCTGCCAAGAAGAAACATGAACGCCGAAGACCTAAAGCCAAGCTTTCTGTGGAACGCCATGATGCACCCTTTTACAAGAATGACTATTTATGGAGTTATATGGTACCAAGGAGAAACGAACGCTTTCTTCGGTCTCAATCCCTATGACTGTATCTTCCCAGCCATGATAGATGACTGGAGGGCAAAATGGTTTCAAAACACTGGATGTAACACAGAAAAAGTCTTCCCATTCGGATTTGTTCAGGTATGTTTTTGAAGCACCCAAGCCTTCCGTCCCTAAGCTAGACGAAACGTTTGAACGGCTGCATAGAGAGCTTTAGATTTGAATACGACTACCACTACACGTTTAGTCGTTTTTCGCGGCGGTACACGCCATCTGCTGATGTAATCAAACTTCACGGTGGAAAAGTTGTGACGGTCACCTTATCGAAATACGAGTTTTGAGGAAAAGTTCGTAGTCCTCACAACGAAGTTTACCGACGTAAGGTAACAGTCTCTGTATGGGTGTGTCTGACAGCGTGTTCCAAGGGTAAAAACCCCAATGGCCAGTTGCCGTCATTATACAGATACCAAAACGACAACCTGAATGTTGTTCGAAGTCAAGTTTGTGATTTGCTAAAGATTCGTTGACTCGATGGAATTGATCTGGCGAATTTATGGCGTAGATTCAAGATAAAAATAGGGCAAGCTACTGGTCTATAGATATAGTCAATAGAGTGATTTGAAAACCTCGTTGCCCTCTCTCCTCAGGATCAAAGTTTGTCAGTGACATATACAGTTCAGACTTTTCAGTACGTGTACAAATGGCTTCTTTACTGCCTTAAAAAGTAGGGGGACCCACACATACTCTGCCCCTCCACCAAAATATGTGGGGGCCAATGCCCCCCCGGCCTCCCCCGCTTCCGACGTCGCTGACCAAGGATTGTTATTGTGTTATTGAGACTTTCACAGAACGGAAGTCCAGCGAGTGTTATGGGTTAAATCTCCTCTGACAGTGCGATTGGATGCCGATAAGAAACTGTAAAAGAAATGATATCCGGCTCTACAAAAATGGGAGTCGAAAGGATCAACCCTTTACACAACAAGCTTTCAGGAGGCCACACCCTGACGAGTAAAACTGTTCTAGCGTTAGCGAGGGAAAAATTGTTTGTGTCAGCCACAGTAAGATTAATAAGTTGCGAAATGGCAACTGTGTTAGGGAAAGGATTAAGAACGTGCCGGCCCTGGGAATCGATTTGCACAACTTCATGCCAAGCGTGTACCTACTGAGCCGTTATAAGTATCGTTACTTATACGTGGGCTTGATGCCCACGAAAAGTATCGATACTATTACTGGTGATAGTTTAAGCTTAATGGATTAACCTATCATCAATAATTACCTGGAACTTTTATAATTCAGACACAATTCATGTAAATATATTTCATTTTGTTGACATTTCTATAGCTTTCTGCAGTTGTCCCACTAACAGCAGAGCCGAAATTTGCCCCGTTGCGTTGGAATCAAACGGCGCGCTTTGGTTTCGTCCCGAATGATCGTCAAAAACGCGTGTTTATGGCCGTAGCGATGGATCTTGGCAATCGGTACTCCCCGTTTGACAGTGCTCATCCGACGAACAAAGAAGACGTTGGCAAACGTTTGGCACTTTCCAGTTTCTCTATTGCATATGGCAGAAATGTTTATCACACTGGTCCGTTGGTATCAAGGATTATAAAGCAAAGGCAACGTTACTTGAATGTTTTCAGAGTCACATTCAGATCAGTTTACGGAACAATCGAAGTCAGAAATCTTACTGGATTCGAGGTACTGAGTTAGAGTTTAAGCTTAATCCTTTGCGGTTCAAGACGTCTCCCCTTGACCAGTAGAATCGTCTGCCATTAGTCAGAGTAAAACCGAAACGTCGGTACAGAACGAAAAGAGTTAAGCTTTTGTCATCTTACGAAAGAACACGATCATTGCAACTTAGGCTACGTATGTCGCACTTCAGTCGACTCGAATCTAATGCTGTTCATTAAGTTCAACTAAAGTTCGACGTCTGAAGCCAGATTTATTTTGAGTCGACTCTAATATTAAATTCGAGAGACGTGCGAATGGCCAAGTCGCCTAATACGACCCAAGTGCGAGTAGGATTTAGACGTCGTATTTCTACTGACTCAAATCAAATAGATAGTCCCCACTCGTTCACTTATTTAACGGAAGATGGCGGTCAATTTAGTACACGATAAAAGCAATACAAATTCGTTATCATCCCGAGAAGGCGAGGAAATTCGTAAAAGCGACACTGAATCTTGAAAACAAAATCTTAAAAAAACCACTTAAAAATATTGCAACCTTAGCAGAATATGGTGCAATTTTTACCCTGAAATAATGATTGAGTAGGCGCCAATAATTTGACCTAAATTAACGTGAGAAATTCGAGTCGACTGAAGTGCGACGTATAAAGACGTTGTCGCACTAAACTCGAACCAGTTGATAATAATATAGGTTCGAATTGACCGAAGTGCGACATCTAAAATAACATTTAAATTGACAATATTCGATAAGAAATATTTCGAGTTTATCAAAAACGAAAAGAAAAAATTAAAAAAAAATAGTAAGAAGAGAGAACCAAACCTTTTGTGTTCGTTACAAGTAAAATTGCAATCATGCAGCTCAATTATAGGAGTACTTCCCGATCACAATTTCTCATCTTCGCACTGTAAGGGCTCATTTACACGATACGACTGTCGTATAAGATTGTTCATTTTGATGTATCCGATTCAGTCATAAGGGTCTTCACGACCAACCGCAACATTCCAGAGCAAATAGTAAGCTGGAGTCGTGCTTTTATGACGAAATCGCATACGCCAAAGTGAAGAATCGTATACTACATTCGTATCCTGTGCACAGGAGTCGCAAGGGGGGAGCAAGAGGGCTATGCCTCCCCCAACGTATATTTGGGGGGCCTGGCCCTCTCCATTTCAAACCAGTATATTGAACCAATTGAACAATTCAATTATTGCCTCGTGTTCTTGATCTCGGCAACATTCGTTTCTGCAACCAAGGTTTTTTTGGTGGCATAACGAAAAAACACTCGTCGCCATTTACCCAGTGATCCCAAACGATGTTACTTTGTGGTGAGCACCGATTTCATCATTAAAAAGCTGAAAAACCTCAGGGTATGCCACAATTTTGGCGCCCTCCCTCCCCAAATTAACCCTAGAAATGCCACTGATTGTGTGGATAGGCCTTAAAATGTTTGGTTTCATTTTGCTTCTACCACATGGGTCACACGAAAAATTTTAAAAATACAACTGATGGCAAGAAAAAAAATGAAAGGATAAAGAGCTCAATATCAAGGAAATAAATAACAAAAATATGGACTTTCCAGTGTAAAAAACAAAATTCTTATTTCAAGTAAAAAACAATTTGTTTAAAGGAAAGATTTCTTAAATTAAGAAATGTTTTTCTGTACAGTAGACAGGCTAATTTTTCTTAACAAGATATCTTGATTAGAAAAGATTTCTTAAAACAAGGAAATATTTTCTTTGATCAAGAAAATATATCTGGGGTAGACAGGAAAAGTATTCATCAGGACATATTTTCTTACAACTCTTGAAAGAAGAAATAAATCTACATGGCTTTTCTTATCAAGAACTGACTTCTTAAAGCCAGGAAATTAATCTTGAAACTAATATCTATCGAAGATTGTAATTTTTTGCAGTGTAGGGATGTTTCTTATTTTACATGACATTAATTGAGATTTAATTTTTGCGTACACTAATATCCCAGGTATATTTTTGTCGGGGTATTAATTTTCTCGATTTTAAAAGAAAACTGTGAAAAACAGGAATCTTTGATGTCACAATATCTCATGTAATAAAGTATTTAAATCGACAATCAGAAATAATCAATAGTTTAGACAAAGTGATTAGTAGCTAAGTATGGGAGCAAAACTTCACTTTTTTTTGAAAGTTAATCATCGTGCACTAGGTTTAATCCCCACAGTTTGGACTGATTTAACTTTTTTTCCTTCTATTGCCAGGTTCTTTGTAAGAAGTCGAAAAAGTGGATCACGGCGAAAATAACAAATGTCTATCCTAAATCGTTGATTATAAGGCCTTCAATGAATTGTGAAGTTCAAGCAGTAAGATATGCATGGAGCGACTTTCCTTGTATCATGAAAGAGTGTGCAGTTTACAGTGGCAATTTACCTTCTCCACCGTTTATTAAATACGGACCTTTTGAAAATATTTACAGTTGGCCCAGATACGCTTGAAGTTTCTCACCTAAATGGGAACAAACGTATACGAGTTAATGTTTTTCAATTATTTTCCTATGATTTGTATTAATATCTTAACTATAAGTAAAACGGATGAAATTATTAATGGTCGGAAAGAAAATGCATTAGTATAAATAAGAGGGGGGAAAAAAAAGAAGAAAAAAATGTTGACAGGGAATGGTTAACGTCATTTAAGTTTACTTCTCAAACTCATTAATAATTCAAAAAGCAAAAACAAAGGAAATACATAATCAGTGTTTAGAAATCGGAGGAAGATTACGACTGAATTTTTCCAACTTTTGGCTGGATTTTTGCCTAAAGTACTGGTTTGTTTGAGAAGTAATTTCAAACACTCGTTTAGTGTTCTTCCTCCGATTTCTAGATACCTCGAAACTCGTTGAAAAATCTCGGTTTCGCCTCGTTTTTCAACTCGTTTCTCGGTACCTAGAAATCGGAGGAAGAACACCAACTCGTGATTGAAATATTACTTACAAAACTAATTAATAATTCATGAAGAAAAAACAAAAGAATTTTAAAGTTTAATCAGTTGTTGTAAATGTGATACGACCACAAGTGGTTGTATCACACTGCTTTTCATGAATTTTTCGTGCTATTTTCTCCACAAAAATCGTTAGAATCTTTGCAATTCTTGAAAAACACGGATGTTTGCATGTATTTTTCGACTCGCCATTGTAAATCGCCATAAAAATCTCCCACTCATATTTTAACTATTATATAAAATATTATCTTATTAGCATATACATATTACGTAATAACATAAATAACATATATTATATATGTTATGAGCATTACAGCAGGCTTTGCTCTTCAAGTCCACTTGCGTGTAAGGGACTCCACTTGCGCCCATTCTGCACATTTAGCCTAAGGACACTCGAGATTTGTAGCAACGTCCGCTCGGCCCTTCGTCCCCCGCATCGCATCACCATCGTGAGGTGAGCGAGGAAAGTAACCTTGATTGATTGCCGCTATAACTTTCGTATCGAGCGGAAACTTCCACATAATAAGAGGCTAAGAGTCCATGACCTCTAAAGTATGTCAAGAAAGACTGTCACTAGAGTGTTTATTCAAATGGCTAAACAACGTCACAACTATGGTTCATACTTCCACGACAAGCAATCGCTTTTTACATGACACGAAGCGAAATTTCCTATTTTTCATAATCTTGACAGAGTATATATTATGTTGAAAACGAAATATCCAGTCGAACCACGTAAACAAAAAACTTATTTCCTTGCTGTCACTGATCATCCTCTGCCTTCAGTCACGGCAGTTACCAAACTTTAAACTTCTTGCGTTATTAAACACTGTCTACGCAGAATCCTATTTTTATTTCCTTGCCATTGTGTATAAAACTATGTTGAGAATGATCTGGCTATATATACACTTTGAGTTAAGCGGAATGATTGATGCCGATCAAGAAGTCTATATCGGAGTGAGGTGTAGGACTGACTTGACTTTTCAAACAATGGATTCGATGTGATTCCTTGAGAGTATCGCGCTTTTCGATTGATTTGAAATTTCGAAACCTTCACTTGGTTCAATTTACTCCGCCGCGTGACTATTTTGTTTTGCTTATTGCATGCTTAGAGGTACTGAACAAAACAATATTTACCAAAAGATCTTGATATGAATTCATAATTATTCTTCACTGAAAACATCAGAAGTACATCCTTCAAACTTGATCTCTAAATGTTAATTTACCACTGCGAAATCCACACCACACCTGTGGAGCAGCGGAAGCAGCGTTAACGTGCGTTCAAGTGGCCAATATTCTTGCGAGTTTCTCTTCTGGCGTTCTCGTAATATTAGCTCCACCATCGCATATCCGACGTCGAATGATTAAAATCAATTGGTTTCAAAACTCTACATCAGCAAAGAATGCAGCAACTTTGTATTATCATGCATAAAGTCAAAAAAAAAACTAGAACCCAGTTACCTATCATAGACGTCCACAAATATTAACCAAGTTCATGACCACAACACTAGACAATGTCGACTTAGCTTCGCGTTAACGAAACCAAAATCTAATTTTATGAAAAAGCCATTTGGTTATCGGGGCGCATTGGTCTGGAATAACCTTTCATCGGAAATCAAAAATTCGGATTCTGTAAATATTTTTAAAAGAAAGATCAAGCAATCATATAATATTTAATTTCTTATCTGTATGTTATTAATGTATTAATGGGATATAAATAGTTTATAATTATAATCTACACGGACTAGTAGAAGAACACTATACATATTTTTCTTTATGTCTTGTATTTGTAATTATATGGTGAAATAGTCCCGTGTTTAAATAAGGTCAGAAGAAGAAGAAGAAGAGGAAACGAAATATTTCCGTACAAGACAGGATATTAATTGTCGTTTTAGGTATCTTTCGTCGAAGTTATTAAAAAAGCAGAAAATTTTCCTTCTTCTGATAAAAAGCCCCGATGAGTCCGTTATTCAGTGTGGTATGAGTTCCAGGAGGTGTTGGAGGGTAGCAAGCCCCCTTGGTAGGGCCAGCCTTGGTAAGAGGGCTGGATAAAGTGCGCATGGGTTCATTAATTTTCCCCAGCACTCCTTGGAGGTCCAGCTCTTACGAGTGTGTTTATTATAAGTAATACCATGAAATAAGGTGTATGAGCTTTTGAAACTTTGCTCGATGAAGGTCGTTTAGTAATTCCCGACGCCGAAGACCCGAGGAAATTTTACGAAATGACACGAATCAAGGGGGAGGTTTAATAGCTAATGCACCGAAATTTCATGGTATTACTTTGCAAAATCATGTTTACCAAAATTAAACTAATACTACTTCCGGTGACGTCAAACCGGGTCGTACTAGTCCACATACGACCCTGTTTGACGTCACAGGAGGTAGTACAAATGAATTTTAATCAGGTAAATTAGTTATTAATGGCATCTGGAAAAAAAAAACAAATTGAGGTAAACATGATATTACATGAAAAATTTCCAGCCCTCCTGGCCAAGATCTTGGCCAATCAACAGCGAGATCTCGTTTAAGACCGTTTTCCACTAAACGAATTTCTTCGCGCGAAGCGACTTTTTCTCTTGTCTCATGAGCTTTCAACTACATATGAGAAGCTGAAGCACTCTACGCCCATTCAGTCGGAAAGTCACTTCTGTTGTTACTTCATCGTCCTTTCTTTCGATTCCCGAGTTTTCCTGCGATATTGCTCACAAACGAAGAGTAGCTGAAGCGTGCTCTCTCATGCAAAACAAGCAACTGATTCTCACAGGGTCGTCAACTAACTTCTCCTCATGAAATAAAGCTGCCCTGAACATCTTTTGCTGTTACTCGAAGCTGCCTCTCTTTTTGGAGCAGCTATTGACGTCTCTGAGATCCCTTCCGAAAGTGAAGAGCGGACGTATTTTTTGACTATGTTATATGCACTTCGTGAATGGAACTCGAACGAGAGTTTCTGCACGAAACACCCTTGTGTCAGTATCTTTTAGGAATGGCCTTTAGAAGCTGTCAAAATATGAACAGTGTTTATACTACCGCTTTTACAAGCTGTCTTTAGCTAGCTAGCTATGTATAGAACATGAATATAAAAGTCAAGGAAAAAAGAATTTAGCTTTGAACGTCGTATTGAAAGTCCATCATTGACTTCCGCGGGATCAGCCTTCTATTATATGCTTCCGAGTAATGTCACTTGACTATATTTATCAATGGCAAACATCCTGCCAGTGAAGGGTTAACTGTTGCCCCGGGGATAAGACTTCCGTTACTTTACACTGATTAACGCCAGATGATTTTACTCGTCAACGGGAGGGCTGACTCGGTGAAAGAGTTACAACCATTCCAATTAATCAAGACAATCAAGACCCGCTGGGAAAACCTCACTTCATTGACGTGACAGCTAAGAGTCACATTTCAAAAGTAAGATTTTTGAACCCACTTTTTTCTCAACCCAATCTTCCGTAGAATGGGCTTAATGAATGGATGCTCGAGAGGTAAATAAACACTTTTATCATGTTGGTTGGTTCAGTTTCGTTGGTTCTCCGGAGGTTGGTAAACAAATTATCAACTTTTAAAAGATATTCAGGTACTTTCTACCAAAATTTCGCTATCTCTATATGTTTGTCGGGCAAGTTACATGCTTCCTTCGAAACTTCACCAACGATGATGTAAGTCAGTTATATATCTTGACCTCGGCGTTTAAGGGATATATCAAACTTCGGGCTTCGAGCGCAGGTTGATATATCGCTTAAACACCTCGGTCACGATATATAACCTTTACTTAAACACCACGTTAAGAAGCAATCGATTCACCAGGCGGAAACCGTAATCTCAATAAAAATACTAATACCCAGCACAGGATGCGTAAGAAAGCCATAATATACGCCAAGTCAAAACACAAAATTTATTGAAGTCTAACGTTTCGTTGCTTCGCACGCAACATCTTCAGAGAACTATTTACAGTATGGTGGTGAGGTCAAATATATAATTACAGATGGGATGCTAATAACTAGTGTTAAGCACACTAACACCCCCTCCGTGTAACTTATATTTTTAGTTCTTTTCTCTTATTGGTTAACACTAGCCAATAGCATCCCATCTGTAATTATATATTTGACCTCACTACCGTGTTGTAAATAGTTCTCTGAAGATGTTGCGCGTCAAGCAACGAAACGTCAGACTTCAATAAATTCTGTGTTTTGACTTGGTCTATATTATGGCTTTCTTACGCATCCTATGCTGGACATTAATATTTTTATTGAGACCACGTTAAGAAAATATATTTTAGGCTTAAGGGGCCTGTACCATTAAAGAATGTCCTCATTGGCAAAAATCACGAGGTTCATATCAAGAAATCGTTAATATCAGTCTTTCTTTTCAGACATTGGGCTTCGAAATCTTTAGGCTGATCAAAAAAACTACATTCACTGTATAATATCAGAAACGAAGTACTGCGTCGGCAGTTCTCAGTAGACAGAGAAAAATGAACATTCGTCAAACTCTATGCTCAGAAAAACGATTTCTGAGCCCCAGACGGGGATCGAACCCGCAATCTTCTGATGACCGGTGTGACGCTCTAACCATTGAGCTACCAAGAAACACATGATGAATAAAGGCGCAAGTTCGACATATCTGCTACCTTATAATAGTACAACATTATTAACAGATAGTGGCTTCCGCTTAGGTCATTCTTGTCGGAAAAGATCTATTACGCGTCTCGATGAACTGTTTCCTGGCACAATAAATCTTTTGTTATGTTAACTTTTTTAGGATATGATGACACATCAATAATGCATCTTATTTTTAACCATATGTCCTACCCCCTGATTACAATACATTCGACTTAAAAATCATTCTTGCAGCCATCTTCTCCACTTTCAAACTTGATCTACACCAGGTAACAATAGACCGTGTAGTTGACCAAAATACCGAAATTTTCCTGAGCTGAGTCGAGACGTTGGACACGAACCATAACATATCAGGTAGGTCCTTTTCCATCGCTCGAATGTTTTACTTACCTATGAACTTTATTTGATCAACGTATGAAGTTGTCCTCCAGCAGCGTTTTATATTAGAGGTCTTAGAAATCGAACGAGTCCAAATTACAGCTATTGTAAAAATTCTTCTATTAAGTGTTGTTTTAGCTTTCGTCGATCTAAGACATCATCAGAAACAACATGTCACAGATCTAGGAAAGCTAAAACAACCTTCTACCCTTTACCGGTCAAATTTTTCAAAAGTAACAGCTAATTATCCATTCTATTCAAAATTCTTTTGGAAATCGATTGGAATTTGTTCATGTATCCAATTTCCATACAATAGATCGTACAGATATATATGATCGCCCGTTAAAGGGTTTACAGAACAACTTTTACAATAGCAGCAACTTGGCCTCATTCGACTTCACAGACTTCTAACCTTATTTGAAGGTCTCTGTTTCCCTTTCTTGGGTCTTTTCTCTGGAACGTTGCATTTCAACTTCCAACTCTCCAACAACATCGAAGATAGCTCATCAAACTACAAGATTTTCCTGCGCCCATTACGCGAACTACCCCTTTTTTTGCCGACTTTCAGCAATGCCATTAATATACTTTAACCGTTTTCATTTACATAATTTCTCATGAAATGGCGCGTTATTGTGACTGATGTTTACGCGTGCCGATTGTTGCAATATCTCACCATGTACCATATTCATAACACTAGTGTTTCACTCATTTACAGAAATTTTTCATGATAATCTGACACTACCGAAGTCAATTGAAAAATGTTGACTCGTGCAGGATTTGAACTCGTACCTTCGGGATACCGGTCCGCCGCTCTACCTTTTGAGCTATCGAGTCCACAGGGATTGGAGGCGAGTTTTTATCCAACTTAAGCGCACGGGATATTCTCGCGACAACTTAACACTTACCCATGAGAGGATGAGCAGTGTTTCAATTCTATTTCAGAATCAACCTCAGAGATATACACAAACAGAAATCTTTCACGTTCATTTTTCTGAGGATGATTCTGAAATCACCCATTGACTTATTAATAAGTTCAAATGTTGTATTTTTTGTCGGTTACTTAGAGGCGAAAATGAAGTATAGTGTGTATATCTTTGGATTCTTCATTACGTTATTCCTCGGATACTCTCAAAGTGCGCCCGTATTCCGTTTTGCCAATATCTATGGGGATCACATGGTTCTGCAAAAAGCTCCACGCCGAGCCATAATTTGGGGCTATGGTCAAGCTAGAGAAAAAGTTTCTCTAACAGTCGGGTGGACATTGTATCGCTCGGAAATTAGGCAAGGTAAGGTGAAGTCATCAATTGCGTGAAGAAGCAAACGGAAGTCAACTTTCACACTCTTGAATGTCATCAGGGATCGTTGCGAAATCGTGACGAAACCCGTCAGAAAATTTACATTTCCAACGCAGGAATTTGTTTGTTTGCGACCGTGGGCGGGAAATCGTTCCTTGAGCTTCTAAGGAAATCAGCTAATTTGCATTTCCAAGGGGATGATTGCATGAATCGGGCTGGTCTGGTTAATCAATCTGACAGGTTTCATCAAAACCTTAAGCCTTCACCAAACGAATGCAGCATCATTCAACTTTGCTGGATGGTGTTGGACTGGGTGGCCAAATGAATGCAATATGTTGTGCGGTGCAGACTCGAATTGTGGAAATTAGAGATCTGGGAAGAATAACGATCCCGAATTTCAGGCCAATCTACCCCTTGCCCTTGCCTGAGAGAGGACTTATTGCGCGTGCGCGAGTGCAACAACGTTGAAGTGCGAGGCCAAACGAGTGCAACTTTGAGATACATAATAGTTTGAATTGTGGAAACTCGGAGACATTCTGAATGAGAGATGAACGTTTGTCAAGCTCTATCCTCAGAAAAACGATTTCTGAGTTCCCGTCTGGGACTCAGAAATCGTATTTACTGAGGATAGAGCTTGACGAACGTTTGTCTCCCATTCAGAGTGCATCTTTGTTGTTCACACATGAGAACAATAGAAATATTGAAGTTGAACGATGTTGTTTGAAATGTCTGATGGAAGTCAAACTTCGTTCAACATTATCATGAGAACATGTTACATCATTATACATCATGATGTAACATGTTGGCCAAACAAGTTCAACATGTTGCATTCAACAATATTGAACGATGTCGGATGGCTATGTTGCATTCCTTTGGCCAGGGCTTCAATAGCATTTTCAGCCCTGGCTGAAATTTTTTCGTGTGATTACATGGCATTTTTCAGCCCAGATAGCTCAAACCGAGCTGAAACTTTCTTTATGTAATCGCGAGCTCCGTTTTCCAGCATTCTCTCGAAAGGCCGAGCCGAAATCCCAGCCTGGTTAATCGGGATGGAATTTCATCCCGGACTGAAATTCTCCATGTTATCCCTTAGTTTTGTAAATAGTTAACTGATTGATTTTAATTCATGTAGTTAGTTTCGTTGATGTTTATAGCTAAACGATTTCACGGAGTCATAGTTTGTCGGGTAAACATCTAGCCGAGCAATTTTAACAGTCTGTGGCGTGAATATCTCATTGAACGATTTTAATAGTTTTCGAGACATTTAGCTTAACGATTTTAAATTTGGTTCAACGATTCATTTTGTCAAAAATAAACTAGCAAATAAGATATATATTTTAGAAATGTGGGCACATTATAACATTATAAACATGTAGTGGCTTCCGCTTAGGTCGCACGTATGTCGAAATTGCGCCTTTGCTCATCATCTGAGTCTTTGTGACTCTGTGGTTAGAGCGTCTCACCGGTCATCAGAAGGTTGAGGGTTCGATCCCCGTCTGGGACTCAGAAATCGTTTTCTGAGGATAGAGCTTGACGAACGTTCATCTATCACTCAAAACTAGTTAATTTTGTAAAATAAACGATTTGTAAGGAAAGTCAATGCGTTTGAACTTCACTTTCATATGGGGGACAGTATCCTCTAGTAGATAGTGTCCAGGGGGACAGTATCCTCTAGTGGAAAGTGTCCAGGGGGACACTATCCGAGAGGGGAACGTTGTCTGCTGCGACATTGACATGTTGGTGAGCATTTTTCAATCCTCAAAACCGTAGTAGAGCCGAGTGCTTTGGTGTCAAAAAACTTTACAACAGGGTAACCTGATGCTGATTTACAACCCACTACCAGCAATAAAACGTCATGTGTTATCTGCATATGCAAAGGCAAAACGCCACACTGAATCATACAGTTAGATTGCCAAATTTTGAGCTTTTCTTCAACCGTTAGCGTCATGGCAAAATTTTTAAGGCTGTTAATTTGGTTTCTAGGGCCGAAAAATACTGGAATATGGTCAGTGACACTAAGACCACATAGATATGGTGGTCCCTATGTCATTAAAGCCTCGTCGTACGTCAATGGCAAGAGAGTCACAGCAACATTGAGAGATGTCTTGTTTGGTGACGTTTGGATTTGCAGTGGACAAAGTAATATGGAGATGGCAGTTCGGGCGGTAAGTAATGAACGCAAGCAAACCCCGGGGAAAATATTGTAGTTACATGCAATGCAAGATAAAGCTAATCCTGGTCTTAGAACATTAGCAAGAGATTGGCCCGGTGCAAAGCGTAGCCTTGCGAGAAATATTAAAGGTCAGCAGAAAACGCGAAGTAAAGGCATGGTAAACATTTATTCTGTCGTTTCATTGTCTACGTCAGAACATCTTCAGAGATACCATTACTATAAATATGCTTAGAGGTAGATATTTATTTACGAAGTGTCAAGAATTGACCAACCAAAGAACAGTGTTAAAAATAACAGTTACAAATGAGAAAGGAGGAAGCTTGCAAGCGATGAAAAATAGAGCGATAGAACGATGGTAAACCACAAAACAATAAATACAGAATAAATAAAATAATTTCAAAGTATAAGGTTGACTGAAGTTAAAGCAACAGAAGTGGGGCTGAACCAATATTTGCGTTTAAAGACAGTTTGAGTTTGCTTGTCAGAAGGCTTTCGAGTAAGAGGAGCTCATGTTCAAATAAAGGGAAAGAAAGTCTTTTAAAATGTTTAAAAGAAACAGGATGGCTCGTGTCTTGATGGTGAGAGAAAATACTCGTGAGAGGAGGATTGCAACGCTTCTTACCAGTTAAAAGTGAAATTCCCACGTGTTCTGAGACACGTGTATGTAATTTCAAAGTCATCCTCAGAGATACATGAACAGAAATTTTTATGATAATCTGACACCGCCAAAGTCAACTGAAAAATGTTGACTCGAGCGGGATTTGAACTCTCACGTTCGAGATACCGGTCCGCCGCTATACCTGTTGAGCTATCGAGTCCACAGGGATTGGAGACGAGTTTTACCCAACTTAGGCGCACGAGATATTCTCACGACAACTTGACGCTTATTCATGAGAGGATGTGCAGTGTTTCAATCTATTTCAGAATCATCGTCAAAGATACATGAGCAGAAGTTTTTCACGATAATCTGACACGGCCGAAGTCATCTGAAAAATGTTGACTTGAGCGGGATTCGAGTCAACATTTTTTAGTTGACTTCGGCAGTGTCAGCTTATCATGAAAAATTTCTGTTCACACGCATGTAAGTTTCGGTAACATTCAACAACATACGAAGCTCCGTAGCTTCGACAGCCGCTGAGTGACATTTAGCTACCATTTCCGCACTGTTAAATTATATTCATTCTTCAATTCGCAGGATGCGTGTTCAGCATTTTAATCGGGAAGAGTTGTATAACCCTCCCCCTACTGACGACAAACTTTGCTATTTTATTCTGGCTAATGCTATGCTGTCTTAATTTTTTAAAATTGGTTTTAATTTTTTAACTTTATAGACCACTAATGGAGAGACTGAGATTTTGGAGTCGAAAAAATACACCAAAATCCGATTGTTTACTGCGGAGTATTCTGTTTCAAACACATCTCTTTCTGAACTGGAAGAAATTAGATTACCATGGTCTCTGGCGTCTCCAGGTGAGAGATATTTGACCGTAAATTTGTAAAAAAATGCCAAAAATTTAGGTTTTAACCTTTTCGTTCGAAATTTTTAATGCGGATGGCTAAGTGATAGATCTTCCGAAATGTGAAGTAAAACAAATTGTTTTTTACAAAATTTAACCAAAAATAGAATAGTCATTTCCAGTGATACAAACAGTTGTAAAGACATTTTAAAAATTATGTTTATTTTAAATATCATGTAAATATATCAACCGACCAGATGCTCCATTTGGTGGTTTTTGGTTCAATGAGATAAATGGTCCACTACACAAGCTATATCGTTCAGAGAATGTGTTAGCTAAAACTGTCGTCAAGAAAATTATTATGATATATAATTTTATTATACGGTTTAGCTCGCTACCCGGTCTGTAAGCAATCTATCTATGGCTGCCTAGCCGTGCAATAAGTTTTTCTTACAGACCGACAAGTCTTGGCGGGAATATTTCCGAGTTGATTTGAAGACCAACAAACCCAGCTCATCTACGTTTTCCACAAGATTTATGATAAACTACCAAAACATAGTTAAACACTAGTTTTAAGCAGAAAACGCGAAGAATTGATCCAAAAAAAAAACCAAAAAAACAAACCATAAACCAAAACCTGAAATAATAGAGAAAAACAAGCTACTAAACCTAAGCCGGTCACTCACGAACTAAAAAGTTTGTTAAAAGCGATGAAGGAAGGAACCAAAAGCCATATAATAAATTCTTTATTAATCTCGTTTGTTCGGTCAGTTCGGAAAGTATTTGCTCTCTGGTTTTTTGGCACAGAACAAGCCCACACTTGGTTAATAAGTAATCATTCTAAGCGAGGTTACGGAGGGTTTAATTTCTGAAAAACGGAACGTTTTCGCATATGAAATGCCCAATTCACATGCAGGTAAAGTGACGTGGTTCACGACTTCATATGTGAAATTTTGGTAAGTGAAACATGTATTTCATACGTGAAATGGTGGATTCAGATATATGAAAATCAGTTTCACATGTAAACTGTTTGTTTTACCAGTGAAAATGAAGCGTTTTCGTATGTGAAGCACTATTTTCTTTGGTGAAATGGCATGTGAGATTTTTGTAACGTAACCATTTGCATATCCCAGCGACCAACCACACGACCAGCTAACCAAAAGCAGATTATTTCAAACAGTGGCGTAAAAAGCTGGTCAAAGTTATGGGGACCCGGAGCAAAATTTAAGTTCAAGATGGGCATTTTCGGGTAAATGTTTATTGTTGACAATGCTGAGATAATACTTACAGTTTTACACCTAATGTAAGGAATATTATAGAGGATTGCTAATTTATTCATTACAAGACTAAAAAGAATTGTAAAATGTTGTAGCTATTTTAACCTTTAATATCAACGATGCTAAACATGACCATGCGTTTATCAGGGTTTTAATGACATCTGTATGCAACTCTTGAGTATAATAAAGTATCAACTGTTGTTAATGCTTTGCATAGTCGATTAGTTAAATATATCCTACTTTAAATTTGAAATGCAAGTGCGTGCAATGGTAAAAATTGAAAAAAACACTTTGCATATAGTTACCATATCTGTTTTCAGGGGGGAGGCGAACAATATTTCACCTCCTAAACAAAATTTTAGGAGGGCCGCGGCCCCCCGTGCCCCTTCCGCTTCCTACGCAACTAATTTTAAAGGAGGATTTTTAAGGCATTCATTGAGAAAAATTTTTTTAATAGCATAAGAAATGTCTAAGTTTCATCCTTTGATAAGTCTTTGTTGAAAAGAAAGTCTTGTATAGGACCATTAAAGAGACTTCGCTACTGGTAGTATCCCATAAGAAATTCTAAGAAATTTGCAAGCAAATTCTTGCAGAGCTTTTTAGTCATTGTTGCTATTTTCTTTTCTTGGAGATAGAAACTCTCGGGGGTAGAGGAAATGTCGAGCACGCATATTTTTCCGCGACTTGCTGGTATTATGGAACTCAGCTGTACAAGAAACTGAAATACCCTATTGGACTAGTTGCATCGAGCTGGAGTGGCACTCTCATTGAATACTGGTCGTCTCCAGAAGTTCTTCAACAATGTAACATGACGGATGATGTTATGAAAAAGGAAGCGTAGGTGAAAATTTAACACGAATTGGTAATACGCTGACATAGTGACCCCTCGATTTTGACTTGTAGTTCTGGCAGGCACCAGGATGGCTTTCATGTTAATCAATTGCCTTCTTCGACAAAATCTGGCTTTAAAGGCGTATCTACGTCGAATGCGAGCGACACAAGCGATGCAAGGGTGGCAGAAATAGTGAGCGGTGTATCTACACCAGACGCGAGCTGTAACGATTTACTTCTTTGATAGTTCATAAAAGTCAAACAAACCACAGCATACTAAGTCCATTTACACATAGCGAGATGTACAAGAATGGCGCCTAAAAATGTTTACGTCATTAGGGTACCGGATGTCCAGGTATCGAAACCCGGGTAGGGTGTATATCGTCACATCCCTCTCTCAATGTTGAGTTCGGTACTTCTTCATAATAGGTCATGTCCGCAATTCAACATTTAAATTGTTAATATCAACAGGTTTTTTTTTTTATTTTTGTAAGTGTCACTAGTAATAGTAATCTGGAGATTTTATCAATCGGTCCCTGGATGATCTTCTTTCTGGAACGTCGTTAGAATTTGATAAGTTCGCTGAAGGTTCATTACTTTGCTGGTATGAAGTTGAAGGCAATTCCTTTAATGTGTCATCAGTCATCAGCTCCTTTTCATCCAGTGGCGAGTCTTAGTGACAATCAAGATTTGCGGGTACTTTTGGTGGCTCGTTCGCGATCTTATTTTCTTCGTCTGCTTTTTCTGATGATGTGGCTAAGTGTTTTCGATTTCGTCTGTACAAGTGGCCTTGGCATACCACTTCGTAGGATCGTGGTCCAACTTTCTTGTTGCACACTCCTTTTTTCCATGATTTCTGTCGGTTGCTGGATTCTGGTCTCATTCTGATTACGTCACCTTGTTTGAGTTCTGGTAGTTGCTTGGCCCCTCGATTGTAGTAGCGGGCTTGTTTAGCTCTTTTGTGGGTCAGCAGTTCTTGAACATTGTCTGTAGGCTTTCGCTTCAAGAGTTTTGCTGTTATTGGAAGCGTAGTTCTGGTTCTCCTTCCCATTAGTCTTTGAACTGGGGATGAATTAAGGCTTTCGGTTGGTGTGTTTCTCCAATCTAATAACGCTAAATACGGATCTCGATTGTCTGCTTGTGCCTTTTTGAGGAGCCTTTTGGCCGTTTTAACAACGTTTTCAACTTTCCCATTTGCCTGTGGGAAATGTGGTGACGACGTGATATGTTTAGATTCCCATTCCTTGACAAAATTCTGAAAGTTTGTGGAAGCAAATTGTGGGCCATTGTCGCTTCTGACTTCGTCGGGGATTCCGTGTCTAGCGAATTGTGATTTCATGCTGGTGACTATTCCCGAAGTTGTGGTTTGAGGGAGTATGTTGAATTCAAAGAAGTTGGAATAGTCATCAACCATAATGATGTAGTCTTTTCTACCTAATGTGAACAGGTCGACTGCTACTCTTGACCAAGGTCTGTCTGGTACTGTTTGTGAGATTAATGGCTCTTTAGGTTGTTCTGCTCTATAGGCGTTGCATATCTTGCAGGCTGAGACATATTCTTTGATTGCTGCATTCATACCTGGCCAGTATAAAGCTTCTCTAGAGCGCCTTAGACACCCCTCGATACCAACATGGCTAGAATGTATCTTTTTTAACATTTGACTTCTCATGGCTGTTGGTATTACGACTCTTTCTCCTTTGAAAATTATTCCATTTTGTACCACTAGCTCATCACGAAAGTTATAGTATGCTCTCGTTCCCGGAGAAACTCTGTTCTTCTCATCTGGCCATCCCATTTGTATGTTCTTCTTTAGGTCTTGTAATGTCACGTCATCTCGAGTTTTTTCTTGAAGTTCTCTTAGGCGTTCGGGACTAATTGGAAGGTGCTTTGTCATGTCTACTTTTTCTACGGCTCGTATGAATTCTTCCTCCTCTCTGGCCACCTGACATGGTGAAGTCACGTAAGCTCTGCTCAGAGTGTCGGCAATATACATATCTGATCCTCGTTTGTACACTACTTTCAAATTGTAGTTTTGCAGTCGCATCATCATTCTCTGGAGTCGTTTTGGAGCCGCTAACTGAGGCTTTTGCAGGATCACTTCTAGAGGCTTATGATCTGATTCTACAGTGATATCACGACCGAACACATACTGGTCAAACCGTTCGCATCCATGTACAATTGCTAGTAATTCTTTTTCTATTTGGGCGTAATTTCTTTCAGTTGCTGTTAGAGCTCTTGACGTGAACGCCACTGGTTGACCTTCTTGTAGCAACGCAGCCCCAATTCCCGATTGTGATGCATCACACTGGAGTGTTACTTCTTTAGCGACATCGTAGTAGCATAAAACTGGATGGTTGGTGATAAGATACTTTACTTCTTCAAATGCTTTCTGGTGATTTTCATCCCAATGTCATTCGACGTCTTTATCTTCCAATCGTCGTAAAGGCTCTGTGATTGTTGAGAGGTGTGGAAGGAATTTTGATAGGTAATTCACCATTCCTAAAAACCTCTTTACTGACTGCACGTCTGTCGGTTCAGGCATCATCTTGATTGCTGCAACCTTCTTTGGATTAGGTTTAAGCCCATCACATTTAAGTAGATGGCCAATATACGGTACTTCGGTCAGCCTTAACTTCACTTTTTCTTTGTTTAGCTTCAGGTTCTTTTCTCGAGCTCTTTGGAGTGCATTTCTAAGGTTTTGGTCATGATCTTTAATGGCTGTTTCCATGTCATTGCCTTTGCCAAATACTAGGAGATCATCAGCTATCACCGCTGTGCCCTTGAGGCCTTTGAACGTATTGTTTATTCTCTTCTGGAACTCTTCGGGCGCTGACGAGATTCCAAATGGCATGTGTAGCCAGCGGAAACGCTCATAAGGGGTGTTAAAGGTCGTCAATTTGCTGGATGCATCGTCAAGACTTACTTGCCAAAATCCACTCTTGGCGTCAAGTACGGAGAATACTTTTGCGTTGTTGAGTTTAGTGGCTACTTCTTCAATAGTTGGTATTGGATAGTGCGACCTTTTGATGGCTCTGTTTAAGTCCTTAGGATCGATGCAAATTCTTAGTTTGTTTGGTTTGATTACTGTGACCATGCTTGATACCCAGTCCGTTGGTCCACTTTCTGGTGTCAAGATCTCTTCTTTAACCATACGCCCTAATTCTTTTTTAAGTGGCT
The DNA here is from genome assembly GCA_030142905.1 of Heliopora coerulea. Lineage (NCBI taxonomy): Eukaryota > Metazoa > Cnidaria > Anthozoa > Scleralcyonacea > Helioporidae > Heliopora > Heliopora coerulea. The sequence continues at coordinate 696,234 of JASJOG010000067.1, read as the reverse complement.
CTCTTAATGTAACTGGTACTCGTCGAGGTGGGTGAATTACTGGTTTCACGGATGGATCAATTTCTATGTGGTAAGTTCCCTCGAGGCATCCAAGCCCTTCAAATACATCTGCATATTCTTTCAAGATATCTGTGTTATCTAATGGTGACTAAATGGCTGGGTTGGTTGATGGATTACTCTGTGTTACAGAATCAACTTCATGATTTAACTTTTCATTCACAAGGACTTTCAGGAACTGCAGTTTTTGACATGATTCAGCACCAAGAAGTGGTTTTACATCACCATCCACGACTTGAAATTCTAGTATGCGCTGTAAAACACCTCTTGTACACTTAAGCTTACACTTCCCCACAGGGTATATAATATCTCCATTGTACATGGTTAATGTAGCTCTACTCTTTTGCAAGAGCAAGATTTTAGGGTTTTCCATTGCTTGGTTGTAATCTTTCAGTGGGAGTATGTTGCATGTGGCTCCACAGTCTAGCTGGAATTTAACCCTAGCCTTATTATTTACTGTCATGGTTGCATACAGTTGTTTGGGAACATTGCTGTTGGCTTGTCTCTTGGCTTTAAGTGATCCAATATGTTGTGTTACCATGCTAACTGGATTTTTATCTTCAGACAGGTCTTCATCAACCTCTACTATACGGACATGTTGGCTTTTTTGCTTTGTTTTTCTACATTTAATTGCAAAATGATTGTGAAGGCCACATTTTTGACACTTAGCTCCATATACAGGACATTGATTCTTGTCTCTTAGATGTTTTCGACCACAGTACTTACAATTTATGATAGGAACGTTATTAGGTGGTTTCAGACTGTTGGGTGAGGAACATTCTTCTCTGATCTGACCTTGTGTATAGACTCACTAGTGATCTTTTGGTCAGCTCTTATCTGTTTCAGTTGGGCTTGTGTGAGTTCAGCTGATCTTACTTTTTCAGTAACGGTTTGGAGGGTTAATTGTGGATCTATCAACAGCCTTTCTCTGACAGTGTTATCTTGGATTCCAAAAACAACTCGGTCTCGTATCAAGGATTCTTTCAGAGCCCCAATCACAAGTGTTTGATAATGTTTTTAAGACAGTGACATAGTGATCAATGGACTCACCGCTTTCTTGGTTTCTTGAAAAGAACACATAGCGTTCGTAGATAGTATTCTTTCTTGGATTACAAAAAGTCTCAAACTTCTCTAAGACTTTGGCGATCTTTAGGTGATCGCCTTCTTCGTCCCAGATAAACGTGTTGTATACACCAACTGCTTCTTCGCCTATGACAGTTAGCAGTGTTGCCACTCGCGTGGATTGTTCTTTCCCCGCAACTCCAGTCGCGACTTAGTAATTGTCCCATTTCTGTTTAAACTTTTTCCACTTCTGTGCCGTATTTCCATCCAAAATTTTCAAGGGTTCTGGAAGTGAAAGACCAAGAGGCATTGCCATGTTCGAAGCAAGATTTGATTACAAATCTCATACGATCGTTCATATACTTGTTTACTTCAAACTATCTTACCTCTGAGTTTCTGTGGTGGAGGGGAATCCCACTCCTGACACCATGTAACGGTTTACTTCTTTAATAGTTCATAAAAGTCAAACAAACCACAGCATACTAAGTCCATTTACACATAGCGCGATGTACAAGAATGGCGCCTAAAAATGTTTACGTCATTAGGGTACCGGATGTCCAGGTATGGAAACTCGGGTAGGGTGTATATCGTCACACGAGCGACGGGTAATTTAGTTCATTGTGGTTATTCCGACCACGTGTAAAATCTTAAATAAATTCCTGCTGAACGAAGATCTCCATTACGAAGATTCGTCAAGCAGTGGCGTCACTCTTTCTTTGTCAGATACGTCGAAGACAACAGAAACGGTCGTGGGTACACGACATAATTAAAGAAATGAAAAACAAGGAGCATAGTCATACCGTAATCAAGTGTGTAGATTGGCCTTATACGAAAACTTTTATCCTTTTTAGGACATTCCTCAACTTAATTTATAAGATTTTGTTTTTCGGGGATTGCTTCTTACTTCATATTCCATAGGTTAATCGTCCACATTTCAGTTTTGTGATTTGGTCTTTGATGTGGCTGTAACCTGTGTTGACAGCTCTTGCACAGTCTTAATTCAGTTTCTCTTTTCCGATTGGTCCTTCTTTATTTTGTCGCACGGGTGGGAGGCAAAAAACTAAAACATATTTCTATATAACTTGCGTCGCTAGTTCAATCAAATTTGGACGCTCTCGTCGCTCGCGTTCGATTTAGATGCACCTAAATGGAATATTTCTGCAGCACCAGTTGGAAGAATCAGATTTTATAAGTAATATTTAAAGGCCGACAATGAGGACTTAACCGCGTTATCAAGTACGAGGAATTTGTTCTAGTCCGAGGCGAAGCTGAGGATTGGAACGAATTCCGAGCACTTGAAAACCCGGTCTAGTCCGAATTGGAGGCGTTAGAACGACTTCTCAGAATTAACTAGTGAATTGGCACAATGAATTGGTATGTTAGCAATGAGTGCATCGACGAGTAAACTGATTGTGTGAAATTCTATTTTAAGTCCAAGGACTTGAACTATTATTTCCAGTCCAACGACTGGAAAAAACAGTCCAAGTCTTCTGTCCAGTATTACCACGGGATTTCAGGTTCGCTCACGTGGTGGCATTCAGCGCGTCTGATTGAATGATTATACTCACGAATTATTAATGAGTTTGAGAAGTAATATTTTAAGTACTCCATCCAGAGATCGATGAGCAAAATTGAAAGTTTGGGACTCTATAAATCTAGGTATTGCTTGAAATTCGAGGTATTGCTTACCAGGCAAATTATAAAATTATAGCAAAACAAAGGTGAAAAATTTCAATGCGTTTTGAATGTCACTTTGAACAAAAGGTAGGAAGAAAGTTGTGATACCTGTCATCCCAGTAAACAGTGAACATACATCAAGATATCTAAAGGGCGGCTGGATTTTTTTGGCGGGAGGGTTTCTTTCTAATCTCAACGCATTACTTTCAGCGGGGCAAAAAAACCCGAACTAATTAACCGGGGAAAAAATAAAAGGATGCAGATTTAACTTGGATTATTTTTTAAAAGTTACGAGATTCGTCATTTAAATGGAAACTTCACATTATTGTTCTTCGTTAGAAGTTTCAAATTTCCGTTGTAAATTTGGCAAAGGTTCACCTTAATGTAACACTGGATCCATGAAGGGTGGCCCTAACTGGACCTCTAGGGAGAGCAGATTAGGTAGCTGATAGAGTTATCCACTATAAATTTAAGACACTTACTTCACTTTACTTTAACTTCCCTCACCTCACCTCACCTCACCTCACCTCACCTCACCTCACCTCACCTTACTATACTTTGCTTAACAGACATGCAATGGATCTGTTTTAGCGGTTTATTAGAAGATTAAAAACTAAATCTTTCCTCTGACCATTAATCATTTGCAACTTAAACTATACTTCTAAATGTAGGAAAAAACCCGGCGAAACATTCTATACACTTTTGAGTTCACAAACTTGACTGCATTTAGCTTTACTAAATATACATGTTTTATTTCAGAATCATTCTCAGAGATATACATGAACAGAAATTTTTCATGATAACATTACATTACCGAAGTCAACTGAAAAATCTTGACTCCAGCGGGACTTGAACTTGCATTTCCAGGATACCGGTCCGCCCCTCTACCTTTTGAGCTCTCGAGTCCACAGGGATTGGAAGCGAGTTTTTATCCAACTTAAGTGCACGAGATGTTCTCGCAACAACTTGCCGGGGACGCGGAGCGGCTTTTTAAGTGCGGGGAGGGGCTAAAGGGAATGAACGGATGTCTTTCAATTTGCGCGAAAATTTTTAGGGAGTCAAGAGGCATACGGTCACGTAAATGAAATCGTCTAAAGCGCTAAAACAATACTTCTTGCATTTTAAGAGATGTTTTAATTAATAAACAATTATTATTACAACCATCATAATATTCGCTTTGATAAACAAATCGTGAAATGTAACAAGTATAAATGTAGTATATAGTACAAAATAATTAGATACAAACGCAATATGTATGGTTCTCAGCACAAACCAAGATTTGTATTTTAGTAAAGCTGAAAATCGTGAACTTAAATGTCTTTGTGCAATGTCGCTTGCTTTACCAATTCTATCGTTTGATTAATTTGTGATGCTACTTCGGGATTCTTGGACACATGATGCAACAGGAAAAGCTTTAGTTTCTTGGCTAGACTAACAGACCGAAACTGATGATGTTCAATGTGTTTTGTTTTTTCATATTCTTATGTATCTTTTAATCTGTAGATTCAAATAAGAGGGCATAAACTGATGCGTTACACTTTGTTATAAAAAGGCATTTCTTTTTAATAGGGCCACTTTTCATGCTGGAAAAGGGCACTTTATGCGGTTTCAAAAAGGTTGGAGGGGCACAATGGTTTTGACCACCGTTGGTTTGGGATTGTTTAAATTTTTGCGATGCTTTGGACTACATTTTAAAGTTAGCAGTTTATACATGCAATCTATTAACATTTAGGGTTTTTTTAAGTCAATTCCGTTTTCTGAAGATTAAATTATTTTTCTTAGGATAAAAAGGTGGGGAGGCTAAAGCCCTCCCCCAGCCCCTCCCCCTCCGCGGCCCCTGACTTAACGCTTATTCATGAGAGGATGTGCAGTGTTTCAATTCAATTTCAGAGTCATCCTCAAAGATAAACACGAACAAAAGTTTTTCATGATAATCTCGAGTTCAAACCCCGCTCGAGTTAACATTTTTCATTTGACTTCGGCAGTGTCAAATTATCATAAAAAATTTCTGTTCTTTAATATACATGTATTTCGCTTGTTGTATATCCTGGTATCAATTATTAAGCAATGAGTGTTTTAACAGATTCTCTAGGTTTGCAGTACCAGGAAGAAACAGGGATTTCGAACAATTAAAACCAAGCTCTCTGTGGAACGCTATGATGCACCCTTTTGTAAAAATGACCATTTATGGAGTTGTATGGTACCAGGGAGAAACGAACGGATTTGCTGGTCTCTATCCTTATAACTGTATCTTCCCATTCATGATAGACGACTGGAGAGCAAAATGGTTCGAGGCTACTCGTCGGAACACAGATAAAGTCTTTCCATTTGGTTTTGTTCAGGTATGTTTTTTGAAGCGTCCTAAGCGTAGCGTCGCAAAGCATGGCGAAACGTTTTAGCGGCTATCGAGGATTGCTACCGTGTCACTGAGAGTTTGTTGCAACAAAACTCCGCAAAAGTTCTGGGCTAAATCTACACTGCCAGTTTGATAGGATACCGACAAGATAATAGGGACCTAAAAGAAACACATCGGGTACGTCAGAGACGACTTCTTTCCTTCAAAAGAATATTTCATCCAAAACAAAGAAAATAGGTCATTTTTTGTTCCAAGAGTAATCCCAACACCGTCCTTATTCTGAATGCAACGTCACTCAGGGTGTTATAACGTATTCAACGATGGTTGCTCTTGAAGCGGTGAAAGTTGTGGGTTGAGTTTGATTTCAACGCGTTCAACTGAGTCCTTTTAGAAACCATGAAGTATTCTGGAGGTCGAAATACAAATACCAAGTATCAATTACGATGTCAGTGATGAGTGGTTTCTTTCAAATGATGAAATTTAGATTGTCTCATCACCACCCTCACCGTCCTAGCTTGCTTAAGGTCCCTAATGTAAAGAAGTATAACGTACAGCTTTTAAAGGAAGTGGGTGAATACATTAGGATGATGGCAGCTCAGGGAAATCAGTGGACCCAACTTCTTGCCTAGGGTGTACCCACTGAGGTTTGAGCCGCAATTCCGATGTTTTTTGAGCCGTCATGTCAGTGATTAACTTTGACCGCGATTAATGCTTAATTTAAGTCAAGCAAACTCGTCTAGCGGCTCGTGATTTTGTACGCTTTTCTCAAGTTTCGCTACATCCTACGTGTTTGGATCACAGTATCCAAACACTAGAATCCATTTGGTATTTCTTAACGGATGTGATTAATGTCCAACAACCACAGTCAATAATTCGAAAGGTATAGATTGGGATTATGCTAGAATTGCAGTGAGAGAAAATGAGCGAAGACAGAGAAAGGTTCAAGAGGGGATTGAATTAGTACGTGAGAAACATCGAGGAAAAAAGGTATTGAATGACTTTGGTCAATTATCACTTTTATTCGGTTATTTTGACATGGATAGAAAGCGAAAAAGTAGAGTTAGAAGTATATATTGTCTCTGGTAAAAAACAGCGACGTGGTGTAAGAGACATATAATGCCTCGGGTGAGTGGTTACAAAGCCAGAATTACGAGACTACCAGAATGACGACTGAAGAACACCTGATGAAGAACAGCTTAGCTGTTTGAAACGTTATTATTGACATTATTATTATTATAATTATTATTGTAATTCAAAATACTCAGCTTAGATAGTCGCTGGTCACATGTTAGTACGCTGAGGGCAAGCTGTATCTCACAGCCTTAGGTCTCAAGCACATTTCGCAGAATCCTTGCAGACCCGAGTAGTGTTGCTCTCTGCAGGAGTTCGATCTTTGTTGGAATTCCAATCATCCCGAGGTATTTGGCAAGGTTCTTGGTAACCATACCTAGTGAACCAACCACCACTGGAACCACACACGTTTTGATGTCCCATAGACGTGCAATTTCTCTTCTAAGATCCTGGTACTTTTGGATCTTCTCTTTTTCTTTTGCTGCAATATTAGCATCTGCAGGCACAGCAATGTCAATTACTATGCACTCATTCTCTTTCCTGTTTACCAGTACAATGTCTGGTCTCTGGGCTTTAATTTCACGATCCGTCTGGATGGTAAAGTCCCACAGCATTTTTATGGTAGCATTTTCAATGACTGGTTCCGGCTTGTGTTCGCACCATTTCTCTTGGACGTCAAGTCCACGCTCTTTTCCGATTGCCCAGTCCACAATCCTGGCCACGTTGTCATGTTGATGTTTATATTGAATCTTTGGCATCTTACTACATTCACACAACAAGTGGCCCACCGTCTCGTCTTTCACACCACACATTCTACATAAAGGAGATAGCTGCTGTTTCTCGATTTTTGCTTTCAACGCATTAGTTCTCAACGCTTGATCTTGGGCCGCTGTAATCAGACCCTCGGTCTCCTTTTTCAAGTCTCCTCTCATCATCCAGTCCCACGATGCCCCATCCCTAACATCTTCAGTTTGACGTAAGATCTGACCATGTAATGTTTTAGCTTTCCAATCCTCTTGTCTTTTTCTCCTCTTCCTTTCTTTGAAATGCTCGGCAGTCTCATCTTCCATCGAGTTTGAAAAAGTCTCATTCCTCACCACCCCAAGCAGTGCTTCCTCACTTTTCAGGACATAATTGGACAGGCCTATCTCTTCAGCGCGTACGCAGTTCTCACTTCCAATCAGCCCACGACCACCATATCGTCTTGGAAGGTACAAGCGGTCAACATTCGCTCGAGGGTGTAGCATTCCATAGATTGTCATCCGTTTCCTTGTCTTCCTGTCCATGTTCTCCAGCTCAGCTTTAGACCAGTTCACTATCCCGGCACCATAACGTAGCGCTGGCACGGGCCATGTGTTCAAGGCTAGTATGGTGTTCCTTCCATTTAACTTAGATTTTAAAACTTTCTTCACTCTGTGGGAGTACTCACTGGTCAACGCTTCCTTCATTTTGTCGTGAAGCAGATCGTCGTACTCAAGGACCCCGAGATACTTGTATCCATCATCCTCTACCGTTTTCATCTGTCGCCCCTCTGGGAGGTTAATTCCTTCAGACTTCACAACCTTTCCTCTCTTTAAAACGAGTACACCACACTTCTTAAGGCCGAACTCCATGCCAATATCACTGCTGACTATCCGGACAGTGTTCACTAGAGAGTCAATTTCACGCTCATCATTTCCATACAGCTTTAGGTCGTCCATGTATAACAGTTGGTTAATGGACCCAGCATCTTTTCCTAGTTGGTATCTTCCTTTGCAGCTTCGCAAGACAATCGACAGCGGTATCAAGCAGATGACAAACAACAGGGTTGATAGATTGTCACCCTGGAAAATACCTCGTTGACTTTTGACTTTCCCTGAAGTTTGGCCATTTGATGTAAGCACCATCTTCCAATTTTGCATGCTCTCTCGTACTAATCGCTGGATATTTGTAGCTATTCTAGTAAGTCCCAGCGTTTCCAGAATCCAGGAATGAGGCACCATGTCGTAAGCCTTACGACAGTCAATCCAGGCCATCGCCAGATTCGTTTTTCTACGCTTACAATTCCATAGTACTATTTTATCTATGAGGAGTTGGTCTTTAGTCCCCCTTGAACGTTTCCGGCATCCTTTTTGTTCCTTAGGAAGTAAGTGTCTCATCTCAAGATGGTCGTACATTTTTTCCGAAAGCATTCCGCTGAGTAATTTCTACATAAGTGGAAGACATTTTGTGGGCAGGACGTTTTCCACAGCATTTTCCAGTGACGGATTCTTCACACAGAGAATCGTTCTTCCTTGGTTTATCCATTGTGGTACGGAGCAAGATTCCAGAATTAGATTAAGTTGTTCTGCAATGCGACAATGAAGTGCTTTGAAATTCTTCAGCCAAAATCCCTGCACGCCATCCGGCCCAGACCCTTTCCAATTCGACACTTTCTTCAACTGCTGTTTCACATCTACTACAGAAATCATCTCATCCTCTTGGGCCGTGTATTGGCTAAGCTCTTCTCTAACGTCATCTAACCATTCTGCCTCTCGATTGTGCTCAATAGGATTATCCCAGATACTCCTCCAAAAATCGCAGCTCTCTAGGGGATCCGTGTAATATCTCTCTCCCTGGTTACACCGCCCATTTCTTGATAGAATTTTTACTGGTCATTCTGAAACATGCGATTTTGTCCGTACTGATTTATCCGTTGTTCTTATCTTCTTAATTTTGCAGCATTAGCTGTCACTAGTTGCTTCAATTCCTCAATAACAACATTCAACCCTTTCTTTCTCACTTGGTATTTCTTCTCAATCTGTGTCAACCCCTTGCCAACTTTATTCCTATTATTCTTTCTCCTCTCCAGCTTGCTTATCTCTCTCCTCAACACATCAATTTTGTTCTTTATTCTTCTCTTCCAGAAGGGTTCTTTTCTTGCTTCAGTACTTCTTTTCTTTATTCCTAGTCTCCGCGTTACAACCATAGCTGCGGTTTGCACTAGCCGATTGGTTTCGGTTATATCAGCTGTTTGAATGTGCGCGAGTACATCATTCACTTCTTTAGCCACCTCACGGAGCTTCTTTCTCTCCACATGTTTTAAAGATCTTGGTTGTTCTACCTCGTCTTCTTCTAGAGCCAGTTTGATATCATTCAAAATATCTCGCTGTCCCTCTGACAGTTCTTCCGGATTCAGGGTTCGAAATTGGTAAACTTATTCCTCGTTGTCTTCCTTCCGATCTACACTCAGAAACAGGTTCTTGATTTTGCTGCATATTCGTTCCATCATTATTAATCCTATTCTCATTATTTTCGTCATCCGCAGCACTATCCACTCGTCGCTTAATCTCCTCCAGCTCGACAGTGGAGAACCAATTATTGTTTCTGATTGTTCTTGCCTGATCAGCTAAATTTTGCTGAGATATCCTAAACATCCCTCTATTTTGCCAACTCATCAACATTCTCCTTCTGTACCCTCTGGTTCCTGGTTTACTCTCAAAATTGCATTCCATTACAACTCGATATAACGCATTGTTCCACTTTCTACGGGCAGTAGCTTGATGACGACCGAGTGGTGCCTGTCCGTTCACACCATCACTGCCGGACGAGAGACCATTTCTGGCCTCATTCACGTCGTTATCTTCATCTCTATTGTTGCTCATTATTTATCACTTTTGTGAGTTAGTGGTGATAAGGTGACACAACCACCGAGCTACTCTTTGTCTGGCCTCTCCCATTTGACCTGTCTGGCTTGGGTGACCTTACCAGAAGCATTTACTCCCGCCAGCCTAGCTCTCAGGATCGTTGAGACACGCAAGGGCCCACCACCACGACAAGGTGGTAGCCCTCGGGGGCATTATTATTATTATTATATTTCTATGCTATTGTACATTTTCTTCCTGCAGTGCCGAAGTCATCGCATGACCTTGGGACACTTGCGTGTAGTGCTTATGTAATGGAGACTGTTGTCCTCAAGATATTGGAACTTCTTAAAAGAACGATCTTCAGCACCATTTCTACATTGACACTTCCCAGAATTTGGTTGATGTATTTCCCCACGCCTTTCGTAATGAGACCTAACACCCTCTCAATGGAAATGGAATTGTGCTTGTCTTCATTTTCCACATTCATTTATTATTATTATTATTATTATTATTATTATTATTGGTGGGCAGAATACATATTCAATAGCTAGATAAGCTAAATTACAATGTGTTTTATAAATAAAGAATATAGATATAGATTAAAATTACATGATAAAATATACTTAACTACAAATGCAAATAGAATTTCTAAGAAAACTTTAAAACTATCACATATAATTTCAACCTGAACTCTAATTTACATTATCCAAACTTAAATTATACTTATCAATGCCATAAATATTGTAAAATGTTGTGAATTATTTTAAAGATTTTAAACTCAAAATATCCTAAAAAATTATTATACTGAAATTGCTTTTAAAAAAGAATGAGGGGAAATTTTAGAAGAATGACCACAGTAAACAGGTCAACCATTTAGTGGGACAATTTTTGTCAAGCAATTTAACAAACTTACAAGACACCTACAACAACTGTTCGTAATTTTCTACGAATGTCGCAAAGTTTGATTTGAATTTAACAGAGCTCATTACTTCATGTCAAAGTTCTTCGACATTATTCTGATGTCCGCTACGACCATAAATCTGCTGTAAAAATGAGCTTCACAGATCAGTAAATTAGAAACTTATGAAAATTAATAATGGGTATCTACACTTTCAAGGGAATCTTATGATGGAAATTCTCCAGATTTTCAAAGCAGTCTCCAATAATTTTAACCAAATCAGGAAGTCAAACGCGGAATAGATGACGGTAGTTTCCCTCTGACAGATCACTCTGTCTCAGCGTTTTCGCACTATGAAATCGGAGTAATATGAATAATGAAAAAAATGAAAAAAGGAACAATCACCTGATGATATCAAACCAGCATTTGAAGAAATCAAACTGTGATTTAGCTTGTCAGCAAACCAAAAGTACTATATACAGTATATCACTTGTATAATATATGATATATATTATATAATATATAATATACAATGTGTAACATATAATATATTACATATCACATATAACATTTTATATAACAAATATCATATATAATATATAATTTATAATGTATGACATATAATATATAACATATGACATATGACATATGACATATGACATATGAGATAATATATAACATATAATATATAATATTCTGGCTATAGAAGGGTTTTCATTTGTCGGTTTCACGCCTCCACTCAGTAAATCACTTTCAGTTACAGCACTTAAGCAATTGTGCGACCTTGAAGCTTGCCCGACTGGGGTATGTGGAGTCATCGTTCTTCTATGTTTGGAATTCACTGGCTTTGTGCCCCTCCGGTGATTACTTTTTACCTGTGTAATTTGGGAACAATTCGTCTACTTATATTTTATCCTGTAAATGTTTCTCCAGCTTTCTTCAGTAACCAATGACACCGAAGTCCCACGTTGGAATTTACCTCCAGTGCGTTGGGATCAAACAGCCCGTTATGGCTACGTCCCGAATGATCGTCAACAAAACGTGTTTATGGCAGTAGCGATGGACCTTGGTAACGCATATTCTCCGTTTACTAGTATTCATCCGACGAATAAAAAAGACGTTGGCAAACGTTTGGCACTTTCCAGTCTTTCAGTTGCATATGGCAGATATGGGTATTACACTGGTCCATTGGTCTCGGAGATTAGACAGATAAAACAACGTTCCTTGAATGCTCTCAGAGTCACTTTTACATCAGTTCACGGAATAATCGAAGTCAGAAGTCGTCACGGATTTGAGGTACTGGGTTAGTCTCAGTTTACGTTTTCGTGACCTTTCCTTTACGTAAATCTCACATGCAAATTACGTAAATTTCACATGAAATTTCACATATGAAAATAATATTTCTCATGTGAATTACCAAATACCAAATGTGAAATGAAAATTTCATATGTGAAATTAGTTTTCACATGTGAATCTTCCATTTCATATGTCAAATACATGTTTCGTATCGATCGGTGTATTACTCATAAAAATGCTTACGAGATTTTTATGGATTTAAGAATGGATGGGAAACTTTCAATGCGTTTTCATACGAAAACGTGTACGTATGGACTGGGCTTCATTTTAAAATATTATTCCTTTTCTAGGTTCTTTGCCAAAACAGCAAAGTGTGGATTAAGGCAAAAATAACGAAAGCTTATACCAAATCAGTGACTATAAAGGCTCCAAAGAATTGCCAAGCTCAGGCAGTTAGATATGCGTGGAGCGACTTTCCCTGTGTGATGAAAAAATGTGCAGTTTACAGCGGCAACCTACCATCTCCGCCGTTCATTAAATATGGCCCTTTTAAAAATATTGATGTTAAGCCGCATCTTGGAGTTTGGCCAAACTTCAGATATTGAAATTCGTCTTACCAAATCGGCGGAACTTTACCGTACACTACAAAAACTGAAATTTTGGGTAGATATTTTCTCTAGTTATAAGATTAATTTCCTGGCTTTAAGAAACAAATTCTTGATAAGAAAAGCCATGTCGACTTTTTTCTTCCTTCAAGAAATTTAAAAAAATATGTCTTCATTCAAGAATATTTTTCCTATCTAGTTGTTAATATTTACGTTCTGCAGCAGCATATGTAGTTAATTCTCATTTTATTCACGTAGTTGCATTCTAAAGTTGAAATAGAAAATAATCTAAAATGTAATGCATTGCACAGAGTATTAAAAATGGTTAATACTTTATCGTACTTGAGAGTGACACACAGATGTTGTTGAAACTCGGATAAACGTACAGTCAATTTTAGTATCGTTGAAATTAAAGGTGAAAACAGTGCAATATTTTGTAACTGTGCAGTTTTTGTTTGAGAAACGTGAGAGCTTGGATATATCTTAAGCGAGATGAATGATCGCAATCAGAAGGTTGAGGGTTCGATCCCGTCTGGGGCTCAGAATCGTCTTCTGAGTACAGGGCTTGACGATCATTCATCTTATATTTTGTAACTGTATTTAGTCGTTTAATGAATAAACAAGTGATCGACTGAAACATTCCTTTCTCCTAAACATGAAATGCGCTTTACCATAGATGTAAAATTGCAAGTATTGTCTCAGTATTGTCAACAATAAAGTCGATGTAAAGATTTACCGAAAACTGAACACCCTGAACTTAAATTTTGTTCCCGGCCGCCCCTAAGTTCAACCAGCTTTCTACGGCGCTGTTACATATAGGAATTAAATACCCAAGGTTTTGAGAAGGATAAGAAGAATAAGTCATGTATCCACTGATACCGTAAAGTTTTGAAAGTAACGAGGCTTGTTACTTTTCGTGACAAATTTGCTAAAAATTTTCAAAAGGCATTCCTGCCTTTTTTTTTTTTGACTTTGGGATTGAGAATGGGGAGAGTCAAGAGATCTAAAAGAACGAAAATAACAGATTTGGTTAGTAAACAGGCCACTCGTGACTGATAAAGTTATTATTTTTTTATTATTATTTAAAAATATTTTACAACGGTAACCCTTCAGAACACATTGGTACTTGAATTTCAAGTGGCCGTATCTTACATTATATTCTGTTACATATATTTCGTATGTACACTATATTTACAATGGCTTAATACAGATCAATCTTAGAAATTATACATTTAACTTAAACTATAATTACAATTACTTCGTATATTTACAATATGTGTAATTAGTTCTAGAATTTCTTAAGTTACTTAAAATATTCATGATGTTTAACGTAAAACTGAAAGGTTTGAGTCCGAGCACGCAGTGACTACACATTTCAGCACTTTCTGCCAGGTTAATATTTATTTCGTCGAGGTGATTATTTAATGATATTCACTTACCCTAGGGCGAATAACTGTTTTAGTATAATTACACAGGTGATTATTTGCAATAAAGTAGTGAACTGGCACTTTTAAAATCTCCTCGGCAACATTTACGAAGGTAGCTGCCATTTTGTTTCTGAGCTTTCACTGTTATAATCACCCATAGGTGATTATTGAGATTTAGAACGTAGTTTTCTGGCCAATCACCATGCGGGATTTTCGATAATCACCTGTGTAATTATACTAAAATATTTATAATATTCATTAATAATTCATAAAGAAAAAAAAAAAAGAAAAAGAATTTAAATTTTAATCAGTTGCTGTTAATGTGATACAACACGTGTTTTACCAATACACCAGTCCACAGATTTCGTGAACTTTTCGTGCAATTTTCTCGACCAAAATCCTTGGGATCTTATCCGTATTTGAAGAACTTGGATGTTTACATGCATTCGTGTCATAAATACTTTACAATATTCGCGTCGGTGTTGTATCCAGACATACAGTCACTCGCCTTCGGCTCGTGCTTGTATATCCAACACTGCTGTTCATATTGTAAATAGCTACTTAAAATAGTCATTATTAATTCATAAAGAAAGCACAAAATAAATTGGCTTCTAACCGTCCCAATTTACATAAATGTTTTCTCCGAGTTTTTATGTTAAAATTTCCTAAAATTTTAAAACATCCGGAATGACTTTACAATAAAGTCGAAATATCGTCGCAATCATTCGTCGTCTTGTTATTGACTCATATCTTGGGCTTTCAAGATGTCATTGATTTTCGGGATTTATTTTTTACTCTATAGCCTTTAAATGTATTCGTAGTTTAAGAAAGATATAATATTTGCGTCCGAACTGTGTAGGATTTACATTGGCTCGCCTAGTAAATCCCACGCAGTTTGGTCGCTCATAAGGTATATTATTACATAAGCTATTTAATTGTTAAACATTCCATATTCCTGCACGGAAACCATTCTCAGACATGTTGAATGAATCAGCTGACGTGAGAGTCAACTTAGCGTGGGCTTTCGGTTAGCGAAGCGAAACCATCCTCAGATCTGATGAAAAAATGATGTCGGCGTGAGGTCCAAGTTGGCGTGGGCTTTTGATTGGCGTGGCGAAACCTCCCTCAGATATGTCGAAAAATTCATGTGGGCGTGAGATTCAAGTAAGCGTGGGCATTCTGTTGGCGTGGCGAAACAGACAATAAATAAATGAGCTTTTGAAAGAACAAATAACGACAATGTTCTTGAGGGAGGACACGAATTTTTCTTCGAAGTTTTTTCTTCCTTTCAGTGCCTTTTGCCACATTTTCCACTTGATTTTACACCAAATTTCCTCCAGATGTTAAGAGTCAATAAGCAATTAAAATTCAGACGTTTCATTTTTCGACAGAAATGGGGGCTTTGTTCCCCCAATTTTAAAAGTGGGGGGACCCAAGTTCCCCTAGCCTCCCTATATCTCCACCCCTGTAGGGAAGTGTAAATGAAAGTAACAGACCGGTCATATGGACAGAGGGTGGTCAGTTAAGACGCTGTCAAGGGAAGAATTTGATTGCGATTTTCCTGTGTTCGCGAAGTCACTCTTGAGCGGTTGGAGATTCGAACGTATGAATCACGTTAAATTTAGCTTATATACACAACACTTTACCTCTCGCTGGTACTTGAATCTGTACACAACGCTTAGTTTACTAACAAAATTTGCGATATTGCTGTAACATGCACCTAATGAAGATGGCCTCCGGGTAGAAATTTGAAACGTCAAGCAATTCAATATAGTTTATTACTTTTAATTGATGTCGGTGAACGATTTAAAATGTTAAGAAAGTAAGTATATTTCAAAAGGCAAGGATATGTTTTCCATTCTGAATGATATTTACTTTCATTACGATTTTGCTCGCTTTGATCAAATGAAAATGTAATATTCGAGTGCTAATGGTAGTTATGTTTATGATTTCCTCAGTTATTCAGAGCCAATTTTACGGATCAAATATTATTTCCCTTATGAAAAACTGGGAAAAGATGATAGCGAATAATTCCTTTCGCTTCTATGATGACTTATTCCTGACATAACTCAAGATGGTAGCGATTCTATTTTTGGTCTACGCGAAGTATTTACATCTGCTAATGATCTCTTCAGCACAGAGCTTTAGTTCTAGCACTTCCTTATAAAAAAACAAACTTTACAAACTTTACTTTTGGGTTCAACCATGCATGTTTCGTCATCTGTGCTTAACTGTCACAAAATAATGAAGTGATGATATGAGAAGAAGCGTTGAGGGAGAGAGGCACAAAGAAACAGGGCGATAGAAAACCAGGGGAAATCAAAGTAACGTCAATGAAAGGACTGAATATCATTAACTTATTGACAGAAGGGTTAATTTGTATGATAAGTAAAGTTTCTTTGATGAAAACATTAGAATTGACTAAGGCTAAGTAAAAAAGCCTTAAAAAACATGCGATGAGATGAGTGATCGCTTTCTTCACCATGAGCTAAGATGCTTTAATTTGATATATACCTTCTGATGTGGGCCAAAGAACAATTGAGGTCGGAAATTCGTCTTTATAAATCGCGCCAAATGTAGCATATACGGAACACTTTAGAAACATCCTAAGAGTTGTGAACTGCCAAAAATTATATATAAGCGGGGAACTGACGTTTCGGGTGAAGGCCTTTCGTTGAAGAGAATCGTAAAAGTGAAATCAAAACTAGCCGAGGTTTTGATGTGTACTGTAGCGTAGTCATATAGAGCTAGTGACAACGCTACACATAAAAAGCTCGTTTAGATGTGATTTAATTTTTACGTTTCACTCCGACGAAGGGCCATCGCTCGAAATGTCAGTCTCCCGCTTATATATTTTTTTTGGCAGTACACGACCATTTGGCTATTTCTATTTGATAAACAACTGCCTACGCAGCACTTCTTTGCATGGAACACTTTAGATTGTTGGCACGTAGATTTGTACACCAGGTTAGTAATAGCTACAAACTTTGCGATATTGTGTAACTAAAATGTAAAAAAGTAACTATTGTTGGAAAGGTTTGAATTTGGTTTTCATAATTTTAGTAAGTTTGCTCTTAATAAGATCTGTTTCACTAATGTGAAAAAGTAATGTTTTAGTGCTAAAGCAAGTGGCTTAGAGCAAATTGTATGGATTAAAATTCTTTGCTCTAATAAAAAAAAGTGGGAAAATGCGATGGGAAACTTCCCTTAGCTTGGTCATTGACATATGACTAAGTTGCTTCCGTCAACATTCATGCTGATATGGCAATCTATGTTCTTTATAGAAACTGACAAAAGATTCCTTTTTTACATAAGGAAGTCCTATTTCTCCTGGTCTCATAATCTAGAGAGAATAAAAAACGTGTCACCTGATAGCGACTCGTCAATATATACTCCAACTGATTGCCTGAAATATTCAGTCTCTTAGAAGCCCAATAGTGAAACAGAGGTTCTGCTCACGTTACTTACTTATAAACGCCATCAAAACGTTTCAACTTTCCAGCTCGAGTTGTATAGTACCTTTTGGGACATTATCTGTTGTGTTCGTGGTAAGTATCAAATGCATCCATAAACAACATTTTTGTTCAGATTTGTTGGGTAAAATTACGAGTTGAATTCATAAGCTTGGTACATTCGTCATGAATCCCATTACTTCGATGCTTTCTTCCAAGCTACCAGCCATCTGTACTCTCTTTACTTACGACCAATGACAGACAACTAACGGACTGGATTCACTAGCAATTCGCAACAGCGTCGCACAGCAAAGATACGCTGTTTCAAATGTGGAGAAAGTTTTCACCAACTCAACAGGCAAATTTAATTTCGTCAACAAAAAAAACTCGAACATATATTCCGTTGTTCGAATACAGCTTATATATCTCTGCAAACAATTAAAATCTTGGGTAGACCTTTTTTTTAGTTTTGAGATTAATTTCCTGGCTTGTAAACAACTTATGAAACATATACATGTAAACATTCGTGTTCCTGAAAATTGGTGAAGATTCCAATCATTTTAGTAGAGACAATAACACGAAAAGTTCATGGAAAACAGTGTGATACAACCACCAGTGCTTGTATCACATTTACGACAACTGATTAAGGTTTAAATTCTTTAAATTCAATAAATTGAATAAATAAATCTCAGTAAATCAATCAATTGAATTGTTGTGCTTCCTCAATTATGTAGAGTTGAAAATGAAGATCAGCGTAGGTTTATACTTGTTACTCCTCGAGTTATTTTTTGGCTGTTCTGGACGTGCAGCCATGTTTCGTTTCGCCAACATTTTTGGAAGTCATATGGTTCTCCAAAAAGCTCCCAGCAGGGCTCTGATTTGGGGTTTCGGCGAAGTTGGACAAAAAGTTTTCCTTACTGCTGGGAATAAAATCTATCATTCCAAAATTAAAAAAGGTAAGTTCAACAAGTCAGATAGAGTATTAAAATAGTGTTCTTGTTTTGAGCTCTTGCATTTAAGAAATACCAAGTGGATTCCCGTGTTTGGAAACTGTGATCCGAATACGTGGGATGTTGCAGGACTTGAGAAAAGAGTAAAAACTCACGACCCGCTAGGAGAGTGTTTTTAGCTTTTCGAAAGTCGAGCAACAACCCAAGTGTTGGGATCACAGTATCCAAACACGGGAATCCATTTGGTACTTCTATAAAATATCGACAGATAAAAAGCAGATAGCTTAATAAACACGATGATGAAGTAAGCAATTCTCCCAAAAATTATCAACTACCAATCATAAACGAGCTTAAGAAGACCAATCCTTTGTTAACAAAGCGAAGTCGCTTCAACGCGGTGAAATAGAGGAAAAACAAGCGAGTTTTTTTAAAGCTTTTCTTTTAAAAATCAAGAAACAAACCGAGTATTTGAATGACATCATATATTAATGAGTATCGGTTTAAGAAAAAAAAATAAATGCTACTTTCCAAATATCATTTAGGAATTTTGAATTAAACAATTAATAAGGAAAATCTGCAAGTGCCAACAAAACATGTTAGTTGTTTTGTGAACTCTTTCTGGCTTGAGCCCAAAGAGAAGTATTTGTTCAGGTATAGTGTTTGCAGACCATCGATGAGCTGATTAGATTGCAGAGTTCTGAGCATCTAAACGTGCATAAGCAATATGGCCAAATAATGTTTATGTTTTTATGTTTATAAATTTTGTTTCCAGGTCCAAACAGTACTGGAATATGGTCTGTGAGACTAAACCCACATAAATATGGTGGTCCATATACAATAAAAGCTTCGTCAATTGTCAATAGTACCAAAGTGACCGCAACATTAAAGGATGTCTTGTTTGGTGACGTTTGGATTTGTAGTGGACAGAGTAATATGGAAATGTCCGTTCGTGCGGTAGGTAAAGTGTCTTTATTTATACTGGATAACCCTATCAGCTACATAAGCTGTTCTCCCTAGAGGTCTGGTAATGGACATTCCTCATGGACCCAGTGTTAGTGCAGGTGGAAACCGGAGTAGCCGGAGAAAACCTGCGATGTTTGGTAGAGTCAAACTGGACAACACTCTTCTCACATGTAATCAAGGTAACTTTAATCAGATAACTGTTTGGAGCCGGAACCGAACCCTAGTCACAGAGGTGAAAGACACGTGCTCTACCACTGCGCCACCAGTACCCCCTGGGTAATACCTAGTTACCTTGCTCCCCTGGGTAAGGCAATAAGTAAACGTGGATTCCAGAAACTATGATCTTATACAAAGCTGTACCCAGGAGGTCATTTGCCCCAGGAAAGTTGTGTTGAAGGCGCTACCTCGGCCTTCTCTAATGCACCCCGAGCTCCTCCTATTATAACTGTACACCAGTTCTAACGCAGAGGCGTAGGTTATGAGGGGTGATCCCCAAAACTTGCGAATAAAAATAGAAAATTCGGGCTAAAAAAGGGATAGTAATTTCGGGGAAAATTTGGTGAGGTAAACGTACGAAACGTTAGAGTTCAACTTATTTTAAAATAATTGAACTTGTCTTGCCTCGTTTTTTGATTATGGTTCTTCACCTAAAAATTTTGAGCTGGGCTCTCATTTTTATCCTGCGACTACGTTTTCCTCCCGGAAAGTCTATAGCCACGATGGGCCAAAATTTCTTTTCGTTGCTAGTTTATATTTAATTTACGTATTGGGCTTGGGGAAGCAACGGCCTACCATACATGACCGGAATTCGCGTGAAATTAAATTCCGGCAATTCTTGGAAGTAGACAATGGTCGGCAAATGAAACTGGACACTCCGCAGTCAAAATGGGTTAACTGCCCCCTGGTCTAACGGTATACAACTACACGAGATACTTCTGTAGAAACCAGCGTTCTTTGTACGTTTTGTTCCTTGTAACTCAAAATGCTACGGAAAATTCAAAACAGGTACTACCGAGCTTTTCACAGGTGCAAACTCGTTAATTTACGACGGGAAATCGAGACATCGATTAAACATTTTATCGAGCTTTATAAAATATTTTTGAATCTGGAAAATATAAGATCAAAAATTTCGAATCTTTGTTGCTGAAAATGTCGCTCCTTAAGATTTTGCACTCGGGCCAAGGACCTTAGTGGTTCCCCTCCGGATACGCACTTGCCTTACACTCCATGCAATCAATGTAATTCTGCTGGTCTTCTGAAGTAATATAGAATCGAGTTTTTTTTTAGCTCGATTACCAACAGGATTTTTTGTTCTTAAAAGGATTTTAATCTCTAACTTCTCACGTAATGACACAAGCTATCAATTAAGAAATACCAAATGGATTCCCATGCTTTTGGATACCGTGATCCAAACACTTAGGATGTTGCGAGACTCGAGAAAAGCGTACAAAAACACGAGCCTCTAGGCGAGTGTTTTTAGCTTTTCAACAACCAGCATTTGAGGTTCGAGAAAGAAGACAAGGATATAGGGTGGAAATCCTACCAATCGTTATTGAATGTCTAGGAGGAGGAATGAAGCAAGTTCAGGAACAAGTGAAAAAGATTCTACAAGATGAGAATACGATGAGAAAGACATGCAATGAAATGCTAAAGACAGTTTTAATTGGGAGCGAAAAGATTCTTAGAAAGACAATGTTGGGAATAATACAAGCAGAGTGACTGAGTTACTATAGCTAAAAAGTCTTCATTATTATATCAGAGGTACCAAATTTTGTTCGGCCAAACCTTCACCCTGAACTGCCTAAGGGTGAAGGAACGGGCTGCTTATAGTCAATGTAACAGGTCACTTTATTATAACAATGATAATGATAGTAATCACAATAACAATAATAGTAATGATAACAATAAATATATCAATAATTACGGGAACCACTGCATTCCTGATGATGTCTAAAACTTAGTCGAAACGTAGAATTAAAATGCTATCGCTTTTAGGAGTTACCGTTGTTGTGCATTTAATAAATGTATCAATCTAACATATAAGTAAATTTCTCCTGTAACACAACACATCTAAATTCGACAGTGAATTACAGAAATAGTTTTTTACTGGTACGTATCTGAATTGTGTTTTTGGAGCCATCAAGTAGTTTTGCAGCGATAACTAGTTGATTATTTGAACTTGTCACTTCATAGTCCATCAATGGAAGGACTGCCATTAAGGAGTCAAAAAAATACAGCAATATCCGATTGTTTACAGCAGAGCGGTCTTCTTCCAAAACACCCCTTTCCGAACTGAAAGAAATCAGACAACCATGGTCTGTGGCATCACCAAGTGAGTATATTATAAAAGTCGTTCTTAGAAAATTGTGCGTACTATTGATTTTAAATTGTTTTCCTTCTCAGAGATGATTTACAGCCTCATTTTACAAAAACGATGGTCAGCATTAAATTCAAGGTCAAAAAATTAGATAATAGTACATATTCCCCTGACAGTACGGAGACACTCAAGCAATTTTCTATTAGGTTCTTCAGGTGCCCTGAAGAAGCTTAAATAAAATGAAAACGTTTGTGCGAAAAACAGAAAGGAGTAGTTAATATTTATATATATATATATACATATTTATATATAGATGTATGTGTGTATGTATGTCTGTATGTATGTATGCATGTATGCATGTATTTATGTATGTATGTATGTATGTATGTATGTATGTATGTATCCATCCATCCATCCATCTATCCATGCATCTATCTATCCATCTATCTATCCATCCATCTATCCATCTGTCCATCTGTCCATCTATCCATCTGTCCATCTGTCCATCTATCCATCTGTCCATCTGTCCATCTATCCATCCATCCAGCATGGCGACCGGCGGCTGCACCCAAGAGCTCGTCGAGAATTCGATTAATAAAGCGATTGAAAGCAACAATGAAGTTGTAACTACCTGTGATTTTCCTTTAATGATCGAAAGGGAAGACCACAAAAGAAAAATTAAGTGGATGGGAGATCTCGAAAGCCTAAAATCTTTCGTAGATTGTAAACTGAATCTGACGGGAAGCTGGTCTTATACGCGGACGAATGGTGGACTTTACGTTTTTAGGGCTTCAGCCATAACATTGTGCTTTTATCCAGGCACTAAAACGCTCAATGTGCAAGGGGCTAAACAAGAAACCGTACGAAAATCCATCTGTGCTGTTACAGACGCAAATAATCCACGCAAGATCCCCGAACACGTGGCGAGCCAGGACAGTGTCGACAGCCATATTGAAATCAACAAGGACATCACGTTGGAAGACGACGAAAGCCGAGCTGCTGAAAATCCCGATGAAACTTCCACGGAGCGAGTATGTTTCTGATGTAAAGAAAACACGAAGTCAACTTCAGAACTATGGGTAAAAATAGAAACGCTGGAAAAACAAAATCAGTCAGATCAGTGTTGTTATTCGAACAGGAAATTCAACCATATTTGTGATTCGTGCGAAGAGTTGAAGTCGCGGGTCAAACAACTCGAGGCTGAAAGAGAAAGTCTGCTGCTTGTGGTCAAATTACTAAGCGAAGATAATCAAACCGCCTGTGCAAGTGTGGCAGCCAAATCAAAACCATCGAATGACGACTCTTCAACTGACGAAGACCTCGACGAAGATGAAAGTCCGTGGATCAAAGCTGGGAAAAACAAAGCCAAACGAAAGAAGCAAAAGCAAAAGGGAAATTTCACCATGAATTCGGATTCACGCCCGAAGAACAAGAACCAGTACAACGAATTAAATTGTCCATCAGGGGAAACAAAAAACCATCACCAAACAGATGGCCAAAAGTCTGTTGTTGTTATCGGAGACTCGATGACAAAGCTGATTAATTGAAGAAAGTTGTCGAAATCTTCCAAGGTTACAACTAAATCGTTTCCTGGGGCGACAATAGAAGACTTGAAACATTATAGTAAACCAACCTTAAAATTTAAACCGAACAAAATTATCATCCACGCTGGGACTAACAACTTAAAAAAGGACACCCCCAAACAAATCAAGACGAAACTGGCCAAAGTCATTCAGGGAATTAAACAAGAACACCCATCTGTGGAAATAGCAGTATCCTCTGTTTTCAGAAGGAACGACGCCAAATCATCAGATGAGAAGAAAGTCATGAATGGCAAGATCTTAGAGGTAAATAAACTGTTAAGAAACTTGTGTGATGAGCACAATTTTGATTTTATTAACAATGACAATATTAATGATAATTGTTTAAACACTGGGGGACTACATCTAAATCCCAAAGGGATTTATACTTTTGCTAGTAATTTGAGAAATTACATCAAATATTGATACCATGTTGTCAGTGCAGATCAACAAAATGATAACAATCCAGTTTCGAGTTCTGAGTTAAGTAATAAATTTGACCTTTCCAAGGTTAGAGGGTTTAAAATGGGCTCTTTGAACATTAATAGTCTTTCAAAACATATTGATCAACTTAAAATCTATATGGAAGATGGTATTTTTGATGTCTTGGCCATAAATGAATCCAAATTAGACCAATATGATTCTAACAACTTAATAAACCTACCTGGTTACACCTGCATCCCAAATGATTGAGATAAATCAGGAGGAGGGGTTTGTAATTATATTCGTAACTCTATCAACTTCACAAGTAAACCAAATCTTGAAGATAATGATCTAGAAATGATATCAATTGAAATTAAAAAACCTAATTCCAATTCATTTTTAATTATGTCATGGTATAGACCACCCAAATCACCAATAGAGCTTTTTGATAAATTTGAAGAAGTTGTAAAGAAAGCAGATTCAACATACAAAGAATACTATATTTTAGGAGATTTGAACTGTGACTTACTTTCATCTCAAACCAGTTCACATTCTTCTAAACTAATCAATTTACTAAACAACTACCAATTGTTCCAATTAATTGAAGAACCAACAAGGGTCACTGAAAAAAACAAAACACTAATTGATCACTTTATTACAAACTATAAGGAAGGTCTAACTCACTTTGGGGTCATTACTACCTCATTCAGTGATCATAATCTAATTTTTGCTGTCCGTAAACTAGGGATTCCTAGAGGATTTCCTAGATACATTGAAACCAGAAGCTTCAAAAATTTTAATGAAACCAAATTTATAAAGGACATTAAAAATGCTACCTGGCCTACTCCAACTCATTGTCAAAATATTGACAATGTGTGGGTAGATTGGAAATTAACTATGCAAGGTATCCTTGACAAACATGTTGAACCAAAACAGTTCGAAACAAAATCATCCCCATGGATTAATTCAAAAGTTAAACATGAAATGTATGCCAGGGATTTGTTGAAGAAAAAGGCCACTAAATCTAACTTTCTAGCTGATTGGCTCCTATTCAGACAAAAACGAAATGCAGTCAATCAGTTGGTGAGGAAGACTAAAAAACATTACTATAAAGAAGTAATTAAGAAGAATTTAGGTAACCCAAACGAAATTTGGAGGGTGTTGCATAACCTTATGGGCAATAAAGCGAAAACAACTGAAATAAACAAAGCTGATATGACACCTTCTGAGTCTGTTACCAAATCGAAAGATATTGCAGACACTCTTAACACCCATTTTACTAACATTGGTCCTAATTTAGCATCAAAAATACCACCATCGAGCAGAAAATCTTTCAAAGATTACCTTACTAAAGCTCACTCAATTTTCAAGTTTGAAAAAATTTCTCCTGGGCATGTTTTAAATTCACTTAAAACCTGTGATACAGGAAAAGCTGTAGGATTAGATAAAATTTCAAATAAAATTTTAAAAATTTCTGGTCCATATATTTGTGCATCACTGGCAGAACTATTCAACCTATCATTAGAAAGCAACATAGTTCCAACTGACTGGAAAATGGCAAAAGTAACAACCATATTCAAAGCAGGAGACCGGTGTGACTCAAACAATTATAGACCAATGTCTGTTATTTCTGCAATTGCTCATGTTTTTGAAAGACTTGTATATAGTCAGTTAGAAAAATACATCGCAACCTACAGTCTGATAAATCCAAGACAATCTGGTTTCCGATCCTTATTTTCAACAACAACTGCAATGTTGGACCTTGCTAATGAATGGAGTTTCAACATTGACAGAAAACTTATAAATGGAACCTTATTTCTAGACCTAAAAAAGGCATTTGACACAGTTAATCATAAAATGCTTATCCAAAAATTAGAATTCTTTGGTCTGGATCAGTCAGCAATTGCCTGGTTTAAGTCCTATCTTAGTGGACAAATGCAAATGTGTTCTGTAAATGGCACTTTATCTGAAACACAGCAACTTTCTTGTGGTGTCCCACAAGGAACAATATTAGGGCCACTTCTTTTTCTCATTTATGTAAATGACTTGCCAGGTTGTGTTACTTACAGCTCCACAAGAATGTATGCAGATGATACCAACTTATCTGTATCTGGTAACAACATACCAGAAATTGAATCAATGCTACAACATGATGGTGATTGTGTAGCAGACTGGCTCTGTGCCAACAAGCTCACACTTAATGTCAATAAAACAGAATATATGATGATTGGCTCAAGACAAAGATTAGCAACTTTTGCTAAAAATTTAAACCTATTGCTTAATGGCATTGCTCTGAAACAGGCCAAAGAAGTTACTTGTCTTGGCCTCAAAATTGATGAAAATCTATCTTGGAAAGGTCATGTTTAAAATATCACCAAAAAAGTGTCAACAAACTTGCGCATTATTAAAAAAGCTAAACCTCACCTTAATCAAAATCTTCTTATTAGTGTTTACAACTCACTAGTAAAACCCCATTTTGATTACTGCTTTGTTGTTTGGGACAGTATCGACAAAACACTTGCTGACGAGTTACAAAAATTACAAAACCGTGCTGCTCGTATTATAAGTGGAGCACCGTATACTATTCATACACAAGATGTCTTTGCTCAACTAGGGTGGTCATCAGTACATCACACCAGACAATGCCAAAAGGCCATGATGATACACAAAATTATTAATGGCAATGCACCAAAGTATCTGACTGAAATAATTAAAAACCAGTGTGGTCCAACTAATTATAATTTAAGATTATCCAACAGAAACATTGAAATACCAAGTGTACGAACTGAATGCTATAAAAGAAGTTTCACTGTTTCTGGTCCATTACTCTGGAACTCTTTACCAAACTCTCTCAAAGAAGAGACCAATTTTTTAAAAATGTAAACACAAGATAAAAACACATGATTTCTGCACTGACAACTTATAGATCTCACAACTACCTAAACATTTTGTAAATATTTTGTAAGTATATTGATTATAAATAATTATAGCCATTATTAAAATTAAAAAGAAATGTAAATATATTTTGTTAGTATATACACGGCTTCTAGGAAGAACAGGCTTAGAAATACTTTGTAATTCTCAAATCTGATAGAACCACCGTGTTAAAATAAAATGATATATCTCTCTATCTGTCCATTTATCGATTGATCTATCGAGCTATCAATCTATCGATCGATCTACCTATCTGTCTGTCTGTCTATCTATCTATCTGACTGTCTGTTTGTCTATCTCTCTATTTATTCATATATTTGTTTAATGGAAAATTCGACTGTTTGATATACGAAATGTTTTATATTAGGGATTGACAATCGACTTTCAACACAAAATAGGATTCCATTAAATCCAAACTGTTATGTATCCATTAATTAATTAATTTATTTTTATTCATTTTTATGTATTTCTTTTGTTACTTTACTGGTAAACAGAAAGTGTTGCGGGTTCAGGGAATATATACCAGGCATATTTCTCCGCTACTTGCTGGTATTATGGAACTCAGCTTTACGACAGACTGAAATATCCTGTTGGATTGATTGCATCAAGCTGGAGTGGTAGCGCCATTGAATATTGGTCTTCTCCTGATGCCCTTCAAAAATGCAATATGACCAAGGATGTTTTGAAAATTAAACGGTAAGTAAAAATATTATGCCAACCAAAAATAAATTAACGCCACAAGCCCTTTGAAATTAGCTTGACGTTCTCTTTCATTCCACACTGCTTTAAGTACAGTTTTAAAAACGACCAAAGCCCGGTTGTTCAAAAGGCGATAAGCTTAATCTAGGATTACCAAAAGTTTTGTTGGCATCACTGCGACCATATTGCTGAGAAAAGTTGGAATTTTCTTTGATTTCGGTTATATACAAAAAGGTTTTAAGCTGTGAAGTCTGAACTAGATTGTTCAATCAAAATAAATGAAACGAAAACAACAGATTAACTGGTGATCCTGGATTAACTCTACTCGTGTGTTGAAGAACCGACCCCAGGAGTACTTTATCGGATTTAAAATACGAGGCGGTTGCCGAATGTTTTCGATCCAATAAAGCAGGTACTGCGAGTTTTTTAAATGGCTTAAAAACAAACCTCTGAATACGTTGATTTCGTAGAAAGTTTGAAAATTGATATTTTCTAAGCCACAAAACCTCGAAGAGAAAAGTAAGCGAGTATTTGTCACATATAAGGACACGACATGATTCTGGTTTTCCTTCGTGTTTTCCTCACGAATAATTAATGCATTTTTTAATTATATTTGATAACTCAAACCGGAACATCAATTGGAAATACCAAGCTTTTTAAGTAATATCTGGAAAAACGAGCAGTATTGCTCTCGTTCAATCTTCGCCTGGCAAAACAAGGCCATACTCTAACACACTGATTATTAACCTTTCGCGATTTGTGCCTCCATGAAAATGTTGGAAGAAACTGTGAATTTGTTTTCAATATGTTCACACACTTAATTAAATACTTATTCCGCTTGTTTTACGGTCTTGAGTCAATCACAAGTAATGATTGTCATTAAAGATTTTACAAGCTCAAGTTACCCAACAAGGACAAGAAGTCCCAGACACTAAAGCCAAGTTTTCTGTGGAATGCCATGATGCACCCTTTTACAAAAATGACCATATATGGAGTGATATGGTACCAGGGAGAAACGAACGCCTTTTATGGTATAAGACCTTATGACTGTATCTTCCCAGCCATGATCAATGACTGGAGAGCAAAATGGTTTGAGGGGACTCAAGGGAATACAGATAAAATGTTCCCATTTGGTTTTGTTCAGGTACGTATTTCATGAAGCACCTCAAGCGTTCCCCCAGGTCAGCGAGCGATTTGAGCGGTTACCAAGTGTTGTCACCATAACCCGTTTACAAAAACAGAAGAAGTAGTGAAGCCAAGTTTTCTGTGGAATGCCACGATGCACCCTTTTACAAAAATGACCATTTATGGAGTGATATAGTACCAGGGGGAAACGAACGCCTTTTTTGGTATCACTCCTTATGACTGTATCTTCCTAGCCATGATCAATGAATGGAGAGCAAAATTGTTCAAGGCCACTCGAGGGAACACTGATAAAGAGTTCCCATTTGGCTTTGTTCAGGTACATTTTCATTAATAGAATTAAGAAATAGAAACTGTATTGCTGTGCTTAACTAGCCTGATCCAAACATGAGGAAAAGATTGGGAGAACTCGAAAGCTGCTGTCGTGGGTAAACTTCAGTTTACCCACGACAGCAGCTTTCGAGTTCTCCCAACTTTTTCCTTGTGTTTGGATCAAGCTAGGCCTTCTTATGATGATATTCATAATACGCGCATGGTTCTTAATTTGACGAATATCATCAAAGAAATGTTGGCTCTACAGGTTTTTATTTTTCACTCAAACTTCGCATCCCACATAAGATTTCATGTTATTTATTTTATGAATTTGCGCCTGGAGGTGGTATTTTCCTCGAAAATGGTGTGATTAAGTGTATTAGGGTTAGGGTTAGGATTAAAATTAGGATTAGGATTGGGATTAGAGTTAGGATTAAAATTAGGGTTAGGATTAAAATTAAGATTAGGGCTTAGGGCTTGGTAACCCTAATCCTAAACTCATTTTGACGATTATTGTAGAGTCGACATTTCTATGATGATAAACATTGAGAACTATATGCGTATGAAGAATATCATCATAATAAGGGAGAGAACAATCTGACTAAAGACAAAAACAGCGAAAACAGTGCTCAAGCTGATGTTACGCCCATGCTAGATAAAAACAAAAACTTATAAGGGGTGAAACCAAAGAAAAACCTTCGTCGAGTCCAGGGGCCTCTGGTTGTTTAACCCAATGCTGGTTTGCTGATTGTCGTTAAAAAGAGCAAACGACTTCCTTATCGTTACCTGGTCGTTGATTTGTTTGTTTTTGTTTCTCACATTTCACTGGTTAGCTTTTTATCACATGACTCCTTCTCGTATAAAACCTGGTCTAGCAGCTATTCCTGTTGCAGAACACGTTTCTTTCTCTGACGAAGGGCCTTTGCTCGAAACGTTAGAATTGAAATGATAGATAAACGTTCCTCAAGCTCTATCCTCAGAAAAACGATTTTGCAGCCCCAGACGGGATCGAACCCGTAAATTTCTGATGACCGGTGAGACGCTCTAGCCATTGAGCTACCAAGACTCAGATGGTGAGCTAACGTGCAAGTCTGACATATGTGCTAACAGGTCATCAGGTTGCGGGTTCGATGCCCGCGTCTGGGGCTCAGAAATCGGTTTTCTGAGGATAAAGCTTGACGAACGTTCATCTCTCATTTAAGATATCTCTACGCTCCCACATTTCCAAAATATATCTCTCAAACGTTAGAATTCTTCCTGATCAGTCACGCCAGTTACTAACCTTTGAACTTTTTTACGTTATATAACACTGTCTACGCTGTAGCCCATCTTTATACGTTTGTACTTAGGCCTTGATTACATGAAGGTGAGCTGGCCCGGCTCACATGTCAGCCTTGTGGCCGGAACGATTATGTTTTAAGGTTACATGAAGTGAACTGGCCAGCTTGCCGATCTGGATTTTTGTTTGAATTTACTATGTGCGCATGCTCCCTGACATTACATTAGCCAGGTAGCCAAACTGAGTCATTTTGATTATTATTACATGAAGTGAGCTGGCTTGTTTACCGAGCAGGATTTTTGCTTGAACCAGTGAACTCGATTTCCATATCTGGCATGCTAACTCCAGTCCTCTTCGCGCACTTGTACGTCAGTTCAAGTCCTTTCCACGACTATAATCTTCAGTTTTTGTGGTTCGGCTTGGAAAAGCTTCACAGCCATAGGGAAAGTGTTCAGATAACAGACGAAATACTACAGGACCAATTTTATATTGGATTCATTACTGCCGTGTGACCTAACAAGTCCACTGAACATGTCTAAATATGTCTGAAGATGGTAAACTAACGGTAAGAAAACGACGAGCACTTAGCAGTTTCCTGAAGTAACTTTTCGAAGCCGTTTTGTCAGGTTTCTCGTTAGTTTCGTGATTTATTTTTGTGAAAATACATAACCAGAACATTAGTTGGACTTTGTAAAAATGTACTTGAAATTCTTAAACTCATTTCTGTCTTTTAAAGAAATAGTTTATGGATATCTTCAAAACAAAACTCTTCAGAAAATGTAAAAAGTCGCGTGGCAGACTAAAACTCACATATAAATCCGCGTAGAGAACTAAAACTGACGTACAAAATTGGCCTCCATGGGCGGCCTTCTTGCCTTCAGGTTTCATTGGCCAGTTAGCATTCCAGGTATGGAAATCGAGTTTACTGGCTTCAACTTACCACGTGCGCATGTTCCCTAAGTGCGACCGAGCTTGGTTGCCTGCCTCGGTCATTTTTGATTATTATCACATGAGGTGAATTGGCTCCCTTACCGAGCTGACCTGGTAAATGGGCTGGCTCACTGCCATGTAATCTCATAATTTTAATGAGGCTACGTTTACACTAGACCAAATTTCTCCGGATTCTTAGGTATTCCAGAGACTTTTTCGTCCCATTCAATGTAGCCGTTTACACTGAAGTAGCTAATGAAGCATACAAAGTCTTCGGATTGCGCTCGAATCCGGAGAGCTAAGACTTCAGAGAAATTTTCCTCGTTTTTGTAAATAACAGCAGAAGTAGTCAGAGGTGGGACAATTTTTTTTATCACGGGTTGTGTTAAAACAAAATATGGAAAGGAATTTTTCGGTTGTCCAGGGTTACTTTCAATAAAATTTGTGAGGTTTACGTCCATTCTTAGATAACAAAGCACTATGCGACTAACCCAGATACTTTTTTCCTGTGCAAACAGCCAGCAAATCTGAATAAATACTGTGTGCGTGAATTCGAATACTTCTTGAATCCGAAGACTTTTGCTGCTGTGCAAACGTAGCCTTAGTGAGTTTATCACAGACCTGTTTATCACAGAATGTTTAAATATTGTTAATCCTGTAAGCATCTTAAATAGGCTTACTAGTCTCATTTGGGAGCAAAGATTCTTTTGAATTACAAACACCAGGCTGAGGCCAGTAAGGCTAGTTTACACGCTCACAAAAGAACATTTTAAACAGGTGCCATTTTGAAATTGCTCAACAGTTGTACGAGCTAGACCATTTAGCGAACTGGCCTGGTTGCCAAGCCGGCACTCAGTATCCTATTTTTATGTCAAGTAATGAGGACCTTCCTAGACCAATATGAAATGTTTTTGTGGAAAAGCATCACAATAGTTCAAGGAGTGAAGTACACGACAAGGGCCAATTAGATTTAGGCTATGGTTACATTATACTGGAAATTTTTTTGCACCGGTACAAAAAGTTCTCCGGTGTAGTGTAAACAGGACAGTTCTGTTCTGTTTTGAAAAGTTATCCAGTGTGATGTAAACAGTGGACCTGCAAAGGGCTGAGTATGATCCGCGTCGAAGAAATTTGCACTTGTAACAGCGCACTGCTTCTTCTCCAGCTCGCCAACGTGCTAAAAAAAGATCAATTGCTGTGACTGTACAATGTAACCCAAAATTGTTCGCAATAATCCAACACTAATAACTCACAAACACTCGCGTGACTCCATATTAGATGCAACCGAAGGCTCAAAGCGCCCCGAAAGCCCATCGGATATGGAATATACTACTTTCAAGAGTGGAGCGGAATAAAGTCACTCTTTTCTAAAAATCGCTCCGAAAATACCGTTCCAAGTGTAAACCTAAGGACTATCCGGTTTGATTTTCGCGTCGCTACGGAAAGCTATCCGGTATAGTGTAAACGTAGCCTTAAATGATTAATCGTATCTTCGGTCATTTTCTTTGTACTTCATGATTTAAGTGGAAATTCGTCCTCACATTATTTTGTTCACATTTATCTAGCTCTCTTCAGTCGTCCTGAAAACCAATGTGTCAAAATTTGCCCCGGTGCGTTGGCAGCAAACAGCCCGATATGGTTATGTCCCAAATGATCGACTGAAAAACGTGTTTATGGCCGTAACTATGGATCTAGGTGACGCTAACTCGCCGTTCCACAGTAGTCACCCCAGGGATAAAAAAGACGTTGGCATACGTCTTGCACGTGCTGGTCTCACTGTTGCATATGGGAAATACGTGTATTATACTGGGCCACTGGTATCAGAGATTAGACATGAACTGTCGTTGAATGTGTTTGAGGTCGTTTTTAAATCGGTGTTTGGAAAAATTGAAGTCAGAAGTCGAGATGGATTCGAGGTACGTGGTCAGAGTTGAACTCTTAGCCAGCGAATATTTACTACTTATTGACCATGCGTAAGGTCTGTACTAGTGGAATTTTATACTGACATACAAGATGTTAATAACATAAAATACCAGATATAAATAGATATAAATACATAAGATAGAGATACATTTTTACTGAGTATATACCTGTACAAAAAACCAATACCAGCCGATAATTTCAAAAAATATAAAACAAAACATAATCCGAAGATCAGCATCTTGAGAAATCCAAGATATGGATTGACGCAAGACGAGAAATGAGTTTGATATTTCGATTTTATTACAAAATCATCTAGTTACATCAAATACGCAGTGTCCTATATAAGGTCTACAGTGACATCATACGGAAAGAATTCACATCTGAGCCGACAGCAACTGACAAGGAGTGATTTATGTGGAAGTGTGTGGGTGTTGTGACACAAAGAAAGACGACCAACTCAGAACATCGAAGAACGGCAAAGAACTTATGCTTTTTCTTTAATGTCCAGAGTTGGTCGTCTTTCTTTGTGTCACAACACCCACACGCTTCCACATAAATCACTCCTTGTCAGTTGCTGTCGGCTCAGACGTGAATTCCTTCCGTACAATGTCACTGTAGACCTTATATAGGACACTGCGTATTTGATGTAACTAGTTAGTCTGATGATGATTTTGTAATAAAATCGAAATATCACAAACTCATTTCTCGTGTTGTTTCAATCCATATCTTGGATCTCTCAAGATGCTGATCTTCGGATTATGTTTTGTTTTATATATACCTGTACCTTAGTTAAGAAGTACATTAGTTGGTCTATCCGTTCACGTTTTCTATATCACTTTTATTTAACACGGCCCCATGAAAACAACCTTTTTATTTTAAATACTATAATTGAAATTGGCTAGGATGGCTAATCGACACATGCTAGACTCTTAAATTCCCGCCCCCATGAGGGGGCAATACGGAAAATATCCGACCGCTTATGAACCAATCAAATTTCAGGATTTCAGTAACCATAAGGCCATATAGGACCCTAAGTTTGTTCTTCAGGTTTTCATCTATTATAAACCACTAAAAAAATTCCACTTATGAAAATACTACTGTACCGAACTGTTCCTCGATACACACTCTCAACTCACTCGTGCGTTGTGTCTTCTTACAAGGGTAACTTTTATTGAAGAAAAATAAACTACATTTCCAAGCACACTACAGTTCTTATTTTCTCAAACCGTCCTACGTATTCCGAACGTTTTTTTGGTGTGTTCATTCACGTGACTACCTTTGTTTCTGGGGAGGGGAGGTCCTTTCGGGACATTACTTAGTACGTGAAGATGTTTCCATTCCGTATGCGAGATTAAAATTTCGCACGTGGAATAACTTTTCATACATGAATCCTCCATTTCATGTGAGTATGGATGTTCCGTAAACCAAGATTTTACATGTGAAATTTTGAAACAAGTCATTTTACATATGAATTAGATATTTCATAATTGGAAATTAATTCTCATGAGTGAGTGTTCCATTTCACATGTGGAATGTATGTTTCGTACACCAAGATTTTTCATGTGAAATTTTGAATCAGTTTATGCCACATGTGAAACGAAAGTTTCATTTGTGAAAGTGCTCCAATTTCACGTGTTTTTCATATGTGAAATGACATATGAAATTCTCCTAACGGTTTTTTATGGTCAACGATGGTGTACCACGTCTCTACAGCGCACTTTTTGCTGATTTGGTTATTTTCCTTTGCCAGGTTCTTTGTCAAAACAGCACAATGTGGAATAGGGCAAATATAACGAATATCGACGTTAAATCAGTGATTATAAAGCCTCCAAAGAACTGCCAAGCTCACGCAGTTAGATATGCGTGGAGTGACTATCCCTGCGACATGAAAAAGTGTGCTATTTATAGTGGGAACCTTCCTTCTCCACCGTTTATTAAATACGGTCCCTTTAAAAATATTGACTTTCGACGAATAATCTCTTGAGCATTGATATATATGAAAATAGTACTTCATATGCGAATTGTTTCCATTCCACCCCTGAAATGAAAGTTTCTTATATGAAATTTATTTTCATCCGCGAATCTTCCATTTCAAATGTGAAATATATATTTTGTACACAAAAATTACACACGTAACATTTTGAACCAATTCATTTCACTTCTGAATTAGTTATTTCTTGGGTGGAAAAGTTCCCATTTCGTATGAGAAATGAAAATTTCATTTGTGAAAATATTTCATTCCATATGTTTTTCACATGTAAAATAACATGTAAAATTTTCGAAAAGGTGGAAAACAGCCGACAGTGTTACTGATCAACGAGAGAAATCCTGTTGTGAAAAAGGTGAAACTTTTCGAAAATTCATCGCTAGGCGCTCTTTTTATCGATTTTGATTCAACGAGTGGAAATAAAATACAGCTAAATATTTGACTAATTAAATAACCATGCTTTTGTGAAGTAGAGAACAATAAATACATGTACAGAGAAAAATTTTGTTTCAAGTGAGATATTCTTTTAATTATAATAAATAAATTTCGTATTTCCAAAAATCCATCGTTTTAATGAATTGCCATTCCTGAAAAGAGGAATAGGGAATCGAGGAACGCGGGTGGAATTCCAGGAAAAGGGAATCTCCAAAAGAAGGATTTCTTAGAGATGGAGTTTTAAAAGGTGGAATCTCAATAACAGGAAATCTCCAAAACGAGGATTTTCAGGGAAGAAAATCGCTAAAGAAAGTCGCAACTTGAAGTTTTGATTTCTAAAAAGCTCTTAAAGTGTTTATGAAACCAATCTTTTGCATATGACATTTTGGTATCATTTAAAAATTTAAAATGAGCTGAGTCCGATGGTTATTTTAGTTTTTTTCGTAAATGCTATAAATCCGAAAATATCTTCCTCTAAAGTTCGTTTTACTGCGAAAGAATTCCTCCAAACACGTCCGGGGCCTGAACCCAAGTTGCAGAAGATGATGACGTCGGTGGTTGTGTAGCGCATAGGTCGTTCGTGAACACGTAGTACAAATTTTACAAATCAAAACATGTCTGATAGCGAGAATTCGTCGAGTGATTCCTTTGAAAAAAGTAATTTTAGCTGGGAAAGTGATTCTGATGAAAATCTGAGTTATTTTGTCGCTGGAGGAATGTACACACCTTATACTGGTGAGCCATTAGCTAAGCGCCAAAGAAGAGACGATGGCCATGGCGACGAGGAAGAAAAGGACGAAGATGGCTTGTTGCCATATGACTTAGAGCAACGATTTAGCCGGAAGTTATCTGTGGAAAGCTGGTAAGAATTTACATCGACATCTACATTTTTTTAATTTTATGTATTTGATCTTGTATTTTTATTGCGAATGCAGGTGCTCTTGTGGGAATTGCCAGGTGGAACATTTGATAAACGTTCGTGAATTTCGGTGTTGCTTTGAGGTGTTAGAAGCGACAGGAAAGTTTACATTCATTGGCAAAGATCGAGACTGTATTTTAAACCATGATGATTTCGGTCCTTTAACACATCGTACAGTACTTCTGCAGGCTGGACCATTGTTACGAGACAAAAATGGCAGGTATTACAAGCAGAGGGAAAGATCGGATAATGCCGAAAACAAGTGAGTGTGCTTGAAAATCAAAGACTTTCTTTATCAACTCGAACGTTTTGCTTTCTTTATTACCGTTCAAATCAGGCGAGTATATAACTGACTATGTACCCAAAATATCTAGATTCCTCAGGGAAGTTTCATATCGTTGGTTGGCACGTTGGTTATTCGGTCGAATGGGATGGGAGAATACACGACCTCTGCCAGCTTGCGTGTATGGTCACATAAGAAAAACATTCACGACTTCAGAATCAAAAGGCTATGAGTCTGGAAAAGAACGTGCCGAAGCAGACGACTGAAATGCTAAGGGTAGAAATTTTTTCTCACACATTTTTAAATTGTAAATAGAGGGAAATATTTTATAAATATATCCAAATTTTATCAAGGGCAATGCGTTTTTGGATGGCCTCGCATTGTTTTAAAACATTTTCTGCATTGCCTTGCTTTTTTCTTTTGGCTTGGCTCACTGCTGGTGGAAGCTTCTTGCTGAATCTCCTCCAAATGCATTTGTTCAGCAGCTATATAAAAAAAAAAAAAATCAGTGATCCTTTTACTGAAAAATTCATTATTATTATTATCTTTATTATTTATGAGTGTACTTTGTTAGCATTACCTGGTGGAAAAAGTTCTGTTCTTGTTTGCTTTCTCTCATGATGGCGTTTAATGGCTTCATCTTTGGAGTGCCTTTGAGGAAATTGGTGAGTCAGAGGTTCAGGGACCATGGCGCTGTATTGCTCTCTCACTGCTTCTCTCTGTGCTTTTGAAGTGCTGAACATTACCATTTTGATATCTGAAACATAACCTTAAAAGAAAATTTAAAGACTTTTAGCAGAGGTATTGTTTCGCCTTTCAAGAACAAGTTTAAGGCCTTTCCAACTGTGATCAGGACCATCAAAATGAACAGTAATCAATAATTACCATACGTTGGTGGCTCAGCAACCTCCCTCACAACTTCATCTCCCAATTTGAATTTAGGATACACTACTTCACATAATTGGTGCCATCTCTGCTTTTCCTGATTTTTCTTCGCAGGTTTTCATTGAAGTGAAGGCTAGCCAATATGTGCCTGTATTATCATAATTGATGTGCAAATAAAATACTGGATTGGCTGTAACAATGGTTGTTTGATAAATCATAAAAACTTGATAATGACATTAAGAGAAATCTTGAAATATTATGGCCTGCTTACCTGCAGTATGTTCCAAGCCATGAGAAGCATAACATTTTGGGGTGCCACTGGTTTAATGTGGAGTGAAACCCCTCCAAGCAGCTGGTATCTGCATTTGGTGAGAGGTGTTTGATGGCATTTAGCAGGGTCTTCTTCATCAAAATGTCATGCATCTTCTCATATGCTATTGTACCTAGAAAGCAACACCAAATGTAATTATGTAAGCTAAATATGAGCTATAATAAACTGAGATATGATATTGAAAGTGGCTGTTGTCAATAACTGTTGCTGGTTCACCATTTTTATCCACTCCCGTGGCTCTATATCACCATGTGCACACTCGGTAAACAAACCATCAGGATGATCACTGTGGCAATCAGAGATGTGGCGGATCAAAGATTTCCATTTTGCCAGTATCATTGACTGGAACCCTTCTTTAGTGGAGGTGGAACACCAGTATACATGGTTCTTAACTGCCTGAATCTAGTCTGCAATCAATTCACATCCCTTTTGTCTACTGGCAGCAAACAGTTTCTTTGAAACATTTTTTGCTATGTGCCATTGGTCAAAATAATGAATTGTAGAGGGGTTCCATTCTCTTATCCATTTGGCAATCCCCTTATGCTGATCAGACACAAGCACCTTTATCATGATCTGTCTCCTTCAAGTGAGAAAAACACAACTGAGCCCCTTTCAACTCCATAGCATTGCTATTTCCGATTTGATTAGCCTAAAAATATTTAAATTAGTGTGAAATAACAATAAATTTTCATTTTTATACTTTTGAACAGATATAGTTTAACCTGAAAAAGTAAACAGTTAGGCTAAACACTGGTTTCAATGCACTTGTGCTATAACAACATCAGCACACTGAATATAGCTTGCAAAAGTAAACATATAATTTATATTTGGTTCTTTTTATAAATTTATTTTTTATTTTTTGACATAATTTAATCAAATAAGAACTCGGTTTAACATTTGAATCTGAACTGTTTATTATTTTGAAACAATGTAAATTATAAATCAAGCTTAAAACTTTATATATTCGATTCTAATTTTAACATTCAGGGTTTAACAAAAAACATCCCTAAAAGCCAGCAAGAAAAATATTCACCTGTAAAAGTTTTTATGATCAAACATACCTGTAACAGTTCGAAGTGTACAATTTTCATTTCTGGAAAAGTAAACATTGTATATGCTCCATACTTTGCAGAATGTCCCATTGAGTCAAACCGCCCATCTCCAGCAAAAGCTATTTCATCCATATTTTTAATTTTGCTCAGTAGTGATGACTGGTATCGTTCCCAATGTTCTAAAATAGCTGGGAAAAGGAACCTGCTTTGGTGGTAAAAGTATGTCCTTATATTGTATGCACACAAGTTCATGTGCCTGAAAAGCAGAAGAACCTTACTAATGGAAGCACCGGCCATGAGAGTTGAAAAGCTGAGGAGAATGTTTCCAGCAGGGTACCTTCCAAATAGATATGGCTGACTTTTCCAAGTAAAACCAGATTTACAAGATGAGCAATGCTGGTTTACAGTAACCATGGTGCCATTTTTTTGCATAGTTACTCTTGGCTTCTCAGCTTTACAATTATAACAGAAGAGGGAGAAGAGCATTATCACACAACTGTAAAAAACAATAAATGTTGGCTCATCTTGAGGCAGGGCATCAGATTCCACACTGAAAATGAAAAAAAGAATTGTAAGCATTACTATGCAAAGGTCTAAAAGGCCAATTTGTAATAAAGGTCATTCTAAAATATAGGGAGGCAGATTAGTTTCTAACCACAAAAATGTAAAATAACAGCAGTTCTGTCTGAATAACAGCTCTCTCAACTTCTCTACCGGTTCAAAAAGTCAAAAATCTATTTACCTAATATTATTTTGGGATGCTGCCGTACCAGTACTGTCATCATCATCACCATACTCTTCATTTTCTGCTGTTTCCTCCAACACATTCCAATCTGGATCCTCATCCTTTTCTTCCCTCTTTTCCTCACCCTCCTCACTTTCATCAGCAAATTCCAAGTTAGGCTCATCTTTTTCTTCACCACTGTGCTCACTATCAAAATCACTTCTCTCACTATCAGAGGACAAACTGTCTTCTGCTGTGCACGCATTATTGAGCTCTGTCAATTGCTGTAAAACAGTAGTGACACAAATATGTTTCAGATCTTTTAAAATTAACATTGTACAATTATACAGTCTAAGCACGCATACCCGCTGTAACTGTTTATTTAGTTTTCTCAAATGATGAACTTCTGTTTCCAAAATAGCCCGTCTTTGTTTTATTTTGCGGTGCGAGTCTTGCAGCTTTTCCAGTCTGTCTGAATACTCGTCGCATTTCTCACATGGCTCGACAGGAGCTTCGACCGGCGTGCGTGATAATGGTGATATAGCGTCTTCAATGGTGTCGTTGTTTTCGTCACTACATACCATCACAGAAACGTTAGTTTCTCCAAACTCTTCCAAATTTTCCATAGATTCCTGTGCTGCTGTTGGATAGGGTATTGCCTTATTTGAATCCTGCATTATCTACGACGAAATGAAAATAAATTCACAGAATTCTAATCCAGAATTGCGTGACAGTGTACAAACCCAAAAGAATATTGATTATTTCAAATGAATTCGAGAGCAAGCCGTGAAATTAAAACGCAAACTTCCTAGTCTATTTGGCGTGTCAGGGCTTAATATCTATATGCTTTTTTTATCATTCACATTATTGTCAATTCATTCATATTCATAAGCATTTTACTCACCACACGGCGCTCACGCGATGACAAACCAACGTTCTGTGTCGAAACACCCGCACAATCGATCGTCGGTACTGCGTCTTTTTTCAACCATCTTGACTTAAATTGGGAAGCATTTTCTGTTTGCCCTAAATTCAAGTCAAGTCGCTGCTCGAAACAGGAGGGTTCGAAATGAGCCGAACAAAGCAAAGATGTCGCAGATGGTTTCCAATTAGCTCGATGTCGTTGGACAAAGCGCGTCCATTGCTCTCGAGAACTCTTGTTCTGAGGAAATTTATGCATCGATATTCCCTGAGTTTTCGAACTGTTGTTACAGCTGACATTTTGAGGGCCTCCACCTACACAATATTTACCTGAGACTCTCTTTTTTTTCATTTGCATTTGCGTGACACCTTTGCGCTCCATTGCTTACGCATATAGAAATAAATACGTAAGTGAACACAGAACTAAACAAGTACACAACCAGTGACGTCACATGCCCATTTGGCCGCGCACAAAATGGCTGACGATTGTACGAGGACAATGCCTTCTTAGGATGCAATTTCCGCTACAAAGAATGGTTTATTGACCAAAAAATTTTTACTGTAGGCTCTTTAAGGTTTATACTGCGTATTTAAAACAAAAAAATGAAAACATAAAAGTTGGTTTCATAAACACTTTAAACGTGCAAGGCCTAAGAAAGGATAATGTCTACTAGGGAGATTCCACCAAAAAAACGTGTCTAAAAGCAGCAATTTCTTGAAAGAGTCAATCTCTCGAAAACGGAATTCCAAAAAAAGTATAACAAAAAAGAGAAATTTCTGAAATGTGAAATATGGAATCACCATAACGGGAAATTTCTAAAATGAGATCTCGAACGTACAATGCGAAACCTTGAAAAAGTGGCGTGTGGAAAAGGGAGGATCTCAAAAATCTGTAGTGTCCAAAATACTGTAAGTAATTTCTAAAAGTAGGTAGGACATAGTTAAAGGAAAAATGAAAGAAGAAGTATGCAATCTCTGAAGGCTCGTTTTTGATTTTGAGCCTTGCAATTGACATCTTGAAGTATCTATTAAACTGACGAGAGAATACAAGATAAACTGCAGCGAATCATAAGCTGATATCAGGATGCATGGACTGTCACGGGCTTATTGCATTCACCAGGATGGCATTCGCCACGCAGAAAGTAGTACGTGCAATCAGAC
This sequence comes from Heliopora coerulea, assembly GCA_030142905.1. NCBI lineage: Eukaryota > Metazoa > Cnidaria > Anthozoa > Scleralcyonacea > Helioporidae > Heliopora > Heliopora coerulea. The sequence continues at coordinate 654,577 of JASJOG010000067.1, read as the reverse complement.
CTCAAAAGAAGCAACCCCAAAGAAGAAGCAATTTTCAATAGAAAAAAATTTCCCAGAGTGGTAATTGTTGAAAGGGCCAATTAATCTCTAAACAGAGGAATCTCTAGAACGATCATTTTGTGAAATAGGGAACCCCTATATAGAAGAGAATCTCTAAAAGTACTAAATTTCTGCAGCAGAAGGTATCGAAAAAGATACAAAAAATTTGATCGCGATTTTGCAGAGCAAGACGAGGTACCACCGAGGTCGGAAATCCATACTGTGTTGCAAGGTATGGATAGAAGGAAGAATCTCATAAAGAAACCGAGTAAAAGTGAAGAAATCTATCAAGGGGGAGAACCTTAGATGTGAGATTTTCTAAAAGAGCAAAACATCTCTAAGGTGGAATCGCCACTTCCCCGACTGACGACGAACAAAGTAATTTTACTCTGGCCAACGCTACACGATTTTACTCGTCAAGGGGAGAACTCCAGTCAAGAAAGGGTCAACGAAAGGGAAAACCAACGGAGATAATCTGATGACCACGCTGTACTGTACCACGAACATATGAAAACAGCCAACACCAAATCACTAACACAAGCTGCGACGAATGCACATCTTCAAGTCATAACGAAGTGGTGACGGCGGCGTAAATTATGGGGGTGTAGGGGGCGTGACCCCCCCTCCCAACGTTTGCTAAAAAATAGATAATTCGGGCAAAAAAATAGATAGTAATTCGGACAAAATTTGGTGTGGTAAAGTAGGTCAAAATTCCTTTTGGTTGCTAGTCTATAATTTACGCATTGGGTTTGAGGAAGCGACGGTACAAGGCAAGATATTTCTCTTGCGTAATTGAAATTTTATTATCCCTAATGCATAGTAGAATGGTGTTGATGGTCGTCTGTTGGCGCTATGGAATGCCCATTGATGCAAATGGTTGCGTATCTACGGTAATGAATGTCGATTGAATAAAATGAATGTATTTTTGCGTTGATGAGTTTGAGGTTGGCGTTAGTGATAGTACATTTTGTGGTAATGAACAGCAAAAGGTGTTGTTACAGTTCCAAAATCACTTTCTTAACTTTGCAACTAGTTCCCAAGTTTGTCTTTTGTTTTGGTCAAATTACCAGTACAAAGCCATGACAAATATGGACATGGCAAGTATGGTTATAGATGAAAAACTGTTTCATTAGTTTTATTTGATAACCTTGAAGACATGTGAGACATTTTTGAACAAGGAGCACATGCAGCAAAACGTCACAAATCTGGCAGTAGATCAAGAATTCGTTGCTACCATGTCCAGTGATTCTGGGACACTGAGTATGAAGTTGACGCTTGAGTCCATGTAACAAGGGATTGGCAGTGATGTAGCTGGGGGGCAAGAGTGGGTGGTTGCCCTCCCAATTGTCTCCAAGACCATCCTAGAGAAAATGCTAAATCCATAAAGAAATGTACGGGAGGAAGGGTTGTGATCACGTGGCATGGTCAGGTGACTTAATATGCAGTCCAATTGTTTACGTGTACTTATGATCATTGTTAACTCAGAATCAAAATTGGTCAACATGACAAGCTTTTCAATTTGTATGATAAATTTTCAGTTCATTCTCTTTTAAAGATTGTAGAAAATGAGTGGATCATACACTACATACATGTATGGTTAAGTAATTTAAAGTTTCTATAGCAAAATTAATCTTCCAGGGGGTCCACTATATTTCAGTAAGTACTCCTGCTCCCCCAAAGGTCAGACCCTGACTACACCACTGGGTATTGGGTTGAGACTCGAGAGTGGATCATGACAAAACATTTAGCCACTGCAGCTGTTAAAGTAACCAGTTAAAGGTACTGTTTTCTTTGGGAAACTTGTTACAAGTCACAGTTCTGGTTACTTTTAGAAAAAAGTAATCAGTTGCCATGACAGTTACTCAAAAAAGTAACAATTACCTCTTACTAGTTACTTGTAATGTGGTTACTCGCAGCACTGTATTTAACCTATTGAGAGGCAAGGACAAACTCTACAATTTTATTCAGGTTGAATCCAAGTGACTTTACTTGACATGTCAAGAGGACGTGCTGTGCCCCTTAATGAGGTAACAGCCATCTCCTTAAATAAGATGTAATATTGTTTGCTAAAGCTGTGATGCAAGCTTAAATTGCTATATGCACTCTGTAAGTGGTAATATGTAGCATTTCAATGAGAAGTTGTAATGAAACTATTAGAAATTGGTCTCAATCAGTCATGCAGCTTCTCAGACGTTAGAGGGAACATAATTCATTTCATGAAGGGAGGAAGATTGAGCAGTTCATAACTGGCCCTTCATTCAGAGAAATCTGTTGTGGCATTTACTGCTTTCCCTGTCATACTTCATAAAATACCCATGACACAGAATACAGATCTGCCAACCCTTCAGAAAGTTTCTACTTAAAATATCTGGAGATTCTGCCAAAAGTCATGAGATATTGTAACAGTAGCAAGATATTGTTATTTTGCCATGAAGAAACATGAAAACATGTACTGTGTTAGCATCAGCTGCCCATGCACAAACTTGTAAAGATTACAGGGAAATAAAGCAACGTGTCAAGATGTTAATACTTAAACATGACAAAACCTGGGCAACAAACGACAGCGTTTTGGATGAAAAATTGGTGAGATTTTCAGTATCTTTAAAAAGAAGAATTGTGAGTTACAGAGTTGTTGTTGCGAGATTGTGAGAAAAAGTAAAAAGTCACTTGACTCATGGTAAAACCATGAGAGTTGGCAGGTCTGCCAAATACAACGATTTAAAAATCTAAGTATGGGATTTAACCTATGAAGGATTCTTTTAACATACTGGCTAGGTGGGTGATGGCCCCTCCAGCTCTCATGGTGTCTCCCAATGAAACATTTAGTCCTTCCCCAGTCCCCTCATGCCACTATAGGGTGTAATGACCTAATAATAAAGTTACAGGGATAATGTCAAGAAAAGTATCAAAAAATTCTGTAATGCTAAATCCTGGCTTTGGAAACGAGAATGTCTTTGTTGCCAACAAAAACCTGCTCCATCCCCATCGTCTCAAATGTCAGCATATCGTGTACAAAGTAGGTCCATTTTTTTTGACATCCTCCTGAAAGAGGCCTTGTGAACTATTGTACGTGTAAAACAAATAAACTTCAAGTATACGACAATCTTTTTAATAGTAAACATGTTTGAGCAAGCTTGTGCCATTTTCAGTACAGGAAATGAATTAACTATTTAACAGAGGCGTTTATATAACGAGAAAAAAATAAAATGGGAAAAAAATAACATGGGATACTTACGCATGATGAGACTTGGACAGATAAACCAATAAAAGTTATCCTATACTGGAGAATATGAAACTTAAACGCAGTGGCGTAACGGACTATCGTCAGGGTTAGAGCAACTCCTAAGGGCTCCCGACGTCTAAGGGGCCCACGATGATTCTGTAAAAACAACTGAGATTAAAGTCTTGAAATATATGTTTATACTAAGGTGACAGGGGCCCCCGAACGAAAATTTCCTAAGGGCCCCCAGTAATTCCGTTACGCCACTGCTTAAACGTCCTTATGGTCAACCTCTCGTCGTCCGCGTTCCGGTGAAAGATAAAAGAGCTTTAGTAGAATTGTATATCGACAGATTTATATACCAGAATCAGTTGGTGAAAGTGGCCATCACTAAAGTTTTATTGCAGACATAGAAAGCGTACCTTCTCTTTCATCAGAATACGTTATCTTTTTGATGTGTGACACGAAGACAAGAAAGTCTTCCATCCGTTTTTGAAGTATACCCTTAATATTTTTTGGCAAATGCTTTTAATTAAAAGTATCATTAACTATGCTGCAATTAGGAGCAAATTATGATAATTCCACAGCAGCTTCCGAATGTACTTTCCGGTTTCCGCTCTCATTACAAACGCTTTAAAGTGCGGTTCTTAAGTATCTACTCATTGGCCTGCATTTTAGACAAATTTCTTGATGTATGCAGGTATTTTTCTTGACGAATGGAAACTCTCACTTGTAACTTCTATTGACAAGTCCGATCAACGCAACAATTCCTCATAACATCGTGCCATTTCAATTCTGAAATATTCTACAGATGTGGAAGCTTGGATACATCAAGGATGACAGATGAACGTCCTGCAAGTTCATAACTCAAAAAAGCGTTTTATGTGCCCCAGACGGAGATTGAGCTCTCAACTTCCTGATGACCAGTGAGACGTACTAACCATTGAGCTACCAAGAGTCAGATGGTGAGCTAAGGTGCAAGTTCGACATATGTAGAAACTAAGCGGGCTCAGTCTTTGGACCAATACTGACCATTCTTTGTGTCAATGATTTTATAAATAGTCTTTCACGTATACCCCAAACATATATGCTATACGACACAAATATAACAACTAAAAACAGCAATTTTCTTTGATTTTCAAAACGTTCACCCTTCTCTGAAGTTCACATGTGAGTTTGAAAATCAAAAAGAAAATTGCTGTTTTTAGATATTTTAGTTCACAAAGAAAAAAATGACTTTTTAACGAGCATTTACCGTAAACCTACTTTTACTGGACTTTACACACGCTATGATTTCTTCAGCCCCAAAACGACAAAAGATATCTTTAATAAAATTGTCTCATTAACCGAACGCAAAAGATATCCTGACAAAAGTTCCTTGAAAAGGGTCTGGCTAATTTAAAATCTATCTTTTTATCAAATGGCTATGCACGGCGACTACTTGATAAGCTCTTTGACTATAATAACAATAACAGAGAAAAATTTATCGGTCCGGAAAAATGCCCTGTTTGTTTGAAACTACCCGGGTTAGGTGATATCTCACAAATTTATTTTGAAAGAGCTCTCAAAAACCACGGAAAAGATAGTTTTCGCGACAAAACTCCTTTGCATATTTTCTGCTAGGGTTATCCTACCACCTACACCTACAAGGATTCTCTACCTGCTTTTTCTTCAGGTTGTTGAGTTTATGATTTTAAATGCGAGTGCGGCTCTCGCTATGTGGTTAGAACAACTCAATGGTGAAGTGAAAGGATCAAGCAACATGTGCTAGGTGTCATAAGAAACAAGACTGTACCATTAGGACAGCGACCTGAGAGGCTATGTACTTCTGCTCAAACGATTAATTTTCATTCGGCAATCGGTGGACGCTTGTTGTCATACAGATGTTGCACCAATACCTATTTACACTCCAAATTTAGCATCCTGGCAAAGTGCCGTTCAGCATTTCCTTCAAAGATAATGGAACCATGTATATTATTAACCTCTCAATTAACTGTCTAAAAGGCTGGTGGTACTTTCTGTAAGTAAATAGGGAATGCAGGGCCATAAACAATGAAGGAAAACAATGGTATAATAATGAATTCATATTGCCCTCCAATATTCTCCTCTAATATTCTCCTCTAATATTCCCCTCTAATAATCCCCTCGGATATTCCTCCCCAAATATTTCTCGCGCTGCTCTTTGTCTTCCTTCTAATTTAAAAAAAAAAATAAATAAGGAACACCAAGTACACTTCAACAATACATATTTTAACAAGTCTTATAAACACGTGTAAAACATCTCACATTTTAAGTACAATTGAGCAGTTGCTTATATTGAAAGCTCATGACTTAGCTTGGGAAACGCTATCGCCTACCTTAAATTCCTTTGTTGCTGGCCATTAATAAAGCAGTCCTTGCTTCTCTGTAAAATGTCTGAAACAGACTCTCTCTTTACAACTAACTCTTTGACCAGTTCAGTCGGATTCGATTCGACACTAATTTTGTGTTCAAAAAATCTCGTCCGTATTCACCACTCATGTTTACCAAGTCCTAGCATATTAAACCAACCAAACTAATCACTTTGCAATTTAAATATACCTGTTAAAAATCCCACTGCGTATGTTCGTACCTCTATTGTATTATTATAGTGCTTTAGATGTGCATTCCAGAAGATCCTTAGAACAAAAGCATTTCTTTGAAAATGTCTCTCAAATAAACCTTGTCGTGTGGAAGATAAGTAAGTTATTTTGAGGCCACTTGGGGATATGTTATTCATATCCCCCTGTGATATGTCATTCATACACCCCTTGCTTCAAAATAACCTATACTTACTTACATTAGGTAGAAATGTAAGCTGAAAACTCATTTCTCAACAGTTAGCAGACGTTTGCACCTGAAGAGTGGTCCGCTGAAATGCATAGTGCTTCTTTTTACTATTTATTTTTTCACTCTGTGTGTGGGTTCCTCTAGTTCTTTTCAGAACTGCCTAGTATAACCATTCACCACGGTTAATAAGTTTTTCAAAGCGATACTGAAATTTGTCACCGCGACAAAATCTTTGTTTTAACACTTTCGTATAGAATAATGTTCCAATCACAATATTCACATACATCATTTAATATATACTGCCCATCAATAAACCTCGCTAAGTTAATATTATCACTTCGCCAACTCCAGTACTCAACGAGGTCGATCCAAAGGCAATATCTTTTAAAAGTCATCGATGCGTACTAGAAAACAGTGTTCGTTAGGGTTAAAGAGTAAAAATATTCCAGGGTAAATGCTATTACAGCAGCCATGCACATAGATAATATAAGTTAAGGAATACAAGATCAGTTAAGATAATGGAAATATGAAGAGGGAGGCGTTTATTGTCATTTCTATATAAATTAATGCGGCGTCTATTAGAGGGCGGCGTGTAATTGAGGCTAGGCGTATATTACAGGAAATACGGTATGTAATATTTAAAAAAACGATAAGAGTGCTTTATCGGATTAAAAACACGAGGTGATAGCCAAATGTTTTAAATCCGATAAAGCACACACGGCAAGTTTTTTAAACCGCTTAAAAAAAAAAAAAACCTCTGAAGACGGTGATTCGCATAGAAAGTTTGAAAATTGATGATTTCTGAGCTGCAAAACCTTGATGAGAAACGTAAGTGTGTTTTTATTGCATAAAAAGTCACGACACTGTTATGATTTTCCTTTGTATTTTCCTTGTGAATTATTGATGAATTTAGTAAGATAAATTTGAAAGAGTAAAGAGCTACCTATTTTAGTTAAATTTAAACCACATTAAATGAAGACAATAAGAATAAGATTATCTTAAGTTAGGTTCTCGGGTGACGTAAATGCAAGGATAAGCACAAGCAAAATTAAAGAAGGAACCGGTGTGAAATACGCTCAAGGCCAACCACGAGACAAAGAACCTCTTTCTCCCTTTTTGTAGAGCTCTTATGCTTCTGTTTGTGAGTTTATCCCCTGTGCTGGTTCTTGGAACAGCAAACCTAGTTTCTCACGATTGCCTGCTTTGTTTTATCTTTTGTTTCCACCTTGCATCTGCACTTGCTCCACTCGTATGAACCAACCTTTAATCTTGCATGCATCTTTCTTTGATTCCTTTTCTTATTTGGGGATTTCTTTCGTTCTTTCATTTCTTTCTTGTTCTTTCATTTTCTGGAATTTCTTGTTGCTTGACAACCACACTCATTCAAAAAGAACATAGTGCATTTCATTGTGCGATAACATATCATTCGAAAGAGGATACAACAACTCACTGCCACCTTCACCTCTTTAAAATTTGACCTCCACAAGAAATCAGTCAAAGGCGAACCAGCTCAAGATATCCAGATTTTCATAAATTGATCTGCAGAAGTGGACAAGCAACAGCAAAATATCTGGTAAGATTTTTTCTGACTTCAATCTCTTATTTACATGCTAAGCACGGAAAGTCTCCTTTCTTTCTAAAAATTGCAGAATGTGGCCATTCAAACCACAACGATACCCTCATGCGCTTTCGTCCACGTAAACCCGCTTTTGACTCAGACTTTTGCCTTTAGAAATACCATATATCTTAATAACTGGTATTAATATCTCTCAATGGACTTGCATATAATTGGGACCAACACATTTCTTTAATCTTGAAACGTCTACCCTTGACCTGTTGACCGGTAAAATCGAGTAACGTTATCCTTAGTAAAATAATGAAAGCTGGATCCAGACTGAAAATACTTCTCACTCGAGTATGCTGCTTGGTTCTAGAACGCGCAATATGTGTTCTTAACACAAATTTTTGACCAGTTACTGATAAATAAATTGTTGTACTTTTGCGATTAATCTAGGGGTTATGATGAATTGCAGTTTATATTTTGCGGTGCATTTCCTTGCGTTATTCATCGGCTATTCCGAAAGTGCAGCCACATTTCGTTTTGCCAATATCTACGGGCATCATATGGTTCTACAACAAGCGCCACGATGTGCTGTGATTTGGGGTTTCGGTGAAGTTGGAAGATACGTTTGGTTGACAGTTGACAGGAGAGTGTACAGTTCCAAAATTAAGCCAGGTAGGGCGAACTCGTCAAGTTTTATGAATCTTTCAAGTCAACTCTTAGAATCTCGGGTGCCGGCAAAGGCCGTTAAAAAGTGTTATCTTTTGAATCTTTTCCCTTTGGTGAGTATTTCCAATTCAATTGCTTTTTTTAGCTAAAAATCAATTATATATTTAGGTTATCCAGTACTTAACACAATAATGTATGCAATGTTGAATCACGAGTCTGAGGTTTGATTCCAGAAAATTCCGCTACTGGATATCTTACCAGAATTAAAAAGCTCGGAATGGATTTCCATGTTTGGATATTGTGGTCCAAACGTGTGGAAAGTTGACTTGAAAAAAGCGTTTGAAAACACGAGCCGCTTGGTCAGTGTTTTTAGCCGTTGGAAAGCCGACTTTGTCTTTAACATAAAATAAACAAGGATTACATAATCGTACCACAGCCTCATCACGTGTACGAGCTAATAAAATTTCTCCAGCTTTTAACTGGTTCATCGCGTGCACGAGTGATCAACATTGCAATGTTGCACTCGAACGGGAAAGTTCCCCATTCTCCCAAGTTAACGGGCAACAGTTCATTTATAAGATGCCATATGAGCTAAGGAGATTCATGTGTTAAGGTGGTGTGATACAGATTCCAGCATCTTTTATTGTAAGTGATCAATTTTGTTTCGCAAGAATATACAAACGTAACAAAAAGCGCCCAAACATTTTCGACACTTCAAATGTTTTAATCTCCTTAAAATTTAACCGTCGTACTCGACTAAAAATGTCTTTCTTCTGTTTATTAATGATGCAAATATCTCAACAGCATCGTTTATGTTGATTGACCAACTGCGTTCAATAAAAGATCTTGGACGAAAATCTCAGAGAAAAATTGTCGTTTCGGCAAAAGTTATTCTTAGTTGTTCTAGTAAATTTGGTTATTTTTGTCCATTTTCATTATTTAAATTCTTACCAAAGAATTTCAAAAATTCCGATAACAGGTGACCATTTCCGAAGAGTGGGGGCGTAGCTCCTCCCAACCCACCACAGATCACGCAATTGGATTATGTAGTCATGGATTGCACAGCCTTACTGTAAATCACTGCTGTGGGTGGGCCCCCTGATTAAATATTGTCATAACAGTAAAAAAGTGAAAAAGATTATACAAGACAAGAATACGATGAGAAAAGACATGAAATGAAAGGCTAAAGACAGTTTTAATTGAGAGTGAAATGATTCTTGGAAAGATAATGTCGGGAATAATACAAGCAGAGTAACTGAGTTATTATAGGTAAAAATTCTTCGTTATTATATCAAAGGTACTAAATTTTGTTAGCCTGAACCTTCATCCGGAACTGCTTAAGGGTGAAGGAATGGTCTGCTTATAGTCAATGTAATATGTTACTTGATTGCAATAACAGCAATAATAATAACAATAATAATAATAATAAATTTTAAGAGGCGACAAATTGGGCCTGGCACGGCCTGGGTTGATTATAAGAAGGCTTATAACATGATCCCGCATTCTTGAATCTTTAAATGTTTGGAAATCTTTAGAGCGGCAGCAAATATAATTGCATTGCTGGAGAAAAGTATGAACAACTACAAGTGGAGGGACCTTGGGGACTGTAAACATAAACAGAGGTATCTTTCAGGGAGGCAGTCTATCTCCATTGCTGTTCATTGTGGCCTTAATTGCACTATTTATGGTGTTGCGGCCATTGAAAGCTGGCCATGATCTGGGAAAAAGAAAGAGCTCTTTAAATCATCTATTATTTATGGATGATTTGAAATTATTTGGAAAGAACGAGAAACAAGTTGACACCCTGGTAAACACTGTTCGAATTTTCAGTAACGACATTGGAATGGAATTTGGGATTAGTAAATGTGAAGGCATTGTTTTGCCAGATAAGCAGGTCATCAGAGGGCTTGAAGAAGATGATGGGTATAAATATCTAGGGATTTTTAAAGCAGATGACATGAAGCACAGTGACATGAAAGAAGCTTTATCCAAAGAGTATTTAAGAAGGATAAGAAAGATATTAAAAACAAAGTTGAATAGTGGAAATTTAGTGAGCGCCATTAATGCAAGAGCAGTTTCGTTAAAAAGGTATGGGGCAGGCATTATCTACTGGAGTAAGGAAGAATCAAGAAATTTGGATAGAAAAACAAGAAAGCTGTTAAGTGTTTACAGATCACTCCATCCACAAGCAGATGTAGACAGACTTTAAGTAAAGAGATAAAAAGGAGGAAGAGGCTTGATAAGTGTCGAGGACTGTGTTAATATTGAAGTTGGCAGATTATATAGGTATGTGGAAGTTGGTAAGGAAAAATTGCTTATGGCTGTCAAAAATAAAAATATCCTGGATAAAGGAGAGGAGAAGGAAAGAACTAGGCCGGAAAGATTAAACAGCTACAGGGGAAAGGCATTGCACGGACAGTTTGTCAGGGGTACTGAAAACATTAGAGATTCAGTCCTGGAACTGGTTGAAAAGAGGCACAATGAAGAAAGAGACGGAAGGTCTCCGAACTGCCGCACAAGATTAGGCCCCTCGTACAAGCTACGTCATGAATAAGGTAGATAACCTAGATGTGTCACCAATGTGCCGAAAGTGTAGTGAAAGGGAGGAAACTGTTAGCCATATAACGGGAGAATGCAAGAAATCAGCTCAAAACCAGTACAAGAACTGGAGACATGACAAAGTTGCTCAAGTGATCCATTCGAATTTATGCAAAAAATTCGATCTTCCATGCAAAGAAACCTGGTACGATCATTCCCCAGAATCAGCGTTGGAAAATAACCAAGTGAAGGTGTTGTGGGACTTCAAAATTCAGACAGATCTCTATTTAGATCATAACAGACCTGATATTGATGTGTTGGAAAAGAGTGTGCTACATTATCGATGTGGCATGTCCTTTCGATATGCGTTTGTTAGAAAAGGAATAGGAAAAGATTGGCCACTATCAAGATCTGAAAATTGAAGTTCAAAAGATCTGGAGCTGCAGGAGGGTATCTATTATCCCAAATATAACTGGAGCACTTGGGACTGTCAGTAAGAATTTGAAGACATGGTATGGTCAGGGGCCGCGGGGGCCATGGCTTCCCCACTTTTTTGCAGAGATATGTTTTGTTTTTATATAATCAATTTTAAATTTCAGTAGCTTAACAATTATCAAAAATGAACAGCAGTGTCAAAGAGATAACTATAGCTCTTGTGATTCTATTGTTTGGAAACGTCACGAAAAAGAACAAAACAATAGACGTTTTCACTTACGTAAACAGCCAGCTGTTTCTCAAAGCCAGTTTGGTTTCCATGTGCTATGTGTGTAGCAAGGATTAAGAAGTGTAGCAAGATAGAAACCAGGTTATTGTTTGAATACAGTTAATAGAATCATTCTTGTTTCCCATGCAGAATATCTGAAAGTAGTTTTCTTCTACGACAGACAGGAATGATATCAACATGAGTAAATAAGTAGTAGCTTTAGTGGCCTTTGTATTTTCAGGGTGTATGTATATTTGATAAACGTTTAAATTGATACATTACTTTTTACACATAAAATCTGGTCATTTTTTCCCTTAATTTTTTTCATATTTTGCAAGGAAAATCCCGCGAAAATGCATATTTGAAAATAAATTCTGGCCTCCCCACTTTTAAAATCGTGCCGCGGCAGCTGATGGTAAGATAGGAGTGTATGGGAACACTGTTTTACTTCAAAAGGCTTGCTTGTTTGGCACAGCAAAGATTCTGCGCAGAGTACTGGACACCTAAGGCTACGGGATGTAGCTTGATGTTCTGGGAAACAACAATACCACCGATAATGATATTTGGTGTGAAATATAAAAATAATAATATTTATAATAACAATAATGAAAACAAGTATAGTTATTTTCAAGATACAATAAAAATACAACTGTACTCACTGAATTTGCAGGCAAAAAGTTGTGTTATGGTAACAAGCTAAGATTAAAATATGTGTATAATATTTAAAATAATAGAAATATAATAAAGAATATAACAACAAAATAAGAGAAACCCACCCCCCCAAACAAACAAAACAAAAACAACTAAAAACTACTATGATAGCAGTTGGAGCCATTGTTTACCTTTCATACTTAATAAATATAATAATCTTAACAAATATAATAATAATATAATATAATAATAATAAATAATAATCATACTTAAAGGAACTGAAGTAGATTCGCTCTGATTGCTCAACTGGCTCCAATCAAATACCAGCAAAGGTTATTAAACTTACGGAAGACGTAATTCCATCCCCAGTAACCCGTATTCTTGACGAATACATATAATCTAATTCTTTTCCATCAGTATGGAAGATTGCACGCGTGTCACGTATCCCTAAGGTTGATATACCCAGTGAAAATGATCACTACAGACCGGTAGCGATATTGCCAGTGTTATCAAAGATATATGAAAGACTGATCCTTATCCAACTCCTCGAGTATGTAAATGCTGAGCAAATACTAAACAATAACATTTCTGGATTCAGCAAAGGGCACTCAACCACTGCAGTATTACTACGCATTAGAGATGATATTATTCACGCTATGAAAAAAAAAGAAATCACTTTGATAGCCTTTGCAGATTTCTTGAGAGCTTTTGACACGGTAGGCTATTCTATGATGTTGAAAAAAACTCCATGCTATTGGTTTCTCACGCGATACACTTACCTGGGTTGCCAACTATCTAAACAACAGAGAGCAATTAGCCCAAGTAAATGACAAGTAATCAAGTAAATTGTCAGTGCGATTTGGTGTCCCACAGGGGTCCATCTTAGGACCCATTCTTTTTAACCTATATGTCAACGACTTACCGGAAGACTGTAACTGCTCATGCTTTCAATACGCAGACGACACCACCATTTATGATCACTGCCCCCTAAAGACCTTTCAGCCTGCGCTGAAAACATGAATAACACCATGTCAGCAGTAGAGAACTGGGTAAACAATTGAACCTACTTTTAAATAGTAAGAAGACCAAGCAAATGGTAGTTTCCACTCAGCCCTTGTCTCGAGTCCACAACCTAGGATCCTACATTCCACCAGTGACTGTCACAGGGAAGAACTTTGAAAGAGAAACATCTTTCAAACTCTTAGGCACCCATATTAGTGAGAATCTGAAATGGAATGAGCAAACAAAACAAACAATGTCATCTTGCCATGGAGTGCTATCAATCTTGCGGAAGGTGAAAAACCTTGCTCCCATTCAGGTAAAGAAACAACTGGCAGAAAGCCTTGTTCTGTCAAAGATCGACTATAAAGACGTGATTCACTACCCACTGCCAGCTTGCCTTAACAATAAACTCCAGCGCGTTCAGAATGTTGCGGCCAGTTTTGTCTACAATAGATACTGTAGAGAAGTAGACGTTCTGTCGCTTGGATGGCTCCCACTGACAAAGCGAAAACAACATCATCTTCTTCGCTCTGCCCACAAAGCCATCTGGGATCCCAATTGGCTCGAGTACTCCAAACTGAAAATACGGAGCACGAGTAGAGCTTTAAGATCTAGCTCGTCGATAATGCTGGAAATTTCACTTTAGACAGGAACTTTTCAAGATAGCTGTGCTAAATTATTCAATGAACTCGACCCGACATTAAGAAATGAAAGCAACATTAATAAGTTTACAAATAGTATAAAACGAGTACTTTTTACTAAAGCAAAGCAGAGTTTAGAATCCACTTAGATATGAACATATTTATGTGTATATATAAATAATTTTACAGTTATAAGTATTAGTTTTGAATATTCACATTTTTCTGTGCAATATTTTATGTTTATTTTATCAATTTTTTTATTTGCCTATTAAAGACGTAGAGCTACTATGTAGAGATGCTTCATTAAATTATAATTATTATTATTAATAATAAATAGTACGTTTTACGAATACAATATGAAATCATTTTTATGACAAGAAAGTTTTTGTGGGTTTCATCAGGTTTTAGATAGTTCATTAATAGGTCATAAAAACAACGGCGGCTCTCTCCTATTATATCAACAGCTCCTATCGACAGATTAATCAACCTTACATAATTATAATGAATTTTTAGTTGGTTACACAAATCTTTATAGTGATTTGATTTTCGTACAGCATTGTCCCAAATTGAGGTTTGGAAGCCGAAAGTTAGTTCCACTACAAATATTGATTAACTAGATGGGTCAGTGATTACCATATCCGGCCTTAATTGATTACCAGTGATGATAGAGGGACTTTTATATCCATCAATATTGTAAAACAAATTGATCTCTTTTCTGGCAGAAGCCAGATAATCACCAACAACTTTAAAGATAGAATTAGGTCTCCAGGTATATCGACCTTCTTCTAGATTCACTTCACAAGAAGACACAACATGCTGGAGAATTTGGGCGTTTTTGCAAGCGTTACAAAGGGTACTTTGAATTTTGTTCCACAATACCATGTTCTTTAGGATCGGTAAGGTGTTGTTCAGGTAGCAAACACAAAAATTGTAAATATCCTTAGGTAGTTTGTTTAGTGAATGGTGCCATTGCTTCGCATCCAATGACGATGTTTCATGTCAAAGCTTTCACTACGATACTCTGTGATGTGAGACTAATTACTTTGCTGCTAAATGTCACTTTACTCAACAATTGAGGCAGCAATACTGTTCAGCATCCAGGTGCGTCCGCTAAACTGCACTCTAGCCTCGTAGCAGCATAGTATTTCTTTTGTGCCATCGATGAATAAGAAGTTGAAAATAAAAGCTTTCATTATTGTTAAATTTGGTTTCTAGGGCCAAACAACACTGGAATATGGTCAGTGACACTAAAACCACATAGGTATGGTGGTCCCTATGTCATTAAAGCCTCTTCATTTGTAAACGGTACAAGAGTTGGTGCAAGTTTGAGAGATGTGCTCTTTGGTGATGTTTGGATATGTAGTGGACAAAGCAATATGGAAATGGCGGTTCGTGCGGTAGGTGGAGAATATAAACGGATTCTGGGAAACTGTAACAATTATGTGCACTAGAAACACGGTAAAATATTAAAATCTTGGATAGATATTTCCTCTAGTTTTACGATTAATTTTCTGGCTTCAAGAAATAATTCTTAAGAAAAAAAGCCATGTAGATTTTTTCTTCTTCCAAGAAATTTAAGAAAATATATCTTTAGTCAAGAATATTTTTCTTGTCTGGTCTAGATATATTTTCTTAGTTCAAGAAAATATGTCTTCTTTTAAGAAATTTTTTCTTATGAAGATAGCTTATCAAGAAAAATTATCTTGTCTGCAGGACAAGATAACATTTCTTAATTTAAGAAGTATGGTCTTAAAACAAGACCCTTTTTTTCTTAAAATAAGAATTTTATTTTTTTCGTGAAGAACTAATTTTACTCTTTTTTCTATCAAATACGATCTAGCTCTTTCGACTCAAAAATCCAACGACAACTTTAAAAAATATAAAAACAAACTCCGAAAAGAAGCATCTTGGTATCCAAAATATGAGTAAGAGCACAAGACAAAATTGAAAGGTGATATTTCGACTACATTACAGAGTCAATGTCAAATTTAACTAAATACATGAACTTGGTACATAGCTATTTGAGAAGGACGCGATAACATCATCACTTGTTATTTACAAAGATATTAATAAACTAACAGGAAACGTGTTGGTATCAAATAGGTAGTTACCAAGGTAGTTACCAGCGTTTTACCGGGCGGAAAGCGAAGTCGTAATATAAAAATAAGAGCCCTGCTCAAAATTCTCACAGAAAGAGACATTGATTAAAAATATATTTTACTGACGTTTCGTCGCTAGACGCGCGACATCTTCAGAGTAGAAATGACTAATGAGAGGATAAATATATTTAGTCAGGTTTGACAATGACGCTGTAATATAGTCGAAATATTACCTCAATTTTGTCTTGTGCTTTTACTCATATTTTGGGTTCCAAGATGCCTCTTTTCGGAGTTTGTTTTTATGTTTTATCTTTTGACTCAATTAATTTCATTTTCGTTATCGGTAAAAGAACATTAAATCTGAAACTTCTCGCACCAGAAAGCACGCTGTCCAAATTCGACCTCATGCGTTGTTTAACAGTTCAAAATTCCATCTAGTAGGAGATTTTAGTACTCTGACGTGGTCTCGTTAACCGAAATACTTTGCTATCATTTTTGGAAATTCCACATGGCAGATTTCTTATGTAAAATCAAAAGTGTGAGGTTATTTAACGTGTGAACACATGCGAACTTTATTTGAATCACAAGGCAAATCACATGTGTAAAACATGTGAAATCAGATTATATATGGAACTCGACTATGTCAAAAAGATAAAAATTGGGAAACCCGCTCGTGCAGTTTTCCACATGTGAAATTAAAACATATTTACGTTTATGACATGCGACCACATGTGGTCACATAAAATGACAAGTTTGAAATCGTGTGGAATTTTCGTAAAAAATATCCTTTGCGATATAATAATACGAAGTGTCATTGGAATCAAGGTGAGAAGACAAGGTATGGCAAGAAAAAATCAACATAAGGATCATAGAATAGATCAGAAGTTGCAATTTAGACAGTTCAATTCTAGAAATAAGAAAGCTTTGTTTTTAAAGAAGTTCGAAATTAGTAGAACAGAAATTTAAAACTACGAATTAGTCGATTTTGCTTCGATAAATCTTGATTAGGTTAATTTTCAACTTTGTAGACTAGTTATGGAGAATTTGCCATTTTGGAGTCGAGAAACTACCCCAAAATCCGAGTATTCACTGCTGAGTGGTCCTCTACAAAAACTCCTCTTTCTGAACTAAAGGCAATTCGACAACCATGGTCTGTTGCATCACCAGGTAAGTAATAAAAAACGAAAAACACCAATTGTTTCTACAGAAGTATCTCATCTAGGTGTATGCCGCCTTTACAAAAATTTCGAACATAAGGAAACGTAATTTCATATGTATAAATAATATTTCATACGTGGATTATTACAATTCCATATGTGAAATTAAAATCACCTTTTAACATGTGAAATTTTAAGTTCATTTGGCATGTAAAATAGGTATTTCGTTTGCAAAATTAATTTTTATATGTGAATGTCCCATTTCATATGTGATATACGTGTTTTGCACACCAATCTCCGGTAAATTTGGTATTTCATATGTGAAAATGCTTCCATTTCATATGTGAAAATGTCGCAATTCCATATGTTTTTCACATGTGAAATGGCATGTGAAATTTTCCTCACGGGAGCACAACCTGTATGTAATTATTATAAGAAGCTTGGAGTGCATTAGGGAGGGCCGAGGGAGGTGCCTTCAACAAGATTTTCCTTAAAGTAGATGAACGATCTTCAAGCTCGATACTCAGAAAATGATATCTGAGCCCCAGACGGGGATCGAACCCGCAACCTTCTGATGACTGCTTCAATCATTATCAAACTGCTTCAATCATTATCAATATATAGTGGCTTCCGCTTAGGTCGCACATATATATATCGAATTTGCAATTTAGCTCGCCATCTGAGTCTCGGTAGCTCAATGGTTAGAGCGTCTAACCGGTCATCAGAAGGTTGCGGGTTCGATCCCCGTCTGGGGCTCAGATATCATTTTCTGAGTATCGAGCTTGAAGATCGTTCATCTACTTCAATATATCCAAGCTCTCATGTTTCCTAAACATCAAGATTTTCCTTAGGCGAATTACAACCCAGGTACGGATTAATTCAAAATTAGACTCATATGTAACCACATGTGTTTCACTTGTAATCACATGTGAATAGTCATGTGCAATTTTCGTACGGATTACCTCGTTCTGATTTTGGTTTTCTGTTCGATTTCGGTAAATAGATGTGATCGGGGGTGCAGAAACAATACTGAGAGCATATTTCTCTGCTACTTGCTGGTATTATGGAACGCAGCTTTTTGACCAACTGAAATATCCCATTGGATTGATTGCTTCAAGTTGGAGTGGCGCTCCCATTGAATCTTGGTCATCTCCTGACGCCCTTCAAAAGTGTAACATTGATAGAAATGTTTTGAATGAGGAAGGGTAAGTAAAAGAATGATACGAACTAAAACAAACATAAAAACGATCACCTCATGAGCAGCATATTTCATGAATTAACCCACTCTGCTGAAACTAATTAGAGACGTTGTCCAGAGCGGGATTCGAACTCGGTTACTGGTCCGCTGCTCTGCCAATTGAGCTATAGAGTCAGCTAGGAAAAGTATGGTCGTTTTATCCAATTTATGTGCACGGGAGATTCTCACAACAACTTAACGCTCAATATCAGTGAGGATGTGCGGTGTTTCGACTCTATTTCAGAATCGTTTTCAGGGTAACATGAAGAGAATGTTTCATGAATTGACCTAGTGATTGGTCAATTAAACTGAGTTTGTGGAGCAGCAGTCCGGAAACTCGAAGATACGAATTTGAATCTCGCTCCAGTCAACTTTTCTTGTTGACTTTAGCAGTGTAGTTCAATTCGTGAAATATTCTGTTCCTGTTACCTTGATTCTGAAATAAACGATTTGCTCAAGAGAGGTTCCGAACATCCTTTTTTTTTGCTGTGCAGCGTACGGGGGGACAACGACTTGCATATCAATTTTGTTCGAACACATTTGTCAATGATTGTAGCTCTATGCTTAAAGCGTCTCACCTGGCATCAGAAGATTGCAGGTTTGATACCCGTCTGGGGTTCAGAAACCTTTTATCAGAAGTATAACTTGACAAACGTTCATCTATCATCCGTGATATGTGTAAATCCATATAAAGGGACTCATTTCACTTGTGACATTATATGACAAGTTACATGAAGTTGTCATATTACATGATAGGCTTCATGAAGTTTTTATAAGAAACAATATGGCGATAACTGAAGAAGTGGAATAGACGAAAAATTAGTATTAATCGCCATTTTTAATTGTATAGTGTGTAGAAAGGGAATTCATATTAAACTTTATATTTTTTATGTAATCAACGAGTCTGTGCAAACCGTTCTTGGCTGAAATATATTCAGTAAATTTCAAGAAACAAAATCAGTATTTATGCACAAAGTCCTTAACAACCACACCGCTTTAAATTTGAAAGAATAATTCTCTAGAAAGAATGTTAATCAAAATTCTTCTGATCTTACGAATAATATGACAGATTTGGCGCGTCCAAAGTTCAATCGAGAATTCCTTGAAAGAACTTTTAATTATAGCAGAGCCATACTGTGGATTAATCTATTTCCGGAAGCCAAATTAGCACAGCCACTTAGTTCTTTCAAAATACAGATATTTCAAGTTAAGTAACACCACGAATTCCATAACGTCTCCCTATATATATATTTCGTTTTCCTATCATTTGAATGTTACTTGTATTATAATATTTTTATAAAATTTAACATAATTTATGTAAACTATATTGTACAATTGAACCCCTGTCAAGCGGCCACTTTTTAAGTGACCACCCTCTTTTAAGTAGTCACATGCCATAGTCCAGAAAAGATTACCAGTATAAATATTGCACATAAAACCCCTACTAAGCGACCAACTCTATTAAGAGGTGACGGCCTCCTTTTGATCGTCCCGATAACGGTTCGCCGAATCTTTTTACCTGCATTAAATGACCATCGGGAATTTAATACTCGTAGTTCCACAGGATCTTAACAGAGTTGATGACAGACGAGAGTCTCAAATGATAAAAACATTCAAATTACATTAACTATCCGGCAATACGCTTTTGACAGTAACTGCCGTAGATGTACAAGTACAGTGTAGCGTCTCAAATTGGGAAACCCTAGACTATCCCTGGGTAACATCTGTAGTGAGAATAGGAAGGAAAATTTGTCTCCGGTAAAGTGATATTCACAAGGAACTTCTAATCCATAGTTACCTCCTCTGCTAATTCATTTGCCATTAACAACTGCTTTGCTATATTAATAGTTACTCTGTTATATGCAACAGTTGTCACAAACCTCCATGCGTGTTTGTTTCAAAATAAAGTTACGTTGTACCACACCTTAAGCTAGTTTGTCACAAACCCTTATTATAATAAGGGCAACTCTAAGTAATCGACTTCTTTCCATCTCTCCGAAGGTGGCCGCTTAACAGTAGTTCAACGGTACATACAGTTTGTGTGTCGCCCTTCATTGAAACCAACATTTAGTTGGTGCCTACCGACCAACATAAATTACATGTAAAATTTTCGTCAGGGTCTACTGATTAATCACGCTTTTCCATAGTTTCATCCTCTACCTCGAACCATAAATGAGTACTTGCATTAATTGGTGTTCTGAACGATTTTCTAGGATAAAGTTATTCGAGATTTTGGGGGATGATGTCGACCGAGAGCCGAGCGGAATGTGGAACGCCATGATGCACCCTTTTATAAAAATGACCATATATGGAGTGATATGGTACCAGGGAGAAGTGAACTCCCGTTACGGTGTTAATTCTTATAATTGTATGTTCCCAGCCATGATTGATGATTGGAGAGAAAAATGGT
Organism: Heliopora coerulea; assembly: GCA_030142905.1. NCBI lineage: Eukaryota > Metazoa > Cnidaria > Anthozoa > Scleralcyonacea > Helioporidae > Heliopora > Heliopora coerulea. Next base: position 633,842 of record JASJOG010000067.1, on the reverse strand, counting down.
TTAAGGCCACTCAAGGGAACACAGATAGAACCTTTCCATTTGGTTTTGTTCAGGTATGTTGTTCATAGAGCATACCCAGCCCTCACAAAAATTCTACGAGCTATTTTACATACGAAAATAATATTTTCAATATATTATATTTTAATATTAATACAGCTTTCAACAGTTTTTGAGGAAACCAGTAATCAACTATGGAAATATGCTCCTTTACGCTGGGATCAAACAGCCCAGTTTGGTTTTGTACCAAATGATCGCCTGAGAAAGGTGTTTATGGCAGTATCGATGGATCTTGGCAATAAATACTCCCCGTACGTCAGTTTTCATCCAACGAACAAACGAGATGTTGGCAAACGTTTGTCACTTGCTGGTCTTGCTATTGCATATGGCAGAAATGTCTATTACACTGGTCCATTGGTATCAGTTATCAAACAGCGAAAGGAACATTCCTTGAATGTTCTTGAAATCACTTACAAATTTGTTCGTGGAAGGATTGAAGTCAGAAGTCGTGATGGATTCGAGGTACATTGTGATATTATTTCGTTACCCTTCTGCAAGACGTTTTCGTTGCAAATTTAAGGGGTGATTTTCGATAGACAATGTCACGATGTCATAATTTATTCTTGAGATGAGAGATATTTTGCTATTATGCTTTATTTTCAAATTGATCTCCTTCAACTGTGATTTTTGTTTTTCAAAAAATGATATAAGATATTTAAATTGATAAATTTGAGCAAAAGGAAAAGATGGCAGAAGAAAGCCAAACAAACAATCCAATAAACAATTATTGGATGACCCTGAGCACGGTGTCAAGAATGGTCCAAACCGAGGTGAATAGGAAACGAAAATTCTCTTTGATTTAAGGCAAAATGATAGCACAACTTATTTCCATCCTATATTTTTGGTTTATTTACCTTTTGTGTTTTTTTACAGGTTCTTTGCAGAAACTTCAAGGAGTGGATTAAAGCCAAAATAACGAAAATCAGTTCCAAATCGGTGTATATACAGCCTTCGTTACCTTGCCCAGTTAAAGCAGTTAGATATGCATGGAACGACTTTCCCTGTGTCTCGAAAGAGTGTGCCATTTACAGTGGCGACTTACCTTCTCCACAATTTATTAAATACGGTCCTTTTGAAAATATTCGGTATTGGCAATGAATCGCTTGAATTTAGTATAGCGGATTGGTTACCAAAATCGAGGAAACTACATTGTTTATAAACCCGGGGCGAAAGTTAGTTCGTTATCACAGAGGCTTCGTACAGAATGTTGTAGTGTAGTACTATTCGATTTGGGTGATTAAAAATAAATGTAAATATTAAAACGTTAACTAGGGATTACTAAGTGATTTTAAGAACAGCGGTACACATGAGGGAAAACCAAGGTGATCATGAACTAATTTTATTTAAAACCTTCCCGACTGACCACGTACTGAACATTTTACACTGGTCAGCGTTAGACGATTTTAATCGTCAAGAAAGAAATACATCCTAATCGATACCAAGGTGAAAAAAAAGAAAGTTCACATTGTTTAACTTAGCTCTCCATTGAACATTAGATTGAAAAATAGATATCATAGTGCTCTTTTTGTGGTTTCAAGGCAAATTCGCTCGATGAGTTATAACAAGCCAAAGCATAAAAACGAATTCGTTTGGATAGATACGACTGTGAACATTAAAGCAAAAAATTGTCAACTTAATTTATTTAATTTAGTTTCCCATTAAAGTTTAGGTTGAAAAATACATCTCATAGTGTTCTTTTTCAATTTCAATTCAAGGCCTGTGATAAATCACAGTTAAAAATTAGAGTATGGACAGGGCAGTAGCCAAAGGGTGGATGTGTATGTGGTGGGACACTTCCCATTCGTTCTTGAGCCGGCAAAGTAGAGTTTGCTGTCGACAATATTAAAATCACTTTAATAGAACGCTGAAGCTGCATTCGCAATGCAAAATTCGTTGTCAAGTACATCTCCAGTACCAAAATCATGGGATATTTTACATTTCTCATTTAAGTTCCAAAATAGCTCATTCTGTCGATCAGTTTTTGTAGAGAAATGCATGAATAAAGTAAAAAATAATTGCTTCAATCAGAGGTTTAAATGGCCAGCAGTCATATTTGGACACGGAGAAGGGGAAGTCGAATTACACGTTTTGCTATTCATTATCAGAAAATATACCATTATTAACACCAACCTCAAACTCATTGACGCAAAAATACATTTATTTTATTCAATCGACTATTTAGGTAGGATATTCCTCTTGTTTAAGTGAAATTTTATTATCCCTAATGTATAGTAGAATGGTGTTAATGGTCGGCCGTTGGCGCTATGGAATGCCTTTTGATGCAAATGGTTGCGTATCTACGCTAATGAATGTCGATTAAATAAAATGAATGTGTTTTTGCGTTAATGACTTCAAAGCTGGCGTTAATGATAGTATGTTCTCTGGTAATGAACAGCAAAAGGTGTACCCATTGAAATTCATTCGGGAAAATCACAACTTGCATCCCCTGTCTTCGGAGGTCTAGTGACAGCACTGAGCAGGGGATTAAAGGTTAAAAAAGAAATCACAGTAAGATACTGCACCTTACAGTATCTATGTTTTTCAGGACTACGTAGACCCTACAGGACCACCTTACATGTTTTATTCTAGCTACGTCGCTGGTAAACAATTGTCAGGTAACATATTCATAAATTTTCCCGGATAATAAAATCATCTGAAAAGTATGGATAAGCGCACGACCAGTTTTTCACTTAAGAGGAACCACCGGCCCAATGCAAAAAATAAAATTCTTATTTTAAGAAAAAAAAAATCTTGTTTTCAGACCGTATTTCTTTAATTAAGAAATGTTATCTCGTCCGTAGACAAGATAATTTTTCTTAATAAGCTGCCTTGATAAGAGAAGATTTTTTGAAACAGGACATATTTTCTTTAATTAATAAAATATATCTGGACTAGGCAGGAAAAATATTCTTGAATCAAGACATATTTTTTTAAAATTCTTCAAAGAAGAAAAAATGTACATAGCTTTTCTTATCAAGAGTTCACTTCTTAAAGCCAGGAAATTAATCTTAAAACTAGGAAAAATATTTCGGAATTTAAACAACATTTTATATGAAGAGAGGCCTCCTGTATGCAAGAGTCGTGTATCACTCCGCTACTTGAGGAAGTCGCCAGATAGGCTCTACTCTACGTTGTGAAGATGAGATGTCTTCCGTTAGAGAATTGAGAATGGTGGCGAATTTAGTATATATGAAGATTTCTGACTGTCCTAGCCATGTCTCAGTAGCTCAGAAGTCAGAGCACCGATGCATTGAGTTGGAGACCTTGGCTTCGATTCTTGGCTTGGGCGGTCTGAGATTTTGTATATATAGTTATTCTAATAATACTTTCAAAATATATCTAAGAGAATTTTTTCCAGACACGTACGAAACGGTTGACCATATAGAAGAGTTTTTCCACTTTGCCAGTCAACTAAGTAGAGAAATGTAAATAGCCAGGATTGTAAATTTATTTTATTTGTTTAATTGTAAAATCGACTTTCCTCTAAAAGGTTTTTCTGATACAAAAGGCCTAACACATAAGCTACATATCAAGGACAAATAAAAAAGACTAATGATAAAAATAACTAATAATAAAAATAACTAATGATAAAAAAGGATGACTAGCGATCTCCTTAAGAATCCCAAAGTTCCTTGAGTAGTTTTCTCCTCTGAGAGTGTTTGAAAGCAGCTAGAAAGCTGCAAAGCTTAAAAAAGCAGCCCAAAGAGTTTCATAAATTGACTATCCTGTAGTAAAACGTTTTCTGGCCACTAGCTGTTTTAAAGAGAGGAATATGCAACTTTTGAGAATTCCTGGTGTTACGACTAGTGATCTCCATACTCACGATGAATTTGGAAAACATATTATGAAGCATAACCCTTTACGAATTTGAAGGCCATAGATAAATGTATATTAGTTTAGGGATTATGTTTTAATTTAGCGATATATTAAGTAGGCATTATATTCTATTGTCGGATTAACCAAGAGGCAGAGCAAGCTTGTGTTTAGGGTACCAGCAATGAAGGGGCACCAAACAAATTTACAAACTGAGAGATTTTTAGACATCATTTGCTTAGCGTATAAGTAACTTTTGTTTTATTTCGAAAGACAAAAATTACTTTACTGCTTCGTATTGTTTTATTTCGAGTTACGTGTGAGTGTAAATGTTTTAGCCTAGCAAATAATCTTGACAAACACTATAGGTAAACAATTCGACTATAGGTAACTATAGTCGAATTGTTTACTATAGTCGAAACTATAGTAACTATAGGTAAAACACTATAGGTAAACAATTGACATGGCTGGGAACGAATATTGAACACTTAATTATGAATCACATGTAACGAGAGGTTTTTTTGTCTATATGTTTACATACTGGACTGATAATAACATAAATCCTTCCTTGTAAATGACAATTTAGCGAATTAATGTTAGTCCAACACACAAAACCAGCAATTTAGTTCAGTGTTAGTGACACTTCTTCATAAGTTTTAAGTTAAACAAAAAAGCAAAGCAAGGCTGTCTGATTATTTATAATAATAATAACAAAACACTTCGTTTGAATTGGGTAACTAGATTTACACAGAGTAATTTTCGTCTAGGCCCAATATAATATATAACTACCAAATCATTATGATTATACTACGATATTATTTTATAAATCTCATAAGTCCCCCTATTCAGCAAAAGATGTTTTAAGATACAATTTGCGGAACTGAGACAGTGCAGAAGCAGTTCTAGTAGCTAAATCAAGGGAGTTCCAATCCTGAGCTGCTAAGAAAGAGAAAGACCGCTTACAGACTGTCCAACCTTTGAGGTGTGCCTGGTCGGAACATTGATCTCTAACCGCGTAGCAGTCAGGGGTGACAGCAAAGTCCGAATCATCTAGGGGGGTCCGGGAACAGGCTCCCCTCGAGAAATTTTGAAATTCTTGGGTCTCTGAAATGGAAATTCGCGCATTTGAGAGCAGTTTTGACGGCAATTTTAAGCACGTTTGAGCAGGAGAGAAAAAGGACAGCAACGGAAGTCTATGGGAGACAAGACTACAAGTTGTGGTAATCAAAACTAGAAGTTCAGACAAAAATCCATTTAACATTTATTATATACATTGGTACAGAATGAACTGAACATTAAGATTTCGCATTAAAAATGAAAAAAAAACCCGGTAGATAATGCTCGTGCCTATATCTACAAGCCACTGACAGTGTCACGTTAGGGTATCAAAGACGAAAATCCAATTCAATTGTTTAATTTCGAGAACGAAATTTTGCTTCTTCCAGTTGGAATTAAAGGAGCAATAACACTTTCTCTTCTTCTAGGGTGTCGTCATGGTCGATGGGAGACGTCAGTATTCAACCTTTTAAAGTGTTACTATTATTATATTACGTGCATCTGGTATTTATGACCAGCGTTATCATTTGTTAAAATACTTTACGCAAGATCACTTTTTCCACAAAGGGAATCTATTTTGGACTCGACAAGGTAGATAATTTCATGGGTGGCATTATCAAATATTTGTGTCGTTGACAAAAGTTAAAGAATATTTCCTTATATCAGAGTGCAATTGACATATATTGATTTAGAAATTTGTGGGGCGTCAAAGTGGGGCTTTCGTTGTCCCGACCAGTTGTTGGTCGGGACACGGGAGAAATTGCGTGAAATCGGGACTGTCCCGACCAAATCGTGACCGTTGGACAGTCTGCACTTACCAGAGTTCGCACTTACTCTAGGTAGCTTTAACAAATTATTATAAGATCCTCTGGTATATGCATTATGAAGTAAATTAAAAGGCTTAAGTAAGATGGCACGATAACTTGGAGTTAAATTATGTAATGACTTACAAACTAAAAGACAACGAAAAAACTTAATGCAATCATTAATTGATGATCATCCAAGTTTCAAAAATAAAGTGCAGAAGGAGCCTTACTATCAACATTTAAAATTAACCTTGCAGCCTTTTTCTTGTAGGTCAATTAGCCTATCTATGTTCTGTTGGGAAGTATTCCCCCAAAACTACGCAGCAGTAATCCATTACTGACAAAATATACCAAGTCTCTGTGAAGTCTTCTTACGCATGTAATCTATATGGTAAGTCCAGCACAAAGTCTGACCAACATGGACTCCTAACAATTTCTCACCCACAGTGGTATCAATTCGCGAGCCATTGATGGTTACGCTGCAGCGCCGTAGCTAGCATGTCAAAGTTGGGCTGGGAAGTGCTGTACGAAAATTTCTGAATGACAAAGGTTTTTGTCCGAAATTTTCCGATTCCAATCAAGTGGTGATCTGAAGGCTGAAGCGCAGAGGAAGCCTGTTTAGAATCCAGATGAGAAATCAAAATAAAAGTATATTCGTAATGGGCAAAGTTATCATATGAGTAAAAAACTCGGATATATAGGCTTTTGTCATCTATATGTTTACGAACTTCTATACAATTTGTCAACTTACTAGAATTTCCATGGTTCACTTCATTCAAATAGTGTTCATTCTACGTAGCCGTTGCTTTCCGAATGGATAAGTTATTTTCCGAATGTCGCAATTTAAAAAAATTGGGGAGTGAAGCACCTCTCGATACCCTCCCTCGCTAACGCTGAGATCACTAGAGAGGTCAGCAAACCCTCCTAGATGTTCCAATCACAAGAATGATCCACAAGATCAAAGGCTTTCCTCAAGTCAATCATTGTAAGATCCGAAATCTTGCCTTCATCCATAGAACACAGAACATAGAACACGCGGATTATTTCATTTATTATACTGTACATCTAACTAGGGTGACAGAATCGAATATTGTATGGTATCTAATCTCTAATCGTTAATTATAAACAGCCAGTAGTTTTATTACCATTATAAGGAAGCAAATTTACTTCCTATATATGCATTTTCCCCTCGCGCGGTGCGAGGGTACTAATCTTGAGGTGCGTGGAGTCCTGTTACAAGCGTGGTGACTAGGGAGAAAAATTTTCGCTTTGTGTATGTATCTCTCTCTCTCTCTCTCTCTCTCTCTATATATATATATATATGTATATATCCATGGATTCCGGTATATATCCATGGATTAAGTACCGTATTGAAGGAAGTCGATTTTGTTTCGTTTTTTTCCCCTTGTATGGATCTCTCGCAAGTTGTTTACATTATTTCAACACTGAAGCCAGCAAATGATTTAAGACCGGCAAAGGAAATGGCTTTCTTGGTGCCTGCGGCTGGTTTCGCCACCTCAGTAACTCGACAATTGACAGAGCAGTTCTCAAAGTTAGCTCCTTGGAATATGCATTTGCTGACTGTTCACTTCTTGCAGCAACGCTTTGTCGTGCTTCTTTCTGATTTATATGAACAAAAGACGTAAGGAAACTCGCTTGCCGTCAGGACATTTGCTAAGCGACTAACTGTACTAAGACGACATTCTTCGCTGAAGTTAAATAGATGTCGATTAGTATAAATCTCGGGACTTTTCACGTTCTGGTAACCACTTACCTGAGCTGCACAATCACAGGTACGTCTGAATCGAGTAGCTTTGAAGTACAAGTTTTGCGAACGGAATTGTTTTGAGCAGCTTTCAAAAGTAGCTTCCCGATTTCATTCTTGCCTAAGGGGGACTTCTTGTACGAAATATTACGGCCTGGACTTTGCTGGTTTTTATTGGTAAAGTAGAATGAAGATTCTGGTTCATTGATCTCTGTACGACGATTATTTTTGAACATTTTGCAGTATTTAACCGGACAGCGTTCATGGTCAATTGTTTGAGAAGTGAGATAGAACACTCGTCATCCAGAAGAGTTGTCCAGGCCATGACAGTCTTTGGATGCTTTCTCCTCTTTCCACACAAATATTTCATTGCCTCAATCAAGATTTTTTTCCCTATGAAATGTCACCCTATTGAAGACGTTAGGATGTATTTTTGGCTCGAAACAAAAATGCAAGGTAAACAGCCACCAGGTAACTCGCTGCAAAGCTACTTGTTTTTGGTCACCAAATTATCCTTCGCCAAAACTGTTGTCCACTTCAGTCTTTCTCACTTCAAGAGTGATTTGTGCATGATCACCTTTACCGTATTCGATCGGTAATGCCTTCATCAGGATTTTAAAACCTCTCAATAAAGTTGAAAGTCGTCTGTGTGTAAATTTATCGTTGAACCCTTTCTGTTGAGGTGCCACTGAATGCTTGGCTGAAAATACACAAGAATTGCAGGTTTATACGCCTTTTTTTCTTTTTTATTGATGTTTTGCCTTGGAAAAAGTACATCTTTTACTTCCCTCTTCTCGTACTTCTTTCGACAAAACTAGCACAAGGTTTGCTTGTCGTATTTATGTTTTGTATTTTCCGATTTTCGGTCAGCGATAAAACTGCAGAATTTGTTCATGTTTTCATTGTTTACTCCGTCGATTTCGAAATTCGTTTCATCTTCGTCACCAGAGTTTTGTACTTCCGGATGAATACTTAGCATAAACCCTTATCATAGCAGATCTTAAAGACATTTGTAACCAACTTTGAGGTAACGTATAATTTATCAATTTTTTAAGTCAAAAAAATGTCAGAAAAATATTCAATCATGAGCTGTCCGTAATGCCGGTATCCGTTTGATAACCTATGAGAATGCTGCACTTTTGAGACCGAAAGTCTGGTCATCTAATAAAACAATCTTTCTTTAAGGCAAAATGAGTGAGAAGTCTAATTGGAAAATGACATGAATTACTATAAAGCCGCAAATAATTCAGGGTATTGATCCTATCATTCGTTGTTTAATAATTTAATTGTAAGGATGGACATCTTGCCATTTGTCAAGCCGCTGAACGTTATTCTCGCCCAACTTTTTGTTTTAATAAAGCAGAATTGAAATTTTAAACCTAAATATGACTATAAACAGTTTAAATATAATATAATTTGCAGTTTGGATTGTTGTTTATTTTCGGCCAAATTCTGTGTGGATTGTTTTTTATTGCATGTCCTCTTCCAGTTACAGTCAGGAGGGTTTGTGTTTTTGATAATTTTGAAAAATTATCATTGTTACTTGGATTCTCGAGAGATATATTGGAAGGGTGGGCGAGAGGTTGTTGTGTGCACGTATTTCTAGTGTATTTAATGATCTCAGAGGAGGCCGGAAGTACTTTATGTTGGTCTGACGCACGAGTTATTGTTTAACGTAAACGAGAAGTACTCGTTGATGAAAATTGATCGTCACAAGTTGAAGTAGTCCTCACAAAGACAAAAAGACTGTTTATGGTGTTTGTTTAACTTGTTTAACTTTATAGTCTTTGTTTAACGTGTTTGTCCTGATTTACAAGATAATCTACCAAACATCTTGAAGACGAAATCATAAAAAAACGTGGCATGTTAAGTACTGTAGTTTTATATCCCAGGCTTCTCAATACACTGCGTGCGATCTCACGCACTCTCATCCACACACACACAGAACAATTAACGCGTTCGCTGGATCGCATGCACGAACTAGTATTTAGATCAGTAATCACACTCATGATTGTGTCTTAATATTAAATTTAATATAACTAAAATATAAAACTAAAAACATATTGTGTGTTAATAATGTTTGAAACATGATCACCAGCATTTATCCGTAGTTGATGTCACGTGTCTATAGATTTCTCTTTATCTGTCTGTCAGCGTCTCTAGACTTCACAGCGAGATATTGCATTCGCGAGCTTTGACCTCGACGTTTGGCCAAGCACACGCTGCTTTATTTTTATTGTTGGAGTTGCTTTTGAAACAGTTTTGAGATCACGATGCAGTGGCTTAGCCAGAGAATCTGTGATACCAGGGCCTGGGAAGTACTCTAATTAGGGAGGTTCGGGAGCATGCCTCCTGGAAAATTTTTGATTTCTTGGATCTCTGAAAGGGTATTTAATACATTATGAGGGCGCTATTCTCGTAGTTTCGGCTGCGGCGCCGAGCCGAATTCGAAGGCTTCAATAGGCGTTAAACTCGAACAGATCTTCTAAATTACTTTTTTAAACTACGCGATATCTCATTGATGAGAACAAATTGCGTGAATTTTTAGCGTGGGAGGAAAAATTGCGCAAAGAAATTTCCTTCGTGGGCCAAACTAAAAGGGCTCATATCAAATTATTCAAAATTTATCGTGTATTTTTCAGTTGAATATGCCAAATACGTTTTGGGAAGCGCCCATGATTGTAGCTGACGCCGGAGCCTGGGCCCAGGTGGGCCCGGGTCTGGTACGCCACTGTCACAATGGCAAAAGGTAACAGTGTTGAACTCAAAATATTTAAATCATATGGAGTGGATGAAATTCTTAGGTTTGAAACGGAAGAGAAGCATGGACGAACTTACGTGAACTTTATTTGGTGTAACGTTTGCGCCAGGCAAATAACAAATGCTGGGACAAGAAAGAACGCAAGGAATTGCTAAACCGTGCCCTTGAGATTCATTTGACAAAATCGTAAAGAATGAAACTCGACCACCACGAAGGAGGCCCCGCCTGCAAAGTTGTCGACATCATGGACGAAAGAAATGAGAATAACGATCACGACGACACTGACGAATTCGAGACGGATGATGAGTCAGACTTTTTGGACACCGACGATCCAAACTCAGACGAGAGTGAGGACGAATAAAACAGTCATAACCGAGCGTTTAAAACAATCAATTTTTGTTTAAATTAGAAATATTACCATGAACATTTACTCGTGTTCCACTTCAGTCTTTACTCTGTAATGGCAAAAATAATGCTGTATATGTTTGTTTTTAACATCTGTTTGTTTTTAACATCTGTTTGTTTTTAACAAATATCAAATCGTACATGCAACAGTGAATATCTAATAGTATTACGTCATTACACGCATCGCATGCACGGATGAAATTGTACGTATGATTGACCACGCGCATACTATTTCCCATATTGAGAAGCCTGATTAATAATATCTATTCCAGCTAAATGTCCCTTTATTATTTAAAGTGCATATACATCCCTTTCAGACTTTCTAGATATCTTTCGCCCAAATGAAAAAGCAAATTTTGTTTTATGTTATGTAATAACTGACGACCTATAGTACTTTTTGAGAGCGAGCCGTAGCCGAGACGTGCTTTAAGAGAGGATTTCCTGTCCACTGCTGTGACAGTAAACTTTGAAGACATTAAAGGTCAATCGTACCAGGACCTCTGATTTTACTGGATTTTTGTTAGCAATAAACATTCGAATGCCAATAAATAAGGTTCAGCTTAAGTTTTTGTCGGAAAATTCTTTTATCGCTATTCTTTTTGAACTTGATTACTTGAAGGAAGGGGAATGTTTGAAAGAGCTGTATATTCACTTTAAATAACAAATAGGGACATCTAATTTGGACTGGATTGAAAACTTGTACACCAAGTCGACATTTTTTAGTTGACTTCGGCAATGTCAGATTATCATGAAAAATTTCTTTTCAAGTGGGTTCAGATTTCGTAGAGTTTGTCTCAGTCTTGGGCACATTATTAATTCGGGTTTCTTTACCAAATAGTTTAAAACGTATATTGCTTTATTATTACATATTTTCCCATTAAAACATACGTCATTTGTGACGGAACTGTGTGGTCAGATGATGTCAACAGATTTGGATTTGGTTCCCTTAGCCTTTCCCTTACCACGACCAGACATTTTCACGGACTTTAAAAGTCCGTGAAAATGTCTGGTCGTGATGTCAACAGCTATACCAGCTTTCAGACGGATGATTAATTTATGGCCTTCACAATTTTAAAATTACTCCGAAAAATATTGACCAGAGATTTGCCAGGCGGAAATCGCAGTCTTACGAAGAATATTAAGGCCCTGCTCTAAGATTCTAAAATGAATAGCCATGACGGGATAAATCACGTCAATTAACAAAACATATTAGTTCATAAAGCTTGTTTTGTTATTTCTCCTGATTTATCCCTTCTTGGTTATTCATATTAGAATCTTGAGCTGGGCCTTAATATTCTTCCTAAGATTACTCCGAAAAATAAAAATATTTGTCCTTCTGATCCTGGGCAATTCCCCGGCGCATCTCTGGATGTGATTTCCACCGACAATTCTTTGCGAGGGAGCGTTCATGCCAGAGGAGAGTGGCTTTGTTCTGTAGTAGATACTTGAGGATAGAAGATGTCTGCTGTATTATGGCCGGATATAGAATGTGAAGTGCTAACTATTGCCATTATTAGTTTTCAATTATTCGAAGGATAAATATCAAAGCGCAACATATTACACGAAGTAAACCCATGAACGCAATAAATGTTCGCTTTAGAATACTTAATACTTCATTTTGTTGGCTTTGATATTTTTCCTAGCAATGACCTTCATATGTGAAATTACTTGTGAAGTTTTTGTAAGCGTTGGTAGTTGAGAGAAGAAAAGAAATCTTTGTTTTGTTTTTGACAGCACTTTTATGTGTTCATTCAGTTAAATTTATGGTGGACGAGGTTCCTTTGCTTTTCCTGCCATCTGTAACTAAACCTAAAAATCCCTTGGTAAACCTACACTATGGTTGTACTGATCTTGACAGCGCCTAGTGTTGAAACTTAGACTCCCACCTATATGTCAACTGCATTCCTCACTTCTCAGCAGTCATGATAAGTGTAGTTATTTTCTCTATTTTTTTATTTTCAAGAATCATCCTCAGAGATTTACACGAACAGAAACTTTTTTTCATTATCTGTATATGTAAATCTGGAGCGTCACGACGTCTGTCTGTTACCTTAAAACTCCAGAACCACTAGACTTACAGGAGATTCAATTACATATTCAAACTCACCATGACCAGATGAGTAACATTAGCGATCAATACCTAAGAAAAAATGACTTAAATATCATACCTAACATATATATGTGGCAACCATAATCATTTCTTCAAGAATAACCATCCTGAAATGATCCCGGGCAAAGCCCAGGTACCTTGGCTAGTAATATATATATCTCTGAAGATGATTCAGAAATAGAAATGAAACACTGCACATCTCATGGTAGAGCGGCGGACTGGCATCCCGAAGGTGAGTTCAAATCCCGCTTGAGTCAACATGTTTCGGTTGACTTCGGCAGTGTGAGATTATCATGAAAAACAATTTCTGTTCTTATTTTCTCCTAAAAACGTTTTTTCTGGTACGACTTCCAGAGACTTGATATTACTGTTAGACTCAAAAAAACCTAATGTTATTGCGTATGGGTAAAGTGCACTAGCTTGCATTTGGGGGTACATTTCGTGTTGTTGAAAGTTGATCGTCTTGGTTGAAGTAGTTTGGAGAAGGACTGTTTGCGGTGTTTGATATGGCTGACTGGTTTCGACGACCTTAAGCCCAGGTCAAACGAATACAACACCATGATTCAATATCGTTCAACATTGTTGAATGCAACATGTTGAACTTGTTTGGCCACCATGTTGAATAATGACGTTGCATGATGTTGTCATGATGTTGTTGAACGAAGTATCAGACATTTGATGCCACATCGTTCAACATTTCTTTTGTCCTCAAATGTAAACAACAAAGTTGCACTCGTTTGACCGCGCACTTCAACATTACTGACCTTAAGCAACCGACGTTCTTGTGTCAAGGACGTCAACCGGAAGATTTGATGGCAAGGTATTTTCGATATTTGGGCCGTTCAATAGAGTGTGTTATGGGAGCAACCGTGATGACTAACATGGACGTAGAGTTTTGCTTTTGTCTGGGGGGGGGGGGGGAGGGGGAGGAAGCTAAAATTCGAGGACGAGGTGCATGAGTGGCATAACCTCTTGGTGATTGTGCGAATCGAGTTCTACAGAAAATTGCTAACAGCTGATCGTTACTGGCACGGACTAGACCTTTACTAAGTGATAAAATTCACAACTTATTGGTAAAAAATGAATCATAGAATAGAAACAATCACTAATTAGACTGTGCAGAATCTTATGTAATTTCAAGAGATATACACTTCACTGTCCACACTCTAGAAAAGGATGTGCACTTACCGCCACTCGGTAAGTACTTCATTTACCCCTGATCATATTGTATCACTACGCCCGACCCCAACAAAACACCGACCCTAATCACTTGATACAATATGATGAGGGGTAGATGAAGCACCGACTCGCCATTCTCGTCCCCAGTGTCCTTGCGGAAGAGAATGCCCCACGTATTAGATATCCTATCATAGTATGGATTTTCTCGTTATTAAATTAAAATTAATTAATGGGTTGTCTTATGTGTACATGGGCGCTTTTGGCTGACCGAGATAATGAGGCTATAATAGTTATATAACCCTACCCTCTAATTTGTGAATGGTGATTGATGAGTCATTTGCTGCAAAATTTCTGGGGGGCTGAGCTCCATCATTAAGATTTCTGGGGGTGGCTAGAGCTCCCCCCCCATGCTCTACGCCTATGATGACTAACCTCAAAATCTCAGGAGAGATAATACCACTTGTAGTCAGCGAGTCAGCTATGAACTTAACTGAGAAATGTTGACGTTCTAGGAGTAGATCCTCGTCTTCAAAATGTAGAAACGCTGTCAGTGACGTCTGTATGGAATAAAAATATACTCAACAGTTGTCATCTTAAGGGTCAAGTGCGCAGTAAGAGTTGGAGTTCGCTTATTTATATATCTTGTTCCTTACGTATGATTAGCTGAAGAATCGGCGAGTGTTGGGCATGCGACTACGCAATGATCTTCGGAGCAAACGTAGCATTTTAACGTTTTCCACGTTTCCTCTTGGTTGCCATAGGCGCCTCTTTTAGGCGACCAGACAACATCTTCATACATCTGAGTCCAATATTCACAACACCCACGTTCACCGGCTAAGCCCGATATTGACAACCCTCCCATACACCTACATACTGCAGAGTCCGCCTTATCCGCACATTATATGTCGAGACCGATACATTACTTCAGCGAACCTGGTAGGCACTCATTGCTCTACCCTGTAGGTATCTGCCTCAAAAGCTCTGGATTCCTAGGCAATCGGGCGACTTTTTCTTCGTATTCAAAGTAGCCATTTACACTGAAGTAGAGAATGAGGCAAAATAAGTCTTCGGATTCCACACGAATCCGGAGAAATATGAATCCGGAAAAGAATATGGATATTTTCTATGAGGAGAGCTTGCATTCCAGACAAATTGTCCTGGTTCATGTGTAGAATAACAGACGTAGCCAGTGTTGTGAATTTTCATTTTTCATTATTGGCTGTAATAAACAAAGAATGCAAAGACATTTTTCGGTTGTCCACGGTTACTTTCAATCAAATTTGAGCGGTTTATGTCTATTCTTAGATAACAAAGCACTGTTTGCGTATTGAGTATGCAATTAACCCAGATACTTTCTCTTTTCGAATACTTTTTGAATCCGAAGACTTTTGCTGCAGTGTAAACATAACCTAAGAAGCTATAAACTTAAGTGTCACGTAATTCGAGATGTGTCTCAAGAAACGCTCTTTAATAAAGTAAATGGTTTGAACCTGGGAGAATCGTGACATGTTTGAGGAATTTGATCGTCCAGGTTAGTGTAGTCTTGAGAAAGACTGTTGGTTGAAGTGACTGACGTTTCGACAGCCTTAGCGGGGGTCATCTTCAGAGTCAAAAGGAGAGTAAATGTCAGGTTCGTCTGTATGTCATCACGCACGAGCCAGATACAAATATAGGCGAACCTGACATTTCCTCTCCTTTTGACTCTGAAGATGACCGCCGCTAATGCTGTCGAAACGTCAGTCACTTCAACCAACAGTCTTTCTCAAGAGTACACTAACCTGGACGATCAACTTCCTCAAACATGTCAAGAAAGCTCTTTGTAACACAGCCCTTTGTTACAAGATCATACTCAGTGAAATCATTAAATGGGAGTTAGTGCACTTTGCCGATACGAATTAAAATTAGGTTTTTTTCAGCTTAACAGTAATATGAACTCGCTGGAAGCCGTACCAGAAAAGACGTTTGTGAGAGAAGCCACTCTCCGCTGCCATGAACGCTCCCTCGCAAAGAGTTGTGGATGGAAATCACATCCAGAGATGCGCCGGGGAATTGGCCGGAGTCAGAAGGACAAATATTTTTATTTTTCGGAGTTTTCTTAAAAAGAATATTAAGGCCCAGTCCAAGATTCTAATATGAATAGTGATGACGGGATAAATCAGGAGAAATAACAAAACAAGCTTTCATAAACTAATATGTTTTGTTATTTGTCGTGATTTATCCCGTCATGGATACTCATATTAGAATCTTAGAGCAGGGCCTTAATATTCTTCCTAAGACTACGATTTCCGTTTGGTAATTCTCTGGTCAATATTTTTCGGAGTAATTTTAAAATTGTGAAGGCCATAAATTAATCATCCGTCTGAAAGCTGGTATAGCTGTTGACATCATCTGACCACACAGTTCCGTCACAATTGACGTATGTTTTAATGGGAAAATATGAAATAATAAAGCAATATACGTTTTAAACTATTTGGTAAAGAAACCCGAATTAATAATGTGCCCAAGACTGAGACAAACTCTACGAAATCTGAACCCACTTGAAGAGACATTTTTTATGAAAATCTGAAACTGCCGAAGTCAACTAAAAATGTCGACTTGTGTACAAGTTTTCAATCCAGTCCAAATTAAATGTCCCTATTTGTTATTTAAAGTGAATATACAGCTCTTTCAAACTTCCCCTTCATTCACGTTTAAAAAGAATAGCCATAAAAGAATTTTCCGACAAAAACTTAAGCTGAACCTTATTTATTGGCACTCGAATGTTTGTTGCTAACAAAAATCCAGTAAAATCAGAGGTCCTAGTACGATTGACCTTTAATGTCTTCTAAGTTTACTGTCACAGCAGTGGACAGGAAATCCTCCCTTAAAGCACCTCTCAGCTACGGCTCGCCCTCAAAGAATGCTATAGGTCGTTAGTTATTACATAACATAAAACAAAATTTGCTTTTTCATTTAGGCGAAAGATATCTAGAAAGTCTGAAAGGGATGTATACGCACTTTAAATAATAAAGGGGCATGTAGCTGGAATGGATATAAAATTACTTAACATACTACCTTTTTTTTATGATTTCGTCGAATTGAAATGTGATCACTTCTGACGTAAACGGCTTTATAGTTGCTGCCAATATACCTGTCAGCTGCCAATCTTCCGCTTCATAACCGTTTGTTTTGGGTAGAATTATTGTTGATGAGAACGTCAGAATAAATGTGGAGGAAATGCATGCTGTTTTCAATCATGAACCTAATCACGTGATAACAAATCGTTCCACATAAAATGTCCAATCGCCAGCAATCTAGTTCACATTAAAACTTGACCGAGTCACTGCGAGAGAATAGCGTGGATTAAATCAAATACTTAAATTCCGCTATAAATATTTTCTCAGGTAAGTCTACTTCTACTGCTCCAATATCTTAGTTACATATTAACATTATGAACTCTTCATTACCTTTCACTTTTCTTTTTTTAAATTGAACGTAGCAAATCAAATCCCTAACCCTCCCAAAACGTCGAAGATTGCCAACGCTACAAAGCAACAATATTCTCCTAAGGAATGGTTCTTGCCCATAAACCATCTTTGTAACAGATTATTACGTTTAGAAATGCCACAGCTCTTAGCCTTTTACATTTACATAGTCTCTCCATAGATTGGTTTATCATTTTGATTAACTATCAGTTACGGCAGTTTCCAACCTTTGAAATTTTCATGTTATTTAACGCTGTCTACGCAGCATCATCTTATTTTTATTTCGTTTTTATCAATACTCACTTATGTTGTTGGTTGCAGCGTCTAAGAAAGAGTTCGTCCATTTACTGATCAATAACTTAAAACGTCGTGCATTTTGTCGTTTATGTAGAAGTTAAGATGAAGGGCAATGTATATTTGTTGCTGTATTTCATCGCTTTATTCGTCGGTTATTCTGAAAGTGCTGCCGTTTTTCGTTACGCCAATATCTATGGAAGTCACATGGTTCTGCAAAAAGCCCCACGCCGAGCAAGGATCTGGGGCTTTGGTGAAGTTGGAAGGGAAGTTTTTCTTACTGCTGCGTGGAAATGGTATCGCACGGAAGTTAAACAAGGTAAGACAAACACGTCCCGTTTGTAGTGAACTGGAGGAGTCAACGTATTGAATCTATGGTGTCTTCCTCTTAGGAAAACAAAGCAATCTGCATTTCCAACGTAATATTTCTTGGCTTGCTTACTTGGGTGGAAAAATCGTGACTTCCCCTGTTAGGGGGATGCGTCATCTGCATTTGTAATTTTAAACTTTGTTTTAAGCTGATGCTTCCATGAAGTTTGCTGGTCGGTTATCAGGGCAAAATTACTTCCAGCAAAACCATACCCAACCCTAATATACAATCATAGTGAAAATGCTGAGAAGAATTGGGTTAGTTTCGCTTCAAGAAAAGCTCAGAGTTAATTTAGACCCCGTTCACACGATACCGATACGAAACTGCACCGGTTTCAAAATATCACGGTACGAACATGTTCACACGATACTGATATAATTTCATGCCATTTTGCTGTTCAGTTCACACAATGCCGTTACGAATACAACATTTTTAAATTATTGCTGAAAGTGTTGTTTGAAGTCACTTGCGTGTTCATCAATACGCCAACACTCTTCCGACGAGAAGACAAAAAACATCAGACGAATCGGTTCGAAACTTTGCTTGGACCGATAAGGAAGAGTCCTAGCTCCATAGTCCTTAGTACAGTTTTGGATTACAAGACCAAACAAACCTATAATGGAGTCAATTGGGAATTAACAAAAACAAAATATGTCGAAATAAATGAAAGTTTTGTCGGACAATATCCAACAACAGCACTTGATCTAGAAAGTTTCCCTAAGAATGAACCGGAAAAGGAGTTCACAAAAGAAAGAATTCTTTCCAAAATTAAAATTCTTCGATTGAAATACTGAGCTGCCCTTGATAGTGGAGGGAGACTTGTGGTGGCTGCATTCTACGATATATGTTCAAGCACTTGGGAAGGTTCACCCTCTGCTGGATCTGTTGATGACGGAGTAGAGTCGTGTAATGTGAGAATTGAGGGCTTGGCTGGGAAAGACCAAGGGGGTATCCACGAATCTGGAGCAGTGCAATCAAGTCTTGTAAACGCTACGGGTGATGACGTCACAAGTGGTGACGATGTAGTCAACGAAGATGTCTGTGCAAGTTCTACCAGTCAACCCAAAGAAACCAAAGCTAAAGCAGACGGACGAAGACATTTGATTACATTTACTAAAGATCAGAGGAACGGAAAACTAAGAAAAATCTTCCATCAGATCAGGTCATTGGCGTAGCGAGTCGAAGTTGCACTTGGGGCGAGTTGCCAAAATGCCGCACCCCCGCCATATTCCGTGGCGCGAGGATAGATAGATATAGATAGATAGATAACTTTATTTAAGCACGCTGATCTCGTCAACTGAAGCTGATTTCCACGACGGGCGTGTGAAGTAGAAGTATACAGAAAATATGAAAAGTTTTTAAAAGCTATTTACAAAATGTAAGATATAGTATAAAAATATTGTATTAAGTACTAAGATATAAGATGTAATATACGAGGAAATAATGTATTTACAGATGCATATATTTGCTTTAATTATCAATGTGAGCAGCGATTTTCGTTCGAAAGGAAGAAAGGGATTTGCTCTCCTTTATTTCCTTAGGAATAGAATTTCAAAGGAATGATCCATCGTACATAAGACTTTTTTTTTAATTATTAGTACGCGGTATCGATAAACAAAGACTAATTGAAATGTTTCGAAGATTATAAGTAGTCATCTCACTTTTATAGGTGAATAAGTTGGTGAGTGATTGAGGGCCAATGTTATTTAATAATTTATACATCATTTTTGCTTTGGCTATCTTCCTTTCTGCTTTAAGTGTCTTCCAGCCCAATGCTTGCAAAGCTACAGAATGATTTGTGTCATTGCTCATGTTCATGATAGTTCGAGCGGATCTATTTTGGAGTTTTTGAAGTCGCTTTGATTGTGTTTCACTGAACACATCCCATACTTCACAGCAGTAATCGAAGTACGGGCGAACAATAGCATTATAAACGGAAAGAAGTGTTTCCCTATCAACAAAAACCTTTAATCATCTAAGTGCAGAAATTCCTGATGTTATTTTCTTGCAAATATTTTCAGTGTTACTCTTCCACGACAAATACTGGTCGACTGTCACTCCAAGAGTTTTGCACTCGTGCATTTGTTTAATTTGTTTGTTTTCAATTTCCACATTTGGTTGCAAGTTTGAAATACTTTTAATCATTTGTTTTGAGCCAATTAATATAAATTCAGTTTTGGCGACATTGAGACTAAGTTTATTGGCAATTAGCCATTTTCTAAGGTTTTCTAAATCAGAATTCACTGTAGCTTCAAGACTAGTTATCCAGTCCCCAGAGGCTGTTAGGTTTGTGTCATCAGCAAATAACCTAGGTTTTGTTTTAGATAGACATTGGGGCAAATCATTTATGCACAATAAAAAGAATAGTGGCTCTAATATAGAGACTTGTAGCACACCACATCTAATCATTTTTTCTGATGACAAAAACCCATTTATTTGACATTTCTGACTTCGATTTGAGAGATATGAGTTGAGCAATAATAAAGCCTGGCCTTTTACACCGTACAGCTCCAATTTTCTCAATAAAATTTGGTGATGAACTGTATCGTATGCTTTTTTTAAGTCAATTAGAACAACCAGGTTAAACATTTTTCGGTATAAATTCACATACCAGTCATTTGTACAATCCAATAATGCTGTAGCTGTAGAATGAAACTTTCGAAAACCAAATTGACTATCACTTAAAAGTCTAAATTTGGATAAGTAACTGTACAGTTGATCATACAGAATTTTTTCCATGATTTTGCTAATGGCTGGCAGGACAGAAATTGGTCTGTAATTTCCTGCCACACTTCGTAGGCCATTTTTGTATAGAGGTATTACTCTAGCCGTTTTCTATTCATCAGGGAATGAGGACACAGTAATGGCGTGATTAAAAATATGTGTCAGTGAATCTGAAATAGCAGGTGAAGCAATTTTAACAATTTTACAAGAAATCTTGTCGACACCTGGGGCTTTGTTGCTTGAAAGACCAGTCAGAAGTTGATAGACGTTATTGACCGTGACTGGCTGGAATGCAGTGAATTCTGATTCGCCATTTTTGACATAAGTTTATAAGTTGAAATTTGAAATATCAATTTAGCTAGCTAAATTTGGGCCAATATTTGAAAAATAATCATTAAAACCCTCTGCAATATATTTAGGGTTAGTTAAATTATTTTCACCAAGTTTTCGCTCATTTACAATTGTTGGTTTGTTTTGTCTTCCCAATAAACTGTTTATAGTCTTCCAAGCCTCCTTGGGATTGGACTAATCACCAGCCATTTTCGTGGAATAGTAATTTTTCTTGACATTTCTTAGTTCTATATTTACTTTATTCCTGGTTCTTTGATAATTTAACCAATCATTTTTGAGGCCTGTAATAATGGCTTTCCTTTTAAGCTTGTCCCTGGTATTAATAAATTCTTTTATGGAACTTGTAATCCAAGGGACTCGTCTTGTTCTAATCTTTTTGTGTTGACAAGGTGCATGTTTATCTAAGACTTCTAAGAATAGCATTTTCCAAATTTCTCATTTTGCAACTGGGGTTTCGGCCAGAAAATACACATTTTCCCACTGTTGTTTCATCAGATCCTCAACAAACTCTTGGGTATCGAATTTCTTCAAATTTCTAATTTCAACTGTGTTTTCCAGTTTCTTAACAACATAGACTTTTCTGATTGTAAAAACTAAACTATGGTCACTTATGGGCATGGCTTCCTAAAGAAAATGCCGGAACAAATTCTAATATACGAGGACAAAAAATTGCTATTTGATTGTTACAACTTACTTCTGATTGTTACAAGACCTATACTGTCTATGTTCTTAACACAACATGTTTACATGCCCAGGAAAGAAAACTTAAGAAATGTCAACAAAATCTTTCTGAATAAAGCTACTTTTTATAGTCTATTCAATGTTATTGCAATTGATTGTTGAATTAAATGACCAACACCAAAGTTAACTGTTGAAGGCACATCTTAATTTTCTAGCTTTCAGCGAAGCAAACTCGTTCGTGACATCGTCAAAATCGATAGAATTAGCCAATTCAGGTTCAATGGAGAGAATGGCTAGTTTGCTTATCCTAGACTGCGTCATTGTGAACCCGAGATAAGTTTTCATAAGCTTTAATTTGGAAATAATACTTGTAGTCGTAATCAATTCATAACATTGTCAGCAATCATCATTAACTTTGAATCACGCGCATGGTTTAAATTCTGTTATATTATTTACGTCTTTTAAGAGATATCAGGCAAAAGCTCAACGCCAAAATCGCAAAATTATTTTCATAGTTGTATCTTGTAAACAGGAAGCTCCATTGCGATTCAAACATGAAACTCTAAGTGCCTCTCTAACCTAAAAGTGGCGCCCACCAATAATGTACCTCCTGGGGCAACCGCCCCCTTCGCCACCCCCCCCACTCGGTATAGCACTGGATCAGGTAATGATTGATTTGACAAAGCAAGACCTGGAATTCAAGCGAGAAATGGTGAAACAATTAAAAGAAACAGATGATGACCAAAAGCAGCAATTGAAGGCAATGACTGAAACTGTGGGAAGCCTTTCTAAATCCATATCTGAGGGATTTTTAGCGCTTACAAGTTTTTTGAACGATCAAAACACACCTTCCCCATGCCGCGTCACCAAGATCCGCCATTTCCTACCTTGCCTGTTAATACACAGTTATCTAGAGGATGGAGGAAATACCTACTTCACATTTCAGTGACAATTTTTCTTGATACATTGTTCATAACCACTTCAAAAACTGCGAAAGTATAGTTGGAGTTCAATTTTCTTGTTATTTTGGTGTAAAGTCAATGTTAAAAAGTTAAAGTTAAAATATTAAAGTTTTTTTTTTTTTCTCATAAAGTGTCTTAGATATCTATCATCAAACAGCACAAATTTTAGTTATAATAAATGAAAACATTGGCGCCTGTTCAAACAACTGCAGTACAGTGTTATAGCAACCAGTGTATCAACTGCCAGTGGCTTTCACATGATAGTCTGTTGTTTCTCCAAACAGGGATGTAATTCATTGCAAAGTTTGTAAAAAGCTACTTTGGACCTCAGGAGGTTTTGTCGTCGTTCTTCACCAAAAAAACTACCTTCTTTAAAGTTCTTTCACCCATATATTTGTTATTCGTAACTATTAACGGAGTAGCGCTAATGCAAAAAACTAAGAAAATCTGCTTTGTTCTGGAGAAGATTTTAGGGACATTAGTCAAACACGACGGGAACGTGAAAGACAACGTCCTTCCTTCAATAGAATATTTCATCCAAAACAAAGAGAATAGATAATTTTTTATCCCAAGAGTTACCCCAACGCTGTTCTTGTTCTGAACACAACGTCACTCCTGAAAGTTTTAACGTTTCTGGACGACTGTGCCTCTTGAAGTGACAAAATTTGTTAGTTGAGCTTGACTTGAACACCCTCAACTGAACCATCTAGAAACTATGAGCTATTCCAAAGGTCGAGAAAACAATGCCAGCTATCAAATACGCCGTTAATGCTTCAAGACACTTTAAATGATAAAATTCAGATTGCTTGATCACCGCCTTCACTGTGCTACCTTGGTTAAGGTCCCTATTGCTATGCAACTGATACTTGGAATGTGGAAGCTGGACAAACATCCAGCGAACATCCATGACGATCTCCAAGCTCCTATATTACAAATATCAGCTACTGCTTCGAGATACTTTTAAATGATAAAATTCAGACTATTTCATCACCGCCGTCACTGTTTTACCTTGTTAAATTTTGCCTATTTCAGCCTGTCAATGCATTATGGCTGATGACAAAAACGTGTTAAATTTTCTTTCTAGGGCCAAATAATACTGGAATATGGTCAATTATACTAAGACCACACAGGCATGGTGGACCTTATACCATTAAAGCCTCTTCATATGTCAATGGAAAGCGAGTTACGGCAACATTGAAAGATGTCTTGTTTGGTGACGTTTGGATGTGTTCTGGACAAAGCAATATGGAAATGGGAGTTCGAGCGGTACGTAAAAAGTACAAACGGCTTCCTTGGTCTGAAAATTGTAACAGATATGTGCCATACAATATATACAGCTCATTTTGGCGTCTCATAACCATCCTCAGAGATGTACATGAGCAGAAATTTTTCACGATTACTGACACTGCTGATAATTGCACATTGCCGCTCTTCGGGATACCGGTCAGCCGCTCTACGGAGGATAACGTCGAAAAGAAAGCGTGAGTTTAAATCCCGCTCGAGACAACATTTTACAATCGACTTCGGCATTGTCAGATTATCATGAAAATCTTTTGTTCATTTTGAAGTTCTTTTAAAATCAGATAGAACTGAACACGTTTCGCTTAATTACCTCAGATTTCTTAGTTTTTAAAGATATTTAATCTCAAACTTCTCATGCATTATGCAAGTTGTCCTAATTCAAACTCATGCACTATCAAACATATAATTCCATCCAGTTTGATGTAACATTGGTCTGATATTGTCTTATACACGCCTAACACTGGGGCAAATTAGGAATGCATTACACCCTAACAACACAAACTCAGAGTCAGAGCTGTTAGACAGGAATACACACAACTTTATGAATCATACCAAGCAAAAATGGTTTGTTATATCTTTTCGAAACACTTGTGTTCTTTTAATTTAAATTTGATTTGAAGTACGCCAAGGATCCAGTTAAAACTTTCTTTTCACTTAGCCGCCGCTGAAACTTCTCTATGTAATAGTACAATGGAACCTCCATATAACGGACACTGTGGGACCAAAGGTACATGTCCGTTGTTTGGAGGTGTCAGCTGTGCAGAGGTTTACCTTTTATTTCATCTGAAGAAAGAATACTTCGCTTTTCAGCAACAAATCGCCTATTTAGCCGTCGCAAAATCGATTACCTTGGCTCTGAATCCATCCAAGCTTTTTTATTGTTAAAATAGTAGGCCCGACAAAGGTGGGTTTTATCTTTCAAACTTTTGAAACATCTCGGCGAAGCACTTTCTCCAGTTATGACAGGGCTCCTCCTTTTCACCAGCAGCATTAACGATGATTAATGCTGTCGACCTCTGTTTTGATTTCTTTCCTCCCTTGCACCTCTCTCCTTTGCGGGATAATGATTTATCAGGTAAAGATTTCTAAAAGAAAGCAGTTTCATCTAAATTCCATATATTTTTCTATTCGTATCCCCTTGTCAATTCTCGCAGACGTTCAGCACAAGAGTTAACGGTTTCTTCATTGACGTCGCTTTCTTCTCAATATATGGTAAAATTGGCAATGTTATAATAGTTTTTCCACTTCTGTAACCATCCATTTGATGCCTTAAAATCGTCAATTTGTAATTGGTTGGCTATTTCCTTAGCCTCTTCTTGGATCATTGAACCACTGATTGGTATGTTGGAACCTAGAGCCGTACAAAA
Organism: Heliopora coerulea; assembly: GCA_030142905.1. NCBI lineage: Eukaryota > Metazoa > Cnidaria > Anthozoa > Scleralcyonacea > Helioporidae > Heliopora > Heliopora coerulea. Next base: position 608,375 of record JASJOG010000067.1, on the reverse strand, counting down.
CCAGTCAAAGACAGCCTTGTTTTATCTGTTCGAATTCAGCAGGCCTTTTCTTTCTCCTCATGTCAACCCAGCTGTTTGACTTCCATAACTGCATCAGTTGTTCCTTGCTTTTCAAACTACACGAAACCTGTGTTTTTCCAATGCCGAACATTTCGGCAATTTGCTGGAAACCGGCAGCATTGTTTTCATCCTTGTATCTTATCAGCTGGACTTTCTCTTCGAGCGTTAGAAACTTTCGTTTTTGACTTGAAGCCATTTTGCAGGATAAACTTGTTTTTTGCATAATACGTTCAGAACCAAAACAAACTGAAGATGATAAAAATAGATTTGAGAGCGTAGGAAACCTTGAATGCCACTCATTTCAGTCAAGTAGGAAACATCCAAACATTGTTCAAAGACGTCACAGTATGGCTTGTTAATTGTCGGAAGAAAGTAACTTACTTGTGCTTAACTGGTATATCAAGGGTTATCACGCTTGTAGGACGTTTGGACATCTGCGATTGGAGAAATACTAACTTGTTGTCGAGAACCCAACAATATAAGGGATTCAGAAGCAGTTGCAGTAAACAGCGATCATAGGTCGTGTATTCTTGGGCATTTTAAAGAAAAGCACAAACAAAGCAACAACATAGCTTACAGGCACAAAAGTAAACCGTGGCGCGGGCTTGGGTCTTGAAGTACCATGCAGATACAAATTTTCCGGAGACAGCTTTTCCATTGAATGGTTGAAACGTAAGGTAGAACACGAAGAAGCTATCTCAAAAAGCAGCAAGACGCGAAAAGCCTGATAAGCAATGGACAAATGATGTTATACAGTGTATGTAAACATTGGATCGTTTGGGCTGAGTTAATCTTCCAGCTGAACAGTCCGTTCCTTCTTTTTATAAGGATTTTTGCTCTGACTGTCCGTTATATGGAGATAATTTTAATTACATATTTTCAGTTCGACCGAACAAATGTGTCCGTTGTCCGTTGTTTAGAGGTGTCCGTTGTATAGAGGTTTTCATTATAAGGATTGAAAGTAAATAAAATCGGGATCTGGACATACAGTCCGTTGTTTGGAGGTGTCCGCTGTATAGAGTGTCCGTTAGTAAAGGTTCCACTGTATTTCCTAAGAAATAATATTTTTTAAGTAACACGAGTACTGCTTAGAATGTTTTGCGATTTATTGTAGTCGGTTTTATTTTCCTCCCGAAATATTTGACGATGTTCTTAAAAGGAAGTACTTTTGTCAAAGTTAACCTAATTTTCAACTGTTTTCTGACTTAAAAGAAACGAAATTAAGAAGAGAATAAAAAAAATATATGTATACGCACATATAATAATTTTTAAAATAATTTTTAGATAATTTCGTTTAAGACAGTTTCATATCTTAACTCCATTTCTTTCACATCTATATATATATATAAATATATATATATATATATATATATATATATATATATATATATGATATATATATATATATATGTAAATATATATGTGTAAATATGTTAGATGTACTTAGATGTACCACAAGCGTGGGACATCTGAGTTGTCTACATAATGTAGGCTACTTCATCTTGCTCATCAGCACTACACTGATGAGGCCCAATAGACCGAAACGGTTCCGTCTGTAGTTATATGTAAATATATATATATATGTAAATATATCTATCTATCTATCTATCTATATCTGTATCTATACATATCTGTATCTATACATATCTGTATCTGTATCTATATATATATATATATATGTATATATATATATATATGTAACTGCAGACGGAACCGTTTCGGCCTATTGGACCTCATCAGTGCAGTGCTGACAAGCAGGATGGAGAAGCCTACATTATATAGGCAACTCAAATGTGCCACGCTTGTGGTACATCTAAGCCATGCGAGAGCGCTCTAACTAGAGACTAGTGAGCGTGCGCAAATCCACTAGCGGCATGACTCATCTTGTAGAGCGCTCAATATGGACCAAGGGGCCATATTGTAAGGGGCCATATAAGTACATCTATATATATATATTTTTAGATGTACTTATAGATATAGATATAGATACAGCCTGATATAAATATAAATATAGTGACCTACTTTAAAAAATACTTATGTCTAGTAAATCAATGTTCATCTAAACCACTCATTGCTTGAGATCAGTTTTTCTTCAAAAAGGTACTTGCAACTAGAGCTTACTAAATGAGGCTAGCATCCCCTCATCATTTTGAATTTTAACTTTACAGACAAGCAACGGAGAATTTGCCATTTGGGAGTCTAGAAACTACCATCAAATTCGATTATTCACTGCAGGGTATAATTTTTCCACAACACCTCTTTCTGAACTAAAAAAAATTCGACAGCCATGGTCTGTTGCATCACCAGGCAAGTATATGTAAACGTTGTTCGTTTAGAATTTCGCGTAGCAACCTTCTAAATTGTTGTTTACTAACCTTATTATTTTCATCTGCTTTTGATGGTTACCTGCTTCTGTTATCTTGAGATACTCATACCAGGAAAATCAAGCCGTTAATTTATTTTCCCCGAACGAAGATTTCACATATTATTTCACAGTTAAAAAACATACGGAACATTTTCACATATCAAAAACGTAATTCACATGAGAAATAAATCGTTTCAACATTTCACATGTGAAATCTTTTTCCTCGAAAATAGTATTTCAAATGTGAAAATGGAAGATTCACGTATGAAAATGAATTTCATTCGTGAAATTTCCATCTGTGAAATTGTAGGTGAGATTTTTGTAATGGTGGGTCCCTTAGAACTAAACAAAATGACAAACTAACCAATCAACCAAACCGAAAATCCTACCCACCCTCTCAGTCAACAAAAAACAAACGAAAAAAAATGAAGTGCTCAAGCAAGCAGCAAAAATAACGAACAACCGACTTTTCAACCTACACCAAACGTATTTAAATAAATAAGCTTTTGTTTAGAAGACGATATCTTGTGGCAGTTTTAGAACAGATTTGGCCAACGGTAGTACTCCAGTAGAACTCTCGAATTTTCTTTTTTCACCTTTTTGTTCACTCATTTGCATTGTTTTAAATTTTGTTTTTGGTCAATAGATAGTGTTGGAGGAAAAAATAATCTGGCAATGGCATATTTCTCTGCCACTTGTTGGTATTACGGTATTCACCTTTATGAAAAACTGAAATACCCGATTGGACTGGTGGCATCAAGTTGGGCTGGAAGCGCCATTGAAGCCTGGTCATCCACAGATGCACTTCAAAAATGCAATATCGACGAAAGAGTTCTGAACGACGATGGGTAGGTCATAGTAAGATTCGACAATCTCGGGTAAAACTAATATCATTTGTGCAACTTTCAAACCTCCTAATTGTTAAAGAGGAGAAACATCGACAGCCGTATTGACAGAAACTGATGAAAGGGCAGTTAAACTGCTTGAAACGTCGTTTTTAACTAGAACGAATACTGTTGAGAAGTTTAACAGTACTTTAACCAATGACATATTAAACATGCAAACCTGATGTAATGAGAACAACATGGTAGTAAATCTTGACAAGACAAAAGCGATGTTGGTAAAAACCCATCAACAACCGGTGAGACTAAAGAGTAATCTAGAAATTTGTTACAATGAAACTAAGCTAGAAACCACCAACTCGGAGAAACTTATAGGAGTAATGATTCATAAGAATCTTTTATTGACATTCTGTATTGACAAATTAGCTCAGACTTTAAATAACGCAAACTTTCTGCTGAGAAGGATAAAAAAGTTCCTAGCATTGGATTATAGGCTAACTTTCTATAAAACCTTCCTGCTGCTATATATGGATTACTGCTGCACTGCATGGAGCCAATTAAATCACATCTAAACGTATCCGTAAATTGCAAAACATATCACTACAAATAATTTATGATGAACCTAAAATGACTCCATCTAGATTATTTTTTCAGTTATCTGGAATTCTTCCAATAGAGAAAAGATTCATATTTAGATTACGTAGGATAGCTTTTAAAACCTTAAACAGCATGTCCCTCAGTATATTTCTGAGATGTTTTACATTAAATCATCAATATGTAAGCAGTTAACAAGAGGCACTGGAAACAATGACTTTTGGGTACCTAATTTCAAATTTTGTATAAATAGGAAGTCTTTCCCCTATAGTGGTGTAAAGGTATACAACGACTTACCAGTAGAAATAAATAACCGAAGGAACTTACAAAGCTTCAGAAATGAGGCTTATAAGTATTTTTTAGATAGTTCTTAAAAATCACAAAATCGTATGGTCTCCAGTCGCAAACATTGAATAGTATTTTAATTGTAAACTTATTTGACAATTATTTTAATTCATATTGATTGCTCCCATTATATTTCTGTATTTTTAAAACTTTACTTTGTACATTTGTAGAAGGTTTTCTTTTGTTTACGCTTATTGATGACAAAATATAAGATTAGCTATGGTAAATTGGATTTCATCGTTAAATAAAGTTATTATTATTAATACAATTGGCACACCATCATCATTATTATTATTATGATTTTAACCAGTAAGATCACGTTTAAATTCATGAAATTTGTTTGGAAAAAAACTGTCGACACATTAAACTAAAAATTCACATCAATCTTATCAAACTGCGCCTTTATGGGGAAAATTTCCCCTTTCATTCTTGTTCAACGCTGACTTCTTGACACAGAACAGATACCAGGGGGTTGACCTGCTCCTTGGAAAAATATTGTATTAGGGCGGGGGAGGGCAGAGAAATAAATTCCAAGTTGTATTAAAAAGTTAAATTCACATACGCGTAATCCTTGAGGATTTTGTTACGAATGGGTTTGCCCAAGATCTTAGCTAAAAATACAGTAACGCTTTTGAGGGTAATTTTTATGCATGACATCAGCTAAAAATAAATTAAAGTTTTGATGTATTTCGTATCGTTTCATATCGAAATAAACGCTGACCATTACTCTTTCGGTATGTGCACCTCCTTCAGAATGATTTAGAAAACTAAGATAAAGTCGACATATTCCCAAGTTTGCAAAATTGTGAATCTATCCATTCCCTACTAATGTACAGTGGGGTTTATTTTATCTTTTTGAGTCATTATTCATGAATTATAATCATATTATAATAATCATATTATAATAATCATATTATAATTATATATAACAATAAGGCATAATAATAGGATATAATAATAAGATATGATAACAAGATATGATAATAATATATAATAATATCATATAATATTATAGATAATAACGAACCATAATAATATAAAATAATAATATAAAATAATAATATAAAATAAGAATACAAAATCATAATATAAAATAATAGTATGAAATAATAACACTGAATAATAATATATAAAAATAACCAGTAATAATAAATATTAGTATTGTTATAACATATAATAACAATTGTTATTTTTGAATAACGAACGTTATAAACGATTTCTTAGGGTTGACTTGGTAAGACGTTTTGGAGCTGATGCAATAAGAAAGCCAAGCCATTTGTGGAACGCTATGCTTAATCCTTTCACAAAAATGACCATATATGGAGTGATATGGTACCAAGGAGAAACAGACGCCCAATACGGTCTTAATTCCTATAATTGCATGTTCCCAGCAATGATTGACGACTGGAGAGCAAAATGGTTCAATGCCACTCAAGGGAACACACTTGAAGAGTTTCCCTTAGGCTTTGTTCAGGTATGTTTATCATGGATCACTTCTAACTCTCAAAGGCTGTTTACAAATGCTATTTTGTGCCTTACGATCGACATGTTGGAGTACGTGTTTGAGTGAAGAGTTCAACAAACCGCTGACCTTATAGCGTTAGGGTTAAGCCTCGTTTAAACTTGGAACTTTATGCCATGTGATTGACATCTTGGAGTAAGTGTTGAGCTGACGGGAGCATCGAGGACAAACTGCAGTGAATAATTAGCGAATATCTCGTTACATAAACTGTCTTGAGTCTATTAAATAGACCAGGATGGCAAATATCAATGTGCAAAATAGCTGACACTTGTGTTTACACTTGTGATTGTTATCTTGGAGTATGTGTTAAACTGACAAGAGTACAAACTGTAGTCAATCATAAGCGGATATCTTGCTGCATAGACTGTCATGAGTTTATTACATACACCAGGACGACAATGGCAACGTTCAAAATGCCCGACACTAGTATTTACAACTGCGATTTTGTGCCTTGCAATTGACATCTTGGAGTATGTTTTTAACTGACGAAGACAAACGAGGGACGAAGACAAACTGCAGTGAATGATCCGAGGATATCTTGCTAATCCTAACCGTCACCATATCATCACTGGTGTCAGTAGAACCAAAACCCCACCACCTGTTTTCAAACTTTCTCACCTTTCTCCGTCCACATCCAGCCTCTACACATATTACATTTTATTTAGTGTCCAGTACTGCTCGGTCTTCTTCTCGTGTACTCCTTATAGTCCCAATCGTACGACCACCTGTTGGGTATATCGATAATGAATAATATATGAAGGATGAAGAAGATTTCGGCAGATTCACTCAACAACGTTTCCACTCACAGAATTTCTCGGATCCCAATGCATTACCCTTGCACTGACCTTTTGAATACCATTGGCTTCCCCACATTTTAATTTTGTTCATATTTCTTTAGCTCTCATCAATTTTCTCTGAAAATGACAATCGATTTGCCTCGTTGCGCTGGAACCAAACGGCCCAGTATGGTTTCGTACCAAATAATCGTCTCAAAAGAGTATTTATGGCAGTAGCGATGGATCTTGGTAATAAATATTCTCCGTTCGGTAGCGTTCATCCTACGAACAAAAGAGATGTTGGAAAACGTTTGTCGCTTGCTGGTCTTTCTGTGGCATATGGAAAAAATGTGTATTACACTGGTCCTCTGGTATCAGAGATTAAACAGCAAAAAGTCTGGGCCTTGAATGTTCTTAAAATAACTTATAAATTTGTTCGTGGATGGATTGAAGTCAGAAATCGCGAAGGATTCGAGGTACGTTGTGATATGGTTAGCTTAAATTTTCTTCTCCTTTTTACAGGAGATTTCCGCTGATACACTTAATCACGATTTCAGACGGGCGATGTTACGAGAGGATTATTAATTTTTGAGATGGGCAATTTTTTAAAATTTTATACTTGTGACAATTTCACATGTCATTTCAGACGTAAAAAACATAGAAAATGAAACATTTTCCCTTAATAAACTTTCATTTCACATGCGAAATCGGATCGCTTCCCATATGAAATACTTAATTCAAGTATCATATTAGTTGTTCTAAATTACACCTGTGGGACAATCTGAATGATTTATCCGCTTCGTCAGATACAGTGAACTCAGTAAGCGATGATGAATTTGACAGATATTTAGAAGAACCTGAAATTAAGTTCTTGACGGAGGCAACTGGGCATACTGAGGATCTGCGAAATTTTGCAATTTATAACGGGTATAAGATAATGGCTCAATCAATATCTAAGACAAATGATTTGCTCTGTGCTTTGAAACTCAATGCACCGCGGCGACAAATGCAGATTGAGGACTATTCTAAGCCAACATAGACTGCTAATAGTAAACGTATATGGTCAAACATATTACACTTTGCACATTTCCAAATTTAAGTTGTTAGTCTTTAGTTACCGCTTTGTTTAGTTCTTGCACCATGCTTGAAAACTGTTTTGTTAACAACTATTTGATCTTTCTAAAGTCTGCTTATTATTGTAATCAGTGATTTATGATTGAATAAATAGACATTAGACTACGCCCAAGATCAACATTTTGCGTACCTCTATTTAGCGGCCAGCTCTATTGAGCGGCCACAAAGCCGATCCCTAAGGGTGGCCGCTTAATAGAGGTTTGACTGTATGACTGTTTGATTTTTCTTATTTGAATCTCCTGTAATAGCAGAAGCAGAGTTTGTCAAGCGATATGCCAATTTTACATGTAAAAAAACATGTGGAATTAGAGTATTTTCACATATGAAATACCTAATTCACATAGGATATTACGTGGTTCAAAATTTCAAACGTGAGATGGTTTTAAACGAAACATGTATTTCACATATGAAATGGAAAATTCGCGGATTAAAATTGATTTCCCATATGAAATTTTCATGTCATATAAGGAAATGAAACATTTTCATATACAAACTTTATTTTAAAATTTGAAATGGTTTGTGAAATGTTTGTTAGGGTATGCTCTCTAAAACGATAACTCGCTTTTTGGTATTTCTCCAATGATATTAATTGAAATTGTATAAAACCGTAACCTGTAGGATGTTTCTCCTGGACGAGTAAAATCGTGTGGTATTTGTTAGATTAAAATGATGGACGACCTGATCTTGCTTTGAAACAGTGGATTGAAATAAAATAGAGTGCTGCTTAGGCACTGTTGAAATCTTAGTGAAATGATCGGAAAGGTCTGAGTAGTGCCGAAATGTGAAGAGTAGTTTTCTAACGTTTCGAGCTAAGGCTTTTCGTCAGAGAGACAACTTGGGAGGATCGAAAAATATATATAATATATATATATATATATATATATATATAAATAATATGAAAACCAAAAACAAGTGTAAATGAGATAGTGGCTCGTCACTCACCGAGAATATCACCGATCCGCAAAGCAGGTGAGTGTGTCAAAAACAATGTGTGTGAGTGAAAGGTAAACAGAAAAGGGCTAAGAAGCTATTGTTAACGCTCACACGTGCAAAGCAAAAACATTGGCCACACAGGGATTAAGTAAAAAAAAAACGTTCATTGAGTCTGTGGGAGCGGGTGAACGTTAACAATAGCTGCTTAGCTCTTTTCTGTTTAGCTTTCACTCACACACATTATTTTTCACACAGCCACCAGCTTTGCTGATCGGTGATATTTTAGGCGAGTGACGAGCCACTATCTCATTTACACTTGTTTTTGTTTTCCCATCCTGATTGGCCCTTTGTTGTCAAATGACCATTTTCACATATATATACATATATTCCGTGTTTTTCGGTCCTCCAACGTTTTCTCTCTGACGAAGGGCCTTCGTTCGAAACGTTTAAAAACTACTCTTCACATTTCGGCTCTACTCGGACCTTTCCGATTATTTCACCGAGCGGATTGAAATAGTTCTGATTGACCCTTATGCCAAAATCCCACATGCCAGATTTCACCTGTGAGATTTTAACATGTGAAGTTGTTTCAAATTTATACACACGTGAACCACATGTGAATCGCATCCAAACCGCATATCTAAAATCTGTGAAATCCAATTATATGCGAAACTTGAACTTGTGAAAATTATTAGAGTTAAAAACCACATATGAAAATTTTCAAACATGTAAAATTGAAACGTATTTACGTCTATCACGTGTGATCACATGTGATCACGTAAAATCATACACGGGAAATCACGTGGAATATTCCAAAAGGTAAATAGTTTTTAGCTCAACCAGAACAACTAACAACCGTCAGTATCGTTAGTCTATTTTTACCGCACCAAACTGAACACGAATTCATATACAGTACCTGTGTTCTAGTTCTTTATGTAGTTTTAGATAGCATTTTCCGGTTTTTTAGAATGCGATTTAGCAGTCAGTAATCACACCTTTATCCTGCAGTTCCCACGCTCACGGTGGCGAAAATTTTTAGCAGCAAACTTCGCGAGATAAAAATTTATACACAGTAGAAACAACAGTTCTGTAGGCAAATATCCAACCTATTTTTGATCTTGGCGGCCTCTAACGTTCTGACGTTCGGCAAAATTAAAAAAGCTCACCTTCTCCATTAAGCCTCCTCTCTATTATATCCGCCCTCAAACGGCCTTGAAATAAACAAAACCCAGGGGGGTTGATAGAGCATTTCCGGAATTTAATTTGGTGCCTTTATAAAGGGAAAACGTGTCGTAAACAAACCCGTTGTAAGCAAGAAATGAAGCAGGAAATCACTTTGATTTCAAGTCTAATCACGGCGCAACACCTCATCCATACAGCATTTTTGTTTAATCAAGTTTTTGTATTTTTTTGCCAGGTCTTTTGCCAAAACTCCAAGAGGTGGATTAAGGCAACAATCACGTGGTTCAGTTCTAGATCAGTGATTATACGGCCTTCAAAGCAATGTCAAATTGAAGCAGTTCGATACGCGTGGAGCGACGCTCCCTGTGTCATGCAACAATGCGCAATTTACAGTGGCAACTTACCATCTCCGCCGTTCATTAAATACGGACCTTTTATAAAACATTAAAACTAGTCCATAAATTGAATTCTGACCAAATTCAAAGCAAGCCTGCCTGATTATTTATAATAATAATAATAAAACACTTCATTTGAATTGGGTAGCTAGATTTACAGTGAGTTACTTTCGTCTAGGCTCGATATAATATATCATTACCAAATCATTATGATTATACTACGATACTATTTTTAAATCTCATAAGTTCCACAATTTAGCAAAAGATCTTTCAAAATAGAATTTGCGGACCGCTTATAGACTGCCCAACCTTTGAGGTGTGCCTGGTCGTGACATTGATCACTGACCACATAGCAGTCAGGGGCGTGGGCGAAGTCCGAGTCATCTAGGGGGGTCCGGGGCAGGCTCCCCTCGAGAAATTTTGAAATTCTTGAGTCTCTGAAATAGAAATTTGCGCTTTTAAGAGCAGTTTTGACGGCAATTTTAAGTACGTTTGAGAAGGAGAAAAAAGGAGTAGTTCAGACAAAAAGCCATTTAACATTTATAATATGCTTTGGTACAGAATAAACTGAACATTAACATTTTGCACTAAAAATGTAAAAAACCTGGTATATACTGCTAGTTCTTATATCTACAAGTCATTGTCAGTGTCACGTTAGGGTATTAACGACAAAAATCCAAATCAATTCTTTAATTTGAAGAATGAAATCTTGTTTCTTCCAGTTGGAATTAAAGGAGCAATAACAGTTTCTCTTCTTCTGGGATGTCGTCATGGTCGATGGGAGACTTCAGTATTCAACCTTTTAAAGTGTTACTATTATTATATTACGTGCATCTGGTATTTATGACCAGCGTTATTATTTGTGAGAATACTTTATGCAAGATCACTTTTTCCGCAAAGGGAATCTATTTTGGACTCGACAAAGTGGATAATTCCATTGGTGGCATTATCAAATATTTGTGTCGTTGACAAAAGTTAAAGAATATTTCCTTATATCAGAGTGCAATTGACATACATTGATTTAGAAATTTGTGGGGCGTCAAAGCGGGACTTTCGTTGTCCCGACCAGTTGTTGGTCGGGACACGGGAGAAATTGCGTGAAATCGGGACAGTCCCGACCAAATCGTGACGTTTTGACAGTCTGCACTTACCAGAGTTCGCACTTACTCTAGGTAGCTTTAACAAATTATTATAAGATCCTCTGGTATATACATTATGAAGTAAATTAAAAGGCGTAAGTAAGATGGCACGATAAGTTGGAGTTAAATTATGTAAGGGCTTACAAACTAAAAGACAACAAAAAAAATTAATGCAATCATTAATTGATGACCATCCAAGTTTCAAAAATAAAGTGCAGAAGGAGCCTTACTATCAACATTTAAAATTAACCTTGCAGCCTTTTTCTTGTAGGTCAATTAGCCTATCTATGTTCTGTTGGGAAGTATTCTCCCAAAACTACGCAGCAGTAATCCATTACTGACAAAATATACCAAGTCTCTGCTAGGTCTTCTTACGTATGTAATCTATATGGTAAGTCCAGCACAAAGTCTTATCAACATGGACTCCTAATAATTTCTCAAGCACAGTGGTATCAATTCGCGAGCCTTTGATGGTTACGCTGAAGGGCCGTAGCTAGCTTGTCAAAGTTGGGCTGGGAAGTGCTGTACAAAAATTTCTGAATGACAAAGGTTTTTGTCCGAATTTTTACGATTCCAATCATGTGGTGATCTGAAGGCTAAAGCGCCGAGGAAGCCTGTTTAGAGTCCAGATGAGAAATCAAAATAAAAGTATATTCGTAATGGGCAAAGTTATCATATGAGTAAAAACTCGCATATATAGGCTTTTGTCATCTATATGTTTACGAACTTCTATACAATTTGTCAACTTGCTAGAATTTCCATCGTTCACTTCATTCAAATAGTGATCATTTTACGTAGCCGTTGCTTTCCGAATGGATAAGTTATTTTCCGAATATCGCAATTTAAAAAAAATTGGAGAGTGAAGCGCCTCTCGATACCCTCCCTCGCTAACGCTGAGATCACTAGAGAGGTCAGCAACCCTCCTAGATGTTCCAATCACAAGCATGATCCACAAGATCAAAGGCTTTCCTCAAGTCAATCGTTTTAAGACCCGAAATTTTGCCCTCATCCATAGAACACAGTAAATAATAATTTATTTTGACTGTTTGTTCTATGAAATGCAAAGTAATTTTTACTTGAATGACAGTTTGTCGAGTTGTTAACAAAATCGTAAAAATAAAACCTCATTTTAGTTGATTGAACCTTTTTAGCGCGCGAAGCTGAGTGAGTCAAGAAAAGGTTGCGAACTAATTTTGAAAACGCTCGTACGCTAATTCCTGTTAGTAGCATAAGAACTTTAATAACTTCGCTGTACAGAGGAGACGGATGTAAATGGTCAACGAGCAAAAGGGAGAGCTCAGTGTGTCCTGGCCTTTTGCGAGACAAAAGAGAACTAACTTTTTACTGTCCGTGCTAGGAGAGTTATAAGTATTTTTATTCATTAGTGTCGGAAATATGTGGGTTAGTAAGAATGACGAAGTAGTGTAAAAGGAATGTCCTTGGTAAGATGAACACATTAGTGGGTCGAAAATTTATATGGGCATTCATAAAGTCGTTTTTCCTTATCTGATTGTGTTGGTTACAACCGGTACACATAAAAAACTAAAAATAACAAAATTAAATTAACCCGCAAGGGAATGTTCCAATTAATTTAAACGCGCTATGTTTATGACTACTAATGAGGAGGCGCAAAAACCATTTTTTTTTAATTTCGACTCACATTCAAGTGACTGGAAATTTTATTTTCATGCTCAGGTGAAGTCCTTCAAATCCTTTCTCCCATCTCTAAAATCCTAACATATCAGTTCTCGAATGTAAGGTAACAACAATGGCGGATTATTTCATTTATTATACATCTAACTAGGGTGACAGAATCGAATATTGTATGGTATCTAATCTCTAACCGTGAATTACAAACAGCCAGTAGTTTTATTACCATTATAAGGAAGCAAATTTACTTCGTATATATACATTTTGTATTTAATGATCTCAGAGGAGGCCGAAAGTGCTTTATGTGAGTTGGACGCACGAGTTATTGTTTAATGTAAACGAGATGTACTCGTTGATGAAAATTGATCGTCACAGGGTGAAGTAGTCCTCACAAAGACAACAAGGGCAGATAATGTTTTAAGCCAATCAGGGTGTTTGTTTACGTCCGTGCGACAAGCCAATCAGGTTACATTATTCACTTAATGGCTGCCGAAAATCACTGGGATGTGCATCTAATTATTTAAAGCCTTACGTGAACGTAGATTTTCCATTTTTATGTTCCAAGCCTGTATTTTCCAGTAAAATACGATTTTTTCTTGGAATTCCTCGGACGGCTACGCGATTTATCGCCTATTGCCCACGGAATCGGCGTTCGAATTTCTACGTTTTGAAGACGACGGTCTACTCCTAGAATGTCAACAATTTTCAATTAAGTTCATCGCTGAATCGCTGATTACACGTGGTATTATCTCTCCTGAGATTTTGAGGTTAGTCATCATGGTTGCTCGCATAACACACTCTACTGAACGGCCCAAATATCGAAAACACCTATTCGTCAAATCTTCCGGTTGACGGTCCTTGACACAAGAACGTCGGTTGCTTAAGGTCTGTAATGTTGAAGTGCGCGGTCAAACGAGTGCAACTTTGTTGTTCACACATGAGAAATAGAGAATTGTTGAACGATATGTGATCAAATGTCTGATGGAAGTCAAACTTCGTTCAACATCATCATGACAACATCATGCAACGTCATTATGCAACATGGTGGCCAAACAAGTTCAACATATTGCATTCAACAATGTTCAACGATGTTGAATCATGGTGTTACATTCGTTTGGCCGGGCCTTAAGGTCTTAGAAACCAGTCAGCCATATCAAACACCACAAACAGTCCTTCTCCAAAGTACTTCAACCAGGACGATCAACTTTCAACAACACGAAATGTTTCCCCAATTCAAACCATTAACGGAAAAGCATCGTTTACACTAGATCAAATTTCTCTGGATTCGTAGATAATCAAGCGACTTTTTCTTCGGATTCAAAGTAGCCGTTTCCATTGAAATCGCGAATGAGGCAAGAAAAAACCGGCTTCGGATTGCACACGAATTCGGGGAAATATGAATCCGGAAAAGAATCTGGTTACTTTCAATGTGAAGAGCTAAGATTCCAGAGAAATTCTCCTCGTTTCTATGTATAACAACAGACTTAGCCAGTGTTGCGAATTTTCATTTTTTATTATTGGCTGTAATAAATAAAGAATACAAAAACATTTTTCAGTAGTCCAAGGTTACTTTCAATCAAATTTGGGCGGTTTATGTCTATTCTTAGGTAACAAAGCACAGTTTGCGTATTGTGTATGCAATTAACCCAGATACTTTTTCTTTCCGAATACTTTTTGGATCCGAAGACTTTTGCTGTAGTGTAAGCATAGCCTAAGAAGCTATACATTTTTGTGTCACTTAATTCGAGATGTGTTTCAGAAAACGTTCTTTGTAACGAAGCCCTTTGTTACAAGTTCATGCTCCGTGAAATCATTAAATGGAAGTTAGTGCATTTTACCCAATAGAAATAAAATTAGTTTTTTCTCAGCTTAACAGTAATATTAATTCTCTCGAAGCCGTACCAGAAACGACGTTTGTGGGATAAAATAAGGACAGAAATTGTTTTTCATTACAATCTGACACTGCCGAAGTCAACTGAAAAAAGTTGACTCGAACAGGATTTGAACTCACGTTAGTTCTACCTGTTGAGCTATAGAGTTCACGGAGGTTGGAAACGAGTTTTATCCAATTTAAGTGCACGAAATATTCTCGCGACAACTTAACGCTTATCCATGAGAAGATGTGCAGTGTTTCAATTCTATTTCAAAATCATCCTAAGAGATGAATATGTATTATGATGAAAAAAGTTTCTGTTCATGTATGTCTCTGAGGAGGATTCTTAAAAATTAGAAAAAGTAGAAAATAACTGTACTTATTACGACTGCTGAGGAGTGAGGAATGCAGTTGACATATACGTTGGAGTCTAAGTTTCAACATTAGGTGGTACCAAGATCAGTACAACCACAGTGTATAGTTTACCAAGGGATTTTTAGGTTTAGTTGAAGATAACATAAAAAACAAAGGAACTTCGTCCACTATAAATTTAACTCAATGAACACGTAGAAGTTTTGTCAGGGAAACAAAGATTTCTTTTCTTCTCTCAACTGCCAACCCTTACAAAAACGTCACACGTATTTTCACATGTGAACGCAATTGAAGGGGAAAATATGAAAGCCAACGCAATGAAGTATCAAGTCTTAAAGTGAACCTTTATTGCGTTCGTGGGTTTACTTATCGTAATATGCTGCACATTGATATTTATGTTTCGAATAGTTGAAGACCAGTAATGGCAATAGTCCGCCTTTCACATTCTATTTCTGACCATAATACAGTAGACAACAAGTATCCACTACAGAACAAAGCCACTCTCCGCAGGCTAAAACGCTCTCTTGCAAAGAGTTGTAGGTAGAAATCATATCCATAGATGCGCCGGGGAATAGACCTTATTCGCCGCTTACGTCACGGTGCTGTCAAGTGGTCTCTATTGAGTAAACAAGGAATTTTATTGCAGTGCGTGCAGTCTTGGCATTTCGTTGCTGGTAAATTCTATTTGGTAAATTGGTAGTTGCAGTGATATTAATGGTTCATTACTGCTGTGTTTACGATTGTAAAAATAACTGATGAGCTCTCATTTCACGGCTTCGCGAAGGATGAAAAACTTGTTAAGGTAGGAATTTCTTATTCGTCGTTTTGTCGAGTCGAATCAAAGATTTACGTCTGTGTATCGATGCGCAGTTTCGTATACTTTCGTTGTTGTTCCAAGGTTTGGATTTCACGAATAAGAAGGGATCCGAAGAGAGATTTCAAGGTGACCAAAAGTGCGAAAGTTTGTACTGAGCATTTTACGCCGGAAGATTTTATCTCGACCTCAAGTCAGAAGAAAAGGTTAAAGGAAGGCGCCTGTTCTTCCGTGTTTTCGTGGTCTTCCAAAAGCCAAGTAAGGTCCTTACCTTGAAAGAGATTGAAAATTTAAGCCGAGCAAGAACTCCTTGAAGCTGAACTTACGGCCACTGCATCGGAGGGAGAGGGAAAGTTCGATGAAACAGACAGAGACAATCTTATTTCCAGGGCCATACATGTTGACATGGAGATTCCACGCACAGACAGGTTTTCAATAAACATTTTAAGGTCCTTGTGCAATAGTACACCGAAAGAAGTAAAATACTTTTCTCATTTTACTGGCTTTCAAAGTTACGAGAGATTTAGAATGGTACTAGAATTTGTTTTGCCCGGTCTTGACAAGTCGTATGTTGTTAACTGGGATTGAAAAGGGGCGAAACAAGCTCGTATAGACTCAAATTCTCTCTTTGATTCTGACCATGAAACTGTTGTATCATCTGCTTCAAGCGATGATTCCGGTGAAGAGAATTCAGTGACTCATGACAGGAACTATTTACTGAATATGGAAGACGAATTTCTTCTTGTATTAATGAAACTTAGATTAGGGTTATCCAACACTGATTTATCTGTAAGATTTAATGTATCTGAAGGAACTGTTTCCAAACTGTTTACAACTTGGATTAATTACTTATATGTATGTTTTGGTGAGTTAAAGATCTGGCCTGACAGAAATGTAATAACGGCCAACATGCCACCTAATTTTAAGGAGAAATATCCAAACACCATTATTATCATTGATGCGACAGAACTTAGAATACAAACCCCATCATCCCTTCTGAGGCAGTCTCAGAGCTACTCCAGTTATAAGTCAACTAACACTTTTAAAAGCCTCATTGGGGTGGATGTAAAGGGTGGGATTATTTTTTATCTCAGCTATAAACAGGATCTATTTCTGATAAAGAAATTGTTATTAGAAGTGGCTTTTTGAGTACCCTTAAGGGCAAAATAACAGCAGGGGAAATGCTAGCTGGTGATGTTGTAATGGCTGATAAGGGTTTTGACATTGGTGATGAACAGAAAAAAGTTAATATGGAACTCAACATTCCCCCATTTCTTGTTGACCAAAGTGCATTCAGCGAGAGTGATGTAATAAAGACACAGACAGTAGCCCAGCACCGAATCCACATTGAGAGAGCAATAGGGAAGTTTAGCAGATTTCGAATATTTGCTAGCGAGATTCCAGTGACCATGTTTGGGATCATAAACCAGATATGGACTGTTTGCTGTATTTTGTCAAATTTTATTGAGCCTATTCTTAACTAGATTAATTAGCATATCTTATTTCCATAACTGTGATTGTTAAACTGATTAACTGTGATTGATTGCCAAAAAGGGCAAAGCATGATCAAAATAAAATTTTGTTAACTTTGGAAAAAGGTTATCCTCCCAATACGTCTCATTGAAGTAAATTCGCTCAACATTTATATTGTGTGAGCCTGAAAGGTGCATCACAAAATCACACCATGGCAGTCTTGTTACAGCGAGCTGCCCTTGAACCTGATCGTAATAGCCACTCTTGTCACTTTGTTTCAGTTTTGGCTTCCCATCAACCATATGCAGGAAGAAGTCTGTATCCTGACAGGCCTCCTCCATTGTTTTATTTCTCCATCTATGTGGATTTTTCAACTCCAGTAAACCAAATGGGTCCTTCTCAGTCGGGTCATACACTTTGCCATCTGGAGAAGCCCCAAGGTAGGGAAAAGACAGGTTGACCACCAGGCCTGCATCAGAGAGAATAAACTGCTTGCACGTCTTTTGCATTTTTCTGCAGTAGAGAGACCGAGAAATCAGTCCTTGTTGTCTACCATGATGAATGAAGGATACTTTTGACAAATCTTTTGGCAAAAATATGTCCCTCAGAAAAGATTCAGAGCTGATAACCAAGGTAAGACCCAAGAGGCACATTTCCAATCACAGTGTTGATGACTGAAGATGCCTCTTGGTCACTCAATAAGCATGCAAAAGGGGGTGGTTTCTGAGTGCTGGCAAGTTAACTGCACACGGTTGGAAATGTTTCCTGCTTCCAGCTTATTTTTTTAATCTTTCTGGACCTTGCATCATATAATTTGCAACTTACTGGAGGATGTTTCGTTTTGCCAACTTGGTCAGTGCTAGACTGAGCAAAATTGCATTTCATCACATTTTCAGGTTCTATTCGATACCCCCGTGGGACCCTCCAAGCCTGAGGTAAGCTTGTGCACGTCTCTTCTGCTGGAATTTCTCCCAAATAAAGAAGGCTCCAATGACTTAACAGGAACTATAGAGCAAACTTGTGATGGTAATGCCCTCCAGCTCTACCGGAGATAAAATAAATATTTAATTGAAACAGAACATAGCAGGGTAATTTTGACAAAACTTCTTTAATGAGTTAACGTCAGCCACTCAAGGCCACGCGATCTTAAGTCAAGCTTTGCAGAAAGACTAAGCATGCAACTATATATGAAGAAAGCGAGTAGTTTATGTCGGCTCTACTTAATTAAGTTTCACGATTTAATACCCACCCGGCTTTCCAGGAACAAGACGTTTACACTACGTTTGCAACACCGTTGTCGTCACTTTCACATTTTAGGGACAACTAGTGCGGCTCCTGAGTGAAATACAGAGCTGCCCTTGATAGCGGAAGAAATGGGGGGAGACGTATGGTGGCTTCATTCTAGGATATATGTTCAAGTACTTCGGAAGGTTCATCCTCTGCTGAATCTATTGATGGCGGAGTAGAGTCGTGTGATGTGAGAATTGAGGGCTTGACCGGGAAAGGCCAAGGGGATATCACACGAATCTGGAGCAGTGCAATCAAGTTTTGAAAACGCTGCTGGTGATGACGTCACAAGTGGTGACGATGAAGTCAACGAAGATGTCTGTGCAAGTTCTACCAGTCAACCCAAGGAAACCAAAGCTAAAGCAGACGGACGAAGAGATTTGATTACATTTACTAAAGATCAGAGGAACGGAAAACTAAAAAAGAAACTTCCATCAGATTAGGTCAGTGGCGTAGCGAGTCGAAGTTCCACTTGGGGCGAGTTGCCAAAATGCCGCCCCTCGGCATATTCCTTTGCTCGTTGGCGTGGCTTTCTAAAAAACTTTTGGAGCAAATTCGCATAAACGAAGACAAAAAATTGCTATTTGATTGTTACAACTTACTTCTGATTGTTACACGATCTATACTGCCTATGTTCTTGACACAATATGTTTACATGTCCAGGAAAGAAAAATTAAGAAATGTCAACAAAACCTTTCTGAATAAAGCTACTTTTTATTGTCTATTCAATTTTATTGCAATTGATTGTTGGATTAATGACCAACACCAAAACTAACTATTGAAAGCGCATCTTGATTTTCTGCCCTTCAGTGAAGCAAACTCGTTCATGACATTGTCAAAATCGATAGAATTAGCCAGTTCACGTTCAATGGAGAGAATGGCTAGTTTGCTTATCCTAGACTGCGTCATTGTGGACCTGAGATAAGTTTTGATAAGCTTTAACTTGGAAGTAATACTTGCAGTCGTAATCAATTCATAACATTGTCAGCAATCATCATTAACTTTGAATTAACATGGTTTAAATTCTGTTATGTTATTTACGTCTTTTAAGAGCTATCAGGCAAAAGCTAAACGCCAAAATCAGAAAATTATTATCATAGTTGTATCTTGTAAACAGGAAGCTCCATTGCGATTCAAACATGAAACCCTAAGTGCCGCTCCAACCTAAAAGTGGCGACCGCCAAAAATGTGCCTCATGTGGCAACCGCCCCCTTAGCTCCCTCGGTATGCCACTGGATAAGGTAATGATCGATTTGACAAAGCAAGACCTGGAAGTCAAGCGAGAAATAGTAAAACAATTAAAAGAAACAGATGATGAACAAAAGGAGCAACGGAAGGCAATGACTGAAACTGTGGGAAGCCTTTCTAAATCCATATCTGAGGGATTTTTAACGCTTACAAGTTTTTTGAACAGTCAAAGCACCTTCCCTGTGCGCGTCACCAAGACACGCCATTTCCTACTTTGCCTGTGAATACACAGTTATCACCAGGATGGAGGAAATACCTACTTCACATTTCAGTGACAATTTTTCTTGATACTTTGTTTATACCCACTTCAAAAACTGCAAAAGTATAGTTGGAGTTCAATTTTCTTGTTATTTTGGTGTAAAATCAATGTTGAAAAAGTTAAAGTTAAAATATTAAAGTTTGTGTTTTTTCCCTATAAAGTGTCTTAGATATCTATCATCAAATAGCACAAATTTTAGTTATAACGAATGAAAACATTGGGAACTGTTCAAACAACTGCAGTACAGTGTTATAGCAACCAGTGTATCAAATGCCAGTGGCTTTCACATGATAGTCTGTTGCTTCTCCAAACAGGGATGTAATTCATTGCAAAGTTTGTAAAAAGCTACTTTGGACCTCAGGAGGTTTTCTCGTCATTCTCCATCCAAAAAATTACTTTCTTTAAAGTTTTCTCGCCTATATATTTGTTATTCGTAACTATTAATGGAATGGCGTTAATGCAAAAACTAAGCAAATCTGCTTTGTTCTGGAGAAGATTTTAGAGACATTAATCAAACACGACAGGAAAGTCAAAGACAACGTCCTTCCTTCAATAGAATATTTCATCCAAAACAAAGAGAATAGATAATTTTTTATCCCAAGAGTTACCCCAACGCTGTTCTTGTTCTGAATACAACGTCACTTCAGAGAGTTTTAACGTTTCTGGACGAAGGTGCCTCTTGAAGTGACAAAATTAGTTAGTTGAGCTTGACTTGAACACGTACACCTGAACCATTTACAAATTATGAGCTATTCCAAAGGTCGAGAAAACAATACCAGCTATTAAATACGCCGTTAATGCTTCGAGACACTTTTAAATGATAAAATTCAGATTGACTCATCACCGCCGACACTGTGCTACCTTGGTTAAGGTCCCTATTGCTATGCAACTGATACTTGGAATGTGGAAGCTAGACAAACATCCAGCGAACATCCATGACGATCTCCAAGCTCCTACATTGCAAATATCAGTTACTGCTTCGAGATACTTTAAAATGAAAAAATTCAGACTACTTCATCACCGCCGTCACTTTTTACCTCGCTAAATTTTGGATATTTCAGCCTGTAAATACGTTATGGTTGATGACAAAAACGTATTAAATTTTCTTTCTAGGGCCAAATAATACTGGAATATGGTCAATTGTACTAAGACCTCACAGGCATGGTGGACCTTATACCATTAAAGCCTCTTCATATATCAATGGAATGAGAGTTATCGCAACATTGAAAGATGTCTTGTTTGGTGACGTTTGGATGTGTTCTGGACAAAGCAACATGGAAATGGGAGTTCGCGCGGTACGTAAAAAATTCAAACGGATTCCTTGGTCCGAAAATTCTAGTAGATATGTGCCATACAATATATACAGCTCATTTTGAAGTCTCATAATCATCGTCAGAGATGTGCATGAGCAGAAATTTTTCATGATAATCTGGCACTGCTGATAATTACAGATTGCCGCACTTACGGATACCGGTCAGCCGGTGTACTGGGGATAGCGTCGAAAAGAAAGCGTGAGTTTAAATCCAGCTCGAGGCACCATTTTACAGTTGACTTCGGCATTGTCAGATTATCATGAAAACCTTTTGTTCATTTTGAAGTTCTTTTAAAATCAGATAGAACTGAACACGTCTTCGCTTAATTACCTCAGATTCCTTAGTTTTTAAAGATACTTAATCTCGAACTTCTCATGCATTATGCAAGTTGTCCTAATTCGAACTCATGCACTATCAAACACATAATTCCATCAAGTTTGATGTAACATTGGTCTAATATTCTCTCATATACGCCTAACACTGGAGCAAATTAGAAATGCATTACACCCTAACGACATAACCTCAGAGTCAGAGCTGTTAGAGAGGAATACACACAAATTTAAGGATCGTGCCAAACAAAAATGGTTTGTTATATCTTTTTTAAATACTTGTGTTTTTTTAATTTAAATTTGATTTGAAGTACGCCAAGGATCCATTTAAAACTTTCTTAGCACTTAGCCACCGCTGAAACTGTTCTCTATGTAATAGTATTTCCTAAGAAATAGTATTTTCTAAGTAACACAAATACTGCTTTGAATATTTTGTGATTTATTGTAGTCGGTTTTATTTTCCTCCCGAAATATTTGACGATTCTCTTAAAAGGAAGTACTTTTTTCAAAGTTAACCTAATTTTCAACTGTTTTCTGGCTTAAAAGAAATGAAATTAAGAAAAAATAAAAATAAATATATGTATACGCAAATATAATAATTTCAAAATAATTTTTACATAATTTCGTTTAAGATAGTTTCATATCCTAACTCCATTTCTTTCACATCTATATATATATATATCTATACACACACACACACACACATATATATATACATATATGTACACATATATGTACTAATTTATATCTACTTCGATACCGAAGTAGATATAAATTAGTATATGTAGGTAAAGATATATATATATATATACCTGCATATTTATATATATATATATATATATATCTGCATATATATATATATATATATATATATATATATATATATATAAATTATCAAAATCCTCCTTATCCCAAGTTTTAAAACCATTTATATCTGACAAGATAAAACTTTAAAAAGAAACTTTATTTCAACGTTTCGGGGCACTGCCCCTTTGTCAAGAATAAGAAATACATTATAGACGATGCTCCTTATATACAAAGCATAACTTAAAAATTTTAAAGAACCATTAAAAAGTACTCAAAAGAAGTCCCTAAGGTTCAAACCTTTAGGTACAAAAGAATCCAATTTATATGTCCAAAAACCTTCCCTTTTGGTTGGGTCTGATACATCCGTCCTATCAACTATTTTGACTAGCATATCTTTAATTTCCTCATGACCCCCCTCATAAAAATGGGCATACAAATGTTCTCCCGGTATACCCCTTTGGCCATTACCATACCTTTTAACACTGCTTTTATGGTTATTAAACCTCCTCCTGAAAGATGTTATTGTACTGCCCACATAAATCTTCGAACACTTTCTGCACATTATAAGGTAAATCACTCCTGCCGAATCGCAATCAAACAAATAATTAATATAAAATATACGATCATTTCTATAAAATGTGGAACCTTCCTCCACAAAATTGCAAATTTGGCAGCGTGATTTACCACACTTTCGCATACCCTTATCCCCACTACCTTCTCCCTTAAGTTTAGATCTCACTAAATTATCCTTTAAATTCTTAGGTCTCCGGTATACAATCATCGGCTTTTCTTCAAAAATATTTCTCATGTCCTCCGAGGCATGCAAAATAGGCCAGAGTGAATCAATAATCTCACCCACCCCTGACAATGCAGGGTGAAACGTCATAACTAATGGCATTCTCTTATTTCTTTTAATATCTCTTCTATTACTATCTTGACAAAGGAGACTCTCCCTGGTCTTAACTCTGGCCTTCTCAAATTCCGAATCTACCAAGTTCTCATTAATGTTTACGATGTATTCAAGAGTGCTCGATACCATGTGGGGCAGAGCTTAAATGTAGTGAGATTTCGCTTAAGAGTATATGGTTGCTACTCCGAGTTTCACGCAGTCAGTTGCCTGAAGATCGCATCCTCGTGAAACTCGGAGTAGCAACCATATACTCAAAAGCGAAATCTCACTATATATATATATATATATATATATATATATATATATATATATATAAATATACAGGGGGTGTTCACACAAAAGTGGCCACCTGCCTTTAAAGCTTTCATCGTTCTTATCACAAGTGATTTTACATCTTTACCTTTATTTTCCTTAGTTCACTACAACATTATACATGTACATGCATCAGCATTTTCGTTTAATACTTTGTTGGCATTCCCTTTGATTTCATAATCTTCTTGCATCTACTCTGCATGCTTTCAATGAGCTTATGCACGTATTCTAGTGTTAATGACTGCCATGCACTTTTGAGTATACCAAACAGCTCATCTTCATTCTTTGGCTTACGGTCTTTCGTTGCCCGATTAAGCTCTGCCCATAAATTCTCGATAGAATTCAAATGTGGTGATTGCGCTGGCCATTGCATCACATTAATTTTCTTATTCTTCAGATATCTCGATACCACTCCACTAGTATGTTTTGGATCGTTATCATGCAGAAATATAAATCCATCAGGGCACAATCGACGAGAAGAGGGAACAAGATGATGAATTAAAATCTTTCGATACACTTCTCCAGTCATTATTCCTTTAACTCGATGTAAAACCTCAACACCATTCCAGGAAAAACAATCCCACACGTTAATTGACTTTTGGTGTTTTACCGTGCCTTGCATTGAATGAGTCGCCATTTTCTCTTTATCAGTCCGCCAAACATATTGAGAAGAATTGGTTTGTAGAGTAAATCGTGACTCATCACTCCAAACAATACTTTTCTACTGATCAATATCCCAATGGACATGTTCACGAGCGAATGTTAAACGCTCTTTGCGATTCTTCTCACTCACGAATGCTTTCTTAGACTTTTTTCTCCAGTGCATTCCCTTTTCTCTAAGACGTCGATGAATAGTTGAGGTGGAAACTTTTACCCCAATATGAGCTTCTAATTCATTAGCCAGCTGTTTCTTGGTTGGGGTTCCTATTTTAGAATGCTTGACTATGCATCGGTCACTTCGATCACTGGTCTTGCGCTTTCGTCCTGAACCAGGAATATGATGGCAATTCCAACTTGTTTTTATCTTGAAACAAAGCTTCTTTGCTCCTGAGTAACTGAAACCAAACTCTTTTCCAATTTGCTAGGCACTGACTCCAGCCTTTAGCATGCTAAGTATTTCATTGTTTCTTCCGACTTTTTTCTTTGCCTTTTCGTCTTGAATTTGCTTTCTTGTGTTCATATTCGCTGTAATTCAGCGGCTTCGTAACGTGGAAATTTGAACAATGATCTAACTTTCTCATCTAACAACTGTTACACCGCAATTTAGCTTGCAATGTTTATGGTACAAGATTTTCATACTATACGCGAAAAATTTATGCGCACGACGTGGTAATAAATTACAGGTATCGCATACCTCCTGTTATTCCAGGTTTTTGTCACTCAGAATCTTCATACATCAAAGAAACTTACATTTTGGTAGATGACTACTTTCTTTTTCCCACCCACTGTATATATATAGATGTAGATATAGATATAGATATAGATATAGATATAGATATAGATATAGATACAGCCTGATATAAAAATAGATATAGCGACTTACTTCAAAAAATACTTGTGTCAAGTAAATCAATGTTCATTTAAACTACTCATTGCTTGAGATCAGTTTTTTTTGAAAAGGTACTTGCAACTAGATCTTATTAAAATCCACCGGCTAGCATACCCTCATCATTTTGAATTTTAACTTTACAGACAAGCAACGGAGAATTTGCCATTTGGGAGTCAAAAAACTACCACCAAATTCGATTATTCACTGCAGGGTATAATTTTTCCACAACGCCTCTTTCTGAACTAAGAAAAATTCGACAGCCATGGTCTGTTGCATCACCAGGCAAGTATATGTAAACGTTGTTTGTTTAGAATTTCACGTAGCAACTTTCTAAATTGTTGTTTACTAATCTGATTATTATTTCCAATCTTGCTTTATAAAAAATGAACATGTCAGTTCACAGGTAAAAAACTTACGCAATTGGAACATTTTCACATATCAAAAACGTAATTCACATGAGAAATAAATCGGTTCAACATTTCACTTGTGAAATCTTTGTCCACGAAAATAGTATTTCAAATGTCAAAATAAGATTCACGTGTGCAAATTCAATTTCATTCGTGAAATTTCCACATGTGAAATTGTAGATGAGATTTTTGAAACGGTGGGTCGATTGGAACTAAACAAAATGACAAACTAACCAATTAATCATCCGAAAATCCTACCCACCCTCTCAATCAACAAAAAAGATATTAAGTGAAGTACTCAAGCAAACAGTAAAAATAACAAACAATCGACTTTTCAACCTACCAACCAAATGACCAGAAAGCCTACACCAAACGTCTTTAAATAAATAAGCTTTAGTTTAAAAGACGATATCTTGTAGCAATTTTAGAACAGATTTGGCCAACGGTAGTACTCCAGTAGAACTCTCAAATTTTCTTTTTTAATCTTTATGTTCACTCATTTGCATTGTTTTAAATTTTGTTTTTGGTCAATAGATAGTGTTGGAGGAAAAAATAATCTAGCAATGGCGTATTTCTCTGCCACTTGTTGGTATTACGGTATTCATCTTTATGACAAACTGAAATACCCGATTGGACTGGTGGCATCGAGTTGGGCTGGAAGCGCCATTGAAGCCTGGTCATCTCCAGATGCACTTCAACAATGCAATATCGATGAAAACGTTCTGAATAACAATGGGTAGGTCATAGAATGATTCGACAATCTCGGGTAAAGCTAATATCATTTTTGGAACTTACAGATCTCATAATTGTTAAAGAGGAGAAACATCGACAGCTGTATTGAAGGAAACTGATAAAGGGGCAGTTAAACTGCTCGAAACGTCGTTTTTAACTAGAACGAATACCGTTGAGGAGTTTAACAGTACTTTAACCAATGACATATTAAACATGCACACCTAATGTAATGAGAACAACATGGTAGAAAATCTTGACAAGACAAAAGCGATGTTGGTATAAACTCATAAACAACCGGTGAGGCTAAAGAGAAATCTAGAAATTTGTTACAATGAAACTAAGCTAGAAACTACCAATTCGGAAAAATTTTAGGAGTAATAATTGATAAGAATCTTTTACGAAAGTACCATATTGGCAAATTAGCTGAGACTTTGAATAAGGCAAATTTTCTGATGAAATGGATAAAAATGTTCCTACCATTCGATTGAAGACTAACTTTCTATAAAACCTTCCTCAAGCCACATATGGATTATTGGTGCAGTGCATGGAGCAATTAAATCACACTAAATGTATCCGTAAATTGCAAAACATATCGATACGAATAATTTATGATAAACCTAGAATGACCACATCTAGATTATTTTTTCAGTTATCTGGAATTCTTCCAAAAGAGAAAAGAATAATATTTAGATTACGGTGGATAGCTTTTAAAGCCTTAAGCAACATATCCCTCAGTATATTTCTGAGATGTTTTTCATTAAATCATCAATATGTAAGCAGTTAACTAGAGGCACTGGAAAAAATGACCTATGGGTACCTAATGTGAAACTTTGTATAAGTAGAACGTCTTTCCCCTATAGTGGTGTAAAGGCATACAACGACTTACCAGTAGAAATAAAGAACCGATGGAACCTATAAAGCTTTAGAAATGAGGCTTATAAGTATTTTTTAGATAGTTCTTAAAAATCACAATATCGTATGTTCTCCAGTCGCAAACATTGAATAGTTTTTTTATTGTAAACTTATTTGACAATTATTTTAATTCATATTCATTGCTCCCATTATATTATCTGTATTTTTAAAACTTTACTCTGTACATTTGTAGAAGGTTTTCTTTTGTTTACGCTTATTGGTGACCCAATATAAGATTAGCTATGGTAAATTGGATTTCATCGTTAAATAAAGTTATTATTATTAATACAATTCGCACACCATCATTATTATTATTATTATTATTTTAACCAGGAAGATCTCGTTTAAATTCATGAAATTTGTTTGGAAAAAACTGTCCACACATCAAACTAAAAATTCACATCAATCTTATCAAACTGCGTCTTTATGAGGAAAAATTCCCCTTTCATTCTTGTTCAACGCTGACTTCTTGACACAGAACAGATACCAGGGGGTCGACTGGTCCTTGGAAAAATATTGTATTTGGGCGGGGGAGGGCAGGGAAATAAATTCCAAGTTGTATTAAAAAGTTAAATTCTCATACGCGTAATCCTTGAGGATTTGGTCACAAAAGGGTTTGCCCAAGATCTTAGCTAAAAATACAGTAACGCTTTTGAGGGTAATTTTTATGCATGACATTAGCTAAAAATAAATTAAACTTTTTGTGTATTTCGTATCGTTTCGTATCGAAATAAACGCTGACCATTACTCTTTCGCTATGTGCACCTCTTGAATGATTTAGAAAACTAAGATAAATTCGACATATTCCCAAGTTTGCAAAATTGTGAATCTATCCATTCCCTACTAATGTACAATGGGGTTTATTTTATCTTTTTGATTCATTATTCATGAATAATAATCATATTATAATAATCACATTATAATTATGTACAACAATAAGTGATAATAATAGGATATAATAATAAGATATGATAACAAGATATGATAATAATATATAATAATATCATATAATATTATAGATAATAACGTACCATGATAATATAAAATAATAATATAAAATAATAATATAAAATAAGAATACAAAATCATAATATAAAATAATGGTATGAAATAATAACACTGAATAATAATATATAAAAATAACCAGTAATAATAAATATTAGTATTGTTATAACATATAATAACAATTGTTATTTTTGAATAACGAGCGTTATAAACGATTTCTTAGGGTTGACTTGGTAAGACGTTTTGGAGTTGATGCAATAAGAAAGCCAAGCCATTTGTGGAACGCTATGCTTAATCCTTTCACAAAAATGACCATATATGGAGTGATATGGTATCAGGGAGAAACAAACGCCCAATATGGTCTTAATTCCTATAATTGCATGTTCCCAGCAATGATTGACGACTGGAGAGAAAAATGGTTCAATGCCACTCAAGGGAACACACTTGAAGGGTTCCCCTTAGGCTTTGTTCAGGTATGTTTCTCATGGATCACTTCTAACTCTCAAAGACTGTTTACAAATGCGATTTTGTGCCTTACGATTGACATGTTGGAGTATGCGTTTAAGTGAAGTGTTCAACAAACCGCTGACCTTATAGCGTTAGGGTTAAGCCTCGTTTAAACTTGGAACTTTATGCCATGCGATTGACATCTTGGAGTATGTGTTGAGCTGACGGGAGCATCGAGGACAAACTGCAGCAAATAATTAGCGAATATCTCGTTACATAAACTGTGTTGTGTCTATTAAATAGACCAGGATGACAATATCAATGTGCAAAATAGCTGACACTTGGGTTTACACTTGTGATTGTTATCTTGGAGTATGTATTAAACTGACAAGAGTATAAACTGTAGTCAATCATAAGCGGAGATCTTGCTGCATAGACTGTCATGAGATTATTACATACACCAGGACGACAATGGCAACGTTCAAAATGCCCGACACTAGTGTTTACAATTGCGATTTTGGGCCTTGCAATTGACATTTTGGAGTATGTTTTTAAGTGACGAAGACAAACGAGGGACGAAGACAAACTGCAGTGAATCATCAGCGGATATATTGCTATTCCTAACCGTCACCATATCATCACCGGTGTCGGTAGAACCAAAACCCCACCACTTGTTTTCAAACTTTCTCGTTTTTCTCCGTCCACATCCAGCCTCTGCACATCTTACATTTTATTTAGTGTCCAGTACTGCTCGGTCTTCTTCTCGTGTACTCCCTATAGTCTCGACCGTACGTCCACCTTTTGGGTATATCGATAATGAATAATATATGAAGGATGAAGAAAATTTCGACAGATTCACTCAACAATGTTTCCACTCACAGAATTTCTCGGATCCCAATGCATTACCCTTGCACTGACCTTTTAAATACCATTGGCTTCCACACATTTGAATTTTGTTCATATTTCCTTAGCTCTCATCAATTTTCTCTGAAAATGACAATCGATTTGCCTCGTTACGCTGGAACCAAACTGTCCAGTATGGTTTCGTACCAAATAATCGTCTCAAAAGAGTATTTATGGCAGTAGCAATGGATCTTGGTAATAAATATTCTCCGTTCGGTAGTGTTCATCCTACGAACAAAAGAGATGTTGGAAAACGTTTGTCGCTTGCTGGTCTTTCTGTAGCATATGGCAAAAATGTGTATTACACTGGTCCTCTGCTATCAGAGATTAAACAGCAAAAAGACTGGGCCTCGAATGTTCTTAAAATAACTTATAAATTTGTTCGTGGATGGATTGAAGTCAGAAATCGCGAAGGATTCGAGGTACGTTGTGATATGGTTTGCTTAAATTTTCTCCTCCTTTTTACAGGACGTTATCGCTGATACACTTAATCACGATTTTAGACGGGCGATGTTACGAGATGATTATTAATTTTTGAGATGGGCGATTTTTTAAAATTTTATACTTGCGACAATTTCACATGTCATTACACACGTAAAAAACATAGAAAATAAAACATTTTCCCTTAAGAATTTCATTTCACATGCGAAATCGGATCGTTTCCCATATGAAATACTTAATTCAAGTATCATATTAGTTGTTCAAAATTACACCTGTGGGACAATCTGAATGATTTATCCGCTTCGTCAGATACAGTGAACTCAGTAAGCGATGGTGAATTTGACAGAGATTTGGAAGAACCTGAAATTAAGTCGTTGACGGAGGCAACTGGGCATACTGAGGATCTGCGAAATTTTGCAATTTATAACGAATATAAGATAATAGCTCAATCAATATCTAAGACAAATTATTTGCTCTGTGCTTTGAAACTCAATGCACCGCGGCGACAAATGCAGATTGAAGACTATTTTAAGCCAACATAGACTGCTAATAGTAAACGTATATGGTCAAACATATTACACTTTGCACATTTCAAAATTTAAGTTGTTAGTCTTTAGTTACCGCTTTGTTTAGTTCTTGCACCAAGCTTGAAAACTCTTTTGTTAACACCTACTTGATCTTTCTAAAGTCTGCTTATTATTGAAATCAGTGATTTATGATTGAATAAATAGACATTAGACAACGCCCAAGGTCTACGTTTTGCGTACCTCTATTTAGCGGCCACCTCTATTAAGCGGTCACAAAGCCGATCCCTGATGGTGGCCGCCTAATAGAGGTTTGACTGTATGACTGCTTGATTTTTCTTATTTGAATCTCTTGTAATAGCAGAAGCAGAGTTTGTCAAGCGATATGCCAATTTTACATGTAAAAAACAATTGGAATTAGACTATTTTCACATGTGAAATACCTAATTCACATAGGATATTACGTGGTTCAAAATTTCAAACGTGAGATGGTTTTAAACGAAACATGTATTTCACATATGAAATGGAAAATTCGCGGATTAAAATTGATTTCCCATATGAAATTTTCATGTCATATAAGGAAATGAAACATTTTCATAGACAAACTTTATTTTAAATATTTGAAATTGTTTGTGAAATGTTTGTTAGGGTATGCTCTCTAAAACGATAACTCGCTTTTTGCTATTTCTCCAATGATATTAATTGAATTGTATAAAACCGTAACCTGTAGGATGTTTCTCCTGGACGAGTAAATCGTGGGGCATTTGCTAGATTAAAATGATGGAGGATTGATCTTGCTTTGAAACAGTGGATTGAAATAAAATAGAGTACTGCGTAGGCACAGTTGAAATCTTAGTGAAATGATCGGAAAGGTCTGAGTAGTGCCGAAATGTGAAGAGTAATTTTCTAACGTTTCGAGCTAAGGCTTTTCGTCAGAGAGACAACGTGGGAGGATCGAAAAAAATATATAATATATATATATATATATATTATATGAAAACAAAAAATAAGTGTAAATGAGATAGTGGCTCGTCACTCGCCTAAAATATCACCGATCAGCAAAGCAGGTGAGTGTGTCAAAAACAATGTGTGTGAGCGAAAGGTAAACAGTAAAGGGCTAAGAAGCTATTGTTAACGCTCACCCGTGCAAAGCAAAAACATTGCCCACACAGGGATTAAGTAAAAGAAAAACTTCATTCACTCACCTGCTTTGCTGATCGGTGATATTTTAGGCGAGTGAGTAGCCACTATTTCATTTACACTTGTTTTTGTTTTTCCATCCTGATTGGCCCTTTGTTGTCAAATGACCATTTTCACATGTACATATATTCAGTGTTTTTCGGTCCTCCAACGTTTTCTCTCTGACGAAGAGCTTAGTTCGAAACGTTAAAAAACTACTCTTCACATTTCGGCTCTACTCGGACCTTTCCGATTATTTCACCGAGCGGATTGAAATAGTTCTGATTGACCCTTATGCCAAAATCCCACATGCCAGATTTCACCTGTGAGATTTTAACGTGTGAAGTTGTTTCAAATTTCTACACACTTAAACCACATTTGAATCGTATCCAAATCGCATATCTAAAATCTTTGAAATCCTTTATATACGAAACTTGAACTTGTGAAAATTATTAAAGTATTAAAAACCACATACGAAAATTTTCAAACATGTAAAATTGAAACGTAATTACGTCTATCACGTGTGATCACATGTGATCACGTAAAATCATACACGGGAAATCACGTGGAATATTCCAAAAGGTAAATAGTTTTTAGCTCAACCAGAACAACTAACAACCGTCAGTATCGTTAGTCTATTTTTACCGCACCAAACTGGTCACGAATTCATATACAGTACCTGTGTTCTAGTTCTTTATGTAGTTTAGATAGCATTTTCCGGTTTTTTAAGAATGCGATTTAGCAGTCAGTAATCACACGTTTATCCTGTAGTTCCCACGCTCACGGTGGCGAAAATTTTTAGCTACAAACTTCGCGAGATAAAAATTTATACACAGTAGAAACAACAGTTCTGTAGGCAAATATCCAACCTATTTTTGATCTTGACGGCCTCTAACGTTCTGGCATTCGGCAAAATTAAATAAGCTCTCCTTCTCCATTCAGCCTCCTCTCTACTATGTCCGCCCTCAAACATCCTTGAAATGAACAAAACCCCGTGGGATTGATAGAGGATTTACGGAATTTAATTTGGTGCCTTTATAAAGGGAAAACGTGTCGTAAACAAACCCGTTGTAAGCAAGAAATAAAGCAGGAAATCACTTTGATTTCAAGTCTAATCACGGCGCAACACCTCATCTATACAGCATTTTTGTTTAATTAAGTTTTTGTGTTTTTTTGCCAGGTCCTTTGCCAAAACTCCAAGAGGTGGATTAAGGCAACAATCACGTGGTTCAGTTCTAAATCAGTGATCATGCGGCCATCAAAGCAATGTCAAGTTGAAGCAGTTCGATACGCGTGGAACGACGCTCCCTGTGTCATGCAACAATGTGCAATTTACAGTGGCAACTTACCATCTCCGCCGTTCATTAAATACGGATCTTTTATAAAACATTAAAATTAGTCCATAAATTGAATTCTGGCCAATTTCAAAGCAAGCCTGCCTGATTATTTATAATAATAATAATAAAACACTTCATTTGAATTGGTTAGCTAGATTTACACAGAGTTGTTTTCGTCTAGGCTCAATATAATACATAATTACCAAATCATTATGATTATACTACGATACTATTTTTAAATCTCATAAGTTCCACAATTTAGCAAAAGATCTTTCAAAATAGAATTTGCGGACCGCTTACAGACTGTCCAACCTTTGAGGTGTGCCTGGTCGTGACGTTGATCTCTGACCACGTAGCATTCAGGGGCGTAGGCGAAGTCCGAGTCATCTAGGGGTGTCCGGGGACAGGCTCCCTACGAGAAATTTTGAAATTCTTGGGTATCTGAAATGGAAATTTGCGCATTTGAGAGTAGTTTTGAAGGCAATTTTAAGTACGTTTGAGAAGGAGAAAAAAGGAGTAGTTCAGACAAAAAGCCATTTAACATTTATTATATGCATTGGTACAGAATAAACTGAACATTAACATTTTGCGCTAAAAATGTAAAAAACCTGGTATATACTGCTAGTTCTTATATCTACAAGTCATTGTCAGTGTCACGTTAGGGTATTAACGACAAAAATCTAAATCAATTCTTTAATTTCAAGAATGAAATCTTGTTTCTTGCAGTTGGAATTAAAGGAGCAATAACACTTTCTCTTCTTCTGGGGTGTCGTCATGGTCGATGGGAGACTTCAGTATTCAACCTTTTAAAGTGTTCTTATTATTATATTACGTGCATCTAGTATTTATGATCAGCTTTATTATTTGTGAGAATACTTTATGCAAGATCACTTTTTCCACAAAGGGAATCTATTTTGGACTCGACAAAGTAGATAATTCCATGGGTGGCATTATCAAATATTTGTGTCGTTGACAAAAGTTAAAGAATATTTCCTTATATCAGAGTGCAATTGACATATATTGATTTAGAAATTTGTGGGGCGTCAAAGCGGGAATTTCGTTGTCCCGACCAGTTGTCGGTCGGGACACGGGAGAAATTACGTGAAATCAGGAACGTCCCGACCAAATCGTGACCGTTGGACAGTCTGCACTTACCAGGGTTCGCACTTACTCTAGGTAGCTTTAACAAATTATTATAAGATCCTCTGGTATATGCATTATGAAGTAAATTAAAAGGCTTAAGTAAGATGGCACCATAACTTGGAGTTAAATTATGTAATGACTTACAAACTAAAAGACAACAAAAAAACTTAATTAATTTTGAGACACGTTCTCTGACTAAAATTTATTAAATATACGAGCTTTCGACTACCTAACTGTAGTCTTCGACAGGCAAGAGTGACATGAATTAATGACTTGTAGATATTTATAGGTGCGTGTTGAATTGAGGAACTATGTGGCAGGAAGCAATTAGCGAATACAATGCTTGTTGACAAGGACAGCGTATTGTCTGGGAAGCGGTTTGGAGTTATTGTCAGAATTCGCTATTAAAGCCGTATGCCAAGATTCTAATGTTTTTCGTGTTCGGTAGTTACCACTATCAATTACTCTACTATTAGCGAAGTCGATATTATGATTATTTTCCCATGCATGGTTAGCTATGTTTGAACCTTTTTTATAGTTTTTAACATTCCGGATATGTTCCTTTTTTCGTGTTTCAAATGATCTTCCTGTTTCACCAACGTATGACCACGAGCAATCCAAACAAGGTATATTGTAATCATTAATTGATGACCATCCAAGTTTCAAAAATAAAGTGCAGAAGGAGCCTTACTATCCACATTTAAAACTAACCTTGCAGCCTTTTTTGGTAGATCAATTAGCCTATCTATGTTCTGTTGGGAAGTATTCCCCCAAAACTACGCAGCAATAATCCATTACTGGCAAAATAAGACATCTATAAAAAATAAGACGAGCATTAAGTGGGAGGTAGTGTCTTATCTGGAGAAGAATACCAAGTCTCTGTGAGGTCTTACGCATATAATCTATATGGTAAGTCCAGCAAAAAGTCTGACCAACATGAACTCCTAATAATTTCTCACGCACAGTGGTATCAATTCGCGAGGCATTGATGGTTACGCTGCAGGGCCGTAGCTAGCTTGTCAATGTTGGGCGGGGGTGCTGTACGAAAATTTCCGAATCACAAAGATTTTTGTCCGAATTTTTCCGATTCAAATCAAGTGGTGATATGAAGGCTGAAGCAGCGAGGAAGCCTGTTTAGAATCCGGATGAGAAATCAAAATAAAAGTATATTCGTTATGAGCAAAGTTATCTTATGAGTAAAAAGCTCGCATATATAGGCTTTTGTCATCTATATGTTTACGAACTTCTATACAATTTGTTAACTTACTAGAATTTCCATGGTTCACTTCATTCAAATAGTGTTAATTCTACGTAGCCGTCGCTTTCCGAATGGATAAGTTATTCAGAATATCGCAGTTTCCAAAAATTGGGGAGTGAAGCACCTGTCAATACCCTCCCTCGCTAACGCTGAGATCACTAGGGAGGTCAGCAACCCTCCAAGATGTTCCAATCACAAGAATGATCCACAAGATCAAAGGCTTTCCGTAAGTCAATCGTTTTAAGACCCGAAATTTTGCCCTCATCCATAGAACACAGTAAATAATAATTTATTTTGACTGTTTGTTCTATGAAATGCAAAGTAATTTTTACTTGAATGACAGTTTGTCGAGTTGTTAACAAAATCGTAAAAATAAAACCTCATTTTAGTTGATTGAGCCTTTTTAGCCCGCGAGGCTGAGTCAGTCACGAAAAGGTTGCGAACTAATTTTGAAAACACTCGTACGCTAATTCCAGTTAGTAGCAGAAGAACTTTAATAACTTCGCTGTACAGAGGAGACGGATGTAAATGGTCAACGAGCAAAAGGGAGAGCTCAGTGTGTCCTGGCCTTTTGCGAGACAAAAGAGAACTAACTTTTTACTGTCCGTGCTGGAAGAGTTATAAGTATTTTTATTCATTAGTGTCGGAAATATGTGGGTTAGTAAGAATTACGAAGGAGTGTAAAAATAATGTTCGTGGTAAGATGAACACATTAGTGGGTCGAAAAGTTATATGGGCATTCACAAGGTCGTTTTCCCTTATCTGATTGTGTTGGTTACAACCGGTACACATAAAAAACTAAAAATAACAAAATTAAATTAACCCGGAAGGCAATGTTCCAATTAATTTAAACGCGCTATGTTTATGACTACTAATGAGGAGGCGCAAAAACCATTTTTTCTTAATTTCGACTCACATTTAAGTGACTGGAAATTTTATTTTCCTGCTCAGGTGAAGTCCTTCAAGTCCTTTCTCCCATCTCTAAAATCCTAACATATCAGCTCTGAAATGTAAGGTCACAACAATGGCGGATTATTTCATTTATTATACATCTAACTAGGGTGACAGAATCGAGTATTGTATGGTATCTAATCTCTAACCGTGAATTGCAAACAGCCAGTATTTTTATTACCATTATAAGGAAGCAAATTTATTTCGTATATGTACATTTTGTATTTAATGATCTCAGAGGAGGCCAAAGTACTTTATGTGAGTCGGACGCACGAGTTATTGTTTAACGTAAACGAGATGTATTCGTTGATGAAAATTGATCGTCACAGGGTGAAGTAGTCCTCACAAAGACAACAAGGGCAGATAATGTTTTAAGCCAATCAGGGTGTTTGTTTACGTCCGTGCGACAAGCCAATCAGGTTGCATTATTCACTTAATGGCTGCCGAAAATCATTGGGATGTGCATCTAATTATTTATAGCCTTAAGTGAACGTAGATTTTCCATTTTTATGTCCCAAGCCTGTATTTTCCAGTAAAATACGATTTTTTCTTGGAATTCCTCGGACAGCTACGCGATTTATCGCCTATTACCCACGGAATCGACGTTCGAATTTCTACGTTTTCAAGACGACGGTCTACTCCTAGAATGTCAACATTTTTCAGTTAAGTTCATCGCTGAATTGCTGATTACCCGTGGTATTATCTCTCCTGAGATTTTGAAGTTAGTCGTCATGGTTGGTCGCATAACACACTCTACTGAACGGCCCAAATATCGAAAACACCTATTCGTCAAATCTTCCGGTTGACGATCCTTGACGCAAGAACGTCGGTTGCTTAAGGTCTGTAATGTTGAAGTGCGCGGTCAAACGAGTGCAACTTTGTTGTTCACACATGAGAACAAGAGAATTGTTGAACGATATGTGATCAAATGTCTGATGGAAGTCAAACTTCGTTCAACATCATGATTACAACATCATTCAGGGTCATTATGCAACATGGTGGCCAAACAAGTCCAACATGTTGCATTCAACAATGTTGAACGATGTTGAATCATGGTGTTGTATTCGTTTGGCCGGGCCTAAAGGCTGTCGAAACCAGTTAGCCATATCAAACACCACAAACAGTCCTTCTCCAAACTACTTCAACCAGGACGATCAACTTTCAACAACACGAAATGTTCCCCAATTGAAACCATTAACGGAAAAGCAACGTTTACACTAGATCAAATTTCTCTGGATTCGTAGATAATCAGGCGACTTTTTCTTCGGATTCAAAGTAGCCGTTTCCATTGAAACCGTGAATGAGGCAAAAGAAACGGCTTCGGATTGCACACGAATTCGGAGAAATATGAATCCGGAAAAGAATCTGGTTACTTTCAATGAAAGGAGCTAAGATTCCAGAGTAATTCTCCTCGTTTCTATGTATAACAACAGACGTAGCCAGTGTTGTGAATTTTCATTTTTTATTATTGGCTGTAATAAACAAAGAATGGAACGACATTTTTCGGTTGTCCAGGATTACTTTCAATCAAATTTGGGCGGTTTATGTCTATTCTTAGGTAACAAAGCACTGTTTGCGTATTGTGTATGCAATTAACCCAGATACTTTTTCTTACCGTATACTTTTTGGATCCAAAGACTTTTGCGGTAGTGTAAGCATAGCTTAAGAAGCTATAAACTTTTGTGTCACTTAATTCGAGATGTGTCTCAGAAAACGTTCTTTGCAACGCAGCCCTTTGTTACAAGTTCATGCTCCGTGAAATCATTAAATGGAAGTTAGTGCATTTTACCCATAAGAAATAAAATTAGTTTTTTTTCAGCTTGACAGTAATATGAATTCTCTCGAAGCCGTACCAGAAACGACGTTTGTGGGATAAAATAAGAACAGAAATTGTTTTTCATTATAATATGACACTGCCGAAGTCAACTGAAAAAAGTTGACTCCAGCGGTTGAGTCTACGGAGGTTGGAAACGAGTTTTATCCAATTTAAGTGCACGAAATATTCTCGCGACAACTTAACGCTTATCCATGAGAAGATGTGCACTGTTTCAATTCTATTTCAGAATCATCCTAAGATATATATATATTATGATGAAAAAAGTTTCTGTTCATGTATGTCTCTGAGGACGGTTCTTAAAAATAAAAGGAGAAAATAACTGTACTTATCATGACGGCTGAGGAGTGAGGAGTGCAGTTGACATATACGTGGGAGTCTAAGTTTCAACCATAAGTGGTACCAAGACCAGTACAACCACAGTGTATAGTTTACCAAGGGATTTTTAGGTTTAGTTGAAAATAACAGACAAAGCAAAGGAACTTCGTCCACCATAAATTTAACTCAATGAACACGTACACGTTTTGTCAGGGATACAAAGATTTCTTTTCTTCTCTCAACTGCCAACCCTTACAAAAACGTCACACGTATTTTCACATGTGAACGCAATTGAAGGGGAAAATATGAAAGCCAACGCAATGAAGTATCAAGTCTTAAAGTGAACCTTTATTGCGTTCATGGGTTTACTTATCATAATATGTTGCACATTGATATTTATTATTCGAATAGTTGAAGACCAGTAATGGCAATAGTCCGCGTTTCACATTCTATTTCCGGCCATAATACAGTAGACATCAAGTATCCACTACAGAACAAAGCCGCTCTCCGCTGGCTAAAACGGTCCCTCCCAAAGAGTTGTGGGTGGAAATCATATCCATAGATGCGCTGGGGAATAGACCTTATTCGCCGCTTACGTCACGGTGCTGTCAAGTGGTCTCTATTGAGTAAACAAGGAATTTTATTGCAGCGCGTGCAGTCTTGGCATTTCGTTGCTGGTAAATTCTAGTTGGTAAATTGGTAGTTGCAGTGATCGTAATGGTTCATTACTGCTGTGTTTACGATTGTAAAAAGAACTCGACGACTGATGAGTTCTCATTTTACGGCTTCCCGAAGGATGAAAAACTTGTTAAGGTAGGAATTTCTTATTCGTCGTTTTGTCGAGTCGAATCAAAGATTTACGTCTGCGTATCGATGCTCAGTTTCGTATACTTTCGTTGTTGTTGCAGGGTTTGGATTTCGCGAATAAGAAGGGATCCGAAGAGAGATTTCAAGGTGACCAAAAGTGCGAAAGTTTGTACTGAGCATTTTACGCCGGAAGATTTTATCTCGACCTCAAGTCGGAAGAAAAGGTTAAAGGAAGGCGCCAGTCCTTCCGTGTTTTCGTGGTCTTCCAAAAGCCAAGTAAGGTCCTTACCTTGAAAGAGATTGAAAATTTAAGCCGAGCAAGAACTCCTTGAAGCTGAACTTACGGCCACTGCATCGGAGGGAGAGGGAAAGTTCGATGAAACAGATAGAGACAATCTTATTTCCAAAGCCATACATGTTGACATGGAGATTCCACGCACACACAGGTTTTCAATAAACATCTTAAGGTACTTGTGCAACAGTACACAGAAAGAAGTAAAATACTTTTCTCATTTTACTGGCTTTCAAAGTTATGAGAGATTTAGAATGATACTAGAATTTGTTTTGCCCGGTCTTGACAGGTCGTATGTTGTTAACTGGGATTCGAAAGGGGCGAAACAAGCTTGTATAGACTCAAATTCTCTCTTTGATTCTGACCATGAAACTGTTGTATCATCTGCTTCAAGTTATGATTCCGGTGAAGAGAATCCAGTGACTGATGACAGGAAATATTTACTGAATATGGAAGACGAATTTCTTGTATTAATGAAACTTAGATTAGGGTTATACAACACTGATTTATCTGTAAGATTTAATGTATTTGAAGGAACTGTTTCCAAACTGTTCACAACTTGGATTAATAACTTATATGTATGCTTTGGTGAGTTAAAGATCTGGCCTGACAGAAATGTAATAACTGCTAACGTGCCACCTAATTTTAAGGAGAAATATCCAAACACCATTATTATCATTGATGTGACAGAACTTAGAATACAAACCCCATCATCCCTTCTGAGGCAGTCTCAGAGCTACTCCAGTTATAAGTCAACTAACACTTTTAAAAGCCTCATTGGGGTGGATGCAAAGGGTGGAATTATTTTTGTGTCTCAGCTATAAACAGGATCTATTTCTGATAAGTTAATTGTTATTAGTAGTGGCTTTTTGAGTACCCTTGAGGGCAAAATAACAGCTGGGGAAATGGTAGCTGGTGATGCTGTAATGGTTGACAAGGGTTTTGACATTGGTGATGAACAGAAAAAAGTTAATATGGAACTCAACATTCCCCCATTTCTTGCTGACCAAAGTGCATTCAGCGAGAGTGACGTAATAAAGACACAGACAGTAGCCCAGCACCGATCCACATTGAGAGAGCAATAGGGAAGTTCCGCAGACTTCGAATATTTGCTAGTGAGATTCCAGTGACCATGTTTGGGATCATAAACCAGATATGGACTGTTTGCTGTATTTTGTCAAACTTTATTGAGCCTATTCTTTACTAGATTAATTAGTATATCTTATTTCCATAACTGTGATTGTTAAACTGATTAACTGTGATTGATTGCCAAAAAGGGCAAACCATGATCAAAATAAAATTTTGTTAACTTTGGAAAAAGGTTAGCCTCCCAATACGTCTCATTGAAGTAAATTCGCTCAACATTTATATTGTGTGAGCCTGAAAGGTGCACCACAAAATCACACCATGGCAGTCCTGTCACAGCGAGATGCCCTTGAACCTGATCGTAATAGCCACTCTTGTCACTTTGTTTCAGTTTTGGCTTCCCATCAACCATATGCAGGAAGAAGTCTGTATCCTGACAGGCCTCCTCCATTGTTTTATTTCTCCATCTATGTGGATTTTTCAACTCCAGTAAACCAAATGGGTCCTTCTCAGTCGGGTCATACACTTTGCCATCTGGAGAAGCCCCAAGGTAGGGAAAAGACAGGTTGACCACCAGGCCTGCATCAGAGAGAATAAACTGCTTGCACGTCTTTTGCATTTTTCTGCAGTAGAGAGACCGAGAAATCAGTCCTTGTTGTCTACCATGATGAATGAAGGATACTTTTGACAAATCTTTTGGCAAAAATATGTCCCTCAGAAAAGATTCAGAGCTGATAACCAAGCTAAGACCCAAGAGGCACATTTCCAATCACAGTGTTGATGACCGAAGATGCCTCTTGGTCACTCAATAACTATGCATAAGGAGGTGGTTTCTGAGTGCTGGCAAGTTAACTGCACACGGTTGGAAATGTTTCCTGCTTCCAGTCTATTTTTTTTTAATCTTTCTGGACCTTGCATCATATAATTTGCAACTTACTGGGGGACGTTTCGTTTTGCCAACTTGGTCAGTGCTAGACCGAGGAAAATTGCGTTTCATCACAGGTTCAGGCTCTATTCGATCCCCCCGTGGGACACTCCAAGCCTGAGGTAAGCTCGTGCACGTCTTTTCTGCTGGAATTTCTCCCAAATCAAGAAGGCTCCAATGACTTAACAGGAACAATAGAACAAACATGTGATGAGAATGCCCTCCAGATCTAATGGAAATAAAATAAATGTTTAATTGAAACAAAACATAGCAGGGTAATTTTGACAAAACTTCTTTAATGGGTTAACGTCAGCCACTCAAGGCCACGCGATCTTAAGTCAAGCTTTGCAGAAAGACTAAGCATGCAACTATATATGAAGAAAGCGAATAGTTTATATCGGCTCTACTTAATTAAGTTTCACGATTTAATACCCACCCGGCTTTACAGGAACAAGACGTTTGCACTACGTTTGCAACACCGTTGTCGTCACTTTCACATTTTAGGGACAACTAGTGTGGCTCCTCACTTTTTCGCTGGCTTCTATAGCATAGGCCTCTTAGAATTGTTTTTCCGCGGGCGTCTTGATCGTGTGCAACGTAAACATCATGAGTATAACTTTCAGTGAAAAATTTATATCCCTTAGACCAGATGCCCTTTTTGCCGCAGCCTTCCAAGTGCTTTTGAATTTGTTCGGTAGTAAACTTCGGAAGGAAACTCAAATTTTTCGTTCAAACTAAACACTTTTCATCACTGGAGATACCACTTTGGGACGCCATATTTCATGAGATTGTTTACCCAATACAGACCACGTGACCTGGGCGCGAATAAGGTCTATTGGCCGGTGTCAGAAGGACAAATATCTTTATTTTTCGGAGTAATCTTAGGAAGAATGTTAACGCCCAGCTCAAGACTCTAATATGAATAGCCATGACGGGATAAATCATGACAAATTACAAAACAAGCTTTTATAAACTAATATGTTTTGTTATTTGTCGTGATTTATCCCGTCATGGATACTCATATTAGAATCTTAGAGCTGGGCCTTGATATTCTTCCTAAGACTACGATTTCCGCCTGGTAAATCTCCGGTCAATATTTTCGGAGTAACTTTAAAATTGGAAGGCCATAAATTAATCATCCGTCTGAAAGCTGGTATAGCTGTTGATAACATCTGACCACACAGTTCCGTCACAATTGATGTATGTTTTAATGGGAAAATATGAAATAATAAAGCAATATACGTTTTGAACTATTTGGCAAAGAAACCCGAATTCATAATGTACCCAAGATTGGGCAAACTTTACGAAATTTGAACCCATTTGAAGAGACATTTTTCATGATAATCTGACATTGCCGAAGTCAACTAAAAGTGTCGACTTGGTGTATAAGTTTTAAATCCAGTCCAAATCAAATGTCCCTATTTGCTATTTAAAGTGAATATACAGTTCTTTCAAACTTTCCCCTTTCTTTCAAATTTAAAAAGAATAGCGATAAAAAATTTTCAGACAGCAACTTAAACTAAACCCTATTTATTGGCACTCGAATGTTTATTGCTAACAAAAATCCAGTAAAATTCGAAGTCCTGGTACGGGTGACCTTTAATACAGTTTATGTTTCAAGAAATGTGAGAGCTTGGATACAACTTAAGAGAGATGAAAGATCGTCAAGCTGTATACTCAGAAAATGATTTCTGAGCCCCAGAAGGGGATCTAACCCGAAACCTTCTGATGAGCGGTGAGACGCTCTAACCATAGAGCTACCAAGACTCTGATGGTGAGCTAGGTGCAAGTTCGACATATATGTGCGGCATAAGCGGA
Organism: Heliopora coerulea; assembly: GCA_030142905.1. Classification (NCBI taxonomy): domain Eukaryota; kingdom Metazoa; phylum Cnidaria; class Anthozoa; order Scleralcyonacea; family Helioporidae; genus Heliopora; species Heliopora coerulea. Next base: position 564,573 of record JASJOG010000067.1, on the reverse strand, counting down.
AACCACTATATATTAATCATGAAGCATACAGTTTATGATTTTAGAAATATGAGAGCTTGGATATAACTTAAGGCAGATAAAAGATCGTCAAGCTCTACACTCAGAAAATTATTTCTGAACCTCTGATGGGGGTTTCGTCTGGGGCTCAGAATTCATTTTCTTGGAATAGAGCTTGACCGTCATTCATCTCTCTTACGTTATATCCAAGCTCTCACATTTCTAAAATCATAAACTGAATCCATCATGATTAATATATAGTGGCTTCCGCTAAGGTAGCACAAATATGTTAAACTTGCACCTAGTTCACTATCTGAGTCTAGGTAGCTCAATAGTTAGAATGTCTCGCCGGTCATCAGAAGGTTGCCGGTTTGATCCCCATCTGGGGCTTAGAAATTATTTTTTGAGTATAGAGCTTGACGATCTTTCATCTCTCTTAAGTTATACTCAATGCTCTTACATTTCTAAAATCATAAACTGTATTCATCATGATTAATATATAGAGGCTTCCGCTTAGCTCGCACATATATGTCGAACTTGCAGCTAGCTCACCAACTGAGTCTTGGTAGCTCAATTGTTAGAGCATCTTACCGGTCATCAGAATGTTGCGGGTTCGATCCGCGTCTTGGGATCAGAAATCATTTTCTGAGTATAGAGCTTGACGATCGCCTATCTCTCTTAAGTTATATTCAAACTCTTACATTACTAAAATCATAAACTATATCCGTCATGGTTAATATATAGTGGCCTCCACTTAGGTCGCGACATATATGTCGAACTTGCACCCAGCATAATATCTGAGTACTGGTAGCTCCATGGTTAGAGCGTCTAACCAGTCATCAGATGGTTGCGAGTTCGATCCCCGTCTTGGGCTCAGAAATCATTTTCTAAGTATAAAGCTTGACAATCTTTCATCTCTCTTAAGATATATCCAAGCTCTCACATTTTTAAAATCATAAACCGTATAAATCATGATAAATATATATTGGCTTCCGATTAGGTTGCACAAATATGTCGAACTTGCATTTAGCTCACCATCTGAGTGTTGGTAGCTCAATGGTTAGAGCGTCTCACCGGTTATCAGAATGTTGCGGGTTCGATCCCCGTCTTGGGCTCAGAGATCATTTTCTGAGTATAGAGCTAGACAATCTTTCATCTCTCTTAAGATATATCGAAGCCCTCACATTCCTAAAATCATAAACTGTATCCATCATGATTAATATATAGTGGTTTTCTCTTAGCTCGTACATATATGTCCAACTTGAACCTAGCTCAGAATCTGAGTCTTGGTAGCTCAATGGTTAAAGCTTCTCGCAGCTCATCATCAGGTTGCGTTTTCGATCCCCGTCCGGGCTCAGAAATCATTTTCTGAGTATAGAGCTTGACGATCTTTCATCTGTTTTAAGTTATATCTATGCTCTCACATTTCTAAAATTATAAACTGTATAAATCATGATAAATGTATAGTGGCTTCCGCTTGGGCAGCACAAATATGTCGAAGTTGCACCTAGTTCACCATCTGAGTCAAGGTAGCTCAATAGTTAGAATGTCTCGCAGGTCATCAGAAGGTTGCGTTTTCGATTCCCGTGTGGGGCTCAGAAATTATTTTGTGAGTATAGAGGTGGACGATCTTTCATCTCTCTTAAGTTATACTCAAGCTCTTACATTTCTAAAATCATAGACTGTATCCGTCATGATTAATATATAGTGGCTACCACTTAGCTCGCACATATATGTTGAAGTTGCACCTAGCTCACCATCTGAGTCTTGGTAGCTCAATGGTTAGTGCGTCTCACTAGTCTAAAGAAAGTTGCTGGTTCGATCCCCGTCTTGGGCTCAAAAATCATTTTCTTATTATAGATCTTGACGGTCTTTCATCTCTCTTAAGTGACCTTTAATGTCATTTAAGTTTACTGTCACAGCAGTGCATAGGAAATCTTGTCTTAAAGCACGTATCAGCTACGGCTCGCTCTTAAAGAATGCGTTAGCTTGTCAGTTATTACATAACGTAAAGCAAAATTTGCTTTTTCATTTATGCGAAAGATATCTAGAAAGTCTTAAAGGGATGTATATGCACTTTAAATAATAAAGGGGCATTTAGCTGGAATGGATATAAAATTACTTAATATACCACGTTTTTTCTATGATTTTGTCGAATTGAAATGTGATCTCGCATGACGTAAACGGCTTTATAGTTGCTGCCGATAAATCTGTCAGCTGTAAATCTTCCGCTTCAAGACCGTTTGTTTTGGGTAGAATTCTTGTTAATCACGACGTCAGAATAAATGTCGAGGAAATGCATGCTGTTTTCAATCATGAATCTAATCATGTGATAACAAATCGTTTCACATAAAATGTCCAATCGCCAGCAATCTCGTCCATATTAAAACTTGAGCGAGTCACGTCAACACAGTAGCGTGGATTAAATCAAATACTTAAATTTTCGCCGATTGAGTCGAGGAGTTTCACACGCAAACAACAAAATATTTGGTAAGTGTATTTCTACTGCTCCAATATCTTAGTTACATATTAACATTATGAAATCTTCATTATCTTTCACTTTTCTTTTTTAAATTGAACGTAGCAAATCAGCTCCCTAGCCCTCTAAAAACGTCGAAAATTGACAACGCAACAAAGCAACAATATTCTCCTAAAGAATGGTTCTTGCCCATAAACCATCTTTGTAGCAGATTTTTACCTTTGGAAATGCCACAGCTCTAAGCCTTTTACATTTACATAGTTTCTCCATAGATTGATTTATCATTTTGATTAACTATCAAGCACGGCAGTTTCCAACCTTTAAATTTTCACGTTATTTAACGCTGTCTACGCAGCATCATCCTGTTTTGATTTCGTTTTCATCAATGCTCACTTATGTTGGTTGCAGCTTCTAAGAATATTCTTTGTAAACAAAGAAAGAGTTTGTCCACTTACTGATTAATAACTTAAAAAGTCGTAATTTTCGCATTAATGCAGAAGTTAAGATGATGGACAATGTATGTTTGTTGTTGTATTTCATCGCTTTATTCGTCAGTTATTCTCAAAGTGCTACCGTTTTACGTTACGCCAATATCTATGGAAGTCACATGGTTCTGCAAAAAGCCCCACGCCGGGCAAGGATCTGGGGCTTTGGTGAAGTTGAGAGGGAAGTTTTTCTTACCGCTGCGTTGAAATGGTATCGGACGGAAGTTAAACAAGGTAAGAGAAACACGTCACGTTCGTGGTGAAAAAGTTGTGAAACATTTTGAATATTGAGTGTGTCCAGGTGTGACTACCTCTTGGAAAAACAAGGCAATTTGCATTTCCAACATGATATTTCTTGGCTTTCTTTTGTGGGTGGAAAAATTGTTGCCCCCTGTTAGGGGAATCTGCTTCATCTGCATTTGTAATTTTAAACTTCTTTGTTTTAAGCGGATGTTTGCATGAGGTTCGCTGGTCGGTTATCAGGGCAAAACTACTTCCAGCAAAGCCATACCCGACTCTAATATACAATCACGGTGAAAATGCTAAGAAGAATTAGTTTAGTTTCGCTTCAAGAGAAGCTCAGAGTTAATTTAGACCCCGTTCACACGATACCGATACGAAACTGCACCGGTTTCCAAATATCACGGTACGAACATGTTCACAAGATACTGGTATAATTTAATGCTATTTTGCTGTTCCGTTCACACGATGCCGTTACGAATACAAGATTTTTAAATTATTGCTGAAAGTGTTGTTCGAAGTCACTTGCGTGTTCATCAATACGCCAACACTCTTCCGACGAGAAAACAAAAAAACATCAGACAAATCGGTCCGAAACTTTGCTTGGAGTGATATGGAAGTGTCCTAGCTCCATAGTCCTTAGTACAGTTTTGGATTACAAGACCAAACAAACCTATAATGGAGTCAATTGATTATAAACAAAACCAAAATATGTCGAAGTAAATTAAAGTTTTGTCGGACAATATCCAACAAGAGCACTTGATCTAGAAAGTTTCCCTAAGAATGAACCGGAAAACGAGTTCACAAAAGAAAGAATTTTTTCCAAATTTAAAATTCTTCGAGTGAAATACAGAGCTGCCCTTGATAGCGGAAGAAATGGAGGGAGACGTATGGTGGCTTCATTCTAGGATATATGTTCAAGTACTTGGGAAGGTTCATCCTCTGCTGAATCTATTGATGGCGGAGTAGAGTCGTGTGATGTGAGAATTGAGGGCTTGACCGGGAAAGGCCAAGGGGATATCACACGAATCTGGAGCAGTGCAATCAAGTCTTGAAAACGCTGCTGGTGATGACGTCACAAGTGGTGACGATGAAGTCAACGAAGATGTCTGTGCAAGCTCTACCAGTCAACCCAAGGAAACCAAAGCTAAAGCAGACGGACGAAGAGATTTGATTACATTTACTAAAGATCAGAGGAGAAAATGGCTAGTTTGTTTATCCTAGACAGCGTCATTGTGGACCTGAGATAAGTTTTCATAAGCTTTGACTTGGAAATAATACTTGTAGTCGTAATCAATTCATAACATTGTCAGCAATCATCATTAACTTTAAATCACGCGCATGGTTTAAATTTCGTTATATTATTTACGTCTTTTAAGAGCTATCAGGCAAAAGCTAAACTCCAAAATCAGAAAATTATTGTCATAGTTGTATCTTGTAAACAGGAAGCTCCATTGCGATTCATACATGAAATCCTAAGTGCCGCTCCAACCTAAAAGTGCCGCCCGCCAAAAATGTGCCGCCTGGGGCAACCGCCTCCTCAGCCCCCTCGGTACGCAACTGGGTCAGGTAATGATTGATTTGACAAAGCAAGACCTGGAATTCAAGCGAGAAATAGTGAAACAATTAAAAGAAACAGATGATGACCAAAAGCAGCAATTAAAGACAAGGACTGAAACTAGAGGAAGCTTTTCTAAATCCGTATCTGAGGGATTTTTAGCGCTTACAAGTTTTTTGAACAATCGAAGCACCTTCCCTGTGCCTCGTTACCAAGACCCACCATTTCCTACCTTGCCTGTTAATACACAGTTATCTAGAGGACGGAGGCAATACCTACTTCACATTTTAGTGACAGTTTTTCTTTATACTTTGTTGATACCCACTTCAAAAACTGCGAAAGTATAGTGTGAGTTCAATTTTCTTGTTATTTTGGTGTAAAATCAATGTTAAACAGTTAAAGTTAAAATATTAAAGTTTGTATTTTTTTTCTCATAAAGTGTCTTAAACATCTATCATCAAATAGCACAAATTTCAGTTATAAATGAAAACATTGGGGCCTGTTCAAACAACTGCAGTACAGTGTTATAGCAACATGTGTATCAACTGCCAGTGGCTTTCGCATGATAGTCTTTTGCTTCTCCAAACCGGGTTGTAATTCATTGCAAAGTTTGAAGAAAGCTACTTTGGACCTCAGGAGGTTTTCTCGTCATTCTTCATCCAAAAAACTACCTTTTTTACAGTTTTCACACCTATATATTTGTTATTTGTAACTATTAATGGAACAATAACAATAGAACGTCACTTCAGAGAGTTTTAACGTTTCTGGACGACTGTGCCTCTTGAAGTGACAAAATTTGTTAGTTGAGCTTGACTTGAACACTTTCAACTGAACCATTTACAAACTATGAACTATTACAAACGTCGAGAAAACAATACCAGCTATCAAATACGCCGTTAATGCTTCGAGACACTTTTAAATGATAAAATTCAGATTGCTTCATCACCGTCGTCACTGTGCTACCTTGGTTAAAGTCCCTATTGCTATGCAACTGATACTTGGAATGTAGAAGCTGGACAAACGTCCAGCTTACATCCATGACGATCTCCAAGCTCGTACATTACCAATATCAGTTACTGCTTCGAGATACTTTTAAATGATAAAATTCAGACTATTTCATCACCGCCGTCACTGTTTTACCTTGCTAACTTTTCGATATTTTAGCCTGTAAATGCATTATGGCTGATGACAAAAACGTGTTAAATTTTCTTTCTAGGGCCAAATAATACTGGAATATGGTCAATTATACTAAGACCTCATTGGCATGGTAGACCTTATACCATTAAAGCCTCTTTATATGTCAATGGAAAGAGAGTTATCGCAACATTGAAAGATGTCTTGTTTGGTAACGTTTGGATGTGATCTGGACAAAGCAACATGGAAATGGGAGTTCGAGCGGTACGTAAAAAATACAAACGGATTCCTTGGTCTGAAAATTGTAACAGATATGTGCCATACAATATATGCAGCTCATTTTGGGGTCTCATAACCATCCTTAGAGATGTACATGAGCAGAAATTTTTCACGATTACTGACACTGCTGATAATTGCTAATTGCCGCTCTTCGGGATACAGGTCAGCCGCTCTACGGGGGATAGCGTCGAAAAGAAAGTGTGAGTTTAAATCACGCTCGAAGCAACATTTTATAGTCGACTTCGGCATTGTCAGATTATCATGAAAACCTTTTGTTCATTTTGAAGTTCTTTTAAAATCAGATAGAACTGAACACTTTTCGCTCAATTACCTCAGATTTCATAGTTGTTAAAGCTATTTAATCTGGAACTTCTCCTGCATTATGCAAGTTGTCGTAGTTCGAACTCATGCACCATCAAACACATAATTCCATCCAGTTTGATTTAACATTGCTCTGATATTCTCTCACACACGTCTAACACTGGAGCAAATTAGAAATGCATTACACCCTAACAACATAACCTCAGAGTCAGAGCTGTTAGAGAGGAATACACACAAATTTAAGGATCGTGCCAAGGAAAATGGTTTGTTTTATCTGTTCGAAACACTAGTGTTTTTTTAATTTAAATTTGATTTGAAGTACGCCAAAGATCCACTTAAAACTTTATTTGCTCGTAGCCACCGCTGAAACTGTTCTCTATGTAATAGTATTTCCTAAGAAATAGTATTTTCTAAGTAACACAAATACTGCTTAGAATATTTTGCGACATATTGTAGTCGGTTTTATTTTCCTCCCGAAATATTTGACGATTCTCTTAAAAGGATGTACGTTTGTCAAAGTTAACCTAATTTTCAACTGTTTTCTGGCTTAAAAGAAATGAAATTAAGAAGAAAAAAAAAATATATATATATATATATACGCACATATAATTATTTCAAAATAATTTTTAGATAATTTCGTTTAAGATAGATTCATATCTTATCTCCATTTCTTTCACATCTATCTATCTATCTATCTATCTATCTATCTATCTATCTATATATATATATATATATATATATATATACACACATACACACACACACACACACACACACATATATATATATATATATATATATATATACATATATGTACATATATATTGAGTGAAACCATATACAGGCAGAGTGGTCGATACCGAAGTAGATATAAATAAATATATATTGGTAAACATATATATATATATATATATATATATATATATATATATATATAGATGTAGATGTAGCTGTTTGGTCTCTGAAGAGAAGAGTGCTCAATACAAAGGTGTAGAGCTTTGATAGTCTGTTAAGTTATAGCTTTGAGCAACTGTCGTTACACTGTGTTTCACGCTTACGCGATCATCAGACGATCATCAGAGTCGTCTGATGATCGCGTAAGCGTGAAACACAGTGTAACGACAGTTGCTCAAAGCTATAACTTAACAGACTATATATATATATATATATATATATATATAGATGTAGATATAGATATAGATACAGCCTGATATAAATATAGATATAGTGACTTACTTTGAAAAATACTTGTGTCTAGTAGATCAATGTAAATTTAAACCACTCATTGCTTGACATCAGTTTTTCTTCAAAAAGATACTTGCAACTAGAGCTTATTAAAACCCACCGGCTAGCTTACCCTTATTATTTTCGATTTTAACCTCACAGACAAGCAACGGAGAATTTGCCATTTGGGAGTCGAAAAACTACCAACAAATTCGTTTATTCACTGCAGGGTATAATTTTTCCTCAACACCTATTTCTGAACTAAAAAAAATTCGACAGCCATGGTCTGTTGCGTCACCAGGCAAGTATATGTAAACGTTGTTCGTTTAGAATTTCGCGTAGCAACCTTCTAAATTGTTGTTTACTAACCTGATTATTATTTGCAGTCTCGCTAAAAAAAAAATGATTTTCATCTGTTTTTGATGGTTATCTGCTTCTGTTATCTTGAGATACTCATATAACGAAAATCAAGCCATTAATTTATTTTTCACTAACTAAGATTTCGCATGTCATTTCACAGTTAAAAAACATACGGAATTGGAACATTTTCACCTATCAAAAACGTAATTCACATCAGAAATAAATGGGTTCAACATTTCACATGCGGAATCTTTGTCCACGAAAATAGTAGTTCAAATGTCAAAATGGAAGTTTCACGTAGGAAAATTAGTTTCATTTGTGAAATTTCCATATGTGAAATTGTAGGTGAGATTTTTGTAATGGTGGGTCCCTTGGAACTAAACAGAATGACAAACTAACCAATCAACCAACCGAAAATCCTACCCACCCTCTCAGTCAACAAAAAACAAACGAAATATTGATGACCCAATATAAGATTAGTTATGGTAAATTGGATTTCATCGTTAAATAAAGTTATTATTATTATTAAAACTCTCACACCATCCATTATTATTTTTCCATTAGCCAGGTCATATTCTAGCCATTATTCCCTCCCACCATATATTGTTGGAGGGTAACCGAGGTACAGGTGTTCCCATAGTTGTTCACACTAAGGCTGATGCGCTTCGGCTGTACGTCCACTATTTTGACTGTACCACTCCGGCAAGCACTTTCCTTATTATTGTTTCCCCCTGAGAAAGCACCGTCCTCTGCATTGTAGTGATTATCCTAATCTCACTGTCCTCATCTCCAATAATCTTTCTCACTGCTCTGGTTGCATCTTCGACACCACCTCCCAGGCATCCAATTATTACCGGCATTACTTCCACTGTGTACCTTCTTCTCTTTTCTTTGGTTTCGAATGCCAGCTGCTGATACTTCTGTAACTTCGTTCTCGTCGCTTCCTTGATGTTCTGCTCTTGAGGGCATGACATGTCCACTAACCAGATCTTCCTCGCTTTCTTGTCTTCTAATGTCCTGTCTGGTCTGCGTGCAGAGCTGGTCTTTCTCATCCTATGCTCGAAGTCCTAACTCAACTTGAACCCGTTCCCCTTTAGGACGTGGCCTTTCTCCCATCTAACAGTGTACCATGCCGTATTGGCAGGGAGAAGTTCTCTCTCAGCGGCTCAGGTAACAGCCAGTACCATCAAGGCATTTTTGTGCCTACCGAGATACTCGGTTCCTGCTAGGATCTCACACCCTGCAAGCAGGTGTTGAACGGTTTCATCAAACGTCTTGCACAATCTACATTTTCAGTCCCGCCTCCTATCCCACACAACACTTTCCATTCCCGAGTCTCCACCATCTGTTCCAGCAAATCCATGATTCCAGCCGTCTTCTGCGGTGTGATATTTGTGTTCAACCACACAAGACTCTCGTTCGCCTGCTCTGTAAATACTTGACTCTGCATACCCTTCTCCTTATAATCATTCTTCAACTTCTCTGTATACCCGTTCTGCATTCCTTTCTTCGGCTCCGCTTAGCATCCTGCCCATTCTTTCTCCATCTTCTCACTATCTTTCCAGATTTCTTCCTCCCTAAATTGAACCTCCACCCCAACTTCACGCAGCGCTTGTTTTGTTTCCCTTTTTAAGCTATGGAATTCGCTGTTATACTCTCTGTTACAAGCAATCCTTATCCAGCGGCTCGTGCTACAAACCATGTACGTTGCCACTTGCACCTTTATTTCCTTATAAACCTGATGTAGGCTATTCAAGCAGCGCCCTCCATCCTGTCTCTTCAGGTAGAGCCTCTCATCACTTGCCTGTCGGCCCAGCATACCTATGATTATTATTATTATGATTATTATTATTATTAATTTAATCAGGAAGATCACGTTTAAATTCATGAAAATTGTTTGGAAAAAACTGTAGACACAGTAAATCAATAATTCACACCAATCTTATCAAACTGCGTCTTTATGAGGAAAAATTACCCCTTTATCCTTGTTCAACGCTGACTTCTTGACAAAGAACAGATACCAGGGGATTGACTTGCTTCTTGGAAAAATGTTGTATTAGGGCGGGGGAGGGCAGAGGAGTAAATTCCAAGTTGTATTAAAGAGTTAAATTCACATACACGTAATCCTTGAGGATTTTGTCTCAAAAAAGTTTGTCCAAGATCATAGCTAAAATAGAGTAACGCTTTTTAGGGTAATTTTTATTCATAATATTGGCTAAAAATAAATTAAACTTTTGGTGTATTTCGTATCGTTTCATATCGAAAAATCCGCTGACCATCAATCTTTTGCAATATGCACCTCCTTTAGAATGATTTAGAAAACTAAGATAAAGTCGACATATTCGCAAGTTTGCAAAATTGTCAACCTGTGCATTCGCTACTAATGTACAGTGGGGTTTATTTTATCTTTCTGAGTCATTATTCATGAATAATAATCATATAATAATAATAATTATAATTATGTATAACAGTAAGGCATAATAATAAGATATAATAAAAAGATATAATAATAAGTAATAATAATAAGATATAATAATAAGATATGCTAACAAGATATGATAATAAGATATGATAATAAGATATGATAATAATATATAATAATATCATATAATAATATATAATAACGTAAAATTATAATATTAAACAATAATATAAAATAAGAATACAAAATCATAATATAAAATAATAATATAAAATAATAACATTGAGTAATAATAAATAAAAATAACCTATAATAATAAATATTAGTATCGCTATAACATATATAACAATCGTTATTTTTGAATAACGAGCGTTATAAACGATTTCCTAGGGTCGACTTGGTAAGAAGTTTTGGAGTTGATGTAATAAGAAGACCAGGCTATTTGTGGATCGCTATGCTTAACCCTTTCACAAAAATAACCATATATGGAGTGATATGGTACCAAGGAGAAACGAACGACCAATACGCTCTTAATTCCTATAATTGCACTTTCCCGGCAATGATTGACGACTGGAGAGAAAAATGGTTCAATGCCACTCAAGGGACCACACTTAAAGAGTTCCCCTTTGGCTTTGTTAAGGTATGTTTCTCATGGATCACTTCTAACTCTCAAAGGCTGTTTACAAATGCAATTTTGTGCCTTACGATCGACATGTTGGAGTACGTGTTTGAGTGAAGAGTTCAACAAACCGCTGACCTTGTAGGGTTCGGGTTAAGCCTCGTTTAAACTTGCGATTTTATGCCATGCGATTGACATCTTGGAGTATGTGTTGAGCTGACGGGAGTATCGAGGACAAACTGCAGCGAATAAACAGCAAATATCTCGTTACATAGACTGTGTTGTGTCTATTAAATAGACCAGGATGACAATATGAATGTGCAAAATAGCTGACACTTGTGTTTACACTTACGATGGGCTTCTTGGAGTATGTGTTAAACTAACGAGAGTACAAACAGTAGTCAATCATAAGCGGATATCTTGCTGCATAGACTGTCATGAGTTTATTACATACACCAGGACGACAATGGTAACGTGCAAAATGGCCGACACTAGTGTTAACTGCGATTTTGTGCCTTGCAATTGACATCATGGAGTATGTTTTTAAGTGACAAAGACAAACGAGGGACGAAGACAAACTGCAGCCAATCATCAGCGGATACCTTGCTAATCGTAACCGTCACCATATCACCACCGGTGTCGGTAGAACCAAAACCCCACCACCTGTTTTCAGACTTTCTCGTCTTTCTCCGTCCACATCCAACCTGTACACATCTTACATTATATTTAGTGTCCAGTACTGCTCGGTCTTCTCCTCGTGTACTCCCTATAGTCCCGACCGTACGACCACCTGTTGGGTATATCGATAGTGAATAATATATGAAGGATGAAGAAGATTTCGACAGATTCACTCAACGTTTCCACTCACAGAATTTTTCGGACTATAAAATCGCCGCAAAAACAAAAACAAGCGCGCAATGCATTACCCTGGCATTGACCTTTTAAATACCATTGACTTCCACACATTTTAATTTTGTTCATATTTGTTTAGCTCTCAGCAATTTTCTCTGAAAATGACAATCGATTTGCCTCGTTACGCTGGAACCAAACTGCCCAGTATGGTTTCGTACCAAATAATCGTCTCAAAAGAGTATTTATGGCAGTAGCAATGGATCTTGGTAATAAATATTCTCCGTTCGGTAGTGTTCATCCTACGAACAAAAGAGATGTTGGAAAACGTTTGTCGCTTGCTGGTCTTTCTGTGGCATATGGCAAAAATGTGTATTACACTGGTCCTCTGGTATCAGAGATTAAACAGCAAAAAGACTGGGCCTTGAATGTTCTTAAAATCACTTATAAATTTGTTTGTGGATGGATTGAAGTCAGAAATCAAGAAGGATTCGAGGTAAGTTGTGATATCGTTAGCTTAAATTTTCTTCTCTTTTTTACAGGACGTTTTCGCTGATACACTAAATCGCGATTTTGATAGGCGATGGTTAGAGAGGATTATTAAGTTTTGAGATGGGCGATTTTTTAAAATTTTATTCTTGAGACAATTTCACATGTCATTTCACACGTAAAAAACATAGAGAATGAAATATTTTCCCCTAAGAAACTTCTATTTCACGTACGAAATCGGAACGTCTTCCCATATGAAATAATTAGTTCATGTACCATATTAGTGGTTCAAAATTTCACATGTGAAATGACATGTGAAATTTTCGCAAGGGGAATATGATGGCTTGATTTCCCTGATTCGAATTTCTTATAATAGCAGAAGCAGAGTTTGACAAGCGACATGTCGATTTCACATGTAAAAAACATGTGAAATTGGACCATTTTCACTTATGAAATACTTAATTCACATATGATATTACGTGGTTCAAAATTTCAAGCGTGATATCGTTTTAAACGAAACATGTATTTCACATATGAAGTGGAAAATTCGCTTATTAAAAATTGATTTCCCACATGAAATTTTCATATCATATAAGGAATTGAAACATTCTCATACATAACCTTTATTTTAAAATTTGAAATGGTATGTGGAGTGTTTGTTAGTGTATGCTCTCTAAAACAATAACTCGATTTTTGCTATTTCTCCAATGATATTAATTGAAATTGTATAAAACCGTAATTGTAGGATGTTTCTCCTTTACGAGTAAAATCGTGGGGCATTTGTTAGATTAAAATGGTGGACGACTGATCTTGCTTTGAAACGGTGAATTGAGATAGTTGTGATTGACTCTTCAGAAAACACCTCATGCCAGACTTCACATATGAGATTGGAACATGTGAAGTTGTTTCCAAATCTAACACACGTGAACCACATGTGAATCACATCCAAAACAGAAATCTAAAACATCTGAAATACATTTATACGTGAAAATTTAACGGGTAACAATAATAAGAATATGAAAAACCACTTCTGAAAATTTGCCACATGTAAAATTGGAACGTACTTACGTTTATTACGTGTGATCACATGTGATCACGTAAAATCATAGGCGTGAAATCACGTAGAATATTCCAAAAGGAAAATAGTTTTTAGCTAAACCAGGTCTAAAGATCCTTAAGATTGGCGTATCTTCAAAACTTTACGAAATAAAATAAACAATGAAATTAAACAAAGTAAAGAATCCTATTACAAAAATACATTGAACACGAACAAAGGCAACTCGCGCGAGACTTGGCGAATTATAAATGAACTTCGTTCAAAGAGACATAAGTGTACATCAGTAAAGGAAATCATACTGAACGGTACATCTATTATTAATTCAGATGAGTTGTCTGATGTATTTAACTATCACTTTTCAAATAATGGACCCAGACTTGCTAACGAAATACCTAATAATGTAAATTCCCCATCGTATTTGCATTATTCAAGTGATACGAATAGACAGTTTGTGTTGAACACAACTACTGTCCCTAAGGTTTATGCCTTGTTATCGAAATTAAGCAAATCCAAAGCAACAGGTTTGGATAAAATTTCAACAAGACTTCTTTGTGAATCTGCTGATTTAATAGCTGTTCATCTATGTTCAATTTTTAACAAATCTTTAGTAACAGGTATTTTTCCTGATGAATGGAAATTATCTAAAATAATTCCATTGTTTAAACAAGGTAACCGTTCAAATCTAAATAACTATCGTCCTATCTCTATAATTCCAGTTGTTGCTAAAGTGTTTGAGAGAATTGTTTACGACCAGCTATATGTCTATCTCACTGAAAATAATTTGATATCCATTCATCAATCAGGCTTTAGATCTTTGCATTCTGCTGTTACTGCATTGCTTGAAGCCACTGATAATTGGGCTTACAATATCGACCAAGGTAATATAAATGCAGTAGTTTTCTTGGATCTTAAAAAGGCGTTTGACACAGTCGATCATAACATTTTATTGTCTAAATTAAAAAAATATGGGGTGTCTGGTACGGCATACGACTGGTTTCAATCATATTTACTCTCTCGTGAACAATACTGTTTCGTAAATGGTTCTCTCTCGAATAACCGTCCATTAACCTGTGGTATCCCTCAGGGAACAATTTTGGGTCCGCTTCTCTTTATAATTTATATAAATGACCTGCCTAATTGTCTCCAGTATCCGCATTCAAGGATGTATGCAGACGACACTAACTTATCTTTTGCTAGCAATACCATTGAAAATATCGAAGTCAATTTAAATGACGGTCTCGTTAGAGTTAATGAATGGCTTAATGCTAACAAAATAACTTTAAATTCATCCAAAACGGAATTCATGATAATTGGGTCGAGACAAAGGTTAAGTACGTTTCAGAATGCACCTTCTCTTAGCATTGGCGAAAAACCTATAAAACAGGTGAATTATTCTAAATCACTAGGTGTCTCTATTGATCATAACCTTTCGTGGAATGTTCATATAGATAAATTATGCAGGAAAGTTGCAAGTGGCATCGGAGCACTAAAGCGAATTAGATCTTTTTTACCCCACCATACTCTACTATCTATTTTTAATTCTTTATTGCAGCCACATTATGATTATTGTTGTGCTGTTTGGGGAAACTGTAGCAAAACTCTGTCCAACAAGCTTCAGAAGCTTCAAAATCGTGCGGCTCGTATTTTAACTTCTTCTAGCTTTGATGCAAATGCCGATGTACTTATTGAAAAACTCGGATGGAAAAAACTTAATTCTCAACGTCAAATTCATAAGGCTATTATGGTATATAAATCTCTTAATGGTCTTACTCCCCAGTATCTTAGAGATAAATTTGTTGATCGTAATAATATTACTAGCTATTCTCTTCGAGACACGGCGAATAAAGTTGCTATTCCTTTGCCCCATACAAATTTTATGAAAAACAGTTTTAGTTACTCGGGAGCTGTTCTATGGAACACCCTACCCGAAGAAATGCGGCAGGCCGACTCTCTTAGAACTTTTCGGCTCGACTGTAAGAATTACCCTCACTGGAAGTAGCTATATGTTATTGTTACTAATTCTCTTTCACACGGCACTCATGAAAAGATTTGTCTTACTATGTTAATGTTATTGTAATAGTTTCATATTTTAATAGATATATATTGTTAAATAATTAACTTTGTAATGACTTTACAGTATTGTATTAGTATTTGTGACGTATATGTAATTTATTTTCTGATGAGTTTTACCGTGTTTAAATAAAGTTCTTCTTCTTCTTCTTCTTATTATTATTATTATTAATTAACAACAGTCAGTGTAATTAGTCTATTTTTACCGCACCAAACTGGACACGAATTCATATACAGCACCTGTGTTCTAGTTCTTTATGTAGTTAGATAGCATTTTCTGTTTTTTCAAGAATGCCATTTAGCATTCCGTAATCACACGTTTATCCTGTAGTTTCCTCGCTCACGGCGGCCAAACTTCTTAGCTTCAACCTTCACTAGATAAAAATTTATCCACAGTAGAAACAACAGTTCTATAGGCAAATTCTGTTCGGCAATATTAAAAAAGCTCTCCTTCTCCATTAAGCCTCCTCTCTTTTATGTCCGTCCTCAAACGGCCTTGAAATAAACAAAACCCCGGGAGCTTGATAGAGGATCTACGGAATTTAATTTGACGCCTTTATAAAGGAAAAACGTGTCATAAACAAACCAGCTGCAAGTAAGAAATCAAGCAGGAACTCGCTTTGATTTCAAGTCTACTCACGTCGAAACACCTTCTCTATACAGCATTTTCGTTTTATCGAGTTTTTCTGTTTCTTTTCTATTTCAGAATCATCCTCAGGGTATTATGAAACGATAACTTCAAAATTAACCTACACGACTGAAGTCAACTGAAAATGTTGACTCGAGCAGGATTTGAACTCGCACCTTCGGGATACCGTTCCGCCGCTCTACATGTTGAGCTATCGAGTCCACCGGGATTGGAGGCGAGTTTTTATCCAATTTAAGTGCACGAAATATTCTCGAATAATGTCAAGTTATCATTTCATAATACCGTGAGGATGATTCTGAAATAGAATTGAAACACTGCACATCCAACCTCATGGATAGCGTTAAGTTGTCGCGAGAATATTTCGTGTACTTAAATTGGATAAAAACTCGCCTCCAATCCCTGTGGACTCGATAGCTCAACAGGTAGAGCGGCGGACCGGTATCCCGAAGGTGCGAGTTCCAATCCTGCTCGAGTCAACATTTTCAGTTGACTTCAGTGGTGTAGGTTAATTGTGAAGTTATCGTTTCATAATACTCTGAAGATGATCCTGAAATAGAATTGAAACACTACACATCCATCCTCATGGATAGCGTTAAGTTGTCGCGAGAATATTTCGTGCACGTATATTAGATGAAAGATCGCCTCCAATCCCTGTGGACTCAATAGCTCAACAGGTAGAACGGCGGACCGCTATCCCGAAGGTGCGAGTTCAAATCCCACTCGAGTCAACATTTTCAGTTGACTTCAGTAGTGTAGGTTAGAGTTATCATTTGTGTTTCTTTTCCAGGTCCTTTGCCAAAACTCCAAGAGGTGGATTAAGGCAACAATCAAGAGGATCTATGCGAGATCAGTGATTATACGGCCTTCAAAGCAATGTCAAGTTGAAGCAGTTCGATACGCGTAGAGCGACGCTCCGTGTGTCATGCAACAGTGTGCAATTTACTGTGGCAACTTACCATCTCCGCCGTTCATTAAATACGGACCTTTTATAAAACATTAGTACTAATTCATAAATTTAATTCTGGCCAAATATCAAAACTGGAATTTTGTCTTGAAGTTTGAACGAAAGTAAATTGTCGTTGGCTAATTATATTTTGAATTTTGGCTTTCTAAATTACGGCAAGTTTACAATAGTAACGATTTGTTTTTATCAATATTATTATTATTATTTTTTTATTACTATTATTATTTTTCCACATAGACTGTTTGAATAGACTGGAATAAAACAAAGAGCAAGTTGCTACCCACAATCTGAGGTCCCAGAGTTATATGTCCTTCATGTCCATAACCCTTCGTATGATTCTTGCTGTTCCAAGAAGCATTTCAACTGGTATTACAGTCCCAATCTTTTCCAGAAAACCTTCAAGTCTTTTTTATACCATTCCTAGGGCACCAACAATTATTGGTATAACTTCCACTTGATTTAACGTCCACATTCTTGATATTTCCATTTTCAAATTCTGGTACTTTAAAATTTTTCCCAATTCCTTCGTTCCCACCCTATAATCTCCACGTACTGCTACGTCAATAATACACCCTGTCTTTTCTTATCCACCATAATTTAATCAGGTCTCCTGTGTTCTATTTCATGGTCACATGGAATATTAAAATCCCGCAATAGCTTATGATGACTATTCTCTAAAACCCCGTTCACACGATACCGGTATGAAATGAAACCGTAACGAAATTATTATGGTTAGGCCTTGCGTTCATACGGTACCGGTATGAAAAAGCATGAAATCGTAATGCTAACCGTAACGATTTGAAACCGTAATGTGAAACCGTAATTGTTTGAACAGGTTCGTACCGTGATATTTTGATACTGGTGCAGTTTCGTACCGGTATCGTGTGAACGGGGTCTAACACTCCTTGCAGTTGGTGTTCATAAAATTTGTTTGCATGTTCCAGATTGTATTTCCTACACAATTCCCAATGGGCTTTACCACCTACATTGTCATGTCTGCCCTTGTACTCCCCTTGCTTTAACTTGCTGCAATCACTTACTAGACGTAAAACGGTTTCTCCTTTCTGACCGCACATTCTACACAAAGATGAGGTTATTGTTCTATCAATATGGAATTTAACACAGTTTGTTTTTGTAGTTTGTTCTTGGGCAGCAAAAATCAATGCCTCAGTAGTAGCTTTCAAGTCCGCTTTTGTGACAAACTCCCAGGACTTTTGTTTCTCTACATCATCTCCATGATCTCTCGCAAATTGTCCATACATCTTTTTCTCTCTCCATATAATTTTCAATAACAATATGATAATAATGATAATAATAATATATAATTTTCATATAATAACATTCATGGACTTTCTGCTGGAATTTCGCCATGTCAGAAACAGTCATGTTGTCTTTCATAATGACGATCAGTGTGACAACCACAGCATTTCTTATTGCAAAGATTCCCCACTTCATACAACAGCTTCGATGTATATAGCTTTCACCTGCAGCACGTTGAACAGCTTGCGATAGTTCTGCATAGATATCTCATCAACTAAGACACGTTACTGCCAACTTCGATGCACAGTAACCATGTGTCTTTTGAGTTGATCGTTTCCGGAAAGCTTTTTACCACACTCGACAGTCTGTGAAATATTCGTTTCTTATAAGGTAAGGGGAATATCAAAGTCTACAGTGAAATGTCGTTAAGACCTTCCTACATTCAAATGTCATATATATACAGATCTTCCTGATTCGTCTCTAAAAAGAGTCCCTTTATCTTCAAACGAAGCTTCGATCGCTGCTTTGATCGATTAATATACATTGTTACAGGTTCAAGATATCATTTCATATATTTTCCCTTCGACAGTGGCAGTTCTTAACAATTTTGCATCGGTATTTCCAACTACATGTGGTTGTACAATATCACGGTAAACATAAATGGAATTCATCATGTGACATTAGCGGCATAAGGGCGTACGGTCTCTCGGAAGTTTTACTTGATTTCCACCGAATCCGAAAAGTAAGAACATCTTTGCGCGTGATAACAAACTGGTAATCGTTTTAGTAAGTGAAGAGTTACTTTTTTAGTACGATTATCGAACGTCGTTCGATGTTCGTAATAAGAAAAAACGCTCACGAGTCGTGGCCTAGTTTCCACAGCTTTGGTCTTGTGCCAAAGCTTTATTGACGGACTCGACAAGATCCCTTACGGACTCTTGATATCTACAGCGGCGTACACAGCGGTAGGGCCGGTGGAGCGTTCCCTCCAGCCATGTTCATTCGAAGTCCGTTGGTACACCCGAGTAAACCGTCGCTACATCATTGTCGAAATAGTAAAGGGATATACTTACTTTTACATTGTCCATTAACGAACATATTTATGCGAAATTTCCTCTAATCACTTAAAAAATTTCCACGACGATTTCCACTTGACTTTTTCGAGTTACTGATTTATTTACGTACTTACTTACTGATAACTGATTACTGTATGATAACGTCATAGACTATTAAAGTTGTTATTTTAAACTTATCCTGACATTCTCTCGCTTTTCTTGCTGTTTTTGCATGAACTGTAGACTTAGCAATTCGAAAAATTAAGACGAGATAAGAAAATGGTCCATGAATACAATCCGTGTAACAAGCCTACGTACCCACATGGACGGGACGTAAACTACAAGACCATGTTTTATGTAGTTTGTCGGAACATCTTGGATTATGCGCCCTTCTCCCGCAGCAGTTGACCTGGTTACGACACTGGATATAAGTAGTCAACGAAAGAAGGTAAAAAAATAAAAGTGTTGACAAACAGGTAAACGTTTACGTGAGCGAACAGTAACTTGTTTGGTACAAATGTCGAACGTCATGGACGAGTTTCATCAGTTTATGTCTTTTGCCAAAGCTTTATTGACATATTCAACTAGAACCCTTTAGGACTCTCGATATCGGTTGTCAACGAAACAAGTTAGAAAAACAAAACCATAGTCCTTGTGGTATATGCCGTAATTCTTAAGTCATCGAATACAATGCAACCTCTCAATTATTACTTAGATCAATAAAGGGAGGTAATTTTATGCAATATTTGGTGGACGAGATCTCCGGAAAAATTTACAGGAAAGCCTCGCGCAGAAGTGAAAGGTAGAATCATGAATACAAGAGTATTTTTAACATAAGAAAACGAAAGACTGGTTACGTTTTAAAGACGCTTTATTTTAGATCCCCGTACACATGAACTAAAATTACTAGGGCAACCAAATTACAAAATATTATACATTTCTAAATGTCAACCTCACAAACAACAATTTTTTAAAATGAATACCCTGAAGCTCTTCTCCATCGTAATTCTTTAACTTGTAAACTAATGGGCGTCGCGCTATCCTTGTACTCAACGTAAACACTTGTTTTAAAAAGTTTGGCAAATATACACTTTAAATCCTTGTTTACATCTTTCCGGTCCACACCCGACTTTTTAGTTTTACCATGGCTAACGCCAGTCTCCAGACGATATTACTCGTCGAAAAGAAACCTCTTGCACGGAAAGGAAAAGGTTGAAAACTATCTCCCAAGCCCTTTCAGATCCATACCCCACTTTGGTATTTTACTCTACCCTAACACCAAATGATTTTACTCGTCAAGGGGAGACTTTCGGGAATGGAAAGGGTTAAAATTCATACCCGACTTTCGTATTCAACTCTGGCTAACGCCAGACCATTATAAACAATAACAATAATAGTCATTTAATTGACCACTCCCTATTGGGGCTTTTCAGTGACAATATAAAATACAAAACTAAAGTAACATATAATAGCAAAGTTACAAATTAATTATAATAAATAAAATCATCTTTAAAATAACTATAGTAAGAAGCTATCTAATAGATCTTTTCTTAATTTAAGTTTAAAATCTTGTATTACAATGCTAGATTTAACGTCGGGATTTAAATCGTTCCATAATTTTACTGCACTTTCGTCAAGGGGAGACATCTTGGACAGTGAAGCGTTAAAAGCATAGACAAGCGCAGGATCAATCAGCTTTCAACGTAATTGAGAGAAAATACGTACGCATACTTGGAAAAGATGTCAATGCGCACAAGGAGATAGCAAAATCCGTCGTTAAGCTTTTGCATAGATCGCATTTCAGCTAAATCCAACTCGGCCATTACTGATGAATACCTCCCACATAAAAGTGCTTTCTTTTACATTTCCGAAGCACTGGCTTGTATCAAGTGTACACATCCGGTTTCGTTGACAAGTCAAAGACTTAAAAAATATGGATCAGCTAGACACGATTAGGGAAGTAAAATGAATTGTTGTCGGCATTTTATGCAAAACCACTGCCGAGCCAATATTTTATTCTCAAGAGCAAATATTTCCGCATATAGTCATGCATTCATTATTGTCATTCTGTATTTTCGTTTAAGTTATTTCAATTATTTATAACTACTGTGTTATAGGCGTATGTATATGTAGGTTATGGGTGTACCAAGATTATGTAACACCATTATGTCCAAAGCTCAAACAAGGCACATTTTTTGCCGAATGTGACTCTTGTTTCTCTTGAAATAGACATCCTCTTATCAACAATAACAAGAGCCCGTGGTAGGTCGTTGCGATAGGATTTCCGAGTGAAAAGCAAGTTTACTAACGTTTCGTTGCAACGTGCAACATCTTCAGAGTACATAATACTATGTAGTCTGAAGATGTTGCCCTATACTCTGAGTATACTACCATACTCTCATGTGTTTACTTTGTAATAATATACTGTGATGACGCTGCGCTGCATTCAGAAGATATTACTATTCTCATATTTATTTACTTTTTATACTATACTCTGAAAATGTTGTACTATCCTCAGAAGATATGACTTTACTCCCATACGTTTACTTTGTAATAATATATTCTGAAGATATTGCTCTATATTCAGGACATAATACTATACTGTACTATTTATATATTTTGTAATACTGTACCCTTAAAATGATGCACATTGCAACGAAACGTTAGTAAACTTATTTTAAAATATTTCACATTGTCTTTACGGGATTTCACTAAACAATTTTGTGGCTGGGCTCGTTAAAATAAGTTTATTTTTCGTTTTCCCCATAGTCAACGTATTTTTTAAATAGCAAAAATATACAAGCCAATGTCTTTGCTTAAAGTAGAGCTAAATAAGAGACAACCAAATGCACTAGGTTTTTCAATTTAGTTAAACAGCTGGTAGGCATTTCAAAACGCCAAAGATTGAGCGCTTAGCCAGAGAAATTATTCTAAAACGAAATTTAAAACGAAAAGAATAAATAATTATTAGTTGCAAGAGTATCCCTTGTCTTCAATCAAAATGTCAACCAGAGCATGTGTACCAGCTTAGAAGGAAGTTTAACCCGTGGAACGGCTGAAGTTGATAAACCTAATGTATACATTTGAAGTCCTGTTGAGTGGCCATCCTCGGAGAGATGGCAAGAAGCCGATTGATAGGAGTTGCCCTTATTAAGATAAGGGTTTGTGACAAACTAGCATAAGGTGTGGTACAAGGGAACTTTATTTGGAAACAAACACGCGTGGAGGGTTGTGACAGCTGCTGCCCATAATAGAGAGTAACTGGTAATATAGCAAAACAGTTGTTAAGGGCAAACGAATCAACAGAGGAAGTGAGTCTGGCTGAGAAGTTCCTTGTGAATACGGCTTTACCGGAGACAAATTTTCCTTTCTAGGGTCGAACTCAAAGTTTGAAAATGAAGAACTTGAGGTCAAACTGTCCTAACGGACCTCTGACTACAGATATTACCAAGGGATAGTCCTTGGATTCCCAACCTGACACGCTCTAAACCGTATTTATACATTTTCAGTAATTATATCTTGAAGTGTATCGCCAGATAATCAACAAATTATTACCTTTAGTCGATAAGACTATAAACGTTTGCTTGAATGTTTTTATAATTCGTCACCTTGTATTTGAAACTCTCGTCTGTCATCAGCTCTCTTAAGATCAGGCGAAACTACGAGCGTTAAATCCCCGATGGCCACTCAATAGAGTATAAAGCAATAGAAAAACCGTCTTCCGCACGGGTGGCCGTCTTATAAACTCTTAGATTACCAATCGGGTCGCATACGACCCGACATCTATTCTTTGGCTTTTTATAGCCATGGCATATAAACAAAAAAGCGAAAAGACACAATTTCAAATTGTTAGTTATAACATTACTAAAAGGTGATCAAAACAAACTAGCAAAAGGAGCCTCCATCTTCGTTCTTCAACCCCCCCCATCCCTACTACCCTCAAGGGCACAGCAAGTTCACGGAAGCACAGTCCCTGCAGGGCATTAGCGTAGCCAGGGGGGCAGGGGGCAGTTACACCCCCACATACTTTTCGTCCAGACTTGGTCTGTGGGTACATCTAGTACGTTTGTTGGTTCATTAAGCCTGTCTGTCGCGGATTCCGTTCTCGTTGAATCATCAAATTAAGATTGTTAAATAAGCTCCGGTGAAAGTTAAGTACAGGAAAGACGTTCAATACAAAATGTTCGTGAGGAATTCTGTTTTGTTTTTTAATAACCGACAAAAATGATAGTTCCAGTCAACCCTCAGGACAAAATAGTTGTGGTAGCAGTAATGACTGAAAAAGAAGTTATGTCGGTATATATCATAGCTCACGTGATGTGCGCACTGTAGCAAATCATTTTCGAAATTTATTCACATTATACCGGCCAGAACTAGCAAAGAGGAACTAATTTATTCCTTTATCGAATTTCAAATTTTCCTACCCTCAGTTTAGTTAACTTTGATTTTTTTCTCTATATTTGTCGGTACATTGCTAACATCTTGTCGGTACATTGGTCTGAAATTTTCCCTGACCCCAACTTTCAAATTCCTGACTGCGCGACTGCTGTATGTTCCCACGCACGCCAGTCCACCGGCTCAAGCACTCAAGATATTGTGCAAAATCGCATGTTAAGTGGATTGACCTGAAATATCTCAAAATTAATCGGTCGTCAAAGGGTTAGAGGCGGCCGCTAAATAGGGGCTTTATATGCAGTGTTTACAGCGACAATACTTCTCGGACTATGATAACTGGCCGCTTAAGTGGGGGTGGTCGTTTAACAGGTGGCCGCTTAACTAGGCCACAACTGTATAATCCTTTTAGAATCTTTCAAGCTCAATGGAAATCGGAAAAAAACCAGTTTATTTTGGTTAGTTCGCCATTTATCGTTTGC
Source organism: Heliopora coerulea (assembly GCA_030142905.1). Lineage (NCBI taxonomy): Eukaryota > Metazoa > Cnidaria > Anthozoa > Scleralcyonacea > Helioporidae > Heliopora > Heliopora coerulea. The sequence goes on along the minus strand of JASJOG010000067.1, from coordinate 540,188 downwards.
TGTCGTGCCAACTGGCTTAAAACCAAACCAATGAACTCTTTCCCTGTAGAAATAGTCTTCTATTATTTTACTGAAATTTATATTTTAGAAGTGTGAGAGCTTAGAGATATCTTGAGATGATAGATGAACGATCGCCAAGCTCTATCTTCAGAAAAACGATTTCTGAGCCCCAGACGGGGATCGAACCTGCAACATTCTGATGACCGGTGAGACGCTATAATCACTGAGCTATCAAGACCCTGATGGTGCGCTAACAAGGAAGTTAGCTTTGCAGCTCAATGGTTAAAGCGCCTCATTGGTCATCAGAAGGTTGTGGGTTCGATACGAGTCTGGGGTTTAGAAATCGTTTTTCTGAAGATATAGCTTGACCATCGTTCATCTATTATTATTTTACTCTTGCTAACACCAGACGATTTTACGCGGGAAAGAAGCCCTGCCGGGATAGAGCAATAAATATCAAGTAAGGTTGCTGATATCTTTATATACCAACCATGTGTCCTGAGAAACCGCATTTATTGAAACTAAGGAGAGAGTTGTCTGTTCGAGCTAAATTCAGATTTTATTGAATGAAGACAATTAGTACGGAATAACATCGCCTTGTGACAAACCAGGCGGAAATCGTAGCTTAATAATAAAATTCTAACGTTAGAATTAAACATGTTTTAAAACTCATGACCTTATGGCTGCTATACCTATTCTCTGCTGGGCCTTAATTTTTATTATTAAGTGCGGAATAACTTGACACATCAAAATAACATCATGTATCTGATCAAGCCATCTTGACTTTCTTAAAACTTGACCTACATAAGCAATCAGTGGACAGCGGTAAAGGTTGTAAAACCTCAATTTTCATAAAATGAGCAGAGGAGTTGGGCACACAAAAACAAAGTATCTGATAAAATCTTTTCTATGACTCCAATCTGTTATCCATATCTTAAACCGCCAGCAGTCTCCTTCTCATTTACCGTGGCCCTCTCAAAGTAATGAAGTTCATGTATCAACTCGGAAACCCACTAAAAATGCCAAGGATTGTCAATCAAACGAGAACGATATTTTTATCCTCTTCATTTTTCTTACCCCCATTTTCCTTCCGAAGTTTATCTTTAGTGATGCAATATCTTTCATTCGTTACCATTTAAAAAATCTCTTCGTGGGCCTGCCGATACTGAGACTTCCCGGTAGGAGGCGTATTACCTCGACGATTAATATCGTCATGAGGTGTTGCCCAAGTGTCTTATAAAAGTCGGTTTCAGAATGAGAAGAGTTACCACCACAACATCAGTGCTTCTGCAGTTCTCTTTCAATAAAGTGAAATGTCCTTTTTGGATTATGCAGTGGTGAAAATGAAGTGCGGTGCATTTTTTGCGTTGTTTTTCCTCGCGTTTTTTCTCGGTTATTCTGAAACTGCAACCGTATTTCGTTTTGCCAACATCTACGGAGATCACATGGTTTTGCAACAAGCTCCGAGGCGGGCAAGGATTTGGGGCTTTGGTGAAGTTGGACAAAGGGTTTCTCTAACTGTTGCGTGGAATGTGTATTGCTCAGAAATACAACAAGGTATGATGAACTTGTAGTTTCTAGGGAAGCATCATTGTTAACTTCTAGAATCTTCGATTTCGGCAAGTCTGGTTACAAAATCGTCGATAAACCTCTCAAGAAAGAAAGTTAATTTTCAAATCGAATATAAAACTTGTTTTAAGTAAACTTTTGGGAGGGAAGTATATTATTCCGAAATTAAACCAGGTAAGCTGAATCCGTCAACTTTTTTGAACCTTCAAAGTCGAGTGTGGCTTGATTTTTTTTTTCTCTTGTTTGTCCTCCTTCTTTTGGTTGATTTTTTGTTTCAGAAAATCTGCATTTGAATGTGCAGTTTTCTTGTTTTAAATGAAAAAAAAAAAAAACAAAAAAAAACGGGTCAAGGCACGTTTAAGTTACCAGTATTTCAATTTATAAGCAATACAATAACATGAGGGAAATTAGTGATTAAATGTCCACGAAAGCCGAGGGAGATTTGGGGAAGTGCCGAAGGCGTTAGCCCGAGGGACTTTCACGAAGTTCCCGAGGCTTGAGGAGACATTCAATCACTCATTCCCTTACATGTCACGGTATTAGTTTGTAATGCCATGATCACCGACGAAATTTACTTGGTATTCTTTGAAATTCTTTCTGGGATGTTAATATTGTTCATGTTAGGTACCAGCACTTGTACTAAATGAGTTGTTCAATGTTTATGTTTAAAAGTATTGTTTGATATTCGCTCATGCATTTTAATGAGGGAAAATTAAAAATTTTTCTTTCTTTCGCGGGAAAATTAGTAAAGTATGCATGCTGATGAGGGAATTTAGGGATTAAATCTCCACTTGAGAACAATAGAAACGGAGGTCATGATGTATTACTTAAGAAAAACCAAATGGATTTCCGTGATTGGATATTGTGATCTGAACACGCGGGATGTTGCGAGACTTTAGAAAAGCATGAATAAACACGAGCCACCGCTAGGTGAATGTGTTAAGCTTTTCGAAAGTAAAACAACATTCCAAGAGTTTGAATCACAGTATCCAAACACAGAGACACTGTCGCACATTATCAATGGTTTTGGTAATAAACAAAATATTTTATTGTTCTTCAGTATGGTTGAGCTCGTGCGAATGAAAAAGTAAAAAAACATAGAAATGGTACAAACGTTTGCATCCCGGATAATTATCAATAAACGTAAATGTGATCACGTTACATCTCTACTGAGAAGTTTGAAATGGAACCAGTTGAATATTACCCGGAGTACAGAGATACCATTTCAGAATCATCCTCACGGTATTATGAAACGAAAGCTTCACAATTAACTTACATTGCCGAAGTCAACTGAAAAATGTTGACTTGAGCTGGATTTAAACTCGCACCTTCGGGATACCGGTCCGCCGCTCTACCTATTAATCTATCGAGTCCACGGGGCTTGGAGGCGAGTTTTTATTCAATTCAAGCGCAAGAGATATTCTCGCGACAACTTAACGCTATCGATGAGGATGGATGTGCAGTGTTTGAATTCTATTAGTAAAGAGATACTGCTATGGCATTTGGAAGGAAGCACAGATGGCGATTGTAGTTATAGCGCGTTATAGCGCGTTGCTTCTCACCATTGAGGCTCCAACTTAAATCTGATTGGCCGTGGTTACAAGTTGGATGGGTGACCACCAAATGGTAACCACGTGTTGCCTCTCGAGCTTGGGTCTAATGTGAGTAGAGTTGTAGTTGGCCTCTACTGTGCTTCGAGGGTTTTCCTCCGGGTCCTCCGGTTTTCGCCCCTCAATAAAATCAACCTTTAAATCATAGCTGTGCTCCGTGGACAAGTATGGGTCAAATGGTAGTTGCCAGCGACTCCACCACGTTGATCTGCGTCCTTTGTAATTCAATCCAGCGGCTGCAAGTAAGGATGATTAACTCCCCCTCTCTTAATCTTTCATCTCATTTAAATGTTTGAATAATTTGTCACTTACTTATATCTCAATAAAATTTAAGGAACGTTCGGTTGTTCATAATGGAAACACTAGAGGCTCAAATGATTTAGAAATACGAAGATGTAATACTGCTGTAGATCATAGGACATCCCGTTATAGACCTAAAAATATTTGGATCAATTTGGGTAGCAGTTTAAAGGCAGTTAATAATATTGACTCTTAAATGTAAATTAAGACATTTTTCATTATCCAAATTTTTATCTGAGATCTAATCTAATTTTCCTATCTAATTTCTAACTTTTGAAGTTTGTTAATTTCAAATCAGTACTTTTTGTAAGTTCCTTTTGAGAAACCACGATTGGGAATAACTTATTAAATATGTAAGAAATATCTAAGAAAAATGACGCGCTTGTGACATGAAAATTGCTTTAGTGGGTTGAGCCCTACTAGTCTTTGAAATGATGATTTTGAAAAAGATCTGTCCATCATGACGCCAAAGGGCCAACACTAAGCGTGGTCAGAAATTCTCCCCTACTATATTTAAAGTAAAGATTTTCTTGACTGAGTGTTCACCTTAAAAAAGATATTGCCACAGATTGAGCTTGTCATAAATTTGCTGATTAATAATTAATGAACCACGATGATGTTGATTAATCATTAATACATTAGCGCTTCAGAAGGTTGCAGGTAAAATCTCATTCCGGGGTTCCGAAATCGTATTTCTGAGGTCAGGGCTTGACGAACGTTTATCGATCATAATATATGGCATTAAGAACAATACATCGTGGCTGTGGCTTAGGCAGCACATATTTCGAACTTGCACCTTAGCTCACCATCTGAGTCTCGGTAGCTTAATGATTACAGAGTCTCACCCGTCATCAAAAGGTTGTGGGTTTGTTACTATCTTTGGGTCAAGAATCGTTTTCCTGTGGTAAATCTAAGCTTGACAAACGTCAAATTAACATCCACTAAATATCGATATATTTTTTTCAGGACCATTGATGATCTGATTAGGGTACAGAATTTTGGATATTGTAGAGTGTAAAAGCATTATGGCCTGATGACAAAACTTGTTAAATTTTCTTTCTAGGGCCAAATAATACTGGAATATGGTCAATTATACTAAGACCTCACAGGCATGGTGGACCTTATACCATTAAAGCCTCTTCATATGTCAATGGAAAGAGAGTTACCGCAACATTGAAAGATGTCTTGTTTGGTGACGTTTGGATGTGTTCTGGACAAAGCAACATGGAAATGGGAGTTCGCGCGGTACGTAAAAAATACAAACGTATTCCTTGGTTTGGAAACTGTACTAGATATGTAAATTACGATATATGCAGGTCATTTTGACGTTGTTTCAAAATCAGAAAGATTTTAACACTTTTCCCCTAATTACCTCAGTTTTCCCTGTTGTTAAAAAGATATTTAATCTCGAACTTCTCATATCAGGATGCAAGTTGTCCTAATTCGAACTCATGCACCATCAAACACATAATTCCATCCAGTTTGATGTAACATTGGTCTGATATTCTGTCATACACGAGAGCCAATTAGAAATGCACAACACTCCAACAACATTGCCTCAGAGCTGTTGAGCAGAATACACACAAGTTTACGGGTCATGCTAAGCAAAAATGGTTTGTTATATCCTTTCCAAACGCTCGTGTGTTTTTAATTTAAGTTTGATTCCAATTACACCAAGGATGCATTTGAAACTTCCCTCACTCCATAGCCACTGCTGAAACTCTTCTCTATGTAATAGTATTTTCTAAGAAGTAGTTTTTTGTAAGTAATAGTAGTACTGCTTAGAATGTTCTGCAATTTATTGTAGTCTGTTTTATTTTTCTCCCAAAATATTTGATGATTCTCTTAAATGGAAGTACTTTTATCAAATTTCAGCTGTTCTATGACTTAAAAGAAATCAAATTAAAAAGAACATAAAAAGATATGTATATGTACAGTATGCATATATACATATATATATATATATATATATATATAACTGCAGACGGAACCGTTTTGGCCTATTGGGCCTCATCAGTGCAGTGCTGAGGAGCAGGATAGAAAAGCATACATTATATAGGCAACTCAAATGTTCCACGCTTGTGGAACATCATATATACATACATATGTATATATATATATATGATGAAAAGCCTCCCCCCAAGCCCTATCTCAGAAAATTTCTGAGTTCCCCAACGGAAATCGAACCCATGTCTCCCGATTGCCGGTACAGCTGTTTTACCACTAGACTATAGGGTCTCAGACGGCAAGTATGACGTTAACTAGATAGATAGATAGATAGATAGATAGATAGATAGATAGATAGATAGATAGATAGATAGATAGATAGATAGATAGATAGATAGATAGATAGATAGATAGATAGATAGATAGAATGATAAGTAGCAGATTTGAAAACATATGAATAGAGTGCTCAACACCGAAGTAGAACGGGATAGTTGGACAAGACAAACTTGGTTACTTCATATAAGTTTTAATGTTGTCTAACTATATATATATATATATATATATATATATATATATATATAAAGGTGAGGACCAGGAGGGTTGCAGTGTTGGTTTGCAAATGAAGAGCGCTCAATACCATACCAGTAGAGCGAATAAAGAAGTAAAATAGACAAAATTTTTTGCTGTCGCTACTCTGAGTTTCAGCGCGTGAAACTCAAAGTAGCGACAGCAAAAAATTTTGTCTATTTTACTTCTTATATATATATATATATATATATATATATATATAAGAAAAACAGATACTTTAAAAAATATTTAGGTCTAGTAAATCAATGTTGATTTAATCCATTCATTGCTAGAGACCAGTTTTTCCTGAAAAAGATACTGGTAACTAGGGCTTATTAAAGTTCACTGCCTAGTATACCCTGATTATGAATTTTAACTTTACAGACAAGCAACGGAGAAGTTGCCATTTGGGACTCGAAAAACTACCATCAAATTCGGTTATTCACAGCAGACTGGTCTTTTTCAACCACACCTCTTTCTGAACTAAAAAGAATTCGACAGCCATGGTCTGTTGCGTCACCAGGCAAGTATATGTAAATGTTGTTCGTTTAGAATTTCACGTTCTAAATTGTTGTTTACTAATCTCACTGGTACATTCAGTGAGGGGTGGGTTACTGGGTTTGCAACCCCCTCTTTAGGAATAGAGTTGAACAAGAAAATTTTCTATTTTAATTCCACTACAGCTACGGTGAAAGCATGTAATTTTCTTCTATGATTAAACTTTAAATATTACTAAATAATATGTCTATCTATAGGAGTTATATTTTGGAGGGTAGATAGGATCCATCAACCATTGAAACTGTCATATACTTTTATTTGAATGTTTGAAATACGCTCAAGTTGGGTTTCATAATTTTGGAAAAAAGCTCAGGGTTATTGATCACAATTGTATAATACATTTGACCATTCACAATCGTGGTCTTATATAAGGAAGAATTGAAACAGTAATTCAAAACCACTTTTAACAGCTGCAACCTATAACGGTGAAATAGGCAATAAAAGCCACTGTTTGTGATCACATTTTGTTGTCGACCTGCCCTGAAAATGCAGGAGGTAGCGTTTCATAATATTAGAAAACGAAGTGTTTTCCGGGGGAAATGAGCCCAACCTTCCTAGAAGCTTCTCGCGCGTTCAGCGCTTGCCTATCCTCATTTTTGAAATCTCTAACCCCCTCTTTAAAATAATCCTGGAGCCGTCCCTGAATCTGGCTATCATTTGCAGTCTCACTTTAGAAATAATGGTCATCTGCTTCTGCTATCTTGAGAGACTCATGTATGGAAAATAAAGCCATTATATTCCCTTAACAAAGATTTCACATGTCCTTTCACATGTGAAAACATATGGAACTGGAACATTTTCACGTGTGAAAGTTTCATTTCACATATGAATTGGGAACGTTTTTACATATGAAAAACGTAATTCACATGAGAAATGAACTGGTTAAACTTTTCACATGTGAACTGTTTGTGAACGAAACCAGTATTTGACATGTAAAATTCTAAGATTCACATAGAAAAATTAATTTCACTCATGAAATTTTCATATTTGAAATCGCATAAGAAATTTTTGTACTTGTGGGTCCGTTGGAACTAAACAAAATGACAAACTAACCAATCAACCAACCAACCGAAAATCCTACCCACCCTCTCAATCAACAAAAAAAATATTAAGTGAAGCACTCAAGCAAGTAGCAAAAATAACTAACAACCGACTTTTCAACCTACCGACCAAAAGACCAAGAAGCCTGCACCAAACATATTTAAATAAAGAAGATTTTGTTTAAAAGACGATATTTTGTGGCAGTTTTAGAGCAGATTGGGCCAACGGTAGTACTCCAGTAGAACTCTCGAATTTTCTTTTTTTACCTTTTTGTTCACTCATTTGCATTGTTTTAAATTTTGTTTTTGGTCAATAGATAGTGTTGGAGGCAAAAATAATCTAGCAATGGCATATTTCTCTGCCACTTGTTGGTATTACGGTATTCATCTTTATGACAAACTGAAATACCCAATTGGACTGGTGGCATCAAGCTGGAGTGGAAGTGCCATTGAAGCCTGGTCATCCCCAGATGCACTTCAAAAATGCAATATCGATAAAAAAGTTCTGAATAACAATGGGTAGGTCATAGTATGATGCTACAATCTCCGATAAAATTAATATCATTTGTGGAACTTTCAAATCTCATAATTGTTAAAAAGGAGAAAAATCGACAGCCGTATTGAAGGAAACTGATAAAGGGGCAGTTAAACAGCTCGGAACGTCGATTTTAACTTAAATATATTTTTAACCACGGAAGATCACTTCTAATTCATGAAATTTGTTTGGACAAAACTGTCGACAAATTGAACCACAAATACACATCAATGTTATCAAACTGCGTCGTTATAAGAAAAATTTCCCCTTCACCCTTGTTCAACGCTGACAGTATTATATATCAGTAGGACAGGGGAATGAATTTTAAGTTTTATTATTGAGTTCAACTCGCATATGCATAATTCTAGAGGATTTTGTCTCAATAGCTTTTGTCCATTCAAGATTGTAGCTAAAAATACAGTAAACCTTTTGAACATAATTTATGTACGATACAATCTAAAAATACATTAATCCTTTCATGTATTTTACATCTGATTTTGCATGTAAAATACATATGGAATTGGATTATATGTGATTACATATGAAATTATCATTTCACATACGATGTTGGAACATTTTCACAGATAAAATGCCTAATTCATATGTGAATGTGTAAATAGGTTCAAAATTTCACATCTGAAATGCTGGTATTCGAAACATGTGTCTGACATGTAAAATAGAACATTCACATATAAATATTAATTTCACATATGAGGTTTTCATTTCACATATGGACTTGAGACATTTTCACATAGAAAATGCTATTTTCACACGTGAAACTGCCTGTGAAATTTTTGTAAGAGAATTCAACGAAGTGCTGAGAGCATTTCAATTATTGCAAGCTTATACTGCTTCTATCAAGTATAGTAGGCCAATATTGAAATGATTTTCTTGAAAAGATCAAATTATACAAACTTCGTATACTTTTGTAACACTATAAGCAATAGACATGTGGACAGGAAATCTTAGCTGTATAATAAACTTCAATACCAAGATGACGACCAGCATAATAATAACAATAATTTCTTTCTTTGTTCTATCCACCATGATTACGAGTTAATCATACTGCTGAAGAATTTGAAAGAAGTATTGCTGTAAAACGCAGTTTACATGGCAACACACATTTGATATCATCTGAAGTTATTATAGAGATGTGTCAAAAATACTAAAGAATTTGAATGAAAAATTTCATTGCAAGTTGTTCAAGAAAGTTTAGTTCAAGTTGTCCACCAGTTTTTGGTCACGACGGAGACTGTAAAACTATGCTCAGTTCAACAGGTTCAATGTTAGAAATATCGAATGGCCTCATATATCATAAGTAACAACAGATTCACTAAAGCTTAAACTAAAGAATCTTTGTCAAATTAGGGAACAAACAAAGTGGAATAGAAGATTATTGACAACTAAGTTTCGGACGATCTCCATGAATCAATAGGCATTTCATGGATCTAAAGCCTGGTTTCCGTTAAATCGTTAGAATCGCAAGAATCGCAATCGCAATCGCAATTGCAATCGCAATTGCAATCGCAAAAACCGCAATAATCCTATATTTGCGATTAGTCCTTTGAGTAGCAAGAGTCACTTCGATTCACGTTTCCATTTAATCGCAAGGGCCGCGACGACTGCTACGACACGATTTTTACGATTCTTACGATTTAATGGAGACCAAGCTTAAAGGTCAAGTTCAGCAACCGCTCATTCGATAATCTTCGTTTCCACCACTTCAGCTGAAGACGGTTCAAGTTGAGCCGAAACGTTCTATATGTAACTGCCCCGGCTTGTCGCAGTGAAGGGGGTGCTGACTTGGACTGGGAAGGTAGCTTTATTGAACACAGTAGTTATCAAGTAGCCCAAGAGTCGGAACAATACACTTTCATTGTCAAACTACACAAACACACACATCCATAGGATAAGACTTTAACTCTCGAGAGAAATACACACTGAAAATGTAAACAGATAAACGTACAAACTTACGAATGACGCACTTGAAAAGGATGTGCCAATTCAAACGAACGAACGAAGGCGAATAACAACACTGAAAGTTTTAAAATTCAGTAGAGGCAACTTCGAAAAAAGCGAGAAAATACAAGCGCTAGACTAACGTAACCTGGGAAACCTGCTGACCGAAATAAAACAGTGGCCCTGTGGGCGTCACACAGTGAATGTATGAATGAATGAATGAATGAATGAATGAATGAATGAATGAATGAATGTATGAATGAATGGATAACTTTATTTACCGAGGGTGACACATTACAGTTGAAAACTGTTAAACTTGTGGCCCTCCACAAGTGCATTTTAGTTCCTTGTACGTCATGGTGGATTGAATTAAGAAATAAATTATTACTATGTTGATCGTCAAGTTCTTGGTGTTGACGTTTTTAATACCAGTATTTAACTACTCCTTTAATAGATGCGTATTATTTCCACAAGTCACGTTTTCTATAAGTGATTCTATGCGATAAACAGAAACAGAAGTATCTGGTATATTATTTGCGATATTAACGGCTGGATTTAACTTGAACTTAAAAGAGGTAGACACGACCGTGAAAATGAAAACCTTAGCCATAACATTTTCCTTTAATTCTTCCATTCTTTTGCTTAAATCTTATAAATATACATCTCGAACTCGTTAACAATTTATGAGCGAAACAAAAATGTTTTAGAAAACTAAGATATAGTAGACATGTTCTCAAGTTTACAAACTTGTTAGCATATGGATTCACTAGTGAGTAACAATGTATGTTGTCTTATTTTTATCTTTTTTAATCATTTTTGTTTTTGAATAATAATCATATTATAACAATCATATTATAATAATATATAATAATGATATATAATAATGTGATATAATAATATAATATAATAATAAGATATAATAATAAGATATAATAGAAAGATATAGTAATAACCAATAATGATAAATATTAATATGCTAATAACATATAATGATAATAATAATAATCGTTATTTGTGAATAACGAGTTTTACCAACGATTTCCTAGGACCATCTTGGTAGATCGTTTCCTAGGAGATTCAATAAGAAAGCCAAGCCATTTGTGGAACGCCATGATGCACCCTTTTACAAAAATGACCATTTATGGAGTGATATGGTACCAAGGAGAAACAAACGCCCAATACGGTTTTAATTCCTATAATTGCATGTTCCCGGCAATGATTGATGACTGGAGAGCAAAATGGTTCCATGCCACTCAAGGGAACACGCTTGAAGAGTTCCCATTTGGCTTTGTTCAGGTATGTTGTTCATGGATCAAATCTAACTCTTAAGGCTCATCTACACCGGACTCGAGCGACACGAGCGATACGAGCGTCGCAAAAATGACGATCGACGCAAGTAAATTTTGTATCTACACAAGACGCGAGCGACGGGTAACTTAATACATTGCACTTATTCTGACCACGCGTGAAATCTTAAATAATGTCTTCCTGAACGAAGATCTCTATTACAAAGATTCGTCAAGTAGTGGTGCTACTCTTTCTTTGTCGGATACGTCGAAGAAAACGAAAACGGCAGCGGGTACACGAAATGAAACAACGAGCCGAACATACCGTAATCAAGTGTGTAGATTAGCCTTCTTACGAAAAAATTTTATCCTTTTTAGGATATTGCTCAACTTTATTTATAAGATTTTGTTTTTCGGGGCTTCCTTCTTACTTCATATTATAAAGGTTAATCGTCTATATCTCAGTTTTGTGATTTGGTCTTTGTTGTGGCTGTAATCTGTGTTGACAGCTGTTGTACAGTGTTAAATCAGTTTCTATTTTCCGATTGGTCCATCTTCATTTCGTCAAGCGGGTGCGGGATGTGTGAAAAAACACAGTTAGTTTCTATATGATTCGCATCGCTCGCGTTCGGTGTAGGCGCACCTTTACGTTGCCAAGTTCAGCAATCCGGTTGCATGGTTACTAAGGACTATTAGTTCACAATCGGTTGATCTTCTTTTTTACACATAGGTCTTTATTTTTGGTGGCTACTTTCAAAGTTGCGCCAGCGTTGGTATTTTTTCGGAAATAACCAGGGGAAATTAATACAATTTGAACATCTCATTTATAATTCAAGGCATCTAACTAGATTGTGAACTCAAAATTGAGGTCGCTATCTAGTTTGATAATATGAATCTTAAATGAGACATTCAACTTTGCTTGTTGTTATTTATCTGTGGTCTTAGAACTAAAATTAAAACCAAAGTAAGGAAAAATAAACCAAATTTCCTTCCTCCAATTAAACACAGTTTTAAATCTCACACAACTAATTCTTATAAATTTCAACAGATTGGCGCGCTACAAATTTTACGCGCACAATTTCTAAGTTGTTGCTCCAGTCCAATTAAATGTACGGTTTGTAGAATTAAATGTACGCCTTGTAGGATTAAATGTACGGCCTGTAGAATTAAATTTACGGCCTTCATAATTAAATGTACGGACTTTATAATTAAATGTACGACCTGTACAATTAAATATACTTCCTGTGGAATTAAATGTACGGCCTGTAGAATTATTGAACTTTATAAGATATATATTTTGGAAATGTTGGATCTTTGTGATATCTTGAATGATAGATAACTTCAAGCTCTATTTTCAGGAAAACGATTTCTGAGCCCCAGACGGGGATCGAACTCAGAACCGTCTGATGACCGGTGAGACGCTCTAAATATTGAGCTACCAAATTTCAGGTGGTGACCTAAGGTGCCAGTTCGACATATGTGCAACCTAAGCGGAAGCCACTGTTTGTAAATAATGAGATGATGATATATTAATGACATTTGTTGATAATATGATATATTTGAGATACAGTTTAATGTTTGAGAAACGTGAGAGCTTGGATATATTAAGGTAGATGAACGATCTTCAAGCTCGATACTCAGAAAATGATTTCTATATATCGGAATATATAATTTCTGTCTTTTGAGGAAATATTTTGCGTGTATTTTCCAAGAAAATTAACTCTTCAGGAAAGTGTAAAAAGCTGCTTGGGGGACGAAAACTGACGTACAAAACCGCATTTGGGACTGAAGCTGACGTACAAAATTGCCCTCTGTGGGTGGACATCTTGGCCTCAAATTTCGTTGGATAGCTAAAGTTCCAGATATGGAAATCGGGTTCACTGTTTGGAGTTTGTCGCAACAGTAGCCCAGCAAGAGTTGTGGGTGAAATTTAGGCTTCCAGCTTCATAGGATACCAATACGGTAAAACATAAAAGTGGAATAAAATACTCTATGAATTAACCGAGTGTATTGCAAAAAATTCCGTTGATTCAATGTTTGTCAGCTATGTCTACGGTCGAGGCTAGAAGGTATACCTGAGAAGGAGGCGACCGCGAGGGACTGAGAACATTTCACGCGTCCCCTGGTCTGAGATTAAAGATCAATTTGAGATGTCGATAGTCGTAAGGTTCAGGATAATCCTGACTTTTAGAGTTTGGAATAGGGTTAGGAGTAAGGTTAGTCCTTGTCCTGACTCTAATCCTAATCCTAACCGTCGCCATGTCACCACCGGTGACGATAGAACCAAAACCGCACCACTTGTTTTCAAACTTTCCCGCCTTTCTCCGTCCACATTTCACTCCTACACTTTTTACATTTTATTTAGTGTCCAGTACTGGTCGGTCTTCTTCTCATGTACTTCCTTTACTCTCGATCCTACGACCATCTGTTGGACATACCGATAATGAATAATATATGAAGGATGAATAAGATTTCGACAGATTCACTCAACAACGTTTCCACTCGCAAAATTTCCAATAAAATGGCCTCCAAAGAGAAAACAAGTGCGCAATGCATTACCCTGGCACTGATCTTTTAAATACCATTGGTTTTCACACATTTTAATTTTCTTGATCTTTCTTTAGCTTTCAGCAATTTTCTCTGAAAATGAAAATCGATTTGCCCCGTTACGCTGGAACCAAACTGCCCAGTATGGTTTCGTACCAAATAATCGTCTCAAAAGAGTATTTATGGCAGTAGCAATGGATCTTGGTAATAAATATTCTCCGTTCGATACTGTTCATCCCACGAACAAAAGAGATGTTGGAAAACGTTTGTCGCTTGCTGGTCTTTCTGTGGCATATGGTAAAAATGTGTATTATACTGGTCCACTGGTATCAGAGATTCAGCAGCAAGAATGGGCCTTGAATGTTCTTAAAATCACTTATAAATTTGTTTGTGGTTGGATTGAAGTCAGAAATCGAGAAGGATTCGAGGTACGTTGTGATATGGTTAGCTTAAATTTTCTCCTCCTTTTTACAGGAAGTTTTTGTTGATACACTTAATCACGATTTTAGATAGGCAATGCTTGGAGAGGATTTTCAATTTTTGAGATGGGTGACGTTTTGAAATTACCGTTACGAAAATTTCACATGCCAAAAACATGTAGAAGTGGAACATTTTCACCTATGAAACTTTCATTTCACATGTGAAATGAGACGTTTTCCCATATGAAACATCTAATTCACGCGTGATATTATGTAGTTTAAAGTTTTCTCATGTGAAGTGTTTTTAAACGAAACATGTATTTCACATATGAAATGAAAGATTCACTCATGAAAATTAATTTCGCATTTGACATTTTTATTTACAACTCACATGTGCAATTGAAACAAATTTCACCTACAAAATATTATTTTCATATGTGAAATCGCTCGAGAAATTTTTGTTAGGGAATTTCGATTTAAATTTGCAATAACAAACCCGAAAGACTTAGTAAGCTCTCATCTAAATTTACGCTTTTTTATCTATAATCGTCTCTGTAACATCCAGCTGTACAATATACCGATGCCAAACTTACATGTGACAGATACAACTCAAACACTTGTTTTGTTTTCTAACCCCATCTTTCCTTTTCGCTCAAATTATCATTTCTAACGTCTTATATCATTGGTTAAAAGAAAAAAAAGAAATGGTAAAATGATATCGTTCAAAATTTCACGTGTGAAATGCTGGTATTCGAAACGTGTTTCACGCACAAAGCAAAATACTCACACGTGAAAATTAATTTCACATATGAAATTTTCATTTCACACATTGAATTGAAACATTTTCATTTATAAATTCAATTTTCATATTTGAAATGTTATGTGAAAGTTTTTTAAGAATATGCCCTCTGAAACAGTAACTCGACTTTTGCTATTTCTCCAGTGATATTAACCATCGAAATTGTTAGAAACAGTTACCGCGAGGCTTCCCATTGGCGAGTAGAATCGTGGGGCAATCGCTAAAGTAAAATGATTGACGACTAATACTCCCTTGAAACAGTAAATTGAAAGCATTTTTGTATCATTCAGCTTTTGTGTTTCTTTGCCAGGTTCTTTGCCAATACTCCAAGAGGTGGATTAAGGCAACAATCACGAAGATCTATGCTAAATCAGTGATTATACGGCTTTCAGAGAAATGTCAAGTTGAAGCAGTTCGATACGCGTGGAGCGACGCTCCCTGTGTCATGCAACAATGTGCAATTTACAGTGGTAACTTACCATCTCCGCCGTTCATTAAATATGGACCTTTTATAAAACATGAATACTAATCCATAAATTGTATTTTTGATCAGATATCAAACAACGAATTTTCTTCTTAAATTGATAGAAGTTTCAAATAATGTACATTGCCGTTGGCCAGTTATTTTTTAAAAAATTGACTTTCTAATAACTGCAAATTTATAACTGTTTCGATTTATTATTATTATCATTATTCTTAATATTATTTATTATGATTATGATTATGATTATTATAATATCATGATTGGTTCAGTTTATCTTGCAAGTTGATGACTAACTTATATACCTCATTAAGATATTCATGCACTTTCTACAGGAATTTCGCTTTGTCTGAAACAGTCATGTTGTCTTTGACTAGGACAGTCAATCTGACCACAGCACCACTTCTGCTGGCATACATTCCCTAAATCTCGCCCAATATCTTCAATGTAAATAAGTTCCACTTTGTTGAACAGCTTACGATAGTTCTGCATGGATATCTCATCAACTAAGACGCGTTTTTACCAACTCAGACGCACAGTATATTCATGTCTTTTTCGAGTTGATCGCTTCTGGAAAACTTTTTACCACAGTAGATACAACGTTCCATCTTGGATGATTCCTAGCTTGCAATAATGAACAATTATTCTCCAAAGTGAAGGTGAATTGTGGTGGATGTTTACCGAGAGTCAAAAAAAGTCTGAAAACATTTATGCGAGGTATATGCAGAGACAATTTTTAACTTTTAATAGAATTTTACGGAACGTCAGCTTGTCGCCCACTCATCATTTTTAAACAAAACATTTTGAACGCATCCTGAGTACATTTATTGCTAAAAAGTAGAAGAAATACAGATATTTAACTACTTAATTGCCAAATTTCGTTGCTTCTTTGGTATTGTCTTGCGCGGCGACTTCGTTGATTAAAAAAATGTTCTTCTTCCGTAACTTAAAACTGGACACCATCATGTTCGTTTTGCTCGGAGGTGAATGTTGTCGCATATTCATTAAATCAATAAGTCAAGAAGTAAATAAGTCAATGAGTCAATAAGTTAGTAAGTCAATAAGTTAGTAAGTCAATAAGTTAGTAAGTCAATAAGTCAATAAGTAAACAGGTAAATAAGTAAATAAGTGAATAAGAGAATAAGTAAACAAATAAACAAGTAAGGAAGTAAGTAAATAAACAAATAAAAGACGATGTCGACGATATTTGTATTCACTTTTGAACTTGTGGTGATTGTTGCGAAGTACAGAAAGTTCAACAGCTTAACCTATCACCTCAGTTTACCTCGTTCTTTTATAATTTAGATAAAATTAGTCTATACATATTTTATTTTTTTTCTTTTTCCTTAGCTTTCAACAAATTTTAATGAAATCAATAATCAGCTATCGAGATTTGTACCTTTAGGTAGGGATCAAACAGCCCAGTTTGGTTTCGTAACAAATAATCGTCTCATAAGCAGGGTCGTAGCTAAGATTTTTGATCGGGGGGGGGGCAAACAACAATAGTCAATGCTGAACAGTGGATAGATAGTTCTTACCATTTACGTTAAGATATGGAGTAATGGTACGGGTTTCTATAAGGTTACATTAAACATGATGTTCGCTGGCCTTATACCCTGGACCTCGGATAAATAAAGTATTCATAATGGATTCACTAGTAACAACAACTTACGTTGAACTGGTTTAGAAAAACAGTTTAGCGCCATGCCACTCAGCGATAATCAATGTCTGCAGTGTCACATCATATCTGATGTGCTCTGATTTTGGTTGACGTGTCTTCTGGGTGACTGTCAGTGGTTAAAGGTCGTAAAAAGTGATCATATAAAACACTTAAAATTATCATCTTGAAACTAATTAACGAGTTTTAAAATTGCCCTCTTCAGTTTCTTATGAACGTACCAGGTGGATTTTTTGGGGGGAAGAACTGCCCCCTTTGACCCTCCGCTAGCTACGGCCTTGAAAGGGTCGTTTATGGCAGTAGTGATGGATCTTAGTAATGAATATTCCATATTCATAAAATTCAACCAACGAACAAACTAGATGTTGGCAAACGTTTGTCACTTGCTGGTCTTCTTGTTGCATATGACAGAAACTTTTATTACACTGGTCCACTGGTATCAGTTATTGATCAGCGAAAGGAGCATTTCTTGCGTGTTTTTGACATCACTTATAAATTTGTTCATGGAAGGATTGAAGTCAGGCGTCGTGATGGATTTGAGGTACATTGTGATATTGTTAGCTTACGTTTTCATCTTATTTACAAGACGTTTTCAGGTGTTTGGATGGACAATGTTTCGATATTGTACTTAATTTTATAAATGAGCAATATTTTGGAATTATACTTTATTTTTCGAAATTAATCTATTCAATTTTTGTCTTTTTAACCAATGATACAAGACGTTTGAAATGATAATTTGAACGAAAAGAAAAGATGGCAGAAGAAAAGGAAGCAAGCATTCCAGTTGGATTTGTTACATCTAAGTCTCGCATCGTTACATTGCACAGCTGGATGTTACACGGATGACTAGATAAAAAAGAAGAGGAGATTTAAGTTGGAACTTAGAAAGTCTTTGGTTTTTGTTATCGCAAATCAAAATCGAAATACCCTTACAACAATTTCACATGCGATTTTACATATGAAATAAGCACTTTATATCATTTTGAGAAACGCATTACGGAAAGGTTAATCAATGGTCACGAGAGTGATAAAGGATTTAGCATCTTGAATAAAGCTTAACTGCCACGAAGGGCCTCAAGGCCCCGATTGTCCGTTGAAACTTCACGAGCGATGTTAAATCCTTTTTCACACGAGTGCACATTATTAACCACCTTATCTCGTGACTTACTCACAATGAAATTCAATTGTTTTCTTCAGTTTAAGATCGAACAAACGTTGGATTTTAGAAATTAGAGTATAGACTCGTTCGTATGCGATGAGCAATTTATCACATTGTTTTGAAAGGAGAGCTGCATGATAAGTGGTTATCACACTCTTGAATGCTAATGAGTGGAATAAAGGATTCAACGCTTCTGCTGAAACAATGAAATGTGGGTGTGTCGTGAGATAAACATGAGGAATGGTTGTCAGTATCAATAATCAGTTTCAGTATCGCTAGTGTCCCATAAAACTGAAAGTGACCATTGTAGGGGGTACGATATCTCTACCGGAGACAACTGTGAATGGCAATATTTTATCTGTCACTTTATTAGTGTGCTGTGCACAAGGACTGTCTATTCATAATGCAGGAATTGGATTTGCAGGGACTTTAGATATAACATATTCCTGGGGGGATACCACTAAAGCCTCGTAGTGGAAGGCCATTTAACATTCCAGTCCTCCCTTTTACAAAAATCCCGGATGAGCCGTTGCTTCGGAGGTAAACTATTTGAACAACTTTCCATTTAATCAAGAACTCGTTGTACGTTAAAACCTAGAGTTTACAAGATTCGATGTGAACGTGGTTTTGTATATATTAGAGAAATGAAACGAAACTTGGAAGATTTAATCAAAGAACACAAGAATTACTGATTTAAAGCTCAGCTTGACAAATCTTCTTGTGCGAATTATTTATTTAAAGATATTTACCCTTCACCTCACAGAAATGTTCTTTATAGGCGCCGTCGTATGCTACAAGTCCCGAATGCGATTCTGCGCGATTTCTTCATTGAACACCGAAAGAAGTGTCCTACGTGAGAGCCCCCTTGATAAAGGGGCTGGTCCCCGAAACGTCGAAATGAAATAAAGATTTTTATCAAGAAGTGTTTTTGATCGAATTATATAAATGATAGCTCCTTGTGGAGGAAGGTTTGGTATATGTATATATATATGATGAAAAGTTTGTTGTCAAGCTTTTATCTCAGAAAACGTCTGAGTTCACCAACGGGAATCGAACCCATGTCTCCCGATTGCCGTTACGGTTGTTTTGCCACTACACTATAGGGTCTCAGACGGCAAGCATGATGTTAATTAGAGACCTGGTTCGAAATTTTTCTCTCAGGAGTTTTCTGAGATAAAAGCTTGAGAACAAACTTTTCATCATGCATATATCCAAGCTTACAAACATCTACACTCAGTAAGATGAAATTTACTTACATATATATATATATATATATATATATATATATATATACTGTATATATATATAAAACTTCAAAAAACCAGTATAAAACAATATAAACCATCAGTATAAGTTCAATCTTTATTTTATTTTCAACGTTTCGGGGTCTGCCTCTTTATCAAGAATAACACGATAGCAGATAAAACTAACTTATATAACAAAAAAATTTCTAATTAACATATATCTTTACAAAATATTAAAAATACAAAATGTAAATTAAAAATACCGAAGGCTTAACTCATATGGTAAAAATGTGTTTAATTAATATACCCAAAAGCTCTCTCTCGCCGTGGGATCCCTTGTATTCGTCTTATCAATAATTTTCACCACTAAATCACTTAAACCCTCATGCCCATCTCCAAAAAAATGTGAATACAAGTGCTCTCCCGGGATATTTCGTTGTCCTCTATTAAGGCTACTCTTGTGGTTATTGAAGCGTACCCTAAATGTATTGATTGTGCTACCAATATATTGTTTACCACACCTTTTACACTTAATGAGATAAACAACCCCATTGAAATCACAATCAAATACATAATTAATCACATACTTTCTTTTCCCCAAACTACCCGTAAAATTCTCTCCTTCTTCCACAAAATTACAAATTTGACATCTTATCTTACCGCACTTAACCATACCCCCTTTATTAGATCGCCTATTTCCAACCTTACTTCTTACTAACTCATCCTTTAAATTCTTTGGCCTTCGAAAACTTACCCTAGGTGGTTCAGTAAAGATTTGCTTCATGTCATCCGAAGCAAGCAAAATATTACAATTTCCCTCATTTTAGACCCAATACGAGAGAACGCTTAATGAAAATCTATCGACAGCGTTACTCTTTCTTCGGAATTACCACGCCCCGAATCCCGTACAAGTAAGCTACTTCTACAAACCTCCCTCGCTCTTTGTAATTGATTATCAACCTCCCCAGATTTAAAACCTCTCTTAGTTAAATAACTCTTAAGTTCGATAACCCTATTCTCAGACTTCTTCTGAATCACAAATCCTTATAAGTCTCAAAGCCTGGCCGTAAGGTATACCCTTTTTTACATGTCTGGGGTGACAAGAAGCATAATCCAGATATTGATGTGTATCTGTTTTTTTACAATACCCATCCGTACACAATCTGCCTTCGAATAATTGGGATTGTTTATGTCATTAAGTGTAAAAGGTGTAGTAAACAATATATTGGTAGCACAATCAATACATTTAGGACACGCTTCAATAACCACAAGCGTAGCCTTAATAGATATGGTAGAGGACATCGAAATATCCCGGGAGAGCACTTGTATTCACATTTTTCTGGAGATGGGCATGAGGGTTTAAGTGATTTAGTGGTGAAAATTACTGATAAGACGAATACAAGGGATCCCACGGCGAGAGAGAGCTTTTGGGTATATAAATTAAACACATTTTTACCATATGAATTAAACCTTCGGGATTTTTAATTTACATTTTGTACTTTTAATATTTTGTAAAGATATATGTTAATTAGAAAATTTTTTGTTATATAAGTTAGTTTTATCTGCTATCGTGTTATTCTTGATAAAAAGGCAGGCTCCGAAACGTTAAAAATAAAATAAAGATTGAACTTATACTGATTGTTTATATATATATATATATATATATAAACAATCAGTATAAGTATATAATAATCAGTATATAATCAGTATATAATCATATATATATATATATATATATATATATATATATATATGTATATAAAACTACAGATGGAACCGTTTCGGCCTGCTGGGTCTCATCAGTGTAGTGCTGACGAACAGGATGGAGAAGCTTATATTGTATAGGCAACTCAAATGTCCCACACTTGTGGTACATCTAAGCCATGCCAGAGTGCTCTAACTAGAGAATAGTGAGCGTGCGCAAATTCGCTAGCGGCATGACTCATCCTGTAGAGTGCTCAATATGAGCCAAGAGGCCATATACATATATATATACGGGGGGTTGCCAAGTGGCCATCGCCAATAATATAGTCAATTTGGTATAACTGTCACTGGAAGAACAGCAATGAAAAAAAACCGTATATTCCTGGAATGCTTTCTGGGAAATCTGATTAAAAAGCTTTTGACATACTAATTTTAAGTGCTGGCATGGAACACACGTCAATTCTTAATACTTTTTATGATGATGTCTTCTGCTAAACATAGTACATTTTCTCCTATTTCTTACAAGTTGGATGATGTGAACTTGTCCATAAAATTATCAAAATATTGTGCATCCCACAATATTTAGTTGATAACTTAAGTACAAAACATTATTAGCCAAAAAGCCAGTTTTTAGGTTGAGGTTTTATGTGAAAGTAATGTGGCTAGTAAGGGACTTAAAAAAGTCGGCACAGCGAAATCTGGAATGAAAATTAGAAGGAATCATGAATTTCTTGGATTGCTTTAAGCTGGAGTTACCACATGTACAGTTTCAGAAATTTCACATATGACTTATTCTGTGAAAAAAAACAAAGACAAAAATTTGCATTAAGGTAAATTGAGTTGAGATTGCAGTCGTGGTCCTGGTATTGGATGGAAATTACCAATCGAAGTGACCGTTTAATTATTAAAACTTCCAAATCAGGTACCCCAACCAAATATCAGCTAGCTGATAAATTAGACTCTCTGAAAGGGGTCAAATTTCCCGCCAAAACCATAAATCAACTCTTGAAAGAGAGAGAATTCAAATGAAGAAAATCTGAGAAACCATTTGGGAGTGAGAAGAATCATTTACCACGATTATTATCTGCTCGTGAGCACATTAGTGGGAATATTGATGAATGGGGATGGGTTCTTTTAAATCCCATTGAGATTTTATGGGCTGAGTTGGACTGATTAACAAAAGACCAAAAGTTGGAAAATGAGAAAGAACTTTTTGCAGTAATCAAAAATGGATGACAATCAATCACCAAAGAATACTTGCATCTGCTTATTGAAAGCATGCCTCGTTTATGCAAAACTGTGATCAGATTGAAGGGAGTGCCAGCTAGGTATTGAATGGTACATACAGTAGGTATGTACTTGAGTTACTGTTCTTGCCTGTAGTAATTTGTAAATAAACTTTATTGGTGATTGTGCAAACAAATTCGTTAGAGTCAAAATGAAGGACATCAGAGGTGTACCAGGAATTTGTAAACTACCATATACTGTAATTAAAAGCCGCGTAACGTTTGTGAATTTCAAAAATTGGTTATTAAAATTAAGTTTTGAAATGATATTTGAAATTATTTAGATGCATGTATCCTAAAACGATCATTCTTAACCACGTCTGTTCATCTTTTGATGATTATGTGACGTTAACCATAAATATTTAGGATGGCCACTTTTTTTGCTCACTTCCTGTATATATATATATATATATATATATATCTTAAAATATATAAAAAGATTTAAAATATAAAATATTTCAAGCACTTAGAAAGATTTCAGTAATTATCATTATTACATATGTCATCAACATTTAATAAACATTTTTAAAAACAGTTAATGACATAGTATCATTTTTAAGTTAATCAGGTAAACTATTCCGGAGCTCGGCTGCGCGATACACAAAACATCTCTTCAAGGTGTTTGTTCTCGGTTTTGGCAATTTAAGCGTTACATTATTACTACGAAGTGGGCATCTCAAACTATTGGATAACTCAAATTCCTGACTCAGTTGAGAAGATACCATTCCTGTCCTAATTTTATTAGTCAAGATAATCAGAGGTTTATCCCTTTGCCTTTTTAACGAAATCCAATCTAACTTTTTTTTAAAATGTTGCTCGATCATATGTAATACTTATCACCAGTTATAACAAAAACCAGATCACCAGGGGAGATCTTATTAACCCGTTGCTGTCCGTACCCGACGTCTTAATTTTACTCTGGCCTACGCCAGAAGATTTTACTCGTCAAGGGTAGACGTCTCAGACATTAAAGGGTTAAGCGAAATCTCCTCCTTTGAGTTTGAAAGTCTTTTGAAGTTTTGAAACACGATATACCATTACATGAACTTGTTATCCATTGAACGACGTTTTGGACTTTTGCATTTCATAAATCCTAAACTTCGTAAATAATTTATAAAAGATACCATAACTCCAATTTTTGCTTTTTCAAATTAAAATTCTTCAACCACTACTTTGTATCACGTAGACATATAATCACGTACCCCCAGCGCGTGCCGTATGTAAATTCAGCTGACGCTATTTAACACAGAACTCTGATGTTCGTTCAAAGTTATTGTACGTTTAAACCTAACAAAACAGTTATGCTGTGAAGATGTCCCAGGCTAAGTGAGATGAAAGCTTAGCAAATAATAAAAAGAAAGTTCACTAGATGAAAGTATCCACATTCAAAAAAGAATAAATCTAAGGAACTCTTAACTTTCCGGAAAGTATTCGTAAAGGTTAAGAAAAGCTTCAATTCAATAATGTATGAGCGATTCTTTTGAATTTCGAGGTGTACTATCTACTATGTTGACAAGAAACGACTTAACACTTACATGAATTCGAAACCACGATCTTCCGCACGCTGCTCAGATACGACACTTGCTGAGCAGTAGCATGACCAAGGGTGGATCTGGGGGGGGGAGTCAACGTCCTCCTGAATTTTACTGGACTGATAATATTATTGTCTTAAATATTACACAAAAACATCTTATAATGCTTCTAATTAGTACTCTCAAAGGCCAGGGATGCATAATTTAAGTCGTTGGCTTACTCCCAAGGACAAAATTCTCCTTAGCTGCACTTTGAGTTCCCAGTCTACCAGAAGCCTCTCTTACCACAAAAAAGTTGGCCTAGCCACGCTAACGTACTGAACTGCAAGTCAAGAATTTGTCCTGTGCTTATAAAGACTAACTTTAATTCATGTACGCGAAACCACGTTGCAGCATCAAATGAAAACAATTTTACCGAAAATTATAAATAAAATAGAGTTATGTGATCTGAAGCGACATGTATTAAGAATTTCTGAGAGACGTAATCTGTTGCACGTGACAACATTACAAAATTTAATAATGAGCGCGTGCTCCGCTCAATTATTTTACGTCACAAAGACTTTTGACGTGAACATTTTATGTTGAGAAGGCGTTAGTTTTCGAAGTGGTCATAAAGCTATTTGGTATCTAATGGATTTGCAAATGTAAGTTCATCACATTCTGTATAGAAACAGGTAAGCATTGTTATGTTGTATAATGAGGTACTGATGTTTTAAATATCATAAGGCCTAAGATTTGACATGTTTTCTCTGAATGTTTAATGACTAAAAAAATAAGAAAAGACAGCATTTATATTTTTTGTTTGGCGTTAAAATCTTTAGATCTACTGCAAAATTGAGCTTGCTTTTTTCTTGTGCCAAATGAAAATAGCCATTCAACACATATACTCAAACTAGGTGTAGCTACGCTAATGCTACTGAGCTGCAAGGTCAGGAATTTGTCTCAGACTTCGAAAGTCTAACTTTAATTCATGTGCGCAAAAACACGTTTCTGTAAACAAATCAAATCAGTTTTACCGAAAATTATAAATAAAATAGTTTTATGTGATTTGAAGTGACATGTGTTAAGAATTTCTGAATGACGTAATCGGTTGCACGTGCCAACTGTTACAAATAATGAGCGAGTGCTCCGCTCAATTATTTTACGTCACAAAGACTTTTGACAGAAACGTTTTATGTTAAGAAGGCGTTAGTTTTGGGAGTGATTATAAATCTATTTGGTATCTTATGGATTTGCAAATGTATGTATATCACATTCTGTATAGAAACAGTTAAACATTGTTATGTTAACTTTTGAGAAGTTGTATAATGAGGTACTGATGTTTTAAATATCATAAGGCCTAAGATTTGACATGTTTTCTCTGAAAGTTTAATGACTGCAAAAATAAGAAAAGACAGCATTCATATTTTCTGTTTGGCGTCAAAATCTTTAGATTTACTGCAAAATTGAGTCTGTTTTTTATCTTGTACCAGATGAAAATAGCCGTTCAACACATTCACCCAAAATGTTAACCTTCTTCATTTGACGAGTAGTGCCATTTTAGCTCAATCTTTCCATAAAACGTCTAACGGTCGTTTAAGCTACTAAGCCTGAAAATGATTTCTAATTCCTTGGTACAGGCGAAAAGTTGTAACACTTTAACTCCAAAGAATCATATGGCGAACTGTTGCTCAACTGAAGCGTTGTATTCAGCATCATGCAATAGAACCAGTAGCCCCAGGTTAAACTTTCACGCTTCATGTTCTCTAAACCTTACCTGAAAATCTGGCAAACGTTCTTCCATTGGTGAAATATTTGTTCTTGTAAATGTTAGGAACAAACCGAAGAATCTCGAAAGAAGTTCCTTAAATGAAGTCATATTGGACTTACCTGGTACCAATCCAGATTATCACTGTCTGTCACAACTCTCTGTAAATTCTTGTCCTGACATCGAACTTTCGACGCACAGGTATGGTACAGGTATAAATCCTTTAAGAGAATTAAAATGTTTTATATTTCATGACGTTACGAGATATGTCATATCATCTGAGATTTCTACTACGATCAACGTACACGTATTTCGTGATGAATGATGATGTCCAGCATAAAATTCTTATAATTAACTGGCGTTTTTGTAGCCAATCCTGAAATACTTTTAGAGCGAAATATTATGTACAAAGTGATCTCGACTTAAATGCTTTACTGTATTATGAAATTTTTTATTGTTAAGCACATATTGATTTTATAGAAACTCTTAGCTGTGGAAATTTACAATTTCACTTTGCAACTTAGCAATGTAATCAATCAAAATTTCAACTAATTTACCAACCAAAATAGAAATTCTTTATGTAGTTTCCTTGTATGAATTTTTAAAAATTCGTTCTTGCAGTGAATCAAAGTTCGACATCATTGGAAGATCTGAATCAGCACCAAGTTCTTTTTCCACCGACAATCGTCGAGTGAAAAGGTTAGTGAGTACTTTATCTTTAATAACTCATTATTCAGACAAATAATAAATACTTATCAACTGAAAGGGGTTTCGAAAGAGATTTACTATACATACATATACATACACACACACACACACACACACGCACAAAACATTACCCGAAAACAGATATATTTCTTTACATTGTCGGCTGGTCATAGATTCTGGACATATAATATATATTGTAATAATAACATACAATATATTGTAGGACGTCGCTGAAAATCACCGCAGTGAGTGGAACTTCCTACCCAGCTATTGTTAGATAATATTAATAACTATAATAATAATGCGGAAAGTTGTACTATGTGAAAGCGAAACGATCATACGAAGCATAATTTCAGCAGTCTAGAAGCAGGACTAATTTTATGGATTACATTAAATCAGTGCTTCTCAATTATTTTCTGTTACACCCCCCCTACCAAGAAGAAAACAATTCATTCCCCCCACTCTCCGCCGCGACTATAAATAGTATCATTTGTCTATAAAATTGTTATAGCACACCTCTGCGTAACATTTTATCCTTATTAACATTAAAGAAAATAAAAAAAGAAATAAATATAGTTCCACTTACAACAAAGATTACTTATAATACTCCCTGCGCACAATCTGACAACGAGAGCGCCACTGCCACCTACTGTAGTGGATGTGCAATTACACTTTATTCTAGTACGACAAAATAAAAGCATGTTCCCCAGGGTCACACGCGCCCCCCTGGCATCGCACCGCGCCCCCCAGGGGGGCGCGCCCCACTATTTGAGAAGGACTGCATTAAATATATGGTTAGCAAACTTTGTTAACCATCATCTTTTTCCAACCAAACCTAATCTAACAAATGTAGAATTTGTGTCAAGTCAAACCGTTGTGAATGGGTATGGTTAGTAAAACAACATGGCCTACGGTCAATTTGATAGTTTCTTTTATAAGCAATAGTAATAATAATAATAATAATAATACAGTAATACAATAACACAATAACACAATAACATAATAACATAATAACATAATAACACAATAACATAATAACAAAATAACATAATAACATAACATAATAACATAATAACATAACATAATAACATAATAACATAATAACATAATATCATAATAACATAATAACATAATAACATAATAACATAATAACATAATATCATAATAACATAATAACATAATAACATAATAACATAATAACATAATAACATAATAACATAATAACATAATAACATAATAACATAATAACATAATAACATAATAACATAATAACATAATAACATAATAACATAATAACATAATAACATAATAACATAATAACATAATAACATAATAACATAATAACATAATAACATAATAACATAATAACATAATAACATAATAACATAATAACATAATAACATAATAACATAATAACATAATAACATAATAACATAATAACATAATAACATAATAACATAATAACATAATAACATAATAACATAATAACATAATAACATAATAACATAATAACATAATAACATAATAACATAATAACATAATAACATAATAACATAATAACATAATAACATAATAACATAATAACATAATAACATAATAACATAATAACATAATAACATAATAACATAATAACATAATAACATAATAACATAATAATTTAATAATATTATATAATAATATAATGAGATAGTAATATAATAATATAATAATATAATAATGTAATAATGTAATAATGTAATAATATAATTATAATAATGACGATATGAACCTGTAATAGGTCCGGATTGGCTGGATCAATATATTACGGAATCTTAGGCTTCAGTCCATGTATAACTGTATCTCTAGCAATTCTGGGAACAGCTGAAACCGAAGAAATAGATCGGAGGTCTTTATTGATGTCAATTACTTGTGTTGGTTTATGAGTAGGAGACACATTAGCGACCTGCAAAATACAATGGTCAAGTACAGCAGTCAGTTAACTTACTGGGCACTGGAGTAGGACAAGCACAGCTTCAGCCTACTACGGGAATGTGGACGCTCCTGCCCACCAGAGTCCGGGGTGGCACCTTTGGCAAGTGCCAGCAACCCCTTAGCCAAGGGTAGATAAGACTCTTTAGCCTTGGATGGCAACTTATCTAGGAGAAGAAAACTCCGAGATAAAACCAGAAATAGGTAGGCAGGGCATTGACTCGGAGCCAGTGACCTCCATAAAACGAGGAGGCTTTGATGAGATGACCTAGGGAGTGGCGCCCCTGACTTGCCAGCTGAGTAGACAGGTAGCCGAAAGCCTCAGCTTGCCTTAATTAGCTGGCGGCTGCAAGTACACTACCTTCAGGTGTTGGCAAACCTGCCCTGTTTGCCCAAGGATTAGAAGAAAATCTGTACAACAGGCTGATGACCCTGACCTTAGTTGGTTGAGAATAAACCAGCCTTAAGTGCTGAAACAGATTTGCACTAGTCTAAGAATAAAACAATATTCAGTTTTAACCCTTGCAGTGGCACGCCTAAACTGACCTTAATTGGTTGGAAGTGCAACAGGGTACTATTAAGGTCAAACTGGATATAGGCATCGGGGAGTACTTTCAGGGACTTTAGAGGGCTGTATATCCCTTACTCCTTCCTGACTGGATAAGTTGGGCGAGTATGGGCTGGCCTCGTGGGTGTTTCCTAAAATCCATTTTAATGGTAAAATTTCCTTTCCCCACAAGTTCCCTGAAATGTGCAATGTCTGTTGCGGCCTTACCTGGTGGGATGCTGGGAGCCTGTAGCAGGCTTAGACCACCTTCCACTGTCCTTAGTTGGGTGGTGTGCGAGTTGTAATAATAACAATATAATAATATAATAATTTAACAATATAATATTATGGTAAAATAATAATAATGATAAAGATAGTGATAATGATAAAGATAAGAACAATGATAATGATAATGATAATAATAATAATAAGCTGGCTAAGAGCCCTTCCACTGTCCTTACTTGGGTGGTGTGTGAGTTGTAATAATAATGATAATAATAATAATAATGATGATCATGATAATAATAATGATGATAATAATAATGATAATAATAATGATAATAATAATGATAATAATTTCATCCCGTGAAGAGTGAAATCATCTGCCTTTATCGAAAATTGAATGATAAAAGATTCCTATTGTCCGGAAAGCGTTAATGTTGGCTCCTTATTCGAAAACATGCGAATGAATTGCCCTCTACTGATGTTGATGCGAAAGTTACCCTTTCTTACTTAATCAGTGTCAGGCTACGAGCAGTGGCAGCATAAAGGTACCCAAGGTCGGAGTCAGACGTTCAGTTAAGCTTCTTACCATAGAACCAGTAGCCCCAGGTTAAACTTTCACGCTTCATGTTCTCTAAACCTTACATGAAAGTCTGGCAAACGTTCTTCCAATGGTGAAATATTTGTTCTTGTAAATGTTAGGAACAAACCGAAGGATCTCGAAAGAAGTTCCTTAAAGGAAGTCATATTGGACTTACATGGTACCAATTCAGATAGTTGGTCAAAACTCTCTGTAAATTCTTGTTCTGACATCGGACTTTCGGCGCACAGGTATGGTAAAGGTATTAATCCTTTAAGAGAATTAAAATAATTTATATTACATGAAGTTACAAGATCTGTTATATTATCTGGGATTTCTACTACGGTCAACACATACGTATTTCATGATGAATGTTTATGCCCAATGTTTATGCCCAATGTGAATTGTTATATGCCCAGCATAAAATTTTTAATTTAAC
Organism: Heliopora coerulea; assembly: GCA_030142905.1. Lineage (NCBI taxonomy): Eukaryota > Metazoa > Cnidaria > Anthozoa > Scleralcyonacea > Helioporidae > Heliopora > Heliopora coerulea. The sequence continues at coordinate 509,757 of JASJOG010000067.1, read as the reverse complement.
TGATGTTTCGTAACCAATCTTGAAATACTTCTAGAGTGAAATATTATGAACAAGGTGATCTCGACTTAAATGCTTTACTGTATTATGAATTTTTTTATTGTTAAGCACATGTTGATTTTATTGAAACTTTTGGCTTTGGAAATTTACAACTTCACTTTGTAACTTAACAATGTAATCCATCACAATTTCAGCTAATTTGCAAACTATAATTAGCCACTTTAGAAACTGCAGGGACTGGGCACGGATTCGTGTCCCGCAGGGGAGTATGGGGCTGTTTTGGGGGACGCTCCTCTTTGTTTGGAAGAATTCATCGTTTTGAAAATGGCATACAAAGAAAAGGACATTTTCATAACAGAGATTTCGAGTGAGAAGAACGATTTGCATGATAATGAGATGGATGATATGATAACAGACGATAACGTGGTGTTGGAAGAAACGGATATCCCAGGAGCTATGCTGCTGAAGCCAGTCGAACAATGTAGTGTGGCGATTCTGAAACGCTGGCTATTATGTCGCGGCGCTAAAATATCTGGGAGAAAGAGCGAGCTTATTCAAAGGTAAATGCTGCGATAAATGGTCCATTTTTGTTGTTCGTTGGCTATGACGTTGATGTGACATTTTTGTGAATTGTAGGGTTAAAAACTACGTAGATAATGGTCTGGCGTCTAATCTGGTCGACCCTGATGATGGAGTAAACTTAGCCCGAAAACGACTGAAGCTCGGTATGTTGGCTGATGTCTCTTCAACAGATGAAAACTTTCCCTCGTCTGGATTTGAGTCTGACCTTAGCTTGCTCCCTAGGTTTTCTCATAACTTTTTATGGAAGTTTATGATTGAAGATGTAGAAGTAAAAAAGCAGTTATCGACAGAGAAACCCTTGGTAAAAGGATACAATTTGTTTAAGTCTGGTCATGTCCTGCAGATGTTTGCTAAACAGCAAGACCAAATATTCTTTGTTCTCAGCAAGGTTCTGCCTTCAATGAAAAAGGGGAAGGTATACAATGTCAAGATAGTATTAAGAAAAGATGGAATTGTGTACAGGGCATGTTGTGGCTGTCCTGCAGGTGTTGATGGTCGATGTAACCATGTTACAGGTAGCTTGTTTGCATTGGAAAGCTATTGCAAAACAAGGGATAGTGAATGCGGCTTTGAGAACCAGGAACTTCCATGTACTTCAAAACCATGCAAGTGGAATGTCCCACGCCAAAAGAAAGTGCAGCCTTCACCTGTGCGATCCATGCAATTTATTAAACATGAATGGGGCAAGGACAAAAAAGGAAAATTAATCAGCAGAAACCAATTTTCACATTCAAATGAAAAAAATAAAGACAAACATGCAAGATTCATTTAATTGATAAGTGGTGGTAAAAAGTTAGAAATACATGCAACAACTATCCATACATCAGGTGCAAGATCATGCAATGTTATAAGGATTGGTCGGTCAAAAAAGTGCCAATTTTTCAACCTCTCCATACAACGTTCTACATGAATTCTCAGACCTGCAATTTTTTTATTGTGTTGATTTTCTGCCTTGGAGAACTGATTCCTTGTTTTAAGAAAGTTGGGCATAACTAGATGGGCACCAACAGAAGCTAAGTCATCTTGAATGGTGAAGTCTTTATCAGCCATAACAAAATCACTCTTGTTCAAATGTTCAAGGTAACCTGACTTCCTGACAATTTCTGGATCACTTATGGAACCACTATATAAGTCACTAATAAATGATATTACCCCGTTTGGTGTAATTCCCACAAGGCCTTTCATTGTGTTATGGGATTTGTAGTGAGAATAACATGCAGACTGATTATCTAAACCAGAAGGGCACTCCATAAATATTTCTGTGCAGTCAATGATTTACACTAAGTCAGGGTAAAATTCCTTGAAAACAGCTGGCATATAGTATTTGATCTGCTCCTTTGCTGGCCACAAAATACAAACTGGCTCCAACTCTGCTCTCATGAACTTTATCCAGGCACGGAATATCACTGAAACGGTGCCCTCGGAAACACGAAATCGATGTGCCAGATCCCTTGAAAATAAGCCCAAGCGTATACGCATAAGAACTATAGTGTATTCTTGCCATTGTGATAGTTTCCTAGGCCTGCCTGGTCTTTCATGGTCAAATTGACGTCTTGCGTGACTTCCATAACTTATGTTGTAAAGTTTAGGTTTCAGTATATTGAAACACAATACCATTGTCTCATAGTTTGCAAATCCAGTATAAAATGAAATATCTCTGTCGCTCGTCTTATAGTTATCAATGTCATATACAGGATTATGTTCTTGCTTATATTTTAATTTCTTTACCTCTGCTTTTAGCTTTTCTACTTCAAGGCGAAGAGTTTCCTTTTCAGTCGGATATTCTGCACCCTCCATCTGGGTTTCGTTTTCTTTCGAGGGAACAGGAGCATCAAATGTTAACACATCAGTAGTTTCTGCCATCTCTGAAAACCCTTCGGTTTGTCCTTGGCTTGTCCTTGTTATAGAGGCATTTACTTCTCCGTCGGCTGCCCTTTCCTTTGATGCAGAAGACAGAAAAACATGTTTTTTTATTTTTCTGCGAATGTTGACTTCTTTTGTCCACGGAAATATCGATGGCAGTTGATTTCTGGCTACTCTTTCCCCTCCAGTGAAGTGCTTGCCACAAATTCTTGTGCTGGAAGAATCACGAAGGTTATCGTTTCGGATTAGTCTAGCATATTCCTTCCGCACTGCTTCATCACTTGGTATAGAATGCACTTTAAGATTTGGTGAATTTCTCCAGTTGTTCGTACAGAGAGGAACACAACAATTCCATTTCAAGACCATTGTCGTATTTATTTTATATCAATCGTTTATAACTTTGAATCAATGAAGCGTTGGCGCGTCCCCCAAAACAGCCCCATACTCCCGTGCGGGATACGAATCCGTACCCAGTCCCTGCAGTTTCTAAAGTGGCTAATAGAAATTCTTTATGCAGTTTCCTTGTATGAATTTTTAAAAATTCGTTCTTGCAGTGAATCAAAGTTCGACATCATTAAAAGATGTAAATCAGCACCAAGTTCTTTTTCCACCGACACTCGTCGAGTAAAAAGGTTAGTTAATACTTTATCTTTAATAACTCATTATTCAGACAAATAATAAATACTTATCAACCAAAAGCGGATTCAGTACGAGAAAGTATTTGCCTGACATTTTCATAAAGACCGAGCAAAGAAGGAGCGACGTCTGTGCAAAAAAACCCCAAAGTCGAGTACAAATGGAGATAATGAGGTTAAAAAGAAATTTTTATAAGCTATATTTGGCCATTTTTAACTGTATTTCTGTCGTAGTATCTTGCTGTTTACCTTGCCTCCTTAATTGTTCGTTCTGCTTCGTGTTTCTGCCAGTCAAACATTCATTTATCATCCTTTTATACAATTAACTTTGAACAAAAGCAGTAAATAGTGTTCCACCACGCTCTTTTATTTTGAATTTTTCATTTTAGACGCTTAGTTCTCCTTAAATTACAATATAATCAGCTTGAAGATTTTCCCGTCTAAACTTACAGGTCTGGAAGAAAAAGCGTATCAGACCGGTCGGTCCAATGTCGCAAAATGTCGGACCGTTCGGCAACCAGTTGGCGTGCGTAGTTTTGCATACTCATCGAAAATTGAGCTCAGCAATACAATAAAACAAAAAAGAAATAATATCATAAATATGAATAAAAACTCTTCAATGGAGGGTTACATTAAGTCTTCAAAGACCTAAAGTTCAACAAGTCTCTGTCGTCCTAAATTTAACATCATAAATACCTTACGTAACCTCCCTCCAACATTTGAGTGCTAGAGGTTCAATGGTTGGATAACCTGGCAAACATTCAGAAGATTAAAAGTACCACTCCTAAGAACCTAAGCAGTAAGACGCCATAAAACCTAAGAGCCTACCCTGAGTTTTGGAACCTCAAACACAAGGGTATTGCTTAAACTTATGATCACGTTCTTCTCGCCTAAGTTGTCTAAACAAGTTTAGTTTAAAATATAATAGCCCAGCAAACAAGTTTAAATAAAGCCATAACGGAACCATATCTTTAAAAGATTTAATTCACTAACGTTTCGTTACTTAACCAGTAACATCATCAGAGTAATTATTTACAGGAGTTGAGAGGCTTAAATAGCTAACTGTTACAAAAATAGTGATGAAAGAATGTCACAAAGTATTAGCGAACGATTAGCAAGAACAATTAGCGGAAGGAGTGCGAATAGTCAAGTGGTGAAGAATTAGACGTTTTTTAAAAGAAAACGAATAAAAAAAAATATGTCAAGAAATTACGTTAAAAAAGTGCTAAGGAAAAGGATCTAATATTAGCGTTAAGAGGCGGTTGCATTCTAGAAATTAACAGACTTTCTCGCAGAAGAACGTCAAACTGAGTTGAGCCAGAGGATAAGATTTCGAAATCATCAAATGAGATTTCATGGTCGGTTTTCACCTTGTGTGAAAGGACACCAGATAGTGTAGAATGTGAGAGCGGTTTTCCAGTGTAGGCTGAAATACCTATGTGATCGAAGATTCTAGTGTGTAATAAACGGCATGTTTCGCCTATATACGACGCCTGGCAGCGTCGGCTCGTGAATTTGTAAACTACATGGAATCTCAGTTTGAGTGGTAAGCGATCTTTAAAACGGAAAAGTTAGACAAACGAGAAACGGGCCGAAAAACAATACGAATTTGGAGCTGTGGATAGGCTGACGAAAGTAATTTGGTAACTTGTTGACGAATTTGTAGGCCATGATTTCCGGTGAAAGGTAAAACTAAAGAAAGTAAGAGCCTAGGAGCCGTAAGAGATTTTACAGGAGGATGAGAAATTTTGTTTAAAAAAATTCGAAAAATGTGGTCCAAGAAACTGCGTGGATATCCATTTCGTTTTAATAAAGTTTTCAGTTTCTCAAGTTCAGCGTGGAAAATATCGTAAGAGGAACTTAGTTTAAAATAACGAAACATCAAATTGTAAATTAATCCCTTTTTAAACACGAGGGGTATGAAACTTTCAAAGTTGGTAAAAAGCCTGGTGAAATTTGGTTTGCGATAAACTGAGATAACAAATTAAACCATTAGAGCGTTGGATTTTAATGTCAAGAAACGGAAGTGTTTTGTCAGCTTCAATTTCACAAGTAAAATTAATGCAGGTGTGTTGGGAATTCAGATAATCTAAAAAGGGAGTAATGTGGTCTTTAGATTTAACCAAAATGAAACAATCGTCAACGTAACGCCTGTAATATACGGGTTTGAACTGAGCGAGGCAATTTTTTAAACCAATTTAGTTCGTGATAAGAAAGAAAAATCTTGGCAAACAAGGGACCGAGAGGCGAACCCATAGCGACACCTTCAATTTGATCAAAAAACCTACCTATGAAAGTAAAATGACAATTTTTGACGGATAAATTAAGAAGTTGCTTAACCTGTTGAAGGTGTCGCTATGGGTTCGCCTCTCGGTCCCTTGTTTGCAAAGATTTTTCTTTCTTATCACGAACTAAATTGGTTTAAAAAATTGCCTCGCTCAGTTCAAACCCGTATATTACAGGCGTTACGTTGACGATTGTTTCATTTTGGTTAAATCTAAAGACCACATTACTCCCTTTTTAGATTATCTAAATTCCCAACACACCTGCATTAATTTTACTTGTGAAATTGAAGCTGACAAAACACTTCCGTTTCTTGACATTAAAATCCAACGCTCTAATGGTTCATCTGTTACCTCAGTTTATCGGAAACCAAATTTTACCAGGCTTTTTACCAACTTTGAAAGTTTCATACCCCTCGTGTTTAAAAAGGGATTAATTTACAATTTGATGTTTCGTTATTTTAAACTAAGTTCCTCTTACGATATTTTCCACGCTGAACTTGAGAAACTGAAAACTTTATTAAAACGAAATGGATATCCACGCAGTTTCTTGGACCACATTTTTCGAATTTTTTTAAACAAAATTTCTCATCCTCCTGTAAAACCTCTTACGGCTCCTAGGCTCTTACTTTCTTTAGTTTTACCTTTCACCGGAAATCATGGCCTACAAATTCGTCAACAAGTTACCAAATTACTTTCGTCAGCCTATCCACAGCTCCAAATTCGTATTGCTTTTCGGCCCGTTCCTCGTTTGTCTAACTTTTCCATTTTAAAGATCGCTTACCACTCAAACTGAGATTCCATGTAGTTTACAAATTCACGTGCCGACGCTGCCAGGCGTCGTATATAGGCGAAACATGCCGTTTATTACACACTAGGATCTTCGATCACATAGGTATTTCAGCCTACACTGGAAAACCGCTCTCACATTCTACACTATCTGGTGTCCTTTCACACAAGGTGAAAACCGACCATGAAATCTCATTTGACGATTTCGAAATCTTATCCTCTGGCTCAACTCAGTTTGACGTTCTTCTGCGAGAAAGTCTGTTAATTTCTAGAATGCAACCGCCTCTTAACGCTAATATTAGATCCTTTTCCTTAGCACTTTTTTAACGTAATTTCTTGACATATTTTTTTTTATTCGTTTTCTTTTAAAAAACGTCTAATTCTTCACCACTTGACTATTCGCACTCCTTCCGCTAATTGTTCTTGCTAATCGTTCCGCTAATCCTTTGTGACATTCTTTCATCACTATTTTTGTAACAGTTAGCTATTTAAGCCTCTCAACTCCTGTAAATAATTACTCTGATGATGTTACTGGTTAAGTAACGAAACGTTAGTGAATTAAATCTTTTAAAGATATGGTTCCGTTATGGCTCTATTTAAACTTGTTTGCTGGGCTATTATATTTTTAACTAAACTTCGTTTCCCATCTGGCTGTTCAATCGCAACGATTTTGTCTAAACAAGATATACCTTCAGGGCCTATGTCTGGCTCTAATGAACAAAATCTCAATTATACTATAAGGAATCTGGGGGAAGCATTAGAGGAGATGTTTTGTTGGAAGATCGTTAGACTGTGAGTTAAAAGCTAGTTCCCTTTATTACATCTGGAGAAGATGAATACAAGTACCGGAAGTAAATAAAAAATAAAACAGATTCCGAAAAATGTCATTCTTAACTTGTGATTCAAGTAAAAAAAGAATGGACAAGAAGTAACACGGTAATATGTCGACTCTATTTCTGGGTCACTATTTAGGGTCGTATTTCATCTCTATCATTTTTTACTTGAATCACAAGTTAAGAATGACATCTTTCGGAATCTGTTTTATTTTGTATTTGCTTAAACTGTCGTCCAGTTATGCTTTTTACTACCGGAACATTTAGCGATATTTTCATTTTCACACAAACATTGGATCCCCAAAGTGAACAGAAAGACAATTGCTCCAATTAACATTACAAACTTCCAAATGCATTCTGATAGTTTTATTCGGCAGATGTATTATGGGAACCTGCCATTTGGGAACAAATGTCTCAATGTTGAGTTGGTATATTTCTTTATTGCGAAGTGTGATGTAACACATTGATGACCTGTAACGCAACAAATGTTTCCACTTTCACAAATGATCGACTCACATCAATCACTTGTAGAATGTACTTTGCATTTCATATTGTCACTTAAAAACGGTTTTGACTTACTACACCTTGAGAGTAGTTTGAACTTGTGGACGTCCTTCTTGCTTTCATAGGGAAATGGTTTTTATCGAGCTTATTTCTGGTATCTCTGAACATTTAAAAGTTATTTTTTTATCATAAAATCTCCAGCCAAACAGCATCCAACCAGGAGAAACAACCTTCAGTTGTCGAACAAGCTGATGCCGAAAACATCTTGGAAACTGTTTGTGGAGGAAAAGAAGTTTGCATTGATGGCGAAGAGCTGATTGAAGTGGTTAATTTGAGGCCAAATGGTAAGATCTTCAAAAACATCTAGGTTCGATTCTAGTCATTGTGTGAACCAAGTTATTTTCACGCACTCACCGGCAAGATCAATGGTCAATTCGACTGCTGTTTTTAACCAATCAAAACGCTTCATGCAGGATTGATTTGTGATTGGGTTGTGAGGTCATATGCTATGCCAGACCAAGATGTGCCCAGGAAAACGAAGGCCTGTTTCTGACTGACTCGAGAGTCGCCCAGGTACATTTGTGATAAAGAATCTGGCCAGATATCCAGTTGAAGGAATCATGTAACTTCTTTAGCAAGAAGGTATTTTGGGTCTAATATTACTTGGATATTGTAAATCCCTACTGTTTTATAACTTTACCGTCATCCTCAATATGGTGGGCTAAATATCAACCCCGAGCATGGAATCCATCTCACAGCAGTCTTTTACAGGGTGCCAGAGAAGGAATACAAAATCTACACTTTTTCGGTCTTAGCAAATTAGCGATATTGCAACCTCAAGATCTTTTCATGGCTGACAGGCTTCATTCAAAGGCTTCGGAACGACAGTAAAAGTGGGCGCCCCGGTGAGGTCGCACTCTTTGCGTGGATATATCTGACAGTGTGCTCCAAGGTTAAAAACCCCAAAAGCCCGTTGTCCTCATTAGACAAGGGTTGTGGCTAGAAGGTATACCTGAGAGAAAGGATTAGAATTAAGGTTAGGAATAGGGTTTGCGCTAGGGCTAGAATTAATCCTAAACTTAAACGCAAACCTAACCCAAACGCTAACCTATCCTAATCCTGATCCCAAGCCCAATCCTGCTTCTCAGTTATAACTTCTAGCCACGACCATTATACAAGTGTCAAAAACTTTAACTGGAAGTTTGTTCGAAATCGAGTTTGTGATTTACTACAGGTTCTTGGGAAAAATAACCTTTAATTCAACAACGATCTCATTTTGAAGCTTTATTAGCGAGCTAAAAAGTGGGAAGGACCTAACATTCTATGGCTCTGTCATCAAAAAAGTGCGAGCCAAGATTCCTCCGACCCTCATTTCAGTTACCTACCTCCCTGAGAGCTAACTCAGACCTAAAAAGTGAAACACATGATAATACTGTAGTGTACAATGCTGAAATTGGATAGCTCTAAACTTTATATTTTATCAATATGAACTGGCATCCCGCTTCTTTCTTGTCCCAAATCAAGACATACCAGTTGTATAAGCCAAAACCACCTTAGAGAAGGATGCTTAACAACATTTCTGCTCGTAATTCTTCAAGTCTATCCATTAGAAAGAATGTTTAAAGAATATTTCTATTCTCCATGTTCCACTAAATTCAGGAAATCCCCCAAACACAGTCGAACATGGTGCCTTAAGTCATTCTATTGCACGTTTTAGGTCGAGCGGGAGTCTTTCGATTTCTGGTCATTGTGCTCTGGTAGATCGGACATCTTTAAGAAATATTTTTATGTATCTATTTTTCTAGGTCCAGTATATTACTGCTGCAAGAATGGTGAAATTGGTAAAGGAAGTTATGCCACTGTCTACAAAGGTTACTCTATCAACAATGACGAGAAGTTACCAGTAAGTGCAACGTAACCAATAAATAGTTATTTGTCAGCTGATGCCATATAATTACATACTTATGTACATAATGTATATAGAGGAGCTCGTGATGTTATATTTATAAGTGTATATATATATATGTATATATTTATATATATATATATACATATATAGGTAAATATGTAAATATGTGCACATACAGTACATATCCGTAAACTATATACATATAAATAGACATATACAAAGACAGACATAGACATATAAATAGACATAGACATAGACATAGACATAGACATCTGCATACACGTACACCCACATATATATATATATATATATATATATATATATAAATACATATACATATATGAAATACATTCAGAATTCATGAAGAAAATACAAAGGAAAATCATAACCGTGTAGGACCTTCATATGTGATAAAGACACATGTGACTTTATATTTGAAGAAGTTACTTTTTTCGGCTTAGAAAACATAAATATCCAAACTTTCTTCTCAAATTAGTATATTAGAAAGCTGATTTTAGAAGACATCTAAAAAACACGCAGTACGAGCTTTATCGAATCTAAAACACTCAGCTATTGCCTCCAGTTCTCAATCCTGATAAAGCACTCCTGCTCGGTTTTTAAATATTACATTATTATATACATATATGTATATATATATATATGTATGTATGTATGTATGTAATATTTGTATGTAATTTTTAATTAATTGTTTTTTTCCAATAGGTTGCAATAAAGGTATTGAAGTTCAAGGACGTGCAGACTTATCTGAAGGTAACACTTTAAAGATGTAATGATCCAATGTTTCGTAGTAATTCGCTACTCTCTCCCTCTAATGAAACCTATTTGAAGAATTTTAAAAGAAATATTTCAAGGTCAAAAACATCACATTATCTTTTGCAAGAAATAATCACAACGGCTGAGCAGAAACAGTTTACTTTTAGGTTTGGCATGAAGAGAAGAGTCGACTATGTTTCTTTGCTAAATTAAACACAAGTACTTATAGTTTGAACAGTATATAAATGTGGTATCATCAATGACAACTCCCCAACAAATTGTTGATTTTTTCCCAACTGTTGAGATAATATTCCCCGACGGGATCTGTAGCCCCCTCTCCCACCTCGGACACCATCCCTGATTGAATGTTAATTGGCCAAACTGCAAAAATGTAAAACTTTATTCCATATTCCCTTGACGTTTCCTAATGATTCCAGGAACATTTTCAAAGCTTCTTCAAGATTTGACCAAATTTCCTCCAAAGAGTTTCTAATTTTTTTCTTAGAGTCTTTTAATGGGGAAGCTCTTCCCATGACGTGTACAATTGTCTGACCTTAGCCAGAGTAAAATAACACAAGTGATATTCGGCCAGGAAAAAGTTAACTTAACCAAAGGATAAACAATTATGGCGTGGTCAGACAGTTGTGTTCCATCTTTTGTGTTTCTATTCCTTTAGAACTGGAAGTCGTGAAATTGTATTATTCCCAAAGCTTCCCGGAAATTAGTAATGAAGTATTGTTATTTTCTAAGGGAGTCATGTAATCACTGTTCCAACAAAGTTGCTGACTCATAGGTGGAAGGCAAAACGTAGTTTCCCTGTAATTATTGTAAAAACAGTCCTCTTTTATTAAATGTTGTAGCTTGGTAGATATATAATGTTTTGTACGCACGTTTTTAAGCTATTCTACTCGGAAAAACGTTCGGAGACCCTGACGGGAATCGAACCTGTAACATTCTGATCGCCGGTGAGATGTTCTACCATCAATTAGGACCAGTAGATAAATGTAACCTTTGCTCCCCATCTGAGTCCATGTAGCTCAATGGATAGAGCATTCCACTGGTGATCAGAAGGTTGTGGGTTCGATTCCCGTTAGAGACTCAGGAAGTTTTCCGATTAGAATAGCTTGTGAACGTTTGTATAAAACAGTATTCTTTGCTTGTCACTAGTTATTCATAGTTAATGCATGATTGGTTACAGGTCAAGTTTAGCCCAGTAGTCTGACCAAGTCAGTGTTTTAATGTGGGCGCATGTGTTTTATAGCGGGTATTTTATAGTATGCGCATACATGCACTGAATCGAACTTTTGTCATTTTACTCTGGCTAACGTTCGACGAATCACATCGTCAAGAGGAAGGCTCACTGACCATATAGAGTAAACCATTTAAAGACAGCTCGTTTTATATTTAGGATAAACAGTTTGGCCTGGTTCCTGCTGAAGTTTATTTCATGCGTAAGATCCAGGACCATCCAGCTGCTATCAAGTTCTTCCACTACCATAAATTGTCAGAGGATAACTTTATTATAATAACTGAAAGACCAGCAAACTCTAAGGATCTCCTTGAGCTAGCTTGTGACGACCTATTGCCACTTTCAGAAGAGCGAACGAGAGGAATTGTACGTCAAGTAGCGAGCGTAGTTAAAGCCATGTAGAAGAAAGGATTTGTACATCGAGATGTTAAATTAGATAACATTTTGTACGATTATGACAGCCATGATGTCAAACTGATTGACTTTGGAATGGCAAGGAAATTCAAACCTTTGCAACGATTCCACGAAAAAGTTGGTAAGTATGTTTGATAAATTTTAAAAGTAGCTGTTCACGGTGATATCTTAATGGTAGAAACTCGAACCTTTCGAAAATTTTCTGTGCTTGATGCATGTGATGGGAACTGTAAGGTGAGTTGCAAATTAATGTTTTGCTTGACAAACTTATCATTTTGCTTGTCATTCTTCATCAAAAATAAAATGTTGGAAAAACTATTTACATTTTACCGTCCTTGGTAAAATTTCCATCTCTTGTTTCAATACATCAGAAAAAAATTTTATAACACATTTCCTCCATTTACACAACAGATTATTACATATGCAGCGCTGAAACACATGAAGGAAGCCTGTGGTTTTGCTTGGCTGAGAACTTTATTGAAAAAATAATCTTAAAATAGTTATAATGGTTTCACAGCGTTTTATCATTATACAGCTTTGAATATGCTTATAATACACATGCTATCAAATTCAAAAGAAACCCCGGTAATCTTTATGAAAGTTTGAGGAAGACAGTCGTGATTTGTGCTTTGAAAATTTCACTTGGAAATACAAAACCTTGTCTGAATATTTTCAGCCTGCAAATCAATTTTTAAGATTCAAAAAAACGCAAAGATTTCCAAGATTAAAAAGATGCGAAAATTTTGTGAAAAGGAACACAAGTGGTAAAATGCTGATAAAAACATCCAAGTGTTTTAGACCCGATAAAGCATATACTGCGAGTTTTTTGAATGTCTTATAAAATTCACTTGTTACTACGCTAATTTGTGAAGAAAATTTGGAAATTTATGTTTCCACGCCGAAAAAATTAACTTCTTCTTCACTTATAAAGGCACATGTGTCTATCACAAATAAAGACGCCAAACCCGTTATGATTTTCTTTTGAATTTTCCTCATGGATTCTTAATGATTTTAAAAACATATATATCTCAGGCTTGGACTGGCCGTTGTACGAGAAATTGTATGTATATAAAAACATATTTCTATATCTATCTATCTATCTATCTATCTATCTATCTATCTATCTATCTATCTATCTGTCTGTCTGTCTATATATATATATATATGTACATATATATATATATATATATATATATATATGCTCTAACTAGTTAGAGCACTCTGGCATGGCTTAGATGTACCACATGTGTGGGACATTTGAGTTGCCTATATAATATAGGCTTCTCCATCCTGCTCGTCTGCACTACACTGATAGGCTCAGTAGGCCGAAACGGTTCCGTCTGTAGTTATATACATATATATGTATGTATGTATATATATTTATAAAATTAAAGACTATAAAAGTAACTCGAGTTTCACGCTATATATTGTAAATAGGTTTAAGTTTTATCAAGTTTTTATCTCCATGTTATAGTCTTTAACTTTATACATTTGCTGTACTACAATTTTTGTATTGAGCACTCTATAGAGCTGTGTCAGCACTAAAAGGCGAATACTATATATATATATATATATATATATATATATATATATATATTTATAGTTTATTAACTTAAGGAAATATTCCTATTCGGTTAAATTATCCCTTTTATATATGTGGCATCACGTCATTCCAATGGAATGTGCGGTGTCGTCACCACTACGTGCGTTTTTCACTTTCCGGTGTTAGCGTCTTTGAAGTTCTTCATGGAGAATATGGAGCGATGTCGGCATTTCGAGAATATCTCCGTTCGTTTGTTTAACAAGTATTTCTTGTCGGCTTTCATAATGTAGAGTTTTTCTTCCAGGCAGAATAAAAGGAATAATTTAACCGAACCTTCCTGTTGTCTGAAGATCGCCCTCTCAGTGGCGTGAAACTCTGAGTAACAACAAACAGTTTTAAGTTATTGAATTATAAACAGCTGTACCATTCGAAGTATCGAGCACTCTAACAAAGGTCAACCTCTCACCACTGAGAGAATCAGCCTTCCCTTATTACGCTCTCGCCAATGCCAGACTATTTTTACTCGTCAAGGGTAGACCTCCAAATGGGAAAGAGTTAACAATCTGAATTAGAACTATCTCAATCAACTCTTTCCCAGCAAGATACGACTTCTGTGATTTAACTCTGGCTAACGCAAGATGATTTTATTCGTTAGGAGGACACATCGCGTCAGGAAGAGGTTAATGATAAAAAAGCCAAATATTTATACTCAAGTGAGCATGTTTGATGATTTAGGAACACCGATAAACTGGCCTCCAGAGTATCTTACACAGAAAAAGTTTGATCCACGTAAAGAAACTACATGGGCTTTGGGAAGTGTGCTTTTTGCTCTGGTAAATGGTTGTAGACCTTATGCTGGAATATCTCATGCCTTGAGTTATCCACTGATGTTCTACAAGGACGTTTCACCAGGTTAGTATTGACTTATTAACAATAATAATAGTGATAATGATAATGATAATAATAAAATCGAAGCGAGAAGACCAGACATAGTGATTGTGGAGAAGGAAGAGAAAGTGTGTAAAATCATTGATATTACAATGCCAGGGGATAGTGGAGTGGCAGAAAAGGAAGGAGAGAAGGTAGAGAAATACCAGGACTTGAAGTGAGAAATAGTAAGGATATGATCCATGAGAAAAGTGGAAGTGATACCAGTTGTTATTGGAGTCCTTGTTATTGGAACGATAACAAAAGACCATGACAAATGGATTGAGAAAATTGGAATATTGATAAAGGCAGAGTATATCCAGACAACCGCACTGCTTGGAACAGAAAGAATATTAACGAAGGTCCTAGAGACCTGAAGAGAACTGACAACGTCCTTGTGATCCTTGGATGTTTGTTGCAACTTGATCTCAATGGGAAGTTACCAGCATACAATCAAAACTGAGTTATCAAAGATTGAAATAATAATAATAACAATCAATAATAATAAATGATAATAATAATGATAAACTGGAGTAGGACGAGCACAGCTTCAGCCTATTGCGGGAATGTGGACGCTCCCGTCCACGAGAGTACAGGGTGGCACCTTTTGCAAGTGCCAGCAACCCCTAAGCCAAGGGAGGATAAGACTCTTTAGCCTTGGAAGGCAACTTACCTAAGAGAAGATAACTACCAAATAAAACCAGAAATAGGTATAGGTAGGACATTGATTCCGAGCCTGTTTATCTCCATAAAACGAGCAGGCTTTGATAAGAAGACCTAGGGAGTGGCGTGCCTGCCTTGCCAGCTGGGTTGACAGGTACCGAAAGCCTCAGCTTGCGTTAATTGGCTGGCAGCTGCAAATACACTACCTTCAGGTGTTGGCAAACTTGCCCTGTCATCCCAAGGACTAGAAGAAAATCTGTACAGCAGGCTGATGCCCCTGACCTTGGTTGGTTGAGGATGAACCAGCCTTAAATACTGAAACAGATAAGCACTAGTCTAAGAATAAAATAATATTCAGTCTTAACTCTTGCAATGCCACACTTAAACTGACCTAAACAGGTTGGAAGTGCAACAGAGTACTATGAAAGTTAAAGTGGTTATACACAAGGAGAGTACTTTCAGGGACTTTACAAGGTTGTACATCCCTTACTCCTTCCTGACTGGATACGTTGGGTGAGTGAGGGCTGGCTCTGTGGGTGTTTCTTAAAATCCATTTTAACGTTAAAATTTCCTTTTCTCACAAGTTCGCTGAAATATACAATGTCTTTTGCGGCCTTTACTGGCGGTATGCCGGGAGTCCATAGCAGGCTGAAACCCCTTCCACTGTCCTTAGTTGGGTGGTGTGCGAGTTGTAATAATAATAATAATAAAAACAATTAGAAAAATAATGATTTAATCTGGCTTAATTATAACTTAATTTGGCTTCTCAATTGTCACACGGCTTTTCATCCAGCACAACTTAACTATCAAATCTGACACTACAATAAATTAAATACTAATACACCATTTATGGTAGATGAATGATCTTCAAGCTCGATACTCAGAAAATGATTTCTGAGCCCCAGACGGGGATCGAACCCGCAACCTTCTGATGAGCGGTGAGACGCTCTAACCATTGAGCTACCGAGACTCAGATGGCGAGCTAAGGTGCAACTTCGATATATATGTGCGACCTAAGCGGAAGCCACTATATATTAATAATGATTGAAGAAGTTTGATGTTTAGGAAACGTGAGAGCTTGGATATATTAAGGTAGATGAATGATCTTCAAGCTCGATACTCAGAAAATGATTTCTGAGCCCAATGATTTTCTGAGTATCGAGCTTGAAGATCATTCATCTACCTTAATATATCCAAGCTCTCACGTTTCCTAAACATCAATACATGATTTATATTTTCAAAGTTTATATCCTAGCCCTATTTTGTTCTAAAAATACTTCTTAACAGCAATCTTATAACTTTTAAAACCCATGAGTTTAAAACTATTATCCTAGACCTATTTTAATTATCCTAAAAATATTTCTCACCATCAAATATTGTTCTATATTTATAATAATAATGTTTCTATGTTCTTCTTATTATGTTCTTATCATATTTCTGTTCTTATTTTTATGTTTTAAAATTATTTCTTAGCAGCAATCTTATAACTTTTTAAACCTATAAATTTAAAACTATTATCCTTGTCCCATTTTGTTCTAAAAACATTTCTTAACAGCAATCTTGTAACTAAAAATCTATTCAAAAATCCATACGTTTAAAACTATGAGGAAGATTGTAAAATTGTCCGCAGCAAAATATTGAAAAGTGTGTTCGATTAGGGAAACTGTCATTAACTCTTTTCGTATCGTAACCCACTTTTAAACTTTACTCTGGGCAGCGCCAGACCCTTATTTGCTTATTCACTCATTCACTCACTTATTCGTGTATTCGCTTATTCACTTATCTACTTATTTATTTATTTATTTGTTTACTTATTTATACATCTTTTAAGAATTGGAAAACCTCATTCATGGCATGCTTGCAATAAAACCAAGCAAGAGAATGTCTTTAAAGAAAGTCATGAAGCATCCATGGTGAGTTTTGGTTGAAATATTAGAAACCGATTTTCTCAACTCAGTTTTTTGCCCTTGGTTAGTTTGAATAAGAAAATAATGCTGTTTAAGCAAGATCAGTTAATCCCTTTACATCAGAATTACTGTCAACTAAACTCTCATGTCAATTGATTCTGCCCTTCAAGAAGAGATATTCCGCCTGTGTGGGGTTTTAATGCTAATCTTGATAAACAACATTGTTGAACGATTCAAACAACTTGAATATGAAACATTTTATTAACTGACGTTTTGCTACTTATCATGGAACATCCTAGGACAAGTGAGACTAGTGCACATTGTTGAGTTTAAATTATCCAGTACGACTGTACCATCATAAACTCAAACTTAAACTCGACAATTTGAACTACTCTCATCACTCTGAAGATGTGAAATGATAGCTAACAAAACGCTAGTTAATAAAAATGACTAATATTTAAGCCTTTAAGGATCAGCGTCCTGTTTACAAGACATCAAGAACAAAAGAACAAGTGGAAGAACAAAGCAAAAACAATGAGAGAACAATGAACAAAAGAAATCAAATTCAACATCTAAAGGGTTAAGTTGTTCGAATTGTACGACGATGGTGTTCATCAAAATTCTTTGCTGTGATGTAATATTCATAACCAGACTACTTTCCCATCTGTTCTATCAGTTGCAACAATACTGTTCATGCTAAATCCTTTTCTCGGTAAAGTATTTACTTTTGATATTGAATTTCAGCAATAATACTCGAATGGTTAGCGTATAACTATTTTGTAGAAGTAGGGAAGTTACCTCAAGGCGTTCTAGAATGTTTTGTTACTCTTATCAATTCAAAGCTATTCTTCTCCATTTATCGTAACGTTTTTATGATAGTACTGAAAACCAGAGTCGTTGCAAAGAAAACCGACTGACTGAGATTCCAACAACGGAAAGGTCTTTTGTCTTTTGAAACGCAAAATGCCTTCTACTTCCGTTGACTTTTAGTTGCCAAATCAGTTGTTTTGTATAATATAAAGCATACTCCGATTAATATCGACATCTTGAAACTCAAGGTTTCAGTCAGAAATAACTTCCTCTTCATCTCGCCTCTTGTATGTATATGTATGCATGTATAAACGTAGGCACGTTAATGTCTTTATTGTCTGAGGATGACTTTGAAATATATTCGAAATATTATAATGTCACTACTCTCATCTTGTCTTCAACTCAAATCCTGAGTTTCAAGATGTCTATACCACTCGGAAGATGCTGTATTGGGTACTTTTTCAAGTTGTATGCTGGTTGTAGTTTTCAGTTGTTTTCTAGCTTATCTGAATGTTAGTTTGAATCAGTCAATAATTTACCTGAATTTCATCACCAATAAATATTGGGGGTGGTATACTCTCCTTCATTCCCCCCCCCGCTTCCGACGGCCCTGCTGAAAACTTTCGTTCTTCGTAGGATGAAAGGAGAACAAAACCGCTCCATTTTCAGGCTTCCATCATTCCTTCGTCGTATCCTACGACGCCCATAAGACTGAGAACTATGCTTCATGAAGAACCAGATGGATACCTTGTAATGCAAATATTTGTTTCACTCTAATCTTTAGTGTTATATACTCTATAGTAGTATCCATAGGAATTCATATTACATAGGGAAGAGTGTCTGAATGCATCTTGGGGCTTCCTAACTAATTATTTTGTCAGTTGAGTTGGGTTTATTTGTTAAAGCTTAGGTTTTATTTTCGATTAACTAACTCAATCGTTGGTAAATTTGTGTTTGTGTGAAAAATTTTATCCAGAAATAACCGATAGTTGCTATGGAACCATGTTTAACATAGATAGCTTTCTCAATTTACTCATCTATATTTCTGCCCAAGTTCAAATCTTTCGATCCATCCCTCATTTATTTCTGGACCTATTCTTCTACTAACACGGCAGTCTCTTTCTCTTATCAGTTCAGTGATAAAATAACCAACCTATCAATTCATTATTCAGTTAATGCATTCATCGACTAATCTGTTGACCCATTTATCTTTAATCCACCCATTCTTTCTTATGTCAACGCTTACATCTATCCATCCTTTCATTCAATCATCCCTAAAACAAATTATCCACCAATCCATTCACCGACCAAACCATCCATCACTTCATTCCTTCCTTCCGTGTTTTGTACCTTCTATCCTGCATGCCTGCCTTCCTTCCTTCTTCCTTCTTCCTTCCTCCCTTCTTTCCTTCCTTCCTTCCTACCCTCCATTTTTCCTTCTTTTCTTCCTTCCTTCCTCCCTTCCTTCCTTACTTCCTTCCTACCATCTTTTCTTCCTTCTTTTCTTCCTTGCTTCCTTCCTCCTTTCCTTTTTCCCTTTCTTCCTTCCTTTCTTTGTTTTCTTTCTTCCTTTCTTCCTTTCCTCCTTCCTACCTTCCCTCCTTCCTACCTTCCACCTTTCTTTCTTTCCTTCCTTCTATCCTTCGTTTCTTCTATTCTTCCTTCCTTCCTCCCTTCCTTCCTTCCTTTCTACCCTTGCTTCCTTCTTCCTCTCTTTTCTTCCTTTCCTTCTTCCTTTCCTTTCCTTCTTCCTTTCCTTTCTTCCTTTCCTTCTTTCCTTCCCTCCTTCCTTTCTTCCTTCCTTTCTTTCTTCCTTCCTTCCTTCCTTCCCACCTCATTTCTTTCTTTATTTTTTTTCTTCCTTCCTTTCCTTCCTTTGTTCCTTCCTTCCTTCCTTTCTTTCTTCCTTTCTTCATATCTTCCTTTATTTCTTCTTTTTCTTTTGCTTCTTTTCTGTATCTATCTTACCTTTCCTTTTCTTTTTATTTCTTTCTGATTTGTTTCGTATTTTTTGAAATTTTTTCCCTTTTTTTCTTATAATTTTTCTTTATTATTTCTTTAACTGTTTTCCATTTTTGTATGCTTGTTGCCTTCAGGCGGTATTGTTTTTCAAACTTAATTTTGCCTGATTTTCATTTCTCTTTTGTAAGCCTTGTCCTTGGCTTAGCCTTCTTTTTCGTTTCTTATATTTTTTTGATTTTTTTATTTTATTTCCAGTTTATTTCTTTTGTTGTTAGCTTTCTTTTAATTTCTTTTTACCTTTGTTTTCATTTTTATAAGTTTGTTTTGCAATTATTTATAATTTTTTCTTTGTTTTTTTTCTATTTGTACTTCTTTTCCTTCTATTTATTTTTTTCCCTACTTTTCTTTTTAATTCTTTCTTTTTTTTGATTTTCCTTTCATTCCTTCATTCCACTTTTTGCTTCCATCTCTTTTCTTTCTTTCCTTTTTATTTTTGTCTGTCTGTCTTTCTTCCTTTCTTCCTTCTTTCCTTTGTTTCTTTCTTTTTCTATTTCTTGACTTCTTCCTTTCTTTCCTTCCTTCAAGTCCTTCCTTTCCATCGTTCTTTGTTCCTTTCTTTGTCTCTTTCCTACTTTCTTTTTTTTTCTTCCTTTCTTCATTTCTTTCTTCCTTTCTTTTTTCTTTCTTTCTTTCCTTCTTTCTTTCTTCCTTTCTTTCCTTCTTTCTTTCTTTCCTTCTTTTCTTCTTCCTTTCTTTTCTGCTTTTTTTATTCCTTCCTTTCTTTCTTTCTTTCTTTCCTTCTTTCTTTCTTCCTTTCTTTCCTTCTTTTCTTCTTTTCTTTTCTGCTTTTTTTCTTCGTTCCTTTCTTTCTTCCTTTCCTTCTTTCTTTCTTCTTTTCTTCTTTCTTCCTTTCTTCCTTTCTTTCTTCCTTTCCTTCTTCCTTCCTTCCTTCCTTTCTTTCTTCCATTCTTTCTTTATTCATTTCTTCCTTTCTTCCTCTCTTTCCTTCTTTCTTCATTTATTCTTCATTTCTTTGTTCTTTCTTTCTTCCTCCTTTTCTTACTTCCCTTCTTCCTTTCTTTCTTTCCTTACCTTCTTCCTTTCTTTTTTTCCTTCTTTCTTTCTTCCTTTTTTTAATCTCTTTTTTCTTTCTCTCTTTTCCTTCTTTCTTCTTTTTATCTTCCTTTTTCCTTTTTTTTTCTTTCCTTCCTTTCTTACTTCCTTTCCTCCTTTCTTTTCTTTTTCTTCCTTTCTTTCTCTCTTTCTTTTTTCTTCTTTTTTCTTCCTTTCTTCCTTCCTTTCTTCCTTCCTTTCTTTCTTCCTCCCTTTCTTTCTTCCTTTCTTCCATTCCTTCTTTCATTCTTTCTTCCTTTCTTTCTCTCTTTCTCTCCTTCTTCTCTCTTCTTCTTTTCTTTGTTCCTTTATTCCTTTCTTTGTTCCTTCCTCTCTTTCTTCGTTTCCTTCTTTCTTTCTTCCTTTCTTTCTTTTTTCTTTCTTTCTTTGTTCCTTTCTTTGTTCCTTTCTTCAATTGTTTCTTTCTCTCTTTCCTTCTTTTTTCTCTCTTCTTTATTTCTTTCTTCCTTCTTTCTTTCTTCTTTTCTTTCTTTCTTTCTTTCTGTCTTCCTACCCTTCCTTCCTTCCTTCTATCTTTCTTTATTTTTTCTTTCTTTAATTCTTTCTTCCTTTCTTTCTGTCTTTCTTTCTTTCCTTCTTTCTTCTTCCTTTCCTCCTTCCTTTCTTTTTTTCTCTCTCTCTTTCATTCTTTCTTCTTTTCTTTCTTTCTATCTTCCTTTCTTTCTTCCTGTTTTCCATCCTTCCTTTCTTTCTTTCTTTCTTTCTTTCTTTCTCTCTTTCTTTGTTTCTTTCCCCCTCCCTTTCTTTCTTTGTTTCCTTCTTTCTTTCCTTCTTCCTTTCTTGCATTCTTTCTTTCTCTCTTTCCTTCTTTCTTTCTTCCTTCCTTTCTTCGTTTCTTTCTTCTTTTCCTTCTTCCTTTTGTTCTTTTTTGCTTCCTTTCCTTCTTCCTTTTTTCCATTCTCTCTTTCTTTCTCACTTTCCTTCTTCCTATTTTTCTTTCTTTTTTTCTTTCTTTCTTCCTTCGTTTCTTTCTTTCTTACATTCTTTTTGTTTTTCTTTCCTTTTTCCTTCCTTTCTTTCTTTCTCTCTTTGTTTCTTTCTGTCTTTCTTCTTTCTTTCTTCCTTCCTTCGTTCTTTTCTTTTTTTCTCTCTGTCTCTCTTCCTGTCTTTCTTTCTTCCTTTCTTTCTTCCTTTCTTCCTTTCTTTCTTCCTTTCTTCCTTTCTTTCTTCCTTTCTTTCTTCTTTTCTTTCTTCCTTTCTTTCTTCCTTTCTTTCTTCTTGTTTTTCTTTCTTCCTTTCTTTCTCTATCTTTCTTTATTCTTTCTTTCCTTTTCCTTCCTTCCATCCTTTCCTTTCTTTCCACCTTCTTTCATTCTTCTATTCTTTCTCTCTTTCCTTCTTTCTCCTTTCTTCCTTTCTTCCTTTCTTCCTTCCTTTCATTCTTACCTTCTTTGTTGCTTCCATGCTTTCATTCATTATTTCATTTGTTCGTTCATTCGTTCCTTCGTTCATTCATTCATTCATTCACTTATTTTTTGTTTGATTCTCCCAATTTCTCATTTATTCAATAGTTCAGTGATTAATGCATTAATTAAATAATCAATTCAGATTTATTTCTAGTTACATAATCTTATCGCTATCTTATTTTGAAAAGATTAGTAGTATTATCAGATCTAAGTTAAACATTGTCTCTGACAGCTGTCGGAACTACACAACCTAGTTTTCGTTCTTGCTATTAAAACTTAATGAAACATCATCTCAGAATAAATCCAATCCAAAGACATTTCAGACTATTGCCTAGAAATGACCTCATTACATTTTCTGATCTCTTTCTAAATCACCAACAAGCCGATGTTTTCTTAACATCTCTCTTACTATTGACATCCCGAGGTTCCATATTGTGGACGATGCTCTTCCCAATTGTATTTTAAAGGTAAATGCTCCCTATAATTATCAAGAAATCTGTTTAATGAACCCAATTCAGTATTCCTGTAAAATGAGCTCAGCTATTCTCATTACAATGAAATAAAGCTTAAACTAAATCATCGTAATTCACGTTAAATTTGTATTTGTAAAAATTAGTTTATTTTCTCATTAGCTGTTACCCCTTTCGGATCAATACCCGACTTTGATATTTTACCCTGGCTAACGCCAGACGATTTTACTCGGCAGGGGGAGCCCTCTTGGACAGGAAAGTATTAATGTCCAGGAATCGTCACTGCTTTTCGTGTTGCGATGACGGCAAGACTTGTCCGGATATCTCTGGCTGTATTTCAATCATTTTCCACGATGTTTTCCCGTTTGAAGACTTTATTGTACACTGTGTTTGTGTCCAAATGCGTGTGTTCGTGTCCGTTCGCGTGTTGCAATTTGTATATTTGTCTGCGCGAGAAACCAAGGCAGATGATGGCAGAAGCTGTGAGATGAGAGAGAGAGACTAGAACATCGACAGTTAAGTGGGTATCAGTCGGGATCTTCGTACCCAGAAACACTCGGCTTCTGCTGAGGAAGGTCAGGAAAAGTAGACTTGAGATCGGGCGATGGATTGTCTAATTTGATGAGCATTTTTAAAAAAATATAATCCAATTTAGCATATATCTTACTGGTGAATAGTATTTTCTACGCAATCTGATTGGTTCTTCTATCTCTGAATATTCGGCACTATTCATTTCCGAGCGAAACAAGATGGAATTCAGTTTTGTTTATGTTACGAAAGAAGAACTTTTTTTCAATAAACAAAGTCACCGTGCGAGGCAATGCCAAAGAAGCAATGGAATTTGGCACTTATGTATTCAAAGGTATGTATTTCTTTTACTTTTTAGCGATAAATGCACTCGGAATGTGTTTCAAAATCTTTTGTTTACAAATGATGTGTGAGAGACAACCCGACGTTCCGTAAAATTGTTTCAAAAATTTAAAAATAACATTTGTGAAAAAGAATTTATGAAAATAAAATTTGTGAAAAATTTATTTTAGCTTTCTGTCTTTAATTCATTGTTTTTTAGCTGTAATTTATTCAGCCGAAAAACAGTGGGTCAAGAAATTTCCTTATGTGAAAAACGTAAAAATGTGGAAAACATATAATTGTGAAAAACTACATGCGAAAATTTTCCACTTGTGAAATTGACGCATATTTACAATTGTCAAATGTGATCATATGTGATTACATAAAATCACGCCTGTGAAATCATGTGGAATTTTGTAAGCAAACTTTGAGTGTTGACTGATTTATTTTCTCTCCTCCGGCTTCAACAGAAAATCGACGTAAAACACACACTCTTTTTCATTCTTCAGGCTCATTGCAAATACATTTTGCCATTTAATATTGAACATAAGAATTAGAAACGATGACATTTTCAAAAGCAGATAACTTTTTATTTAGTACTCGCAATGGAGGAAAAGAACATCATTTCCGAATTGTCCTAGTTACCAAGAATCTTCTCCTTGTGTCCGCTATATTTCCCAGTGTCGATAGAGCCCTTTGGAGGTCTGGGATATATTTTTGGTGGATCTCAGTTTGTTTCGGAGTCTGAAAGTTCTTTACGGGAAGCCAGCTTTTGGTCGAGAATCGAGCGTCTTCTTCCACTAAGTGTGTCTGTCTTCCACTTGACATCTGTGTGTTGTCCAATCACATCCTCGAACTGACCAGTTAGGGTGAACTCGTATCTTCCCTCGTTCACAAGGTTATTTATTACTCCTTGTCCACTCGAATAACGGCTTTTCATATCAGACCACTGCCATGGGCGCTGGTTGCGATCACTTTGTTTCTTAAGAGCGGTATAAAATGGCGCATTTGCGTTGCCGAAGCGATACTTGAATGTCGGTCTGTCACCACTTCTTCGGTGTCTGCGCGAAGAACATTGAAAGTACAACGTTTGAGCGAAGTTTGTTTTAGAAGCAATGTATACGGCAGCTTACAACTTAGGAAAAGTTAAAAGAAAGCAAACGTTGCAATTGCAGCACGAAAGACAACGACCACAAATGGCTGAAAACTAAAAGCAAAAAACTGAATATGTGCTGTTATCATACACAACCAAAAGTCAATGAAGCAGTGTTTGATTTAAGAAATACCAAATGGAATTTGATGTTTGGATGTAATAGTTCATGCACGAGTTTGAACGTTTCATCAGGGTTACCAAACATGAGAAAATAATGAAAACTGAGGGGCATAATCGCGAGGTTTTTGTTTTCGAATATTTTGAGTCTTCTGAAAAAACAGGATAAACGAGTGCTGGAACTATTTTCTCAAACGAGATTACATGGTTGATTTACTGATTTGAATGACAGCTAAACAGAATAATCTGATGAAGATCACTGTTGCATGATTCTCCAACAGGTTTTTCATTGAGTATCAAAATTAATGCATGTGATGTGGTATACGTTTATGGCTTGGCAACCATGATTCATTGGTTCCATAGTTAACAATTCATTGGTTTCATAATTCATAATTCATAATTCACAATTCACAGTTCACAGTTCACAGTTCACAGTTCACAGTTCATAGTTCACAGTTCACAGTTCACAGTTCACAATTCACAATTCACAGTTCACAATTCTCAATTCACAGTTCACAGTTCACAGTTCACAATTCACAATTCACAGTTCACAATTCACAATTTATGATTCATAATTCATAATTCTAAATTCTTAATTCTTAATTCTTGATTCATACATTCATACATTCATACATTCATGCATTCATGCATTCATGCATTCATAATCCATAATTCATTAATTCATTGGTAAATTCATCATAATTAATGAGTTTGAGAAACTGTGATTCAAACACGTAGGATGTTGACATCCACAGTAAGGTCGAAAAGCTTTACTAAACTAAATGATAACTTTCCTGGTGGAAAACAGTTTGCATACTTGCTTGAATTAAGTGAAGCAAATCAAGATTTTGTCACTGTAGGAAAAAAAAAAAACTGTTAAAAAAAACGAACTTCTTAACTTACTGATAATGAAAGTTTGTTGTTTGACCATTGTATCCACCTCCCCATCTCAGAAAACCGTCAAGTTCAGCTGAAAAGTGAGCGATGACAGTTGCTGTATACGGGACTGTCGAACGCGTCTTGGTCAGCATAATTTGATAAGTTGCTGCTGAATGTGGGTCGAGGGTTTTCTGTGATAGAATCTTGATGCTGTTGTACTGCTGGTTGGCCGTCGAGTCAGTGGTAGTCCGAGAGCTTTCGTAGTTAAATTTATAGTTAACCTTTCCTCCAACTCCTCCGGTTGCTGATGGTGGTGTATACGAGATTTCGATTCCAAGTTCGTGAGCGTGTTTCCAAGAGCTGGTTGTCGTGTGGGTGACCGTTCGTACAGTGCGGATTTCTCTCTCGACTTTGTGAAGAAGAGGACTTGAATCTGAATTGCTTACTCGGCCGGAATCGAAAACTACTGGTTTTAAGCTTTGGATAACGGCATTGCAATATCTGATGTCCTTGATTGGAAACTTGAAATCTCCATAGTGCAATTTGAGTCGGTGGTTAGCGTTGTATCCATCGCAGGCCACTTCTTGTCAGCCTCCCAGCTGTCTCCATTTCTCCTAAAGTCTTCTCCAACAAACTGCAATCTACAGCCCCCGCACCATCCTTAACGAAGAAATGCGCGAGTAGACTAAGGTCCTTCATGGTAACGTCCATCACCCGAGTTTTGACGTCGGAAAGGGATCGAAGTGCGGGAGGGTCTGGAATTGTGAAACATGTGGTCTTTGTTGTTGTTGGTTTTGTTCCATTTGTTTTTACTGTTGCTATCTACTTACCTGCCTGCCTAGCTACCTACCTACCTACCTACCAATCAATTAATCAATCAATTCGTCAGCCAATCAGTCTTTCTGACTATCTAGCTATCTACCTACCTACCTACCTACCTACCAACCCATCCATCCACCCATCCATCCATCCATCCATCCATATGTGTCTCTCTACCTACCTACTTACCTACCTACTTACCTACCTACCTATCTACCTACTTACCTGCCCGCCTACCTACTTATTCATCCATCCATCCATCAATCTACCTATCTACCTATCTACCTATCTACCTATCTACCTACCTACCTACCTACCTACCTACCTACCTATCTACCTACCTACCTACCCACCAACATATTCATCTACCTACTTATATACCTAACTACCTACCTACCTACCTATCTGTCTTTTTATCTGTCTGTCTGTTTATCTGTCTGTCTGTTTATGTCTGTCTATTTATTTGTCTTTCTGTTTACTGTTTCTCTGTTTATCTGTCTCTCTATCTGGCTATCTGTCCATCTATCTATCTATTCTTCTATCTACCTATTTAATTGAACCAAGTTTAACCAATCACTGCTTTAATTTAATTGAATATTTTATGCAAATATAAAAATATTATATATTTATAATATTGTTTGTGTAATATAGTTATACACGGCTTTTTGGAAGAGCAAATTTGAATATTGCAATTCAATTTGATGAAACCACCGTGTTTAAATTCAGATTTCAATCAATCAATCAATCTGTCTCGTTCTATATACATACATATGCTTGCATGTTATGTGTTTTGTACGTTATGCCATCGTAGAAAGAGAATGTTAACCTAAAATACAAAACACATCACTTCGTGACCGTGCGGACACTTGTGGCACCAAATTTTGAACCTGTGAATCTGTAGTTATGTTAATGGGCCTCCTTAAAACTTTTTAGTCATTCCTGTCAACAAAATAACTAATACTAAACTTGAGAAAAAATCTCAAAAATAATACACATCACGCATCATTTTAAAGGTGGATATTGGAGTTGTTCAACATGGGGTTTGTGCAGCATGAGTTGTGACTGTTTTACGTTAAGCGGGTGTTCTTAGGGAGTTCCAAGGACATGTTACCCGGTATAATTTTTGAATTCCGAAATCTTTGAAATGCCATATCCTGGACATTGTGAGCGAAATCTTAAGGTCTAAAATTGAACATTTTACAGAGGTTTCTTGCAGAATTAAAAAAAGTTACAACCTATTTGTTCTTATAAATCCTAATTGAAGGCATCAGTCAACAATGATTCGGACCTCGCCTTACGAAAAGCGGTTAAAACAATATCAACAGGATTTCCGCAAAATGTCTAAGCGAGACGAGACGAAGACGTGCTGATGATAATATAGTTCTTTAAGTGCCAGTAGCTTAAAACCCTGACAGAGCTTTCCAAATCATTTCTTGTTAGTATATCGTAGCAAATAGTCTCCATGCTTTAAGTAGAACCATAACACAAAGTAATTTGACAATGTTTTAATACTGACGTTTCTTTATTACACGTAACATCATCAGACTGACAGAATATACAGCGTGAAGGAGATATAAATACTTAACTGTTAGAAAAAGAGAATATGACAGGGTTAACTAATCATTTCTATATTTCTTGTCATATCATATTCATGTAACAGTTAAGTATTTAAATGTCCTTCACGCTGTATATTTGGTCACTCTGATGATGTTACGTATAGTAACGAAACGTTAGTATTAAAATATTTTCAAATGACTTTGTGTCGTGGTAATATTTAAAGCTATATGCTAGGCAATAATCTTCCTCACCAAGACTTCGATTTCCACCTGGTTCCTCTATTTCAACAATTTAGACCACGAGTCTACATGCTGATATGTCCGGCTTTGTAACGGAAACGTTTCATGGATTTGTTTCGGAACAGGTTTTACATTTTTGTAAATTTGAACGTTTATCCTTAGGCCTTAGCACATGAAAGTCGGGACCCCCAATAACTCATAGATTCGCTCCTGAATTCTAAGGTTTTCTATTCAGTCGAAAAATTATACTTACCAGGATACATTTTGCAGCATTTAAACTTTTCAATACAATATAATCTGTCACAGCCTCCTCTGTACAAGCCATCGTACCCTTGTTATCGAAGCTTGTCAACACACTCCGCTCGTAACAATGTCCCCACCAGTAAGGATGGTTGGCAGGCTTACAGCATTTACCATACTCGATGTTATGCAACCAGTTACCACTGCTTCTATACAAACCTTGAAGGTAATATCCTTGGGGACAATTGCTCCAACGACTGTTTCTATGTATTTTTCGAAAAAATGTCGTTGTAAAGTTAATTTGCAGATTTAAAAATAACTACTGTAACTTTCTAATTTGTAAAGTACAATGAACTCTATCTAAGCCGGACACCTTTGGGACCACTGTTACTGTTCGTCTTGGAGATGTATCCGTCTTAGAGGGAGATGACGTAATCAGATACCGGCCATCAGGATTAAAGCGATTAAGCCTCGGTCACTCAGCGTCAGTCATTCTGCAAGCGAGAAGAATTTAGGGACATTTCGCGCCAAAGCTCTTCTATGCATGTCGGCTACTTGAACGCATGCCAAGTAATTTCATACGCTTTGGGACAGGAGTCAGCTTTCTTATTGTGACAAATTGAAATTTTGTTATCAGAATCTATTGATCAGACATTGCTTGCTCGCTATGGGAGGTATTGATGAACAATTTCGTTGGTTTATGAATGTTGAACAAGATTTTGAAGCAATGATGAGCAATCGTATTGGTTCATCAATGCTGACTAAGACCCTTGAAGCAATTTCGATTGGCAACGATTGTTAATGTTTACACGAAAAATACCCTCACTAAATCACAAGCAATAAATATCTCATAGCAAAACTAAGTTACTTTTGACTTACTCATTTAAGCTGTGTACCCAATCAGCAGCAAGACATTGCATTGGTTGATTCCAATACCGACATGGTCGAGAACAGTACTTGGCCTCTTAAATCAAGCCTATTCGATCGTCTCTTCTCTGATTATTGTTCCTATATAGACCGTTGAGGTACTTCCTACTGGACCCACAGTTTGAGTAACCGACCTTGTCAAAACTTGACCATCAAATAGCCGTAGAACACCCAGTGACAGGAGAAAATAGGAATGACAGCAACGATGCAGTGACTACCAAAATCATCAATTCTGCAATGCTTACTCAGTGTATTCTGAAACGAGTTGCATTACTTTACATTTTCACCTTTTTTTTGGGAACTTTAGTGTTTTTATATACTATAAATAATCCTTCGCTTAAATTTCACATGCCATTTCACATGTCATATCACATGTGAAAATTGTACAGGGAATTTTTGTCAAATATTGATCAGGCCGAGTTGAAAGCGTTGCACAGCTTTCGTCAAGGTGAAGCACGACTTATGATTCCTAACAAGAAAGGACTATGATGAAAAAGTGTTAACATTTTCTCTTATGATATGAGAACACTTAATATAAAGTACTAAAATCAGATTTGACGCAGAAAACTGACAGAGATATTTATCGCTTGCTATATAAATTGAAACGATACATGACAATTGAAGTAGGTCTCGATAAAAATCTTCTGCACTCAGACGAATTGTCTCCTAAGTTTTATGGCTATACTAAATGGCGCAAATCTGGTCATCAACCAAGTCTAATATGATCTCTTTAAGTATTTGGCACTTATTTCAAAGCCTTAACTGTGAATACATTGATTCCATCGTTAAGAACAGAAAAGAGTTTTATATGCAACGACATAATCTCCTGACGCTTTCTTTCCTTCGATTCCCATCATGCACTCAACCCTACATAAAGTTGCCGTAATAAGAGGTTAAATGTTGGTTCTTGCTGACAGTCTCCCCAAAAATAGTTTTAAAACAAGAATGAAAAGAATCATGTTACCTCAACTTCGTAAGCGGATGCTTATTCCAGGTGATTTGTTGTCGCAGCATCGAACAGACCCAGTTGAACAGATCAACATCAAAATGAAACTGTGCCAGACGTAGAACCGAAACGTAATAGTGAACATTATAGTGTTCAACCTTTAAGGTATTTTGGAGCCACTTAAAAAAATGCTCAACAAACATGACTAGAAAGTCGCTCTTAAATCTGACAATACTATGTTGGAATTATGTTTCCAGGAACTATAGATTCCGTCGTTTAGGAACAGATAGGAGGTGCAGTTTATTCAATTCCATGTGCGAGCGTTGAAAAATGCTACGTGGATAAAGCTGAAGCAAAATTTGATACTGGATTAAATGGACAAGGGAACAAAGGCGTATCATCAGCTTTAATTTATATTTCATAATCTTCATTTAACTGACCTCTTGAAAGGAAAAAAAATATTGGATAGCTTTATTTGTATTTAGTACATTTCACGTCAAACATCAATGGCCAATTATATGACACTCTAATTTAATGTGTCTTCACAAATACCAATAAGGTAAGATAATTTTTTACTCTGTAGTTTTGTAGAGGAAAAAAGAAATGAATCACCAGATTAGTAGAGTAAAGTCCAAATCAACTATCATCTCATAAAAATTGATAGCGAATAATCTAATCGTTTTAGTAGAAACTAACTCAAGTTATTTCAGTTTTCAAATTTACAAAATACTAGGTATAAACATTGTTGCTTGTCTTATTGCGTTATTCGCCAAAACTCATATATTCAACATCTTTAGACTGTTGGATATCGAGCCACTTAGTCAATCCAATTGTAGCACTTGCCTTATACCAGCTACCACTAAATTTCTACTAACAGAAATTTAAAATATTATTAAGAATCAGACTGGACCAATCTGGGTCAATTGGAAAAGCCCTCGCCCTCTAATCAACATATCACTCACCTATAGTCAGTCCCTTTTTACGTAAATCTCAGGTTTCATTTCACTTTCCACTTGAAAATTGAAATATTAGGTTATGTTTGATATTCTCAGTCTAAATCAATCAGTAAATTTTACTTCCAATTGCAATTACTGTCTCCAATAATTCATTATTTGTTTGGCAGTTCCAGGTTTAATTTTTCACAAAACTCAGAACAGCTCAACATTGCAAATTACGAATTTCATCCTAAACCGCAAAAAATACATAGTTTAAAAACAAATGCCAATAGTCCGTGCAACTGCAATTAGCTTAGTTATCTTACATTATATGCTGAATTAGGCTTTGACAAAGTTTTAAGCAATCTGCTTGGTGGTGGATACGAAAGGAAATAGTTCAATATTTTCCGCTCAAGATCAAGCGCTGTTGAGTAATAATGCTGAGTGAATATGTTATTAATCAGTGATAATAATGAAATTTTCTGCAGTTTTCGTCACTACTTAGACAAAACTATGGCAACAAGTATAATCTTTAAGCACGCAGGGGCGATAAAAAATGGTAATAAATTTATAAATTAAAATCCTGACAAATTTTATGAATGCTATTCTGTTGGGTGTTAAGAGCATGAACTAAATTTGTCAAATAAGGTTAAAGTAACTTCAAGTACTTCAGCTTAACAAGTACCAGTATAAACAGGGTAAAAGTGCGCACCGAAAACAATGAATCCTGGATAAAAGACCTTCACCATATTCAAGGTGAAGAAAAATCTTTGTCATTACATTCGCCTTAAGTTCTGAGCCGCTGAATAGCACTTTGTCTTCTTTTTTGCATCTAACTCTTTGTCTGTTTCATTTTGCGAAAATTGAACGATAATTTGCGGAGGTGTTTAACAAATTCATAGTCTCTACGGTTTTAAAACCTTAATCCTATAAACTTAAACATTAAAAGAATGGTGATAATTGTTGAACACAGTTAAATCAGGTGTTGAGAGCAGGAATTAGCCAACGTTAGAAAGTTTTTGCAATTCAGATAAACTGGCACCAATGTATAGACAGGGATCAAACATCCAAGGGGTTTTAAGTTGCTAACCAAAATTTCGAGTACAAAAGGTCTTTCTTTTTCAATTTTGCTCTTTTAATTTCCATTTTCACCAATGCAACTTTTTGCCAATTTCTATAGTTGCGAAATATAGTTGTAAATTGAATGCATACTCACTAAAGTATGCGGACCTTATTCTTTTATAATTTCACGGAGGAAATTGGCGTAGGTAAAATTTTTCATTTTAGAAAAAGAGACTTTTGCCTTCAAAAATAAAGAATCAGTTAAAAATTTCTGACCAGCCAGAAATGATATGAAACCAAAGAGGTGGGTCAGCTTTATCACTTTGTCAAATCTAACTGAAAGACACTTTATAAAGAATGTTTAGATAAGTTTCAACTGATTTTAAGCTTTTAACCATCCTGAAAAATGCACCCCGGATTTCATTGACAAAAAAGCACATAGACTAACCGTATCATCAAGCCATTTTGTGTGTTAGAATTGAACATTCAGATAGTAACTGCCCGGGGCAGTGAAATGATCTTTCTGGTATTCAGTATTGGTTAAGAACAGGTAGAAAGAGGTTGTTATTCAAATCTAAGATCTTTACACGAGATTCCAAGCTCATTTATACCTAACAAAGAAGGCAAACACTAGGAAAATCAATAGTTATACAACGGCGTAGCTAGCGGTCATGCTTGTCATGTTCAGCATGACTTAAAATTTTTCCAATCTGAAAATTTTAAAATTTTATTTTGTCCCAAACGTCCCATCAAATTATCGGAAATCGAGTTTTTCAGTTTGCTTAAAGCCCGCAATGAGGCTACGCTCAGCTAACCTGAACGCTGGAATAAGTACGAATCATGGGTCTTACGATTTCCTGCCTTAAGCGTAGAGCAGGAATTTTAGAATAATTTGAACGCTTTTGATTTGCTAAATAGCACCACACCTATGTCACATTTCCTGCAAAAGTCCTACAATAATTGCAGTGCAGGAGTTCCGGGACGATTTGAACACATTTTATTGCCTGAATAGCACCACACCCCAGCCGAATTTCCTGCAAAAGTCCTGCTCATTAGCAATTGTAGGACTTCGAGGACTGAGTAACTCAGAGCTGTTTGGTATTTATAGTTCAGATAGAAGGCTTTATATTTTATCGTGCCATGAATATGGAAATTGAACCAAGTCACCCAACTCCATCAAGCGAATCATGTGGAAGCTCTGGCGGCCAGGATTTTGTTCAAGAGCTCCTAGAAAGACCGTTTTCTACACGAGGTGTCGCTGAGCCGAAGGAAATAGCTCGTATGCCACGACCTACACCAAATCTTTCCCTTCAAACTACAATGGGCAGGACGGTTAGAAGGTTTCAAAAGCCGTGGTATTCTACGCGGGATTGGTTGTGCGGGAGTAAGAGAAAAAACGGTTTGTTTTGCTGGACGTGTCTTCTATTTCGACCGGGTAAGTCTTCTCCTTGGGTATTAACCGGCTACACAAACATGCATAGTTACACGAGCGACTGCAAAAAGCACGAGAAATCTAAATCTCACATGGAGGCTTATAAATCGTGGAAAGTCTTTGATTCCCAGGAGGTTTTAGTTTCTTTTTAACAAACAGTTTTTATATTCTCCATTTATGAGATATTTCACTTTGAAATTGCAGGAAATAGCCATTTTGGGGTGGTAAATTTAAAAAATTTCCCGTGGGAGCATGCACCCCGGACCCCCTAGTTGCTTGTCCACTTCCGAATAGCAGGACTAAAGTATCTAACCTTTGCTACGCCACTGTAGTTATAAAGCACTAAGCAGATTTCTCCATTTTCTCTAAAAATATACGTATTCGTTTGAGAAAAGTTGTTTCAAGTCTTTTCAGAGGTTTCGGTTATTTTTTGAAATGCTCGTGTTTCAAATATTACGTGAAAACCGAATTACATAGTTTTCAATTTGTTTACGTGCTCTCACTCTCTTTTACTTCAGAGTTTTTAATGTACATTTTAAGCATAAAATCGACTGATAATTGAGTGCTATGAGTATTAACCATAACGTTCAGCGATTTATCCAGAAGTAATTCATTTTAAAACATAAAAACCTGGTACACACGATTGAAGTGTGTATAAGCATAAGAATGAAACAAAAGATTAAACGAAATAAGTTTTCTTCAGGCGCGAAACAAAGTATAAGCAAATAACAAACGAAAGTTCTTTTGTCGCGGGCTTGTGGTTACCCTTGTTTTGCCCAGAACACAACTAACATTTTGCATGTGTTCGTGCTTGCTTCTCTCTCGTGAACCAGGCCGATTTGTGCCCACGTATTATAATGCCGTCAATGTACTTTTACGTTGATCGAGCTTTGTATTCCATAAAAGAGACGTACTTAAAGGAAAGAGTTAAGAGGTATTCTTATCTCGAGATTCCATTGTCGAGTTCTTAGGGTTTGGATATTCGAAGTATCCATTTCATTTTATTATTCTAAGTAAGTTTCACATCACGTACATAATGTTTATTGAAGAGGTCAATGTAGTCATGAAACCTCTTTCACAAGATAGTTTGCATGCCAAGACATTAGTTGATTTTTATTCTTCTGACAAAACAAAATTACTGATTATCTTCAAATAGTCATGCTTTTAACCTTTATATTACCTCTAAATTTGCTTATTTTAGGGGTGATTAATTTGCACAGACGAATTCCCCGCTTTCATTCCTAAATGGAGGAGTTTGTAGTTAACAATTAGCCAACGAAGTCGAGGGGATTATAAATAAGACTGACGTGACTGTTTCAGTAAAATATCGTACATGATTTGTTATCGTACCAACACCACAAGTCAAAGGTATACTTATGGTTTAAGTGACTAAAATCACTAAAATTTACACCCAAGTTATTTTTTTTCTGCTATTTCATTTCATTTATATATAAAAGGTATTCTTATTCATTTTATTTATTCCTTTGTCAGTAATTCAGTCATTTTGATATTATTGAAAAATGCATTACACCCCAACAACATAACCTCAAAGCAGTTAAAGAACAATACACACAAGTTTACGGATCGTGCCAAGCAAAATTGGATTGTTATATCTTTTCGATACGCTAGTGCTTTTTTAATTTAAATTTAATTTGAAGTATATCAAGGATCCATTTAAAACTTTCTATGCTCGTGGCCACCGCTCAAACTGATCTCTATGTAATAGTATTTCCTAAGAAATAGTATTTTCTAAGTAACACTAGTACTGCTTAGAATGTTTTGCGATTTATTTTAGTCGGTTTTATTTTCGTCCCGAAATATTTGACGATTCTCTTAAAAGAAAGTACTTTTATTAAAGTTAACCTAATTTTCAACTGTTCTCTGACTTAAAAGAAATGAAATTAAGAAGAAAATAAAAAAAACATATATGTATACACACATATAATAATTTGAAGAAAATTTTTAGATAATTTCGTTTAAGATAGTTTCATATCTTAAGTCCATTTCTTCCACATCTAAATATATATATATATATATATAGTCTGTTAAGTTATAGCTTTGAGCAACGTGAAACACCGTGTAACGACAGTTGCTCAAAGCTATAACTTAATAGACTATCAAAGCTCTACACCTTTGTATTGAGCACTCTTCTCTTCAGAGACCAAACAGCTACATTTATATATATATATATATATATATATATATATATATATATATACACAGATAAATAGATAGATAGACAGATAGATAAGTGATGAGTGAGATTTTATTAAAAATCTTACGAATAGAGTGCTCAATACCAGAGTAGAGCGAACTCTATATATATCTATATATTTACATATATATATATATATATATATATATATATATATATGTAATATATATAATATAATTATATAATAGATATATATATATATAAATATATATATCTATATATTTACATATATATATATATATATATATATATATATATGTAATATATATAATATAATTATATAATAGATATATATATATATAAATATATATATCTATATATTTACATATATATATATATATATGTAAATATATAGATATATAGATATAGATATAGATTTGGATGTAGATATAGAGTGACTTACTTTAAAAGATACTTATGTCTAGTAAATCAATGTTGATTTACTCCACTCATTGCCAGAGATCAGTTTTTTCCTGAAAAAGGTACTGGCAACTAGGACTTATTAAAATTCACCGGCTGGCATACCCTCATTATTTTGAATTTTAACTTTAAAGACAAGCAACGGAGAATTTGCCATTTGGGAGTTTAGAAACTATCACCAAATTCGATTATTCACAGCACGGTATAATTTTTTTTCGACACCTCTTTCTGAACTAAGAAAAATTCGACAGCCATGGTCTGTTGCGTCACCAGGCAAGTATATGTAAACGTTGTTCGTTTAGAATTTCGCGTAGCAAACTTCTAAGTTGTTGTTTACTAATCTGATTATTATTTGTAGTCTAGCTTTATAAAATATGATTTTCATCTGCTTTTGATGGTTATCTGCTTCTGTTATCTTGAGATACTCATATAACGAAAATAAAGCCATTAATTCATCTTCTCCTTACGAAGATTTCACATGTCTTTTTACATGTGAAAAACATCTGGAATTGGGATATTTTCACATATGAAATACGTAATTCACATGAAAAATGAATTCGTTCAACATTTCACGTGCGAAATCTTTCTACACGAAAACAGTATTTCAAATATCAAAATGGAAGATTCACTTATGAAAATTAATTTTATTCGTGAAATGTCCATATGTGAAATTGTAGGTGAGATTTTTGTAACGGTGGGTATTTTGAAACTAAACAAAATGACAAACTAACCAATCAACCAACCGAAAATCCTACCCAACCTCTCAATCAACCAAAAAAAAATATTAAGTGAAGCGCTCAAGCAAGCAGCAAAAATAACAAACCGCAGACGTTTCAACCTACTGACTAAAAGCCCAAGAAGCCTACACCAAACGTATTTAAATAAAGAAGCTTTTGTTTAGAAGACGATATCTTGTGGCAGTTTTAGAACAGATTTGGTCAACGGTAGTGCTCCAGTAGAACTCTCAAATTTTCTTTTTTCACCTTTTTGTTCACTCGTTTGTATTGTTTTAAATTTGGTTTTTTTTTTTTTTGGTCAATAGATAGTGTTGAAGGAAAAAATAACCTAGCAATGGCATATTTCTCTGCTGCTTGTTGGTATTACGGTATTCATCTTTATGACTGAAATACCCAATTGAAAACTGAAATCCCCAATTGGACTGGTGGCATCAAGTTGGAGTGGAAGCGCCATTGAAGTCTGGTTATCTCCAGATGCACTTCAAAAATGCAATATCGATGAAAAAGTTCTGAACGACTATGGGTAGGTTATAGCATGATACGACAATATCGGATAAAACTAATATCATTTGTGGAACTTTCAAATCTCATAATTGTTAATGAGGAGAAACATCGACAGACGTATTGACAGAAACTGATGAAGGGGCAGTTAAACTGCTCGAATCGTCGTTTTTAGCTCGAACGAAAACTATTGAGGAGTTTAACAGTAGCTTAATTAATGACATATTAAACATGCACGCCTGATTTAATGAGAACAACATGGTAGTAAATCTTGACAAGACAAAAGCCATGTTGGTATAAACCCATCGACAACCGGTGAGGCTAAAGAGAAATCTGGAAATTTTTTACAATGAAACTAAGCTAGAAACCACCAACTCGGAGAATCTTTTAGGAGTAATAATTGATAAGAATGTTTTATGGAAGTGCCATATTGACAATTTAGCCCAGACTTTAAATAAGGCAAATTTTCTGCTGAGAAGGATAAAAAAGTTCCTACCATTGGATTGTAGACTAACGTTCTATGAAACCTTCCTGCAGCCACATATGGATTACTGCTGCACTGAATGGAGCCAATTAAATTACACTAAACATATCCGTAAATTGCGAAACATATCACAACGAATAATTTATGATAAACCTAAAATGACCCCATCTAGATTATTTTTTCAGTTATCTAGAATTCTTCCAATAGAGAAAAGAGTAATATTTAGATTACCTAGGATAGCTTTTAAAGCCTTAAACAACATGTCCCTCTGTATATTTCTGACATGTTTTACATTAAATCATCAATATGTAAGCAGTTAACTAGAGGCACTGGAAACAATAACCTTTGGGTACCTAATGTCAAACTTTGTATAAGTCGGAAGTCTTTCCCTCATAGTGGTGTAAAGGCATACAATGACTTACCAGTAGAAATAAATAACCGAAGGGACCTATAAAGCTTCAGAAATGAGACTTATAAGTATTTTTTAGATAGTTCTTGAAAATCACGATATTGTATGGTCTCCAGGATCAAACATTGTATATTTTTTTTTTTATTGTAATCTGATTTGACAATTATTTCAATTCACATTCATTGCTCCCATTATATTTCTGTATTTTTAAAACTTTACTTTGTACATTTGTACAAGGTTTAGTTTTATTTGCGCTTTTTCATGACCCAATATAAGATTAGCTATGCTAAATTGGATTTCATCGTTAAATAAAGTTATTATTATTACAACTCGCATACCACCCATCATTATTATTATTATTGTTATTACAACTCACACACCACCCAACTAAGGACAGTGGAAGGGGTCTAAGCCTGCTACGGGCTCCCAGCATCCCGCCAGGTAAGGCCGCAACAGACATTGCACATTTCAGGGAACTTGTGGGGAAAGGAAATTTTATTATTATTATTATTATTATTATTATTATTTTAAACAGGAAGACCACGTTTAAATTAATGAAATTTGTTTGGAAAAATCTGTAGACCCATTAAACCAAAAATTCACATCTATCTTATCATGAGGAAAAATTCCCCCTTCATCCTTGTTCAACGCTGACTTCTTGACAGAGAACAGATACCAGGGAGTTGACCTGCTCTTTGGAAAAATATTGTATTAGGGTGGGGGAGGGTAGAGGGATATATTTCAAGTTGTATTAAAAAATTAAATTCACAGATGCGTAATCCTTGAGGATTTTGTCTCAAAAGGGTTTGTCCAAGATCATAGCTAAAAACAGAGTAACGCTTTTGAGGGTAATTTTTATGCACGACTTTAGCTAAAAATAAATTAAACATTTGGTATATTTCGTATGGTTTCGTATCGAAAAAACCACTGACCATTAATCTTTCACTATATGCACCTCCTGCAGAAATATTTAGAAAACTAAGATAAAGTCGACATATTCCCAAGTTTGCAAAATTGTCAATCTATGCATTCGCTACTAATGTACAGTGGGGTTTATTTTATCTTTTTGAGTCATTATGGATGAATAATAATCATATCATAATAATCATATTATAATTATATATAACAATAACGTATAATAATAAGATATAATAATAAGATATAATAATAAGATATAATAATAAGATATAATAATAAGATATAACAATAAGATATAATAATAATATATGATAACAAGATATGATAATAATATATAATAATATCATATAATAATTTACAATGACATACCATGATAATATAAAATAATAATATAAAATAAGAATACAAAATCATGATATAAAATAATAAGATAAAATAATAACATAGAATAATAATATATTAAAATATTCTAAAATAATAAATATTACTATTGTAATAACACATAATAACAATCGTTATTTTTCAATAACGAGCGTTATAAACGATTTCTTAGGGTCGACTTGGTAAGACGTTTCGGAGTTGATGTAATAAGAAGACCAAGCCGTTTGTGGAACGCTATGCTTAACCCTTTCACAAGTAGCCATATATGGAGTGATATGGTACCAGGGAGAAACAAACGCCCAATACGGTCTTAATTCCTATAATTGCATGTTCCCAGCAATGATTGACGACTGGAGAACAAAATGGTTCAATGCCACTCAAGGGAACACACTTGAAGAGTTCCCCTTTGGCTTTGTTCAGGTATGTTTCTCATGGATCACTTCTAACTCTCAAAGGCTGTTTACAAATTCGATTTTGTGCCTTACGATCGACATCTTGGAGTTCAGCAAACCGCTGACTTTATAGGGTTAGGGTTAAGCCTCGTTTAAATTTGCGATTTTATACCAAGCGATTGACATCTTGGAGTATGTGTTGAGCTCACGGGAGTATCGAGGACAAACTGTAACAAATAATTAGCGAATATCGCGTTACATAGGCTGTCTTGTGTCTATTAAATACACCAGGATGACAATATCAATTTGCAAAATAGCTGACACTTGTGTTTACACTTACGATGGGCTTCTTTGAGTATGTGTTAAACTAACGAGAGTACAAACAGTAGTCAATCATAAGCGGATATCTTGCTGCATAGACTGTCATGAGTTTATTACATACGCCAGGACGACAATGGCAATGTGCAAAATGGCCGACACAAGTGTTTACAATGCGATTTTGTGCCTTGCAATTGACATCTTCAAGTAAGTTTTTTAAGCGACGAAGAAAAACGAGGGACGAAGACAAGTAGCGGATATCTTGCTAATCGTAACCGTCGCCATGTCACCACTGGTGTCGGTAGGACCAAAAACCCCACCACCTGTTTTCAAACTTTCTCGCCTATCTCCGTCCACATCCAACCTCTACACATCTTACATTTTATTTAGTGTTCAGTACTACTCGGTCTTCTTCTCGAGTACTCCCTATGAGTTCGACCGTACGACCATTTGTAGGGTATATCGATAATGAATAATATATGGAGGATGACAAAGATTTCGACAGAT
Source organism: Heliopora coerulea (assembly GCA_030142905.1). Taxonomy (NCBI): domain Eukaryota; kingdom Metazoa; phylum Cnidaria; class Anthozoa; order Scleralcyonacea; family Helioporidae; genus Heliopora; species Heliopora coerulea. The sequence goes on along the minus strand of JASJOG010000067.1, from coordinate 468,667 downwards.
TCACTCGACAACGTTTCCACTCACAGAATTTCTCGGACCATAAAATCGCCGCAAAATTGAAAACAAGCGCCCAATGTATTACCCTTGCATTGACCTTTTAAATACCATTGGCTTTCACACATTTTAATTTTGTTGATATTTCTTTAGCTTTCGGCAATTTTCTCGGAAAATGAAAATCGATTTGCCCCGTTACGCTGGAACCAAACGGCCCAGTATGGTTTCGTACCAAATAATCGTCTCAAAAGAGTATTTATGGCAGTAGCAATGGATCTTGGTAATAAATATTCTCCGTTCGGTAGTGTTCATCCTACGAACAAAAGAGATGTTGGAAATCGTTTGTCACTTGATGGTCTTTCTGTGGCATATGGTAAAAATGTGTATTACACTGGTCCTCTGGTATCAGAGATTAAAAAGCAAATAGAATGGGCCTTGAATGTTCTTAAAATCACTAATAAATTTGTTCGTGGATGGATTGAAGTCAGAAATGGAGAAGGATTCGAGGTACGTTGTGATATTGTTATCTTAAATTTTCGTCTTCTTTTTACAGGAAGTTTTCGCTGATACACTAAATCTCGATTTTAGACGGGCGATACTTGGAGAGGATTATTAATTTTTGAGATTGGCGATTTTATAAAATTTTACAACAGTTTCACATGTCATTTCACACATAAAAAACATAGAGAATGAAACATTTTACCCGAAGAAACTTTCATTGCACATATGAAATCGGATCATTTCCCATATGAAATACTTAATTCACGTATCATATTAGTATTTCAAAATTTCACATGTGAAATGGGATGTGAAATTTTCTCAAGGGGAATATGACTGCTCGATTTTTCTTATTTGAATCTCTTGTAACAGCAGAAGCAGAGTTTGACATGCGATATGCCGATTTTACATGTAAAAAAAATGTGGAATTAGATTATTTTCACATATGAAATACCTAATTCACACATGATACTACGTGGATCAAAATTTCAAACGTGAGATGGTTTTAAACGAAACATATATTTCACATATGAAATGGAAAATTCGCGGATTAAAGTTGATTTCCCGTATGAAATTTTCATGTCATATAAGGAATTGAAACATATTCATATACAAACTTTATTTTAAAATTTGAGATGGTATGTGAAATGTTTGTTAGGGTATGCTCTCTAAAACGATAACTCGCTTTTTGCTATTTCTCCAATGATATTGAAATTGTACAAAACCGTTTGTACAAAAACTGTTTCTCCTGGACGAGTAAAATCGTGGCGCATTTTGCTAGATTAAAATGATGGACGGCTGATCTTGCTTTGAAACAGTGGATTAAAATAAAATAGAGTGCTGCGTAGGCACTGATGAAATCTTAGTGAAATGATGGGAAAGGTCTGAGTAGTGCCGAAATGTAAAGAGTAGTTTTCTAACGTTTCCAGCGAAGACCCTTCGTCAGAGAGAAAACGTTGCAGGATCAAAATATATATATATATATATATATATAATATATATATATAAATATATAAAACGTAATATAACATAATATGAAAAACAAAAATAAGTGTAAATGAGATAGTGGCTCGTCACTCGCCTAAAATATCACCGATCGGCAAAGCAGGTGAATGTGTCAAAAACAATGTGGATGAGTGAGAGCCAAACAAAAAAGAGCTAAGTAGCTATTGTTAACGCTCACCCGTGCGAAGCAAAAACATTGGCCACACATTGATTAAGTAAAAGAAAAACGTTCATTGAGTCCGTGGAAGCGGGTGAACGTTAACAATAGCTGCTTAGCTCTTTTCTGTTTAGCTTTCACTCACCCACATTGTTTTTGACACAGCCACCAGCTTTGCTGATCGGTGATATTTTAGGCGAGTGACGAGCCACTATCTCATTTACACTTGTTTTTGTTTTTCCACCCTGATTGACCATTTGTTGTCAAATCACCATTTTCACATATATATATATATATATATATATATATGTGTGTGTGTGTGAAAATATATAATATATACATATATATTCCGTGTTTTTCGATCCCACAACGTTTTCTCTCTGACAAAGGGCCTTCGCTCGAAACGTTAGAAAATTACTCTTCACATTTCGGCACTACTCAGACCTTTCCGATTATTTCACTGAGTGGATTGAAAAAGTTCTGATTGATCCTTATGAAAATCCCGCATGCCAGATTTCACATGTGAGATTTTAACGTTTGAAGTTGTTTCAAATTTATACACACGTGAACCACATGTGAATCCCATCCAAACCGCATATCTAAATCATGTGAAATCCAATTGTATGCGAAACTTGAACTTGTGAAAATATTAAAAATATTAAAAACTACATATGAAAATTTTCCAACATGTAAAATTCAAACTTATTTACGTTTATCACGTGTGATCACATGTGATCACGTAAAATCATGCACGTGAAATCACGTGGAATATTCGAAAACGGAAATCGTTTTTAGCTCAACCAGAACAACTAGCAACAGTCAGTATCGTTATTCTATTCGTTGCTGTAGTTGTTGTCGGATTGTTGTTTTCGTCGCGTTCATTGTCTTTGTAAGTGTTAAGTTTGATGAAGTCAGAGTTATAGTTGTTTTTGTGGAAAACGCGTTGTAAGTAGTCATTTTCTTGGCGTAGAGCGTCGGGTGAGCTACAAATGAGTTGTGCGCGTCTCGTCAATGCTTTGATGGTGGTAGCTTTGTGTGAGGTTGGATTGTACGATGATTGGTCCAGTAGTTTGTCAGTATGTGTTGGTTTCCTGTAGACAGTGGTCTGTAGTTTGTTATTGTCACGACTTACCAAACAGTTTGGTAAGTCGCAACGATACCCTACATAAAAGGTACGTCTGAGATTATCTCGCGTATCTTACGACCATACAACATACAAGTAGCGCAGAAACCGATCACAACTTTACGACATATACTGACTAACGTTAAAGAAAGAGAACAACAACACGAAAGACAAGGTGCAGTTTACAAAATTAATTGCTCCGACTGCCAAGCCACTTATGTAGGTGAGACTAGCAGAAACTTAAATATACGACTCACAGAATACAAACGAGCGACAAAAAACGGAGACAAAACCAACCACATTGCCGAACACCACCGACAAACCAAACACAACATTGACTGGGAATGCATTACTTACAGCACCAACTACAAACAGCGACTCACACTAGAAAGCTGGTATACGAACTTAGAACAAAATCCATTAAACCGATCACAACAATTACCGGAACCTTACAAACGACTAATTCACAAAGTCAAACGTGCGAGCAGCCAATAGACTTACACTTCGACAAACTGATAATTAACGCCTACACAACCACACCCATTGTTTCTCGCCAACTATCACACCTCCATGACTAATACGACCGCCCATTTATCACGCACAAGGCAGATACAAATACAGGCGAACCTGACATTTACTCTCCTTTTGGCTCTGAAGATGACCGCCGCTATGGCTGTCGAAACGTCAGTCACTTCAACCAACAGTCTTTCTCAAGACTACACTAACCTGGACGATCAACTTCCTGAAACATGTCACCAGCGTTATCATTTGTGAAACTACTTTATGCAAGATCACTTTTTCCACAAAGGGAAACTATTTTGGAATCGACAAAGTGGATAATTGTGTCGTTGACAAAAGTTAAAGAATACTTCCTTACATCAGAGTGCAATTGATATATATTGATTTAGAAATTTGTTGGGCGTCAAAGCGGGACTTTCGTTGCCCTGACCAGTTGTCGGTTGCGACATGGGGCAAACTGCATAAAATCGGGACTGTCCCGACCAAATTGTGACGGTTGGACCGTCTGCCTTGCCAGAGTTCGCACTTACTCTAGGTAGCTTTAACAAATTATTATAAGATCCTCTGGTATATACATTATGAAGTAAATTAAAAGGCGTAAGTAAGATGGCACGATAACTTGGAGTTAAATTATGTAATGACTTACAAACTAAAAGACAACGAAAAAACTTAATGCAATCATTAATTGGTAACCATCCAAGTTTCAAAAATAAAAGTACAGAAGGAGCCTAACTATCAACATTTAAAATTAACCTTGCAGCCTTTTTCTTGTAGGTTAATTAGTCTATCTATGTTCTGTTGGGAAGTATTCCCCCAAAACTACACAGCAATAACCATTACTGACAAAAAAAAGACATCTATAAAAAATAAGACGAGCATTAAGTGGGAGGTAGTGTCTTATCCGGAGAAGAATACCAAGCCACTATGAGGTCTTCTTACGCATGTAATTTATATGGTAAGTCCAGCACAAAATCTGACCATCATGAACTCCTTACAATTTCTCACGCACAGTGGTATCAATTCGCGAGCCATTGATGGTTACGCTGCAGGGCCGTAGCTAACATGTCAAAGTTGGGCAGGGGGTGACGAACGAAAATTTCCGAATGATAAAGATTTTTGTCCGAATCTTTCTGATTCAAATCCAGTGGTGAGCTGAAGGCTGAAGCACCGAGGAAGCCTGTTTAGAATCCGGATGAGAAATCAAAATAAAAGCATATTCGTTATGTGCAAAGTTATCATATAAGTAAAAAGCTCGCATATATAGGCTTTTGTCATCTATATGTTTACGAACTTCTATACAATTTGTCAACTTAATGGAATTTCCATGGTTCACTTCATTCAAATAGTGTTCATTCTACGTAGTCGTTGCTTTCCGAATGGATAAGTTATTTTCCGAATATCGCATATTCCAAAAATTGGGGGGGGTGAAGCACCTCTCGATACCCTCCCTCGCTAACGCTGAGATCACTATAGAGGTCAGCAACCCTCCTAGAAGTTCCAATCACAAGAATGACCCACAAGATCAAAGGCTTTCAGCAAGTCAATCATTGTAAGACCCGAAATCTTGCCTTCATCCATAGAACACAGTAAATAATCAGTTATTTTGATTGTTTGTTCTATGAAATGCGAAGTAATTTTGACTTTAATGACAGTTTGTCGAGTTGTTAACAAAATAGTGAAAATAACTTCATTTTAGTTGATTGAGCGTTTTTAGCGCGCGAGGCTGAGTGAGTTACGAAAAGGCTGCGAGCTAATTTTGAAAACACTCGTACGCTAATTCCAGTTACAGTACTTCCTCGATTAACCGTACCCCGATTAACCGAACTTGGATTATCCGAACCGAAGGTAGAAGCAAAAAAAAAATAAAAACGGTTCAAATTCTCATCGATTTCCAACCGCCTAAACTTGGATTTGCAATAAAATTAAGTAGTTCAGAGGTGGCATTTAGGGGTGTCACGTTTCACAGAAGTGTCACGTTTCACCTAAGAACAAAAGCACATGGAAACCGCGTCATATGAGATGAATTGGCGAACGTTTTCTGAATTGAATTTTAATTTCAACGTTTGAGAGACAGGTATGCTGTTTCGCATTTTGAGTTGACATGGCTTCGTCATCTACCTCCACTGCAAAGAGAAAGAGAGTTGTTCTTACAGTTGAAGACAAGTTGACAGTTTACGATCTGGTGGAGAAGATGGTTCCTTACACCGAAATTATGAATCGATTCAACATTGGGAAATCTACGATAAGTGACATCGTCAAGAATAAGGAAAAACTTTTGAGCTTCAAGCGATCAAAATGCGAGCTCAGAATTGCAAAGGCTGTGAAAACGATAAAGGCGATGAAGGGTGGAACGTTCGAAAAAGTTGATCAGGCTTTATACGTTTGGTTTCGTCAAATGAGAGAGAAAGGAGTTCCCGCAACAGGTCCAATTCTTCTCGAAAAAGCCGTCGAATTTCATTCCCTTCTCTATCCAGAAAGCCCAAGATATTTCGACGCAAGTTACGGCTTTCAATGGCGATTCTGTAACCGATTTGGCATCAAAATTTGTTGACCAAAGGTTACAATCCAGACCAAATTTTTAACTGTGACGAAACTGGTCTGTACTACAAAATGTTGCCTGGGCGCACACTTGCAACCGTCCATACCGATCCAATTGGTGCCAAGAAAGCGAAAGAGCGCATCACAATCAATGCGTGTGCAAACATGACGGGCTCGATAAAGCTTCCGCTGCTCTTCATCGGAAAGTACAAAAATCCTCGATGTTTTCGCGGCATCGACAAAGATACGCTGCCTGTGGTGTACTGCCATCAGAAAAATGCATGGGTGGATACAACCATATTTTCTGATTGGTTTTATAACCTTTTTCTTGTGAGAGCAAAGGAGCGACTGATCCAATCGGGCCTCGAACCAAAAGTTCTTCTCATAATGGACAATTGCTCAGCGTACCCTGCCGAAGAAGAGCTGACTGTTGAAGACGGCTCCGCAAAAGCTTTCTTTCTTCCACCAAATGTGACTTCTTTGATTCAGCCAATGGATCAAGGAGTCCTTGAAGCCATGAACAGGATCTATGGCAAGTCTGTTTTGCGAGATCTGATTTCTCAAGGGAGTGACAACATGATCGTTTTTTTTGAACGGTCTTCACATGCTCAGCGTGATCGAGCGGATTGCATATGCTTGGGATCAAATATCTGCCACCACAATTCGGAAGTCTTGGAACAAAATTATGCCCGATCCAGCTCCCGCTCTTCCTCAGACGCCAACAGAAGTTATCCAAAATTGTGAAGAGTTCGTCAATGATTTCGCTGAACTCAACATTGTTTTGGGCGAGGAAGACGTAGCGCGTTGGTTTGCCACAAATGGACCAGGCTATGAACATCTTAACGAGGAGGAAATAGTCGAACTGGTAAATGCGGCAGCGGACGACAGCGAAGAAAGTTGTGAAGAGGATCTTGTTCTGGAAGACAGGAATTCCTCGATTTGTCCCGTCTCGCACGTGGAGGCAATGCAGATGTTTGACAGGTGTTTAACTTGGCTTCGTGCCCAACCGGAGGCTTCCGTTGAAAACACATCTACTCTGGTGATGCCCCGCGAATTGGCGGCACAAAAGTGAGAAGCTTCAAGAAAAAAATCAGACATTAGATCTTTTTTTGCGTAGACAAGATGTGACATTTCAACTTCGAGAACATTTTTCCTGGTTTCTTTCATAATATTTTTCTTTAAAACTTTTCATTTCAGCTGAACAATTGTCTTCATCGAGGCTTTTACAAATTTGATAAGTCCATTAATCGTAAACCGAAGACTTTTACGCCGACCGAAACCTAAGGCAAAAATATTTTGCTGGTAAATTCGTCATGTTCGCAAGCGACTTTTATCGTCAAATTTCGATGTTACAACCTGCGGGAGTTCAATTTCTCGTCACGCACGGCCAGGGATTTGGTTTAAGAACATTATGACTGATCAATGATTGCACAGTCATAAATAAAGAATTCGATAATCCGGTATTTTGGATTATCCGAACGGTTTTCTGAATTGTAATGTACCAGTTGTTCGGATAATCAAGGAAGTACTGTCGTAGCTGAAGAACTTTAATAACTTCGCTGTACAGAGGAGATAGATGTAAATGGTTAACGAGCAAAAGGGAGAGCTCAGTGTGTCCTGGCCTTTTGCGAGACGAAAGAGAACTAACTTTTTACTGTCTGTGCTGGGAGAGTTATAAGTATTTTCATTCATTAGTGTCTGAAATATGTGGGTTAGTAAGAATGACGAAGGAGTGTAAACTGCTCAAATTTGATTGAAAGTAACACTGGACAATCGAATCATTCCTTTGTATTCTTTGTTTATTACAGCCAATAATAAAAAAGAAACGAGGAGAATTTCTCTGGAATCTTAGCTCTCCGGATTGAAAGTATCGAGATTCTTGTCCGGATTCATGTTTCACTTGATTCGTGTGCAATCCGAAGACTTTGTTTTTTCCTCATTAGCTATTTCAGTGTAAACGGCTACTTTGAATCCGAAGAAAAAGTCGCTGCATTACCTACGAATCCCCAGGGAAATTTGGTCTAGTGTAAACGTAGCGTTCTCGTTAATGGTTTGAATTGGGGGAACATTTCGTGTTGTTCAAAGTTGATCGTTCTGGTTAAAGCAGTTTGGAGAAGTTCTATGTGGGGGGGTCCAGTGTAGATAGCTTCGATAAAACAACGGCGTTCTTGAGGTTATACACTATCTAAAGGATAGAAAAAAAGCTCTTTCTTCAACATTGTTGAATGCAATATGTTGAACTTATTTGGCCACCATGTTGCATAATGACGTTGCATCACGTTGCATGACGTTGTCATGATGATGTTGAACAAAGTATGACTTCCATCCGACATTTGATGCAACATCATTCAACATTTCTTTTGTCCTCATGTGTGAACAACAAAATTGCACTCGTTTGGCGGCGCACTTCAACATTACTGACCTTAAGCAACCGACGTTCTTGTGTCAAGGACCGTCAACCGAAAGATTTGATGAATAGGTGTTTTCGATATTTAGGCCGTTCAATAGAGTGTGTTATGCGAGCAACCATGATGACTAACCTGAAAGTCTCAGGAGAGATAATACCACGTGTAATCAGCGAGTCAGCTATGAACTTAACTGAGAAATGTTGACGTTCTAGAAGTAGACTGTCGTCTTCAAAACGTAGAAACGCTGTCAGTGACGTCTATATGGAATGAAAACAGACTCAACAGTGGCCATCTTAAGGGTAAAGTGTGGAGAAAGAGTTGGAGTTTGCTTATTTATATATCTTGTTCGCTACGTATGGCTGGCTGAAGAATCGGCGAGTGTTAGGAATGCGACTACGCAATGATCTTTGGAGCAAACGTAGCATTTTAACGTTTCCCTCGTTTCCTTTTGGTTGCCATCGACGCCTCTTTTAGGCGACCTGACAACATCTTCATACACCTGAGCCCAATATTCACAACACCCACGTTCACCGGCTAAGCTCGATATTGACAACCCTCCCATACACACACATACTGCATGGTCTGCCTTATCCGCACATTATATGTCGAAACCAATACATTAATTCAGGGAACCTGGTTGGCACTCATTCCTCTACCCTGTATGTATCTGCTTCTAAAGTTTTGAATTCGTAGGTAATCCAGCGACTTTTTCTTCGGATTCAAAGTAGCCGTTTACACTGAAGTAGTGAATGAGGCAAAAAAAAGGGTTCAGATTGCACATGAATCCGGGGTAATATGAATGCGGAAAGAATATGGATATTTTCAATGAGAAGAGCTATGATTCCAGAGAAATTCTCCTCGTTTATGTGTATAATAACAGACGTAGCCAGTGTTGTGCCTTTTTTATTATGGGCTGCAATAAACAAAGCATGCAACGACATTTTTCGGTTGTCCCGGGTTACTTTCAATCAAATTTGAGCGGTTTATGTCTATTCTTAAATAACAAAGCACTGTTTGCGTATTGAATATGCAATTAACCCAGATACTTTTTCTTTCCGAATACTTTTTGAATCCGAAGACTTTTGCTGTAGTGTAAGCATAGCCTAAGAAGCTATAGACTTAAGTGTCACGTAATTCGTGATGTGTCTCAGTAAACGCTCTTTGTAACACAGCCTTTTAATACAAGTTCGTGCTCCGTGAAATGAATAAATGCAAGTTAGTGCACTTTTTCAACAATCCTGAAGCTCTATCCTCAGGAAAACGATCTCTGAGCCCCAAACGGGGATCGAACACACAATTATCTGGGTTTGCCCAAGCGCAACAATAGAAAGCATAAGCAAGAAGCCTTCTTGATTCGCGAATGGCTATTCCTTTCGATATGAATTTTTCAGGGCTAACAAAGAAAATGAATAATTTCAAATCCCAAGGGTGCCGTCGAACATATAAAATGCCATTTATATTCTATACAGACGTCACTGACAGCGTTTCTACGTTTCGAAGACGACGGTCTAATCCAATATTGCCAACATTTCTCGGTTAAGTTCATAGCTGACTCGCTGATTACACGTGGTATTATCTCTCCTGAGATTTTGAGGTTAGTCATCATGGTTGCTCGCATAACACACTCTACTGAACGGCCCAAATATCGAAAACACCTATTCATCAAATCTTCCGGTTGATGTCCTTGACACAAGTCGTCGGTTGCTTAAGGTCAGTAATGTTGAAGTGCGCGGTCAAACGAGTGCAACTTTGTTCTTCACACATGAGAACAAGAGAAATGTTGAACGATGTGGCATCAAATGTCTGATGGAAGTCATACTTCGTTCAACAACATCATGACAACATCATGCAACGTCATTATGCAACATGGTTGGCCAAATAAGTTCAACATATTGCATTCAACAATGTTGAACGATGTTGAATCATGGTGTTGCATTCGTTTGGCCAGGCCTTAAGGTCTTAGAAACCAGTCAGCCATATCAAACACCACAAACAGTCCTTCTCCAAACTACTTCAACCAGGACGATCAACTTTCAACAACACGAAATGTTTCCCCAATTCAAACCATTAATGGAAAAGCTACGTTTACAGTAGATCAAATTTCTCTGGATTCGTAGGTAATCCAGCGACTTTTTCTTCGGATTCAAAGTAGCCGTTTACACTGAAGTAGCGAATGAGGCAAAAAAAGGGGTTCAGATTGCACATGAATCCGGGGTAATATGAATGCGGGAAAGAATATGGATATTTTCAATGAGAAGAGCTATGATTCCAGAGAAATTCTCCTCGTTTATGTGTATAATAACAGACGTAGCCATTGTTGTGCATTTTCATTTTTTTATTATTGGGTGTAATAAAGAATGCAAAAACATTTTTCGGTTGTCCAGGGTTACTTTCAATCAAATTTGAGCGGTTTATGTCTATTCTTAAATAACAAAGCACTGTTTGCGTATTGAATATGCAATTAACCCAGATACTTTTTCTTTCCGAAAACGTTTTGAATCCGAAGACGTTTGCTGTAGTGTAATCATTGCCTAAGAAGCTATAAACTTAAGTGTCACTTAATTCGAGATGTGTCTCAAGAAACGCTCTTTTGTAACGGAGCTCTTTGTTACAAATTCATGCTCCTTGAAATCATTAAATGGAAGTTAGTGCACTTTGCCCTTACGAAATAAAATTACGTTTTTTACAGCTTAACAGTAACATGAACTCTCTGGAAGCCGTATCAGAAAAGACGTTTGTAGGAGAAAATAGGAACAGAAATTGTTTTTCATTATAATCTGACACTGCCGAAGTCAACTAAAAAACGTTGACTCGAGCGGGATTTGAACTCACCTTCGGGATTCCAGTCCGCAGTTCTACCTGTTGAGATATCGAGTCCACGGAAGTTGGAGCCGAGTTTTATCCAATTTAAGTGCACGAGATATTCTCGAGACAACTTAACGCTTATCCGTGAGAAGATGTGCAGCGTTTCAATTCTATTTCTCAATCATCCTAAGAGATATATATATTATGATGAAAAAAGTTTCTGTTCATGTAATTCTCTGAGGATGATTCTTAAAAATAAAAAAAGGAGAAAATAACTGTACTTATCATGATCGCTGAGGAGTCAGGAATGCAGTTGACATATACGTGGGAGTCCAAGTTTCAACATTAGGTGCTAAAAAGATCAGTAAAACCTGTGTATGTATACCAAGGGATTTTTAGGTTTAGTTGAAAATAACAGACAAAGCAAAGGAACTTCGTCCGCCATAAATTTAACTGAATGAACACGTACAAGTTTTGTCAGGGAAACAAAGATTTCTTGTCTTCTCTCAACTGCCAACCCTTAGAGAAACGTCACACGTATTTTCACATGTGAACGCAGTTGCAGGGGAAAATATCAAAGCCAACGCAATGAAGTATTAAGTCTTAAAGTGAACCTTTATTGCATTCATGGGTTTACTTCGCGTAATATGTTGCACATTGATATTTATGTTTCGAATAGTTGAAGACCAGTAATGGCAATAGTCCGCGCTTCACATTCTATTTCCGGCCATAATACAGCAGACATCAAGTATCCCCTACAGAACAAAGAGACTATCCATGCATGAACGCTGCCTCGCAAAGAATTGTCGGTGGAAATCACATCCATAGATGCGCCGGGGAATTGGCCGGAGTCAGAAGGACAAATATCTTTGTTTTTCGGAGTAATCTTAGGAAGAATATTAAGGCCCAGCTCAAGATTCTAATATGAATAACGAAGATGGGATAAATCAGGACAAATAACAAAACAAGCTTTTATAAACTAATATGTTTTGTTATTTATCGTGATTTATCTCGTCATGGATATTCATATTACAGTCTTAGAGCTGGGTCTTAATATACTTCGTAAGACTACGATTTTCCGCCTGGTAAATCTCTGGTCAATATTTTTGGAGTAACTTTAAAATTTGAAGGCCATAAATTAATCATCCGTCTGAAAGCTGGTATAGCTGTTGACATCATCTGACAACACAGTTCCGTCACAACTGAGATATGTTTTAATGGAAAAATATGAAATAATAAAGCAATATGCGTTTTAAACAATTTGGCAAAGAAACCCGAATTAATAATGTACCCAAGACTGGGCCAAACTCCATGAAATCTGAACCCACTTGAAAAGAAATTTTTCATGATAATCTGACACTACCGAAGTCAACTAAAAAATGTTGACTTGGTGTATCAGTTTTCAATCCAGTCCAAACTAAATGTCCCTATTTGTTATTTAAAGTGAATATACAGCTCTTTCAAACTTTCCCCTTTCTTCAAGTTTAAAAAGATATAGCGATAAAAAAATTTTACGACAAAAACTTAAACTAAACCTGATTTATTGGCACTCGAATGTTTGTTGCTAACAAAAATCCAGTAAAATTGGAGCACCTGGTACAAGTGACCTTTAATACAGTTTATGATTTTAGAAATGTGAGAGCTTGGATATAACTTAAGAGAGATCAAAGATCGTCATGCTCTATACTTAGAAAATGATTTCTGATCCCCAGACGGGGATCGAACCCGGAACCTTCTGATGAGCGGTGAGACGCTCTAACCATTGAGCTGCCAAGACTCAGATGCTGAGCTAGGTGCAAGTTTGACATATATGTGCGACCTAAGCGGAAGCCACTATATATTAATCATGATTGATACAGTTTATGATTTTAGAAATGTAAGATCTTGGATATAACTTAAGAGAGATGAAAGATCGTCAAGCTATATACTCAGGAAATGATTTTTAAGTATAGAGCTTGACGATCTTTCATCTCTCTTACGTGACTTTTTATGGCAAGCCATACCTGACAAAAGTGTATCGAATTTTAATTCACTATTCCAGAAATGTAAATCGATAGTCGAAATCGATAAACTGATGGTCGAAAAAAGTAATCGTATGTCGAGAAAAGTAATCGTATGTCGAGAAAGTATAAATCGTATGGCGAGAAAATAATCGTAAGGCAAGAAAATAACCATATGGCGAGATGTTCGACTTTATGTCTGGTTAGCGGTCGAAATGTCCTCTGTCCAGGAAAGGAGGAAACTCACTTTTGTCCTGCCTAGTATTGGAGGAAGACCAGCTTTTAATATAACTAAAGCTTCGACCGAATCATTGAAAGAGACAGGAATGAACTGGAAAACAATTGCCGAGTTCCTTGGTGTGCCTGAACGAACCCTTCACTGAAGAAGAATCGAGTATGGCATCGAGTCCAACTTCACAGAGATATCTGACAGTGATTTGGATGACCAAATTAAAGAGATACATTACCTGACCCCATACAGTAGTAAATGCTACGTAAGAGGAAGTTTAAAAGGAAGGAATATTAATGTTCAGAGGTCAAGAGTGAAAGAGTCTGCAGGGTTAATGCAATTGATAGAAGAATGCAAAAAAGGTATACAATCTGTCGCCGAGTATATAATGTCCCTGGCCCTAATTACTTGTGGTACATTGACTCCAACCACAAGCTGATATCATGGAAGTTTGTCCTTCATGGCTGTATAGATGGCTTTAGCCGAACAGTCATTTATCTTACATGCTGTACAAACAACGGGGCAGCAACTGTTCTGGACTTGTTTGAAAGTGGAGTTCAGGAATTTGGTTTATCTTCCAGAGTACTAGGTGATCATGGGGTGGAAAACGTGGTCGTAGCAAGACTTATTATGATTGCCAGCAGAGGTGCAAATAGAGGAAGTTTTATTGCTGGAAGGAGAGTTCACAACCAGCGTATAGAGCAATTGTGGTCAGAAGTCAACAGAGTATTGTCTGCCCTTCATAAAGATGTCTTTGAGTTCCTCCAAGAGAGAATATTGCTTGATTCCCAAAATGAAGTGCATTTATTTGCTCTTCATTTTATTTATCTTCCACATACGCCTCTTTGCAAGAATTCAAATGTCAGTGGAATCACCATTGTTTGAGGACAGCCGACTATTAACATTATGGCAAACAAATATGATAAATATTCCAGATGATTCACCTCTGATTAGCTTTGATGAATGTGGAATTGACTGTAATGGACTAGTACCCAATGTTGTCATTGATAATAATGTCATTGTACCTGATTCGGAGGTGAAGATTACAGAAAGTCAGGTGAGGCATTTAGAAAGCCATGTTAACCCCCTTGCTGATCATGGAAATCATGGCATTGACCATTTTATGAGGACACTTGACGTTGTTGACATTTTTGTCAACTATGAGTAAATTTAAGAACTGTAGCATGTCAAGTACATGCTTTTGACCACATGTGAGTCTTATATGGAGCTGGCAGAGGAGTTCACCAATGTGATGAGAGAAGAGCAAGCATGGTCATTTGATCTTGTTTGATTCCAAGTTTGAAATGCACTTTATTCGCATGTGACCTACTGAAACTGAGCTTACATTTACTAATTAAGTGTTGTGTTCCAGTACATTGTTATTTATTATCTTACTATTGGAAAGCTGAGGCCAAAATTAAATATATGACTACCATACTTTTATTTTTATAGGAATACGTTTCCTATACGCAGCATAGTTTAAAAATGTACAACTACATACTTCTGAAAGCATGTCCCTGTTCTCATATTTGTTCAAAAAACGTTTGGGTGGATGTAATTTAACTTGATAGTAGTTTTGCATGACAAAATTGGTATATTTCCTAATTAAAATTGTATGTATATAATATAGTTCATAGTTGCATGGGCTTACTTTTGGGTGGGTTTTATAATTGGAAGGATTTTAAAAGACATGGGTATTATTCTTAGAGGCTTCTGGTATCACATTACTGTATTACTGATAGGTTGGCGTGTCCATCACAAGTTAAATGGACAGATAGAAGAATTCAGACAACTAATAAACTTGCTGCCCTCAAAACAAGTATTCTGAAGGAGGGAATATAAAGTTCATATGTCCAAGAGGGCCTGTTATCTTAAATATATTATGAGTTTATTGAAATTCTGTGTTATTATTAAAGTCATGATGATATTGTCACACTAACACAAAGATAAATGTAATACCTTGGCCACTTATATTAAATTGTCATTAAAAAAATATGAATATACAATCAATCAATCGACCTTGCAGAGACATTCTCTCACTCTTGACCTCTGAACATTAATATTCCTTCCTTTTAAACTTCCTCTTACGTAGCATTTACTACTGTATGGGGTCAGGTAATGTATCTCTTTAATTTGGTCATCCAAATCACTGTCAGATATCTCTGTGAAGTTGGACTCGATGCCATACTCGATTCTTCTTCAGTGAAGGGTTCGTTCAGGCACACCAAGGAACTCGGCAATTGTTTTCCAGTTCATTCCTGTCTCTCTCAATGATTCGGTCGAAGCTTTAGTTATATTAAAAGCTGGTCTTCCTCCAATACTAGGCAGGACAAAAGTGAGTTTCCTTCTTTCCTGGACAGAGGACATTTCCACGACTTCTGAACACCTTTCCAGCTCTTTCCCTATCAGAAATTAGACTGTTGAGCAGTGCACCTAATGAAGTGCGGAGCCTTCTGTCTGCTCTTGTTGGCTCTGGGACGTGTTGTAATTTACAGTCGCAGAAATAGCTGCCAAAATTGAGATGTAGTTCTCAAGCTTGTTTGTACAGTGATCTATACAAAAAGGGTCACTGATTGTCAACGAACGCTGAATCTGGTTAAACATTGTGTTCACAGATTCGAGAAAGGCTCTCAGCTCCTCATGACCAAGTAAAGATGTTTGTTTAACTACAAACGACCGCTGACCAGAAATACAGTCGGACATCTCGCCATATAGTTATTTTCTCGCCTTACGATTATTTTCTCGCCATACGATTTATACTTTCTCGACATACGATTACTTTTTTCGACCATCAGTTTATCGATTTCGACTATAGATTTACATTTCTGGAGTAGTGAATTAAAACTCGATACACTTTTGTCAGGTATGGCTTGCCATAACCTTTAATATAATTTAAGTTTACGATCACATCAGTGCATAGAAAACCCTCTCTTAAAGCACGTCTCAGCTACGGCTTGCTCTCAAAGAATGTTATAGGTCGTCAGTTATTACATAACATAAAACAAAATTTGCTTTTTCATTCAGGCCAAAGATATCTAGAAAGTCTGAATGGGATGTATATGCATTTTAAATAATAAAGGGGCATTTAGCTGGAATGGATATAAAATTACTTAATATGCCACGTTTGTTTTTATGATTTCGTCGAATTGAAATGTGATCCTGCCTGACGTAAACGGCTTTATAGTTGTTGCCAATATACCTGTCATCTCCCAATCTTCCGCTTCAAGACCGTTTGTTTTGGGTAGAATTCTTGTTGATCAGGACGTCCGAATATATGTCGAGGAAATGCATGCTGTTTTCAATTATGAATCTAATCACGTGATAACAAATCGTTTCACATAAAATGCCCAATCGCCAGCATTCTAGTATACATTAAAACTTGACCGAGTCACGGCAACAGAATAGCGTGGATTGAATCAAATACTTAAATTTAGCTATAAATATTTTCGCAGGTAAGTCTACTACTGCTCTAGTATCTTAGTTACATATTAAGATTATGAAGTCTTCATTACCTTTATAGCAAAAATAGCAAACAACTCCCTAGCTCTCCTAAAGCATCGAAAATTGCCAACGCAACAAAGCAACAATATTCTCCTAAGGAATTATTTTTGCCCATAAACCATCTTTGTAGCAGATTCTTACGTTTGGAAATGCCACAGCTCAAAGCCTTTTGCATTTACATAGTCTCTCCATAGACTGGTTTATAATTTTGATTAACTATCAGTCACGGCGTTTCCAACCTTTGAACTTTTCACGTTATTTAACGCTGTCTACGCAGCATCATCTTATTTTTATTTCGTTTTCATCAAAGCTCACTTATATTGTTGGTTGCAGCGTCTAAGAATATACTTTGTTAACAAAGAAAGAGTTCGTCCACTTACTGATCAATAACTTAAAAAGTCGTGCATTTTGTCGTTTATGTAGAAGTTAAGATGAAGGGCAATGTATATTTGTTGCTGTATTCCATCGCTTTATTCGTCGGTTATTCTGAAAGTGTTACCGTTTTTCGTTATGCCAATATCTATGGAAGTCACATGGTTCTACAAAAAGCCCCACGCCGGGCAAGGATCTGGGGCTTTGGTGAAGTTGGAAGGGAAGTTTTTCTTACCGTTGCGTGGAAATGGTATCGCACGGAAGTTAAACAAGGTAAGACAAACACCTCACGTTCGTAGTGAACAGGAGGAGTCAACGTATCGAATCTAGGGTGTCTTCCTCTTGGAAAAACAAGGCAATCTGCATTTCCAACATAATGTTTCTTGGCTTGCTTACGTGGGTGGAAAAATCGTTACTCCCTTTGTTAGGGGGAACTGTATCATCTGCATTTGTAATTTTAAACTTCTTTGCTTTAAGCTGATGTTTGCATGAGGTTTGCTGGTCGGTTAACAGGGCAAAATTACTTCTACCAAAACCATACCCGACTCTAATATACAATCACAGTGAAAATGCTGAGAAGAATTAGTTTAGTTTCGCTTCAAGAAAAGCTCAGAGTTAATTTAGACCCCGTTCACACGATACCGATACGAAACTGCTCCGGTTTCAAAATATCACGGTACGAACATGCTCACACGATACTGGAATAATTTCATGCCATTTTGACAGACAGACAGACATCGCTTTTATTTATACACGCTAGCGTCTCCCAACTTTTTGAACTAAGCTGATTTACAGGAGGGAAGTGATACCTTATAAATACAAATAAAATTATACTAACCACCACCACCACCACCACCACCATCACCACCACCACCACCACCACCACTACCACTACCATTACCACTACCATTACTACTACTACTACTACTACTACTACTACTACTACTACTACTACTACTACTACTACTACTACTACTACTACTACTACTACTACTACTACTACTACTACTACTACTACTACTGCTACTACTACTACTGCTAATTACTACTTACATACATACTTTTAGATACTACATTACATAAAATTAGATAAAAATTAGATTAAAAAAAAATAATTACAAACTGTATATTCACTATATTCAAGTCAACATGGTTCATGTGAAAGACAGGTCAGCAATGCTACTTTTGAATTGATGAAGCAAAGTCGCTTTTTTGGCCTCTAGTGGAAGATTAATCCATAACATTGAGCCACTATATCTAAAGCTTCACTTAAGTAAATTAGTTTTCGGCTTTGGAAGTGCTAGATCAGTTTCAAGATTACGTAAGTCATACCCTCTATTCAGATCTCTAAGTCTAACAAGGCTTTCTGTTAAGCACTGTGCCGTGTTTTGGTTGAGAACCTTATACAGCAGGACACTCTTTAGCACGCCTTACATGAAGAGAGTCCCACTGTAAACTTTCCAGAAGCTCATTCGATCTAATTTCATATCCTGCTCCTGTAATGACTCTGGCAGCACGGTTTTGAAGCGTTTGCAATTTGTCTTTTAATTTCTTATTACATGTATCCCACAAGGGAGAACAATAATCGAAATATGGCTGAATTAAAGATTTGTACAGTTTGACAAGAAAGAATGAGGGAACAAATGGTTTAATTCTCCTCAAAGCACCTATGCCAGAACAAATCTTTAAGCATAGTTTTTCAATATAAATATCAAAGGTCAATGTCTCATCAAGATCGACTCCCAAACATTTGTGGGAGGTAACAGGCGATATTGAATTATTATTCATGGTTATTGTGGAATGTAAATCTGCAACTTTGGATGTCCAATTAGGTTTAGATCCTATAACCATGAACTTGGTTTTTGAGGAATGAGATTTAAAGTTATTTATTTAAAGTTAACCAATCCATTATATTCTCTAAATCTGAGTTCAAGTTATAGGCTAATTCAACAGGATCACACGAGGAAGCAAATATTTGTGTATCATCAGCATATAAACAGGGTGTTGTTAAATTAAGACAATTGGGTAAATCGTTGATGTAGATTAAGAACAACAAAGGGCCAAGTATTGACCCTTGCGGAATACCACATATTATTTTACCTTTTACAGAAAGATAGTCATTTACGAGGCATTGTTGATATCGATTTGTTAAGTATGAATGGAACCACTTAAGTTCCGTGTGAGAAACTCCATAAAATGCCAATTTCTCAAGTAGAATACCATGGTCAACGGAATCAAACGCTTTATGAATGTCAAGGAAAACAACCCCTGTTAGTTTGCCATTATCCATATTTTCAAACCAGGCATCGCACATTTGAATTAAAGCGGTAAATGTGGAATGTCCTGGCCGAAATCCGGATTGGAATTTAAATATAAGGCAATTATCATTAAAATGTTTGTAAAGTTGTTGGAAAATTTCTTTTTCGAATACCTTACTTATAATTAGTAAAATTGATATAGGTCTATAGTTACCCATAATTCGTCTGTTGCCTTCCTTGTATATCGGGGTTACTCTCGCATTTTTCCAATCATCCACAAACACCCCAGTTGAAAGTGATAAATTAAATATGAAAGTCAGGGAAGGTGCGATAATATCTGAAGCGATTCGCAACATCTTTGCTGGAATTTTATCAAGACCCGTGCTTTTGGAAATTTTCAAATGTCTTAAGGTTCTCAAAACATTTTCAACCGGAATATACATAAAGCGGAATGATGAGATATTAGAATCAACATGACTTTTCAAATAAGTGTCAACCTTATTAGTTGACTGTTTTGTTAATTCAGAAGCTAATTTTGCTGTTCCGTTCACACGATGCCGTTACGAATACAAGATTTTAAATTATTGCTGACCGTGTTGTTCGCAGTCACTTGCGTGTTCATCAATACGCCAACACAGGAAACAAAACTTAAGAAATGTCAACAAAACCTTTCTAAATAATGCTACTTTTTATTGTCTATTCAATGTTATTGCAATTGATTGTTGGATTAAATGACCAACACCAAAGATAACTATTGAATGCACATCTTGATATTCTGGCTTTCAGTGAAGCAAACTCGTTCATGACATTGTCAAAATCGATAGAATTATCCAGTTCACGTTCAATGGAGAGAATGGCTAGTTTGCTTATCCTAGACTGTGTCATTGTGGACCTGAGATAAGTTTTGATAAACTATAACTTGGAAAAAATACTTGTAGTCGTAATCAATTCATAACACTGTCAGCAATCAACATTAACTTTGAATCACGCGCATGGTTTAAATTATGCTATATTATTCACGTCTTTTAAGAGCTATCAGCCAAAAGCTAAAAACCAAAATCGGAAAATTATTATCATAGTTGTATCTTGTTAACAGGAAGCGTCATTGCGATTCAAACATGAAACCCTAAATGCCGCCCACCAAAAATGTGCCTTCAAAGCCAACCGCCTTCTATGTCCCTCCTCGGTACGCCACTGGATCAGGTAATGATTAATTTGACAAAGCAAGACCTGGAATTCAAGCGAGAAATAGTGAACAGCTAAAAGAAACAGATGATGACCGAAAGCAGCAATTGAAGGCAATGACTGAAACTGTGGGAAGCCTTTCTAATTCCATATCTGAGGGATTTTTAGCGCTTACAAGTTGTTTGAACAATCAAAGCACCTTCCCCGTGCCGCGTAACCAAGATCCGCCATTTCTACCTTGGCCGTTAATACACAGTTATCACCAGGATGGAGGCAATACCTACTTCACATTTCAGTGACAATTTTTCTTGATAATTTGTTCATACCTACTTCAAAATCTGCGAAAGTATAGTTTGAGTTCAATTTTCTTGTTATTTTGGTGTAAAATCAATTTGGAAAAAGTTAAAGTTATAATATTAAAGTTTGAATTTTTTTCCCATAAAGTGTCTTAGATATCTATCATCAAATAGCACAAATTTTAGTTAAAATAAATGAAAACATTGGGGCCTGTTCAAACAACTGTAGTACAGTGTTATAGCAACCCGTGTATCAACTGCCAGTGGCTTTCGCATGATAGCCTGTTGCTTCTCCAAACAGCGATGTAATTCATTGCAAAGTTTGTAAAAAAGCTACTTTGGACATCAAGTAGTTTTCTCGTCATTCTTCATAAAAAATCTACCTTCTTTAAAGTATCCTCACCCATATATTTGTGATTCGTAAGTATTAATGGAATGGCGCTAATGCAAAAAACTAAGCAAATCTGCTTTGTTCTGGGGAAGATTTTAGGGACATTATACAAACACAACGGGAAAGTCAAAGACAATGTCCTTCCTTCAATAAAATATTTCATCTAAAACAAAGAGAATAGATAATTTTTTATCCCAAGAGTTACTCCAACGCTGTTCTTGTTCTGAATACAACGTCCCTCCAGAGATTTTTAACGTTTCTGGACGACGGTGCCTCTTGAAGTGACAAAATTTGTTAGTCGAGCTTGACTTGAACACTTTCAACTGAACCATTTAGAAATTATGAACTATTCCAAAGGTCGACAAAACAATTCCAGCTATGAAATACGCCGTTAATGCTTCGAGACACTTTTAAATGATAAACTTCAGATTGCTTCATCACCGCCGTCACTGTGGTAGCTTGTTTAAGGTTCTTATCGCTATGCGAATGATACTTGGAATGTGGAAGCTGGAGAAACGTTCAGCGAACATCCATGACGATCTCCACGCTTCTACATTACAAATATCAGTTATTGCTTCGAGATACTTTTAAATGATAAAATTCACACTACTTCATCACCGCCGTCACTGTTTTACCTTGCTAAATTTTGGATATTTTACCCTGTAAATGCATTGTGGCTGATGACAAAAACGTGTTAAATTTTCTTTCTAGGGCCAAATAATACTGGAATATGGTCAATTATACTAAGACCTCACAGGCATGGTGGACCTTATACGATTAAAGCCTCTTCATATGTCAATGGAAAGAGAGTTACCGCAACATTGAAAGATGTCTTGTTTGGTGACGTTTGGATGTGTTCTGGACAAAGCAACATGGAAATGGGAGTTCGCGCGGTACGTAAAAAATACCAACGGATTCCTTGGTCCGAAAATTGAAACAGATATGTGCCATACAATATATACAGCTCATTTTGACGTCTCATAATCATCCTCAGAGATGTGCATGATCAGAAATTGTTCATTATAATCTGACACTGCTGATAATTACACATCGTCGCTCTTTGGGATACCGGTCTGCTGCTCTACGGAGGATAGCGTCGAAAAGAAAACATGAGTTTATCCCCGCTCGAGGCAACATTTTACAGTTGACTTCGGCATTGTCAGATTATCATGAAAACTTTCTGTTCATTTTAAAGTTCTTTCAAAGTCAGATAGAACTGAACACGTTTCGCTTAATTACCTCAGATTTCTTAGTTGTTAAAGATATTTAATCTCGATCTTCTCATGCATTATGCAAGTTTTCCTAATTCGAACTCATGCAGCAAGCAAAAATGGTTTGTTATATCTTTTCGAAACACTTGTGTTTTTTTAATTTTGATTTGATTTGAAGTACGCCAAGGATCCATTTAAAACTTTCTTTGCACTTAGCCACCGCTGAAACTGTTCTCTATGTAATAGTATTTCCTTAGAAATAGTATTTTCTAAGTAACACAAATACTGCTTAGAATATTTTGCGATTTATTGCAGTCGGTTTTATTTTCCTCCCGAAATATTTGACGATTCTCTTAAAAAGAAGTACTTTTGTCAAAGTTAACCTAATTTTCAACTGTTCTCTGACTTAAAAGAAATGAAATTAAGAAGAGAATAAAAAAAATATATGTATACGCACATATAATAATTTCAAAATAATTTTTAGATAATTTCGTTTAAGATAGTTTCATATCTTAACTCCATTTCTTTCACAACTATCTATCTATCTATCTATCTATCTATCTATATATATATATATATATATATATATATATACATACACACACACACACTTATATATATATATATATATATATATATATATATATATACAGTATATAGACAAATATCTTGAGTGAAACCATATACAGGCAGAGTGCTCGATACCAAAGTGGATATAAATAAATATGTATAGGTAAACATATATGTATATATATATATATATATATATATATATATATAAATATATATATATATATATATATATATATATATATATATATAGATTGATGTAGATATACATATAGATATAGATACAGCCTGATATAGATGCAGTCTGATATAGATACAGCCTGATATAAATATAGATATAGTGACTTACTTTAGAAATCACTTGTGTCTAGTAAATCAATGTTCATTTAAACCACTCATTGCTTGAGATCAGTTTTTCTTCAAAAAGGTACTGGCAACTAGAGCTTATTAAAATCTAACGACTAGCATATCCTCATTTCTTTGAATTTTAACTTTATAGACAAGCAACGGAGAATTTGTCATTTGGGAGTCGAGAAACTACCACCAAATTCGATTATTCACTGCAGGGTATAATTTTTCCACAACACCTCTTTCTGAACTAAGAAAAATTCGACAGCCATGGTCTGTTGCGTCACCTGGCAAGTATATGTAAACGTTGTTCGTTTAGAATTTTGCGTAGCAACTTTCTAAATTGTTTTTTACTAACCTGATTATTATTTGCAGTCTCGCTTTATAAAAAATGATTGTCATCTGCTTTTGATGGTTATCTGCTTCTGTTATGTTGAGATACTCATACAAGGAATTGTTATTTGTTATTGCTATAAAGGTCCGGTTTTAGTGTTGTTATGATCTCTTATTTCCTTGATTCCATTGTGAGTGTGTCTGAATCTTTACATTGGTATATTGGTAAAATGTTGAATTTTCCTTCGTTGCAATTCTTCAAATGTTCACTGACTGCTAGGTGCCTATATTGTTTATGGTGAATTTACTTACTGGGAATTCTATCAAATTCAAGAATGGGAAAGTTTGGACTATGAAATCCAACATGAGCTGCAAGGCCAAGAATGTCATATACATTATTATTTGCATCCTATGCAAAAGCTTTCACGTTGGATAGCCCCAAAACCTCAGAAAAAGAGTAACTTTACATAAGGAACAAATTCACCATAAACAGTGTAGGCACCTAGCAGTCAGTGAATATTTGAAGAACTGCAACGACAAAAAATTCGACATTTTACCAATATACCAATATAAAGATTCGGACAGACTCACAATGGAATCAGGAGAAAGAGAGATCATAACAATACTAAACCCGGACCTTAATAGCAATAATAAATAATTTTTGGGGAAAAAAAACTTTTAAGATTATTTTGCAGAAACAGTATGACGTTCTATGGAAAGAAGTTTTATAAATAATCATCATACCATTAAAAGACCATTGAAAGATAATTACCCGTAATTAGCAGATAATTAACATAACAGTAGACTGACGTAACCACGTAAATATCATATAAGTTAGTCACCACTCACAAACAACTCACACCTGAAGAGCTTCAATCGCGAAAACGTTTGTGTGAAATAAAAAGTCATTTAGACAAAACTGAGTGGTCTTATGATTTTTATTCATACTGATATTTTTTTGTTGTCAACATAACTTTTACCTATAGATTTACTTGTGATCAACCATTTACTCTCTCTCTCTCTCTCTCTCTCTCTCTCTCTCTCTCTCTCTCTCTCTATATATATATATATATATAATTATATGAATATGGCTAATTCCAAATTAACATGGTAGAGTGCTCAATACCAGTGCTGGTAAAGCGTAATACAAATGTTGACTGAAAATGTCCTTTACGTCGCTGCTTAAAGTTTCACGTTGCTAAGCAACGCTTCTAAATTGTTATTTACTAATCTGATTATTATTTCCAGTTTTTCTTTACAAAAAATTATTTTCATCTGTTTTTGTTAGTTATCTGCTTCTGTTATCTTAAGATACTCATATAAAGAATATCAAGCCATTAATTTATTTTCCCCTTACGAAGATTTCACATGTCTGTTCACATGTGAAAAAGATGTTTAATTGGAACATTTTAACAAATGAAAAACGTAATTCACATGAAAAATTAATTCGTTCAAGATTTCACGTGCAAAATCTTTGTGCACGAAAATAGTATTTCAAATGTCAAAATGGAAGATTCACGTATGAAAATTAATTTCATTCGTGAAATTTCTAAAAGTGAAATTGTACGTGAGATTTTTGTAACGGTGGGTCCCTTGGAACTAAACAAAATGACAAACTAACCAAAAAACCAACCGAAAATCCTACCCACCATCTCAATCAACAAAAAAATATTACGTGAA
Organism: Heliopora coerulea; assembly: GCA_030142905.1. Lineage (NCBI taxonomy): Eukaryota > Metazoa > Cnidaria > Anthozoa > Scleralcyonacea > Helioporidae > Heliopora > Heliopora coerulea. The sequence continues at coordinate 443,246 of JASJOG010000067.1, read as the reverse complement.
GTGCTCGAGCAAATAGCAAAAATAACTAACAACGCACTTTTCAACCTACCAACCAAAAGACCAAGATGCCTACACCAAACGTATTTAAATAAAGAAGTTTTGTTTAGAAGACGATATCTTGTAGCAGTTTTAGAACAGATTTAGCCAACGGTAGTGCTCCAATAGTACTCTCAAATTTTCTTTTTTTAGCTTTTTGTTTACTCATTTGCATTGTTTTAAATTTTGTTTTTGTATTTGGTCAATAGATAGTGTTGGAGGCAAAAATAACCTAGCAATGGCATATTTCTCTGCCACTTGTTGGTATTACGGTATTCATCTTTATGACAAACTGAAATACCCAATTGGACTGGTGGCATCAAGTTGGAGTGGAAGCGCCATTGAAACCTGGTCATCCCCAGATGCACTTCAAAAATGCAACATTGATGAAAAAGTTCTGAACGACGATGGGTAGGTCATAGTAAGATTCGACAATCTCGGGTAAAACTAATATCATTTGTGGAACTTTCAAATCTCATAATTGTTAAAGAGGAGAAACATCGACAGACGTATTGACAGAAACTGATGAAGGGGCAGTTAAACTGCTCGAAATGTCGTTTTTAACTAGAACGAAAACTATTGAGGAACTTAACAGTTTTTTTAACCAATGACTTGCTAAAGATGCACACCTGGTGTAATGAGAACAACATAGTAGTAAATCTTGACAAGACAAAAGCGATGTTGGTGTCAACCCATCAACAACCGGTTAGGGTAAAGAGCAATCTAGAAATTTGTTACAATGAAACTAAGCTAGAAACCACCAACTCAGAGAAACTTTTTGGAGTAATAATTGATAAAAATCTTTTATGCACGTTCTATATTGACAAATTAGCTCAGACTTTAAATAAGGCAAATTTTCTGCTGAAAAGGATAAAAAAGTTCCTACCATTGGATTGTAGACTAACGTTCTATGAAACCTTCCTGCAGCCACATATGGATTACTGCTGCACTGCATAGAGCCAATTAAATCACACTAAACGTATCCATAAATTGCAAAACATATCACAACGAATAATTTATGATAAACCTAAAATGACCTCATCTAGATTAGGTTTTCAGTTATCTGGAATTCTTCCAATAGAGAAAAGAATAATATTTAGATTACGTATGACAGTTTTTGAAGCCCCAAACAACATAGCCTCTCAGTATATTTCTGACATGTTATACATTAAATCATCAATATATAAGCGGTTAACTAGATACACTGTGAACAATGATCTTTGGGTACCTGATGTCAAACTTCGTACAAGTGGGAAGTCTTTCCCCTATAGTGGTGTAAAGGCATACAATGACTTATCAGTTGAAATAAAGAACCGAAGGAACTTATAAAGCTTCAGAACTGGTTCTTATAAGTAGTTTTTTAGATAGTTCTTTAAAATCACCATATCGTATGGTCACCAGTGGTAAAATTTGGATATTTTTATTGTAAACGTATTTCACAATTATTGCAATTCATATTCATTACTCCCATTATATTCCTTTAGTTTTATAACTTTACCTTGTACATTTGTATCAGTTTTTCTTTTATTTACGCTTATGGATGACCCAATGTAAGATTAGCTATGCTAAATAAGTTATCATCGTTAAACAAAGTTATTATCATTATTATTATTATTATTATCATTATTATTATTATTATTGTTATGAAATATGATAGCTACAAATCGTTATTGATATATAGCCTAATAACAGGGACACCAAATTTTTCTGTCCCTTTTCAACAGTTCTTCTAACACAATAAACACAGACGTAGGACAGAAGATAGTCAGGTTTGATTGTTTTGTAGTATTGGGTGATAGCAGGTAATTCAAACTGGGCTAATCCCATTATAATATACCCTACAAACATGTTAGTTTTCTACGTATTGAATTAAGCCTGAAAATATCTTTTTCAGTATGGTTTCGCTATCCATCAGTACCGTCTTTTGCATCGTTCCTACAATTTGTTTCGCCAATTCGTCATTTTCAAATATTCTTCGCACTTCCTTGATTGATTTATTGATACCTCCTCCAAGACACCCTATCACAATTGAAACCGGTAAATTATTATTATTATGTTTCCATTAGCCAGTTCATATTCTAGCCATTATTCCCTCCAACCAAATATTTTTGGGAGGTAACCGAGGTGCAGGTGTTCCCACAGGTTCACACAATGGCTGGTGCGCTTTGGCTATACGTTCACTACTCTGGCTGTACCACTCCGCCAAGCACTTTCCTAATTATTGTTTCCCCCTCAGAAAGCACCGTCCTCTGCATAGTAGTGATTATCCTAATCACACTGTCCTCATATCCAATAATCTTTCTCACTACTCTGGTTGCATCTTCGACACCACCTCCCAAGCATCCAATAATTACCGGCACTACTTCCACTCTGTACCTTCTTCTCATTTCTTTGGTTTCGAATGCCAGCTGCTGATACTTCTGTAACTTCGTTCTCGTCGCTTCCTTGATGTTCTGCTCTTGAGGGCATGACATGTCCACTAACCAGATCTTCCTTGCTTTCTCGTCCTCTAAAGTCAAGTCTGGTCTTCGTGCAGAGATGGTCTTTCTCATCCTATGCTCGAAGTCCCGACTCAACTTGAACCCGTTCCCCTTTAGAACGTGGCCTTTCTCCCATCTAACAGTGAACCATGCCGTATTGGCAGGGAGAAGTTCTCTCTCACCGGCCCAGCTAACAGCCAGTATCATCAAGGCATTGTTGTGCCTACCGAGATACTCATTTCCTGCTAGGACCTCACACCCTGCAAGCAGGTGTTGAACGGTTTCATCAAACTTCTTGCACAATCTACATTTTCTGTCCCAGCCTCCTATCCTACACAACACTTTCCATTACCGAGTCTCCGCCACCTATTCCAGCAAATCCATGATTCCAGCCGTCTTCTGCGGTGTGATATTTGTGTTCAACCACACAAGACTCTCATTCTCCTGCTCTGTAAACACTTGACTCTGCACACCCTTCGCCTTATAATCATTCTTCAACTTCTCTGTATAGCCGTTCTGCATTCCTTTCCTCAACTCCTCCTAGCATCCTGCCCATCTTCCTCCATCTTCTCACTATCTTTCCAGATTTCTTCCTCCTTAAATTGAACCTCCACCCCAACATCACGCAGTGCTTGTTCTTTTTCCCTTTTTAAGCTCTTGTATTCGCTGTTATAGTCTCTCTTCCAAGCAATCCTTATCCAGCGGCTCGTTCTACAAACCATGTACGTTGCCACCCGCACCTTTGTTTTCTTATAAACCTGCGGCAGGCTCTTCAAGCCGTGCCCTCCATCCTGTCTCTTCAGGTAGAGCCTCTCATCACTTGCCTGTCAGCCCAGCATACCTCTCTTGTGTAGAATATCCTTCACCAACATATCAAGGTCCTATGACTCCTTCTGGGTGAACTGGCATACATTTATGGCGTATGCCGCAACCGGGATGACTCTGCAATTGATCGCTCTCATGAGATTCTTATCATACAGCTCAAGCTCTACGAGGCTGTCCAACCTCTTTCGCATTTCTTCCTTGATCCTCTACAATACTTTGTCTTTGTTTATCTGCTTCCCCTGTTCTATTTTAAGGAATTTGTAGAAGTCATCCTTCTCTTGGTCCAGCGCTTCTGCCCTTTCCTCCAATATAGTCAAGCCCTCGCTTTTAGTCATCTTACCTCTTCTAAATACTATCTTCGCACATTTCTTCACCCCGTACACTGCCCCTGTATCGTTGCTTGCTTTCAGGATTATCTCGTAAGCAGCTCCCATCTGTTTATGACTTTCCTGATAGGTCTTCAGGTCATCAATAAATAAGCTGTGCGTCCTCTTCGTGAGTCTTTCATGGGAGGGTCCATCCTATATCCAGTTGTTTCCTCCAATAGCATTGTAACTGGGACCTCAGTCAGACAGAATCCTACCGGCGAATAACTGTCCCCTTCTTAAAAACCACATCGTATTCTAATCGATCTACTCTGCACCTTGTAATTTCCAACATTCAACTCTAACCGTGTCTTCCAACTGCTCATCAATTTCCGTAGCAAATTTATGAGCGGCTTATATACTCCCATCCAATCGTACACCATCATCATGCAGTCATGGTGAACTTTGTCGTACACCTTCCTGTAGCCGTAAAACGCGACTGCCAGGTCCCTCTTGTGTTCTCTCACCTCGTCCATTATAAACTTATCAATAAGTAGTTGGTCAACCGTACCCAACACTCCCTCTGAGGCTCCTAGTTGTACTTCATCCCATATCTCGTTCCGTCGAGCATGATCTCTCATGTACCGTCCTATCATACCAGTGAATAACTTGTGCGAAGCATTTAGACACGTTATCGGTCTGTACTCCTCCTCAAATGACAATTCTTCAGTCTTTGGTAAAAGGACTGTCCTACCTAAGGTCACACATTCCGGAATGCCCTCTGGATCTTCATCCCGGCTCTTCATTGTTCTTTCTAAAGTCTTCCAGGTTCCACTAAACTTTTTCCACCAGAAATTCTGGATTCCGTCAATACCAGGCGAGCTCCAATTCTTCCTCCTCTTTATAACTTTCCCAATGATTTGCTCACTTATCTCGATATCCTGTACGTCCCTGATCTTCTTTCTGAAATCCTCCTTGATTTTCTATATCCACGGTTGTTCAATAGTAATCTTCTCCTCCTCCCAAATGCTTTCCCAAAATTCCACGAATCTCTCCATAGCTGGGGGCTCACCCTTAAATTCCTTTGTACTATTCACTCTCTTGTAGAAAGCCCCTTCATCTGTTACAAACATTGCGTTATTCTTTCTTCTCTTCCTCTTCTTCCCCTGCTTTCAGCAATATCACTTTCTACACCCTCAGCTCGTCCAACCACTTCTCCGAGGCTTCCACAAGCTTCTGCGTGCCTGCTTATCATTCTTCTACATACTTCCTTAATTCTTGTAAGATCCTCACTTCTTTCCTCGTTGCTTTTCTTTGTGTCTTTCTGCGATAGAGCTCATTATTCACTCTCGCTATTTTCTGCCTTAGTACCTTAATCTGGTTGCATAACCTCTCTTCTATTTTCTTCTCCGCTCAATTTTTTTTCAGTAATCTTGCTATTGCCCTTCCCATGGCATAAACTGCATCTGTGATCTCCTCCAACTTATTGCTACTTTTAAGGTATTCGCTAAGTATCTTATTTGCACACTTTGCTATTTCTTGAGGCAGTTTTTTAAGTTTCGGAAGTCTAATCCTTTCTTCGATGTTGGTCGCATTTGTTGGTGTTAGCTGCGCTAACTCCGCTGTGAAAACCTCTCCTAATGCTTCTTCTCCTTCTGTCCCTGCTGCTTCATCTGCTTCTGTTCCTCTATCGGGTTCCTGCTGCACATCTTTCTCAGACAAGCCTACCACTCTTACTGTCTCCTCCAATTCTCCGTCCTCAACTCCTGCCTCAGTTCCCTCATCCCCACGCTCCTCATTCCTTTTTCTCACCAAGACAAGGTTCGCATTCTTTTTCTCCTTCTTAAATCTAGCAGCATTATCTCTCAGCTTTTGATATTTTAATCTCTCTCCAAACTCCTGTTCCCATCTATCACCTACTCTCTTCATTAATCCAAATCCACGTTCCCTTTCCTCCGTATCTATTTCAACCAGTCGAACTTTCTTGGCTGTCGTCCAATGCATACTCTCTGGTGGTGACTCAGACTCAGACTTCTCAGATCGTCCTTCTAGCTGACCCATTACTTCCTCCTCTAATTTGAACCTCTTGGCATTATCCACTAGGTTCTGGGCTGAGACAATCTTCTTTGTCCGCGCTTCATTTGACCATCTCTTTTTAACACGCTTCATGAATCTGCTTTCTCACTCTCTTTCCTCAGTTTCTATCTTGACGAGTAGTACTTTCTCCTTCAAAGTCCACTCCGGCCTCTTCCCTCTCCCTCGGTTGTTTATGGGTGCTCTAGTAATATTCTCAGCTTGTATTGCATTTGTTCAGTCAAGAGCATCTACTTCTAAAGTTAAAGGTTGACTCATAATTTCATATCCCAGCAGTTCATACATGGAGTACCGGTAAGTTTTACATGCACGGGAATGGTCAGTCCGCCTGAAGTTGCCAGGCTCATCAGGTAAAGCATTTCTTAAAACACAGGTTCGCCACCTCTGTGAGATGTACGTACGCGACCTCCTGTCGTGTCGACCACCATTCTGGCTTCCCCTCAGCACGTAACTCCACCTTGGGATGACGGATTTTTCTGTCGGGATCTTTCTCCCCTTAGACGATTGCTTCTACGCTAACGAGTTCAATCTACCCGGATTTTTCTGTCGGGGTTTCCCTTCCCTTAGACGATTGCTATACGCTAACGAACTCCATCCGCCTGGGTTTACTGTTAGGGTTTCCTTATAATGAAGTTTTCCTTCTCCTAGATGGGTTGCCTTCACCACGACTTAAGAGCCCCATCTCCCCTTCCTATAACCCTAGGTAGGGGGGGCTTGAGAGTCCTATCACTTGCCCAAGGTGAACCCTCAGACCAGTGGAGGTGAGGAGTCGTCTTACTTTTCCATTCTAGACCGGCCTAGGCAAGATCTATCCACTGCCCTATTATCTTTATTATCATTATTATTATTATTATAGATAGATAGATTTTTAACCACGGAAGATCACGTTTTAATCCACGAAATTTGTTTCGACAAAACTGTCGACACATTAAATCAAAAGTACATATCAATCTTATTAGACTGCGTCTTTGTCAGAAAAATTCCCCCTTCATCCTTGTTCAACGCTGACTTCTTGACACGGAACAGATACCACGGGGTTGACCTGCTCCTTGGAAAAATATTGTATTAGGGCGGGTGAGGGAAGAGGAATAAATTGACATATGAGTAATCAATGAGGATTTTGTCTCAAAAGGGTTTGTCCAAGATCATGGCTAAAAATAGAGTAATCTTTTTGAGGGTAATTTTTATGCATGATATTAGCTAAAAATAAATTAAACTATTGGTGTATTTTCTGTCGTTTCGTATGGAAAAAGATGGCTGACCATTAATCTTTCGCTATATGCACCTCCTTCACAATGATTTAGAAAACTAAGATAAAGTCGACATATTCTCAAGTTTACAAACTTGTTAGCCTATGCATTCGCTACTAATGTATATTGAGGTTTATTTTATCTTTTTGAATCATTATTCATGAATAATAATCGTATTATAATTATATATAACAATAAGGTATAGTAATAAGGTATAATAATAAGATATGATAATAAGATATAATAATAAGATTTGATGATCAGACGTTATAATAAGATATGATAATAATATATAATAATATCATAAAATAATAATAATAATAATATATAACGCACCATGATAATATATGATAATATAAAATAATAATATAAAATAATATAAAATTTTAATATAAAATAATAACATAGAATACAAATATATAAAAATAACCTATAAGAATAAATATCAATATGGTAGTAACAGATAATAATAATCGTTATTTATTAATAACGAGCATTATAAACGATTTTCTAGGGTCGACATGTTAAGACGTTTCAGAGTTGATGTAATAAGAAGACCAAGCCATTTGTGGAACGCTATGCTTAACCCTTTCACAAAAATGACCATATATGGAGTGATATGGTACCAAGGAGAAACAAACGCCCAATATGGTCTTAATTCCTATAATTGCATGTTCACGGCAATGATTGACGACTGGAGAGCAAAATGGTTCAATGCCACTCAAGGGAACACACTTGAAGACTTCCCCTTTGGCTTTGTTCAGGTATGTTTCTCATGGATCACTTCTAACTCTTAAAGGCTGTTTACAAATCTGATTTTGTGCCTTACGATCGACATTTTGGAGTATGTGTTTAAGTGAAGAGTTCAACAAACCGCTGACCTTATATGGTTAGGGTTAACCCTCGTCTAAACTTACGATTTTATCCCATGCGATTGACATCTTGGAGTATGTGTTGAGCTCACGGGTGTATCGAGGTCAAACGGCAGGGAATAATTAGCAAATATCTCGTCACATAGACTGTCTTGAGTCTATTAAGTACAGCAGGATGACAATATCAATGTGCAAAATGGCTGACACTTGTGTTTACACTTGTGATTTTGTACCTTGCGATTGACATCTTCGAGTATGTGTTAAACTGACGAAAGTGTCGAGGAGAAACTGCAGCTAATCATAAGCGGATATCTTGCTGCATAGACTGTCATGAGTTTATTACATACACCAGGACGACAATGGCAACGTGCAAAATGGCCGACACTAGTGTTTACAATTGCGATTTTGTACCTTTATAATTGACATCTTGGAGTATGTTTTTAAGTGACGAAGACAAACGAGAGACGAAGACAAACTGCAGCCAATCATCAGCGAATATCGTGCTAATCGTAACCGTCGCCATGTCACCACTGGTGTCGGTTGAACCAAAACCCCACCAACTGTTTTCAAACTTTCTCGCCTTTCTCCGTCCACATCCAACCTCTACACATCTTACATTTTATTTAGTGTCCAGTACTGCTCGGTCATCTTCTCGTGTATTCGCTTTAGCTTCAACTTTACGTCCACTTTTGGGCATATCTATAATGAATAATATATGAAGGATGAAGAAGATTTCGACAGATTCACGCAACAACGTTTCCACTCACAGAATTTCTCGGACCATAAAATCGCCGCAAAAACGAAAACAACCGCGCAATGCATTACCCTGGCATTTACCTTTTAAATACCTTTGGCGTCCACACATTTTAATTTTGTTCATATTTCTTTAGCTCTCAGCAATTTTCTCTGAAAATGACAATCGATTTGCCCCGTTACGCTGGAACCAAACGACCCAGTATGGTTTCGTACCTAATAATCGTCTCAAAAGAGTATTTATGGCCGTAGCGATGGATCTTGGTAATAAATATTCTCCCTTCGGTAGTGTTCATCCTACGAACAAAAGAGATGTTGGAAAACGTTTGTCGCTTGCTGGTCTTTCTGTGGCATATGGTAAAAATGTGTATTACACTGGTCCTCTGTTATCAGAGATTGAACAGCAAAAAGAATGGGCCTCGAATGTTCTTAAAATCACTTATAAATTTGTTTGTGGATGGATTGAAGTCAGAAATCGCGAGGGATTCGAGGTACGTTGTGATATGGTTAGCTTAAATTTTCGTCTTCTTTTTACAGGAAGTTTCCAATGATCACTAAATCTTGATTTTAGACAGGCGATTGTTAGAGAGGATTATTAATTTTTGAGATGGGCGGCTTTTTAAAATTTTACCTTGGCGACAATTTCACATGTCATTTCACACGTAAAAAATATAGAGAATGAAACATTTTCCCCGAAGAAACTTTAATTTTACATTTGAAATCGGAACGTTTTCCCATATGAAATATAATGAATTGATGTACCATATTTGTGGTTTAAAATGTCACATGTGAAATGACATGTGAAATTTTTGCAAGGGGAATATTATGGCTTGATTTCCCTGATACGAATCTCTTATAATAGCAGAAGCAGAGTTTGACAGGTAACATGCCGATTTCACATGTAAAGAACATGTGGAATTAGACCATTTTCACATATGAAATACCTAATTCACATATGACATTACGTGGTTCAAAATATCAAGCGTGAGATCGTTTTAAACGAAACACGTGTTTCACATATGAAGTGGAAAATTCGCGGATTAAAAATTGATTTCCCTCATGAAATTTTCATATCGTATAAGGAATTGAAACATTTTCATCTACAAACTTTATTTTAAAATTTGAAATGGTATGTGAAATGTTTGTAAGCGTATGCTCTCTAAAACTATAACTTGCTTTTTGCTATTTCTCCAATGATATTAATTGAAATTGTATAAAACCGTAACCTGTAGGATAATTCTCCTTGACGAGTAAAATTGTGGGGCATTTGTTAGATTAAAATGGTGGACGACTGATCTTGCTTTGAAACGGTGAATTGAGATAGTTGTGATTGACTCTTCTGAAAATACCTCATGCCAGACTTCACATATGAGATTGGAACATGTGAAGTTGTTTCATAATCGGAAACACGTGAATCACATCCAAAACAGAAATCTAAAACATCTGAAATACATTTATACGTGTAAATTTAACGGGTAACAATAATAAGAATATGAAAAACCACGTATGAATATTTGTCACATGTAAAATTGAAACGTACTTACGTTTATTACGTCTGATCACATGTGATCACCAAAAATCGTACGCGTGAAATCACGTAGAATATTCCAAAAGTAAAATATTTTTTAGCTCAACCAGAACAATTAACAACAGTCAGTGTAATTAGTCTATTTTTACCGCACCAAACTGGGCGCGTATTCATGTACCATACTGGTATTTTACAGTATGTTTCAAATTATTATGCAAAGTGGTATTTTTCAAATATCTTTAAAAGCATTTGCTCTGAGCCGATCAAACTTTCACAACTTGTTTCTTAAACTTTAACCAACATTACATATTGATCTCACTTAAATTTGTTGACAAATAAAGCAGTCGTGATGTATTATGCAAAAAAGGTGCTTTTATGATGTACCAAATTATTATGCATACAAACTATAAATTACATTCTAGTGACCAAAAACACCATTTAAACGGTGACTTAAACACACTGAAGTCTACAACGTAATATTAAGAGGTTTTAAACAAATGTTCGCTTAATACGCAACACACATACGTTCGTTCTTTACTTATTTATTCACATACGATCCCTTGTTTGACAAGAGGTCTACCAGACGGTCATCGACAGATTCGTTCAGATTTTGAATTTCATCTGCCCCGATACTCTCTGCTACGTCACAGATACCCTTCCACAGATCATCCTTTGACATATATTGTTGACCAGCACTGTAAATTTTCTTCTTCAATATGGTCCAAAGGTTTTCTATGGGGTTTAGATCCGAAGATGATGCTGGCCATATCATCAACTTTTCATCTTTGAAGCCAACACCTCGTAGGTATGCAATAGTGAAACGTGAAGCATGTGATGGTGCATTATCTTGCATGAAAATAATCTTCCTTCGGAATGCTACTCGTTGTTTGCGATACCATGGAACAAAGCTCTGCTTCAGGAAGTCTGCATAGGTGGCAGCATTCATTTTGACACCTTCTGGCACTCTAAATGGACCAACCATCTTATTGCCTAGTATACCAGCCCAGAACATAACACCCCCACCACCTTGTTGTCGTCTCAATCTTGTTGGTTTCTGAGCACCATAAGCCAACCATCCTCTGGACCAACCATCCGGGCCATCAAGGGTTGCTCTACGCTCGTCTGTGAAAAGAACTGTTTGAAAATCTGTCTTCATATAACGTTTAGCCCATTCAATCCGTTGAATTTTGTGTCGGTTGGTTAATGGTGGGCGAATGTTCGGCTTAACAGCTTTGGCAACCGATTTGAGAATGCGACATCGAGATGTTCTAGGTATTCCCTGGATTGGGTATTGGGTATTGGGTATTGGGTATTTAATACACGTTCAATAGTGTTAAAACTAAATTACAACGTGTTTACAAGTATTAAGAATATTACATTAAGTATATTACATTAAGTATATTACATTAATTACAATAGAAGTTTAAAACTTTTACATATTATTGTTAAAGACACTAAGAAATTTTATTTATCAAGTTTAAAATCATATACAACGATAACATGAACAACAGGACTTTTTTTAAATCGTTCAGTTTTACAGTAGCAATTATAAACTCTCTCGCCATTTGTCCGGGTCTCTCTTTCTCTTATATCGTTTACTTTTTCCGGTAGTAAACTGTGAAGTCTGTGAGATAGTTTTAACAGGTCTTTAATTGGAGCAGCACATAGGTTGTTTCTACGTTCTTCTAATTTCAGTAGATTGCTCTGTGATAATAGAGAGTCGTATTCATCGTGGCTTCGTGGATTCCAGCTTCCTCAAAAATTTGTTTGCTCGTTGAAAGCGGATGCCTCGCTACTTCTCGTTTGATTGTGGATAGTTGCCGTCTTGATATTTTTCGACTCACACCTTATTCGCTTCTTTTCCTTGCCTTGTTGCTGTTGGCAATGAATCACTTGACAGTTCTGTGGTCACGGCAAAGTTCTTTTGAAATTTCGATTGACTTTTTACCCTGAGTAAGACATTGAACTGTATTTCTCTTCTCCTCGTCTGTCAGATCTTTCTGCATACCCATCTTTCGCCAATTTCCACCACAACTAGTGCAATTTGTATAATAATTTGGTACATCATAAAAGCACCTTTTTTGCATAATACATCACGACTGCTTTATTTGTCAACAAATTTAAGTGAAATCAATATGTAATGTTGGTTAAAGTGTAAGAAACAAATTGCGAAAGTTTGATCGGCTCAGAGCAAATGCTTTTAAAGATATTTGAAAAATACCACTTTGCATAATAATTTGAAACATACTGTAGTTCCTTATGTAGTATAGATAGCATTTTCTGTTTTTTCAAGAATGCGATATAGTATTCCGTAATCACACGTTTATCCTGTAGTTCCCTCGCTTACGGCGGCGAAAATTCTTAGCTTCAATCTTCGCGAGATAAAAATTTATCCACAGTAGAAAAAACAGTTCTATAGGCAAATTCTGTTCGGCGAAATTAAATAAGCTCACCTTTTGCACTAAGCCTCCTCTCTATTATGTCCGCCCTCAAACGGCCTTGAAATAGACAAAACTGCGGGGGCTTGATAGAGGATTTGCGGAGTTTAATTTGGCTCCTTTATACAGGAAAAACGTGTCATAAGCAAACCAGCTGCAAGTAAGAAATGAAGCAGGCACATATTTTGATTTCAAGTCTAATCACGACAGAACACCTCTATACAGCATTTTCGTTTTATCCAGTTTTTGTGTTTCTTTGCCAGGTCCTTTGCCAAAACTCCAAGAGGTGGATTAAAGCAACACTCACGAGGATCTATGTTAGATCAGTGATCATATGGCCTTCAAAGCAATGTCAAGTTGAAGCAGTTCGATACGCGTGGAGGGACGCTCCCTGTGTCATGCAACAATGTGCAATTTACAGTGGCAACTTACCATCTCCGCCGTTCATTAAATACGGACCTTTTATAAAACATTAGTACTAATTCATAAATTGAATTCTGCCCAAATATCAAAACTGGAAATTTGTCTAGAAGTTTGAACTAAAGTAAATTGTCGCGAGCCAATTATATTTTGAATTTTGACTTCCTAAATTACGGAAACTTTACAATAATAACGATTTGTTTCTATCATTATTATTATTATTATTTTTATTATTATTATTATTATTTTTCCACATAGACTGTTAGAATAAATTGGAATAAAACGAGGAGCAAGTTGCTACCCACAACCTGAGGTCCCAGAGTTATATGTCCTTCATTTCCACAACCCTTTGTATGATTTTTGCTGTTCCAAGAAGCATTTCAACTGGTATTACAGTCCCAATCTTTTCCAGAAACCCTCCAAGTCTTTTTTATACCTTTCCTAGGGCACCGACAACTATTGGCATGACTTCCACTTGATTTAACGTCCACATTCTTGATATTTCCATTTTCAAATTCTGGTAATTTAAAATTTTTCCCAATTCTTTCGTTCCCACCCTATTATCTCCACGTACTGCTACGTCAAAAATACACGCTGTCTTTTCTTTATCCACTATAATTTAATCAGGTCGCCTGTGTTCTATTTCATGGTCACATTGAATATTAAAATCCCGCAATAGCTTATGATGACTATTTTCTAACACTCCTTGCGGTTGGTGTTCACAAAATTTGTTTGCATGTTCCAGATTGTATTTCCTACACAATTCCTAATGGAATTTACGGCCTACAATGTCATGTCTACCTTTGTAGTCCCCTTGCGCTAACTTGCTGCATTCACTTACTAGACGTAAAACGGTTTCTCGTTTCTGACAGCACATACTACACAAAGATAAGCATATTGTTCTATCAATATGGAATTTAACACAGTTTGTTCTTGTAGTTTGTTCTTGGGCAGCAAAAATCAATGCCTCAGCAGTAGCTTTCAAGTCCGCTTTTGTGACAAACTCCCAGGACTTTTGTTTCTCTACATCATCTCCATGATTTCTCGCAAATTGTCCGTACATCTTTTTCTCTCTCCATATAATTTTCAATAACAATATAATAATAATGATAATAATAATATATAATTTTCATATAATAATATTCATTCACTTTCTGGTGGAATTTCGCCATGTCAGAAACAGTGATGTTGTCTTTGATAATGACTATCAGTGTGACAACCACAGCATTTCGTATTCCACATATTTCCCACTTCATGCAACAGCTTCAATGTAAAAAGTTTTCACCTGCAGCACGTTGAACAGCTTGTGTAATGATAATATAGGTCGGGGTTTTTTGGTGACTTGCACTTTACTCCGTGTTTAAGAACAACAACAAAAGCTGATCGCTTGCGCATACATGGCGTGCACATCAAGTGCCATGTCACACAACTTGTCACATCTTCCCCGTTTTAACAGTAACAAAGAAAACATATGTAAGATTATCTAAGCTAATTGACTAAGGTAAATGTCTGAGATTATCTAACAATGTCCAGATCACTTAGTTACAAAGTCCTTTAGCCAACTTGGTGGTCTTACTTGACGCTTGGGTCTTGACAGTGGGGCAGGTCCAGGTGTTGCCGGAGTAGGTGCTCCTTGTGGTTGGCTATCACTGCTGTTGGGTGGCTCCAACTCATCCGGCACTTCAACGCTTGATTCACCTGTGCTGATGATGTCCAGGCGATTTCTTCGGAAGCTTCCCCTTTCGGTTTTAACGGTGTAACTTCTTGGCCCTCCTTGACCCACACACTGACCAGTGGTCCACGTTTCTTGACCAGGTAGCTTCATGCGCACAGTCTCATCTTCTTCTAGTGGCTTTAATGGTTTGCTGTGTTGATTATAGTAGAATCTTTGACGTTCCTTGTTGGCTATAATCTTTCTAGTGTCATCTTCAGTGGGATAGCTGGGTTGCAAGAGAGACCCAGCTACTGGGAGTAGTGTCTTGCACCTCCGACCAAACAGGCGCTGTGCTGGGCTGGTGCCGATTCCAGCGCTTGGAGTGTTTCGCCAATCGAGCAAGGCCTGGAACTCAGATCCACCAGAGGTCCTGCATTTCTTGAACAATCTCTTTACTGTCTGCACTGCATTTTCCGCTTTCCCATTGGACTGTGCGTACCTGGGGGATGAGGTCTTGTGATCAAACGTCCACGACTTTGTAAACACACTGAACTCTGCGGAGGTAAACTGAGGCCCATTATCTGTTATGAGGGTATCAGGAATACCAAACCTTGCAAATATCGCTTTCAGCTCCTTGATTACAGCGCGGGATGTGACCGATTGCAGACGGGCAACTTCAATATAGTTGCTGTATAAGTCACTGACGACAAGCAATGTCCTGTTGTCAAACTCACAAAGGTCAGCTGACACTTTACTCCAAGGTCTGAACTCGTGCTGGAGAATAGGCTCCTTTCTCTGGCCGCTGCGATGGGTCAAACAAACTTCACATTTGGATATGTACTCTTTCAGCTCCACAGTCATGCGAGGCCAGAAGAAAGTTTCTCTTGCTCTTCTTATGCAACCCTCTATCCCGATGTGAGAAGAGTGTGTCTTCTCCATGAGCTCTTTTCTCAGAACTCTGGGTGCAACCAGCTGCTGACCTTTGAAGATAAGTTCTCCTTGGACGGTTAACTCATCTCGGAAGTCGAAGTAGGGATGTGCACACTCCGGTATCTCTGCCTTGTTGTCGGGCCAACCTTTCCTTATCAGATGTCTGAGGGTTATCTGCACAGGGTCATCTTCTGCTGCGTGTTTTAGTTGCTGCCAAGTTTCCTCTCTTACCGGCATCCAAGGTCGATGGTTTACTTCCTCAAACTCTTTTGCTAGCTGGCATGCATTTACGTCAGGCAGATAGGCTCGGCTCAGAGTATCGGCGAGGAAGAGATCTTTATCTTTCTTGTACTTCACTTTTAGGCTGTATCGCTGAAGACTTAGCAACATTCGCTGTAGTCGTTTTGGAGCTGTTGCCAGGGGTTTTGTGAATATCGGTTCCAGTGGCTTGTGGTCTGTCTCGATGTTTACCACCTTCCGGCCGTAGACATACGCGTGGAAACGGTCACACGCGAATACAATTGCCAGAAGCTCTTTCTCCATTTGTGCGTAGCGAGTCTCTGTTGGGGTGAGCGCTCGTGATGCATAGGCCACCGGTTGACCCTTTTGTAGCAACGCCGCTCCAAGGCCACTCTGGGAGGCATCGCACTGCAACGTGATCTCTTCATTCAGATTGTAGTAACGCAACACTGGAGTGGCTGTAACGGCATCTTTAAGCTTGCTAAATGCGGCTGACTGGGCATCATCCCATACAAACTCTACGTCATTCTGCGTCAAATCTCTCAAAGGCTTTGTGATGTCTGACAGCTGTGGCAGGAACTTAGCGAGATACTGTGCCAAGCCCAGAAGGCGTTAAACCCCGAGCTTGTCGGTAGGCTGTGGCATGTCCAAGATGGCTTTAACTTTAGCAGGATCGACTTTAAGTCCTTTTTCCGTCGCTAAGTGTCCAATGAAGAGTACTTCCGACTGCCTCAATTTCATCTTGTCTGCGTTCAGATGAAAGTTCTGCTTCTCACTACGATCTCGAAATGCCAAGAGATTCTTGTCGTGATCCTTTAACGCTTCCTCATAGCTTTCACCCTACCCCACGACCAAGAAGTCATCCGCAACAACTTCAGTTCCAGCAGGACCTTCTGCAAATTCATGCATCTTTCTCTGGAACACTTCTGGCGCAGAGGATATCCCGAATGGCATTCGTTTCCATCGATATCGGCCAAAGGGTGTGAGGAAGGTTGTCAGGTATGACGACTCCTCCTCTAGCTTAACGTGCCAGAAGCCATTACGCACGTCTAGGAGTGTGAAGATTTTAGCCCCATGTAGTCGCGTAGCAATTTCTTCTATCGTTGGAAGTGGGTAGTGCTCTCTTCGAATGGCCTTGTTGAGATCTTTTGGGTCGAGGCACATCCGTAGCTTCCCATTTTTCTTCGTTACCGCCACCATAGAGCTGATCCATGGTGTGGGTGTTATGACGGGTGGTATCACTTCTTTCTGAACAAGATCCTCTAAGGTCTCCTTGAGCTGAGGTCTGAGGGCAACTGCCACTCTACGTGGTGCATGTTGTACTGGTTGGGCACTTGGATCTACTCTGATTGTGCATTCTCCGTCAAGTTGGCCAACTCCATCACTGAAGACTTCAGGGAATTTGGCGAGTATTTCATCTCTTGTTAGAACCCAGCTTGGTTGCGGGTGAACTGCATAAACAGAGGCGCCATCCGTCTGTGGTTTATGTAGCTGATCATTGTCGTTGTATTGTATAATGCCATGCCCAGGCATGCTTTCCGACCCAAGATTGGTCGAATTTTGCGGCTTTCAACGAGACGACAGTCGAGAAGGCATGAAACATCGTTTCTCCATACTCTTAAGGTGACATGACCGACAACTTTGATTTTTGAGCCTCCATACGCCACGAAGGATGTCTGCACCACTCTAACTTTCTCTAGCTTGTCATCTTTACTCGCTTTTTTATATATGTGTAAGGGAAGCACATTGCATTGGGCTCCTGTATCAGGCTGAAAACGGATAAAACTTCCAGACTCCAACTTCAGTGTGACAAGCTGAGAGTCGTCCAATTGGACTGCTGATATCTCTTCGGTTTGGTATGTCTCTTCAAAACCTGTTTCGCCTTCCTCTTCTGTCGCTTTCACCTCTTGCTTGCATTTATTAGCAAAATGATTTTTTGCTCCGCACTTCCGGCAGTCCTTTCCACGGGCTGGACACGATTCCGGATTTGCCAAATGCTGGTAGCCACAATTTTCGCATTGTTTGGCTTGACCGCGTTGTTTTCGATGATAATTCTTGGTATTTAATTTCTTTGTACTCTCGGACTTGCTTAGGGCATTCACATCAGTGTCTGTAGAGTCTTTTACTATCTTCATTTGAGCTAGCATGCTCTCAGACGCTCTACAGATTTCATCAGTTTTCGCCAGTGTAAGTTGAGACTCTCGTAGTAACCTCTCTCTGACCTTTGAGTCTAGTATTCCAAATACTAGACGATCTCTCAATATTTCGTCGGGTGTAATGGTCTCGAACTCGCAACCTTCGGCTAACTTTCTCAGGGCTGTTCTGTAGTGCTCGTAGGATTCACCGGGCTCTTGCATTCGTTGATTAAAGCGGAATCTTTCGAAAGGCACATTCTTTCGAGGCTTACAATACTCTGCGAACTTATTCAAAACAGGCTCGCCAAATGTAAACGTTGAGTAGACCTCTCGTGCTTCCTCTCCGATAACTGTCAGTAGAGTAGCAACTTGTACGTTTTCTGGTTTTTTCTTCAGTTCGGTCGCTAAAGCATAACTTTTCCAGGCCAGCTTAAACCGTTTCCATTTCTCGGCTGCATTCTCAGCGTGTATTTCTAAAGCTGCCGGCGGTGGCAGAGAGTATCCTGTGGCCATACCTCGCTCAGTCACAGAAGATGTCGATCGTAGATCCGTTAATAACCGCTGCCACCATGTAATGATAATATAGGTCGGGGTTTTTTGGTGACTTGCACTTTACTCCGTGTTTAAGAACAACAACAAAAGCTGATCGCTTGCGCATACATGGCGTGCACATCACGTGCCATGTCACACAACTTGTCACAGCTTGCGATTGTTCTGCATGGATATCTCATCAACTAAGACGCGTTTCTGCCAACTTTGATGCACAGTAACCATGTGTCTTTTGAGTTGGTAGTTTCCGGAAAGCTTTTACCACACTCGACAGTCTGTGAAATATTCGTTTCTTATAAGGTAAGGGGAATATCAAAGTCTAAAGTGAAATGTCGTTAAGGCCTTCCCAAATTCAAATATCATATATGTACAGGTCTTCCCAATGCGTCTCTAAAAAGAGTTTCTTTGTCCTCAAACGAAGCTTGGATCACTGCTTGGATCGATTAATATATATTGTTACAGATTCAAGATATCATTTCATACATTTTCTCTTCGACAGCGGAAGTTCTTAACAATTTTGTATTGGTATTTCCAACTACATGTGGTTGTACAATATCATGGAAAACATAAATGGAATTCATCATGTCATATTAGCGGGATAAGGGCGTACGGTCTCTCGGAAGTTTTACTTCTAGTTTCCACCGAATCCGAGAAGTAAGAACATCTTTGCGAGAGTTAACAAACTGGTAACCGTATTTGTAGGTGAAGAGTAACTTTTTTCGTGCGAACGTCGAACGCCGTTCGATGTTCGTAATAAAGAAAAAACGCTCACTAGTCGTGGGCTGGTTTCCACAGCTTTGGTCTTTTGCCAAAGCTTTATTGACGGACTCGACAAGACTCCTTACCGACTCTTGATATCTACAGTGGTGTACACAGTGGTAGGGCCGGTGGGGCGTTCCCTCCAGCCATGTTCATTCCAAGTCCCTTGGTAAACCCGAGTAAACCGTCAATACATCATTGTCGAAATAGCAAAGTGATGTATTTTCGTTTTTATTGTCCATTAACGAGCATTTGGGATTATTTGGACAGAAAGAAGCTGGAAAAGCAATCAACAACAGCGGAAGTGCTGTGGGATGTTCTTCGTGATTCATGGAAGAACATACGAAGCAACTTTCTGCATAAACTACAAGACAGTATTCCTGACAGAATTAATGCTGATTTGAAAGAAAAAGGGGACCATACAAAATATTGAATGTTCTATTCTTTTTTCCCGTCTTTTGTGCTTTTTATGGGCACTTCTGTAAACCAGCTGTGTTGAAATTTACGATTACCATAATAATTATCGAAATAAAAAGTGTTTTTTAATCCGTACATTTGCTAGATTTTTTACACTAACTTTCCGTCTGAAGTGCCTAAGTCTTTTACACAGTAGTGTACGCATACTTGAAAAAGATGTCATTGTTCACAAGGAGATAACAAAATCCGTCATTAAACTTTTGCATAGATTGCATTTCTGCTAAATCCAACTGGGCCATTATTGATGAATACCTCCCACGTAATGGTGTTTGCTTTTAAAATTCAGAAACACTGACTTGTGTGATGTGTACACATCCACTTTCGTTGATAAGTCAAAGAATTAAAAATATGGATGATCAGGTAGATGCGATTAGGGAAGTAAAATGCATTGTTGTCGGCATTTTATGCAAAGCCACTACCGTGACAATATTTTATTTTCACAAGTAAATATTTCCGCATATAGTCATGCATGCATTATGGTCACTCAGTATTTTTGTTTAAGTCAGTTAAATTATTTGTAGCTACTGTAATATTCGTATGTATATTTAGGTTATGTGTGTCCCAACATTATATAACACCATTACGTCCAAAGCTGAAACAAGGCACATTTTTGGCCGATTGTGACTCTTGTGTCTCTTGACATAGACATCCTCTGATTAACGATAACAAGACCCAGTGGTAGATCGTTGCGATAGGTTTTCCGAGTGGAAAGCGTAAAAGAAGAATAAAGATAAGAGCCCAGTTCAAAATTGTTAAGTGAAAACCCATATTAAAGACGGTTTGAAATACTTTAAAGAGAATTTAGTGACGTTTCGTTGTAGAATGCAACATCTCCAGAGTAAGTAATACTATACTCTGAAGATGTTGCACGATACTCTCGTGTATTTACTTTGTAATACTATACAGTGATGATTTTGCTCTGTAGTCAGTGGATATTACTGTTTCCATATTTACTATTTTATAGTATACTTTGAAGATGTTGCACCATCCTCAGAAGACATGACTATACTCCCATATATCTACTTTCTAATAATATATTTTGAGGATATTGCACAATAGTCAGAATGCAATATTATACTATATACAGTAGAACCTCACTAACTCGAACTTGGTTAACTCGAATTCCCCGCTAAGTAGAACCAAATTCAATTTCTCCTGGATTTGATCACATTTTCCCTATCAATTACTACCACATAACTCGAACTCGGTTAATTCGAACTCGAATTATGATACTAAAGGTCACTCGTACCAGGACCTCCAATTTTTCAGGAGTCTTGTTAGCAACAAACATTCGAGTGCCAATAAATAAGGTTTAGCTTAAGTTTTTGTCGGAAAATTTTTTTTATCGCTATTCTTTTTAAATTTGAAGGAAGGGGAAAGTTTGAAAGAGCTGTATATTCACTATAAATAACAAATAAGGACATCTAATTTGGACTGGATTGAAAATTTATACACCAAGTCAACATTTTTTAGTTGACTTCGGCAATGTCATATTATCATGAATAATTTTTTTTCAAGTGGTTCAGATTTCGTGGAGTTTGGCCTAGTCTTGGGTATATTATTAATTCGGGTTTCTTTGCCAAATTGTTTAAAACGTATATTGCTTTATTATTTCATATTTTTCCATTAAAACATACATCAATTGGGACGGAACTGTGTGGTCAAATGATGTCAATACCTATACCAGCTTTCAGACGGATAACTAATTTATGGCCTTCACAATTTTAAAGTCACTCCGAAAAATATTGACCAGAGATTTACCATGCGGAAATCGTAGTCTTAGGAAGAATATTAAGGCCCAGCTCTAAGATTCTATATGACGGGATAAATCACGACAAATAACAAAACATATTAGTTTAGAAAAGCTTGTTTTGTTATTTGTCCTGATTTATCCCGTCATGGCTATTCATATTAGAATCTTGAGCTGGGCCTTAATATTCTTCCTAAAATTACTCTGAAAAATAAAGATATTTGTTCTTCTGACTCCGATCAATTCCCCGGCGCATCTATGGAGGTGATTTCCACCAACAATTCTTTGCGAGGGAGCGTTCATGCTAGAGGAGAGTGGCTTTGTTCTGTAGTAGATACTTGAGGATAGATGTCTGCTGCATTATGGCCGGATATTGAATGTGAAGTGCGAACTATGTTCATTATTAGTCTTCGACTATTCGAAAGATAAATATCAAAGCGCAACATATTACACGAAGTAAACCCATGAACGCAATAAATGTTCGCTTTGAAATACTTAATACTTCATTGCGTTGGCTTTGATATTTTTCCTAGCAATGGCTTTCATATGTGAAACTACTTGTGAACTTTTTGTAAGTGTTGGTAGTTGAGAGAAGAAAAGAAATATATGGGTTTTTTGACAGCACTTTTACGTGTCCATTCAGTTAAATTTATGGTGGACGAGGTTCCTTTGCTTTGCCTGCTATCCTTAACTAAACCTAAAAATCCCTTGGTAAACCGACACTATGGTTGTACTGATCTTGATAACGCCTAGTGTTGAAACTTAGACTCCCACGTACAGTTTCGCATGTTTCGTCGTACAAAGACTTAGCTTTTATCATGATTAATTGGCGCGATACTTTTAAACCGCTGGGTCGGCGCCCATGGATCCATTCCAACAGGAGTTCTTCCAGTTCTTCGTCTGTAATCTTTCGTCCACCACCACTTAGTCTTTGCTTTCCTTGCCCCTTTACCTTTTGCGCAAGTTTCAATGATATCCGCTTTTTTCTGACGCCACTCGCGTATTCGTTTGACATCCACATTGAATTTCTTTGCGGCGTTACGGTTATTTGTCGTGTCCACGAAAGCAATTGCTTCCTTTTTAAAGGACACCGAGTAACTTCGTTTTAATTTCCCCTTGTGGGAGTTTGCTGCCGAAGTATCTTCGTTCATGTTAGATTTCTAGTTCAATGGCAACACGTTAGCGTTTCAATCTAGAACTCGCATACCAAAAACGCGTAAAAACATGACAGTGCCAAAACTATTAAGGTACACCCTGCATAGTATAGTGAAAACACTCCGTTCTCCAGTTACAGTATCAGCTGTCTTCATTCCAAGCATGGCACGAACTGTTTGCTCTTGTCATTACGATATGTGCTTTCAGATCAAATTCAAAACTGCAATAAGAGGACATCATCCCCTCGCCCACCCCGCGAAGCGCGGTGCGAGGGTACTAATCTTGACGTGCGTGAGTCCTGTTACACGCGTGGTTACTAGGGAGAAAAATTTTCGCTTTGTGTATGTATCTTTAAAAATGCCGTGTGCCAGCTTGGGGACTGGTATGTTGTTGAACAAATCGTACTTAGTTACCGTATTGAAGCAAATCGATTTGGTCTCGTTCTTTTTTCCCTTGTATGGATCTCTCGCAAGTTGTTTACATTATTTGAACACTGAAGCCAGTAAATGATTTAAGACCGGCAAAGGAAATGGCTTTCTTGGTGCCTGCGGCTGGATTCGCCACCTCAGTAACTTGACAATTTATGACTCGACAGAGCAGTTCTCAAAGTTAGCTCCTTGGAATATGCATTTGCCAACTGTTCACTTTTTGCAACAACACTTTGTCTTGTTTCTTTCTGATTTATATGAACAAAAGACGTAAGGGAATTCGCTTGCTGTCAGGACATTTGCTAAGCGACTGACTGTATTAAAACGACATTCTTAGCTGAAGTTGAATTGATGTCGATTAGTATAAATCTTGGGAGTTTTCACATTCTGGTAACCACTTACCTGAGCTGGACAATCACAGGTATGTCTGAATCGAGTAGCTTTGAAGTACAAGTTCTGCGAACGGAATTGTTTTGAGCAGTTTTCAAAACTAGCTTCCCGACTTCATTCTTCCCTAAGGGAGACTTCTTTTACGAAATATTACCGCCTGGATTTTGCTGGTGTTTATTGGTAAAGTAGAATGAAGATTCTGGTTCATCCATCTCTGTACGACGATTATTTTTGGACATTTTGCAGTATTTAAGCGGACAGCGTTCATGGTCAATTGTTTGAGAAGTAAAATAGCACACTCGCCATCCAGAAGAGTTGTCCAGGCATGACAGTCTTTGGATGCTTTCTCAGCTTTCCACACAAAGATTTCATTGCCTCAATCAGGATTTTTTTCGCTATAAAATGTCACCCCACTGAAGACGTTAGGATGTATTTCTGGCTCGAAACAAAAGTGCAAGGTAAACAGCCACCAGGTAACTAGCTGCAAAGCTATTTGTTTGTGGTCACCAAATTATCCTTCGGCAAAACAGTTGTCCGCTTCAGTCTTTCTCACTTCAAGAATGGTTTGTGCATGATGATCTTTACCATATTCGACCGGTAATGCTTACATCAGGATTTTAAAACCTCTCAAGAAAGTTTAAAGTCGTCTGTGTGTAAATTTACCGTTGAACCCTTTGTGTTTATTTATTATTTGTTTATTTAAACTTACTTGAAAACGGTAGCCCTTCAGCGGCCTAGCCTACTTATGTATATTAAATGGTGATTTTCAAGGGGCCGTTTACATGCACAACTATATATACAATACAACTAAAATGTTAACAACTAAATTACTTCTAACTATATTATTTACAATAATAAGGTTAAAAATTTTAAAAATGTTTATTTGCCAGCCCAAATTTATGTTGATGGGTATTATGGTCTCATCAAGTTATTGTAATAATTTTTAATTAAAGTTTTAAATGAACAAATAGAAAGTTGATCATAAGCATATACAATTTCGGTTGGTATGTCATTCCAGGATACAGCACCTCGGTAGGAAAAGCTCTTTTTCACATAGTTTGTTTTTGGCTTGTTTAAATAAAGTTTTAGATCGTTGCTTCTTAATTGATATATGTCGCTATGACAATCGACAAATAAGTCAGATAAGTATTTTGGTGTTAAGCCACGTAGAGCCTTAAATGTCATTATATGTTCCCGTCTCTTAAGGGTGGATTCTATCGGTTCCCATCCTAGCTTTTCAAAAATTTCAGTTGATCTAAATTCATAATTTAAACGCGTTATCACTCGAGCAGCGCGTTTTGGTAACTTACAAAGTTTATCAATCTGTGAACGACTGCCATCATTCCATATATTTGAGCAGTACGTGAAGTGTGTCAGAACAAACGAATTGTACATGCTTAAGAGTGCATCTTGTGTTACAAATTGTTTTGCTCTTCTTAACAGGGCAATCGATTTCGAAATTTTATTGAATTGTGCTTCATTGTGTTCCTTCCATTTTAATTGCTCGTCAATAGTTACTCCCAATACTTTCTTTTTTGGCACATGTTTTATGGTGTGGTTACCAATAGACATATCAATATTTCCAACAGATTGATTTAGTCTCTGTCTAGAATCAATCAACATGTACTCAGTTTTCTCTTTATTCAGGGTGAGTTTGTTGGCGATAAGCCAGTTATGGACATTGGTCAAATCAGTGTTAATTTTATTTCAATGTCTGTGGACGACTCCCCCCCCAAAAAAAAAAACAAAAAAAAAACATAAGTTGGTGTCGTCCGCAAACATAGAAGATTCCGTTTTCTTGAGACAGTTTGGAAGATCATTTATATACAGTAGAAAAAGTAACGGACCTGGATTGGATCCCTGGGGTACACCACATGTAACATATTCAACTTCCGACGATATTTGATTAAGTTTACATATTTGTCTTCTTTCATGAAGATAGGATTGAAATAGATGAAGAGCCTTTCCCCTGATCCCATAGCATTCTAACTTAGAGAGAAGGATATTATGGTCTACGATATCAAAAGCTTTTTTAAGATCTAAAAGAAAGAAAGCCATTAATTAAACCGTTATCCATATTAACAAGACATTGATTTACTGACTGCAGAAGTGTAGTTTCAGTTGAATGAAGAGGACGAAAGCCAGACTGCTGACTTTAGGAATTTAAATAGTTGATTATAAATAATTTTCTCTAATATTTTTGCCACAGCTGATATTACTGAAATCGGCCTATAATTTCTGCAATCAGTTTTATCTCGTGATTTATAAATTGGCGTAATTTTGGCAAGTTTCATATCTTCTGGAAAAATGCCAGTGCTCAGAATTGGATTGAAAATATATACTAAGGATTCAACAATAGTGTTCCCTTCTGCCTTAAGTAATCTGCAAAAAATTTTATCAAAACCTGATGCTTTACTTGCTTTCATCTTCTTCAATATACTAGTCAGTTCCTCCCTTGTAATGTTTCTAGATTCAAAGACATTAGTTCCAGGAGTCAAGTACGACAACGGATCAAAATTAGTTAGTGGGGTATTTTTAGCAAGTTCTGGTCCAATTTTACAAAAGAAATCGTTAAATTCATTGGCCATGTTCTTATCCCTTGTCACTTTCTTGTCGTTAATTATTATTTCATTTATTGTAGTCGTTTTAGATTTCCTATTTAGTAGCTCATTTATTGTTTTCCAGCTATCTTTACTGTTTGTGCTATTTTCTAAATTTGTTTTATAATAGTTTGATTTGACATCCATGATAAGACGGTTAACTTTATTTCTACATTGTTTATATGCCTCATGGTATGCCGGATAATTTAAACTTACTGCCTTCTTTTTAAGATAATCTCTACGGTAACTCTGGTTTTATTTCATTTGTTACCCATGGCTTATATTCACTTTTAGCTCTTCTAATTCGCAAAGGTGCATGATAATCAGCAGTTTGGAGGAAAATTTCTTTCCATTCATGCCATGCTGTATTGGGGTCTGTGTAGTGATTAAAATTACTAAACATTTCTCTGAGATTGTTTTGGAATTCGACCGCATTGAAATGCTTAAACTGTCTAGTCTCTATTAATTTGGTTTTGTCCCTAGGGAGTCCTATTTTCCTACAAATATATATAAGACTATGATCACTTATCCCCAAGTCCATGACTCCTGAAACAATTGTCTTAGGATCATCAATTTTTGTGAGGATAAGATCAATTAGTGTTTTTAATGAACTAGTTATCCTAGTTGGCTTTTCAATATGTGGTTGTAGTTGATATATGTCCATTAGATCTCTCAATTTTTTAGCGTTAAGATTATTGCTAACTACCTTTAATAGGTCAATGTTAAAATCACCCGTTATGATTATTTCTTTGTCCTCTTTATCGATTTCCTTAATGAAATTTTCAAAACGATTAAGTAATTTCAATATTTGAGTCCGGTGGGCGATACCATATGGAAACCAGTACCGGTTTACTTTTTGGCTTTTTAATTTCAAGGCAAATCGCTTTAACATTTTCGGGTATTAAATCACTTCGTTCCACAAAAGGAATGATATTACGCAGATATATCGCAACACCACCTCCATTTCGATTTCTGTCTTTTCTTACTAAATCATAACCAGTGAGGCGAATCTCGTTATTGTGAATAGAACAGTCTAATCTCGTTTCGTTTATACATATAATATTAAAGGGTTGGCTACAGATAAAAACCCTTAGCTCCTCAATGTGTTTAACTAAGCTTGTAATATTTAAATGCCCGATTTTTAACGCTTTTAATTTTGGATAAATACTTTTGCTCCAGTGTGATAACGGGTTATCCTGGTTTGTTTCATAATCTATGGAACTGTATCCTGGATTTAATGTTGGATCACACTGTGACGAGATTAACGAGTTCTCTTTCTTTTCCTTCGGGTTTTCAATCCGGGTTGGGATGACATCAACATCAATAGGTCCCCCAGTTGTCGAATGCCTGCTGTAGGAAAATTTTCAAGTGATTGGTTACTGGCCGCCATCATTTTTCTCTCTCCTTGAAGAGACTTGATTAACTGAACGGCTAAGAGGGCTGAACCTTTGGGATTAAGGTGCAGTTTACTGCCATTTAGAGCTGTACTATTTATACCAGAGTTATCTATGAAATAGAATCCATGTTTGGTACATATCTGCTTTAGTTCCTCGTTGACTTCCCTTATTTTAGTCGCTACATCTATATCTTCCCTCAAAGTAACACCCGACACACCAATTTTGGATTGTGGGAATTTAGCTTGAATACCAAATGCAAGATTTTCAATTTCCGAGTCGCAGTGTTTAGCTGAGTCTATAGGAAGGTTGTTTGTTCCTGCATGGATAATTATGTGTGACGGTGATATTTGCTGGTCAATGCAATCGACTTGTTCTGTAATCTCTTTAGCAGTCTTTCCGGGGAAAGTATATTTATGCACCTTTTTCCTCGTCAACTTTCTTGGTTGAATGTTTTTAATTATCGAGTCTCCTATAAGGACTACATCATTTCTCGATGGTGCATGTAGTTTATTGTGATATTGTGGAGGGTCACTTAGTTGGCCATATCGTGACTTATCCGGATCTTCATTAGGGTTATTTTGTGGAATATTGCGTTTCTGTGGCTGATATCCGTTTCTCTGTTCGGCAGTTGAATCTTTTCTGTGTTTGGCTTGTTCCACAATCTCTACATCATCACTTAACATCTCGTATCTATTATATCTTTCATCGTCATAGTTAAGGTGTGTTTTTGTTGGTTGCTCACTTCCTCGAAGATTCTTATCGTTCGTTTGCCAGATATCTGAATGACTTTGACGTCCTTGATCATTATATGACGGTATAGCAGTATTTGTTAGATTAGCATCTGACTGGAGGATACGAATTGTTGTAATTAAACTCGCTTTTTCCTCTTCGGCGTTGTCTGCCTTAGTCTTAAGGTCAGCTAAAATATAAGACAGATTATTTACTCGGTTCATTAGAGCGTCATTTTCTTTCCTTAAGTCCTCATTTTCTTCGCGCAGCCTTGAAAGTTCAACAGAGGGATCGTTAACTGGTTGACTTGTATTTAATTTAGCGGAAATGTCAGAAATTTTCCTAAGGATTTGATGTTTATCCGTTTCGATTTCAATAGCTAGATTATCTATGCGAGTTTTTAGGGCATCTGGCATGATCTCCTGGGACTCTTTGTTGGTTTCTTCATTTGCATCTTTATGCAAATCTGCTATTTCGTTTGCTTCGTCAACAACAATGGCGGATTTAACTGCCTCAGTTTCTGAGGTTTCATTCATCTGATGAAGAGGCAAAAAACCCACAATACTTTCGTAAATTTGTTGCTTGATCTTTTCACAATCATTCCCTTGAATCTGAAGCACCTTTTTACCTTGATACCACTTTATCGAGGCTTGCTTACCAGAGAATAGTTTAACATCTCCACCTGGCGATGACCATTTCCCGGTCAGCTTCAATTCCCTCTCAACAAAATCTTTAAGCTTCTTAAGATCAGCAATCCATCTAAACTTTGAATTTTCAATAGTCAAATGCTCATAGTAGTTTAGACTTGCAGAACTCATGTTAAATAAGATGCGATGGATGACCTGTCGTGGCAAAGGAGACGTTTACAGGTGCCACTGAATGCTTAGTTGAAAATACGCAAGAGTTGCAGGTTTATACGCCATTTTTCATTTTTATTGATGTTTTGCCTTGGAAAAAAGTACGACTTTTACTTCCCTCTTCTCGTTATTCTTTCGACAAAATTTGCACAAGCTTTGCTTGTCGTATTTTGTTTTATGTTTTGTATTTTCCGATTTTTGGTCAGCGATAAAACTGCAGAACTCGTTCTGTTTTCTTTGTTTACCTCGTCGATTTCGTAATTCGTTTCATCTTTGTCACCAAACTCTTGTACTTCCGGATGAATACCTAGCATAAACCCTTATCATAGCAGATCTTAAAGACATTTGTAACCAACTTTGAGGTAACGTATAATTTATCAATTTTTTAGGTTAAAAAAATGTCAGAAAAATATTCAATCATGGGCTGTCCGTAATGCCGGTATCCGTTTGATAACCTATGAGAATGCTCCACTTTTAAGACGGAAAGTCTGTTTGGATTGTTGTTTATTTGCGGCCAAATTCGGTGTGGATTTTTTTCATTCATGTCCTCTTCCAGTTATAGTCAGGAGGATTTGTCTTTTTGAGAATTTTGAAAAATTATCATTGTTACTTGGATTCTCGAGAGATACATTGGAAGGGTGGGCGAGGGGTTGTTGCGTACACGTATTTCTAGTGTGTGCAAAGAAACGTGGAGTCCAGCAGCAGGCCAAATCTTACGTTGTGAAAAAGATAACCGGGCTGAAGCGTTAGTGTATGACTTAAATGCAGTCGGTCTATATAAATATACCGGTAGCAAATCATCTGATTGCGCCAACAACGTGCGTTGTGTAGGACACGTTCCAAGAGAACTTTCAAGATTGGTCACAACATTTCTTAACGCACTGCAAGGAAATATCGTCGAAGTAGAAGTTTGTGGTAAAAGAAAACGAGAGGTGGGTCTAGTCGTACCAGGTATCTTTAAAGCCAGAACCAAGTCAAAATTTTGTTCGAGGATCTTCCATGAAGAACTGACGCGTATCAAAGATGCATATACTCATTTTGAATTCGAATACGAACAGTAAATGACCTACAAACAACCTTATCTTATAAAAACTTAATGTAAATGACATTAAATGTTTTAAATATTAAAATATCTACCTATGGCATCTTACATTCTCAAAGGGGTGTTTATTAGGGAGAGGCGTTTATTAGAGAGAAACGTTTAATTCAATTTTTCGCAAATTATGAGGGCGTTTATTGGAGAGAGGCGTGTATTGAATAGTAGGCGTTTAATGGAATAAATACGATATCTGTAAACTGCATTCCTCATTTCTCAGCAGTCATGATAAGTACAGTTATTTTCTCTATTTTTTTATTTTTAAGAATCATCCTCAGAGATGTACACGATCAGAAACTTTTTTCATTATCTGTATATATATATTTGGAGCGTCACGACGTTTGTCTGTTACCTTAAAACTCCAGAACCACAAGACTTACAGAAGATTCAATTACATATTCAAACTCATCATGACCAGATGAGTAACATTAGCTATCAATACCTCAAAAAAAAATGACTTAAATATCATACCTAACATATCTATGTGGCAACCATACTCATTTCCTCAAGAATAACCATCCTGAAATGATCCTGCGCAAAGCCCGGGTACCTTGGCTAGTAATATATATATCTCTGAGGATGATTCTGAAATAGAAATGAAACACTGCACATCTCATGGTAGAGCGGCGGACTGGCATTCCGAAGGTGAGTTCAAATCCCGCTCTAGTTAACGTTTTTCGGTTGACTTCGGCAGTGTGAGAATATAATGAAAAACAATTTCTGTTCTTATTTTCTCCTACAAACGTTCTTTCTGGTACGGCTTCAAGAGAGTTCATATTACTGTTAAGCTAAAAAAACCCCTTATGTTTTCGGGTATGGGTAAAGTGCACTAGCTTGCATTTAACGATTTCACGCAGCATGAACTTGCAACAAAGGGCAGTGTTACAAAGAGCGTTTCCTGAGACGTATCTCGAATTAAGTGAGACTTAAGTCTCTTCCTTCTTAGGCTCTGTTTACACTACAACAAAAGTCTTCGGATTCAAAATATATTCGGAAAGAAAAAGTATCTGCGTTAATTGCATACTCAATACGCAAACAGTGATTTTTTTATCCAAGAATGGACATAAACCGCTCAAATTTGATTGAAAGTAACCCTGGACAACCGAAAAATGTCTTTGCATTCTTTGTTTATTACAGCCAATGATAAAAAAATAAAAATTTGGCACAAAATGACTACGTCTGTTATTCTACATAGAAACGAGGAGAATTTCTCTGGAATCTTAGCTCTTCTCATTGTAAGTAACCAGATTCTTTCCCGGATTCATATTTCTCCGGATTCGTGTGCAATCCAAAGACTTTTTTTGCCTCATTATCTACATCAGTGTAAACGGCTACTTTGAATCCGAAGAAAAAGTCGCCAGATTACCTACGAATCCCCAAGAAATTTGGTCAAGTGTAAACGTAGCATTCCCGTTAATGGTTTGAATTGGGGGAACATTTCGTGATGTTGAAAGTTGATCGTCCTGGTTGAAGTAGTTTGGAGAAGGACTTTTTGTGGTGTTTGATATGGCTGACTGGTTTCTAAGACCTTAAGGCCCGGCCAAACCAATGCAACACCATGATTCAACATCGTTCAACATTGTTGAATGCAATATGTTGAACTTATTTGGCCACTATGTTGCATAATGACGTTGCATGATGTTGTAATGATGTTGTTGAACGAAGTATGACTTCCATCAGACATTTGATGCCACATCGTTCAACATTTCTCTTGTTCTCATGTGTGAAGAACAAAGTTGCACTCGTTTGGCGGCGCACTTCAACATTACTGACCTTAAGCAACCGAAGTTCTTGTGTCAAGGACCGTCAACCGGAAGATTTGACGAATAGGTGTTTTCGATATTTGGGCCGTTCAGAAGAGTGTGTTATGCGAGCAACCATGATGACTAACCTCAAAGTCTCAGGAGAGATAATACCACGTGTAACCAGGAAGTCAGCGATGAACTTAACTGAGAAATGTTGACGTTCTAGGAGTAGACCGTCGTCTTCAAAACGTAGAAATGCTGTCAGTGACGTCTGTATGGAATGAAAACTGACTCAACATGTGTTATTTTAAGGATAAAGTGCGGAGTAAAAGTCGGAGTTCGCTTATTTGTATATCTTGTTCGTTACGTATGGCTGGCTGAAGAATCGGCGAGTGTTGGGCATGCGACTACGCAATGATCTTCGGAGCAAAGGTAACATTTTAACGTCTTCCTCATTTCCTTTTGGTTGCCATAGACGCCTCTTTTCGGCGACCTGACTACATCTTCATACACCTGAGCCCAATATTCACAACACCCACGTTCACCGGCTAAGCTCGATATTGACAACCCTCCCATACACACACATACTGCAGGGCCTGCCTTATCCGCACATGATATATCGAAACCGATACATTAATTCAACGAACCTGGTTGGTACTCATTGCTCTATCCTTAAAGTATCTGCCTCTAAAGCTCTGGATTCGTAGGTAATCCGGCGACTTTTTTTTTGGACTCAAAGTAGCTGTTTACACTGAAGTAGCGAATGAGGCAAAAAAAGGGTTCAGATTGCACATGAATCCGGGGTAATATGAATGCGGGAAAGAATACGGATAATTTCAATGAGGAGAGCTATGATTCCAGAGAAATTCTCCTCGTTTATGTGTATAATAACAGACGTAGCCAGTGTTGTACCTTTTTTATTATGGGCTGCAATAAACAAAGAATGCAAAGACATTTTTCGGTTGTCCAGGGTTACTTTCAATCGAATTTATGAGGTTTACGTCCATTGTCAGATAACAAAGTACTGTTTGCGTATTGAGTATGCAATTAACCCAGACAGTTTTTCTTGAGTAAACTGCCAACGTATCAAAATACTTTTTGAATCGGAAGAATTTTGCTGTTGTGTAGGCATAGCCGAAGAAGCTATAAAATTAAGTGCCACTTCATTCGAGATATGTTTCAGGAAACGCTCTTTGTATCGCAGTACTTCAGAGAAACGATTTCTGAGCCCCAGACGGGCATCGAAAACGCAATCTTCTGGGTTTGAGCAACTGCAACAATAGAGAGCTTAAGCAAGAAGCCTTCTTGATTCACAAACGGCTATTTCTTTTGATAGAATTTTTCATGTATGATAAAGAAAATGAATAATTTCAAATCCCAAGTGTGCCGTCGAACATGTAAAATGCCGTTTATATTCTATGCAGACGACAATGACAGCTTTTCTACGTTTCGAAGACGACGGTCTAATCCAAGAATGTCAACATTTTTCAGTTAAGTTCATCGCTGACTCGCTGATTACACGTGGTATTTTCTCTCCTGAGATTTTGAGGTTAGTCGTCATGGTTGCTCCCATAACACACTCTATTGAAGGGCCCAAATATCGAAAACACCTGAATATCAAATCTTCCGGTTAATGTCCTTGACACAAGAACGTCGGTTGCTTAAGGTCTGTAATTTTGAAGTGCGCCGCCAAACGAGTGCAACTTTGTTGTTCACACATGAGAACAAGAAAAGTGACATGTTTGAGGAAGTCGATCGCCCAGGTTAGTGTAGTCTTGAGAAAGACTGTTGGTTGAAGTGACTGACGTTTCGACAGCCTTAGCGGCGGTCATCACTGTCGAAACGTCAGTCACTTCAACCAACAGTCTTTCTCAAGACTACACTAACCTGGACGATCAACTTCCTCAAACATGTCACGATTCTCCCAGGTTCAAACCATTTACTTTAACAAGAAAAGTGTTGAAGATGTTACATCAAATGTCTGATGGAAGTCAAACTTCGTTCAACAACATCATGACAACATCATGCAACGTCATTATTCAACATGGTGGCCAAACAAGTTCAACATGTTGCATTCAACAATGTTGAACGATGTTGAATCATGGTGTTGCATTCGTTTGGCCAGGGCTTAAGGTCCTCGAAACCAGTCAGCCATATCAAACACCACAAACAGTCTTTCTCCAATCTACTTCAACTAGGACGATTAACTTTCAACAACACGAAATGATTCCCCCAATTCAAACCATTAACGGGAACGCTACGTTTACACTAGATCGAATTTCTCTGGATTCGTGGGTAATCCGGTGACTTTTTCTTCGGATTCAAAGTAGCCGTCTACATTGAAACGGCGAATGAGGCAAAAGAGGTCTTCGGATTGCACACGAATCCGGAGAAATATGAATCCGGAAAAGAATCTGGTTACATTCATTGAGGAGAGCTAAGATTCCAGAGAAATTCTCCTCGTTTCTGTGTAGCATAACAGACGTAGCCAGTGTTGTAGATTTTAATTTTTTATTATAGGTTGTAATAAATAAAGAATGCAAAGATATTTTTCTGTT
Source organism: Heliopora coerulea (assembly GCA_030142905.1). Classification (NCBI taxonomy): domain Eukaryota; kingdom Metazoa; phylum Cnidaria; class Anthozoa; order Scleralcyonacea; family Helioporidae; genus Heliopora; species Heliopora coerulea. The sequence continues at coordinate 408,796 of JASJOG010000067.1, read as the reverse complement.
GTCCAGGGTTACTTTCAATCAAATTTGAGCGGTATATGTCTCAAGAGGAAAATCAAAGCCCAGCAAAATATCTTTACGAAAGCCATCGAGTCGGACACAGAAGTAAAATCACAATACTTAATAAAGTTCTAACGTTTCGTTGTATCATCACAACATCATCAGAGAATAATTTACGTATCTGCATAAAGCCTAAGTATATTGTTACAGGGTGTAATAATATTCGTGCATTAACCAATCAGAGGACGTACTAAAAATAAAAGTTACATGTATGAGTAATACTAACAACTTGGAAGAGTGGAAGAAGAAATTATAAAAGGAAAAGTGGTGCTGAACCAATATTGGCATTTAAAGAGGGTTTAAGATTGCGAATGAGTAGACTTTCTCGTAACGGAAGTTCACACTCGAAAGGACAAGAAGAAAAGATTTTAAAATCATTAAAGGAGACTGGGTGATCCGTGTCACGGTGGTGTGAAAGAATACTGGTGAGGGGAGGGTTAGTGCGCTTTTTACCTGTGAGAGGTGAGATTCCCATATGGTCACATACGCATGTATGGAGGTGCCAGATGGTTTCTCCGGCATACGAAGCTCCGCAGCTTCGACACGTAAAATGATAAGCTACATGCGATATTAAGCGTAGAGGAATCTTCTCTTTAAAAGAGAAGTAATGGAAAAGTCTAACCGACGGGTGAGCAACACACCTAATGTTGATGTGAGGAAAAGCAGATGAGAAAAGTTTTTTTTTATCTGAGTTCGGATATGAGAGAAATGTTGTCCAGTAAATGGTAAAGAAAGGTAAACAACACGTTTGGGAGCCGTAAGCAATTTAGTTAAATTGGAGAAGACTTTATCTGGAAAGGAGGCAATACATCTGTCAAGAAGTTTTCCTGGATAACCATTGTCAATAAAAATGCGTTTTAGTTTTTCTAGTTCAGCATGAAAAACAACGTAGGTAGAACAAATACTGAAACAGCGGTTAAGTAAAGAGAAAATCAAACCCCTTTTGTGAGAAAAAGGAATGAAGGAATCAAAGGAAGTAAGAAGACCTGTAAAAGTGGGTTTGCGGTAAACGTTAGTTGAAAAGCAACCATTGGAACGGACGATATTGATGTCTAAGAACGGCAAGGATTTGTTCACTTCTAATTCATGCGTAAATCTTATTTTGGAATGCCAAGAGTTGAGATAATTGAGGAACGGAATAACGTGATCGGAAGAACGAAATAAAATGAAACAATCGTCAACATAACGACGGCAAAACAACAGTTTAAAATTAGACGGGCAATCATTAAGCCAAACAGACTCATAGGGAGAAAGGAAAATATTCGCTAAGAGACGTCCCAGCTATAAACTTAATTCGAGATGTGTCTCAAGAAACGCTCTCTGTAACGCAGCCCTTTGTTACAAGTTCATGCTCCGTGGAATCATTAAATACAAGTTAGTGCACTTTACCCATAAGAAATACAATTAGGTTTTTTACAGCTTAACAGTAATATGAACTCTCTGGAAGCCATACTAGAAAAGACGTTTGTTGGAGAAAATAAGAACAGAAATTGTTTTTCATTATAATCTGACACTGCCCAAGTCAACTTAAAAACGTTGACTCGAGCAGGATTTCAACTCACCTTCATGATACCAGTCCGAGGTTCTACCTGAGCTATCGAGTCCACGGAGGTGGGAGGTGAATTTTATCCAGTTTAAGTGCACGAGATATTCTCTAGACAACTTAACGCTTATCCATGTGGACGATGTGGAGTGTATCCCAAGAGATATATATATTATGATGAAAAAAGTTTCTGTTCATGTATGTCTCTGAGGATGATTCTTAAAAATAAAAAAAGGAGAAAATAACTGTACTTATCATGACTGCTGAGGAGTGAGGAATGCAGTTCACATGTACATGGGAGTCTAAGTTTCAACATTATGTGCTACTAAGGTCAGTACAACCACAGTGTATGTTTACCAAAGGATTTTTAGGTTTAGTTGAAGATAACAGACAAAGCAAAGGAACTTTGTCCACCATAAATTTAACTGAATGAACATGTACAAGTTTTGTCAGGGAAACGAAGATTTGTTTTCTTCTCTCAACTGCCAACCCTTACATTCTATTTCCGGCCATAATACAGCAGACATCAAGTGTCCGCTACAGAACAAAGTCACTCTCCGCTGGCATGAACGCTCCCTGGCAAAGACTTGTTGGTGGAAATCACATCCATAGATGCGCCGGGGAATTGGCCGGAGTCAGAAGGACAAATATCTTTCTTTTACGGAGTAATCTTAGGAAGAATATTAAAACCCAGTTCAAGATTCTAATATGAATAACCATGACGGGATAAATCAGGACAAATAACAAAACAAGCTCTTATAAACTAATATGTTTTGTTATTTATCGTGATTTATCCCGTCATGGCTGTTCATATTAGAATCTTAGAGCTGGGCCTTAATATTCTTCCTAAGACTACGATTTCTACCTGGTAAATCTCTGATCTATATTTTTCGGAGTAATTTTAAAATTGTGAAGGCCATAAATTAACCATCCGTCTGAAAGCTGGTATAGCTGTTGACATCATCTGACCACACAGTTCCGTCACAATTGATGTTTGTTTTAATGGAAAAACATGAAATAATAAAACAATATACGTTTTAAACTATTTGGCAAAGAAACCCGAATTAATAATGTACCCAACACTGGGTCAACCTCCACGAAATCTTAATCCATTTGAAGAGACATTTTTTTTATGTTAATCTGACACTGCCGAAGCCAACTAAAAAATGTTGACTTGGTGTATAAATTTTTAATCCAGTCCAAATTACAGTAAATGTCCCCATTTGTTATTTAAAGTGAATATACATCTCTTTCAAACTTTCTCCTTCCTTCAAGTTCAAAAAGAATAGCGATAAAAAATTTTCCGACAAAAACTTAAACTAAACCTTATTTATTGGCACTCGAATGTTTGTTGCTAACAAAAATCCAGTAAAGTTGGAGGTCCTGGTACGAGTGACCTTTAATGTCATTTAAGTTTACTGTCACATCAGTGCAGAGGAAACCCTCTCTTAAAGCACGTCTCAGCCACGGCTCGCTCTCAAAGTATGCTATAGGTCGTCAGTTATTACATAACATAAAACAAACTTTACTTTTTCATTTAGGCGAAAGATATCTAGAAAGTCTGAAATGAAAGTATATGCACTTTAAATAATAAAGGGGCATTTAGCTGGAATGGATATTATTAATTGGCTTCTCAATATGGAAAATAGTATGTGCGTGGTCAAACGCACGTATAATTTCATCCCTGGATGCGATGCGTGCAATGACGTTTAATACTATTAGATATATATACACAGTTGCAAGTACGATTTGATATTTGTTAAAAACAAACATATTATACGGCATAATTTTGGCCATTACAGAGTAAAGACTAGAGTGAAACACTAGTAAATATTCATAGTAATATTTCTAATTTAAACAAAAATTGATTGTTTTAAACGCTCTGTTATGATTGTTTTATTCGTCCTCACTCTCGTCTGAGTTTGGATCGTCGTCTTCCACAAAGTCTGACTCATCATCCGTCTGGAATTCGTCATTGTCGTCGTGATCGTCATTCTCATTGTTTTCGTCCACGATGTTGGCAATTTTGCAGGCTGGGTCTCCTTTGTGGTGTTCGAGTTTAATTCTTCGCGATTTTGTCAAATTAATCTAAAGGGCACGGTTTAGCAATTCCTCGCGTTCTTTCTTGTCCCAGCATTTGTCATTTGTCTGGCGTAAACCTTACAGCAAATAAAGTGCACGTAAGTTCGTCCATCCTTCTCTTCCGTTGGAAATTCAAGAATTGCATCCACTTCATATTATTCAAATATTTTGAGTTCAACAATGTTATCTTTTGTCATTGTGACAGTGGCGTAACCAGACCCAGGCCCACCCGGGCGTCAGTTACAAACATGGGCTCTTTCCAAAACGTATTTGGCATATTCAACTGAAAAATACACGATGAATTTTGAACAATTTGATATGAGCCCTTTTAGTTTGGCCCACGAAGGAAATTTCTTTGCACAATTTTTCAGTGCAGAGGAAACTCACTCTTAAAGCACGTCTCAGCTGCGGCTCGCTCTCAAAGAATGCTATAGGGGGTCATATATTACATAACATAAAGCATAAATTTCATTTAGGCGAAAGATATCTAGAAAGTCTGAAAGGGATATATATGCACTTTAAATAATAAAGGGCATTTGGCTGGAATGGATATAAGATTACTAAACTTACCACGTTCTTTTTATGATTTCGTGGAATTGAAATGTGATCCCGCCTGACGGAAACGGCTTTATAGTTGCTGCCAATATACCTGTCAGCTCCCAATATTCCGCTTCAAGACCGTTTGTTTTGGATAGAATTCTTTTTAATCAGGACGTCAGAATAAATGCCGAGGAAATGCATGCTGTTTTCAATTATGAATCTAATCACGTGATAAGAAATCGTTCAACATAAAATGTCCAATCGCCAGCAATCTAGTCCACATTAAAACTTGACCGAGTCACGGCAACAGAATAGCGTGGATCAAATCAAATACTTAAATTTCGCTATAAATATTTTCTCAGGTAAGTCTACTTCTACTGCTCCAATATCTTAGTTACATATTAACATTATGAAGTCTTCATTACCTTTCACTTTTCTTATTTTAAATTGAACATAGCAAATCAAATCCCTAGCTCTCCCAAAGCGTCAAAAATTGCCAACGCAACAAAGCAACAATATTCTCCTAAGGAATGGTTCTTGCTCATAAACCATCTTTGTAGCAGACTTTTACGTTTGAAAATGCCACAGCTCAAAGCCTTTTGCATTTACATAGTCTCCCCATAGATTGGTTTATCTTTTTGATTAACTATCAGTCACGACAATTTCCAACCTTTGAACTTTTCACGTTATTTAATGCTGTCTACGTAGCATCATCTTATTTTTATTTTGCTTTCATCAATGCTCAATTATGTTTTTCGTTGCAGCGTCTAAGAACATACTTTTTAAACAAAGAAAGAGTTCGTCCACTTACTGATTAATAACTTAAAAAGTTGTGCATTTTGTCGTTTATGTAGAAGTTAAGATGAAGGGCAATGTATATTTGTTGTTGTATTTCATCGCTTTATTCGTCGGTTATTCTGAAAGTGCTACCGTTTTTCGTTACGCCAATATCTATGGAAGTCACATGGTTCTGCAAAAAGCCCCACGCCGGGCAAGGATCTGGGGCTTTGGTGAAGTTGGAAGGGAGGTTTTCCTCGCCGCTGCGTGGAAATGGTATCGCACGGAAGTTAAACAAGGTAAGGGAAACACGTCCCATTCGTAGTGAACAGGAGGAATCAACGTATCGAATCTAGGGTGTCTTCCTCTTGGAAAAACAAGGAAATCTGCATTTCCAACATAATATTTCTTGGCTTGCTGATGTGAGTGGAAAATTCGTTACTTCTTCTGTTAGGGGGAAATGCGTCATCTGAATTTGTAATTTTAAACTTCTTCGTTTTAACCCTATTTCTTATGGGGGGTCATATTGACCCCTATGTTTTTTTAAAATTTCTGGAAAACAATCAACGTAATGATGTAGGGTCTCTGACTTTTAGTTTTAATCTATTTAACACGTTTCTAGAGAATTTTGGCTTTGGCACATACGTCTTTCACTTTTTATGATGTTCGTGTGGCTATGACCTCATTTGAAATCTCAATTTTTGAAATCTCGCAAATAGGTACCTATATATAAGTTCATGCTCTCAGAATCCCTTTGAACTAAAAACATGTTTTATATATAGTTATGAGAAAGCAATTGTATAGTTGACAAAATGATGTCATGGAGTCATTGTCACGTGGTAGTGACGTCATGATGCCTTCATTTACCGGTATTATGTTATCACGTTTTCTTCATGCTAAATTGCTTCACTTATTATGTGTCTGTTTTGTTCAACGTCATTTTTATTGTAATTGCAATGAAATGGCTTCTTTTGTATTCGAAAGCCTTCTTTTCGAATGTTACGACTTCAACTCATATGGTAATAGAATGTTGTAATAACATAGAGGTAAATGTTTTTTACAAGTGGTAAATATACTCAAAATATTCAAGTTGGATAAAAGAAGCGTCGTGATCTGTTGAAATGTGTTTCCATGTGTATGTAGAGCTAACATTTTTCTTTTCTCTTTAGTGTAATAAATAACATAAAATAAATAAAATGGGACCAAAGAGGAACAAGCAATTTACTTCATTCAGTAATTTTTTGAAGCTGATGAAACTATTTTTTGTTCCAGTTACATTTTATTTACTGCTTATTGCTATTCATTTCAACATGTATGTATGTACTTGAAAAAAGATTGATTTAAGAAAAGTGCATGTTTTTATAAAAACATAACCCCTATTTCGCTTGAGTATAAGTCCACAAATTTGAAATTTTAAGTAAGGAATATAATTAGATACTTGTTCAAGTAAAAGGCAAAAGAAATAGGCAGCCAACAGGTTTCAAATAACATATTTTATTGGCTGGAGCCCATCAAAGCAATTCTTGAAGCGAAAAGTGGCATTTCCACATAGTTTTTTTAATGGTACTCCTAAAAATGCTGATGTCAGCATATGTCACACATACGTCATTAATACAAAAATGTAAAGTTCTTATGTTGTACTCTATCCATGCAAAGTTTTACGATTCTACCACTTTCCAATCAAAAGTTAGTGGGGGGATCATTATGACGCCCCCCGTGGGGAATAGGGGTCTGAAATAGCTCGTGGGGAATAGGGTTAAGCGGATGTTTGCATGAGGTCGGCTGGTCAGTTATCAGGCCAAAACTACTTCCAGGAAAACCAAACCCGACTCTAATAAACAATCACGGTGAAAATGGTAAGAAGAATTAGTTTAGTGTCGCTTCAAGAGAAGCTCAGAGTTAACTTAGACAACGTTCACACGATACCGATATGAAACTGCACCGATATCAAATTATCACGGTACGAACCTGTTCACACGATACCGGCATAATTTCATGCCATTTTGCTGTTCCGTTCACACGATGCAGTTAAGATTACATGATTTGAAATTATTACTGACCGTGTTTTTCGCAGTCACTTACGTGTTCATCAATACGCCAACACGCCTCCGACGAGAAAACAAAATATTTAAAAACGAATCTATCCGAAATTTTGCTTGGATCGATGAGGAAGTGTCCTACCTCCTTACTCCTTAGTACAGTTTTGGATTACAAGACCAAACAAAACTATAATGGAGTCAATTGGGAATCAACAAAAACAAAATATGTCGAAATAAATGAAAATTTTGTCGAACAATATCCAACAAGAGCACTTGATCTAGAAAGTTTCCCTTGGAATGAACAAGAAAAGGAGTACTCGAAAGAATTCTTTCCAAAATGAGAATTCCTCTAGTGAAATACAGAGCTGCCCTTGATAGCGGAACAAGTGGAGGGAGACGTGTGGTGGCTGCATTCTACGATATATGTTCAAGCACTTGGAAAGGTTCACACTCTGCTGAATCTATTGATGGCGGAGTAGAGTCGTATGATGTGAGGATTGAGGGCTTTGCCGGGAAAGATCAAGGGGATATCCACGAATCTGGAGCCGTGCAGTCAAGTCTTGGAAACGCTACGGGTGATGACGTCACCCGTGGTGACGATGAAGTCAACAAAGATGTCTGTGAAAGTTCTACAAGTCAACCCAAGGAAACCAAAGCTAAAGAAAACGGACGAAGAGATTTGATTACATTTAATAAAGATCAGATGAACGGAAAACTAAAGAAGAAACTTCCATCAGATCAGGTCAGTGGCGTAGCGAGTCGAAGTTCCACTTGGGGCGAGTTGCCGAAATGCCGCCCCCAGGCATATTCCGTGGAACATGGGCGCGCTTCCTAAAATAAATTCGGAACAAATTCGCATAAACGAGGACAAAAAATTGTTATTTGATTGTTACAACTTACTTTTGATTGTTACACGACCTATATTGCCTAGGTTCATAACACAATATATTCACATGTCCAGGAAAGAAAACTTAAGAAATGTTAACAAAACCTTTCTAAATAAACCTACTTTTTGTCTATTGAATGTTATTGCAATTGATTGTTGGATTAAATGACCAAAACCAAAGTTAACTATTGAAAGCACATCTTGATTTTCTGGCTTTCAGTGAAGCAAACTCGTTCATGACATTCTATAAATCGATAGAATTAGCCAGTCCACGTTCAATAGAGAGAATGGGTAGTTTGCTTGTCGTAAACTGCGTCATTGTGGACCTGAGATAAGTTTTGATAAGCTTTAACTTGGAAATAATACTTGAAGTCGTAATCAATTCATAAAATTGTCAGATGTCATCATTAACTTTGAATCACGCGCAAGGTTTAAATTCTGTTATATTATTTACGTCTTTTAAGAGCTATCAGGCAAAAGCTAAACAATAAAATCGGAAAATTATTATCATAGTTAAATCTTGTAAACAGGAAGCTCCATTGCGAATTAAACATGAGTCCCTAAGTACAGCTCCAACCTAAAAGTGCCCACCGCCAAAAATGTGCCTCCTTGGGCAACCGCCTCCATCCTCCTTCCCCACCCACCCTCGGTACGCCACTGGATCAGGTAATGATTGATTTGACAAAGCAAGACCTGGAATTCAAGCGAGAAATAGCGAAACAATTGAAAGAAACAGATGATGACCAAAAGCAGAAATTGAAGGCAATGACTGAAACTGTGGGAAGCCTTTCTAAGTCCATATCTGAGGGATTTTTAGCGCTTACAAATTTTTTGAACAATCAAAGCACCTTCCTTGTGCCGCGTCACCAAGATCCGCCATTTCCTACCTTGCCAGTTAATACACAGTCATCACCAGGATTGAGGCAATACGTACTTCACATTTCAGTGACAATTTTTCTTCATACTTTGTTCATACCCACTACAAAAACTTCGAAAACATAATTTGAGTTCAATTTTCTGGTTATTTTGGTGTAAAATCAATGTTAAAAAAGTTAAAGTTAAAATATTAAAGTTTGTATTTTTTTCTCATTAAGTGTCTTAGATATCTATCATCAAACAGCAAAATTTTAGTTACAATAAATTAAAACATTGGGGCCTGTTCAAACAACTGTAGTACAGTGTTATAGCAACTCGTGTATCAACTACCAGTGGCTTTTGCATGATAGTCTGTTGCTTCTCCAAACAGGGATGTAATTCATTACAAAGTGTGTAAAAAGCTACTTTGGACTTCAGGAAGTTTTTTCGTCATTCTTCATCCAAAAAACTACCTTCTTTAAAGTTTTCTCACCCATATATTTGTTATTCGTAAGTATTAATGGAATGGCGCTAATGCAAAAACCAAGAAAATCTGTTTTGTTCTGGAGAAGATTTTAAGGACCTTAATCAAACACGACGGGAACGTCAAGTACAACGTCCTTCCTTCAATAGAATATTTCATCCAAAACAAAGAGAATAGATAATTTTTTATCCCAAGAGTTACCCCAACGCTGTTCTTGTTCTGAACACAACGTCACTCCAGAGAGTTTTAACGTTTCTGGACGACGGTGCCTCTTGAAGTGACAAAATCTGTTAGTTGAGCTTGACTTGAACACTTTCAACTGAACCATTCAGAAACTATGAACTAAATGATAGAATTCAGACTTCTTCATCGCCGTCGTCACTGTTTTACCTTGCTAAATTTTGGATATTTTAGCCTGTAAATGCATTATGACTGATGGCACAAACGTGTTAAATTTTCTTTCTAGGGGCAAATAATACTGGAATATGGTCAATTATACTAAGACCCCAGCGTCATGGTGGACCTTATACCATTAAAGCCTCTTCATATGTCAATGGAAAGAGAGTTACCGCAACATTGAAAGATGTCTTGTTTGGTGACGTTTGGATGTGTTCTGGACAAAGCAACATGGAAATGGGAGTTCGCACGGTACGTAAAAAATACAAACGGATTCCTTGGTCCGAAAATTGTAAGAAATATGTGCCATACAATATATACAGCTCATTTTGACGTCTCATAATCATCCTCAGAGATGTACATGTGCTGAAATTTTTCATGATAAGCTTACACTGATGATAATCACACATCGCCGCTCTTCGGGATACCGGTCAGCCGCTGTACGGATGATACCGTCGAAAAGAAAGTGTGAGTTTAAATCCCGCTCGAGGCAACATTTTACAGTTGACTTCGGCATTGTCAGATTTTCATGAAAACTTTCTGTTCATTTTCAAGTTCTTTGAAAATCAGACAGAACTGAACACGTTTCGCTTAATTACCTCAGATTTTTTGGTTGTTAAAGATATTTAATCTCGAACTTCTCATGCATTATGCAAGTTGTCTTAATTCGAACTCATGCACCATCAAACACATAATTCCATCCAGTTTGATGTAACATTGGTCTGAAATTCTCTCAAATGCGCCTACCACTGGAGCAAATTAGAAATGCATTACACCCAAACAACATAACCTCAGAGTCAGAGCTGTTAGAGAGGAATACACAAAAATTTACGGATAGTGCCAAGCAAAAATGGTTGGTTATATCTTTTCGAGACACTTGTGTTTTTTTATTTTAAATTTGATTTGAAATACGCCAAGGATCCATTTAAAACTTTTTTTGTTCCTAGCCACGGCTGAAACTGTTCCCTTTTTTTTAGTATTTTCAAAGAAATAGTTTTTTCTAAGTAACACAAATACTGCTTAGAATGTTTTGCGATTTATTGTAGTAGGTATTATTTTACTCCCAAAATATTTGACGATTCTCTTAAAAGGAAGTACTTTTGTCAAAGTTAACCTAATTTTCAACTGTTTTCTTACTTAAAAGAAATGAAATTAAGAAGAGAACAAAAAAAAAATATATGTATACGCACATATAATAATTTCAAAATAATTTTTAGATAATTTCTTTTAAGATAGTTTCATATCATAAATCTATTTCTTTTTCATCTATATATATACATACGCACACACACACACACACATATATATATGTACATATGTAGGTATCTGTATATATATATATATATATATATAAGTAAAATAGACAAAATTTTTGCTCTCGCTACTCTGAGTTTCACGCGTTCAGGCGATCATCAGGCAACTGGATTTACAAGAGGGAGAGGCGTGAAGATGTTTGTAGATGTTTGAGTTCACGGCTCTCCCTCTTGCAAAAAGCAATTTTCACACTCTTGCTTTAAAATCATCGACTCCGCTCATTCAACCTTCTCCCTCAAAATCAAAGAGGCTCTTCACATCAACAAAATCAATCCCGATCTCAACGTCCAAATTCATCACTTCAATACCATTTTCAGTTTATAAATACACCTATCATCACTTTATGCAAATAATCCTGTATTTGTAAGCAGATCACTTCCTCATCAATTGTAAATAATTTATTCATATCCTAACTCATATATTATTGTATCATATTACCTCACATCATTCATTCTGCACTGAAGATGGCATCTTGAAGTTGTCGAAACATGTATGCTTTTAAAAAATATATCGTTTTCTTTAAATCTGTATTGACCTTGTTGCTACTGAGAAATTATATATATATATATATATATATATATATATAGATGTAGATATAGATATAGATACAGCCTGATATAAATATAGATATAGCGACTTACTTTAAAAAATACTTGCGTTTAGTAAATCAATGTTCATTTAAATCACTCATTGCTTGAGATCAGTTTCTCTTCAAAAAGGTACTTGCAACTAGAGCTGATTAAAGTTCACCGGCTAACATACCCTCATTATTTTGAATTTTAACTTTACAGACAAGCAACGGAGAATTTGCTATTTGGGAGTCTAGAAACTACCACCAAATTCGATTATTCACTGCAGGATATAATTTTTCCACAACACCTCTTTCTGAACTAGGAAATATTCGACAGCCATGGTCTGTTGCATCACCAGGCAAGTATATGTAAACGTTGTTCGTTTAGAATTTCACGTAGCAACCTTTTAAATTGTTGTTTACTAACTCGATTATTACTTGCAGTCTCGCTTAATAAAAAATGATTTTCATCTGTTTTTGATGGTTATCTGCTTCTGTTATCTTGACATATTCATACAATGAAAATCAAGCCATTAATTTATTTTCCCCTAAAGAAGATTTCACATGTCATTTCACAGGTGAAAAACATACGAAATTGGAACATTTTCAAATATCAAAAACCGTAATTCACATGAGAAATAAATCGATTCAACATTTCCCTTGTGAAATCTTTGTCCACATAAATAGTATTTTAAACGTTAAAATGGAAGGTTCACTTATGAAAATTCAATACATTCGTGAAATTTCCATATGTGAAATTCTTGGTGAGATTTTCGTAATGGTGGGTCCATTGGAACTAAACAAAATGACATACTAACCAACCAACCAACCGAAAATCCTACCCACTCTCTCAATCAACAAAAAAAAATATTAAGTGAAGTGCTCAAGCAAGTAACAAAAATAACTAACAACGACTTTTCTAACTCCCAACCAAAAGACCAGGAAGCCTACACCACACGTATTTAAATAAAAAAACTTTTGTTAAGAAGACGATATCTTGTAGCAGTTTTAGAACAGATTTAGCCAACGGCAGTGCTCCTATAGTACTCTCAAATTTTCATTTTTTACCTTTTTGTTCACTCATTTGCATTGTTTTAAATTTTGTTTTTGTTTTTGGTCAATAGATAGTGTTGGAGGAAAAAATAATGTAGTAATGGCATATTTCTCTGCCACTTGTTGGTATTACGGTATTCATCTTTATGAAAAACTGAAATACCCAATTGGACTGGTGGCATCAAGTTGGAGTGGAAGTACCATTGAAGCCTGGTCATCTCCAGATGCACTTAAAAAATGCAATATCGATGAAAAAGTTCTGAACGACGATGGGTAGGTTATAGTATGATACGACTATCTCGCATAAAACTAATATCATTTGTGGAACTTTCGAATCTCATAATTGTAAAAGAGGAGAAACATCAACAGCCGTATTGACAGAGACTGATAAAGGGGCAGTTAAACTGCTCGAAACATCGTTTTTAACTAAAACGAAACCCGTTGAGGAGTTTAACAGTACTTTAACCAATGACATATTAAACATGCACACCTGATGTAATGAGAACAACATGGTAGTAAATCTTGACAAGACAAAAGCGTTGCTGGTATAAACCCATCAACAACCGGTGAGGCTAAAGAGTAATCTAGAAATTTTTAAAAATGAAAGTAAGCTAGAAACCACCAACTCAGAGAAACTTTTAGGAGTAATAATTGATAAGAATCTTTTATCCACGTTCCATATTGACAAATTAGCTCAGACTTTAAATAAGGCAAATTTTCTGCTGAAAAGGATAAAAAAGTTCCTACCATTGGATTGTAGACTAACTTTCTATAAAACCTTCCTGCAGCCGCATATGGATTACTGGTGCATTGCATGGAGCCAATTAAATCACACTAAACGTATCCTTAAATTAGAAAACATATCACTACGAACAGTTTATGATAAACCTAAAATGACCTCATCTAGATTATATTTTCAGTTATCTGGAATTCTTCCAATAGAGAAAAGAATAATATTTAGGTTATGTAGGATAGCTTTTAAAGCCTTAAACAACTAGTCCCTTAGTATATTTCTGACATATATTACATTAAATCATAAATATCTAAACAGTTAACTAGAGGCACTGGAAACAATGAAATTTGGGTAACTAATGTCAAACTTTGTATAAGTAGGACGTCTTTCCCCTATAGTTGTGAGAAGGGATACAACGACTTACCTGTAGAAATAAAGAACTCAAGGAACCTATAAAGCTTCAGAAATGAGGTTTATAAGTATTTTTTAGATAGTTCTCGAAAATCACGGATATCGTATGGTCTCCAGTAGCAAACACTGAATATTTTTTTATTGTAAATTTATTTTATAATTATTTTAATTCATATTGATTGCTCCCATTATATTTCTGTATTTTTGAAACTTTACTTTGTACATTTGTATAAGGTTTTGTTTTGTTTACGCTTATTGATGACCCAATATAAGATTAGCTATGGTAAATTGGATTTCATCGTTAAATAAAGTTATTATTATTATTATTACAACTCGCACACCACTCATTATTATTTTTATTATTATTATTATTATTTTTATTATTATTATTATTATTTTTATTATTATTATTATTTTAACAAGGGACATCACGTTTAAATTCCTGAAATTTGTTAGGAAAAATTTGTAGACCCATTAAACCAAAAATTCACATCTATCTTATCATGAGGAAAAATTACCCCTTCATCCTTGTTCAACGCTGACTTCTTGACACAGAACAGATAGCAGGGGGTTGACCTGCTCCTTGGAAAAATATTGTATTAGGGCGGGCGAGGGCAGAGGGATAAATTCCAAGTTGTATTAGAAAGTTAAATTCACTTATGCGTAATCTTTGAGGATTTTGTCTCCAAAGGATTTGTCCAAGATCATAGCTAAAAATAGAGTAACGCTTTTGAGGGTAATTTTTTATGCATTACATGAGCTAAAAATAAATTAAACTTTTGGTGTATTTCGTATCGTTTCGTATCGAAAAAACCGCTGACCATTAATCTTTCGCTATTGCACCTCCTTCAGAATGATTTAGAAAACTAAGATAAAGTCGACATATTCCCAAGTTTGCAAAATTGTCAATCTATTTATTTGCTACTAATGTATAGTGGGGTTTATTTTATCTTTTTTTGTCCTTATTCATGAATAATAATCATAATATAATAATTATATTATAATTATATATAACAATAATGCATAATAATAAGATATAATAATGAGATATAATAATAAGATATAATAATAACATATGATAACAAGATACGATAATAATATATAGTAATATCTTTTAATAATATATAATAACGTACCATGATAATATAAAATAATAATATTAAATAAGAATACAAAATCATAATATAAAATAACAATATAAATTAATAACATAGAATAATAATACATCAAATTACCTATAATAATAAATATTAGTATCGTTATAACATATAATAACAATCGTTATTTTTGAATTACGAGCGTTATAAACGATTTCCTAGGGTCGACTTGCTAAAACGTTTGGGAGGTGATGTAATAAGAAGACCAAGCTATTTGTGGAACGCTATGCTTAACCCTTTCACAAAAATGACCATATATGGAGTGATATGGTACCAGGGAGAAACAGACGCCCAATATGGTCTTAATTCCTATAATTGCATGTTCCCAGCAATGATTGACGACTGGAGAGCAAAATGGTTCAATGCCACTCAAGGGAACACACTTGAAGAGTTCCCCTTTGGCTTTGTTCAGGTATGTTTCTCATGGATCACTTCTAACTCTCAAAGGCTGTTTAAAATGCAATTTTGTGCCTTACGATCGACATTTTGGATTACGTGTTTTAGTGAAGAGTTCAACAAACCGCTGACCTTATAGGGTTATGGTTAAGCCTCGTTTAAACTTACGATTTTATGCCATGCGATTGACATCTTGGAGTATGTGTTGAGCTCACGGGAGGATCGAGGACAAACTGCAGCGAATAATTAGCGAATATCTTGTTGCATAGACTGTCTTGTGTCTATTAAATACACCAGGATGACAATATCAATGTGCAAAATAGCTGACACTTGTGTTTACACTTGCGATTGGCATCTTGGAGTATGTGTTAAACTGACGAGAGTACAAAGTGTAGTCAATCATAAGCGGATATCTTGCTGCATCGACTGTCAGGAGTTTATTATATACACCAGGACGACAACGGCAACGTGCAATATGGCCGACGCTAGTGTTTACAACTGCGATTTTGTGCCTTGCAATTGACATCTTGGAGTATGTTTTTAAGTAACGAAGATAAACTAGGGAAGAAGACAAACTGCAGCCAATCATCAGCGGATATCTTACTAATCCTAACCGTCGCCATATCACCACCGGTGTCGGTAGCACCAAAACCCACCACCTGTTTTCAAACGTTCAAGCCTTTCTCCGTCCACATCCAACATCTACACATCTTACATTTTATTTAGTGTCCAGTACTACTCGGTCTTCTTCTCGCGTACTCCCTATGGCCTAGACCGCACGACCACCTTTCGGGTATATCGATAATGAATAATATATGAAGGATGAAGAAGATTTCGACAGATTCACGCAACAACGTTTCCACTCACAGAATTTCTCGGACCATAAAATCGCCGCAAAAACGAAAACAACCGCGCAATGCATAACCCTGGCACTGACCTTCTAAATACCATTGGCTTTCACACATTTTAATTTTGTTTATATTTCTTTAGCTTTCCGCAATTTTCTCGGAAAATGAAAATCGATTTGCCACGTTACGCTGGAACCAAACGGCCCAGTATGGTTTTGTACCAAATAATCGTCTCAAAAGAGTATTTATGGCCGTAGCAATGGATCTTGGTAATAAATATTCTCCGTTCGGTAGTGTTCATCCTACGAACAAAAGAGATGTTGGAAAACGTTTGTCGCTTGCTGGTCTTTCTGTGGCGTATGGCAAAAATGTGTATTACACTGGTCCTCTGTTATCAGAGATTAAAAAGCAAAAAGAATGGGCCTTGAATGTTCTTAAAGTCACTTATAAATTTGTTCATGGATGGATTGAAGTCAGAAATCGCGAGGGATTCGAGGTACGTTATGATATTGTTATCTTAAATTTTCGTCTTCTTTTTACAATAAGTTTTCGTTGATACACTACATCACGATTTTAGACAGACCATACTTCGAGAGGATTATTAATTTTTGAGATGGGCGATTTTTCAAAATTTTATACTTGCGACAGTCTCACATTTCATTTCACACGTAAAAAACATAGAGAATGAAACATTTTCCCCTAAGAAACTTTCATTTCTCATATGAAATCGGATCGTTTCCCATATGAAATACTTAATTCACGTACCATATTAGTGGTTCAAAATTTCACATGTGAAATGAGATGTGAAATTTTCGCAAGGGGAATAGTACTGCTTGATTTTTCTTATTTGAATCTCTTGTATTAGCAGAAGCAGAGCTTGACAAGCGATATGCCGATTTCACATGTAAAAAACATGTGGAATTAGACTATTTTCACATATGAAATACCTAATTGACACATGATACTACGCAGTTCAAAATTTCAAATGTGAGATGGTTTTAAATGAAACATGTATTTCACATATGAAATGGAATATTCACGGATTATAATTGATTTCCCATATGAAATTTTCATATCATATAAAGAATTGAAACATTTTCATATACAAACTTTATTTTAAAATTATAAATGGTATGTGAAATGTTTGTTAGGGTATGCTCTGTAAAACGATAACTCGCTAGTTGCTTTTCCCCAATGATATTAATTGAAAATTTATAAAGCCGTAACCTGTAGGATTTTTCTACTAGTCGAGTAAAACTGTGGAGCATTTGCTAGATTAAAATGATGGACGACTCATCTTGCTTTGAAACAGTGGATTGAAATAAAATAGAGTGCTGCGTAAGCACTGTTGAAATCTTAGTGAAATGATCGGAAAGATCTGAGTAGTGCCGAAATGTGAAGAGTAGTTTTCTAACGTTTCGAGCGAAGGCCCTTTGTCAGAGAGAAAACGTTGGAGGATCGAAATATATATATATATATATATATATATATATATATAATATATATATAATATGTTTATATATGTATAATATATATTTATATATATGTATATACGTATATAATATAATATAATATGAAAAACAAAAACAAATGTAAATGAGATAGTGGTTCGTCACTCGCCTAAAATATCACCGATCAGCAAAGCAGGTGAGTGTGTCAAAAACAATGTGGGTGAGTGAAAGCTAAACACAAAAGAGCTAAGTAGCTATTGTTAACGCTCACCCGTGCAAAGCAAAAACATTGGCCACCCAGGGATTAAGTAGACGAAAAACGTTCATTGAGTCCGTGGGAGCGGGTGAGCGTTAACAGTAGCTACTTAGCTCTTTTGTGTTTAGCTTTCACTCACACACATTGTTTTTGACACACCCACTTGCTTTGCTGATAGGTGATATTTTAGGGGAGTGACGAGCCACTATCTCATTTACACATGTTTTTGTTTTTCCATCCTGATTGAGCATTTGTTGTCAAATATCTATTTTCACACACACACACACACACACACACACACACACATATATATATATATATATATATATATATATATATATATATATTCCGTGATTTACGATCCTCCAACGTTTTCTCTCTGACTAGGGGCTCGAAACGTTAGAAAACTACTCTTAACATTTCGGTACTACTCTGATCTTTCCGATTATTTCACGGAGTGGATTGAAATAGTTCTGATTGACCCTTATGAAAACCCCACATGCCAGATTTCGCATGTGAGATTTTAACGTGTGAAGTTGTTTCAAATTTATACACACGTGAACCATATGTGAATCGCATCCAAACCGCATATATAAAACATGTGAAATCCAATTATATGCGACACTTGAACTTTTGAAAATCATAAAAATATTAAAAGCGACATCTGGAAATTTGCCACATGTAAAATTGAAACGTATTTACGTTTATCACGTGTGATCACATGTGATCACGTAAAATCATAGACGTGAAATCACGTGGAATATTCCAAAAGGGAAACAGTTTTTAGCTCAACCAGAACAACTAACAAAAGTCAATATCCTTAGTCTATTTTTACCGCACCAAACGGTACACGAATTCATATACAGCACCTGTGTTCTAGTTTATTATGTAGTTTAGATAGCATTTTCTGGTTTTTTAAGAATGCAATTTAGCAGTCCGTAATCACACTTTTAACCTGTAGTTTCCTCTCTTATGACGGCGAAAATTTTTAGCTACAAACATCACGAAATATAAATTTATATACAGTAGATACAACAGTTCTGTAGGCAAATATCCAACCTATTTTTAATCTTGACGGCCACTAACGTTCTGGCATTCGGCAAAATTAAATAAGCTCTCCTTCTCCATTAAGCCTTCTCTCTATTATGTCCGCCCTCAAACGGCCGTGAAATAAACAAAACCCGGGGGGCTTGATAGAGGATTTATGGAATTTAATTTGGCGCTTTTATAAAGGAAAAACGCGTCGTAAACAAACCCGTTCTAAGCAAGAAATGAAGCAGGCAATCATTTTGATTTCAAGCCTAATCACGGCACAACACCTCATCTATACAGCATTTTCGTTTTATCCAGTTTTTGTGTTTCTTTGCCAGGTCCTTTGCCAAAACTCCAAGACGTGGATTAAGGCAACAATCACGAGGATCTATGCTAGATCAGTGATTATGCGGCCTTCAAAGCAATGTCAAGTTGTAGCAGTTCGATACGCGTGGAGCGACGCTCCCTGTGTCATGCAACAATGTGCAATTTACAGTGGCAACTTACCATCTCCGCCGTTCATTAAATACGGACCTTTTATAAAACATTAATACTAATTCATAAATTGAATTCTGGTTAAATATCAAAACTGGAATTTTGTCTAGAAGTTTGAACAAAAGCAAGTTGTCGTTGGCCAATTATATTTTGAATTTTGACTTTCTAAATTACGGCAGGTTTACAATAGTTACGATATATTATTATTATTATTATAATTATTGCTGTTGTTGTTGTTTTTCCACACAGTCTATTAAAATAAACTGGAATAAAACTAGGAGCAAGTTGCTACCTGCAACCTAAGGTCCCAGAGTTATAAGTCCGTCATGTCCATAACCGTTCTTATGATTCTTGCTGTTCCAAGCAACATTTCAACTGGTATTACACTCTCAATCTTTTCCAGAAAGCCTTCAAGTCTTTTTTGTACCTTTCCCACGGCACCGACAACTATTGGCATGACGTCCACTTGATTTAACGTCCACATTCTTGATATTTCCATTTTCAAATTCTGGTACTTGAAAATTTTTCCCAATTCCTTCGTTCCCACCCTATTATCTCAAGGTATTGCTACGTCAAAAATACACGCTGTCTTCTTTTCTTTATCCACTATAATTTAATCAGGTCTCCTGTGTTCTATTTCATGGTCACATGGAATACTGAAATCCCACAAGAGCTTATGATGACTATTTTCTAACACTCCTTGCGGTTGGTGTTCATAATATTTGTTTGCATGTTCCAGATTCTATTTCCTACACAATTCCCAATGGACTTTACCACCTACATTGTCATGTCTACCTTTGTACTCCACTTACGCTAAATTGCTGCATTCACTTACTAGACGTAAGACGGTTTCTCCTTTCTGACCGCACATTCTACTCAAA
The DNA here is from genome assembly GCA_030142905.1 of Heliopora coerulea. Taxonomy (NCBI): domain Eukaryota; kingdom Metazoa; phylum Cnidaria; class Anthozoa; order Scleralcyonacea; family Helioporidae; genus Heliopora; species Heliopora coerulea. The sequence goes on along the minus strand of JASJOG010000067.1, from coordinate 388,539 downwards.
GATGAGCTTATTGTTCTATAAATACGGAATTTAACATAGTTTCTTCTTATAGCTTACTCTTGGGCCGCAAAAATCAGTGCCTCAGTAGTAGCTTTCATGTCAGCTTTTGTGACCCACTTCCAGGACTTTTGTTTCTCTACATAATCTCAATGATTTCTCGCAAATTGTCCATCCATCTTTTTCTCTCTCCATATAATTTTCAATAATAATAATATAGTAATAATAATAATATAATAATAATAATAAAAATAATAATAATAATAATTTATAATTTTCATATAATAATATTCATGCTCCTTCTGCTGGAATTTCCCCATGTCAACAACAGCCATGTTGTCTTTGATAATGACGATCAGTGCGACAACCACAGTATTTCGTATTGCACAGATCCACCACTTCAATGTAAATAGCTTTCACCTGCAGCACGTTGAACAGCTTGCGATAGTTCTGCATGGATATATCATGAACTAAGACACGTTTCTGCCAACTTCGATGCACAGTAATCATGTGTTTTTTCATTTGATCGTTTCCGGAAAGCTTTTTACCACACACGACAGTCTGTGAAATATTCGTTTCTCATAAAGTAAGAGGAATATCAAAGTCTAAAGTGAAATTTCGTTAAGACCTTCCCACATTCAAATGTCATATATATACAAGTCTTCCGGATGCGTCTCTAAAAAGAGTCCCTTTGTCTTCAAACGAAGCTTGGATCGCTGATTTGATCGATTAATATACATTATTACAGGTTCAAGATATCATTTCATATATTTTCTCTTCGACAGGCGAAGTCCTTAAGAATTTTGCAACGGTATTTCCAACTACATATGGTTGTACAATATCACGGTAAACATAAATGGAATTAATCATGTGAAATTAGCGGCATAAGGGTGTACGATCTCTCGGAAGTTTTACTTCTTTTCCAGGAAGAGTTACTTTTTTCGTGCGAACATCGAACGGCCTTCGATGTTCGTAATAAGAAAAAACGCTCACGAGTCGTGGGCTAGTTTCCACAGCTTCAGTCATTTGCGAAAGCTTTATTGACGGACTCGACAAGACTCCTTACGGACTCTTGATATCTACAGCTGCGTACGCAGTTGTAGGACCGGCGGGGCGTTGCCTCCAGCCATGTTCATTCCAAGTCCCTTGGTAAACCCGAGTAAACCGTCAATACATCATTGTCGAAATAGTAAAAGGATATACTTTCGTTTTTATTGTCCATTAACGAACATTTTTATACGAAATTCCCTCTAACCATATAAAAAGTTTTTGACGATTTTCAAGTGAGTTTTTCGAGTTACTGATTTACTTGCATACTTACTTACTGATAACTGATTACTGTATGATAACATCATAAACTATTAAAGTTGTTATTTTAAACTTATCCTGACATTCTCTCGCTTTTCTTGCTGTTTTTGTATGAACTGCAGACTTAACAATTTGAAAAATTAAGATGAGATGTGATAAGTTTGGCAAATATACACTTTAAATCTTTGTTTACCCCTTTCCGGTCCATACCCTGCTTTTTAGTTTTACTATGGCTAACGCCAGTCTCCAGACGATATAACTCATCCAGGAGAAACCTCTTGCACGGACAGGAAAAGGTTGTAAACTATCTCCAAAGCCCTTTCAGATCCATACCCCACTTTGGTATTTTACTCTACCCTAACACCAAATGATTTCACTCGTCGAGTGAGGGGAGACGTGTTGTAAAGTAAAGAGTTAAAAGCATATAGAAGTGCAGGTCGATAAGTTTTGGACGTAATTGAGAGGAAATACCTAAACTAGTGTACAAAAGTCTTAGGCACTCTCTAATAATGGGCATCTTTGTACCATTCATTCGATTTGAGTAGTCTATAAAGTGGGGATTCTAGCGCATTTTTCTAGCGCATTTTTCTAGCGCATTTTTCTAGCGCATTTTTCACATTTACTTCCGGTTTCCCAATGACGTCATCACCTGGCAATCATTTCTATGACGTCATCAAATTCGAAGAATTACTTCCGGTTTCCCAAAACCTGTCAATCATTTTCATAACCTACCAAATCTGGTTCAAACCGGATTCTCAAATTTACATAATTTTCTCACATTATCAAAATTAATCAAATTTCTCACATTTGTCACATTATCAAAATTGGTCAATTTTGAAATTTTCAAAATTTCAAAAACGTAAAAATCAAATTTTTGAAACAGAATATTTTGAGTTGCAATTTTCACATTTTAAAAATGTCAATTTTTTTACTAGATTTACATTGATTTACATTATTAGATTTACATTACTAGATTTACATTACTAGATTTACATTGATTACAAAAAACATATTGTTTTATATATTTTCTTATAATATTTTCAAAATGTTTTTGATAATATTTTCCTCTAATTATTAAACATTGATAATTATTTAATGATCCAGTCGTTGATAATTCAGATAAAATAAAATCTTTAAAATGTTTATAAGGTCTATTTAATTTATTACAAATTTCTAAAAAATTAATAAACCCAACTTTTTTAACACTAATTTTAAAAATTCTTGGTGGTGTTATAACTAATTTTCCATGCGATTCTGGTTTTAATTCACAAGTGTCTCTATTTTGGTAAAATTTTTTTAATAATTCATCATATTCAACATCACAACCATCAAGAGTTTTACCAAACTTGTCATTCTGGTTATTTATGGTTTTTGTTTTTGGTTTTTTCTTTTTAGTTGATAAATTTAAACTTTCAAATTCACAACTAATGTCATTCATTTTATTCACTTTATTTATTTCATTCATGTTATTTATTTTTTAAAAATAATAAATAAAAAATGGGAAATTGTGCTTCAAAAACAAAATCTAAAAATACTTCACACGCTTCGCGTATTGAAAATCATATTGAAAATTCTGAAAATAAAAAATCAAATCTTGATATAAATCTTCATGTTTGCACCTTTGGTGCTGAGACCTTCGGTCGATATCCACCAATAAATTTTAGAAAAATTAAAAAAAGCGGTTTTAGAATCGGAGCTCATGTTGATATTGGAATGAAAGATTTTGAAGCCGGAATGACATTTGGGAAAAATAATATACATGAAATTCAGTTTTCAGAAAATAATAATCATTTAAAATTGTTAAAATCTTTTGAAAATGAAGATAAAAGTGACACAGAAAAAGATAAAATAATTGCTTCATTAATTAATTTAAAAAATGAACATGTTGACAAACCAAAACCACAAAACGAAGACAGATCATTATAATTTTGTAATTTTATAATAAAATTATATTATAAAATTATTTAATCACTTGTTGAAGTTTGATCATTTGGTTTGTCAGTATGTTTTTTAATAGCATGTTTTCCAACAGTAATACCACCAGATAATATTCCAAGATATGGTAGATATGGTGATAGTTTTTCAACCACAGATTTTACATCTCTTTTTAGTAATTTATCTCTCGTCAATTCTTTTTCCAATTCTTCACTACTTTCAATTGCTTCTAAACCACCTAATAAATCTGCAAATTTACTAATTAATAAATCTGTTAAAAATACATTTGCTTTTTCTGCTTGTTTAATTTCATATTCAGAATAAATTTTTAGTATAACTTTATCACTTGCTTTTTTCAAATTTTGAACCGATTGACTAATTTCCGCTAATTTCCATTCACGCTAGCCTCGACAACATAAGCTGGTTTCCACGAAGGGCGTGAGAAAAGTTAAAAAAAAAAAAAAAGTGTACAAATTACAAGAGATTCGTTAGTTAAGGTCTACGCTAATAGCTAAGGTATTTACAATGGAAGCTAGGACTTGGTAATGAAAAGATAGATTCAGAATTAAAAGTATATTTACAGAGTTAAATGTTAAGTCCTGTAGGCGATACTGTGAGCAGCGATTTTAGTTTCAAACCTCGTGAAAGAAGTGCACCTTCTTATTTGCTCAGGTAAACTATTCCATAGTTTAGCTCCGTCAAACAAAAAGCTTTTTTTCATGCTGATTGTACGCGGTTTTGGTAAAGAAAGTTTAAGCGACGTATCACGTAGGTCATAATCTGAAACATCCCTTCTAAAGGTAAAGAGGTATGAGAGGCATTTCTGACCCATGTTGTTCAATATCTTAAACATCATTTTTGACTTTGCCCTTTTCCTCTGAACTTTCAAAGGTTCCCAATTTAATGCGTCCAGAACAATCGAGTGATCTACATCATTACTCATATTTGTAATTATTCGGGCAGATCTGTTTTGCAATTTTTGAAGCCAATTTGATTGGGTTTCACCAAAACCATCCCATACTTCACAACAGTAGTCAAAGTATGGACGAACAGTCGAATTGTACACGGATAATAGTGAATCTTTGTCAACGAAATCTTTTAAGCATCTAAGGGCTGATATTCCTGAAGTTATTTTTTTACAAATATAGTTAGTGTTGTTTTTCCAATACAAGTGCTGATCAATTATTACCTCAAGAGTTTTACATTCATTAACTTGACTGATTGATTTGTCATCGATTTTAATATTGTGTAGTGAATTTGATATACTCTTCATCATTGGCTTAGATCCAATGATCATAAATTCAGTCTTTGCCACATTCATGCTAAGTTTGTTGACGACTAACCATTTTTTGAGGGTGTCTGAGTCAGAGTTCATTGCGATCTCTACATCTGCAATTGTTTCCCGCTTGTCGTCAAATTAGTGTCATCCGCAAACAAGCAGGATTTTGAATTTTTAAGACAATGAGGCAAATCATTGATGTATAACAAAAAGAGTAAAGGTCCCAGAATAGAGCCTTGAGGTACGCCACACTTTACCTTTCTTTGGGATGAAAGACACCCATTAACCTGGCAAACTTGGCTGCGGTCCCAGAGATAAGATTTTAAGAGAGCTAAAGCACTTCCTTTTATTCCATATGCCTTCATTTTACTAAGTAAAATTTGATGGTCTACAGTATCGAATGCTTTTTTTTAAATCGATAAAGACCACCATGTTAAAGAGCCTTTTATCAATATTCATATACCAGTTGTTCGTACAATCCAATAGAGCCGAAGCTGTTGAGTGGAATTTTCGAAAGCCAAAATGATTTTCGCTCAAAATATTATAGTCTGTTAAGTATGTGTACAATTGCTCATATATTTTTTCGAATACTTTGCTAATTGCTGGCAGGATCGAAACTGGTCTGTAGTTACCAGGCAAATTTCGACAGCCATTCTTAAAGAGAGGAAGTACTCTACCCACTTTCTATTCCGAGGGAAATGAACAAAGTGTCATAGCTTGATTGAGGATATAAGTCAAGCTGTCCGAAATTACTGGGGCAGCTATTTTGAGAATTTTCGAAGAGATGTTATCTATAGCAGTGGCTTTATTGGCAGGGAGGTCAAGAAGGAGATGATAGAGCTGACTGGTTGTAACGTCACGTTCGTGGTGAAAAGGTGGTGAAACTTTTTGAATTTTGAGTGTGTCTGGGTGTGATTACCTCTTGGAAAAACAAGGCAATTTGCATTTCCAACATTTCATCTGTATTTGTAATTTTAAACTGCTTTGCTTTAAACGGATGTTTGCATGAGTTTGGGCTGGTCGGTTATCAAGGCAAAACTACTTCCAAGAAAACCATACCCGACTCTAATATACAATCAAGGTGAAAACGTTATGAAGAATTAAATTAGTTTCGCTTCAAGAAAAGCTCAGTGTTAATTTAGATTATCATCGACGGCTGTTAAAGGATTTTCGTCAGACGCTAAGTCTCCGGGCCGATTAGCTTGCATGGCCCACTCACTAAATCACCCCGGAGTAGTTCTTAATGACTGCAACACAGTTTCTTTTCTTTTCTAGAGGGATTAAACCTGAGGGCGTAACCGGAGTGGTTTAAGCTTGGCTCGCAACTAGTCAAACGCTCTTTAATCGAGGCCCAATGGAAACTTGCATTCGACGAAATCTGGTTAGGAAGATTATCACCCTGCATGTAGCTTTCAGTAGAACCATAACACAAAGTAATTTGAAAATATTTTAATACTAACGTTTCTTTACTACACGTAACATCATCGGAGTGATGATGTATATTTCGCGCCATATATTCTATCATTCCGATGACGTAACGTGTAGTAACGAAACCTCAGTATTAAAATATTTTCAAGTTACTTTGTATTATGGTTCTGTTTAAAACTACGTGCTGGGCAATAATCTTCCTCAGCAGATTTCAATTTCCGTCTGGTTCCTCCATTGTAACGATTTCGACTTAATCTGACTTGAGTTTGAAGTATTTACTAGTTCCGACCAATTCGATTTCGACCAAATTCAGACGCGAGACTTTTCATAAGCCGAGCCTAAAACCAGCTTAGATCAATCGAAATCGATAAAATCCTACCTGTTGATTGAGGCTACCTTCACATAAGTGCAAATTTCTCTGGATTCGTAGACAATCGGGAGACGTTTTCTTCGTACTCAAAGTAGCCGTTTACACTGAACTGACGAATCCGGTATAAAATATCTTCGGGTTGCACACGAATCCGGTTAAAAAAAAATCTGGAGAGCTAACACTCAGGGAGAAATATTTTTCATTTTTGTGTTTAACAGCACAAGTAGACAGTGGGGAGACAATATTTTTATCAGGGGCTGTTATAAACAAAGAATGGAAAGAAATTTTTCGTTTGTTCGGGGTTACTTTCAATAAAATCCGTGAGGGTGTCGGTCCATTCTTAGATAGAAAAGCATTGTTTGCGTTAGAACGAGCATGCAACTAACTCTGACACTTTTCCCCATCTGAACAACCAACGAATAGCACAAAGACTTTGGCAAAAACAAGGTCTATAAGTTTGGTGATACAGCCTTAATGGACTGGTCCGTTAAGGCTGGTTCACTCGTTATCTTAATCATGACTATAAGGTTAAGAAAACAGTTATGCGCAGTGCAAGGTTTAGAATGTCTACGACTGTTATGGTCAGCAGGGTATACCAACCTTTTTAAACATGGCTGATTAGATGGCTGATGTTAACAAGCGAGGGATTCTTTTTTTTTTATTTCTTTTACTTCTACGTAGAAGGAAAAGATGGTGAATAGCTCACAGAAAACGAGTAACAATTTTTGCCAAACTTGCACACACTCTTTCTGCAGCAGGCTTAATATGCCTGCTGGATCCCCAGTTCCTCTATAACGATAGGGATCTCTTCTGCGCTTTTATACTCTTCCAAATTCTGTTTAAATTTCCTAAGGTCTTAATACTTCTCTACCTTCTCCTTTTGTATATATATATATATATATATATATATATATATTTATATATATGCGTGTACGTGTGTGTGTGCAACTGCAAAGTTAAGGAGACCTGTCACCTCCGAGGAAATTGCCTCACAGAAAGCTTGGTTTACCGTGCAAACGTGATCAATGGTTGCGACAAAGACCGCACAAATTACATCGTTCTTACGGAGAACACATACAAAGACCGCCTCTACAGGCTCAGAAACTCTTTCCGCTACGAAAACAAAATTAACTGTACCGAACTTTCTAAACACGTCTGGGACTTGCGAAAAAGAGGGATCACCGATGAAACAATTAAATGGTCAATTCTTCAGAAGGCCCCTGCTTACCAAAACGGATCGAAAAGATGCGAGCTTTGTTTGACCGAAAAGAACCACATGACATTCCAAAAATATAAATTAGTTAATAGGCGTGACGAACTGCTGTTGAATTGTCGACTCATCAACGAATACCTATTATGCAACTTTAAAGAAGCACCGCCCAACAATTAACATCTCTTGATCTCGCCGAGGCAACTGCGTATAAATTGAATTTTCAGTTGAATGTTCAGATAATTTAGTCGTCTGATGATTGCGAAAGCATGAAACACTGTGTAACTACAAGCTGTAAACATATTAGATAAGCAACAAATCAGTATGAATGAAAATCATAAAACCACTCAGTTTTGTCTAAATGACTTTTTATTTCACACAAACCTTTTCGCTATTGAAGCTCTTCAGGTATGGGTGGTTTGTGAGTGGTGACTAATTTATATAATATTTACATGGTTACGTCAATCTACTGCTATGTTAATTATCTGCTAATTACGGGTAATTATGTTTTAATGATCTTTTAATGGCATGATGATTATTTATAAAACTTCTTTCCATAGAACGTCATACTGTTTCTGCAAAATAATCTTAAAAGTTTTTTTTTCCAAAAATTGTAATTTGTTATTGCTATTAAGGTCCGGTTTTAGCATTGTTATGATCTCTCTTTCCCTTGATTCCATTGTGAGTGTGTCTGAATCTTTACATTGGTATATTGGTAAAATGTTGAATTTTCCTTCGTTGCAATTCTTCAAATGTTCACTCACTGCTAGGCTCCTATATTGTTTATGGTGAATTTACTTACTGGGAATTCTATCAAGTTCAAGAATGGGAAAGTTTGGACTATCAAAACCAACATGAGCTGCATGGCCAAGAATGTCATATACATTATTATTTGCATTCTATGCAAAAGCTTTTAAGTTGGTCAGACCTAAAACCTCAGCAAAGGAGTAACTTTACACAAGGAACAAATTCACCATAAACAATATAGGCACCTAGCAGTCAGTGAACATTTGAAGATTTGCAACGAAGGAAAATTCAACATTTTACCAATATACCAATGTAAAGATTCAGACTGACTCACAATGGAATCAATGGAAAGAAACATCATAACAATACTAAAACCAGACCTTAATAGAAATAACAAATTAGAATTTTTGGGAAAAAACCCAAAAACTTTTAAGATTATTTTGCAGAAACAGTATGACGTTCTATGGAAAGAAGTTTTATAAATAATCATCATACCATTAAAAGATCATTAAAACATAATTACCCGTAATTAGCAGATAATTAACATAACAGTACATTGACGTAACCATGTAAATATTATAAAAGTTAGTCACTACTCACAGACAACTCACACCTGTAGAGCTTCAATAGCAAAAACGTTTGTGTGAAATAAAAAGTCATTTAGACAAAACTGAGTGGTTTTATGATTTTCATTCATACTGATATTTTTTTGTCGTCAACACAACTTTTACCTATAGATGTACTTGTGTTCAACCATTTACACTCTCTCTCCCTCTCTCTCTCTCTCTCTTTTTCCCTCTCTCTCTCACTCTCTCACTCTCTCACTCTCTCACTCTCTCACTCTCTCACTCTCTCACTCTCTCACTCTCTCACTCTCTCACTCTCTCACTCTCTCACTCTCTCACTCTCTCACTCTCTCTCTATATATATATATATATTCAATTATATGAATATTGTTCATTCTAAATTAACGTGGTAGAGTACTCAATAAAAAGGCTGGTAAAGCGTAATACAAATGTTGACTAAAAATGTCCTTTACATCGCTACTTAAAGTGATCGCTTACCAGGGTGAAACTTTAAGTAGCGACGTAAAGGACATTTTTAGTCGACATTTATATCTACAATTATATATATATTATATAATTATATATTATATTTATATCATAATTATATGATATGCATATATCATAATTATATATTATACATACACATATATATATATATATATATATATAATTTTGTTAGATCTTACTATCAAACTTACAGCGCTGTAAGTATGATAGTAAGATACTACAATTTCTCGTTAAACTTTTAGTAGCAGAAAAATGCCATCCTTCCTTACCTTATGGGGGGATTACTCGGACATGTTGTCAGGTAGTCTACGGCACACAAAGATAATGATGTCGCCTACTGCTTTTGCAACAAACGATTTCTTCTAAATGCATAAAACTGGATCAACCCAATGCCCAGAGTAATGTTTTGCGTATTTGATTTCGAAAGGGCGCCACCACCAATCGAAAAATTTATAATTGTTATTCGTAAGTATTAATGGAATGGCGCTAATGAAAAATACTAAGCAAATCTGCTTTGTTCTGGAGAAGATTTTAGGAACCTTAATCAAACACGAAGGAAACGTGAAAAACAACGTCCTTCCTTCAATAGAATATTTCATCCAAAACAAAGAGAATAGATAATTTTTTATCCCAAGAGTGATCCCCAACGCTGTTCTTGTTCTGAATACGTCACTCCAGAGAGTTTTAACGTTTCTGGACGAATGTGCCTCTTGAAGTGACAAAATTTGTTAGTTGAGCTTGATTTGAACACTTTCAACTGAACCATTTAGAAATTATGAACTATTCCAAAGGTCGAGAAAACGATACCAGCTATGAAATACGCCGTTAATGGTTCAAGACACTTTAAATGATAAAATTCAGATTGCTTCATCACCGCCGTCACTGTGCTACCTTGGTTAAGGTTCCTATCGCTATGCGAATGATACTTGGAATGTGGAAGCTGGAGAAACGTCCAGCGAACATCCATGACGTTCTCCAAGCTCCTACATTACAAATAGCAGTTACTGTTTCGAGATACTTTTAAATGATAAAATTGAGACTACTTCGTCACCGCGGTCACTGTTTTACCTTGCTAAATTTTGGATATTTTAGCCTGTAAATGCATTATGGCTGATGACAAAAACGTGTTAATACTGGAATTTGGTCAATTATACTAAGACCTCACAGGCATGGTGGACCTTATACCATTAAAGCCTCTTCATATGTCAATGGAAAGAGAGTTACCGCAACATTGAAAGATGTCTTGTTTGGTGACGTTTGGATGTGTTCTGGACAAAGCAACATGGAAATGGGAGTTCGATCGGTACGTAAAAAATACCAACGGATTCCTTGGTCCGAAAATTTTAACAGATATGTGCCATACAATATATACAGCTCATTTTGATGTCTCATAATCATCCTCAGAGATGTACATGAGCAGAAATTATTCATGATAATCTGACACTGCTGATAATCACACAACGCCGCTCTTCGGGATACCGGTCAGCCGATCTACGGAGGATAGCGTCGAAAAGAAAGCGTGAGTTTAAATCCCGCTCGAGGCAACATTTTACAGTTGATTTCGGCATTGTCAGATTATTATGAAAACTTACTGTTTATTTTGGAGTTCTTACAAAATCAGATAGAACTGAACACTTAATTACCTCAGATGTCTTAGTTGTTACAAATATTTAATCTCGAACGTCTCATGCATTATGCAAGATGTCGGAATTCAAACTCATACACCATCAAACACATAATTCCATCCAGTTTGATGTAACATTGGTCTGATATTCTCTCATATACGCCTAACACTGGAGCAAATTAGAAATGCATTACACCCAAACAACATAACCTCAAAGCTGTTAGAGAACAATACACACAAGTTTACGGATCGTGCCAAACAAAAATGGTTTGTTATATCTTTTCGAAACACTCGTGTTTTTTTAATTTAAATTTGATTTGAAGTACGCCAAGGACCCATTTAAGACTTTCTTTGTTCCTAGCCACCGCTGAAACTGTTCTCTTTTTTATAGTATTTCCAATGAAATAGTATTTTCTAAGTAACACATATACCGCCTAGAATATTTTGTGATTTATTGTAGTCGGTTTTATTTTCGTCCCGAAATATTTGACAATTCTCTGAAAAGGAAGTACTTTTGCCAAAGTTAACCTAAATTTCAACTGTTCTCTGACTTAAAAGAAATGAAATTAAGAAGAAAATAAAAAAAATATATGTATACACACATATAATAATTTGAAGATAATTTTTAGATAATTTCTTTTAAGCTAGTTTCATATCTTAACTCCATTTCTTCAACATCTATATATATATATATGAAAAAGTTCTGAACGACTATGGGTAGGTCATAGTATGATACGACAATATCGGATAAAACTAATATCATTTGTGGAACTTTCAAATCTCATAATTGTTAAAGAGGAGAAACATCAACAGCCGTATTGACAGAGACTGATAAAGGGGCAGTTAAACTGCTCGAAACATCGTTTTTAACTAAAACGAAACCCGTTGAGGAGTTTAACAGTACTTTAACCAATGACATATTAAACATGCACACCTGATGTAATGAGAACAACATGGTAGTAAATCTTGACAAGACAAAAGCGTTGCTGATATAAACCCATCAACAACCGGTGAGGCTAAAGAGTAATCTAGAAATTTTTAACAATGAAAGTAAGCTAGAAACCACCAACTCGGAGAAACTTTTAGGAGTAATAATTGATAAGAATCTTTTATCCACGTTCCATATTGACAAATTAGCACAGACTTTAAATAAGGCAAATTTTCTGCTGAAAAGGATAAAAAAATTCCTACCATTGGATTGTAGACTAACTTTCTATAAAACCTTCCTGCAGCCACATATGGATTACTGGTGCATTGCATGGAGCCAATTAAATCACACTGAACGTATCCGTAAATGGCAAAACATGTCACAACGAATAATTTATGATAAACCTAAAATGTCCTTATCTAGATTATATTTTCAGTTATCTGGAATTCTTCCAACAGAGAAAAGAATAATATTTAGATTACTTATGATAGTTTTTAAAGCCTCAAACAACATAGCCCCTCAGTATAGTTCTGACGTGTTTTAAATTAAATCATCAATATATAAGCGGTTAACTAGATACAATGCGAACAATGATCTTTGGGTACCTAATGTCAAACTTTGTATAAGTAGGAAGTCTTTCCCCTATAGTGGTGTAAAGGCATACAATGACTTACCAGTATTCGAATGATGAAAATCAAGGCCCAGCAAAAAATTCTTAAGACAGGCATATTTGTGTCAAAAGGTTTATTAGGATCTAACGTTTCGTTGCTTAAGACGCAACATCATCAGAGAATGAGAAAACGACGATGAGACAATCACTAAAATATTATTACAAAGCTAATTAGCATAAATTTGGCGTTTGAGAGGAAATAGGAAGTGATGGGATGTCAGAGGTGGCGAAGAGGGTAAAGGCAATCAGAATAAGGAAAGAGGAATTGAGCTTGATTGTGAGTTGAGGGTAGGATTGAGTTTGTGAATGAGTAAGCTTTCTCTGATGAGGAGTTCATGAGTAATAGATGAAGAGGAGTGAGAGAGGATGGTGAAATCATCTGATGTAGTTGGATGGCCAGTGTCGTGGTGATGTGATAGAATGTTTGTTGTGGAGGGTTAGCACGCTCTTTGCCAGTAAGGGCTGAGATACCCAAGTGATCAGCAATCCGTGAGTGGAGAAGTCGGCTTGTTTGGCCTACATACAACACATATTCTCTACTTATTCTCACTGATAAAGAAAAATTTCTGCAACTAGATGGAGATCTGACGTCCCTCTCAATTAAACGGGAAAATAAAGTTAAGACATTTCTTCGCATGCTCAAGAAAAATGGAACGATATCCGAACTTGTTTACAACAAACTTTTTCCTCCCGGCTCTCGACCGGGCATTCTCTATGGACTACCTAAAGTTCACAAAGCTGGCGTTCCCCTTAGAACCATCCTCTCTATTGGCACTCATGCTTATGCTCTGGCCAGGTTTCTCGTCCCTCTCCTTCGTCCGTTCTCTTCAGGTAATTATTTGGTTAGTGACTCCTTTTCTTTCGTCAATGATTTATTTTCTTCCAACTTTAACTCTGATAATTTAATCATGGCAAGCTTTGATATCAAGTCCCTTTTTACCAACATCCCTTTGGATGAAACGATTGACATCATTGTTACCAAATTATTCTCCAACTCCACACATTTTCATGGTTTCAATAGCGATGATTTTACAAAACTTTTAAAATTATCTGTTAAAAATTGTCATTTTTTATTTAACGGTGTTCTCTACGAACAAATAGATGGTGTAGCCATGGGGTTTCCGTTGGGATCGCCTTTTACGGATATTTTTCTCTCGTGGCATGAACAAAATTGGCTTGAACTCTGTCTGTCTGACTTTAAACCTGTTCTGTATCGTAGATATGTTGACGACTGTTTCTTACTGTTTCGTTTCAATAACCACACGAACGCTTTTCTTAACTTTTTATACCGTCAACACCCTAATATAGTTTTTACTGTTGAAAATAAAGTTAACAAGTCATTATCATTTCTTGATGTTAAAATCAAACGAGACAATGGCTCTTTCACCACCTCCGTCTCTCACAAATCCACCTTTACCGGCCAATATACAAATTTTGATAGCTTTATTCCGTTTACCTACAAAAAGGGTCTAGTTATGTCTCTTTTAAATCGCTATTTTAATATTTGTTCGACCTACATTACTTTTCACTCGGAACTTGATTATTTTAAGATACTATTTTCTCTCAACGGCTACCCCCGATATTTTCTAGACAATTGTATTTGCCGTTTTAAAGACAACAAATTTTCGCCCGTACCCAAAGTTTCCCTTGCACCTAAAAAGATCATGTACTTTTGCCTTCCCTTCACTGGACAACACAGCCTCCAGATTCGAACACAAATCCGTAAGCTTTGCTCACAGCCCTTCCCTCATATTTCTTATCGTTTTGTTTTCCGTCCTTCGCTCCACCTAGCACACTTCTTTTCTTTTAAGGACAGGATGCCCAATGGTCTAAAATCTCGTGTTGTGTATCTTTTTAGGTGTAGATGCTGTAATGCGTCGTATGTAGGCCAAACAAGCCGACTTCTCCACTCACGGATTGCTGATCACTTGGGTATCTCAGCCCTTACTGGCAAAGAGCGTGCTAACCCCTCCACAACAAACATTCTATCACATCACCACGACACTGGCCATCCCACCACATCAGATGATTTCACCATCCTCTCTCACTCCTCTTCATCTATCATTCATGAACTCATCAGAGAAAGCTTACTCATTCACAAACTCAATCCTACCCTCAACTCACAACTGCCATAGCACGTTGAATTTACACCCACTTGCTTTGTGGGTGTAAATTCAACGTGCTATGGCAAGAGACAGGGAAGTGATTTTAGTTCAAGTTTCGTGGCCAGGTTACCAGTCAACGGTATATCTGAGACGACTGAACAGACTGAACGGTTTATGGACGGTGTAAGTTATGAATATATACCACTACTTCGGTTTGAGATGTCATTTCTGTTGGAAATATCTTATGCTATGTGTAAGCATATTTTGACAGAATTTAAATTGCTTCGCTTCGATAAACTTGAGCCTCCTCGAATTTGCATAAGTTTACATGGAATTATCCAAAGGGAATATCGGATAAAGCGTTTCTTGAAGTCAAGATGTATTTATTCATCTAAAGGCACTGCTACATTTAATCCATCTGTTATCTCGTTGATTCTCATTCGATGTGGTGACATTGAAACTCAGCCAGGGCCTATCACTATTAAATCTACCACTTCCAAAAAGCCGAAGTGCCCAGAATGTTCAAGGACGGTGGCAAAAAACCATAAAGCTCTGTACTGCGGTGAATGCACCCGGCTTTTTCATATCAAATGTGTAGGACTGAATACGAGAAGTAGCTCGGGTCAATGGACTTGCTATTCATGTGCTTTACCTAATTTTTCGGATTCATTTTTTGATGAATCTGTTAATGAGCTTAGCTATCGGAGTGCATATAACGAAGAAATTAGTGAACCATCAACAATTGCGGAAGAATTATCGGTAAAACTACAAAAATATAGTAAAAATATTCGAATTGCACATCTTAACATAAATAGTATCGCTGGGTTCAAATTTGCTGAAGTGAAATTTTTCATTCAGGAAAATTTATTTGATATTATCGTGCTTGGTGAAACAAAGATTGACGATGCTTTTCCTGATAGCCAATTTTATATCAAGGGCTTTAGGATGTTGCGTAAAGATCGTAACCGGTACGGAGGAGGACTTGTAATTTATGTTAGAAGGGAACTTATTATTAATAGGTTATGTGAATTTGAATGCAAGCATATTGAATCTTTAACCTTTAGTATGCAGCAAAGGAGAACGACTAAAAAGATTATTGTAATTGCTGCATATAAACCTCCAAACTTGCCTAAATCTATTTGGACCCAGGATATTGGAGATTTGCTGCTTCGAATACGCAATCGCTACGACGACATTGTGGTTGTTGGCGACCTGAATTGTGATTTATCCAACCCAGACAAGTATGATAAACAAGGACGTGCACTTTTAGACCTTATGGAAGCGTACAATATGTCAAATATGGTAAAAGAACCGACAAGAGTTGTTACTTCCACTTCATCACTTATTGACGTGATTTTGACGACAAGTCCTCGACTTTTTATTACATCTGGAGGATTTGATCTGGGTCTTAGTGATCACAAATTGGTTTACGCAGTTATGAGAGCACATTGCCCTAGGCATCGTCGTAGATTTGTCATCAAAAGGCGTTTTAAAAACTATGTTTCAGATTCATTCTGTGAAGATGCTGGTAGGATTCCTTTCCATGTTGCAAGCGTATTTGATGATATGGACGATGTCTGTTGGGCTTGGACGAAATTGTTGTCGGATGTTGTAGACGATCATGCACCCATAAAACGAAGTGTAGTCAGACGCGAGCACGTATCGTATATGTCACCAGAACTACTGGATGCAATCAGACTTCGCAATAAATTGAAGAAGAGGTTTTTAAAAACTAATCATTCTTCTGATCGTGAAAAGTATAGATTTCAACGTAACTTGACCACTAGTTTGAGGCGAAAGACAATTTCTACTTATATTCAAGACAAAGCTAACAATGCCAAAGGTGACCCTAAGCAGTTCTGGAATACCATAAAACCTTTGATGCATTGCAAAAAGGTCAATCAGCGTGAAGCTATATATTTAAAAGTGGGTGATGAGATGATTACAGAGAAGGAAGCTGTTGCCAATGTTTTTGCTGAATATTTTGCTGAGGTACAGTCTCCCAATGAAACATTGGATATGTCGGTTGATGAATATCTTAACTCTAATCATCCCAGCATTAGCGCGATATTTAAAGAAAATTGGGCAGTAAAGGAATTTCAGTTTAGAAGAGTGGATCCTGTTGAGATTTTATCTATTTTGAAATCTCTTGATCCACACAAAGCAACTGGCCATGATACAATTCCTGCGAGAATTCTTCGAGACTGTGCTACTACAATCACTTTTCCATTGACATGTCTAATAAATGATGTAATAACTTCGGCCTATGTACCTATTGATTGGAAATTGGCTGAGATTTGTCCTATCTTTAAAAAGGATGATGTTTTGGATAAAACGAAATACAGACCTGTGTCCATTCTGGTTATACTCGACAAAATTTTTGAAAAATGCCTGAATTACCAGCTTACTGAACACTTTTCTGGAATTTTGTCTCCATTTTTGTCAGCTTATCGAAAAGATTACAATTGTGAAGCAGTCTTATTACGACTTATTGAAGATTGGAGAATGGATTTGGACCAGAAAAAAACAGTGGGAATTGTTTCAATGGATTTGAGCAAGGCATTTGATCTTATTCCACATAATCTTTTGCTGGCAAAACTATCGGCATATGGCATAGGAAAGGAAAGCTTAACTATTTTGCAGAGTTATCTCCTGGATAGATCTCAGCAAGTGAAAATAGAGGATATAGCGTCTGACAGGTTCTCGGTGATTAGGGGTGTACCTCAAGGTTCAGTCTTGGGTCCCCTATTATTTAATGTCTTCCTCAACGATCTATTTTATTTCATAAAAGTGGCAAAGCTGTCAAATTACGCTGATGATAACCAGTTATATACTAGTGACTTAAATCCTGCTGTTGTAGAAGAAACTATCAACCAAGAACTAAAAATTGCAAGTATGTGGTTTTCCAATAACAACTTGATTCTGAACCCAGATAAATGCAAATCTATGATGATTTCAAACAAAATTCAAATCGATGATTTGACATTTGCAATAAATGGAAAACCAATACCTAGGGTCGACAGTTTGGAACTATTGGGAATTGTGGTTGAGAAATCATTATATTTCTCAAATCATATATCAAAGATTGCCAAAAAAGTGGGAAAACAATTAGATGTCCTAAGTCGATTTAAGAAAATTCTCTCACGCTCAACAAAGCTGTGCCTGTATAAATCATTTATTATTCCGCACTTTAGTTATTGTTCTTCCATATGGCAAAACTGTTTAAAGGCTGATAGCAACAAATTGGAAAAACTGAACGAAAGAGCGTTGAGATATATTTATAAGGACTTTGGCACGGATTATCAAATTTTAGCTGGTAGTAACGGGGGTACGCTTGAAGATCGACGTAAAATAGAAATTTTAAATATTGTATTTAAGGCTTTGAATAATTTATTACCTTCATATATTACGAACATGTTTGAGTCGAGGGAAAATATTAAGAATTTAAGAGGTACTAACATGTTAGTGTTGCCTAGTGTTAATACCACACGTTATGGACTTAAATCAACAGTCTATGTGGCATGTAAGGAGTGGAATGCCTTGCCTGATGATTTAAGAAACATTGTTCAATTGAAGGATTTTAAGAGAGCAGTTAGAAATTTTATAATCATACGAAGTATTTTATTTTATTTTATTTTATTTTTTTTTTTATATATTTATTTATTTATTTATTTATTTTAATTTCAATTAGTGAAGTTGTATATAGGGTTATTATTATTATTAATTTGAAGTTTTATATACTGTTAGTTGGTTACAAAGTATGTATTTTTATTTGTAAATAATTCAATATTCTCGGCACATTAGCAAGTATTTGCTAGAGGCCTAAGAAGCTTCATTAACCCGAGATGAAATAAAGTTATCTATCTATCTATCTATCTCTTTCCTTATTCTGATTGCCTTTACCCTCTTCGCCACCTCTGACATCCCATCACTTCCTATTTCCTCTCAAACGCCAAATTTATGCTAATTAGCTTTGTAATAATATTTTAGTGATTGTCTCATCGCCTTTTTCTCATTCTCTGATGATGTTGCGTCTTAAGCAACGAAACGTTAGATCCTAATAAACCTTTTGACACAAATATGCCTGTCTTAAGAATTTTTTGCTGGGCCTTGATTTTCATCTTTCGAATACGTTTTCCGCCTGGTTCTTCAATTGCATCGACTTACCAGTAGAAATAAAGAACCGAAGGAACCTATAAAGCTTCAGAAATGAGGCTTATAAGTATTTTTTTAGATAGTTTTTTAAAATCACGATATCGTATGGTATCCAGTGGTAAAAATTGGATATTTTTATTGTAAACGTATTTCACAATCATTGCAATTCATATTCATTACTTGCATTATATTTCTGTATTTTTATAACTTTACCTTGTACATTTGTATCAGTTTTTCTTTTATTTACGCTTATGGATGACCCAATGTAAGATTAGCTATGCTAAATTGGTTATCATCGTTAAATAAAGGTATTATTATTATTATTATTGTGAAATATGATAGCTATAAATCATTATTGATAAATAGCCTAATAACAGGGTAGTGATTGTCCGATCATGCCACAATCGGAACTTACCGATTACCGATTGTTCCAAGTCATAATTGGTCCGATTCCGATTACGATTCCGATTATCAAAACGAGTCTAATGACGTCATTCATTCTGCACGCAAACCTGGAGTAAAAAAATTTAAACGGCTTCCCTGGCTAAAAACTTGTAAGAAAACACAATTCCTTCACGTGGTAAAATAATTTTTAACCCACTGCTAAGCTAGTACTTATGCATAAGAGACTTGCACACGCTTCAACTTGTTAGTAGGAGAAATAGCAAAATACTTTTAACAGGTTTTATTTTTTTTTTTTTTAAAAAAAAGTAATTTTCCGGCCAGACTCGCTGACGCCTTGTCATCTGGCATGACACTAGCAATCAATAACAACAGCACAGCTAGAGCACTCAGCGTTTCAGTGCTAGCCGACGTGCAACTTGCAGACGTTTTGAAAAGACTTGGATAAAGCAAACAACAAATCTTTATTTCCGGTTGTGTTGAGCAGTGAAGGAAATATTTGCTACTCACACAATAGTAATGTCTTAAATACCAATTTGTATTTATTTAAAAGAAAGTCATTCATCTAGAAATTTGTCGAAGAATTTTCAGTAGACATCTGAAGGTTGCTCAAGCCGAAATGACGATCAATTGCATTATGAGATTGTGTAAGTGACTGACTGGTGACAGACAAATACGCACGCGCATCTCGCTGCTGTCCTTAGAGGAAACTGATAAAAACGATGCCAATTTGGCAACTTCTGAAGAGTTGTTCTATTTCCATATTAATCGGTTATAAACGGGAAATACAGGAACTTCAACCGATTTCGATTGTCTACCGATAACGCAATAATCGGTGCGATTCCGATTCCGATTCTGATGATCGGTCAATCACTATAACAGGGACACTAAATTTTTCTGTCCGTTTTCAACAGTTCTTTTAACACAATAAACACAGAAGTAGGACAGAAGATGGTCAGGTTTGATTGTTTGGTAGTATTGGTTGATAGCAGGTAATTCAAACTGGGCTAACCCACTATAGTCCACCCTACAGACAAATATGCTAGTTTTCTACATATCGAACTACGCCTGAAAGTTTCTTTCTCAGTATCGTTTCACTATCCATCAGTACCGTCTTTTGCATCTTTCCAACAATTTATTTCGCCAATTCGTCATTTTCGAATATTCTTTGCACTTCCTTGATTGATTTATTGATACCTCCTCCAAGACACCCTATCACAAATGGAACCGGTAAATTATTATTATTATTATTATTATTATTATTATTATTATTATTATTATAGATAGAGAGATAGATTTTTAACCATGGAAGATCACGTTTTAATCCACGAAATTTGTTTAAACAAAACTGTCGACACATTAAATCAAAAAAACACATCAATCTTATCAAGCTGCGTCTTTGTGAGAAAAATTCTCTCTTCACCCTTGTTCAACGCTGACTTCTTGACACAGAAGATATACCAGTGGGTTGACCTGCTCTTTGGAAAAATATTGTATTAGGGCGGGGGAGGGCAGAGGAATAAATTCTAAGTTGTATTAAAAAGTTAAATTCACATACGCGTAATCCTTGAGGATTTTGTCTCAAAAAGTTTGTCCAAGATCATTGCAAAAAATAGAGTAACCCTTTTGAGGGTAATTTTTATGCATGATATTAGCTAAAAATAAATTAAAGCTTCGATGTATTTCGTATCGTTTCGTATGGAAAAAGATGGCTGACCATTAATCTTTCGCTATATGCACCTTCTTCACAATGATTTAGAAAACTAAGATAAAGGCGACATATTCTCAAGTATACGAACTTGTCAGCCTATGCATTCGCTACTAATGTATATTGGGTATATTTTATCTTTTTTAATCATTATTCATGAATAATAATCATATTATAATTATATATAACAATAAGGTATAGTAATAAGGTATAATAATAAGATATGATAATAAGATATAATAATAAGATATAATAAAAAGATATAATGATCGGATGTTATAATAAAATATGATAATATATAATAATAGCATATCATAATATCATATAATAATAATAATATATAACGCACCATGATAATATGTAATAATCTAAAATAGTAATATAAAATAATATAAAATTTTAATATAAAATAATAACATAGAATACTAATATATCAAAATAACCTATAATAATAAATATCAATATGGTAGTAACAGATAATAATAATCGTTGTTTATTAATAACGAGCATTATCAACAATTTCCTAGGGTCGACTTGCTAAGACGTTTTGGAGTTGATGCAATAAGAAAGCCAAGCCATTTGTGGAACGCTATGCTTAATCCTTTCACAAAAATGACCATATATGGAGTGATATGGTACCAGGGAGAAACAGACGCCCAATATGGTCTTAATTCCTATAATTGCATGTTCCAAGCAATGATTGACGACTGGAGAGCAAAATGGTTCAATGCCACTCAAGGGAAAACACTTGAAGAGTTCCCCATTGGCTTTGTTCAGGTATGTTTCTCATGGATCACTTCTAACTCTCAAAGGCTGTTTACAAATGCGATTTTGTGCCTTACGATCGACATGTTGGAGTATGCGTTTAAGTGAAGTGTTCAACAAACCGCTGACCTTATAGGGTTAGGGTTAAACCTCGTTTAGACTTACGATTTAGTGCCAAGCGATTGACATCCTGAATTGGAACGTGGAAAATTGCCGACACTAGTGTTTACAACTGAGATTTTGTGCCTTGCAATTGACATCTTGGAGTATGTTTTTAAGTGACGAAGACAAACTGCAGCCTATCATCAGCGGATATCTTGCTAATCGTAACCGTCGCTATGTCACTAATGGTGTCGGTAGAACCAAAACCCCACCACCTGTTTTCAAACTTTCTCGCCTTTCTCCGTCCACATCCAACCTCTACACATCTTACATTTTATTTAGTGTCCAGTTATGCGCGGTCTCCTTCTCGTGTACTCCCTTTAGCCTCGACCTTACGTCCACCTGTTGAGCATATCGATAATGAATAACATATGAAGGATGAAGATTTCGACAGATTCATGCAACAACGTTTCCACTCACAGAATTTCTCGGACCATAAAATCGCCGCAAAAACGAAAACAAGCGCCTAATGCATTACCCTTGCACTGACCTTTTAAATACCATTGGCTTTCACACATTTTAATTTTGTTCATATTTCTTTAGCTCTCGTCAATTTTCTCTGAAAATGACAATCGATTTGCCCCGTTACGCTGGAACCAAACGGCCCAGTATGGTTTCGTACCAAATAATCGTCTCAAAAGAGTATTTATGGCAGTAGCGATGGATCTTGGTAATAAATATTCTCCGTTCGGTAGTGTTCATCCTACGAACAAAAGAGATGTTGGAAAACGTTTGTCGCTTGCTGGTCTTTCTGTGGCATATGGTAAAAATGTGTATTACACTGGTCCTCTGGTATCAGAGATTAAACAGCAAAAAGAATTGGCATTGAATGTTCTTAAAATCACTTATAAATTTGTTTGTGGATGGATTGTAGTCAGAAATCGCGAAGGATTCGAGGTACGTTGTTATATGGTTAGCTTAAATTTTCGTCTTCTTTTTACAGGAAGTTTTCGCTGATCACTAAACCCCGATTTTAGATAGGCGATGGTTAGAGAGGATTATTAATTTTTGAGATGGGCGGCTTTTTAAAATTTCACGCTTGCGACAATTTCACATGTCATTTCACACGTAAAAAACATAGAGAATGAAACATCTTCCCTAAGAAACTTTCATTTCACTTACGGAATCGGAACGTTTTCCCAAATGAAATACTTAATTGATGTCCCATATTAGTAGTTCAAAATTTCACATGTGAAATTCCATGTGAAATTTTCGCAAGGGGAATATGATGGCTTGATTTCCCTGATTCGAATCTCTTATAATAGCAGAAGCAGAGTTTGTCAAGTGACATGCCGATTTCACAAGTAAAAAACATGTGGACCATTTTCACATATGAAATACCTAATTCACATTTGACATTACGTGGTTCAAAATTTCAAGCGTGAGATCGTTTTAAACGAAACATGTATTTCACATATGAAGTGGAAAATTCGCGGATTAAAAATTGATTACCCTCATAAAATTTTCATATCATATAAGGAATTGAAACATTTTCATATACAAACTTTATTTTAAAATTTGAAATGGTATGTGAAATGTTTGTTAGGGTATGCTCTCTAAAACAATAACTCGATTTTTGATATTTCTCCAATGATGTTAATTGAAATTGTATAAAACCGTAATTGTAGGATGTTCCTCTTTGACGAGTAAAATCGTGGGGCATTTGTTAGATTAAAATGATGGACAACTGATCTTGCTTTGAAACGGTGAATTGAGATAGTTATGAATGTGAATTATATCCAAAACGAATATCTAAAACATGTGAAATCCATTTATACGTGAAACTTGAATGGGTGAAAATCATAAAAAATATGAAAAACCACATATGAAAATTTCCAACATGTAAAATTGAAACGTACTTATGTTTATCACGTGTGATCACAAGTGATCACGTAAAATCATACGCGTGAAATCACGCAGAATATTCTAAAAGGGAAATAGTTTTTAGCTCAACCAGAACAATTAACAACAATCAGTGTCAGTCTATTTTTACCGTACCAAACTGGACGCGAATTCATACACAGTACCTGTATTCTAGTTCTTTATGTAGTTTAGATAGCATTTTCCGGTTTTTTAAGAATGCGATTTAGCAGTCCGTAATCAAACGTTTATCCTGTAGTTTCCTCGCTCACGGCGGCGAAAATTTTTAGCTACAACCTTCGCGAGATATAAATTTATACACAGTAGAAACAACAGTTCTATAGGCAAATATCCAACCGATACTTAATCTTGACGGCTACTAACGTTCTGGCATTCGCCAATATTAAAAAAGCTCTCGTTCTCCATTAAGCCTCCTCTCTATTATGTCCGCCCTCAAACGGCCTTGAAATAAACAAAACCCCGGGGGCTTGATAGAGGATTTACGGAATTCAATTTGGAGCCTTTATAAAGGAAAAACGTGTCGTAAATAAACCAGTTGTAAGCAAGAAATGAAGCAGGCAATTCGGTTGATTTCAAGCCTAATCATAGCGCAACATCTCATCTATATAGCATTTTCGTTTTATCCAGTTTTTGTGTTTCTTTGCTAGGTCCTTTGCCAAAACTCCAAGAGATGGATTAAGGCAACAATCACGAGGATCTATGCTAAATCAGTGATTATACGCCTCTCAGAGAAATGTCAAGTTGAAGCAGTTCGATACGCGTGGAGCGACGCTCCCTGTGTCATGCAACAATGTGCAATTTACAGTGGCAACTTACCATCTCCGCCGTTCATTAAATACGGACCTTTTACAAAACAATAATACTAATTCATAAATTGAATTCTGGTCAAATATCAAACCTGGAATTTTGTCTAGAAGTTTGATCAAATGTAAATTGTCGTTTGCCAATTATATTTTGAATTTTGACTTTCCAAATTACGGCAAGTTTACGATAAAAAACGATTTGTTTTTATCATTATTATTTTTATTATTTTTATTATTACTATTATTATTTTCCCACATAGACTGTTAGAATAAACTGGAATAAGAGTAATAGAAAGTTGCTACCTACAACCTGAGGTTCCAGAATTATATGTCCTTCATGTCCATAACCCTTCGTATGATTCTTGCTGTTCCAAGAGGCATTTCAACTAGTATTACAATCCCAATCTTTTCCAGAAAGCCTTCAAGTCTTTTTTATACCTTTCCCAGGGCACCAACAACTTTGGTATGACTTCCACTTGATATAACGTCCACATTCTTGATATTTCCATTTTCAAGTTCTGGTACTTTAAAATTTTTCCCAATTCCTTCGTTCCCACCCTATTATCTCCACGTACTGCTACGTCAAAAATACACGCTGTCTTCTTTTCTTTATCCACTGTAATTTAATCAGGTCTCCTGTGTTCTATTTCATGGTCACAGGAAATACTGAAATCCCACAAGAGCTTATGATGACTATTTTGTAACACTCCTTGCGGTTGGTGTTCATAATATTTGTTTGCATGTTCCAGATTCTATTTCCTACACAATTCCCAATGGACTTTACCACCTACATTGTCATGTCTACCTTTGTACTCCACTTACGCTAAATTGCTGCATTCACTTACTAGACGTAAGACGGTTTCTCCTTTCTGACCGCACATTCTACTCAAAGATGAGCTTATTGTTCTATCAATACGGAATTTAACATAGTTTCTTCTTATAGCTTGCTCTTCGGCCGCAAAAATCAGTGCCTCAGTGGTAGCTTTGAAGTCCGCTTTTGTGATCCACTTCCAGGACTTTTCTCTACATCATCTCCATGACATCTCGCAAATTGTCCATACATCTGTTTCTCTCTTCATATAATTTTCAACAATAATATAATAATAATAAAAAATAATATTATTAATAATACATAATTTTCATATAATAATATTCATTCACTTTCTGCTGGAATTTCGCCATGTCAGAAACAGTCATGTAGTCTTTCATAATGACGATAAGTGTGACAACCACAGCATTTCGTATTGCACAGATTCCCCACTTCATGCAACACTTCAATGTAAATAGCTTTCACCTGCAGCACGTTGAACAGTTTGCGATAGTTCTGCATGGATATCTCATCAACTAAGACACGTTTCTGCCAACTTCGATGCGCAGTAACCATGTGTCTTTTGAGTTGATCGTTTCCGGAAAGCTTTTTACTACACTCGACAGTCTGTGAAATATTCGTTTCTTATTAGGTAAGGTGAATATCAAAGTCTAAAGTGAAATGTCGTTAAGACCTTCCCACATTCAAATGTCATATATGTACAGGTCTTCCGGATGCGTCTCTGAAAAGAGTCCCTTTTTCTTCAAACGAAGCTTGGATCGCTGCTTTGATCGATTAATATACATTGTTACAGGTTCAAGATATCATTTCATATATTTTCTCTTCGACAGGGGCAGTTCTTAAGAATTTTGCATCGGTATTTCCAACTACATATGGTTGTACAATATCACAGCAAACATAAATGGAGTAGATCATGTAACATTAGCGGCATAAGGGTCTATGATTTCTCGGAAGTTTTACTTCTTTTCCAGGAAGAGTTACTTTTTTCGTGCGAACATCGAACGGTGTTCGATATTCGTAATAAGAAACAACGCTCACGAGTCGTGGGCTAGTTTCCACAACTTTGGTTTTTTGCCAAAGCTTTATTGACAGACTCGACAAGATCCCTTACGGACTCTTGATATCTACAGCGGCGTACGCAGTGGCAGGGCCGGGGGGCGTTTCCTCCAACCATGTTCATTCCAAGTCCGTTGGTACACCCGAGTAAACCGTCGGTACATCATTGGCGAAATAGTAAAGGGATATACTTCCTTTTTTATTGTCCATTAACAAACATCTGTATACGAAATTCTCTCTAACCACTTAAAAAGTTTTCGACGATTTCTACTTGAGTTTTTCGAGTTACTGATTTATTTATATAATTACTTAGTGATAACTGATTACTGTATGATAACGTCATAGACTATTAAAGTTGCTACCCTAAACTTATCCTGATACTCTCTCGCATTTCTTGCTGTTTTTGTATGAACTGTAGACTTATTAATTCAAAAAATTAAGATGAGATAAGAAAATGGTCCATGAATGCAATCTGTGTAGCATGTCTACGTCAACAGATGGACGGGAAGTTAACTGCAAAAGCATGTCTTATGTACTTTGTCGGAACATCTTCGATTATGTGCCCTTCTCCCGCAGCAGCTGACCTGGCTACGACACTGGATATAAGTAGTCAACGAAAGAAGTTAAAAAAATAAAAGTGTTGACAAACTAGTAAACGTTTGCGTGAGTGAACGGTAACTTTTTCGGTACAAATGTCGAACGTCATGGACAAGTTTCAAGAATTTATGTCTTTTGCCAAAGCTTTATTGACACATTCAACTAGAACCCTTTAGGACGCTCGTAATCGGTTGTCAACGAAAGAAGTTAGAAAAATAAGACCATGGTCATTGTAGTATATGCCGTAATTCTTAACTCATCGAATACAATGCAACCTCTTAGTTACCACTTAGATCAATAATGTGTAGACGAGATCTTCAGAAATATTTACAGGGATGCCTCACGCAGAAGTGAAAGGTAGAATCATGAATACAGGAGTATTTTTAATATAAGAAAACGAAAGACTAGTTACGTTTTAAAGACGCTTTATTTTAGAGCCCCGTATTCATGAACTAAAATTACTAGGGTAACAAAATTACAAAATATTGTACATTTCTAAATGTCAACCTCACAAACAACAATTTTTTAAAATGAATACCTTGAAGCTCTTCTCCATCGTAATTCTTTAACTTGTAAACTAATGGGCGTCGCGCTACCCTTGTACTCAACGTAAACACTTGTTTTAAAACGTTTGGCAAATATACACTTTAAATCCTTGTTTACATCTTTCCGGTCCACACCCGACTTTTTAGTTTTACCATGGCTAACGCCAGTTTCCAGACGATATTACTCGTCCAAAAGAAACCTCTTGCATGGAAAGGAAAAGGTTGAAAACTATCTCCCAAGCCCTTTCAGATCAATACCCCATTTTGGTGTTTTACTCTACCCTAACACCAAATGATTTTACTCGTCAAGAAGAGACCTTTCGGGGATGGAAAGGGTTAAAATTCATACCCGACTTTCGTATTCAACTCTGGCTAACGCCAGACCATTATAAACAATAACAATAACAGTCATTTAATTGACCACTCCCTAATGGGGCTTTTCAGTGACAATATAAAATACAAAACTAAAGTAAAATAAAATCGCAAAGTTACAAATTAATTATAATAAATAAATAAAATCATCTTTAAAATAACTATAGTAAGAAGCTATCTAATAGATCTTTTCTTAATTTAAGTTTAAAATCTTGTATTAAAATGCTAGATTGAACGTCGGGATTTAAATCGTTCCATAATTTTACTGCACTTTCGTCAAGGGGAGACGTCTTGGACAGTGAAGCGTTAAAAGCATAGACAAGCGCAGGATCGATCAGTTTTCAACGTAATTGAGAGAAAATACGTACGCATACTTAGAAAAGATGTCAATGCGCACAAGGAGATAACAAAATCCGCCGTTAAACCTTTGCATAGATTGCATTTCAGCTAAATCCAACTCGGCCATTACTGATGAACACCTCCCACATAAAAGTACTTTCTTTTACATTTCCGAAGCATTGGCTTCTATCAAGTGTACACATCCGGTTTCGTTGACAAGTCAAAGACTTAAAAAATATGGATCAGCTAGACACGATTAGGGAAGTAAAATGCATTGTTGTCGGCATTTTATGCAAAACCACTGCCGAGCTAATATTTTATTCTCAAGAGCAAATATTTCCGCATATAGTCATGCATGCATTATTGTCATTCTGTATTCTCGTTTAAGTTATTTTAATCATTTATTACTACTGTGTTATATGCGTATGTATATGTAGTTATGGGTGTACCAAGATTATGTAACACCATTATGTCCAAAGCTCAAACAAGGCACATTTTTTGCCGAATGTGACTCTTGTTTCTCTTGAAATAGACATCCTCTTATTAACGATAACAAGACCCCGTGGTAGGTCGTTGCGATAGGATTTCCGAGTGAAAAGGAAGTTTACTAACGTTTCGTTGCAACGTGCAACATCTTAAGAGTACATAATACTATGTACTCTGAAGATGTTGCCCTATACTCTGAGTATACTACCATACTCTCATGTGTTTACTTTGTAATACTACACTGTGATGACGTTGCGCTGCATTCAGAAGATATTACTATTCCCGTATTTATTTACTTTTTATACTATACCCTGAAAATGTTATACTATCCTCAGAAGATATGACTTTACTCCCATACGTTTACTTTGTAATAATATATTCTGAAGATATTGCACTATACTCAGGACATAATACTATACTATACTATTTATTTATTTTGTAATACTGTACCCTTAAAATGATGCACATGGCAACGAAACATTAGTAAACTTATTTTATAATATTTCACATTGTCTTTACGGGATTTCACTAAACAATTTTGTGGTTGGGCTCATTAAAATAAGTTTATTCTTCGTTTTCCCCATATTCAACGTATTTTTTAAATAGCAAAAATATACAAGCCAATGTCTTTGCTTAAAGTAGAGCTAAATAAGAGACAACAAAATGCACTAGGTTTTTCAATTTAGTTAAACAGCTGATAGGCATTTCAAAACGCCAAAGATTGAGTGCTTAGCCAGAGAAATTATTCTAAAACGAAATTTAAAACGAAAAGAATAAATAATTATTAGTTGCAAGAGTATCCCTTGTCTTCAATCAAAATGTCAACCAGAGCATGTGTACCAGCTTAGAAGGAAGTTTAACCCGTGGAACGGCTGAAGTTAATAAACCTAATGTATACATTTGAAGTCCTGTTGAGTGGCCACCCTTGGGGAGATGGCAAGAAGCCGATTGATAGGAGTTGCCCTTATTAAGATAAGGGTTTGTGACAAACTAAGATAAGGTGTGGTACAAGGGAACTTTATTTGGAAACAAACACGCGTGGAGGGTTGTGACAGCTGCTGCCCATAATAGAGAGTAGCTGGTAATATAGCAAAACAGTTGTTAAGGGCAAACGAATCAACAGAGGAAGTGAGTCTGGCTGAGAAGTTCCTTGTGAATACGGCTTTACCGGAGACAAATTTTCCTTTCTAGGGTCGAACTCAAAGTTTGAAAATGAAGAATTTGAGGTCAAACTGTCCTAACGGACCTCTGACTACAGATATTACCAAAGGATAGTTCTCGGATTCCCAACCTGACACGTTCTAAATCGTATTTATACATTTTCAGTAATTATGTCTTGAAGTGTATCGCCAGATAATCAACAAATTATTACCTTTAGTCAATAAGACCATAAACGTTTGCTTGAATGTTTTTATAATTCGTCACCTTGTATTTGAAACTCTCGTCTGTCATCAGCTCTCTTAAGATTAGGCGAAGCTACGAGCGTTAAATTCCCGATGGCCACTCAATAGAGTATAAAGCAATAGAAAAACCGTCTTCCGCAAGGGTGGCCGTCTTATAAACTCTTAGATTACCAATCGGGTCTCATACGACCCGACATCTATTCTTTGGCTTTTTATAGCCATGGCAAATAAACAAAAAAGCGAAAAGGCACAATTTCAAATTGTTAGTTATAACATTACTAAAAGATGATCAAAACAAACTAGCAAAAGGAACCTCCATCTTTGTTCTTCAACCCCCCCTACTCCCCTCAAGGGCACAGCAAGTTCACGGAAGCACAGTCCCTGCAGGGCATTAGCGTAGCCAGGGGGGTAGGGGGCAGTTCCCCCCCAAACATACTTTTCGTCCAGACTTGGTCTGTGGGTACATCCAGTACGTTTCTTGGTTCATTAAGCCTGTCCGTCACGGATTCCGTTCTCGTTGAATCATCAAATTAAAAGATTGTTAAATAAGCTCCGGTGAAAGTTAAGTACAAGAAAGACGTTCAATACAAAATGTTCGTAAGGAATTCTGTTTTGTTTTTTTATAACCGACAAAAATGATAGTTCCAGTCAACTCTCAGGACAAAATAGTTGTGATAGCAGTAATGACTGAAAAAGAAGTTATGTCGGTATATATCATAGCTCACGTGATGTGCGCACTTTAGCAAATCATTTTCGAAATTTATTCACATTATACCGGCCAGAGCTAGCATAGAGGAACTAATTTGTTCCTTTATCGAATTTCAAATTTTGCTACCCTCAGTTTAGTTAACTTTGATTTTTCCTCTATATTTGTCGGTACATTGCTAACATCTTGTCGGTACATTGGTCTAAAATTTTCCCTGACCCCAACTTTCAAATTCCTGACTGCGCGACTGCTGTATCTTCCCACGCACGCCAGTCCACCGGCTCAAGCACTCAAGATATTGTGCAAAATCGCATGTTTATAATAATATAATAATAATAATAACTTTATTTAACGAGGGTAAAACACTTTACAGTTAAAACTGATAAACTAGTGGCCCTCAAATATCTCAATTTTAACCTGAAATATCTCAAAATTAATCGGTCGTCAAAGGGTTAGAGGCGGCCGCTAAATAGGGGCTTTATATGCAGTGTTTACAGCGACAATACTTCTCGGACTATGTTAACTGGCCTCTTAAGTGGGGGTGGTCGTTTAACAGGTGGCTGCTTAACTAGGCCACAACTGTATAATCCTTATAGAATCTTTCAAGTTCAATAGAAATCGGAAAAAAAACAGTTTATTTTGGTTAGTTCGTCATTTATCGTCTGCTGTCGTGCCAACTGGCTTAAAACCAAACCAATGAACTCTTTCCCTGTAGAAATAGTCTTCTATTATTTTACTGAAATTTATATTTTAGAAATGTGAGAGCTTAGAGATATCTTGAGATGGTAGATGAACGATCGTCAAGCTCTATCTTCAGAAAAACGATTTCTGAGCCCTAGACGGAGATCGAACCCGCAACATTCTGATGACCGGTGAGACGCTCTAACCACTGAGTTATCAAGACCCTGATGGTGCGCTAACAAGCAAGTTATCTTGGTAGCTCAATGGTTAAAGCGCCTCACTGGTCATCAGAAGGTTGCGGGTTCGATACGAGTCTGGGGTTTAGAAATCGTTTTTCTGAAGATATAGCTTGACCATCGTTCATCTATTATTATTTTACTCTTGCTAACATCAGACGATTTTACGCGGGAAAGAAGCCCTGCCGGGATACAGCAATAACTATCAAGTAAGGTTCCTGATATCTTTATATACCAACCGTGTGTCCTGAGAAACCGCATTTATTGAAACTAAGGAGGAGAGTGTTGTCTGTTTGAGCTAAATTCAGATTTTATTGAATGAAGACAATTAGTACGGAATAACATCGCCTTGTGACAAACCAGGCGGAAATCGTAGCCTAATAATAAAATTCTAACGTTAGAATTAAACATGTTTTAAAACTCATGACCTTATGGCTGCTATACCTATTCTCTGCTGGGCCTTAATTTTTATTATTAAGTGCGGAATAACTTGACACATCAAAATAGCATCATGTATCTGATCAAGCCATCTTGACTTTCTTAAAACTTGACCTACGTAAGCAATCAGTGGACAGCGGTAAAGGTTGTAAAACCTCAATTTTTATGAAATGAGCAGATTAGTTGGGCACATAAAAACAAAGTATCTGATAAAATCTTTTCTATGACTCCAATCTGTAGTCTAAATCTTAAACCGCCAGCAGTCTCCTTCTCATTTACCGTGGCCCTCTCAAAGTAATGAAGTTCATGTATCAACTCGGAAACCCACTAAAAATGCCAATGATTGTCAATCAAACGAGAACGATATTTTTATCCTCTTCACTTTTCTTACCCCCATTTTCCTTCCGAAGTTTATCTTTAGTGATGCAATATCTTTCATCCGTTTCCATTTAAAAACTCACTTCATGGGCCTGCCGAGACTTCCCGGTCGAAGGCGTATTACCTTGACGATTAATATCGTCATGAGGTGTTGCCCAAGTGTCTTATAAAAGTCGGTTTCAGAATGAGAAGAGTTACCACCACAACATCAGTGCTTCTGCAGTTCTCTTTCAATAAATTGAAATGTTGTCCTTTTTCGATTATTCAGTGGTGAAAATGAAGTGCAGTGCATTTTTTGCGTTGTTTTTCCTCGCGTTTTTTCTCGGTTATTCTGAAACTGCAACCGTATTTCGTTTTGCCAACATCTATGGAGATCACATGGTTTTGCAACAAGCTCCGAGGAGGGCAAGGATTTGGGGCTTTGGTGAAGTTGGACAAAGGGTTTTTCTGACTGTTGCGTGGAATGTGTATTGCTCGGGAATACAACAAGGTATGATGAACTCGTAGTTTCTAGGGAAGCATCATTGTTAACTTCTAGAATCTTGGATTTAGGCAAGTCTGATTGTAAAATCGTCGCTAAACCTCTCATGAAAGTAAGTTAATTCTCAAATCCAATATAAAACTTGTTTTAAGTAAACTTTTGGGAGGGAAGTATATTATTCCGAAATTAAACCAGGTAAGCTGAACCCGTCAACTTTTTTGAACCTTCATAGTCATGTGTGGCTTGTTTTTTTTTTCTCTTCTTTGTCCTCCTTTTTTTGGTTGATTTTTTGTTTCAGATAATCTGCATTTGGACTTGCAGTTTTCTTGTTTTAAATGAAAGAAAAACGGTTCAAGGCACGTTTAAGTTACCAGTATTATAATTTATAAGCAATACCATAACATGAATGAAATTAGTGATTAAAAGTCCACGAAAGCGAGGGAGATTTGGGGAAGTGCCGAGGCCGTTAGCCGGAGGGACTTTCACGAACCTCCCGAGGCTTGAGGGGACATTCAATCACTCATTCCCCTACATGTCATGGTATTAGTTTGTAATGCCATGATCACCGACGAAATTTATTTGGTATTCTTTGAAATTCTTTCTGGGATGTTAATATTGTTCATGTTAGGTACCAGCACTTGTATTAAATGAGTTGTTCAATGTTTATATTTAAAAGTATTGTTTGATATTCGCTCATGCATTTTAATGAGAGAAAATTAGAAATTTTTCTTTCTTTCGAGGGAAAATTAGTAAAGTACGCATGCTGATGAGGGAATTTAGGGATTAAATCTCCACTTGAGAAAAATAGAAACGGAGGTCATGATGTATTACTTAAGAAAAACCAAATAGATTTCCGTGTTTGGATATTGTGATCCGAACACGCGGGATGTTGCGAGACTTTAGAAAAGCATGAATAAACACGAGCCACCGCTAGGTGAATGTGTTAAGCTTTTCCAAAGTAAAGCAACATTCCAAGAGTTTGAATCACAGTATCCAAACACGGAGACACTGTCGCACATTATCAATGCTTTTGGTAATAAACAAAATGTTTTATTGTTCTTCAGTATGGTTGAGCTCGTGCGAATGAAAGAGTAAAAAAACATAGAAATGGTACAAACGTTTGCATCCCGGATAATTATGAATAAACGTAAATGTGATCACGTTATATTCCTACTGAGAAATTTCAAATGACAACCAGTTGAATATTACCCAGAGTACAGAGATACTATTTCAGAATCATCCTCACGGTATTATGAAACGAAAGCTTCACAATTAACCTACACTGCCGAAGTCAACTGAAAAATGTTTACTCGAGCAGGATTTGAACTCGCACCTTCGGGATAGAGGTCCGACGCTCTACCTATTGAGCTATCGAGTCCACAGGGCTTGGATGCGAGTTTTTATCCAATTTAAGCGCACGAAATATTCTCGCGACAACTTAACGCTATCCGTGAGGATGGATGTGCAGTGTTTCAATTCTATTAGTACAGAGATACTGCTATGGCATTTGGAAGGAAGCACAGATGGCGAATGTGGTATAGCGTGTTGCTCCTCACCACTGAGGCTCTAACTTAAACCTGATTGGCCGTGGTTACAAGTTGGATGGGTGACCTCCAAATGGTAACCACGTGTTGACTCCTTAGCTTGGGTCTAATGTGAGTAGAGTTGTAGTTGGTCTCTACTGTGCTTCGAGGGTTTTCCTCCGGGTCCTCCGGGTCCTCCGGGTCCTCCGGGTCCTCCGGTTTTCGCCCCTCAATAAAATCAACCCTTACATCATAGCTGTGCTCCGTGAACAAGTATGGGTCAAATGGTAGTTGCCAGCGACTCCACTACGTTGATCTGCGTCCTTCGTAATTCAATCCAGCGGTTGCAAGTAAGGATGATTAACTCCCCCTTTCTTAATCTTTCATCTCATTTAAATGTATGAATAACTTGTCACCTACTTATATCTCAATAAAATTTAAGAAACGTTCGGTTGTTCATAATGGAAACACTAGAGGCTCAAATGATTTAGAAATACGAAGATGTAATACTGCTGTAGGTCATAGGACATCCCGTTATAGACCTACGAATATTTGGAACGATTTGGGTAGCAGTTTAAAGGCAGTTAATAATATTGACTCTTTTAAATGTAAATTAAGACATTTTCATTATCCAAATTTTTATCTGAGATCTAGTCTAATTTTCCTATCTAATTTCTAACTTTTGAAGTTTGTTAATTTCAAATCAGTACTTTTTGTAAGTTCCTTTTGAGAAACCACGTTTGGGAATAACTTATTAAATATGTAAGAAATATCTAAGAAAAATGACGCGCTTGTGATATGAAAATTGCTTTAGTGGGTTGAGCCCTACTAGTCTTTGAAATGATGATTTTGAAAAAGATCTGTCCATCATGACGCCAAAGGGCTAACACTAAGCGTGGTCAGAAATTCTCCCTTACTCTATTTAAAATAAAGATTTTCTTGACTGAGTGTTCACCTTAAAAAAAAAATTGCCACAGATTGAGCTTGACATAAATTTGCTGATAAATAATTAATAAACCACGATGATGTTGATTAATAATTAATACATTAGCGCTTCAGAAGGTTGCAGGTAAAATCCCATTCCGGGGTTCCGAAATCGTATTTCTGAGGTCAGGGCTTGACGAATGTTCATCGATCATAATATATGGCATTAAGAACAATACATCGTGGCTGTCGCTTAGGCAGCACATATTTCGAACTTGCACCTAGCTTAGCTCACCATCTGAGTCTTGGTAGCTCAATGATTACAGCGTCTCACCCGTCATCAAAAGGTTGCGGGTTTGTTACTATCTGTAGGTCAAGAATAGTTTTCCTGTGATAAATCTAAGCTTGACAAACGTCAAATTAACATCCACTAAATATCGATATATTTTTTTCAGGACCATTGATGATCTGATTAGGGTACAGAATTTTGGATATTGTACCCTGTAAAAGTATTGTGGCCTGATGACAAAACTTGTTAAATTTTCTTTCTAGGGCCAAATAATACTGGAATATGGTCAATTATACTAAGACCTCACAGGCATGGTGGACCTTATACCATTAAAGCCTCTTCATATGTCAATGGAAAGAGAGTTACCGCAACATTGAAAGATGTCTTGTTTGGTGACGTTTGGATGTGTTCTGGACAAAGCAACATGGAAATGGGAGTTCGCGCGGTACGTAAAAAATACAAACGCATTCCTTGGTTTGGAAACTGTACTAGATATGTAAATTACGATATATGCAGGTCATTTTGACGTTGTTTCAAAATCAGAAAGATTTTAACACTTTTCGCCTAATTACCTCAGTTTTCCCTGTTGTTAAAAAGATATTTAATCTCGAACTTCTCATATCAGGATGCACGCTGTCCTAATTCGAACTCATGCACCATCAAACACATAATTCCATCCAGTTTGATGTAACATTGGTTTGATATTCTGTCATACACGAGAGGCAATTAGAAATGCACAACACTCCAACAACATTGCCTCAGAGCTGTTGAGTAGAATACACACAAGTTTACGGATCATGCCAAGCAAAAATGGTTTGTTATAACCTTTCCAAACGCTCGTGCGTTTTTAATTTAAATTTGATTCCAATTACACCAAGGATCCATTTGAAACTTCCCTTGCTCCATAGCCACTGCTGAAACTCTTCTCTATGTAATAGTATTTTCTAAGAAGTAGCTTTTTGTTAGTAATAGTAGTACTGCTTAGAATGCTCTGCGATTTATTGTAGTCGGTTATATTTTTCTCCCGAAATATTTGATGATTCCCTTAAATGTGGATACTTTTGTCAAATTTCAGCTGCTCTATGACTTAAAAGAAATGAAATTAAAAAGAACATAAAAAAGATAGGTATATGTATAATATATATATATATATATATATGTATGATAAAAGGCCTGCCCCAAAGCCCTATCTCAGGAAATTTCTGAGTTCCCCAACGGAAATCGAACCCGTATCGCCCGATTTCCGGTACGGCTGTTTTACCACTAGACTATAGGATCTCAGACAGGAAGTATGATGTTAATTAGATAGATAGATAGGTAGATAGATAGATAGATAGATAGATAGATAGATAGATAGATAGATAGATAGATAGATAGATAGATAGATAGAAAGATAGATAGATAGATAAGTACCAGGTTTGAAAACATATGAATAGAGTGCTCAATACCGAAGTAGAACAGGATAGTTAGACTAGACAAACTTGGTTACTTCATTTAAGTTTTAATCTTGTCTAAATATATATATATATATAAATAAATAAACCAAAGATGAGGACCAGGAAAGTTGCAGTGTTGGTTTGAAAATGAAAAGTGCTCAATACCATACCAGTACAGCGAATAAAGAAGTAAAATAGACTAAATTTTTTGCTGTCGCTACTCTTAGTTTGAGCGCGTGAAACTCAGAGTAGCGACAGCAAAAATTTTTGTCTATTTTACTTCTTATGTATATATATATATATATATATATATATATATAACAGTTACTTTAAAAAATATTTGGGTGTAGTAAATTAATGTTGGTTTAATCCATTCATTGCTAAAGAACAGTTTTTCCTGAAAAAGATACTGGTAACTAGGGTATATTAAAGTTCACTGCCTAGTATACCCTGATTATTTTGAATTTTAACTTTACAGACAAGCAACGGAGAATTTGCCATTTGGGAATCAAAAAACTATCATCAAATTCGGTTATTCACAGCAGAGTGGTCTTTTTCAACCACACCTCTTTCTGAACTAAAAAAAATTCGACAGCCATGGTCTGTTGGGTCACCAGGAAAGTATATATTAACGTTGTTCGTTTAGAATTTCACGTTCTGAATTGTTGTTTACTAATCTCACTGGTACATTCAGTGAGGGGTGGGTTACTGGGTTTGCAACCCCCTCTTTAGGAATAGAGTTAAACGAGAAAATTTTCTATTTTAATTCCATTACAGTTACTGTGAAAGCATGTAATTTCCTTCTATGATTAAACTTTAAATATTACTTAATATATGTCTATCTATAGGCGTTATATTTTTGAGAGTAGATAGGATCCATCAACCATTGAAACTGTCATATACTTTTTTTTGAATATTTGAAATACGATTAAGTTGGGTTTCATAATCTTGGAAAAAAGCTCAGGGTTACTGATCATAATTGTACAATACATTTGACCATTCACAATCGTGGTCTTATATAAGCAGTCAAAAGTTGCTTTGTGACAGATTGATTTGAAAGGTAGAATTGAAACAGTAATTCAAAACCACTTTCAACAGCTGCAACCTATAACGGTGAAATAGGCAATAAAAGCCACTGTTTGTGATCACATTTTGTTGTCGACCTGCCCTGAAAATGCAGGAGGTAGTGTTTCATAATATTAGAAAACGAAGGGTTTTCCGGGGGACATGTGCCCAACCTTCCTAGAAGCTTCTCGCGCGTTCGGCGCTTGCCTATCCTCATTTTTGGAATCTCTAACCCCCTCTTTAAAATAATCCTGGAGCCGTCCCTGAATCTGGTTATCATTTGCAGTCTCACTTTATAAATAATGGTCATCTGCTTCTGCTATCTTGAGAGACTCATGTATGGAAAAAAAAGCCATTATATTCCCTTAACAAAGATTTCACATGTCATTTCACATGTGAAAACATATGGAACTGGAACATTTTCACGTGTGAAAGTTTCATTTCACATATGAATTGGGAACGTTTTTACATATGTAAAACGTAATTCACATGAGAAATGAACTGGTTAAACATTTCACATGTGAACTGTTTGTGAACGAAACCAGTATTTGACATGTAAAAATCGAAGGTTCACATAGAAAAATTAATTTCACTCATGAAATTTTCATAATTGAAATCGCAAGAGAAATTTTTGTACTTGTCGGTCCGTTGGAACTCAACAAAATGACAAACTAACCAATCATCCAACCAACCGACAATCCTACCCATCCTCTCAATCAACAAAAAAAATATTAAGTGAAGTACTCAAGGAAGTAGCAAAAATAACTAACAACCGACTTTTCAACCTACCGACCAAAAGACCAAAAAGCCTGCACTAAACATATTTAAATAAAGAAGCATTTGTTTAGAAGACGATATCTTGTGGCAGTTTTAGAACAGATTTAGCCAATGGTAGTACTCTAGTAGAACTCTGAAATTTTCTTTTTCTACCTTTTTGTTCACTCATTTCCATTGTTTTAAATTTTGTTTTTGTTTTTGGTCAATAGATAGTGTTGGAGGCAAAAATAATCTAGCAATGGCATATTTCTCTGCCACTTGTTGGTATTACGGTATTCATCTTTATGACAAACTGAAATACCCAATTGGACTGGTGGCATCAAGCTGGAGTGGAAGCGCCATTGAAGCCTGGTCATCTCCAGATGCACTTCAAAAATGCAATATCGATGAAAAAGTTCTGAATAACAATGGGTAGGTCATAGTATGATACGAAAATCTCCGATAAAACTAATATCATTCGTGGAACTTTCAAATCTCATAATTGTTAAAAAGGAGAAACATCGACAGCCGTATTGAAAGAAACTGATAAATGGGCTGTTAAACAGCTCGGAACGTCGTTTTTAACTTAAATATATTTTTAACCACGGAAGATCACTTCTAATTCATGAAATTTGTTTGGACAAAACTGTCGACAAATTGAACCACAAATACACATCAATGTTATCAAACTGCGTCTTTATGAGAAAAATGTCCCCTTCATCCTTGTTCAACGCTGACAGTATTATATATTAGGGGGACAGGGGAATGAATTTTAAGTATTATTATTGAGTTCAACTCGCATATGCATAATCCTAGAGGATTTTGTCTCAATAGCTTTTGTTCATTCAAGATTGTAGCTAAAAATACAGTAAACCTTTTGAACATAATTTATGTACGATACAATCTAAAAATACATTAATCCTTTCATGTATTTTAAATCTGATTTTGCATGTAAAATACGTATGGGATTGGATTATATGTGATTAAATATGAAATTATCATTTTACATACGATGTTGGAACATTTTCACAGATAATATACTTAATTCATTTGTGAATGTGTAAATAGGTTCAAAATTTCACATTAACATTAACATTAACATTAAAGTAATTTATTTCTCCATTCTGGCTTTTCAGAAATAATTACAATTAATGATTATGTACGTTACAAATGTATATTTACATTAACATCATTAATTACTCAACCTACGTGAATTTAAACTATATATTACAATTAATAACAAGATAAAAAGTTAAAAAGTTAAAAAGTTAAAAAGTTAAAAAGTTAAAAAGTTAAAAAGTTAACTATTCATGCAGCTATTCCAACATTCTTTATATAGTTTTTTCCTTATTAAAATCTTAAAAGTTTCGATATTAGAAATATTCTTAATATCATCCTCAAGTTCATTCCATAGTTTAGTCGCCCTATATATAAATGAACGCTGCCCCGTTGCAGTTCGATAAAAGGGAATCTGTAACTCGCCTTTACATCTTGTGTCTCGGTCATGTGTTTGCGACCTGGATATAAATCTTCTGGCTAGATATGATGGGGCTAAGTCATTCAAGCATTTAAATGTCATAACAGCATCTTTGTATTGTAACATATAATCAACAGGCATCCAATCTAATTGTTTCAGTGCAGGCGTGATGTGGTCATACTTCTTTGTACCTGTGACGATTCTTGCGGAAAAATTTTGTACACTCTGTAATTTAGTTATGTTCTTCGTAGAAGTATTTGCCCACACTGAGGAACAATAATATAGTTTACTAAAAACTAAGGCATTTATAATCACTTTTAAGGTCCGATTGTCCAAAATGTGTTTGACTCGATTAATTTGACAAAGGGACTTTGTGCATTTGGAGACTACTTGGACAATATGTTCATCATAACTCAGGGTTTTGTCAAACTCCATTCCTAAATCTTTCGCTGAAGAAACGGGTCGTAGTATCTTTTCAAAGAAGGGTACTCGAAAGTCCTGAACTTGACTTAACATTTGTGGGGTACCAAATAGAACGAGTTAGTTTTTCCAGGGTTGATGAGTAGGCTACTAGAGCAACACCATGCAGCAACTCTCTTTAAATCGTTCTCAAATTGGGTTCCCCCAGCACTGATGTTTTTCAATGAAAATGACAAATACATTTTTGAATCATCGACGTACGATTCCAAAGGACAAACTGTAGGAACGTTAGGAAGGTCGTTAATATAGATGTTAAATAATGCCGGGCCAAGTATAGAGCCCTGAGGCACTCCATGTGTGATCATGCGAGCTTCTGAAAGTATATGACCAAGTCGCACTGACTGCCTTCTTTCTGAAAGATAACTCTTAAACCAAGCAACGGCCTTCCTGGATACACCCAAGGAACGCAGTTTCTCAAACAGCAGTGAATATTCAATACTGTCAAACGCCTTTGATAGGTCCAACAACACCACCGCCGTTAACTCTTTCCTATCAATAGCCTCGAGAATCATATCTGACACAAATATATTAAGCGTTTCTGTTGAATGTAACTTCTAGTTTCCACTTTGATGGTCCGTGAGACTCTTTTCCTGAGACATATATTCCATTAATTGATTCAGTGCAACACGTTCACATACCTTCGAGGCCACAGGCAGTAAGGATACAGGGCGATTGTCATTCGGCGTTTCATGATCCCCTTCTTTGAGAATTGGAATTACTTCTGAATGTTTCCAAGCTGCTGGAAATACTGAAGTTAATAAGGAGCAGTTCACAATCTCAGTCAGCGCGGGAAGGATAATAGGTAGGGCATCTTTCACAGTAGCGAGTGAAACTTTATCTATTCCAGGGGCCTTATTTGTTGGAAGAAGGTTTACAATTTTACGTATTTCATACGATGTTACACGACGGAATTGAAATTCATCCTCTTCGTCTCTTAATACAGGATTATTTTGTCGTAGAAAGGCGAGATTACTTTTAGCACTTAACGCTTTAGCCTCATCAGCAACTCTGGCCCAAACTGAAGTATAGAATTTGTTAAATTCAGTAGCCAGTTCCTTCATATCCTTGGTATACACAGTTCCTTGGTATTCACATCTAAAATGCTGGTATTCGAAACATGTGTCTGACATATAAAATAGAACATTCACATATAAAAATTAATTTCACATATGAGGTTTTCATTTCACATATGGACTTGAAACATTTTCACATAGAAAATGCTATTTTCACACGTGAAATTACCTGTGAAATTTTTGTAAGAGTATTCAACGAAGTGCTGAGAGCATTTCAATCATTACAAGCTTATAACATCCATTCACTACTTCTATCAAGTATAGTAGGCCAATATTGAAATGATTTTCTTCGAAAGATCAAATTATACAAACTTCGCATACTTTTGTAACACTATAAGCAATAGACATGTGGACAGGAAATCTTAGCTGTATAATAAACTTCAATACCAAGATGACGACCAGCATAATAATAACAATAATTTCCTTCTTTGTTCTATCCACCATGATTACGAGTTAATCATACTGCTGAAGAATTTGAAAGAAGTATTGTTGTAGAACGCAGTTCACATGGCAACACACATTTGATATAATCTGAAGTTATTATAGAGATGTGTCGAAAATCTAAAGAATTTGAATGAAAAATTTCGCTGCAAGTTATTCATGAAAGTTTAGTTCAAGTTGTCCGCCATTTTTTGGTCACGACGGAGACTGTAAAACTATGCTGACTTCAACAGGTTCAATGTTAGAAATGTCGATTGGCCTGATATATCATAAGTAACAACAGATTCACTAAAGCTTAAACTAAAGAATCTTTGTCAAATTAAGGAACAAACATAGAGGAATAGAAGACTATTGACAACTAAGTTTCGGACGATCTCCATGAATCAATAGGCATTTCATGGATCTAAAGCCTGGTTTCCGTTAAATCGTTAGAATCGCAAGAATCGCAATCGCAATCGCAATCGCAAAAATCGCAATAATCCTATATTTGCGATTAGTCGCTTGAGTTGCAAAAGTCACTTCGAGTCACGTTTCCATTAAATCGCAAGGGTCGCGATGACTGCTACAACACGATTTTTAAAATTCTTGCGATTTAATGGAGAACAGGCTTAAATGTCAAGTTCACCAACCGCTCATTTGATAATCTTCATTTCCACCACTTCAGCTGAAGACGGTTCAAGTTGAGCCGAAACGTTCTATATGTAACTGCCCCGGCTTGTCGCAGTGAAGAGGGTGCTGACTTGGACTGGGAAGGTAGTTTTATTGAACACAGTAGTTATCAAGAAGCCCAAGAGTCGGAACAATACACTTTGATTGTCAAACTACACAAACACACATCCATAGGATAAGACTATTTAACTCACGAGAGAAATACACACTGTAAATGTAAGCAGATAAACGTACAAACTTACGAATGACCAACTTGAAAAGGATGTGCCAATTCGAACGAACGAAGGCGAATAACAACACTGAAAGTTTTAAAATTCACTAGAGGCAACTTCGAAAAAAGCGAGAAAAGACAAGCGCTAGACTAACGTAACCTGGCAAGACTGCTGATCGAAATAAAACGGCCATGTGGGCGTCACACAGTGCAATTTAGTTCCTTGTACGTCATGGTGGATTGAATTAAGAAATAAATTATTACTATGTTGATCGTCAAGTTCTTGGTGTTGACGTTTTTAATACCAGTATTTAAATACTCCTTTAATAGATGCGTATTATTTCCACGAGTCACGTTTTCTATAAGTGATCCTATGCGATAAACAGAAACAGAAGTATCTGGTATATTATTTGCGATATTAACGGCTGGACTTAACTTGAACTTAAAAGAGGTAGACATCACCGTGAAAATGAAAACCTTAGCCATAACGTTTTCCTTTAATTTATCCATTCTTTTGCTTAAATCTTATAAATATACATCTCGAATTCGTTAACAAATAATGAGCGAAACAAAAATATTTTAAAAAACTAAGATATTGTAGACATGTTCTCAAGTTTACAAACTTGTTAGCATATGCATTCACTATTGAGTAACAATGTATATTGCCTTATTTTTATCTTTCTTAATCATTTTTGTTTTTGAATAATAATCATATTGTAACAATCATATAATAATATATAATAATGATATATAATAATAAGATATAATAATAAG
This sequence comes from Heliopora coerulea, assembly GCA_030142905.1. Lineage (NCBI taxonomy): Eukaryota > Metazoa > Cnidaria > Anthozoa > Scleralcyonacea > Helioporidae > Heliopora > Heliopora coerulea. Next base: position 344,324 of record JASJOG010000067.1, on the reverse strand, counting down.
AAACAATAATAAGATATAATAATAACCTATAATGGTAAATATTAATATGATAATAACATATAATGATAATAATGATAATAATAATAATCGTTATTTGTGAATAACGAGTTTTACCAACGATTTCCTAGGACCGTATTGGTAGATCGTTTCCTAGGTGATTCAATAAGAAAGCCAAGTCATTTGTGGAACGCCATGATGCACCCTTTTACAAAAATGACCATTTATGGAGTGATATGGTACCAAGGGGAAACAAACGCCCAATACGGTTTAAAATTCTTATAATTGCATGTTCCCAGCAATGATTGATGACTGGAGAGCAAAGTGGTTCCATGCCACTCAAGGGAACACACTTGAAGAGTTCCCATTTGGCTTTGTTGAGGTATGTTTTTCAAGGATCAAATCTAACTCTTAAGACCCATCTACACCGGACTCGAGCGACTCGAGCAATACGAGCGCCCCAAAAATGATGAGCGACGCGAGTGAATTTTGTATCTACACAAGACATGAGCGAAGGGTAACATAATACATTGCACTTATTCTGACCACGCGTGAAATCTTAAATAATGTCTTCCTGAACGAAGATCTCTATTACAAAGATTCGTCAAGTAGTGGTGCTACTCTTTCTTTGTCGGATACGTCGAAGACAAAGAAAACGGCAGCAGGTACACGACATAATTAAAGAAATGAAAAACAAGGAGCCTAACATACCATAATCAAGTGTGTAGATTAGCCTTCTTACGAAAAATTTTATCCTTTTTAGGATATTGCTCAACTTTATTTATAAGATTTTGTTTTTCGGGGCTTCCTTCTTACTTCATATTATAAAGGTTAATCGTCTATATCTCAGTTTTGTGATTTGGTCTTTGTTGTGGCTGTAATCTGTGTTGACAGCTATTGTAAAGTCTTAATTCAGTTTCTCTTTTCCGAATGGTCCATCTTCATTTCGTCAAGCGGGTGGATGGGGGGGGGGGGGGGGATATGTGAAAAAATACAGCAAGTTTCTATAGGACTCGCGTCGCTCGCGTTCGGTGTAGATGCACCTTTACGTTGCCAAGTTCAGCAACCCGGTTGCCTGGTTACAAAGGAATATTAGTTCACAATCGGTTGATCTTCTTTTTTACTCATAGGTCTTTATTTTTGGTTGCCACTTTCAAAGTTGCGCCAGCGTTGGTATTCTTTCTGAAATAACCAGGGGAAATTAATACAATTTCAACATCTCATTTATAATTCAAGGCATCTAACTAGATTGTGAATTCAAAAATGAGGTCGCTATCTAGTTTGATACTATGAATCTTAAATGAGACATTCAACTTTGCTTGCTGTGATTTATCCGTGGTCTTATAACAAAAATTAAAACCAAAGTAAGGCAAAATAAACCAAATTTCCTTCCTCAAATTAAACACAGTTTTAAATCTCACACAACTAATTCTTATAAATTTCGACATATTGGCGCGCTACAAATTTTACGCACACAATTTCTAAGTTGTTACTCCCAACCAATTAAATGTACGGTTTGTAGAATTAAATGTACGCCCTGTAGAATTAATTTTACGGCCTTCATAATTAAATGTACGGACTTTATAATTAAATGCACGACCTGTACAATTAAATATACTCCCTGTGGAATTAAATTTACGGCCTGTAGAATTATTGAACTTTATAAGATATATATTTTGGAAATGTTGGATCTTTGTGATATCTTGAATGATAGATAACTTCAAGCTCTATTTTCAGGAAAACGATTTCTGAGCCCCAGACGGGGATCGAACTCACAACCGTCTGATGACCGGTGAGACGCTCTAAATATTGAGCTACCAAAATTCAGGTGGTGACCTAAGGTGCCAGTTCGACATATGTGCAACCTAAGCGGAAGGCACCGTTTGTTAATAATGAGATGATGATATATTAATGACATTTGTTGATAATATGATATATTTGAGATACAGCTTAACGTTTGAGAAACGTGAGTGCTTGGATATATTAAGGTAGATGAACGATCGTCAAGTTCGATACTCAGAAAATGATTTCTATATATCGGAATATATAATTTCTGTCTTTTGAGGAAATATTTTGCGTGTATTTTCCAAGAAAATTAACTCTTCAGGAAAGTGTAAAAAGCTGCTTAGGGGACGAAAACTGACGTACAAAACCACTTTGGGGACTGAAGCTGACGTACAAAATTGCCCTCTGTGGGTGGCCATCTTAGCCTCAAATTTCGTTGGGCAGCAAAAGTTCTAAATATGGAAATCGAGTTCACTGTTTGGAGTTTGTCACAACGGTAGCCCAGCAAGAATTGAGGGGGAAATTTAGGCTTCCAGCTTGATACGATACCAATGCGGTAAAACATAAAAGTGGAATAAAATACTCAATGAATTAGCCGAGGGTATTACAAAAAATTCCGTTGATTCAGTGTTTGTCAGCTATGTCTATGGTCGATGGTAGAAGGTATGCCTGAGAAGGAGGCGACCACGAGGGACTGAGAACATTTCACGCGTCCTCTGGTCTGAGATTAAAGATACATTTGAGATGTCAATAGTCGTAAGGTTCAGGATAATCCTGACTTTTAGAGTTAGGATTAGGGTTAGGAGTACGTTTAGTCCTTGTCCTGACTCTAATCCTAATTCTAACCGTCGCCATGTCACCACCAGTGACGATAGAGCCAAAACCCCACCACCTTTTTTCAAACTTTCCCGCCTTTCTCCGTCCACATCTCACCTCTACACATCTTACATTTTATTTAGTGCCCAGTACTGCTCGGTCTTCTTCTCGTGTACTCCCTTTAATCTCGATCCTACGATCACCTGTTGGGCATATGCATAATGAATAATATATGAAGGATGAAGATTTCGACAGATTCACTCAACAACGTTTCCACTCAAAGAATTTCCCATCAAACGTTCGCCAAAGCGAAAACAAGCGTGCAATGCATTACCCTGGCACTAATCTTTTAAATACCATTGGTTTTCACACATTTTAATTTTCTTGATATTTCTTTAGCTGTCAGCAATTTTCTCTGAAAATGAAAATCGATTTGCCACGTTACGCTGGAACCAAACTGCCCAGTATGGTTTCGTACCAAATAATCGTCTCAAAAGAGTATTTATGGCAGTAGCAATGGATCTTGGTGATAAATATTCTCCGTTCGATACTGTTCATCCTACGAACAAAAGAGATGTTGGAAAACGTTTGTCGCTTGCTGGTCTTTCTGTGGCATATGGTAAAAATGTGTATTATACTGGTCCACTGGTATCAGAGATTCAGCAACAAGAATGGGCCTTGAATGTTCTTAAAATCACTTATAAATTTGTTTTTGGATGGATTGAAGTCAGAAATCGAGAAGGATTTGAGGTATGTTGTGATATGGTTAGCTTAAATTTTCTCCTCCTTTTTACAGGAGGTTTTTGCTGATACACTTAATCACGATTTTAGACCGGCGATGTTTGGAGAGGATTTTTAATTTTTTAGATGGGTGACTTTTCGAAATTACGGTTACGAAAATTTCACATGCAAAAAACATGGAGAATTGGAACATTTTCACCTATGAAACTTTCATTTCACATGTGAAATGAGACGTTTTCCCATATGAAACATCTAATTCACGCGTGATATTATGTGATTTAAAGTTTTCTCATGTGAAGTGTTTTTAAACGAAACATGTATTTCACATATGAAATGAAAGATTCGCTCATGAAAATTAATTTCGCATTTGACATTTTTATTTGCAATTGACGTGTACAATCGAAACAAATTTCACCTACAAAATATTATTTTCATATGTGAAATCGCTCGAGAAATTTTTGTTAGGGAATTTCGATTTAGATTTGCAATAACAAACCCGAAAGACTTAATAAGCTCCCATCCAAATTTCCGCTTCTTTATCTATAATCGTCTCCGTAACATCGAGCTGTACAATATTACGATGCCAAACTTACATGTGACAGATACAATTCAAACGCTTGTTTTGTTTTCTACCCCCGTCTTTTCTTTTCGCTCAAAATATCATTTCTAACGTCTTATATCATTGGTTAAAAGAAAAAAAAAATGGTAAAATGATATCGTTCGAAATTTCACATATGAAATGCTGGTATTCAAAACGTGTTTCACACACAAAGCAAAATACTCACACGTGAAAATTAATTTCACATATGAAATTTTCATTTCACACATTGAATTGAAACATTTTCATTCATAAATTCAATGTTCATATTTGAAATGTTACGTGAAATTTTTTTAAGGATATGCCCTCTGAAACAGTAACTCGACTTTTGCTATTTCTCTAGTGATATTAACAATTGAAATTGTTAGAAACCGTTACCGCGAGGCTTCCCATTGGCGAGTAGAATCGTGGGGCAATCGCTAAAGTAAAATGATGGACGACTAATGCTCCCTTGAAACTGTAAATTGAAAGCGTTTTCTATCATTCCGCTTTTGTGTTTCTTTCCCAGGTTCTTTGCCAATACTCCAAGAGGTGGATTAAGGCAAAAAGCACGAAGATCTATGATAAATCAGTAATTATACGGCTTACAGAGAAATGTCAAGTTGAAGCAGTTCGATACGCGTGGAGCGACGCTCCCTGTGTCATGCAACAATGTGCAATTTACAGTGGTAACTTACCATCTCCGCCGTTCATTAAATACGGACCTTTTATAAAACATGAATACTAATCCATAAATTGTATTTTTGATCAGATATCAAACAACGAATTGTCTTGTTAAATTGATAGAAGTTTCAAATAATGTACATTGCCGTTGGCCAGTTATCTTTTGAAAATTGACTTTCTAATAACTGCAAATTTATAATTGTTTCGATTTATTATTATTATCATTATTCTTAATATTATTTATTATGATTATGATTATGATTATTATAATATCATGGTTGGTTCAGTTTATCTTGCAAGTTGATGACTAACTTATATACCTCATTAAGATATTCATGCACTTTCTGCGGAATTTCGCTTTGTCTGAAACAGTCATGTTGTCTTTGACTAGGACAGTCAATCTGACCACAGCACCACTTCTGTTGGCATACATTCCCTAATTCTCGCACAATATCTTCGATGTAAATAGGTTCCACTTCGTTGAACAGCTTACGATAGTTCTGCATGGATGTCTTATCAGCTAAGACGAGTTTTTACCAACTCAGACGCACAGCATATTCATGTCTTTTTCGAGTTGATCGCTTCTGGAAAACTTTTTACCACAGTATATACAACGTCCCATCTTGGATGATTCCTAGCTTGCAATAATGAACAATTATTCTCCAAAGTGAAGGTGAATTGTGGTGGATGTTTACCGAGAGTCAAAAATTGTTTTTTCATATACCTCGCATAAATGTTTTAAGATTTTTTTTAACTTTTAATAGAATTTTACGGAACGTCAGCTTGTCGCCCACTCATTTTTAAGCAAAACATTTCGAACGCATCCTGAGTGCATTTATTGCTAAAAAGTAGAAGAAATACAGATATTTAACTACTTAATTGCCAAATTTCGTTCTTTCTTTGGTATTGTCTCTCACGGCGACTTCGTTGATCAAAAAAATGTCCTTCTTCCGTAACTTAAACAAAACTGAACGCCATCATGTTCGTTTTGCTCGGAGGTGAATGTTGTCGCATATTCATTAAGTCAATAAGTCAACAAGTATATAAGTCAATAAGTCAATAAGTTAGTAAGTCAATAAGTAAACAGGTAAATAAGTAAATAAGTGAATAAGAGAATAAGTAAACAAATAAATAAGTAAGGAAGTAAGTAAATAAACAAATAAAAGACGACGTCGACGATATTTGTATTCACTTTTGAACCTGTGGTGATTGTTGCGAAGTACAGAAAGTTCAACAGCTTAACCTATCACCTCAGTTTACCTCGTTCTTTTATAATTTAGATGCAATTAGTCTATACACATTTTATTTTTTTTCTTTTTCCTTAGCTTTCAACAATTTTTAATGAAACCAATAATGAGCTACCGAGATTTGTACCTTTAGGTAGGGATCAATCAGCCCAATTCGGTTTCTTACCAAATAATCGTCTCATAAGCAGGGTCGTAGCTAGGATTTTTGATCGGGGGGGGGGCAAATTACTATAGTCAATACTGAACAGTCGATAGATAGTTCTTACCATTTACGTTAAGATATGGAGTAATGGTAAGGGTTTCTGTAAGGTTACATTAAACATGATGTTCGCTGTCCTTATATCCCGGACCTCAGATAAATAAAGTATTCATAATGGATTCACTAGTAACAACAACTTACGTTGAACTGGTTTAGAAAAATAGTTTAGCGCCATGCCACTCAGCGATAATCAATGTCTGCGATGTCACATCATATCTGATGTGCTCTGATTTTGGTTGACGTGTCTTCTGGGTGACTGTCAGTGGTTAAAGGTCATAAAAAGTGATCATATAAAACCCTTAAAATTATTATCTTGAAACTAATTAACGAGTTTTAAAATTGCCCTCTTCAGTTTCTTATGAACGTACCAGGTGGATTTTTTTGGGGGACGAACTGCCCCCCTTGTTCCACCGCTAGCTACGGCCTTGAAAGGGTCGTTTATGGCAGTAGCAATGGATTTTAGTAATGAATATTCCATACTCATAAAATTCAACCAATAAACAAACTAGATGTTGGCAAACGTTTATCACTTGCTGGTCTTCTTGTTGCATATGACAGAAATGTTTATTACACTGGTCCACTGGTATCAGTTATTAAACAGCGAAAGCAGTATTTCTTGCATGTTTTTGAAATCACTTATAAATTTGTTTGTGGAAGGATTGAAGTCAGGCGTCGTGATGGATTTGAGGTACATTGTGATATTGTTAGCTTAAGTTTTCATCTCTTTTACAAGAAGTTTTCAGGTGTTTGGATGAACAATGTTTCGATATTGTACTTAATTTTATATATGAGCAATATTTTGGAATTATGCTTTATTTTTCGAAATTAATCTATTCAATTTTGTCTTTTTAACCAAAGATACAAGACGTTTGAAATGATAATTTGAACGAAAAGAAAAGATGGTAGAAGAAAAGGAAACAAGCATTTGAGTTGATTTGTTACATCTAAATTTCGCATCGTCACATTGCACAGCTGGATGTTACACGGATGACTAGATAAAAAACAGGAGGAGATTTGGGTTGGAACTTAGAAAGTCTTTGGTTTTTGGTATCGCAAATCAAAATCGAAATACCCTTAAAACAATTTCACATGCGATTTTGCATATGAAATAAACACTTTATATCGTTTTGAGAACGCATTAAGGAAAGGTTAATCAATGGTCACGAGAGTGATTAAAGATTTAACATCTCCAATAAAGCTTAACTGCCACGAAGGGCCTCAAGGTCCCGACTGTCCGTTGAAACTTCACGAACGATGTTAAATCCTTTATCCCACGAGTGCACATTATTAACCACCTTATCTCGTGACTAACTCGCAATGAAATTCAATTGTTTTCTTCAGTTTAAGATCGAAGAAACGTTGGACTTTAGAAATTAGGGTATAGACTCTTTCGTACGTGATAAGCAATTTATCACATTGTTTTGAATGGAGAACAGCATGATAAGTGGTTATCACACTCTTGTGAAAGTTTATCACACTCTTGAATGCTAATGAGTGGAAGAAAGGATTTAACGCTTCTGCTGAAACAATGAATTGTGGGTGTGTCGTGAGATAAACATGAGGAATGGTTATCAGTATCAATATTCAGTTTCATTATAGCTAAAATGTGTCCCATAAAACTGAAAGTGACCATTGTAGGGGGTACGATATCTCTACCGGAGACAACCGTGAATGGCAATATTTTATCTGTCACTTTATTAGTGTGCTGTGCACAAGGACTGTCTATTCATAATGCAGGAATTGGATTTGCAAGGACTTTAAATATAAAATATTCCTGGGAGGATACCTCCAAAGCCTCGTAGTGGAGGTATATTTAACATTCTAGTCCCCCCTCTTACAAAAATCCCAGATGAGCCGTTTTTTCGAGGTAAACTATTTGAACAACTTTCCATTTAATCAAGAACTCATTGTACGTTAAAACCTAGAGTTTACAAGATTCGATGGGAAAGTGGTTTTGTATATATTAGAGAAATGAAACGAAACTTGGAAGATTTAATCAAAGAACGCAAGAATTACTGGTTTAGAGCTCAGCTTGACAAATCCTCTTGCGCGAATTATCTATTTAAAGATATTTATCGACGGTAGAGCCCTTCACGTCACAGAAATGTCCTTTATAGGCGCCGTCGTACGCTACAAGTCCTGAATGCGATTCTGCGCGATTTCTTCATTGAACACCGAGAGAAGTGTCGCACGTGAGAAACCCCTTGATAAAGGGGCATGTCCTCGAAACGTCGAAATGAAATAAAGATTTTTAACAAGAAGTCTTTTTGATCTAGTTATATAAATGATAACTCCTTGTGGAGGAAGGTTTGGTATATGTTTATATATATATATATATATATATAAATCAGATAGCTAATACTGAGTTTAAACTTCATAAGATAACCATAAAAAACTCATTTAAAAATCTTTATTTCTTCTCCAACGTTTCGGGGCAAGCCCCTTTTTCAAGGTCGTAATACAGAAGTCAGTAGTCCACTTAAATATAAATTAAAAAATAATTAAAATTCATAATTAAGTAAAATCCCTAAGATTGAGTCCATCTGGAATGAACGTATTCAATTTATACACCCCAAACCCCTCCCTCTCTTCAGGCTTACTTACATCCGTTTTATCAATAATCATTATTCTAATATCTTCTAATCCCTGATGACCCTGCAGAAAAAAATGAGCGTATAAATGTTCCCCAGCTATTCTCCTCTGACCCTTTCCATATCTTGCTAACAAACTCTTGTGATTATTAAACTTCTTTCTAAACGATGTGATTGTGCTTCCAACATACAGTTTTATACACTTTTTACATTCAATCAAGTAAACTACACCCTTGGAGTCACAATCAAAATCGTAATTAACATAATATTCCCGATTTCCAGAACTATCCTTAAAACATCTTCCTTCTCTAACATATTTACAAATCTGACAACGAACTTAGGAACATTTTCTCATCCCTTTACCCCGAATAACTCTACCACCAATCTTACTTCTAACCAATTCATCCTTCAAATTTTTTGGCCTCCGAAAACTTACCAACGGTGCTTCTTCAAAGATACGCTTCATTTCTTCCGAAGCAATTCACGAACCTTTTTACCTATTCCCGATAGTGTTGGATGAAAATCCAAGACTAAAGGGACTCGACTATTCAAATTTTTTCTTTCCTTTGTAGCTTGATCAAGTACCTCAGACCTATTAACCCTTCTAACCTTCTGAAGTATAAAACAATATAAACCCAGTATAAAGCAATATAAACCATCAGTATAACTTCAATCTTTATTTTATTTTCAGCGTTTCGGGGCCTGCCCCTTTATCAAGAATAACACGATAGCAGATAAAACTAAGTTATATAACAAAAAATTTTCTAATTTACATATATCTTTACAAAATATTAAAAATACAAAACGTAAGTTAAAAATCCCAAAGGTTTAACCCATATGGTAAAAATGTGTTTAATTTATATACCCAAAAGCTCTCTCTCGCCGTGGGATCCCTTGTATTCGTCTTATCAATAATTTTCACCACTAAATCACTTTAACCCTTATATCCATCTCCAAAAAAATGTGAATAAAAGTGCTCCCCCGGGATATTTCGTTGTCCTCTACCATATCTATTAAGGCTACTCTTGTGGTTATTAAAGCGTGTCCTAAATGTATTGATTGTGCTACCAATTGTTTACCACACCTTTTACACTTAATGAGATAAACAACCCCATTGGATTCACAATGAAATCCATAATTAGTCACATACTTTTTTTCCCCCAAACTATCGGTAAAATTCTCACCTTCTTCTACAAAATCACAAATTGGACATCTTATGTTACCGCACTTAACCATACCCCCTTTATTAAATCGCCTATTTCCAACCTTGCTTCTTACTAACTCATCCTTTAAATTCTTTGGTCTTCGAAAACTTACCCGAGGTGATTCAGTAAAGATTTGCTTAATGTAATCCGAAGCATGCAAAATATTAACAAATTCCCTCATTTTATACCCAATACGAGATAACGCTGGATGAAAATCTATCGACAGCGTTACTCTTTCTTCCGAACTACCACGCCCAGAATCCCGTCCAAGTAAGCTTCCTCTATCAACCTCCTCGCTCTTTGTAATTGATTATCAACCTCCCCAGATTTAAAATCTCTCTTAGTTAAATAACTCTTAAGTTCGATAATCCTATTCTCAAAGACTTCCTCTGAATCACAAATCCTTCTAAGTCTCAATTACTGGCCGTAAGGTATACCTTTTTTGGGGTGACAAGGAGCATAATCCAGATATTGATGTGTATCTGTTTTCTTACAATACACATCCGTACACAATCTGCCTTCGAATAATTGGGGTTGTTTATCTCGTTAAGTGTAAAACGTGTGGTAAACAATATATTGGCAGCACAATCAGTACATTTAGGACACGCTTTAATAACCACAAGAGTAGCCTTAATAGATATGGTAGAGGACAACGAAATATCCCGGGGGAGCACTTTTATTCACATTTTTTTAGAGATGGATATGAGGGTTTAAGTGATTTAGTGGTGAAAATTATTGATAAGACGAATACAAGGGATCCCACGGCGAGAGAGAGCTTTTGGGTATATAAATTAAACACATTTTTACCATATGGGTTAAACCTTTGGGATTTTTAATTTACATTTTGTAATTTTAATATTCTGTAAATATGTATGTAAATTAGAAAATTTTTTGTTATATAACTTAGTTTTAGCTGCTATCGTGTTATTCTTGATAAAGGGGCAGGCCCCGGAAACGTTGAAAATAAAGTAAAGATTGAACTTATACTGATGGTTTACATATATATATGTATGATCGCGTACCGCGTGAAACTCTGAGTAGCGACAGCATTTTACTGTAAAATAAATAATATATTACGCTCTACGTATGGTATTGAGCGCTCTTAAACCTTACGCCTTCTGTGTGACATTTGTGTTGCATACTCTTCTTGGTATATATATATATATATATATATATATATATATATATACGTTAACGTTTTGGACCATGTTTTGGACCAAGCATTATGTTGGGCCTCTAGTTTGGCTAGTATTTCAAAAGACGATATTTCAATAATTAAACATGCAAGAAAATCTTTACTTTTCAATAACGAAAAACCATGGATTGAAAAAGATAGCAACAGTTTATTTGACGTTACAATGGGCAGCTTCGATTTCGCCGAAGTTTGCGAACTCGTAGGACTTTTTATCCTCAATCACTTGAACTGTAAATTCGGGAAAGAAAACATTAACCTCTATAGAGATGATGGTTTGGCTATCATGAAAAACAAATCAGCACGTTTGGCAGACAAAACAAGAAAATAATTACACAAAATTTTCGAAAATTTCGATCTCAAAATCACACCTGAAGCAAACTTGAAAATAGTTGATTTCTTAGACGTCACTTTCGGCCTTAACACCGGAAAATTTAAACCATTTCGGAAGCCCAATGACGATCCTCTATACATAAATAGGCATTCTAACCACCCACCTATTATCTTAAGGCAACTACTTACAGCAATCAACTCGCGCATTGCATCACTTTCATCAGATGAACAGACATTTAGGAAATGCGCACCGATGTATCAGAAAGCACTCAAACACAGCAGTTTCGACCACGATCTCAGTTACATTCGATATACACCTCAACAACCACATAGAAATAGGCAACGTAATATCATTTGGTTCAACCCACCATTCAGCAAAAACGTTCGCTCAAACATCGGGCGCGATTTCTTAAGCCTCATTGATAAACACTTTCCTCCGCACCAAAAACTGCATAAGATTTTCAGTAGGAACACAGTCAAGCTGCATGAACAACATTAAATCTTTTGTCACACGACACAACTCACGCATAATTAGGAAAAACAAACCACAGAATAAGGCCACTGAAAACTGCAATTGTAGGAACAAGGACACATGCCCACTTCAGAAAGAATGCTTAACCAAGGACATAGTATACAAAGCATCAGTCACAACATGCAACACGAACACCACAAAACACTACATAGGGATGACATCTAAGACATTCAAAGAGCGATATCGTAACCACACTAAGTCTTTTCAACACTTAAAATATTCTAATCAAACGGAGCTTTCTAAACACGTTTGGAATTTGAAAAACAACAAACAAGATTTCACCATAAAATGGTCTATTTTAAAACACGCTATTTCGTATCCAGGAGGATCAAAACGATGTAATTTAGGAAAAATTTTCTATTTTGAGCCAGCCCAGTTTCGGCCAGCCCAGACAAGGCCAAATTCCGCGCCCACCTAAAAAAAATAAAATCCCCCTATTGTTCCACGCCCACACACCCACGTTTCGGGCTATGCATAAATACCTTCCTGTTTTCGAAATTCGTCAGTCACCTGAAGATTCTTTCTCAAGATGAAACAGGCTGTAGTGACTTTTTGAGGTAAGCGATATAATTATATATATATATATATATATATATATATATATATATATTAAGGTAAATTGAATGGAGATTGCAGTCGTGATCCTGGTTCTGGATGGAAACTACCAATCGAAGTGACCGTTTAATTATTAAAACTTCCAAATCAGGTACCCCAACCAAACATCAGCTAGCTGATAAATTAGACGCTCAGAAAGGGGTCAAATTTCCCGCCAAAATCACAAATCACTTCTTGAAAGAGAGAGAATTCAAGTGGAAAAAGAAATCTGAGAAATCATTTGGGAGTGAGAAGAATCGTTTACCGCGATTATCACCTGCTTGTGAGCACATTAGTGGGAATATTGATGAATAGGGATGGGTTCTCCTAAATGCCATTGAGAATTTATGGGCTGAATTGCACTGATTAACAAAAACCCAAAAGTTGGAAAATGAGAACCAACTTTTTGCAGTAATCAAAAACGGATGACAATCAATCACCAAAGAATACTTGCATCAGCTTATGGAAAGCATGCCTCGTTTATGCAAAACTGTGATCAGATTGAAGGAAGTGCCAGCTAGGTATTGAATGGTACATACAGGAGGTATGTACTTGGGTTACTGTCCTTGCCTGTAGTAATTTGTAAATACATTTTATTGATGATTGTGGAAACAAATTCGTTAGAGTCAAAATGAAGTACATCAGAGGTGTACCAGGAATTTGTAAACTATAATATAATTTAAAACCGCGTAACGTTTGTGAATTTCAAAAATCGGTTATTAAAATTAACGATTGAAATGATATTTGAAATTATTTAGATACATGCATCCTAAAACTATCATTCTTAACCACGTTATTTCTTCTATTGATGATTATGTTATGTTAACCATAATTATTTAGGATAACTACTTTTTTTGCTCACTCTCCGTATATATATATATATATATATATATATATATATATATATATATATTGCATATATCTTAAAATATATAAAAAGATTTAAAATTTAAAATATTTCAAGTACTTACAAAGATTTCACAAATTATCATTATTACATATTTCATCAACATTTAATAATCATTTTTAAAAACAGTTAATGGCATAGTATCATCTTTAAGTTAATCAGGTAAACTATTCCAGAGCTCGGCTGGGCGACACACAAAACATCGCTTCAAGGCATTTGTTCTCGGTCTTAACAATTTAAGCGTTACATTATTACTACAAAGTTGGCATCTCAAACTATTGGATAACTCAAATTCCTGACTCAGTTGAGAAGATACCATTCCTGTCCTAATTTTATGAGTCAAGATAATCAGATGTTTATCCCTTTGCCTTTTTAACGAAATCCAACCTAATTTTTTTTAAAATGTTGCTCGATCATATGTAATACTTATCACCAGTTATAGAAAAACTAGATCACCAGGTGGCATCTTATTAAACCGTTCCGGTCCGTACCCAACGTTTTAATTTTACTCTGGCCTACGCCAGAAGATTTTACTCGTCAAGGGTAGACGTCTCAGACAGGAAAGGGTTAAGCGAAATCTGCTCCTTTGTATTTTGAAAGCCTTTTGAAGTTATGAAACGCGATATACCATCACACGAGCTTGTTGTCCATTGAACGACGTTTTGGACTTTAGCATTTCATAAATCCTAAACTTCGTAAATAATTTATAAAAAATGCCATAACTCCAATTTTTGCTTTTTCAAATTAAAATTCTTCAACCACTACTTTGTATCACGTAGACATATAATCACGTGCCCCGAGCGCGTGCCGTATGTAAATTCAGCTGACGTTATCAAATACAGAACTCTGATGTTCGTTCAAAGTTGTTCCGTTTGAACATAACAAAACAGCGATGCTGTGAAGATGTCCCAGGCTAAGTGGGATGAAAGCTTAGCAAATAATAAAAAAAAATATTCACTAGATGAAAGTATCCACATTCAAAAAAGAATAAATCTAAGGAACTCTTAACTTTCCGGAAAGTATTCGTAAAGGTTAAGAAAGCTTCAATTCAATACTGTATGAGCGATTCCTTCGAATTTCGAGGTGTACTATCTACTATGCTCACAAGAAACGACTTAACATTTACATGAATTCGAAACCATGATCTTCCGCACGCTGCTCAGATACGACACTTGCTGAGCAGTAGCATGACCAATGGTGGATCTGGGGGAGAGTCAGCGTCCTCCTGAATTTTACTGGACTGATAATATTATTGCCTTAAATATTACACAAAAACATCTTACAATGCTTCTAATTAGTACTCTCAAAGGCCAGGGATGCATAATTTAAGTCGTTCGCTTACTCCCAAGGACAAAATTCTCCTTAGCTGCACTTTGAGTTCCCAGTCTACCAGAAGCCTCTCTTCCCACAAAAAGTTGGCCTACCCACGCTAACGTACAGAACATCAAGGTCAAGAATTTGTCTTGTGCTTCGAAAGACTAACTTTAATTCATGTACGCGAAACGACGTTGCTGCATCAAATGAAACTAATTTTACAGAAAATTATAAATAAAAAAGAGTTATGTGATCTGAAGTAACATGTATCAAGAATTTCTGAATGACGTAATCTGTTGCACGTGCCAACATTACAAATTTAATAATGAGCGCGTGGTCTGCTCAATTATTTTACGTCACAAAGACTTTTAACGTGAACATTTTATGTTGAGAAGGCGTTAGTTTTCGAAGTGGTCATAAAGCTATTTGGTATGTAATGGATTTACAAATGTAAGTACATCAAATTCTGTAAAGAAATAGTTTAACCATTGTTATGTCAATGTTTGAGAAGTCGTACAATCAGGAGCTGATGTTCTAAATATTATTAAATGTTATAAAGCCTAAGATTTGACATGTTATCCCTGAAAGTTGAATGACTGCGTAAAGAAGAAAAGACAGCATTTGTATTTTCTTTTTGACGTTAAAATCTTTAGATTTACTGCAAAATTGAGCTTGCTTTCATCTTGTACCAGATGAAAATAGCCATTCAACACATATACTCAAACTAGGTGTAGCTACGCTAATGCTACTGAGCTGCAAGGTCAGGAATTTGTCTCAGACTTCGAAAGTCTAACTTTAATTCATGTACACGAAACCACGTTCCTGCATCAAATGAAACCAGTTTTATCGAAAATTATAAATAAAATAGTTTTATGTGATTTGAAGTGACATGTGTTAAGAATTGCTGCATGACGTAATCTGTTGCATGTGCCAACTGTTACATATAATGAGCGCGTGCTCCGCTCAATTATTTTACGTCACGAAGACTTTTGACAGAAACGTTTTAAGTTAAGGAGGCGTTAGTTTTGGAAGTGATTATAAATCTATTTGGTATCTCATTGATTTGCTAATGTAAGTAAATCACATTCTGTACAGAAACAGTTTAACCATTGTTACGTTAACTTTTGAGAAGTCGTAAGATGAGGTACTGATGTTCTAAATATTATAAGGCCTAAGATTTGACATGTTTTCTCTGAAAGTTTAATGACTGCAAAAATAAGAAAAGACAACATTTATATTTTCTGTTTGGCGTTAAAATCTTTAGATTTACTGCAAAATTGAGTTTGTTTTTTTATCTTGTACCAGATGAAAATAGCCATTCAACACATATTCCCAAAATGTTAACCTTCTTCCTTTGACGAGTAGTGCCATTTTAAGCTCAATCTTTCCATAAAACTTCTAACGGTCGTTTAAGCTAATACACCTGAAAATGATTTCTAATTCCTTGGTACAGGCGAAAAGTTGTAACACTTTAACTCCAAAGAGTCATATGACAAACTGTTGCTCAACTGAAGCGTTGTATTCAGCTTCATGCATTAGAACCAGTAGTCCCAGGTTAAACTTCCACTCTTCATGTTCTCTAAACCTTGCATGAAAATCTGGTAAACGTTCTTCCATTGTTGAAATATTTTGTTCTTGTAAATGTTAGGAACAAACCAAAGGATCTCGAAAGAAGTTCCTTAAAGGAAATCATATTGGACTTACCTGGTGCCAATCCAGATTACCACTGTCTGTCACAACTCTCTGTAAATTCTTGTCATGACATCGGATTTCCGTCGCACAGGTATGGTAAAAATATAAATCCTTTAAGAGAATTAAAATATTTTATATTACATGAAGTTACGAGACATGTTATATCATCTGGGATTTCTACTACGGTCAGCGCATACGTATTTCGTGATGAATGATGATGTCCAGCATAAAATTCTTATATTTAACTGACGTTTTTGTAGCTAATGATGAAATACTTTTATAGCGAAATATTATGTACAAAGTGATCTCGACTTAAATGCTTTACTGTATTATGAAATTTTTTATTGTTAAGCACATGTTTATTTTATAGAAACTCTTAGCTGTGGAAATTTACAATTTCACTTTGCAACTTAGCAATGTAATCAATCAAAATTTCAACTAATTTACCAACCAAAATAGAAATTCTTTATGTAGTTTCCTTGTAAGAATTTTTAAAAATTCGTTCTTGCAGTGAACCAAAGTTCGACGGCATTAGAAGATCTGAATCAGCACCAAGTCCTTTTTTCACTGGCAATCGTCGAGTGAAAAGGTTAGTGAGTACTTCATCTTTAATAACTCATTATTCAGACAAATAATAAATACTTATCAACTGAAAGGGGTTTCGAAAGAGATTTACTATACATACATATACATAAACACACACGCACACACACACACACACACACACACGCACAAAACATTACCCGAAAACAGATATATTTCTTTACATTGTCGGCTGGTCATAGATTCTGGACATATAATATATATTGTAATAATAACATACAATATATTGTAGGACGTCGCTGAAAATCACCGCAGTGAGTGGAACTTCCTACCCAGCTATTGTTAGATAATATTAATAACTATAATAATAATGCGGAATGTTGTACTATGTGAAAGCGAAACGATCATACGAAGCATAATTTCAGCAGTCTAGAAGCAGGACTAATTTTATGGATTACATTAAATATATGGTTACCAAACTTTGATAACCATCATCTTTTTTCACCAAACCTAATCTAACAAATGTAGAATTTGTGTCAAGTCAAACCGTTGTGAATTGCTATGGTTGGCAAAACAACATGGCCTACGGTCAATTTGATGGTTTCTTTTATAAGCAATAGTAATAATAATAATAATAATAATAATACAG
Organism: Heliopora coerulea; assembly: GCA_030142905.1. Taxonomy (NCBI): domain Eukaryota; kingdom Metazoa; phylum Cnidaria; class Anthozoa; order Scleralcyonacea; family Helioporidae; genus Heliopora; species Heliopora coerulea. The sequence continues at coordinate 326,666 of JASJOG010000067.1, read as the reverse complement.
TAAACAATAATACAATAATATAATAACATAATAATGAAATATAATAATTTAATAATATAATATTATAATATAATGATATAATAATATAATAATGTAATAATGTAATAATGTAATTGTATTGGCAGCCGTCGGACTATTGTCCATGACCTAGCGCATTTGCGAACATTTCCTCTGGTGACTAACCAATCCAATACGTGAACGGCAGACACGGCCACAGTCCCACAGATATACCCCTGAAGCGTAGCTTAGGTCTGCCAACAGGCCTCGACCTAAGTTCCAGCTCCCCATACAAAAGGTCCTTGGGGATTTGACCATCTTCCATTCGGCAGACGTGGCCTAACCACCTCAGTCTAAGTTGTCTGAGGAGGGTGTACATCGAGGGAATACCTGCTCTTACAAGAACTGCATTGTTAGAGACCTTATCTTTCCATGAAATAGACAGGATGCTGCGAAGGCATCTCATATGGAAGGTGTGCAAGCGTTTCTCCTGCCCAGCATAGGTGGTCTAGGACTCACCGCTGTAAAGTAAGGTGCTCACGATGCAGGCACGATAGACTGCAATTTTAGTTTGGGTAGTAAGTTTCTTGTTCTTCCATACTCGAGCAGAAAGCTTGGCCATGTTAGTTGCAGCCTTTCCAATTCTCATTCCGAGCTCCGCATCAAGAGAGGCATTTTTGGAGGCGGTAAAGCCAAGATAGGTAAACTGCGAGACGACATCCAGAGTGTAGTCTTTGGTGGTTAGAGCAGGCGTGACTTCGGAGCCTTGGCACATGACTTTCGTCTTCTTCAGGCTAATGCTAAGTCTTTAAACCTCACACGCATTAGAGAACCGGTCGAGAAGGTTCTGGAGCTTTCTTCACTGTGTGCGACAAGGGCAGCATCATCAGCGAAGAGAAAGTCGAGCAGCATTACTTTGCGAGCTTTGGTCTTTGCTCGAAGGCGTGCAGGGTTGAAGAGTTTCCAGTCAGATCGAGTACGTAATAGGATGCCTTCATCAGCTGACCTGAATGCGTGTTTCAGGAGGACAGAAAAGAAGATATTGAAGAGTGTTGGAGCCAGTACACAGCCCTGTTTCACGCCGCTGTTTATGTCGAATGCCTCAGACATGCTTCCATCATATTGCACAATGCCCAGTGTCCCGTCATGAAATGACTTGATGGAGCTCAGGAGTTTTGGAAGGCAACCAATTAATGGCAGAATCTTTAAAAGGCCATCTCTACTGACCAAGTAATAATGTAATATAATAATAATAATAATGATAATTATGATAATAACAATATAATAATATAATAATTTAACAATGTAATAATATGGTAATATAGTAATAATAATGATAAAGATAATGATAATGATAAAGATAAGAACAATGATAATTTATAATAATAATGATAATAATAATAAAAATAATAATAATAAGCTAGCTAAGACCCCTTCCACTGTCCGTAGTTGGGTGGTGTGTGCGTTGCAATAATGATGGTAATAATAATAATAATAATAATGATGATGATAATAATAATGATAATAATGATGATGATAATTTCATCCCGTGAAGAGTGAAATCATCTGCCTTTAGCGAAAATTGAATGATAAAAGATTCCTTTTGCCCGGAAAGCGCTAATGTTGGCTCCTTATCCGAAAACGTGCGAATGAATTGCCCTCTACTGATGTTGATGCGAAAATTACCCTTTCTTACTTAATCAGTGTCAGGCTGCGAGCAGTGGCAGCATAACGGTGCCCAAGGTCGGAGTTAAACATTCAGTTAAGTTTCTTACAATAGAACCAGTAGCCCAAGATTAAACTTTCACTCTTCATGTTCTCTAAACCTTACATGAAAATCTGGCAAACGTTCTTCCATTGGTGAAATATTTGTTCTTGTAAATGTTAGGAACAAACCAAAGGATCTCGAAAGAAGTTCGTTAAAGGAAGTCATACTGGACGTACCCGCTACCAATCCAGATATTTGGTCAAAACTATCTGTAAATTCTTGTCCTGACATCGGACTTTCGGCGCACGGGTATGGTAAAGGTATAAATCCTTTAGGAGAATTAAAATATTTTATATTACATGAGGTTACAAGATCTGCCATATCATCTGGGATTTCTACTACCGTCAACACATACGTATTTCATGATGAATGTTTATGCTCAAAGTTTATGCCCAATGTGAATTGTTATATGCTCAGCTTAAAATTTTTAATTTAACTGATGTTTCGTAGCCAATCTTGGAATACTTCTAGAGTGAAATATTATGAACAAGGTGATCTCGACTTAAATGCTTTACTGTATTATGAAATTTTTTATTGTTAAGCACATGTTGATTTTATAGAAACTCTTGGCTTTGGAAATTTGCAATTTCCCTTTGTAATTTAGCAATGTAATCAATCAAAATTTCAGCTAATTTACAAACTAAAATAGAAAATCTTTATGTGGTTTCCTTGTATGAATTTTTAATAATTCGTTCTTGCAGTGAAAAAAAATTCGACGGCATTAGAAGATCTGAATCAGCACCAAGTTCTTTTTCCACAGGCACTCGTCGAGTAATAAGGTTAGTTAATACTTCATCTTTAATAACTCATTATTCAGACAAATAATAAATACTTATCAACCCAAAGCGAGTTCAATACTAGAAAGTATTTGCCATGGGGTTTTCATAAAGACCGAGCAAAGAAGGAGCGACGTCTGTGCAAAAAATCCCTACGTCGAGTACAAATGGAGATAACGAGGTTAGAAAGAACTTTTTATAAGCTATATTTGGCCATTTTTAACTGGATTTCTGTCGTAGCATCTTGCTGTTTACCTTACCTCCTTAATTGTTTGTCCTGCTTTGTGTCTCCGCCAGTTAAACATTCATTTATCATGCTTTTATACAATTAACCTTGAATGAAAGCAGTAAATAGTGTTCCACCTCGCTCTATTATTTTGAATTTCTCATTTTAGACGCTTAGTTCTCCTTAAATTACAATAAAATCAGATTGAAGATTTTCCCGCTTAAACTTACAAGTCTGGAAGAAAAAGCGTATCAGACCGATCGGTCCAATGTCGCAAAATGTTGGACCGTTCGGCAACCAGTCGGCGTGCGTAGTTTTGCATACGTATCGAAAATCGAGCTCCGCAATACAATAAAACAAAAAAGAAATAATATCATAAATATGAATAAAAACTCTTGAATGGAGGGGTACGTTAAGTCTTGAAACGACTTAAAGTTCAACAAGTCTCTGTCGTTCTAAGTTTAACATCATAAGTACCTTACGTAACCTCTCTCTAACATTTGAGTGCTAGAGGTTCAATGGTTGAATAACCTGGCAAACATTCGGAAGATTAAAGATACGACTCCTAAGAACCTAAGCAGTAAGACGCCATAAAACTTAAGAGCCCACCCTGAGTTTTATAACCTCACACACAAGGGCATTGCTTAAACTTATGACCACGCTCTTCTCGCCAAAATTGTCTAAACAAGATTTACCTTCAAGGCCTATGTCTGGCTCAAATGAACAAAGTCTCAATTATACTATAAGGAATCTGGTGGAAGCATTAGAGGAGATGTTTTGCTGGAAGATCGTTAGAATGTCAGTTAAAAGCTAGTTCCCATTATTACGTCTGCAGAAGATGAATACAAGTACCGGAAGTACATGAAAAATAAAATAGATTCTGAAAAATGTCATTCTTAACTTGTGATTCACGTAAAAAATGAATAGACAAGAAGAAACACGGTAATATATTGACTCTATTTCTGGGTCACTATTTAGGGTCATATTTCATCTCTATCATTTTTTACTTGAATCACAAGTTAAGAATGACATCTTTCGGAATCTGTTTTATTTTGTGTTTACTTAAACTGTCGTCCAGTTATGCTTTTTACTACCCGAACGTTTAGCGGTATTTTCATTTTCACACAAACATTGGATTCCCAAAGTGAACAGAAGGACAATTGCTCCAATTAACATTACAAACAAACTTCCAAATGCATTCTGATAGTTGTATTTGGCAGATGTATTAAGGGAACCTGCCATTTGGGAACAAAAGTCTCAATGTTGCGTTGGTATATTTCTTTATTGCGAAGTGTGATGTAACACATTGATGACATGTAACGCAACAAATGTTTCCACTTCCACAAATCATCGACTCGCATCAATCACTTGTAGAATGTACTTTGCATTTCATATTGTCACTTAAAAACGGTTTTGACTTACTACACCTTGAGAGCAGTTTGAACTTGTAGACGTCCTTCTTGCTTTCATATGGAAATGGTTTTTATCGAGCTTATTTCTGATATCTTTTTAAAAATTATCTTTTTATCATAAAATCTCCAGCCAAACAGCATCCAACCAGGAGAAACAACCTTCAGTTGTCGAACAAGCTGATGCCGAAAACATCTTGGAAACTGTTTATGGAGGAAAAGAAGTTTGCATTGATGGCGAACAGCTGATTGAAGTCGTTAGTTTGAGGCCAAAGGGTAAGATCTTCAAAAACATCTATGTTCGTTTCAGCCATTGTGTGAACCAAGTTATTTTCACCCACTCACCAACAAGATCAATGGTCAATCCGACTGCTGTTTTTAACCGATCAAAACGCTTCATGCAGGATTGATTTGTGATTGGCTTGTGAGGTCATATGCTATGCCAGACCAAGATGTGCCCAGGAAAACGAAGGCCTATTTCCGACTGGCTCGATAGTCGCCAGGGAATATTTGTGATAAAGAATCTGGCCAGAAATCTAGTTGAAGGAATCATGTATCATCTTTAGCAAGAAGATATTTTGGGTGTAATATTACTTGGATATTGTAAATCCCTACTGTTGTATAACTTTGCCGTCATCCTCAATATCGTGGACTAAATATCTACTCCGAGCATGGAATCTATCTTACAGCAGTGATTTACAAAGTGCCAGAGAAGGAATACAAAATCTACACTTTTTCGGTCTTAGCAAATTAACGATATTGCAACCTCAAGATCTTTTCATGGCTGACAGGCTTCATTCAAAGGCTTCGGAACGATAGTAAAAGTGGGCCCACCGGTGAGGTCGCACTCTTTGCGTGGATATATCTGACAGTATGCTCCAAAGTTAAAAACCCCAATAGCCAGTTGTCCTCATTAGACAAGGATTGTGGCTAGAAGGTATACCTGAGAGAAAGGATTAGAATTAAGGTTAGGGGTAGGGTTAGCTCTAGGGCTAGAATTAATCCTAAACATAAACAAAAACCTAAGCCAAATACTAACCTATCCTAATCCTGATCCCAAGCCTAATCCTCCTTCTCAGCTATAACTTCTACCCACGACCATTATACAATTGTCAAAAACTTTAACTGGAATTTTGTTCGAAATCGAGTTTGTAATTTACTACAGGTTCTTAGGAAAAATAACCTTTAATTCAACAACGATCTCATTTCTCATTTTGAAGCTTTATTAGCGAGCTAAAAAGTGGGAAGGACCTAACATTCTATGGCTCTGTCATCAAAAAAGTGCGAGCCAAGATTCCTCCGACCCTCATTTCAGTTACCTACCTCCCTGAGAGCTAACTCAGACCTAAAAAGTGAAACGCATGATAATACTGTAGTGTACAATGCTGAAATTGGATAGCTCTAAACTTTATATTTTATCAATATGAACTGGCATCCCGCTTCTTTCTTGTCCCAAATCAAGACATACCAGTTGTATAAGCCAAAACCACCTAAAGAAGGATGTTTAACAACATTTCTGCTCGTAATTCTTCAAGTCTATCCATTAGAAAGAATGTTTAAAGATATTTCTATTCTCCTTGTTCCACTAAATTCAGGAAATCCCCCAAACATAGTCGAACATGGTACCATGAGTCATTCTTTTTCACGTTTTAGGTCGAGCTGGAGTCTTTCGATTTGTGGTCATCGCACTTTGGTAGATCGGACATCTTTAAGAAATTTTTTATGTATCTCTTTTTCTAGGTCCAGTATATTACTGCTGCAAGAATGGTGAAATTGGTAAAGGAAGTTATGCCACGGTCTACAAAGGTTACTCTATCAGCAATGACGAGAAGTTACCAGTAAGTGCAACGTAACCAATAAGTAGTTGTTTGTCGACTGATGCCATATAATTACATACTTATGTACATAATGTATATAGAGGAGCTCGTGATGTTATATTTATAAGTGTATATATATATATATATATATATATATATATAGGTAAATATGTAAATATGTGCACATACATATCCGTAACCGATATACATATAGATAGACATATACATAGACAGACATAGATATATACATAGACATATGCATACACGTACATCCACATATATTTATATATATATATATACAACAATGATGAGTACCACGAAGGTTACAGCGTTGATATGAAAATATAGAGCGCTCAATACCGTTGCTGGTAGAGCGAATAAGTAAATACGAAAGACAAAAATTTTGCTGTCACTACTCTGAGTTTCACGCGCTCAGGCGATCATCAGGCAACTGACAGATAAGATTTAATTATTCATATATATACAGGTGACAAAAGTTTAAAGGAAGTGTTTGGTTACATGTCGGCATTTGCTGAATAGTTCGGACCGTCTGTTCAAAATGTTTTTCCCTTGTCTCTTTAGGATAAACAATTTTTCTTCGAGGCACAGGCGACATTTTCTTGATGCTGCCTTGTATGATGGAATTTGTTTGATGATGTCCCACGCGATTGTGTATTTGCGTTTGTTGTCTTTCAGGTTCCAAATGTGCTTTGAAAGCTCGGTTTCGTTTAAGTATTTTTTGTTGTTGAGCGATTTGCAGTGATTTCGGTACCTGGTTTTGAAGTCGTTACCTGTTACACCTATGTATGTCTTCGTCTCGTTGTTGTCAGTGGTCGTTACTCTTGCCTTGTAAAGGACGCTGGTTTGTAGGCAAGTGCCTTTTACAGGACATTGTTCAGGGTTTCTGCAGTTACATAGTCGAGTGTTTTTTGTGCAAGGTGGTTTCTCTTGATTGTCGTGTCGCTTCAGTATTGTATTGTTGTGCCTTTTAATAAATGTTTCCATGTTATCGCTGCAGCTGTAACTAACACGGATAGTGTGTCTGTTGAATAGTTTGTGTAGTCTGTTGTTTGGCGGGAAGTGTTTGTCGATTAGTTGCAAGAAGTCGCGTGCGATGTTAGTTTTGACGTTTTTGCTGTAGGGTGGATTATACCAGGTTACGTTGCGTTGTCTTCTGCGTTGGGTTTCAGTTTGGATGTGAGGTTTGTGTTTCAGTTCAGTGTTGAAGTTGCTATGCTTCAAGGCGTTGTTGTACGTTTGTGCTGCTTCGTCAAATGCTTCTTTGTTGCAAGATAGCACGTTAATTCGTCGGTTGATAGAGTGAGGAAGTTCTCGTATAATGGAGGGTGGATGGTTTGATGAGCGGTTAATGTAAATAGGTTCGTCGTTGGGTTTTCTGTAGGGTTTGTAAGTACCGTTAGTCAGGTCGAATGTCAAGTCGAGGAAGTTGGAGCGTTGCTGGTTCGTCAGAATAGTAATTTTAAGTCCGAGGTCATTAAATGTGCTGATGAGTTCTTTCCTTTCCTTGTCGCATAGTCTTCCTGAGCGTGTGTTGACAACTGCTAGGCCATCGTCGCGGTATAATCCGACGTTTTTCCCAAATCTTTCTTCTAGTGAATTTAGGATGAAAAGCCCGGCGAGTTCGCAGATTTCTGCACCGTCAAAGCTTCCCATTGTAACGTCGAAAGTGCTGTCGGCGTTGCGTTTGGACCAAGCGCGGTTTTTTGTGGAAGAGGAGAGATTTGCGTGCGTGTTTGATTATGTTGATGTCTCTGTCCGTGATATCTGTGAATTGGCTTGCCCATGAAATAGACCGGTCGAGTAGTTGTTCGGTGATGGAGGGGTAGAAGTCTATGATGTCGAAAGATATAAATGATTTTCTTTGTTTGTCGGGAATAGATTGGAACCACGAGATAGCGTCGGTAGAGTTACGCCATTGGTTTACTTGGGTCTGCCGTCTAATATCATTGTTGATCTTGTCTAAGATGGATTTGCTGACTTTTCCGAGGTTACTTTTAGCAGGGTTGATGAGTCGGCATTTAGGATGGTTTTCAAAGTCTGGTTTGTGATCTTTCAGTGAGATAAAAGCAGGAGTTTCATTCATAGGGTCAATGCGATTGGTTATCTTCAATTCACTGGCGATGGATTTTAATTCATCGTTGATTTCAAGCTTGGTGTCGTCTGATGCGTGCTTGTAGGTTTTCGTCACATTTTCAGTTAGCAGTTTGTCGTAAGTGGAGGCGTCCATTTCATAAAAGTTTCGTGTTTTGTCCGCAGGGATAAAGACATTACTTGAGGCGTTGATTTTTCTTTTGTCTCGCTCGAGCGTTTGGATGAAATTGTCGCTTATGTTTCGGAATTTCGCCGATTCGATCATTTTGGCAACGTCATCTTCAAAAGGTTTGAGATTTAAGACGGATGGCGCGCCATGCTTTGATTTCAGGCCGTAGGTGTTGCTGGCTGTTCGGTTGTCATCTCCGTTGTTCAGCAAGAAGAAATGAGCTTTCCATCGCATACGTTGTATCATACTTTCAGTCTTGTTGATGAGGTTTCTTAGGTAGTTGTCTTTGGTTGGTAGGCCAATGTTTTTTAATGAATAATTAAACCTGATCTGTTGCATATTTGTCGTATATCTTTCACACCAAGGAGAGCGCTCAACTTTATTACAAGATCAACTATATTATTACAAGATCAACTATATTACAAGATCAACAATGATATTAGACGGCAGACCCAAGTAAACCAATGGCGTAACTCTACCGACGCTATCTCGTGGTTCCAATCTATTCCCGACAAACAAAGAAAATCATTTATATCTTTCGACATCATAGACTTCTACCCCTCCATCACCGAACAACTACTCGACCGGTCTATTTCATGGGCAAGCCAATTCACAGATATCACGGACAGAGACATCAACATAATCAAACACGCACGCAAATCTCTCCTCTTCCACAAAAACCGCGCTTGGTCCAAACGCAACGCCGACAGCACTTTCGACGTTACAATGGGAAGCTTTGACGGTGCAGAAATCTGCGAACTCGCCGGGCTTTTCATCCTAAATTCACTAGAAGAAAGATTTGGGAAAAACGTCGGATTATACCGCGACGATGGCCTAGCAGTTGTCAACACACGCTCAGGAAGACTATGCGACAAGGAAAGGAAAGAACTCATCAGCACATTTAATGACCTCGGACTTAAAATTACTATTCTGACGAACCAGCAACGCTCCAACTTCCTCGACTTGACATTCGACCTGACTAACGGTACTTACAAACCCTACAGAAAACCCAACGACGAACCTATTTACATTAACCGCTCATCAAACCATCCACCCTCCATTATACGAGAACTTCCTCACTCTATCAACCGACGAATTAACGTGCTATCTTGCAACAAAGAAGCATTTGACGAAGCAGCACAAACGTACAACAACGCCTTGAAGCATAGCAACTTCAACACTGAACTGAAACACAAACCTCACATCCAAACTGAAACCCAACGCAGAAGACAACGCAACGTAACCTGGTATAATCCACCCTACAGCAAAAACGTCAAAACTAACATCGCACGCGACTTCTTGCAACTAATCGACAAACACTTCCCGCCAAACAACAGACTACACAAACTATTCAACAGACACACTATCCGTGTTAGTTACAGCTGCAGCGATAACATGGAAACATTTATTAAAAGGCACAACAATACAATACTGAAGCGACACGACAATCAAGAGAAACCACCTTGCACAAAAAACACTCGACTATGTAACTGCAGAAACCCTGAACAATGTCCTGTAAAAGGCACTTGCCTACAAACCAGCGTCCTTTACAAGGCAAGAGTAACGACCACTGACAACAACGAGACGAAGACATACATAGGTGTAACAGGTAACGACTTCAAAACCAGGTACCGAAATCACTGCAAATCGCTCAACAACAAAAAATACTTAAACGAAACCGAGCTTTCAAAGCACATTTGGAACCTGAAAGACAACAAACGCAAATACACAATCGCGTGGGACATCATCAAACAAATTCCATCATACAAGGCAGCATCAAGAAAATGTCGCCTGTGCCTCGAAGAAAAATTGTTTATCCTAAAGAGACAAGGGAAAAACATTTTGAACAGACGGTCCGAACTATTCAGCAAATGCCGACATGTAACCAAACACTTCCTTTAAACTTTTGTCACCTGTATATATATGAATAATTAAATCTTATCTGTCAGTTGCCTGATGATCGCCTGAGCGCGTGAAACTCAGAGTAGTGACAGCAAAATTTTTGTCTTTCGTATTTACTTATATATACAATACATATACATATACATATATGAAATTCATTAAGAATTCATGAAGAAAATACAAAGGAAAATCATAACCGTGTAGGACCTTCATATGTGATAAAGATACATGTGACCTTATATTTGAAGAAGAAGTTACTTTTTTCGGCTTAGAAAACATAAATATCCAAACTTTCTTCACAAATTAGTGTATTAGAAGGTTGATTTTAGAAGACATCTAAAAAACACGCAGTCCGAGCTTTATCGAATCTAAAACACTCAGCTATTGCCTCCAGTTCTCAATCCTGATAAAGCACTCCTGCTAGGTTTTTAAATATTACATTATATATATATAAATATGTATATATATATATATATATATATATATATATATATATATATATGTATGTATGTAATATTTGTATGTAATTTTTGAAAAATTGGGGGTTTTTTTCCAATAGGTTGCAATAAAGGTATTGAAGTTCAAGGACGTGCAGACTTATCTGAAGGTAACACTTTAAAGATGTAATGATCCAATGTTTCGTAGCAATTCGCTACTCTTCCTCTAATAAAACTTATTTGAAGTATTTTAGAAGAAACATTTCAAGGAAAATAACATCACGTTATCTTTTGCAAGAAATAGTCACAACGACTGAGCAGAAACAGTTTACTTTTAGGTCTGGCATGAAGAGAATAGTCGACTATCTTTCTTTGCTAAATTAAACACAAGTACTTATAGCTTGAACAGTATAAAAATGTGGTATCATCAATGACAACTCCCCAACAAATTGTTGATTTTTTCCCAACTGTTGGGATAATATTCCCCGACGGGATCTGTAGCCCCCTCTGCCCACCTCGGACACCATCCCTGATTGAATGTTAATTGGCCAAACTGCAAAAATGTAAAACTTTATTCCATATTCCCTTAACGTTTCCTAATGTTTCCAGGAACATTTTCAAAGCTTCTTCATGATTTGACCAAATTTCCTCCAAAGAGTTTCTAATTTTCTTCTTAGAGTCTTTTAATGCGGAAGCTCTTCCCATGACGTGTACAATTGTCTGACGTTAGCCAGAGTAAAATAACACAAGTGTTATTCGGCCAGGAAAAAGTTAACTTAACCAAAGGATAAACAACTAAGACGCGGTCAGACAGTTGTGTTCCATCTTTTGTGTTTCTATTCCTTTAGAACTGGAAGTCGTGAAATTGTATTATTCCCAGAGCTTCCGGGAAATTAGTAATTAAGTATAGTTATTTTCTAAGGGAGTCATATAATCACTGTTCCAACAAAGCTGCTGACTCATAGGTGGAAGTCAAAACGTAGTTTCCCTGCAATTATTGTAAAAACAGTATTCTTTTATTAAATGTTGTAGCTTGGTAGATATATGATGTTTTGTACGCACGTTTTCAAGCTATTCTACTCGGAAAAACGTTCGGAGTCCCTGACGGTAATCGAACCTGTAACCTTCTGATCGCCAGTGAGATGCTCTACCATCAATTAGGACCAGTAGATAAATATAACCTTCGCTTACCATCTGAGTCCATGTAGCTCAATAAATAGAGCATTCCACCTGAGATCAGAAGGTTGCGGGTTCGATTCCCGTCACAGACTCAGGAAGCTTTCCGATTAGAATAGCTTGAGAACGTGTGTATAAAACAGTATTCTTTTCTTGTCACTAGTTATTCATAGTTAATGCATGATTGGTTACAGGTCAAGTTTAGCCCAGTAGTATGACCAAGTCAGCGTTTTAATGCCGACGCATGGGTTTTATAGGGGGTATTTTATAGTATGCGCATACATGCACTGAACCTTTATCATTTTACTCTGGCTAACGCTCGACGAATCACATCGTCAAGAGAAGGCTTCACCGACTACATAGAGTAAACCATTCAAAGATAGCTCGTTTTATATTTAGGATAAACAGTTTGGCCTGGTTCCTGCTGAAGTTTATTTCATGCGTAAGATCCAGGACCATCCAGCTGCTATCAAGTTCTTCCACTACCATAAATTGTCAGAGGATAACTTTATTATAATAACTGAAAGACCAGCAAACTCTAAGGATCTCCTTGAGATAGCTTGTGACGACCTATTGCCACTTTCAGAAGAGCGAGCGAGAGGAATTGTACGTCAAGTAGTGAGCGTACTTAAAGCCATGGAGAAGAAAGGATTTGTACACCGAGATGTTAAATTAGATAACATTTTGTACGATTATGACAGCCATGATGTCAAAGTGATTGACTTTGGAATGGCAAAGAAATTCAAACCTTTGCAACGATTCCACGAAAAAGTTGGTAAGTATGTTTGATAAATTTTAAAAGTAGCTGTTCACGGTGATATCTTAATGGTAGAAACTCGAACCTTTCGAAAATTTTCTGTGCTTGATGCATGTGATGGGAACTGTAAGGTGAGTTGCAAATTAATGTTTTGCTTGACAAACTTATCATTTTGCTTGTCATTCTTCATCAAAAATAAAATGTTGGAAAAACTATTTACATTTTACCGTCCTTGGTAAAATTTCCATCTCTTGTTTCAATACATCAGTAAAAAATTTTATAACACATTTCCTCCATTTATAGAAAGGATTATTACATATGCAGCGCTAAAACACATGAAGCCTGTGGTTTTGCTTGGCTGAGAATGTTATTGAAAAAATAATCTTAAAATAGTTATAATTGTTTCACAGCGTTTTATCATTATGCAGCTTTGAATATGCTTATAATATGCATGCTATCATATTCAAAAGAAACACCAACAATCTTTATGAAAGTTTGAGGAAGACAGTCGTGATTTATGCTTTGAAAATTTCATTTGGAAATACAAAACCTTGTGTAAATATTTTCAGCCGGCAACTCAATTTTTAAGATTTGAAACACACTAAGATTGCCAAGATTAAGAAGATGCAAAAATTTTGTGAAAAGGAACACAAGTGGTAAAGTGCTGATAAAAACATCCAAGTGTTTTAGACCCGATAAAGCAAATACTGTGAGTTTTTTAAATGTCTTATAAAATTGACTTCTTAATACGTTAATTTGTGAAGAAAATTTGGAAATTTATGTTTCTACGCCGAAAAAATTAACTTCTTCTTCGCTTATAAAGGCACATGTGTCTATCACAAATGAAGACGCCAAACCCGTTATGATTTTCTCTTGAATTTTCCTCATGGATTCTTAATGATTTTAAAAACATATATATCTAAGGCTTGGACTGGCCATTGTATAAGAAATTGTATGTATATAAAAACATATTTCTATATCTATCTATCTATCTATCTATCTATCTATCTATTGATCTATCTGTCTGTCTGTCTGTCTATATATATATACTGTATATATATATATATATATATATATATATATATATGCATATGTATGTATGTATATATATATGTATACAATTAAAGACTATAAAAGTAACTCGTGTTTCACGCCATATATTGTAAACAGGTTTAAGTTTTATCAAGTTTTTATCTCCATGTTATAGTCTTTAACTTTATACATTTGCTGTACTACAATTTTTGTGTTGAGCACTCTATAGAGCTGTGTCCGCACTAAAAGGCAAATACTATATATATATATATATATATATATATATATAGGCTTCTCCATCCTGCTCGTCAGCACTACACTGATGAGGCCCAGTAGGCCGAAACGGTTCCGTCTGTAGTTATATATAAGCATATATTAATACAACTTCCAAGTGAATCGAACCCATACCGGATAAGTAGAGAAAAACTCTACTTGACTGAGGCTGATAGAGCTCTGTTGGTAGAGCTTCGGACTAGTAAACCGAAGGTAACAGGTTCGAATCCCAGCTGCGGTCAAGTAGAGTTTTTCTCTACTTACCCGGTATGGGTTAGATTCACTTGGAAGTTGTATTAATATATGCTTATATCCTCTCACTCAAGTGGTTAATCTCACACTATTAGTTCATATATCTATATCTATATATATATAAATATATATATATATATAATTTATTAACTTTAGAAATTATTCCTATTTGGTTAAATTATCCCTCTAATATATGTGGCATCAAGTCATTCCAATGGAATGTGCGGTGTCGTCACCACTACGTACCTTTTTCACTTTCCGGTGTTAGCGTCTTTGAAGTTCTTTATGGAGAATTTGGTGCGATGTCGGCATTTCGCGAATATTTCCGTTCGTTTGTTTAACAAGTATTTCTTGTCGGCTTTCATAATGTAGAGTTTTTCTTCCAGCCAGAATAAAAGAAATAATTAAACCGAACCTTCCTGTTGTCTGAAGATTGCCCTCTCAATGGCGTGAAACTCTGAGTAACAACAAACAGTTTTAAGTTATTGAATTATAAACAGCTCTACTATTCGAAGTATCGAGCACTCTAACAAAGGTCAACCTCTCACCACTGAGAGAATCAGCCTTCCCTTATTTCGCTCTCGCTAATGCCACACTATTTTACTCGTCAAGGGTAGACCTCCAACTGAGAAAGAGTTAACAATCTGAGTCAGAACTATCTCAATCAACTCTTTCCCAGCAAGATACGACTTCAATGATTTAACTCTGGCTAACGCCAGATGATTTTACTCGTTAAGAGGAGACATCGCGTCAGGAAGAGGTTAATGATAAAAAAGCCAAATATTTTTACTCAAGTGAACATGTTTGATGATTTAGGAACACCGATAAACTGGCCTCCAGAGTATCTTACACAGAAAAAGTTTGATCCACGTAAAGAAACTACATGGGCTTTGGGAAGTGTGCTTTTTGCTCTGGTAAATGGTTGTAGACCATATGCTGGAATATCTCATGCCTTGAGTTATCCACTGATGTTCTACAAGGACGTTTCACCAGGTTAGTATTAACTTATCAATAATAATAATAGTGATAATGATAATGATAATAATAATAAAATCGAAGCGAGAAGACCAGACATAGTGATTGTGGAGAAGGAAGAGAAAGTGTGTAAAATCATTGATATTACAATGCAAGGGGATAGTGGAGTGGCAGAAAAGGAAGGAGAGAAGGTAGAGAAATACCAGGACTTGAAGTGAAAAATAGTAAGGATATGGACCATGAGAAAAGTGGAAGTGATACCAGTTGTTATTGAAGCCTTTGGAACGATAACAAATACCATGACAAATGGATTGAAAAAATTGGAATATTGATAAAGGCAGAGTATATCCAGACAACCGCAGTGCTTGGAACAGGAAGAATATTAACGAAGGTCCTAGAGACCTGAAGAGAACTGACAACGTCCTTGTGATCCTTAATTGGATGTTTGTTGCAACTCAATCTCAATGGGGAGTTACCAGCATACAATCAAAACTGAGTTATCAAAGATTGAAATAATAATAGTAACAATCAATAATAATAAATAATAATAATACTAATAAACTGGAGTAGGACGAGCACAGCTTCCGCCTATTGCGGGAATGTGGACGCTCCCATCCACGAGAATCTGGGGTGGCACCTTTTGCTAGTGCCACCAACCCCTAAGCCAAGGGAGGATAAGACTCTTTAGCCTTGGATGGCAACTTACCTAAGAGAAGGTAACTCCCAAATAAAACCAGAAATAGGTATAGGCAGGACATTGATATCGAAGCCAGTGTATCTCCATAAAACGAGCAGGCTTTGATGAGATGACCTAGGAAGTGGCGTCCCTGCCTTGCCAGCTGGGTAGACAGGTACCAAAAGCCTCAGCTTACCTTAATTGGCTGGCAGCTGCAAGTACACTACCTTCAGGTATGGGCAAACCTGCCTTGTTAGCCCAACGAATAGAAGAAAATCTGTACAGCAGGCTGATGCCCTTGACCTTAGTTGGTTGAGGATGAACCAGCCTTAAATACTGAAACAGATAAGCACTAGTCTAAGAATAAAATAATATTCAGTGTTAACTCTTGCAATGGCACACTTAAACTGACCTAAACAGGTTGGAAGTGCAACAGAGTACTATGAAAGTTAAGGTGGTTATACACAACAGGGAGTACTTTCAGGGACTTTACAAGGTTGTACATCCCTTACTCCTTCCTGACTGGATACGTTGAGCAAGTAAGGGCTGGCCCTGTGGGTTTTTCTTAAAATCCATTTTAACGGTAAAATTTCCTTTCACTACAAGTTCGCTGAAATATACAATGTCTGTTGCGGCCTTTCCTGGTGGTATGCCGGGAGTCCGTAGCAGGCTGAAACCCCTTCCACTGTCCTTAGTTGGGTGGTGTGCGAGTTGTAATAATAATAATAATAACAATAAAAATAATTAGAAAAATAATGATTCAATCTGGCTTAATTATAACTTAATCTGGCTTCTCAATTGTCACACCGCTTTTCATCCAGCATAACTTAACTATCAAATCTGACACTAAAATAAATTAAATACTAATACACGATTTATATTTTCAAAGTTTATATCCTAGCCCTATTTTGTTCTAAAAATACTTCTTAGCAGCAATCTTATAACTTTTAAAACCCATGAGTTTAAAACTATTATCCTAGACCTATTTTAATTATTCTAAAAATATTTCTCACCATCAAATAATGTTCTATATATATATTAATAGTGTTTCTATGTTCTTTTTATTATGTTCTTATAATATTTCTGTTCTTATTTTTATGTTTTAAAATTATTTCTTAGCAGCAATCTTATATCTTTTTAAACCTATAAAGTTAAAAATATTATTTGTGTTTCATTTTGTTCTAAAATATTTCTTAACAGCAATCTTGTAACTAAAAATCTATTTAAAAATCCATACGTTTAAAACTATGAGGAAGATTGTAAAAGTGTCCGCAGCAGAATATTGAAAAGTGTGTTCGATTAGGGAAACTGTCATTAACTCTTTTCGTACCGTAACCCACTTTTAAACTTTACTTCAATAGAGTTTTGTCCAATAGAGTGGATGAACAATCTGAAGAATGTGAAACAATTAGCAACAAGAGTGTAAATAGTAAACTACCTCAAACAAACATAAGTAGCAATTTTTTTGAAAAGATGAAAGCCTTTCCTAAACAGAGAGGACTCAAATAATTAAAATTGCTGCTCCAGTTATTTCAAGCTCCCTTTCATATGTATTTAACCAATCCATTACACTTTGCGTATTCCCAAATGACTGGAAAATAGCCAGAGTAACACCATTCTTTAAAAATGGTAAGCAAAATCTGCCAGGTAATTATCGACCTATATCTGTTTTGCCTGCCATAAGCAAAGTCATGGAACATATTATGTACACACAACTGTATGAATATTTGACAAAAAATAAATTACTTTCTGAGCATCAGTTTGGTTTTCGAAAACACCATTCTACTGCTACTGCTCTTCTGGACTGTACCAACAACTGGTACGTAAATATGGACAGAAAATTATTTAATCTCGTGGTTTTAATAGATCTGAAAAAAGCCTTTGATACCGTTGATCACCAAGTTCTATTAGACAAAATGGAACTCTACGGTATCAAGACAGTGCTCTTTTACTACTCAAATCATATTTGCTGAAACGTAGTCAAATATGCCAAATTAATGGCTATCTTTCATCAGAACGTGGACTAAAATGTGGTGTTCCACAAGGATCAATTTTAGGACCACTATTTTTCTTAATCTACATAAATGATTTACTGGAATGTTTAAACAAAACCCAAGCAAGACTATTTGCTGATGACACAAATATAACAGCATCAGGAAAGACGATGAGTGAAATTGAGAATGTAGTAAACTCTGACTCAGAAAATCTTCGAAAATGGCTCATTGCCAATAAACTAAGTCTGAATGTTGCAAAAATAGAATTTATATTAATTGGTTCAAAACAGATGCTTAAACGAGTAAATGACTACCAACTAAACATAAATATTGAAGGCAAACAAATAAAGCAAGTCTTTGAAAGTAAAACTCTGGGAGTAAAAATCGACCAGCACTTAGACTGGAAAAGTAACACCGAAAACGTATGTAAAAAGTTACTTCAGGTTTAGGCACCCTGCGACGTCTTAAAGAGTTTACAGACAGGAAAACACTTTTATTGGTATATAATGCTATGATACAACTGTACTTTAATTACTGTTGTGAAGTTTGGAATGTTTTTGGTGAAACCCAGTCAACACGTTTGCAAAAACATTAAGGCAGAGCTGCTCGCATTATAGCAAATTTATCCAATAAAGTAAGCCAGGAAAACGCTATAAATAAGTTAGGATTGGAACTATTAAAACAACAAAGGGAAAAGGCAAAAGCAAAAGTCATGTTTAAAATTCTTAATAATATTGGTCCAGAATGTCTGAACAAACTTTTCACTTTCAGACAAGACGTCTTAAATCACAATCTTCGCGGAAGTTCTTCCAAAGTGTGTTTGCCAAAACCACGAACAAACAATATGAAGAAAAGTCTTATGTTTAATGGAGCCTTAATATGGAACTCCCTCTCATCAAACATAAGAGATAGTAAATCATTTACAATTTTTAAACGAAAAATTGCTACTTATAATGTTGATTTAACCTAAGATTCTGTCATTATCTACTTTTTTGTCTATCATCAATGTACTATAGTTATTCATTCTGCAATTTTTGTTTTGTTTGTAAATAATGTAATTTTCCTTTATATTGTTTTACACGCCCATCGTGGAAACCAGCTTTTGCTGACGATGTTAGCGTGGATAAAAAAAATTGTTCAGTTCAGTTCACTCTGGGCAACGCCAGATCCTTATTTGCTTATTCGTTTATTCACTTATTCGTGTATTCGCTTATTGGCTTATTTATTTATTTATTTATTTATTTATTTGTTTACTTATTTATACATCTTTTAAGAATTGGAAAACCTCATTCATGGCATGCTTGCAATAAAACCAAGCAAGAGAATGTCTTTAAAGAAAGTCATTAAGCATCCATGGTGAGTTTTGGTTGAAATATTAGAAACCGATTTTCTCAACTCAGTTTTTTGTCCTTGGTTAGTTTGAATAAGAAAATAATGCTGTTTAAGCAAGATCAGTTAATCCCCTTACATAAGAATTACTGTCAACTAAACTCTCATGTCAATTGATTCTGCCCTTCAAGAAGAGATATTCTGCCTGTGTGGGGTTTTAATGCTAATGTTGATAAACAAAATCGTTGAACAATTCAAACAACTTGAATATGAAACATTTTATTAACTGACGTTTTGCTACTTATCATGGAACATCCTAGGACAAGTGAGACTTGTGCACATTGTTGAGTTTAAATTATTCTGTACGACAGTACCATCATAAACTCAAGCTTAAACTCGACAATTTGAACTACACTCATCACTCTGAAGTTGTGAAATGATAGCTAACAAAACGCTAGTTAATGAAAATGACTAATATCTAAGCCTTTAAGGATCAGCGTCCTGTTTACAAGACATCAAGAACAAAATAACAAGTAGAACAAACCAAAATCAATGAGAGAACAATGAACAAAAGAAATCAAATTCAACATCTAAAGGGTTAAGTTGTTCGAATTGTACGACGATGGTGTTCATCAAAATTCTTTGCTGTGATGTAATATTCATAACCAGACTACTTTCCCATCTGTTATATCAGTTGCAACAATACTGTTCATGCTAAATCCTTTTCTCGGTAAAGTATTTACTTTTGATATTGAATTTCAGCAATAATACTCGAATGGTTAGCGTATAACTATTTTGTAGAAGTAGGGAAGTTACCTCAAGGCGTTCTAGAATGTTTTGTTACTCTTATCAATTCAAAGCTATTCTTCTCCATTTATTGTAACGTTTTTATGACTCTACTGAAAACCAGGGTCGTTGCAAAGAAAACCGACTGACTGAGATTCCAACAACGGAAAGGTCTTTTGTCTTTTGAAACGCAAAATGCCTTCTACTTCCGTTGACTTTTAGTTGCCAAATCAGTTGTTTTGTATAAAATAAAGCATACTCCGATTAATATCGACATCTTGAAACACAAGGTTTCAGTCAGAAATAACTTCCTCTTCATCTCGCCTCTTGTATGTATATGTATGCATGTATAAACCTAGGCACGTTAATGTCTTTATTGTCTGAGGATGACTTTGAAATATATTCGAAATATTATAATGTCACTACTCTCATCTTGTCTTCAACTCAAATCCTGAGTTTCAAGATGTCTATACCACTCCGAAGATGCTGTATTGGGTACTTTTTCAAGTTGTATGCTGGTTGTAGTTTTCAGTTGTTTTCTAGCTTATCTGAATGTTAGTTTGAATCAGTCAATAATTTACCTGAATTTCATCACCAATAAATATTGGGGGTGCTATACCCTCCTTCAATCCCCCCCCCCCCGATTCCGACGGCCCTGCTGAAAACTTTCATTCTTCGTAGGATGAAAGGAGAACAAAACCGCTCCATTTTCAGGCTTCCATCATTCCTTCGTCGTATCCTACGACGCCCATAAGACTGAGAATTATGCTTCATGAAGAACCAGATGGATAGCTTGTAATGTAAATATTTGTTTCACTCTAATCTTTAGTGTTATATACTCTATAGTAATTTCCATAGGAATTCATATTACATAGGGAAGAGCGCCTGAATGCATCTTGGGGCTTCCTAACTAATTATTTTGTCGGTTGAGTTGGGTTTATTTGTTAAAGCTTAGGTTTTATTTTCGATTAACTAACTCAATCGTTGGTAAATTTGTGTTTGTGTGAAAAATTTTATCCAGAAATAACCGATAGTTGCTATGGAACCATGTTTAACATAGATAGCTTTCTCAATTTATTCATCTATATTTCTGCCCAATTTCAAATCTTTCGATCCATCCCCCATTTATTTCTGGACCTATTCTTCTACTAACACGGCAGTCTCTTTCTCTTATCAGTTCAGTGATAAAATAACCAACCTATCAATTCATTATTCAGTTAATGCATTCATCGACTAATCTGTTGACCCATTCATCTTTAATCCACCCATTCTTTCTTACGTCAACGCTTACATCTATCCATCCTTTCATTCAATCATCCTTAAAACAAATTATCCACTAATCCACTCACCGACCCATCCATCCATCCATCACTTCATTCTTTCCTTCAGTCTTTTGTACCTTCTATCCTGCATGCCTGCCTGCCTTCCTTCCTTCCTTCTTCCTTCCTTCCTTCCTTCCTTCTTCCTTCTTTCCTTCTTTTTTTCCTTTCTTCTTTACTTTCCTTGCTTTCGTTCTTCCATCTTTCCTTCTTTCCTTTCTTCCTTCCTTTTTTCCTTCCTTTTTTCTTTATTTTTTCCATCTTTCCTTCTTTCTTTTCTTCCTTCCTTCTTCCTTCCTTTCCTTTCCTTTCTTTTTTTCCTTTTTCCTTATCTCCTTTCTTCCTTCCTTTCTCCTTTCCTTCCTTCCTTCCTTTTTATCCTTCCTTGCTTCCTTCCTTCTTTCCTTTTTCCCTTTATTCCTCCCTTTCTTTCTTTTTCCTTCCTTTCTTTCTTTTCTACCTTCCTTCCTCCCTTCCTTCTTTCTTCCTACCTCCCATTTTTCCTTGTTTTCTTCCTTCCTTCCTCCCTTCCTTCCTTACTTCCTTCCTACCATCTTTTCTTCCATTTTTCGTTCCTTGCTTCCTTCCTTCTTTCCTTTTTTCCTTCTTTCCTCCTTTTCTTTGTTTTCTTTCTTCCTTTCTTCCTTCCTTCCTTCCTACCTTCCACCTTCCCTTCTTTCCTTCCTTCTATCCTTCGTCCCTTCTATCCTTCCTTCCTTCCTTCCTCCCTTCCTCCCTTCCTTTCTATTCTTGCTTCCTTCTTACTCTCCTTTCTTCCTTTCCTTCTTTCCTTCCCTCCTTCCTTTCTTCCTTCTTTTCTTTCTTCCTTTCTTCCTTCCTCCCCACCTCCTTTCTATATTTTTTCCTTCCTTCCTTTCCTTCCTTTGTTCCTTCCTTCCTTACTTTCTTTCTTCCTTTCTTCATATCTTCCTTCGTTTATTTCTTCTTTTTCTTTTGCTTCTTTTTTGTATCTATCTTACCTTTCCTTTTGTTTTTATTTCTTTCTGGTTTGTTTCGTGTTTTTTTGAAATTTTTTCTCTTTTTTTCTTGTAATTTTTCTTTATTATTTCTTTAACTGTTTTCCATTTTTGTATGCTTGCTGTCTTTAGGCGGTATTGTTTTTCAATTTTAATTTTGCCTGATTTTCGTTTCTCTTTTGTAAGCCTTGTCCTTGGCTTAGCCTTCTTTTTCGTTCCTTATATTTTTTTGAATTTTTTTGTTTTATTTTTAGTTTCTTTTTATTGTTGTTAGCTCTCTTTTAATTTCTTTTTACCTTTGTTTTCATTTTTATAAGTTTGTTTCGCAATTATTTATAATTTTTTCTTTGTTTTTGTTCCTATTTGTACTTCTTTTCCTTCTATTTATTTTTTCCCTACTTTTCTTTTTAATTCTTTCTCTTTTTTAACTTCCTTTCATTCCTTCCTTCCCCTTTTTGCTTCCGTCTCTTTTCTTTCTTTCCTTTTTCTTTCTGTTGGTCTGTCTTTTTTCCTTTCTTCCTTCCTTCCTTTGTTTCTTTCTTTATCTCTTTCTTGACTTCTTCATTTTATTCCTTCCTTCCAGTCATTCCTTTCCATCCTTCTTTCTTCCTTTTTTTGTCTCTTTCCTTCTTTCTTCTTTTTTTCTTCCTATCTTTGTTTCTTCCTTTCTTCATTTCTTTCTTCCTTTCCTTTTTTCTTTCCTTCTTTCCTTCTTTCTTTCTTCATTTCTTTCCTGCTCTCTTTCTTCCTTCCATTCATTCTTCCTTTCCTTCTTTCTTTATTCTTTTCTTTTTTCTTCCTTCTTTCCTTCTTTCTTTTTTTCCTTCTTTCTTTCTTCCTTCTTTTCTTTATTCCATTCTTTCTTTATTCATTTCTCCCTTTCTTCCTCTCTTTCCTTCTTTCTTCTTTTATTCTTCCTTTCTTTGTTTCTTTCTTTCTTCCTCTTTTTCTTACTTCCCTTCTTCCTTTCTTTCTTCCTTTCCTTCTTCCTTTCTTTCTTTCCTTACCTTCTTCCTTTCTTTTTTTCCTTCTTTCTTTTTTACTTTTTTTAATCCTTTCTTTCTTTCTCTCTTTTTATCTTTCTTTTTCCTTTCTTTTTTCTTTCCTTCCTTTCTTACTTCCTTTCCTCCTTTCTTTTCTTTTTTCTTCCTTTCTTTCTCTCTTTCCTTTTTTTCTTTTTTTCTTCCTTTCTTCCTTTCTTTCTTTCTTCTTTCCTTTCTTTCTTCCTTTCTTCCATTCTTTCTTTCATTCTTTCTTCCTTTCTTTCTCTCTTTCTCCCCTTCTTCTCTCTTCTTTTCTTTGTTCCTTTCTTCCTTTCTTTGTTCTTTCCTTTCTTTCTTTGTTTCCTTCTTTCTTTCTTCCTTTCTTTCTTCCTTTCTCTGTTCCTTTCTTCCATTTTTTCTTTCTCTCTTTCCTTCTTTTTTCTCTTCTTTCTTTCTTCTTTCTTCCTTCTTTTCTTTCTCTCTTTCCTTCTTTTTTTCTCTTCTTTCTTTCTTTCTTCTTTCTTCCTTCTTTTCTTTCTTTCTTTCTTTCTTCCTACCCTTACTTCCTTCCTTCCTTCTATCTTTCTTTCTTTTGTTCTTTCTTTAACTCTTTCTTCCTTTCTTTCTGTCTTTCTTTCTTTCCTTCTTTCTTCTTCCTTTCCTTCTTCCTTCTTTATCGCTTCTCTCTCCTTTTTATTTTCTTCTTTTCCTTCTTTCTATCTTCCTTTCTTTCTTCCTGTTTTCCATCTTTCCTTTCTTTCTTTCTTTCTTTCTCTCTTTCTTTGTTTCTTTCTCCCTCCCTTTCTTCCTTTGTTTCCTTCTTTCTTTCTTTCCTTCTTCCTTTCTTGCATTCTTTCTTCCTCTCTTTACTTCTTTCTTTCTTCCTTCCTTTCTTCGTTTCTTTCTTTCTTCTTTTCTTTCCTCCTTTTGTTCTTTTTTGCTTCCTTTCCTTATTCCTTTTTTTTCATTCTCTCTTTCTTTCTCACTTTCCTTCTTCCTGTTTTTCTTTCTTTCTTTCTTTCTTGGTCCTTTCTTTCTTTCCTTCTTTTTGTTTTTCTTTCTTTCTTCCTTCCTTTCTTTCTTTCTCTCTTTGTTTCTTTCTGTCTTTCTTCTTTCTTTCTTCCTTCTTTTCTTCTTTTCTTTCTTTCTCTCTGTCTCTCTTCCTGTCTTTCTTTCTTCCTTTCTTTCTTCTTGTTTTTCTTTCTTCCTTTCTTTCTCTATCCTTCTTTATTCTTTCTTTCCTTTTTCCTTCCTTCCTTCCATCCTTTCCTTTCTTTCCACCTCCTTTCTTTCTTTCTTCTATTTTTTCTCTCTTTCCTTCTTTCTCCTTTCTTCCTTTCTTCCTTCATTTCTTTCTTACCTTCTTTGTTGCTTACATTCATTCATTCATTCATTCACTTATTTTTTCTTTGATTTTCCAAATTTAATCATTTATTCAATAGTTCAGTGATTAATGCATTAATTAAATAATCAATTCAGATTTATTTCTAGATGCATAATCTTATCACGATCTTATTTTGATAAGATTATTAGTGTTATCAGATCTAAGTTAAACATTTTCTCTGACAGCTGTCGGAACTACACAACCTAGTTTTCTTTCTTGCTATTAAAACTTAATGAAACATCATCTCAGAATAAATCCAATCCAAAGACATTTCAGACTATTGCCTAGAAATGACCTCATTACATTTTCTGATCTCTTTTTAAATCACCGACAAGCCGATGTTTTCTTAACATCTCTCTTACTATTGACATCCCGAGGTTCCATATTGTAGACGATGCTCTTCCCTATTGTATTTTAAAGGTAAATGCTCCGTATAATTATCAAGAAATCTGTTTAATGAACCCAATTCAGTATTCCTGTAAAATGAACTCAGCTATTCTCATTACAATGAAATAAAGCTTAAACTAAATCATCGTGATTCACGTTAAATTTGTATTTGTAAAAATTAGTTTATTTTCTCATTAGCTGTTACCCCTTTCGGATCAATACCCGACTTTGATATTTTACCCTGGCTAACGCCAGAAGATTTCACTCGTCAAGGGGAGGAAAGTGTTAATGTCCAGGAATCGTCACTACTTTTCGTGTTGCGATGACGGCAAGACATGTCCGGATATCTCTGGCTGTATTTCAATCATTTTCCACGATGTTTTCCCGTTTGAAGACTTTATTGTACACTGTGTTTGTGTCCAAATGCGTGTGTTCGTGTCCGTTCGCGTGTTGCAATTTGTATATTTTTCTGCGCTAGAAACCAAGGCAGATGATGGCAGAAGCTGTGAGATGAGAGAGAGACTAGAACATCGACAGTTAAGTGGGCATCAGTCGGGATCTTCGTACCCAGAAACACTCGGCTTCTGCTGAGGAAGGTCGGGAAAAGTAGACTTGAGGTCGGGCGGTGGATTGTGTAATTTGATGAGCATTTTTAAAAAAATATAATCCAATTTAGCATATATCTTGCTGGTGAATAGTATTTTCTACGCAATCTGATTGGTTCTTCTATCTCTGAATATTCGGCATTATTCATCTCCGAGCGAAACAAGATGGAGTCCAGTTTTGTTTATGTTACGAAAGAAGAACTTTTTTTCAATAAACAATGGAATTTGGCACTTATGTATTCAAAGGTATGTATTTCTTTTACTTTTTAGCGATAAATGCACTCAGAATGTGTTTAAAAATCTTTTGTTTACAAATGATGTGCGAGAGACAACCCGACGTTCCGTAAAATTGTTTCAAAAATTTAAAAATAACATTTGTAAAAAAGAATTTATGAAAATAACATTTGTGAAAAATTTATTTTAGCTTTCTGTCTTTAATTCATTGTTTTTTAGCTGTAATTTGTTCAGTCGAAAAACAGTGGGTCAAGAAATTTCCTTATGTGAAAAACGTAAAAATGTGGAAAACATATAATTGTGAAAAACTACATGCAAAAATTTTCCACATGTGAAATTGACACATATTTACAATTTTCAAATGGGATCATATGTGATTACATAAAATCACGCCTGTGAAATCATGTGGAATTTTAGTAAGCAAACTTTGAGTGTCGACTGATTTATTTTCTCTCCTCCGGCTTCAACAGGAAATCGACGTAAAACACACACTCTTTTTCATTCTTCAGGCTCATTACAAATACATTTTGCCATTTAATATTGAACATAAGAATTAGAAACGATGACATTTTCAAGAGTAGATAACTTTTTACTCGCAATGGAGGAAAAGAACATCATTTCCGAATTGCCCTAGTTACCAAGAATCTTCTCTTTGTGTCCGCTTTCGTTATATTTCCCAGTGTCGATAGGGACCTTTGGAGGTCTGGGATATATTTTTGGTGGATTTCCGTTTGTTTCGGACTCTGAAAGTTCTTTACGGGAAGCCAGCTTTTGGTCGAGAATCGAGCATCTTCTTCCACTAAGTGTGTCTGTCTTCCACTTGACATCTGCGTGCTGTCCAATCACATCCTCGAACTGACCAGTTAGGGTGAACTCGTATCTTCCCTCGTTCACAAGGTTATTTATTACTCCTTGTCCACTCGAATAACGGCTTTTCATATCAGACCACTGCCATGGGCGCTGGTTGCGATCACTTTGTTCTTTAAGAGCGGTATAAAATGGCATATTTGCGTTGCCGAACCGATACTTGAATGTCGGTCTGTCACCACTTCCTCGGTGTCTAGGCGAAGAACATTGAAAGTACGTTTGAGCGAAGTTTGTTTTAGAAGCAATGTAAACCGCAGCTTACAACTTAGGAAAAGTTAAAAGAAAGCAAACGTTGCAATTGCAGCACGAAAGACGACGATGACCACAAATGGCTGAAAACTAAAAGCAAAAAACTGAATATGCGCCGTTATCATACACAACCAAAAGTCAATGAAGCAGTGTTTGATTTAAGAAATACCAAATGGAATTTGATGTTTGGATGTAATAGTTCATACACGAGTTTGAACGTTTCATCAGGGTTTCCAAACATGAGAAAATAATGAAAACTGAGGGGCATAATCGCGAGGTTTTTGTTGTTTTCGAATATTTTGAGTCTTCTGAAAAAACAGGATAAACGAGTGCTGGAACTATTTTCTCAAACGAGATTGCGTGGTTGATTTACTGATTTGAATGACAGTTAAACAGAATAATCTGATGAAGATCACTGTTGCATGATTCTCCAACAGGTTTTTCATTGAGTATCAAAATTAATGCATGTGATATGGTATACGTTTATGGATTGGCAACCATGATTCATTGGTTCCATAGTTAACAATTCATTGGTTTCATAATTCATAATTCATAATTCACAATTCACAGTTCACAGTTCACAGTTCACAGTTCACAGTTCACAATTCCCAATTCTCAATTCATAATTCATAATTCATAATTCATAATTCATAATTCATAATTCATAATTCATAATTCATAATTCATAATTCATAATTCATAATTCATAATTCATAATTCATAATTCATAATTCATAATTCATAATTCATAATTCATAATTCATAATTCATAATTCATAATTCACAATTCATAATTCATAATTCATAATTCATAATTCATAATTCATAATTCATAATTCATAATTCATAATTCATAATTCATAATTCATAATTCATAATTCATAATTCATAATTCATAATTCATAATTCACAATTCACAATTCACAGTTCACAATTCACAATTCACAGTTCACATTTCACAATTTACAGTTCACAGTTCACAATTCACAATTCACAATTCACAATTCACAATTCACAATTCACAATTCACAATTTATGATTCATAATTCATAAATCTAAATTCTTAATTCTTAATTCTTGATTCATACATTCATACATTCATACATTCATGCATTCATGCATTCATAATCCATGATTCATTAATTCATTGGTTAATTCATCATAATTAATGAGTTTGAGAAACTGTGATTCAAACACGTAGGCTGTTGACATCCACAGTAAGGTCGAAAAGCTGTACTCAGCTAAATGATAACTTTCCTGGTGGAAAACAGTTTGCATACTTGCTTGAATTAAGTGAAGCAAATCAAGATTTTGTCACTGTAGAAAAAAAAAATAAACTGTTAAAAAAATGAACTTCTTAACTTACTGATAATGAAAGTTTGTTGTTTGACCATTGTATCCACCTCCCCATCTCAGAAAACCGTCAAGTTCAGCTCAAAAGTGAGCGATGACAGTTGCTGTATACGGGACTGTCGAACGCGTCTTGGTCAGCATAATTTGATAAGTTGCTGCTGAATGTGGATCGAGGGTTTTCTGTGATAGAATCTTGATGCTGGTGTACTGCTGGTTGGCCGTCGAGTCAGTGGTAGTCTGAGAGCTTTCGTAGTTAAATTTATAGTTAACCGTTCCTCCAACTCCTCCGGTTGCTGATGGCGGTGTATACGAGATTTCGATACCAAGTTCGTGAGCGTGTTTCCAAGAGCTGGTTGTCGTGTGGGTGACCGTTCGTACAGTGCGGATTTCTCTCTCGACTTTGTGAAGAAGCGGACTTGAATCTGAATTGCTCTCTCGGCCGGAATCAAAAACTACTGGTTTTAAGCTTTGGATAACGGCATTGCCATATCTGATGTCCTTTATTGCAAACTTGAAATCTCCATAGTGCAATTTGAGTCGGTGGTTATCGTTGTATCCATCGCAGGGCCCCTTCTTGTCAGCCTCCCAGCTGTCTCCATTTCTCCTAAAGTCTTCTCCGACAAACTGCGATCTACAGCCCCCACACCATCCGTAACCGAGGAAATGCGCGAGTAGACTAAGGTCCTTCATGGTAACGTCCATCACCCGAGTTTTGACGTCGGAAAGGGATTGAAGTGCGGGAGGGTCTAGAATTGTGAAACATGTTGTCTTTGTTGTTGTTGTTTTTGTTCCATTTGTTTCTACTGTTGCTATCTACTTACCTGCCTGCCTGCCTACCTACCTACCTACCAACCAACCTATCAACCAATGACAGATTAGTCAACCAATCAGTCTTTCTGACTATCTACATATCTACCTACCTACCTACCAACCCATCCATCTATGCATCTATATCTGTCTCTACCAAACCTACCTACCTACCTACCTACCTACCTACCTACTTACCTACCTACCTACCTACCTACCTACCTACCTACCTACCTACTTATCTACCTACCTACCTAACCATCTATCCATCCATCTACCTACCAACATACCTAACTACCTACCTACCTACCTATCTACTTACCTAGCTACCTACCTAGCTAGCTACCTACCTATCTATCTATCTACCTGTCTGTTTATCTGTCTGTCTATTTATTTGTCTTTCTGTTTACTGTCTCTCTGTTTATCTGTCTCTCTATCTGGCTATCTGTCCATCTATCTATCTATTCTTCTATCTACCTATTTAATTGAACCAAGTTTAACCAATCACTGCTTTAATTTAATTGAATATTTTATGCAAATATAAAAATATTATATATTTATAATATTGTTTGTGTAATATAGTTATACACGGCTTTTTGGAAGAGCAAATTTGAATATTGCAATTCAATTTGATGAAACCACCGTGTTTAAATTCAGATTTCAATCAATCAATCAATCTGTCTCGTTCTATATACATACATATGCTTGCATGTTATGTGTTTTGTACGTTATGCCATCGTAGAAAGAGAATGTTAACCTAAAATACAAAACACATCACTTCGTGACCGTGCGGACACTTGTGGCACCAAATTTTGAACCTGTGAATCTGTAGTTATGTTAATGGGCCTCCTTAAAACTTTTTGGTCATTCCTTTCAACAAAATAACTAATACTAAACTGGAGAAAAAATCTCAAAAATAATACACATCATGCATCATTTTAAAGGTGGATATTGGAGTTGTTCACAATGGGGTTTGCGCAGCATGAGTTGTGACTGTTTTACGTTAAGCGGGTGTTCTTAGGGAGTTCCAAGGACATGCTACACGGTAAAATTTTTGAATTTCGAAATCTTTGAAATGCCATATCCTGGACATTGTGAGCGAAATCTGAAGGTCTAAAATTGAACATTTTACAGGGGTTTCTTGCAGAATTAAAAAAAGTTACAACCTATTTGTTCTTATAAATCCTAATTTAAGGCATCACTCAACAATTATTTGGACCTCGCCTTATAAAAAGCAGTTAAAACAATATCAACAGGGTTTCGGCCCAATGTCTAAGCGAGACGAGACGAAGACGTACTGATGATAATGTAGTTTTTTAAGTGCCAGTAGCTTAAAACCCTGACAGAGCTTTCCAAGTCATTTCTTGTTAGTATATCGTAGCAAATAGTCTCCATGCTTTAAGTAGAACCATAACACAAAGTAATTTGACAATGTTTTAATACTGACGTTTCTTTATTACACGTAACATCATTAGACTGACAGGATATACAGCGTGAAGGAGATATAACTACTTAACTGTTACAAAAATAGAATATGACAGGGTTAATTAATCATTTCTATATACCTTGTCATATCTTATTCATGTAACAGTTAAGTATTTAAATGTCCTTCACGCTGTATATTCGGTCACTCTGATGATGTAACGTGTAGTAACGAAACGTTAGTATTAAAATATTTTCAAATTACTTTGTGCCATTGTTCTACTTAAAGCTGTATGCTAGGCAATAATCTTCCTCACCAGACTTCGATTTCGGCCTGTTTCTTCCATTTCAATAATTTTGACCACGATTCTACATGTTGATATGTCCCACTTTGTAACGTGAAGGTTTCATGGATTTGTTTCGAAACGGCTTTTACGTTTTTGTAAATTTGCGCGTTTATCTTTAGGCCTTAGCCCATGAAAGTCGGGACCCCCAATAACCCATAGATTCACTTCTCAGTATGAGTCTCAGTATGAGTCTCAGTATGAGTCGGCAGTACCAACGCACCTTTTAACTAATACCTGTTTCTCGTGCAATTGTTATTCATTTTTGGTAAAGTATTGTTTTACTTAGTACCCCAATTCATATTATGTAAACACTTCTGGTTTTATTTACGCAATTGAAGTATTCTTAGTATAAAATTCAGAAGTGCATTGTGAATAGTAAGCGATAGATGTTGCCGCGAAATTTAGTTGACCTGAGTTCTAAGGTTTTCTATTCACTCGAAAAATAATCCTTACCAGGATACATTTTGCAGCATTTAAACTTTTCGATACAATACAATCTGTCACAGCCTCCTCTGTACAAGCCTGTCATGAAGTATCCATCATTACATTTGCTCGTGCCCTTGTTATCGAAGCTTGTCAACACACTCTGCTCGTAACAATGTCCCCACCAGTAAGGATGGTTGGCAGGCTTACAGCATTTACCATACTCGATGTTGTGTAACCAGTTGTCACTGCTTCTATACAAACCTCGAAGGTAATATCCTTGAGGACAATTGCTCCAACGACTGTTTCTATATATTTTTCGAAAAAAATGTCGTTGCAAAATTAATTTGCAGATCTAAAAATACGTACTGAAACTTTCTAATTTGTAAATTACAATGAACTCTATCTAAGCCGGACACCTTTGGGACCACTGTTACTGTTCGTCTTGGAGATGTATCCGTCTTAGAGGGAGATGACATAATCTGATACCGACCATCAGGATTAAAGCTATTAAGCCTCGGTCACTCAGCGTCAGTCTTTCTGCTGCGAGAGGAAGATAGGGACGTTTCGCGGCAAAGCTCTTCAATGTATGTCGGCTACTTGAGCGCACGTCAAATAACTTCATAAGTTTTGGGACAGGAGTCGCCATCGTTGTGAAAAATTCAAATTCGTTAGCCGAATCTATTGATCAGACATTGCTTGCTCACTATGGGAGGCATTGATGAACAATGTCGTTGGTTTATGAATGTTGAATTCCGAATGGCAACTATCGTTAATTTCAGAATCATCCTCAGAAATATACTTGAAGAGAAACTTTTTCAGGATAATCTGACACTGCCGAAGTCAACTGAAAAATGTTGAGTTCGGAAGTGTCAGACTATCATGAAAAAGTTTCCCTTCATGTATATCTCTGAGGATGATTCTGAAATAGAATCGAAACACTGCACGTCCTCTCATGGATAGCGTTAAGTTGTCGCGAGAATATCTCGTGTACTTAAATTGGATAAAATCTCTTCTCTAATCCCTGTGGACTCGATAGCTCAACAGGTAGAGCGGCGGACCGGTATCTCGAATGTGCGAGTTCAAATCCCGCTCAAGTCAACATTTCTCAATTGACTTCTGCAGCATCAGATTATCATGAAAAGTTTTTCTTCAGCTATTGTTCATGTTGACACAAAAAATATCCCCACTAAATCACACGCAATAAATATCTCATAACAAAACTAAGTTACTTTTGGCTTACTGATCAAAGCTGTGTACCCAATCAGCAGCAAGACATTGCGTTGGTTGATTCCAATATGGACGTGGTCTAGAACAGCACTTGGCCTCTTCAATCAAGCTTATACGATCGTCTCCTTCCTGGTTATTGTTTCTATATAGACCGTTCAGGTACTCCGAACTGGACCCACAGTTTGAGTAACCAACCTTGTCAAAACTTGACTGCCAATTAGCCATAGAACACCCAGTGACGACGGGAGAAAATAGGAGTGACAACAACAATGCGTTGACTACCAACATCATCACTTCTGCAATGCTTACTTCGTGTATTCTGAAACGAGTTGCATTACTTTAAATTTTCACTTTTTTTTGTGCAATTTAGTGTTTTTATATACCAAAATCAACTCCCTACGTGAATTTCACATGACATTTCACATGTGAAAAACATATGGAATTTGAACATTTTCACATGTAAAATTTTATTTTCACATATAAAATGATAATGTTTTCACATATAAAATACCCAATTTTCCTGTGGCATAACTAGGAATTTCTAGTGGGGGGACAAGTATTAAAAATTTTTCCGACAAGTGAGTGTGGTTGCTAGCAAAATGTTTGATTTATTCACCAATTTTTGTAATATTCATGAGCTTGCATAAAAATTTCAGACAAGAAATGGGAATTTCCGATAGACGATCTCGTTGGGGGGGGGGGGGAAATTGCCCCTCCTGCCCTCTATAGTTACGCCACTGCAATTCACATGTGAAATGAACTAGTTGAAAATTTTAACATGTGAAATCTAGGTGTATGAAACATGTATTTCGTATATAAAAGGCAAGATTCACCTATGAAATTAATTTCACATATGAAATTTTTATTTCACATAAGGAATTGAAACAATTCACATGTGAAATATTATTCAATTCGTATGTGAAATGGTACGTGAAGTTCTTGTAAGGGATAACGTTGATGAAGACACTTCAGACATTGTGTTGAAACGTTGGACTAAACCTTTGACTAATCTCCGAGTAGACATTCTTTAATGGAGATATCTATTTCACTTTTTTAATTTTACATTCTGGGAGAGATCCATCGCGGATTAACCCCTTTTTCAAATTCTCTTTTCCATACACGCAATTTTGCTTCGGGGAAATACCAACTCACTCTGACCTTGATGACCCCATATTACTTTATTTTATAATAAAACAGCGATTTTGTCGTGGTAACAAATTTAAACACAGTTTTTAAATACGTAGATACCATGGTGAATGGTAATTTAAGATAAAGAAGGAGAAGATGAAGAGTAATATACGCTTAAAGAGGTATACACAGTTACCAAAGACTGTTGGATAGTTTAGTTCTTAACAGAACTGTTTGAAACTTAAAGAGGTAATATTCTACGTAAAGAATACGTAGAATATTACCTCTTTAAGTTTCAAACAGTTCTGTTAAGAACTAAGCTATCCAACAGTCTTTGATAACTGTGTATACCTCTTTAAGCGTATATTACTCTTCATCTTCTCCTACTTTATCTTAAATTACCATTCACCATGGTATCTAGGTATTTAAAAACTGACTTTATTTTATGTTTCTTTGAAGAAATGCCCACTTTACTTTATTTGGTGACCCCCTATAATTCTAGACCTATTTAATTTTTGGAGAGGTAGTCACTTTGAGCGTTGACCGACATAATATTATACCGACTTGTTTCTTGAAGAGGCAAACACCCTGTGTGGTGTCTCCATTCGCTTTTTAAACATAGTTTCGGGGAGATACTCACTTTATTTGTTGACCCCATTCAGTCTATGCTATCATAGTTTCGTGGAGATATTCACTCTACGTGATAACTCCATGCATAATTTCAGTTCTTGATGAGATATCCACATTAAGTGATGACCCTCCTTAAAATGGGTAACTTGTTTGGATTTTCGTATCTGTAACCACAATAGCACTCGGCATTATGCCTAACTCTTCACCTGCTTGCAAGCAATTTACTAACATAAAGAAATTTTGTTCATACAGAGTGATTCTTTCAGAAATTATTACACAATAAGTTCTGTTAGCGACAGAAGTCCTGAAGTCAAAATAAGATGAGGCAGTATACAAATAAGGAGAATTCTGGCTATGTTAGCGATATATAAAAAGTTGAGAATTAAAGATGATTACTAGTTTGTATTAAGATTATTAAAAATTTTGCAAACATGGCAATAGAAAGACTTTTTTTTCTGATTTAGCTCTCACATTTGGTAAGCGGAGCAAATTACATTGTTTCTTTGCCACGTTGAATAGCACCCTTGCTAAAAATAAATTTGTTCTTAAAAAAATTTACTACCTGTAAATAAATATACACTTTTTAACCAAATTTTGTATGTGATCTCGTCTTAACTCAAAGATGTCATACGCTAGCAAATTCAAGGCTTCGTTATCACTCGATCACTTCATAGTGATTCACTCTCTCAACCTACCTTAGCTTGTATATAAAACTAGAAAGTTTCTCTCAGCAAGTTCTTTGGTAGCTTTACTTGCTTCTATGTATGCCGAAAAGGCTTTATCTTACAAATTTCTCTTATAAAAGTTTCCCTCATATTATAATGATGCAGTGACTTATGTGTCGTTAGTCAGCGTTGTAAACTTGTGCACTAACGCAAACGCTTACCAATAATTACCAAACGATTTGATCATATTTAATGTTTTTAAAATTCTCAGCAAGGCGATGTGGAAATGACGATAAATCCTCTATTAGTCGGAATAAAGTTGTCCGTCAGTTGCAAATCAAATGGTTAAGAAATAAATAAATGAACAGATTAAAAAATGGAAAAAACAGAAACTAAAAAATTCCCACAGAAGTGGTTTTAAATAAAACTTTCACTTCTAAAGAAACTGCATGCTCGGTCTTATTTAAGTTAATCTTTTCATCTTGTATTAGGTCGTTAGAAACGAAAACTAAGGAAGGTATGAACGAATAAGTATGACTTTTATTTTTCGCTAAAAGGATACCAGTTCGATTGCAGCTCTCGATTAATGGGCATCCAGTAGCTTAAAAAAGTTCTGATAATAAAACAAGCATCCAGTTGTCAAAACAAAAGTAATAATGAAACAATCATTGAAGAATTATTGCAAAAGTGAAAGAGACTCACAAACTTGCTTTGCCTTTTTTTTCTCTATCTTCGTTCTCCCGAACACCTTGTAATAAAGTGAGCAAGCTGATCAAACGCCTTAGTCTTAAAAGTTTGACCTCCATAGAACACAAAAAAAATGCAATATCTAAGTTTCGGTGAGAATATAATGGATGAAGTAGCTGAATCATTAGACTTAATAGTAAAATAAACAACGAATGGGTTTTTATGATAGGACCATTAATAAAAATTTGAGTCTCTGAATCATGAGGATAAGCGCTGAATGATTAAGCTAAATATTACAACATAAATCATAATTTCTGTTTCAATACTAGGTTACGACCGTTGAATTTACAGTGTCCCAAAACGACATTTCTTGTTTAATTTTAGCAGCTCCTCAAACAACGCATGATTACCGCGGTTGCTTTAATGATGATATCGAATGTAAAAGGTTTAAAAGGTGATGACCTACACAATTTTACGAAGTAAAATTTGAGTTATATTTTTACCACACGGATCGTCAGTGTTCACATTCCCGACCACTGTCGATCTATGCAGTATTTCTTTCTGTCAGATAAAACTAGGAAGTGTCTTTCATTAAACACTGCAAGGCATGATACAATAATTTTTGGTATTACAACAATTAATTTTTTTTACCTTTGGGATAGAGCGATTTAGTGCTCCGGCACACCGTTGCTGTCAAGCACTGATGTGGACAGGTGTGAATGTTCACACAACCACATAGAATTGAATTGTTTTGGTGATAAACCTAAAAATCAAAAATACCTAAATATTATAATTTTTATTACCTTGTTTGGGAAATGTTTTTATTCTTATATCAAACCTTCGAATTAAAAGTTCGACTTCCGTAGACATAAATAAACGCAATATCCAAGGTTCGATGAGAATATAATAGGTCAAGTCGCTAAATCATTAGACTTAATATAAGACAATAAACAAAGAATTTCATTTTTGGATAGATGGAAAATGTTTTCAAACTTATGTCAAATAGTTTTTTCTGTTCTTTCACTCTTCTTTTCCTCATTACAGTTTACTCTTCACTTTCCTGAACTAGTCAGTTTACTGGGTTAAAACTTTTCGGTTCACATTAAAACATTTTGTTTGATACTTGGAACAAGTTATTTTGATATACGACTGCGGCACGTTCTGTCTTTAATATTTAGATGACTGTATATCTCACGTCTTGGCATCGAACTTCTAGTCTTCTGATCTTCGGGGAGACATAGAAATTACCACCTTGGCAGTCATTTTGTCAGCTTATTCTGTCCCTTAACTCATTACGTTCCCCATCAAACTAAAAATTTTACGCTGGTTAACCCTAAACGATTTTAATAATCAAGGGGAGACATCTCGAACTGGAAGAGTTAAGAATATCTCAATTAACCCTTTCCAGAGGAGCAACGATTCCTCCACTATTTTCTACTCTGGTTAACGCCAGACTATTTTACTCGTCAAGGGAGACCTCTGGTCACGAAAATGTGAAAAACTATCTCCTTAACCCTCTCCCGACTGAACTCGATTACGTCACTATTTCACTCTGGCGAATGCCAGGTTATTTTACTCTGGCTAACACTAGATAATTTTACTCGTCAAGGGAGACTTCTAGTCATGAAAGCGTCAACAAAACTATCTTCTTAACTTTTCCCCTACTGTCCGCGAGTAGTCTACTGTATTACTCTGACTAACGCCACTCTATTCTACTCTGGATTATGTAGGACGATTTTACTCGTCAAGGGAGATCTCTAGTTGCGAAAGCGTTAAAAAGTCTCTCCTTAACTCTTTTCCGGCTGACGACGAGTACTCTGTCGTTTTACACTGGCTAACGTTAGGTGATTTTACTTGTCAAGGGAGACCTCCGGTTGCGAAAGTGTTAAAACCTATCTCCTTAAAGGCACTAAAAAGGTTTGTTTTGCTAAGAAGTCTAAGTGCAAAGTTAACTAATTCTTTTGCGTTTTTTTCCAATTATCCTGTGAATGTTAAGATACTTTACTGGCATTTCTTTGATTATGAAGCTACTTTTATGCCGTAATTTATTGGTTTAGATTTTTTCAATCACTAGTAAATAATATAAAATTATCATTTTTAACCCAGTTACATGGCGAGGTGTTTAGTTGTCCCAAACGGTGGAAGGTCTTTATATTTCTTTTTAAAAAACAGCAGCATTTTCGTGATGTCTTCCAGCAATTCTACAATTATCAAGGTAATAATATTACGCCCATTCAAATTTAGATTTATTGGCTTATAATAAATACAAACTACGCACAACTATTTGACATTGACGGTAATTTTAAAGAAAATAACGACTTTGTATGAGAGAACTAGACCCTTGAGAAACTGAAATGTGAATATTGAGATATCTGGTCACGTTCTAACAGTCTAGAGCCCAGTAACGTGGAAAATGAAATAGCGAAGCATTTTATTTTTTCTCTTTCGGATTCAAAATTTTGAGGATGCTAAAACATTTCTTGCCTCTACGGTCTGCAGTTTGGGAACCAAAGATTTGTCCCCTAACAAACTAGTTAGCCATTGATTCGAATAATTATAACTTTATTAATGTTAAGGGCCGTATTTATCTTGGAAGACGAATAATTCATCTGAAATGAAACTAAACAGTTGCTCTAAAGTTCAATTCACCTAGTGTAAAATTCCGTATTTACTCAGATGAATTATTCGCCTAAGTAAATACGGAATTTTGCACTAGACAAATCGCACTTTAGAGCGACTGTTCAGTGCGTCGTTTCGACGCACTTAACTGACAAACTATCCGTCTGAGGCGAATAATTCGTCTGGATAAATTCGGGACGGAAGAAACAGACGAAATAAACGAGAGTTTTGTTACCAAGGAAGCAAACTTTGTAGGCGCTCGACCTTGTCAAGATGGTGGCCAAGAAGTAGGACTCGTCGAGCGGAAACAAAGACTACGGACAAATGAAGAAATGAAACAATTTTCAATATATTTTATTAGCGACGATGCTTTTCTATTGGATCTTAAACTCTAGTCTTAAAAATCTCTGCCAGCAATGAACTATTTAAAAGCATAAAAATATTGCCAGACGAAAGTTTGGAGAATGAACAAGTGCACGAGAAAGCAGAAGGTGCAACTCGGCAAGAAGAAGTTTAAATTCAATGCCCGAGAATCACCTGAGGAGTCACGGCGCAATCTACATTCCATTTTTAATGCGTTCTCGTACGTACCCAGACGCGTCTACAATGCTCTGTTTGATACTTTACTTATGTTTACCTGAACTCATCGAATAATTCGTCTCAGACAAATTATTCGTCTTCCTGGATAGATACCACCTGTGGTATCCTTCACATTTAAGGCGCTTATCATTGACGTAACGCGTTTAGTGTCAAAGATATCAATAAAATAATATGGAACTAATTTTCAATAGTAACAGCGAACGGTTGTGGTGTCGCGTTCCGCGTCCTACACGTACAAGTCTTGTGGTTGAGCAACTTTTGAGTCATCATTACACTCGGACGTTCGCGTCCCGGTCACTAAGGGCCATGATAGATAGGAAAAAATAAATTCCGATTTCCCCCCTGAAATACTTTCGATTGCTTGTTTGGGAGGAATGTTTCACAGCATTTTGGATAATCTCACCGACGAAGCAGGCCTTCATAACCAAAATATGGTATTTAAAGCATTTGAAATATGTAAAGCGGTTGAATTACAAAATGAATGTACTATCTCATGTTTCGAAAGGAAAATTTTGATCATTTAACTTAGCGCCAGGTTTGAAACAAACCTGTAAACTAAGAGAAACTTAACACAGCCAGGCAGAGAGGTAATGTGTGGGCGGGGATGAGGCCAAAGTGGTGACCCCTACTATCTGGTAAATCGTTTGTTCAGCTTCATTGAGCCCTAGGAGGCGTTGAGGGAAACGTTAACGTATCGGTAGAAAGACTTACCTCTAGCCATTGAAATGGCAACAGGTTGGTTGGCAAAAGAGGCGACAGATTGAGAAATAACCCTCCACTTGAAATGGTCACACTACGTCCCTGCAGTCTCAGTCAGTCCTTTGGCCGAGTTTGTAAGCTGTCAATTCTACAAAGTATAAAACAAAACAGATCTCGAAAAGAAGAATGGTCTTGAAAACTCAAGATTCGAGCTATAAATCAAGAAACATAAATTAAACAATGATGTTTCGGCTTTACTTCAAAGTCATCATCAGACAGAGTCATCTTGAAAACTCAAAATTTCGAGCTATAAATCAAGAGATAAAAATTAAACAGTGATATTTCGACTTTATTTCAAAGTCATCATCAGAATGAATATTTACAGAAGACAAGCCGTATCTACATAGTATATAGTTAAAGTATTTAACTATATACTGTATAACATAAATGCCACTTCCTGTTATACTTGTCTTCAGTAAATCTTCAGTCTGATGATGACTTAGAAATAAAGTCGAAATATTGCTATTTAATTTGTATCTTATGATTTATAGCTTGAATCTTGAGTTTTCAAGATGACTCTTCTTTTCGGAATCTGTTCTCTTTTATACTTTATAAGCTGTGTAACGCCGATAGCTCGACAAACCTTTTTAGCTCGGCTTGTAATGGCTCGGGTTTCTAAAACGGTGCCATGTCGCTTTGCTTTCAGCTTGTAATCAGCCCAAAGTAGTTGAAAGGTCGCTAAACCTGTGATTCTCAAGAAGTCGAGCGTCGCATGTGTCTGCACGACAGAGTTCTCCAAAATTTCAGTTTGTAAGCCTAACTTAATCCCTGTTGAACTTTGCGGAACGTCTTGCCAGTAGGCACAGCGAAGAATAAAATGAAATGTTTTCTTTATAAACTCTGCCTAACCGTTCCAGCGCTGGTAGATTCAGCACGGGACAGCTTATAAACTAGGGCTAAGCAGCTCTGTACAAAGGAGGAGAGTTGAAGTGAAGCTTCTTTCTGAATAGGATGGAAATGTTATCCCACTATAGTGAAAGAATATGTTAAATTAAAACGCATGATACGTTGCTGTTAGTCAAAGTATTATGGACTCATGGTCATACATAGACGTTTTAAATTCAGTGTGATGAACACAGAACCGAAGAGCCGATGGGTCAGAGGAGATGAAAGCAATGGAACTATGAGAAAACGAATAGGTTGTATCTCTCAACCGAGAAACTGTATCAAGCTACCTTAAAAGTACTCTACTAATCCCCCCTCTTCCCTCGATACACCTCTTGACAAATGATTCAGCCAAAAAACAAACAGAAGTGAATATCTTAGTCCAAAGGCTGATTACTAATAATGATTTTTATGAACGTTCGTCAAACACGCCTGATGTAAGTGCATTCAGCGATCTTCTCTTAAAGCCAAGTCAAGAAAACCTTGAAAATGGGAGTACAATTGGAGCTTCGAAGCATGGTCGATACCGCCTTGGGATGTCCCGAGAAGGGAATAGTCAATTTTAACGTTCTCCACAGTTTATTGCACCAAATCTTGGACCATCTTGGGAACGGGAAAACATTGGAGAAAGACGTTGAGAGTGGTTATGGCGGTTTTAGTGGTGAAGAGGTGAACAAGGGGAATGTCCAAGAGACAACTAACTGCGAACAAACAGGCGAAGCTGGAGGTGGAAAAGTAGACGAACACAGTAGGTCGTCAAGGTAAACATGTTTAATTATTTATCAAAACTGCCGACCTTAGGTAAATTTATTTTACGCATTCTGAAATATGGAGTCAGTTTGAGAAACTGTGTGACTTATTTGCTTCATTTAGTTTGGTTCGTGGGGAGATGTATTGTTTCAGCGCTCGACAGCCGATGAAATATGTCGTGTTGTGGGCTTAGTGTCCGGATAAAATTGTGGTTTAATTAAATGGAAAAGCCCTTACGGTCTTAGCTACATTAAATGTTGACAAAGGAAGATCAGTTGAAAACGGATCGAAGGCTTCGGTTCTAACTCTTTTTAAAGGAGCACGCGATATTGAAATGATGAACTGCTCTGCTCATTGTGTATGGCATGTCTGAGGTATTGATTAATGACCATGTTTTAATCTTGGTTGCTTCCGGGGGTTGAAAAATGAATTTTCGGACTTGCTGCAAGATTGTGAAGGGTATCGTATTGCTGCTAATGATGTTTCGTTTGGTCATTAAAAATTTTTCCCGTACAGTAAGCGCATAAATTTATCATTGTTCCTCCTAGGTATACATGATATACACACATACAGTACATTTACGAACATCTCAAGGTAGCTGGGTAATTAGATGAATGTTGTTCGCATAGAGGACACAAACATTGATGAAGTCCTTTTCATTTTATATGGGAGTGCAAAGATGTGTATGATTTCACAAAAATGTGAAAAAGTCTTGACTATAGACATGTCACAGTATAAAGTACAGCATTACAAATAGTTTTGTGTCTCCATTTAATTTT
Organism: Heliopora coerulea; assembly: GCA_030142905.1. Classification (NCBI taxonomy): domain Eukaryota; kingdom Metazoa; phylum Cnidaria; class Anthozoa; order Scleralcyonacea; family Helioporidae; genus Heliopora; species Heliopora coerulea. The sequence goes on along the minus strand of JASJOG010000067.1, from coordinate 284,714 downwards.
TGAAAAAGCCTTACATTTGGATATGTCACCAAATTATGAAAACTACAATGTAAGGAACCATTCAGCCCAGTTATTGTTCAAAAAATGAAATTGAAGAAAAATAGGGGAGAAAGAAAAAGTTAGTTTTAAGTAACCACTTTATAATGACAGGCTAATGCCATCAATCTTACAAAGCTAATGCAGTTACTACAATATATAGGCAAATGGTTGAACAATCAGCTCTGTAAACTGACATTTACTTTGAAAGTGATTTCTAAGTGAAAACTAGTTTTAAACACAGTTTTGTAGTTTTAAAAACAGTTGTAGTAACTTGTGAATGAGACCTAAAAAGCTATGGAAAACTCTGGTAGTCTTGAATCCTTTCCAGTTATTTCCTTTGGCACTATTGCATTGTACTAACAAATTTCCAATCTGTTTTTATAACTTGTGAAGCAGTAGGACTTATAGCTTCAGTGTTTCAACGCTTAAATATAAGACCTGACTTCCAGATTGTATTGCTATCAAATTGACCTGTAGGTAAAGAAAGTTTAAACTTACAATAGCTATAGTCAAAATGATTCACACTATTTGTGTGAAGGACAAACCAGGCAGAAATTGTAATTGAAGAAATTGTAATTGAGGTCACATGTTAGTTTATTTGCTAATGATGTAACATTAAAAGCAATGAAACATTAGATCATAAAAAACTTTCTCATCATAATTATGCCTTTCCTATATGTTTTTATGCAGGAGTACCATTTTTATGCTTTGATTTAAAATGATGAAGGTCTTGTTACTTCATTCACAAATTTGCACACATATGTAGCTTACAATCTCGTGGAGATAGTAATACATAGATGGATAACAGGTGACATTTTGGCTGATGCAACCAAGCTTACAATCTTAATTGAATAGCTACGTGAGTGGACAAATATACATGTAGATCCTTTAAATCCTTGTCACTAGCACCAGTCTGACTGATCATGATTGAACCAAATTAGATGCATGTATACATGGTAGTATAAACTTTATAATATGATAGTGAATATTCTATAAATGTTTAAATTATAAACATCTTACCCACATACTATTTCAACCAGCCTACATTGTAAGTTCTCTGAAGTACCAAGACATGGATGATGTCACTTGGAACTTTCCTTAAAGTTGGGAGACATTAATGACATCATCTGCACAAATAAAACATGGGCATTTCATTAAAAAGATAGAAAATAGTCTTAATCTATGTTTCTATAACTATAGTGTGACAGAAACATAAATGGGACCATTTCAATTAAAAAAAATATTCCTGTAAACACTCTACTTCCTTTTGTGTTTTCAGTACAACATGCTTTTCTTACAGAAATGATGTCACTTAAGTGCCTATCAGGGCAGAGACATGCATGCCATAAACTGTTTGTTCAGTATGTGCACATGAATACCCTGTTCTATTTCAGAATCATCCTCAGGGTATTATGAAATGAAACTTCACAATTAATCTACATTGCCGAAGTCAACTGATAAATGTTGACTCCAGCAGGATTTGAACTCGCACCTTTGGGATACCAGTTTGCTGTTCTACCTATTGAACTATCAAGTCCACAGGGATTGGAGGCAAGTTTTTATCTTATTTAAGTACACAATATATTCTCATGACAACTTAATGCTATGCATGAGGATGGATGTGCAGTGTTTCAATTCTACTTCAGAATCTTCCTCAGGGTATTATGAAACGAAACTTCACAATTAACCTACACTGCCAAAGTCAACTGAAAAATGTTGACTTGAGTGGGATTTGAACTCATGGATGGTGTTAAGTTGTCGCAAGAATATCTCGTGCACTTAAATTGGATAAAAACTTGCCTCCAATCCCTGTGGCCTCTAACTCAACAGGTAGAGCAGCAGACCAGTATCCCAAAGGTGTGAGTTCAAATCCTGCTCTAGTCAACATTTTTCAGTTTACTTCAGCAGTGTAGGTTAATTGTGAAGTTATCATTTCATAATACCCTATTGAGTAGGCAGATTTTATTTTGAAGATTATAAGTCTGATAGTGGGAAATGGGAACAATATTTTAGGTTACCTATTTAAAGCTTAACTACATGTAAAGTCATGAATGTACACATAACAGATGCGACTGCAGATAAACATCAAATATCTGTGGGTAATGAAATTTCCACTCACACTGTAACCATTTTTGGTAATAGATAGAGTCATGACAATTTGCCAACTTACATGTCATTGGTAAAATTGCAGTGCATGAAAATTTATTTTGTGGAAACTGAATACCATGTTAGAAAAATGAGATGTTGTGAAGCATAGAAATACCTATGAAAACAAAGTCAAACAATCTGAACAAAGTGAGCACAACTGATCATAAACGGGCAAGAGCACACTTTAACATTTTGTTCTGTGTAATGGCAGACAATTTTACTGATCAAGTGGATAAGCCTTGCCCCTTAATGAGGTAATTACAAAATATTTAGCCATTCAGAAACACTGTGTTTTGTAAGATAAAATGAATTTGCTTTCAAGGAGATGTCTTACATTAATGTCAGTTTAGAAAGCTGTTAGGCTGACTTTCAGTCAACTTTGATAGTATCAGACAAGCACTGTTTATGTCAGCTAAAAATTTAGCCTATGGCAAGGAAAAATCACCTAAAGAATTAATTTAAAGCTATTTTATGTAAGCATGGCAAAGTACTCTCTTGTCCTTGGAGTGGAAATTTTAAAGTTAATCCTTGGCTATGATTGAAAATTGTATTCTAAAAGGAATTTGAGTTGTACAGAGGGGAGAAGGTTTAACTGGACATACATAACTTTGAGCTTAGATTAGTATAGAGGAAATGCAGTCTGTTTCCAAAGGGCATGGTAGTTATATTGGTGTCTTACAAGAGGGGGGATGGCTCCCAAAAGGGGGGGGGGCTAATGGCATTAGAGTGTAACCCAGTACAGAAGGTAAATAACTTGGAGGAAGGTTTTGTAGGAGATCTTTCCAGCAAATCTTGTATGGTAGACATGTCATGACATGTTCACAGTTCCCTTACTACAATTTTAGTTTTCTCTATAAATTATCACAGTTTGTTCTGCCACTTTTTCCACTTGATCTTGCACCAAATTTTCTCCAGATGTCAAGATTCACTGAACAATTAAAATACAACTGTTAAAGTTTTGGACAGAAATGGGGGGCACTGAGCCCCATCTTTAAGAGGGGGCTGAAATTCCCCTTGCACCCCCTTTATCTCTGCCCCATACCTACTGTAAGAAAAGAAAATGATCAAAATTCTTTTGTTAAGGAATGTGCTTACTCTCTATAGAGTAGTACAATGAGATTGACATCTGCTACTCTACAACATACAACTCTAAATTATCCAAGTCATTAACTGTCAAATTATCAAAAAAATTGTGTACACTTACTGTGATTACCAAAAAGTAAAAAGATTTGAGCAGAAAATGCATGAGGTGTGAATACAAAGGCCAACGTATTTAACTTGTTGACTTGATATGTGTATGTCACCTGATGTGATAGTTAGACTCAGAAATCAAATTTTGTCAGCCACATGCACAGTTCAGACTTTGCAGTACATGTAAATATGGCTTAATTCTTAACTTTAATTGGAACTCTTGTATTGCCTAAGAAAGTAGGGGACCACACATACTCTGCCTTCCCAAAATTATGGAGAGGCAAGCCCCTGCTTCCGACACCCCTGTGCCAGTGTAGCAGTACGCCACGATTTCCACTAGCCAAAATGGCTAGTTAAAGCTGAAATCTCAGCGTTCGAAATTCTCGGGTGCACACCTGCACTATGCATGTAGATTTCTTGCTGTGCATGTAGTCTTTTTCTCTGGGTGCACGACTGTGCATGTAGCTCTCAGTAATACAAATTACTTGATCACCAGCAGTTTTTTCTTTGTAGAAACGTTATTCGTAAAAAATACAAAAAATTCTATCATTACTGATCCAAAAAAGTTTATATTCGCATCACATTTTGACTTAAAAACACTTAAAACAACTGCCTGCACTGCCGAACGCATTGTTTACTTGTAAGCGGTTTGAATCGCAGGCTCATGTTTCTAGAGCACATGCGTACTGCGTGCAGTGTTGTTGCGCAACCTCGTTTCACAACACGTGCAAAATCTCACGCATCATTGTTTCTTGTCAAGTTTTTCAAGTGCTGAAAGTTATAAATATTAATCATGCCACCAAAAAAACGTCCAAGATCTGATGATGGATCACAAAGGAAGTTGTTCAATTGGTTGGCTGATAAAGAATCAACAAAACACGACGAGACTTCGCCATCAGAGAAAACGAGTGATGGAAGTGAAATTGTAAGCTCAACGACTAGCACGGCCACGAGTGATGAAAACAAAGAAACTAGTTCAATTAAGACAAAGGTTTACAAGTTTCAAGAAAACTGGAAAACAAATAGGTCGTGGTTAATATTTGACAATGAATTAAATGTGATGTACTGCAACGTATGCAAACAGTATGATAAATTACAGAAAGCCAACAGTTTTCGGGAAGGCACTTCGAGCTTCAGAAAGCAAAATGTTGAGGTACACGAGCACTCAGATTTGCACAGAAGAGCAATTGAAAGTAAGAGAGTTATGGAAAAACCTGCAAATGAGGGGCCAATGGAAAAACTGACAACATTGATGAGTCAAATGGAAATCGAGCAAATGAAAATACTTTTCCGAACTGCGTTTTATGTAGCCAAAAAGGCCAAGCCATTTTCAGATTTCCCTGATCTCTTAAAATTGCAGCGTGTCCATGGAGTAAAAATTGGTGAAAGCTACTGCAATGATAAACAGGCAACGACATTTATCAGTTTTATTTATGAAGAGCAGCGACATAACATTGCCGTCGAAATAAATGAAACTGACTTTTTTGCCGTTTTAGCTGATGGCAGCACTGACAGTAGCGTTGTTGAAGAAGAAATTGTGTATGTAAAATACCTTCGCGACTATTATCCAGAAACTGTATTTGTGGTAAACAAGCCTCTGGAAAAGGCAGACGCAGAAAGTATTACTGCTGCTGTCGTGAGTGCAATGAAAGATGAGCTAGAGGTTCCAGAATGGCAAGATAAATTAGTTGGATGTGCACTGGATGGGGCTTCAGTGAACCTGGGCCGTTTGTCAGGTGTGGCTGTCAGACTTAAATCAGACAATGCAGAACATTTGATAATAATTCACTGTTTTGCTCACAGGTTGGAACTGGCCATAAAGGATGTTGTCAAACAGAACAGTTACATGGCAACTGTTGATGATTTTTTCGAAAAAATTTTCAAGTTTTACAAGAATTCTGCATTAAATTGGTCAGGCCTCAAGATTAGTGGTGCAACCCTTGGAGTTGCAGTATTCAAGTTTGTCAATGTGGTTGGTTGCCGGTGGCTGCCACATCATGAAAGAGCTGTTGAGGTTGTATTGAAGATGTGGGTTGCTCTAGTTACTCACCTTCAACAAGTCTGTATCAGTGGGACCAGGGTCAGCAAAGAAATGGCTAAGAGTTTTCTGAAGACCCTCAAGTCACCAAAGTTTGTGATGTATTTGAACTTTTTTAGTGCCTATCTGAAACTCTTGAGTGCCTTAAGTAAAGTCTTTCAGGGAAATCACCATACAATTGAAACTGTTGTTGCAAAGATTGAGGCAGTTAAGTCTAAACTTGAACAGTTGAGCGACAAGGCTAAGCTAGAGCAAGTGATTTCCAAGGACCTTGCAGTGAATGAATCTGGCATCTACATGTTTCGAGGGATACCTCTGACAATTGAGGGTCACACCAGAGAAACAAGAATTGATGGTGCAGCTCTGGCAGCAAATGCCCTTAAAGTGCAAAAGGAACTTTCAGGAATTGTTGACCAAACCCTACAGAACATTGTTGAGAGATTTGGCAACACATTAGAAGACCCGGTAGTTGCGGCATTAAGAATGTTTGATCCCCAGAATTGGCCTCAGGACACCACTTCTTTAGAGACATATGGTGATGACAATATCCCACTGCTTTACAGCCACTTCAATGCTGTCCTTGAGAAGAAGGGATATAATGTCAGTGAGGCAGAACTTGAATGGATAGACTTGAAGCAGCATGTTAACAGGCTACAAACAGTCAACAAACCCCCTCTGCCATTTCTGAAATTGTGGCAGTCAGTTTTGCGACAAGATTCTGTCACAGGCAGATTTCGAAACATCCTTGCTCTTGTGCAGATTGCTCTTGTTATTCCAATTAACAGCGCAGAATGTGAAAGAGGATTTTCTCTCATGGGACGTGTCAAGTGTGATTGGAGAAACCGTTTGAAACCTGACACCCTAACCGAATTGATGAGTATCAACTTATGAAACACAGGTTATGAAGATTACGACCCAGAGAAGGCAATCCTGATGTGGTTAAGAAGTGGTAAACTGCCGAAGCGGTGTACTAAGCCATATGGGCCGAGATCGAAGCAAGAGGAGGCTGCCTGGGATACAGATGAAGAAGAAAACTGACTTTATAGTGATTTTCATTTATTATTTGTGTATCTTGCTATCAAACTGATATGTGCATGTTGAAATCTGCTTGTGCAGGTAAATTTTTTAGCTACATGCACAGTGTGCACATAGAATTTTGAGAGAATTTCGAACACTGAATCTACTACCCAAAAATGAATTTTTACCAGATTTTGGCTAGTTGGCTATCGTTAATCTCGAGCCCTGCCATTTGCACCTCTCTGAAGTCTCGGGAAAAAGCACAAACCAGTCTGTTATAGACAAGCCCGCATCGCGTAAGTAGATAAGCACTCTAGTTAACACAAGGCTGGAATTTGAGCCTAGGATTCTCGGTTTAGGATATTTGTTAGCTGGTACACCTTCAGGCTTGTGTACGGAATGTCACCGATTAGAAACCCAACCACTGTCAAGTAGGGTTTTTTGAGGTTAACCGATAAAGTATTTTAGTTACTAAATGTGGTAACTTTTTATTAAATGTGGTAGCACGAAGTAGGCGACAAGACTTGCAGTACACATGTCTACCATCAATTTGAACCAATACATAAATGTAAACTTCGCTTACCATCTGAGTCCTTGTACTGTACCTCAATGGTTAGAGCATCTCACCGGCGATCAGGAGATTACGGGTTTGATTCCCGTCAGGGATTCAGAAAGTTTTTCTGAGCAGAATAGCTTGAGAACGTGCGTATAAAACATGATAAAGTATTTTTTCGTCGATCGTAGTTAGCATACATGTATGTAACGTTCTCTAGATCCGAGCATTGGAATTGGACATTTCAAAGTAATATTTGGAAACCGAGCAAGAGTACTTTTTCGGATTTATAAATTGAGGCGATAGCCGAGTGTTTTAGATCTGATAAAGCAAGTACTGCGAGATTTTTAAATGTCTTATAAAATGAACCCCTTAATACGCTAATTCGTGAAGAAAGTTAGGAAATGTATGTTTACTCAGCCGAAAAAATTTGAGGAGAAATTAAGGAGAAACGTAAGCTTGTTTTTATCACATTTAAAGGCACGACGTGGTTATGATTTTCCTTTGTATTTTTCTCATGAATTCTTGATGTGTTTTTATAAGAAAAACCTTCAAGTTATCGCAGTAGCAACCGAAACTGTTTTGTTGTGTCTTTGCAAATGTTCCCGTGACTGTTCGCTTGATTTTCTCCGAGTCCTTGAGGTAATACCAAAGTGTGAAGATGTTTGGGCAGGGTTTAAGCAATGCATTGAAAGTTTTTGAAAGCGGCTTACTGGCCATTTAGCTTGCGCAAACTCTGCCATAATAATCGCATACTCCCCAGCCAAGAGTTTAGCTTTATCTGTTTGTTCGTTTTAATTTACATTTTACCAAATATTGGACTTTATCCCTACGTATACAACTTTAGTATATCATATATAGCAACAACAATTTTTTCAGGGCGTTTAATGGCAAACGAGAGTTAGGCTGGCGACCGTGCCTTTCAAAACAAATTGTCCGTCCATCTCATTTCTTCAGGCAGAATGTTTAACGTACAAGAAGACACCGATAGATAGATAGATTATGACGACTTTGCATTTCTTGCTTCACTCCAATTACTGTATTTTATAGAACTAAACTCAATTTTTGGAGCCTCAGCTTCCAGGTATTTTACTGAACTTCAAAAAGCAAGGTCTAATTTGGATTTACCAGGGTTCAATTTTAAAGTCAGGATGTTTATGAAGATTAATTTCTGTGTTTCGTACCCGTATTTTCGTGTTATTATTAAATCGACAAGAAGTACGAAAATATGTGGCTTGAATCACTCTTGAAGTCTAAAAATGCTACTCTTGGTCTAGTTAAGAAGAACTGGACGTATGAGTCTCTTGGGGTCGTTCACGTGTAAGTGCAATTGACGGTAACACCTTTCCAAGCTCATTACTAATTCATGAGTACATCAATTAATCATACGCACTAAGTATCACCAGGTGAGCGAACTTGAAATACCATGGAAATACTGAGCGGAGGACTTGAACTGTTTTTTCCGGTCCTTAAACTGGAAATAATAGTTCGAGTCCTTGGACTTAAAATATAATTTCATACAAACGGTTTATACATCGATATACTCGTTATTAATACACTAAGCGGTTGTACCAATGTTCCAATTCATTTCGAGAAGCCATTCGAGGCCTTCAATTCGGACTTGACATACTATTTCAAAAACTCGTTTTGCGTGTTTGATCACTTCATGATATAATATAATATCATATAATATAATATGATATGATATGATATAATATAATATATAATATAATATAGTATAACATAATGACATAACATCACGCAGCATAACATAACAATATATAATATAATATATAATATAATATATAATATAGTATGTAATATAGTATATAATATAATATATAATATAATATAATATAATTAATATAGTATAATATGACATTCATCTGACGACTACGTTAAGCATGAAACACCGTGTAATGACAAGCTGTAATATTTGGATTAGATCAAATATGTTTTATGATCTATATGTATATATAGATATATGCTGAACATCCCTTCATCAACCTGTTTGTAATTTTACTTCCCATCAATCCTCACAGTTCGTATACAAGGCGCAACAGTATTGAAGAAAGACTTGGCGTACTCGAATCGAAGTTTGAAGCCCTGAATAATTTGCCGACAAACAAAACCACAATTTCAAATGTTGAGCAGAAGGATGGTGGGGAAAATGAGAGCAGTTCCGACAATAACCTTGCGACGATGTGGAAATTCATGACCGTAAGCCGTCGTGTGCAAGCTGCTGAAGAAGCCGTTGAAAAAGTGATGGGAATCCTCAATGAAGTGCTCCAAGACATTTCCCATTTAAAAAACACGAGAACTGACCTGGAGAGACTTCGTGAGGATCATTTAAAAATGGAACAAGAGTTTGACACTGTCAAAAGTGGCGCTTTACAGACAAACTTAGAAAATGCCTCTGAGTACGTGAAACAATTTGAATCGTTAGACACGTTCGCTTTTAAGAAAGATCTCACGCAGTTTGTCACGTGGTCTGCACTGGAGCGAGCATTGACAAAAAAAGAAGTCCAAGGTGGGTGTATCGGGGATACAACTGACGAAACCACGAGAGACGAGGATTCCATTGAGAGGCCTGGGACGGCGCCTGTTCCGTCAAACACAATCTGGGAAAAAGTAGATGAACCGCCAAGGACCGCCATGTCACCAAGGGAATTCCAGAAGGTGAATTTATGGTTATATTATTTTATTTTTTTTAACTTTGTCTTGGTTACTATAAGTATTCGAGATAAGTTACAAGGTCTGGAATGCCGAAACAGCTGAAACCAATTACTGCGGACCCATAAACAGGGCCGTAAGTATCTGGCCGTATTGACGGGGTGGCTGTATTAACGGGGTAGTGTCAGATTTCATGGCTGGTCTTTCTCAAATGACGTCATGACAGTTATATCACAACTGTACTTCTAAACAACTCTTCTTAAACATCCAGAATGCAGATATAATTTAATTGAAATGGAACTACCGTACTCAGGAAGATAAACATTACTAAATTTTATATACAGGAACAATTTACTATACATACTGTCCTTTTCAAAAGAAAGGCCCCAGACTCTCCAATTTTACATGTCACTTTTTTTAAAAAATTAAATTTCAACAGGATTTTGAAAAAAAATTGTGACTTTGGATTGACTTGTTTTGTGCTAGTAAAATGACTTAATTATTTTGCAATTCACCGGATATTATTGTTTGTCAAGTTTTATTTTCCTTTGTCATTTAGCAGAGATGGTATTATATTCCTGACTTTGGAAAGGAAATGGATATTTTAAAAGTCATCGACATGAAATTTCACAGACTTTTTCTATCAAAAAAGATAAACTTTATTGTTTCTCAAGATTTATTTTCGTTTATCACTAATCTGTCCTTCAGAATGCACATTTGGTTTGAGTGGCCGTATTAACGAGGTGAATTTATAAAGAAATATACACGTTGGGATTTCACAATGTGGTCGTTGGCCGCATTAACGAGGTGGCCGCATTAACGGAGTTTTCTTATAAGAAAATGTATGGGCGTTTCGCCGGAACAAAAAATAGTGGCCGTATGCCGGGGTCCCACTGTAGCACAATAATTATTTGGTAGCACATTACAAACAATCTGAGTCTAGGAAGAAACTGGAAGAGAACTAACAACAACAAGTTAGGGAAACGGATAAACTTGGGACAGAGTTACATTTTATGCAAACTGTTTTCCAAGATCTTGGGTCATCGGGGCTGTAAGTAGACTGAACGGCAGAGTAGTAATAAACTTTAAGTTTAGTTCGAATTGTTGAAAGAAGTATTTCTTTTGCCAGTGCATTCCATATTTTAGTTGCTCTTACTAAGTATGATTTGCTGTAAGTAGATGTCCTGTATTTTCGTTCTTAAAAGGAATGAAACATGATACAATTGTTATGCATTCGATTGTTTGTTCTCTGTTGCTTAATACGAAAAAAATTGAAGGAGCGTCACCAGGATTATGCATCACGGATAAAAAATAATTACGACTCGTCCTCTGACCAAAGAATTTATTCTTACGAGCTTTCCATTGCCAGACTGCATCCTTCAACGGGTGCACCCCTCAGGCTTTTTCCGTACAGACCTCGCTTCGTGGTCGCTTGGTCTGTACACAAACCTCGGACAAATACGTTTCTGTACAGACTGAACAAAGGAGGTTAGTAAGTAATCAATATATGTTAAAATCTCACTTGTAGCTTGCTGATCAGAGTCCAAACCTTGGAGTCAATCTGGTAAATGATGAGAATTCTGCCCCTAAAGAAGATAGTGTGAATGGCATACTTTCTATTGAGGAGAACAGTTTAGGTGAAATCTCATTAAATACGAAAGATCAACCCTCACATGAGCTTATCACACAGTTGAACCGACTGGGGCAACTACCCAAGCAGTGTGATGACGTTGCTGTACAGGTAAGTATGTATATGTATGTATATACAGTATGTATGTGTATGTGTATATGAATGTGTATGTGTATATGTGTATGTATATGTATATGTGTGTATATATATATATATATATATATATATATATATATAAATGCAAATTATTAATTGTTACATTTCTTCCCCGTTAATTGTTACATTTATTCGTTTTATAAATATATATATATATATATATATAAACCAAAGGTGGGGGCCTGGAAGGTTACGGTGTTGTTTTGAGAATGAAGAGCGCTCGATACCATACCAGTAGAGCAAATAAAGAAGTGAAATAGACAAAAATTTTTTGCATATATATGCATTGTATATACAGTATGTAAATATTGTGTAATTGATATTTAATTGTCCCTAATGCATAGTAGAATGACGTTGATGGTCATCTGTCGGCGCTATTGAATGCCATTTCGTGCAGTTGGTTACCGTAGATAGACTAATTACATCTTCAGGTGACCAGACTGCTGCTCTACCAATTGAGCCATCGAGCCAACTAATTTTTAACATCCTTATTCTTGAAATCAAAGTACATAAATTGTATTTCAAATGTTCCCTATTGTAAACTTTCCAAAATATTGGCGGAAAGTCAGCGGTTTGCACCATCCTTATTCTACATTTTCGTAACAGTTTGGTCCCCCCCTCCTCCAATATCATGCGTCTTCCACCTCCAAGGCTTTATGATGAAGTCCCGAACCAATCTAACGAAATCTTGAAGAGCGTAAACTAACAGGTTGGGTCATCATCTCAGACGGCAGATTTTGTCAACGTCCACTATCTAAACGGATGACCATATGTTCAATTTTCAGCTTTGAAAACGTTTTCTCGCATAAAAAGTGTGAGCAGAAATATATATAGAGAAATCCTTTCTGTAAAGTTGTCTGAGATCGTGGGCCAAACTACTCTGTAATTATATCTACTCTGTAATTATATCTACTCTGTAATTATATTAAATCCTCTGTAATTATATACTTCCTCACACAGCTGCATCGAATTACATATCTCAGACTAAAATTTAATTGACCCTTTACACCTTTTGCTGTTCATTACCAGAAAATATACTATCATCAACGCCAACCTCAAACTCATTAATGCAAAAATACATTTATTTTATTCAATCGACACTCGCTAGCGTAGATACGCAACCATTTGCATCAAAGGGTATTCTATAGCGCCAGCAGACGACCATCAACACCATTCTACTACTAATAAAATTTCAATTACGCAAGAGAAGTATCTTGCCTAATTGAAATTTTATTATCCCTAATGTATAGTAGAATGGTGTTAATGGTCCTCTGTTGGCGCTATGGAATACCCTTCGATGCAAATGGTTGCGTATGTAGGCTAGGGAATGTCGATTGGATAAAATGAATGTATTTTTGCGTTAATTAGCTTGGGGTTGGCGTTAATGATAGTATAGTTTCTGGTAATGAACAGCAAAAGATGTACTGGACGGATTTTTAGGAGATACTCCCTTGACGAGCAAAATCGTCTGACGTTAGTCAGAGTAAAATGAGTAAGTGGCAATAGTGCCCGCTAAAGGATTAAAATGGTAGTTGTAATCTATGGTTACTAAGGTCTTTCACTCTTGTGAAGGGCTAACTCTTCTTTTTTACCGGTAAAGTTTGGATTATTTTGTCATCTTGAAGCAAATGCGTTTTTGAGGTTGACAGCGCAAACTTACCAAATCTAAATTGTTGGTTTCAGAAAAAAGATAAAAAGAAATCATCCAATATGTAGCTCGATAACAAATATTCACTGCTTGATGCTCCCGTGATAAATTTTTGCGGAGTATTATGATTGATATACTTCAAGTAAATTGTTAAGAAATGAAAGGAAAATCTCAATAAACTAAAATGAATAACAACGCGATGTTTATCGAGCAGGAATCAGGGTGGCCAACTTTGTGCTCTGATCGTGGTTATTCTTAATGTTTGTCAGCTGCTCTACACATCTCGATAACTTTCGCCAATTTTGTTGTCTTATAGGTGTCGACAATCTCTGAGTTGCACTCCAAACTGGCCAGCGAAGTACGTAAGGTTGAAGTGGACATTTTACCTCAAAAAGTTGATAAAGATGAGTTTCATTTGCCAGACAATCTACTGGAACAAATCGAAATGTTAAAACAAGGTTAGTCTGTGAGTAGCCACGCGGGAAGCGTAGTCCAGTGAACTCAATTTCCATGTCTAGAATTCTAACTCCCAGTCATTTGGCCGGGCAAAAAGTGAAGCTAAGATGGCCGTGCATAGAAAGAAATTTTGTACGTCAGTTTCAGTCCTCTACTCAGTCTTCTACGTCAGTTCCAGTCCTTTACACGACTTCTGTTATTAGTTTTTGTTTGGTTCGGCTTCAAAGACATCCCCGACCATGGAAAAAGTGTTCAAGACAAAATATTAGTGGACCAATTTTACATTGAGTATTCAAAAGGATTTAAAAATGCCGTGTGGCCCAAGAAGTGTGCTAAATTGTCTAAAGATAGTAAATTAACGGTAAAAAGAGAGCAGACGCTTGGTAGTTTGCTAAAGCAATTTTTCGAGGCTGTTTATCAGGTTTCTCGATAGTTTGGTAATTTATTTTATTGAGAATATATAACCTGTATCTAGGTTTGATTTTGTCGAAATATATTTGAAATTCTTAAACTCGTTTCTGTCTTGAAGAACTATTTTGTGTGAATTTTCACAGAAAACTGTTCAGGAAAGTGCAAAATGTTGCGTGGGAGACTAAAACTGACGCACAAGACCGCGTAGGGTACTAAAACTGACGTACAAAGTTGCCTGCCATGGGCGGCCATCCTGGCTTCACATTTCATTGGCCAGTTAGCATTCCAAATATGGAAATCGCGTTCACTGGGTTAGAGTTCCCAGTTTTTTCTATATGGCGGTCTTCAATTTGGTGCCAACGGTTGAGTGACATTTGGCTACAATGCCCCCTCTACTTAAAATATGATCCCTATGGTCAGAATACAGTCGTTAGTGATCCTAAGGTCCTTCGTGTAATGCTCTGCTTTTCATTCACTCTGCCACTTGTCTCTAAGGTCTTGGTTTTCTGAATGCCAATCAAGATCTTGAGGTGCTGTCCACCATTAAAACATCGGTCATGGAAAACAAGGAGCACATTCACAACATGAAAAGGGAAATGGGTTTATTTTCTCAACACTTAAAGCGGATAGACTGTTCGCGGCCCAAAAGCCCCGAGTCCGGCGTTCCTGGTTATGATGAAAAAGTCTTGAAGTCTGTTCGAAGTCATTTAACATCGATCCAAAAGGAACAGGAGAAAATGGCGCTAAAGAACAAGGATGATCTTGATAAAGTATTGGAGAGTTTAGATGAGAAACAAGTGAGTTCAAGGTTTTCACTCGCAGATATAATGATCATGCAGGCATAATATTGTTATTAGCATATACCTGGCAGGTAAATAGTGTTTTTTTGCGCTGTCTGATCGGTTCCTCTATCTCGGAATATCCTGAACTGTTCACCTCCGAGTAAAACAAGGTGGCGTCCCGTTTTGTTTCAGTTACGGAAGAAGAGCTTTTTTTCTGATAAGCGAAGCCGCCGTGTCAATACCAACAATGCGACGAAAATTGGCAGTAAAGTATGCGAAGATATGTATTTCTTTTGTTTTTTAGCGACAAATGCACTCAGAACGTGTTCAAAATGTTTTGTTTACAAATGATGTGAAGATGACAAGCCGACGTTCCACAAAGTTGTTTTAAAAACTTAAAAGTTGTATGTGAAAAGAATTATGCGAGGTGTAATGAAATAAAGAAAGAAGGATGCGTTCTACCTAATCCAGATTATGTTGGATTTAATCCAACAGTACGAGATACAGAAAGAACTAAGGAAGTGGAGCACTCTTTTATAACTAACAAGATAGCTGCTGACCACCGGGGCCGCTGGGGCTAATATACAAATTACTGAATACATAACACGAGGTATATGCTGAAACACCACTATTCACCTCCACTTCTGCGGACAATTGTTCATTAATCTATGTGCGGATGGAAGGATGGAGGGTGGAAAGAACGGTGGTAGGGAGGGGTAGAGGAATGATAGGGCGAGGGAGTGAGGGGGAGAGATAGAGGTGTACAGGAAGCTAGGAAGAAACGAAGAGAGGGACGTGGAGAGAGAAGGAGGGACGGATGGAGAGACGGCGGGAAAGAGGGACAGACAGATTAATGAAGAGACGGATCAAGGAGCGGATGGGTAGAGGGAGGTTGGAAGGGCCTGGGAGGGGTGACAGACATGACGGAGGGACCGATGGAGAGATGGAGGAATAAATGGTTGAAGGGACGGGTGGACGGAGGGATGCTGGTGGCACAGTGGTAGTGCACGTGTCTTTCACCACTGTGACTCGGGTTCGATTCCGTCAACACGCAGTTATCTGATTAAAATTACCTTGGTCACATGTGAGAAGAATGTTGTCTAGTTTGTCTCTACCAAACATCGCAGGTTTTCTCCGGGTACTCCGGTTTCTTTCTGTAGTAACACTTGACCCACGTGGGGTGGACCTTAATGGACTTCTAGGGAGAACAATTGTGGTAGCTGGTAGGGTTATCCAGTATAAATAAAGGCACTTCACTTTTACCTTTACTGAAGGATCAGCGGTTAGAAGGAGGGATGGACGGATGAACAGTTTGTTGGAGGAGTACAGGGTTGGACGGGGACGGGGGAATGGGGGACAAGGGGAACCGGATGGATAGCTCAATGGGTAGACGACTGGGATGCAAATGATTGTATTTACGTATTGTCCAATATCTGTCTCTAAAATTACTCTCTTCCGTATCGTAGCGGTACATAGACGATCTTATCCAGTATACGGAACAATTACAAGAGAGAAAAGCCGACCGCGAAAACGTAGCTACGGAGATGGACGTGAAGGCGGACAAGCACGCTCTGGATGGTAAAGTTAGTCAAAGTACTTTTGATGCTACCTTCGAAATGTTTGACAGAGGTAAGATAGGTGGCAGCTGAGGTCGATGTCAATGTTAAAGGACTGTTCGACTAGACTGCAGTGGTTCTTAACCTTTTTTACGGGCGACCCATAAAGGAGAAACGGAAAGACTTCGGCGACCCAACACAAAAAATCCTATAGCTATTTCATCTTATTGAAACTCCATGAAGGCCTACGTAGGCCCACTTTATAGCTATTTGATCTTCTAGAAACTCAATGAAGGCCTACGTAGGCCTACTTACAACAATCTTGTGACCCACCGGAAAAGTGGTCGCGACCCATAGGTTAAGAACCACTGGGCTTAGAGTGTAGTTTAGTGGACGCACCTGGATGCTGAACAGTATATTGCTTGCTCAATAGTCAAGATATGGAAATTGAGTTCACGGGACTGTGGTCACTGCTTTATTTAAACTTCCCGCAGAATATCATGATATTTGTTGTTGAGCCGACTACGAAGGTCAGCGGCAAGGTGCGTCTGCTAAACTGCACTTGTACTTATTTTTAATTTGCGTTGTTATGGAGAACCACGACCCGAAGCGGTTAACCAGGATCCCGGCAAGGTGGCGGGAATTTTTGTCGATATAAACGCGAAAAGGCGGGATATTCCAATCAACCCGGATGAAATGGATTCGACTGCGCATGCAATCAACAACTCAAAATGGCGTCTGAAGCGGTGGAAGGGTGTTTCAAACCTCTAACTTGTATTCAGCTTGTCACTTTGTGTTTTGATATGTACTGACGACAAAACGGAATTCTATCTACCTGGAATAACATGGTGAACGAAATAACATGTACTATTAACGTGAAAATTACTTTTTGGTTTCGATTTTCTACAGTTGGCTGCGCTGTTAGCTCTTTACACTCTGAATTTGTTATACTGCATATAAACCCAGACAGACAGAAAGACGGATGGACGGAGAGATATTATGTGATGAGGAAAATGACAGAGCTACTGAATAAACAATAGAAGACGTGATTGAAAAAGTTCGATGCAGTAGGTGGTCAAACGGCAGACAGATTGATAGACGGACGGACGGAAAGACGGACAGACGGAAAGACGGACGAACAGACAGAGAGAAAGACGGACCGACAGATATAATGCCCTGAGGAGAATGACAGAACAACTCGACGAAGAATGGAAGAAGTAATTGAAAAAGTTTCGTGCAATGGACGGTCAAACGACAGACAAATTGATAGACAGATAGACGGACGGGTGGACAGACAGATATAATGTCTGAGAGACAGGCGGACTCACAGAGGGACAGACGGACAGATATAATGTCATGAGAGGAATGACAGAACATGTCAACAAAAATTAGGATCGAAAAATGTCTGCGCAGTGGATGGTCAAACGGCACACGGACAGACGGACAGACACGTCCGTTATGAGAGGAATGACAGAACACCTCAACGAACAATAGAAGTAACTAAAAAAGTTCTGCACCATGATATTACACTGAATTGCTCTCTTTTGGATTTCTTTACCAGGTTTACAAGAAGCTCTCCAAAAGATGGAAGACTACCTTAACGAGGAAATAGCCTTAAAAGATACATTGTCAAGAATATCACACGAAATGGAAGGGAAAATTGACAGCGATTCGTTGCAGCTGATGAAAGATTATTTTGGTAGGAATAAGTAGTGTACTTAGCTTGAAACGAGGGGCTCTCGCTACGTTTTTAAAGATGTTTAGGTACCTTGGTGTAAGAGGGTGTTCAAGCTTTATTTGTATGTGCTAGTTTATTGTGCTGGGCACAGGATTTAAGTAATTCAAACATTAGCTAGCGTATATCTTATTTCACATGAGCGTCGAAGACGAACTGGAGCGAACCTATAACGGATATCTCGCTGCACAGACTGTCATAAGTTTATTGCATACACCACAATGACATCACAAGACGCAAAATTCCACTTGTGGACGCGCCTTACGTAAAACGATAGCTCACATTGATATAATCTGGAAAGAAGAGAAGGCCAGTCGTGTTGCGAATTTTCTCCATATTTGATACTTTTCTATATCGCTGGTTGGCCTCACGTGTGGGGAAAATTGGTGGTGAACAGTGCAGTTGTACCAGTATTTTTGCAACTTAAGTAGGTTTATTAGGGCCGTTCTAAAGCCTGTTATGACTGTTCATATGAGAAAAAATAAGTCGTGAACAGTGCAGTTATGCAAGTATTTTCGCGACTTAACTCAACCAATTAGGGCTCTTCATGGAAAGCAAAATAAGTCGTGAACAGTGCAGTTGACAAGTATTTTTGTGACTTAAGTAAACCTAATAGGGCCATTCATGCGAGAGAAAATAAGTGGTGAACACTGCAGTTGTACAAGTGTTTTTGTGACTTAAGTAAGTTTAATAGGGCCATTCATGCGAGAGAAAATAAGTCGTAAACAGTGCAGCTGACAAGTGTTTTTGTGACTTAAGCCTTTCCTGTTCAGATATCTCCTTTTGACAGGTAAAACCGTCCTCCATTAGGTAGAGTAAAATTAAAAAGTCGGATATGGACCGGAAAGGGTTAATTAAGCCTGTTTTGGTGGTTCATATGAAAGAAAGTCCTACACAGTTTAGTTATACAAGCGTTTTTCTGACTTAGGAAGTCTATTTGGCGGTTAATATGAGAGAGAATTCATTTTGGGGAGTGCAGTTGTGCAAGTGTTTTTTTGACTTAAGTTAGCCTATCAGGGTTATTTATGCTTGGAGAGAAATTACGCCATGATCAGTGTAGTTATACAAGTGTTTTAACGGTTTAAGGAAGACTGTTCAGGCTGTTTATTTGAAAGAAAATAAGTCGTGAACATTGCATTTAAACCTGTATTTTTGCGACTTCAATTATTCCCGACTCATTTTGGTTGCGAATAAGTTTACCGTGGGCTCATTTACAGGAGTATTTGCTGCATATTTTAGCTGCTGCTAATATCATGGCTGTGAATTCCGTGAGCGAAATATTTGTCTCCAAATGCACTCACTTCTCATAATTAATCAATTCTTTAATTTCTCTCGAATTTCCTTAGAAAAACAAATCAAAGATGTTCAAGAATCACGTGATAAGATTGCTCGTGAAACCCGAGTCGATGCGACGGATGCCGCCGGAGTGCGCCGTAAATTACCGATTCACTATCACTGCATATCGTGCAGCAGACCTGTGGAAGTTGCGATAAAAGATTCCGAGCCAGCTCTTCCTGGGGTCGAAAGCTTGCCGCTAAGACGGCTGAGGTTCCCTTTCACCTCGTACGAAATAGAGCAGGTATTATAAGATTTGAGACATAGTGCGTCGATTCTGATTGTAGTTGAAGAACATGCTTGGATAGCTGTATTTAAGCTTGGAAATTTACAGCAGTCTATGAGATATTTTGAATCTGAGGCTACGTCTACACTATACTGGGAAGGTTTTTGTGACGGTGCGAAACACTCTCCGGTATAGTGTTAAGAGGACAGTTCTGTACACTTGTAAAAAGTTATCCGGGATGATCTAACAGCGGACCTGCAAAAGCAGAGTATAATCCGCCTCGAAAAGATTTGCACTTGTAACAGTGCACTCCATCTTCTGCAGCTCGCCAACGTATTAAAAAATACGATCAATTTCTACGATTGTACTATGTAACCCAAAATCGTTCGCAATAATCCGACAATAATAACACGCAAACACTCTCGTGACGTCATATTAATTGCAATCGAAGGCTCAAAGCGCCCCGAGAACTCATCTGATATGGAACGTACCACTTTCAAGAGTGGAACGGAACAAAGTCGCTCTGTTTCAAAAAGCGCTCCGAAAATAGCGTTCCAAGTGTAAACGTTAAGCCTATCCGGTATTTTTTTCGTGCTGCTGCAGAAAGCTATCCGTCATAATGTACACTTAGCCTGATTTTGTTGTTACTTTCAGGTCGTTTACACGCGCCTGGGTTGACTACGAACCCGGCTCAGCTTACCACCCGTGCTTGAATCCCGGCTGGTCGTTATTTGAGACATGTTTTTCCTACCGAGGTCAGCTTTACTCAACCCAGGTTGGAAACGTTTTTCTGGCCAAGCAAACTACTGGTGTAGAGCTTAATTTTGGCGGGATTGAAAATGGCGGACAACAACACGAGGGATTTTGAAAGACGCCCTAAGCGAATCGTTCTTTCGGCCTCGGGAGTTTTTATCATTTTTTGCAGTTCCACAAGGGCGAAGTCTTCAACCACAAATTTAATCGCCTTATGTTTGCATATGCGAGAAAACAGCGCGACCACGTCCGAATTGAAGTCGACGTTTTTAAAATCCTGCTAAGATTTGTAGTCGTTGAGGTAGACGATCAAGTTTTCGACTGTTGCGCTTAACCACTGACGTAACTGTCATAAAACCTCGAGGTAACTCTTTTTTCTATTTTAGTTGCGTCAAAGGTCCATTAAAGCTGGTTACAACGTGGACGATAATTCCACCCTCCGTGACCTAATTTCAGGTCGTCCTTGTGGCGGTAGCCATACCGTAATAAATTCCCAAGTACGAAGATCAACTAAGATGCATCAGTTTAGTCAAATTACCGCAGGTAAGAAAAGTTCAAATGCCTTCGTTTTTCCCGGTTTTTTTCGCTTTTTCCCGTTTTTTCCCCGTTTTTCTAGGTGTTTTTGCAATTTTTCCCGTTTTTCCCCGTTTTTTCCTGTTTTTCCCGTTTCTTTACAAAAACCTGAGGTAATCCTTTCCTCCACAGATCTCACTTTCGACTCGTAATTATTTAGAATTTAGTACTAGTTATTAAATACAGGTTAGCTACCGAAACCGAAGTAACTAAGTTGTTTATTAACCAAAGGCGCAAAACGGCAAGGTTAATAACCAACGTTGTTATCGAGGTTGAGGTAACTGACCTACTTAGTTCATTATTACAGAGAGTTCATACAGAATGCTGTAGTGAAGTACTGTTTGATTTAGGTGATTAAAATCAATTTAAACATTTAAACATTAACCAGGGGTTACTAAGTAATTTTAAGAACTGCGCTACATGAAAGGAAACCTAGGTGATCATGAACTAATAACTGATATTTGTTCCATGTTTTTTTGCCAGCTCGTGATGATCCACGTCATTGTCCCAAAATTACACGAGAAGTGTCTGTGATAGATTTTCTACAAGGATCTGACGGCCACTATTACAAAGGCAGGACCAAGCAAGTTTTACCTTCTATCCCAAAGCGTACCATTCCACCTAGCTCTGACACACGCACTGTTGACCAAAGCTCGATTAAAGGGAAGCAAGTCTCTCCCACTGATACAGCAACTTCATTATCTGCAGATCATCGTCAGGTACTTTTAGTTTTTATTGGGCTAGAGTGCAGTTTAGCGTATGCTAACAAACCGCTAATCTTTAAGGGTTAGGGTGAGAGCTGGGGTTACAGAGATCATATATTAACTGGAGGGAGCATTGTAGCTAAATGTCACTCAACCGGGGGTAAATTGATTGTTGCCATATTGGATCAATTAGGGGGCAAAACAAACATGGCCGGATGAGAAGTTCAAGATTAGGGTCAAAGGCCACTTTACTTTTGTTTGTTTTTTTGTGGTTTTCTTTAAAAGAAAAAGAATGTAGAACAATTGAGGTGAAAGTAATAGCCGACTAATACCCAGAAGAGCATGTTTTTCTGCTCTACAGTTACTGAAAACAGACACGAAACGATTCCCTAAATATCAGTTGTTTGACCATGATGTTCTCAAACAGACGTAAGGGGGACTGGAGAAGAACAAGTTACCCTCAGTTTACTCAAAATGGCGGAGTTGAATTTCAATCCGATTTTGGGCTCTCTTTATTCTTTGATCTTTAATTAAATTTCTTTTGACACGGTAGCCTATTCAGTAATAGGAACTGGCTTTCAAAGGGCCGTGTTATACAATGATACAGGAGCACAACCTAAGCAACTGTCCTACAAATGATTTCGCTCTCTTAAGTAAAGCTATATTATCCGAAATTTTCTTGCATTGTGCATCATTGTTTGTCCCACTTCAATTGTTCATCAAAGTTCATACCAAGAGATTTTTTGCAGGAGACACGCTTAATATTATCATCACCTATTGTAATTTTGGGACTTTCACTGATTGAGGCCAGGCGATACCTATAGCCACTTATCATGAACTCAGTTTTTGTTTTATTTCGAGTAAGCCAGGTTACTGCTGATACAGCCAGGTTACTGCTGATACAGCCAGATTACTACTGATACCACCAGATTACTACTAGTGCCACCAGATTGCTACTGGTGCCACCAGATTGCTACTGGTACCACCAGATTACTACTGATACCACTAGGTTACTACTGATACCACCAGGTTACTACTGATACCACCAGATTACTACTAGTACTACGAGGTTACTACTGATACTACGAGGTTACTATTGATACTACGAGATTACTACTCATACTACGAGATTACTACTCATACTACGAGATTACTACTTATACAACCAGGTTACTAATGATACTACCAGGTTACTACTGATACTACCAGATTACTACTGATACTACCAGATTACTGCTGATACTACCAGATTACTACTGATACTACTAGACTACTATTAGCTCAAATATTGAGTCTACAGGACGGTATTCATAGGAGTATGTTTCTTGGTCTACTTCTTTAAGTTGTCGGCTGGTAATGGTTTTTAGCCTAAATTAGTTTCATTAAACTGCTTATGACCCCCAGAAATGGACTGTTCCTTGCACAGTTCTGAAACAATGTAGAAAAAGTGTAAAAGTAATACTCTGGAAAAAAGAAACAAGAAAAACAAGGAAGCAAGGAACTGGCTCTTTGAGCAGAAATCCGTAAACGTCAGTACCTTCTCCTGTCGTGTTTTGGCAGCATACTGACATTAAATTTCAGTCCGCCTTTCTGTTTACACAATCCTGGAATGACTAGTTCAGTTCATGTTTCCCACGTTGAAGATTGTTTGAATTATTTTCAAATAAAGCTTGACGTTTTTACCCAGTAACTAAAGTAATAGGTAAATAATTAAACGAGTAAGAAAGAAGGAAAGAAAGAAAGAAAGAAAGAAAAAGAAAGAAAGAAAAAAGAAAGAAAGAAAACAGAAAGAAAGAAAGAAAAACAGAAAGAAAGACAGACAGAAAGAAAGAAAGATAGAAAGAAAGACAGAAAGAAAGAAAGACAAGGACAGAAAGGAAGAAAGAAAGAAAGAAAGAAAGACAGAAAGAAAGAAAGACAGAAAGAATGAAAGACAAAGAAAAAAAGACATAAAGTAAGACAAAGGAAGAAAGAAAGAAAGAAGGAAAAAAGAAAGGAAGAAGGATAAAAGAAAGAAGAAAAGAAAGGAAGAAAGGAAAGAAGAAAGAAAGAAAGAAAGGAAGGAAGAAAGGAGGAAAGAAAGAAAGGAAGGTAGAAGGAATGAAAGGAAGAAAGAAATAAAAGAAAAAAGGAGAATGAGTAAAAACAACAAAAACGAAATTTTATCACTAAACTTTTAGCTTGAGTTTAACTACCGACGACGGACACCTTCTCCACCCCCTAGAGAAAGATATACCAGGGACCTTTCTTCGTCCTATCCTGAGAATTCCTTCAGCAGCAACAAATTTGCAAAGAGGTCGTTCGTGCAGCATCACAGCTCCGACGACATCAACTTACCGTCAACGACATCACTGCACAACAGCGAATCAATAAAAATATTACAAAACCGTCGAAAAAGGGCACAAGACAAGGTAGAACATGTCTCTCGTAAACAGTGATTGTGATTTCATTGACATTTTAGATTTGTTGGTTGCTAAGTGGGTTGGTAGGTAGGTCATTGGGTTGGTTGGTGGTAGGTGGGTGGATGGGTTGTATATGTGCTTAGCTGGGTGGTTGTTTGGGTGGTAGGTTGGTAGATTGGTTGATTGGTAGGTTGGTAGGTTGGTGGGCTGGTGGATTGATTAGCAGTAGGTGGGTTCGTTAGATGTGTGATTGGATTAGTAGTTATTTGGGTGGTAGTTCGGCGGTTGGTTGGTTGGTAGGTTGGTGGTGAATTGGTAAATTTGATATGTGGTTGGGTGAGTGGTTGTTTGGGTGGTAGGTTGGTCGGTAGATTGGTGGGTTAGTTGGGGGCGGATGGGTTGATTGGATGTGCGGTTGAGTGGGTGGTTTTTTGGGTGGTAGGTTTGCTGGTTGGTTGATTTGCTGGATTTGTTGGTGGTGTGATTGCTTCAGTGAGTAAATGGTACGACAGCCCGATGGTTAGGTGGTTGATTTGTTTGGCGGTTGGGCAGTTGGTTTATTAGGTGTTTAGTTTGGCGGCTGAGTTGGTTACAGACCGGCTACGTGGCTTACTTGTTGTTCAGCTGATTGACCGTTAAGAGTTTGTTTGTTTGCTTTTTTAATTATTTTTCCAGCAAGTAGGTTGGTTTGGTTTTTGTCACTGATAGAGTGGACTTCTTGAATGTTGCTTTGATTAGATGTGTAATAGGGTAGAAAACATTCTCCAAATAGAATCATCTTGAGAACTCAAGATATGAGTAAATGCAAGACATAGTTTGCAAGACGGGAACTAACCTGGTAATATTTCGTCTTTATTACATAGTATATAAGTAGCAGCTTGTTTGTAAATTATTAAGTTTTGATAATGACTTTATAATAAAACCGAAAATATTACCAGTTTAGTTCCCTTCTTGCATTTACTCATATCTTGAATTCTCAAGATGATTCATTTGGAGTATGTTTTCTACTCTGTTACTTCAAATTGTCGGCTGGCATTGATTTTTTAGATGTGTAACTGAAACTCGTGAAGAACATTTGCTCTTTATAGGATGCTCCTAGACAACGTTGTTGGGAT
The DNA here is from genome assembly GCA_030142905.1 of Heliopora coerulea. NCBI lineage: Eukaryota > Metazoa > Cnidaria > Anthozoa > Scleralcyonacea > Helioporidae > Heliopora > Heliopora coerulea. Next base: position 259,573 of record JASJOG010000067.1, on the reverse strand, counting down.
AGTCGCCAACTCAGTGAAAAAGGAGATATTCAGCAGAATCAGTCTCGTGAATTCGATGATAAATCTGGCAGTCCTAAGGTAGGAATTGTGAATTAGGACGCAAACATGTGTATTCACTTAGCTTCGCATGATGTCATTAATTTTGAGATGGAAAGGAAAGTCCAAGTATCACCAGTGTCGTAGGCGTAGGAGGAGGGAGAGGGGTGGACGGCTGGAGGACTTCCAAGATTCAGGCAAGCAACTTCCTTCGGGCAAATCAAAAACGTTCGGGCAATGGTCGCGAAAATGAATAAGTAAATAATGAATTAGTTATCAAAAACAAAATTAAAGCAAACATGCACATATAGGATGGTTAAAGCCAATCCCATAGGATTCAATAGACAGTGATACAACAGCCATGTTGGTTCCACATACAACAGAAGTTAACGAGTTTCTTTTATGAAAGTTCATCCAAGATGGCTGCCATGAAGTCACATGCACACCGCCTCTATATACCAAGAAGAGTGTGCAACACAAATGTCACACAGAAGGCGTAAGGTTTAAGAGCGCTCAATACCATACGTAGAGCGTAATATATTATTTATTTTACAGTAAAATGCTGTCGCTACTCAGAGTTTCACGCGGTACGCGATCATCAGGCAACTGACAGATTGGGTTCAACTATTCTTATTTACATAGGGTGTGACGTTAATTAATAAGGTGTTTCGTTTCATGGCGACACCTTGAGAAAAGTTCGGTTCGTCTGTTTAATAAGTTATTATGTTTTCCTTTCGTCAATAGGAGCTTTTCTTCAAGGCACAAATTGCATCGCTTTGATCCCGTCTTATATGCCGCGATTTGTTTGACGATCGACCAGCTAATGTTGAACTTCCGGTTGCTTTCCTTGAGTTTCCAGATATGCTTGGATAGTTCAGTGTCATTTGCATATTTGATGTGCTGGAAAGATTTCAGGTGGTTTCTGTATCTTTGTTTGAATTCATTAGCTGTTACTCCAATGTAACTCTTTCTCTCTTTGTTGTCGGTAGCCGTCACATCAGCTCGGTAGACTACGCTTTCCATCAAGCACTTCCCAGGCAGTGGGCATGTGTCTCGGTTTTTCCAGTTGCACGTGGGTTGTTTGTTCGTCGTTGTCTGGTTTCGTTTTACGTTTTGCGTTAGGATGTGTTTATTGTGCTTCTGTATAAGTGTTTTCATGTTGTCCATGCAGCTATAGCTTACTCGTACTGTGTGGCGGTTGAAAATTTGGTGTAATTTGTGTGAGGGTGGGAAGTGTTTGTCGATAAGCTGTAAGAAGTCTCGTCCTATGTTTGTTCTAACGGTTTTGCTTAGAACAAACATAGGACGAGACTTCTTACAGTTTATCGACAAACATTTCCCACCCTCACACAAATTACACCAAATTTTTTTGAATTTCTGCTATGTCATCTATTTTCCTGTACCCTGATACGAAATGAAAATGACGTCATCGTGCCTCTCTACTCTCAGAAAAGGCTCGTCCAATCACAGCGTGCATATGATTGGTGTTATTGTATAATTAACATTATGTGGCTGAGTTCACAATACGGCATTCACGTAAAAATGACGCAAGTTGACAGGCTACCGAGCCGTGCAATAAGTTTTTCGTACAGACCGACTAGTTTTGGCGGGAAAATTTCCAAACAAATCAGATTCTACTACGTTTTACGAAAGATTTATAACAACAAGCTTTCAAATCCCGAAGTGAAATCTTCTCAAGGATAATTTTAAGCAGAAACTCGATGAAGAGATGCAAAACAGCACAAAGTAATGGGTAAAGACAATCAAGTAGATCTAAGCCCCTCGCTTACGAACACAAAACTTCGTTAAAAGTGATGAAGAAAGGAAACCAAACTCCATATAATATATTCCTTATTAACCTCGTTTGTTCGGTCTGTACGGGAAAGTATTTGCCCTGGGTTTTTCCGCCCAGACTTCGCTCCTTCGTCGCTAGGTCTGTATGAAACCCTCAGGCAAATACTTTCTTGTACAGGCTTCACATTTGGTTGAGAAGTAACCGTCACATTGTTGGACTTGATCCTATTTGGTTTCATTGTACAAATGTATCGATCTTGCTTCAGAGTATCAAGAGGACAACTCCTGTGGGACGCGAGGAATCTTGTTCCGTGTCCCGCGAGTCGACTCGTCACGAACACGTGGAACAAAAGGTGGCAACAGAGGACGACGCCAGGATATCTGATGATCGTGAGAGAAACTGATGGAAATATTCAATGCGTGAACTGTAACGGTTTATTTTTTGTACATTTTGCAGACGTTTTGCCCAGGGATAATAACAATTTAATGGTTTCATGTCGGAACTGCGAGTGACATCGTTTTTCAATGGTTTCACTCTCTGCCTGGCCAGCGCAATCGTTTGATGAGTTGTTGCCTGAAAAGACATGACTTCTTGCCTGAAAAGACATGACTTCTTGCCTGAAAAGACATGACTTCTTGGGGGCCATTCATCCGATACGAGTGTCGTATACGTTTGGTCAGTTTGATGTATCCGATTGACTCAGTGGAGTCTTCGGGACCTATTGCTACATTAGTGAGCTAATCAGAAGCAAGAATTTTCCCTTGAGACAACATTACACACTTAAGGATAAACGATCGTATTGGGTAAACGAACCCTGATAGAGCTGCCTCAAGCATCGTCTAAACTTCAAATTTTACATGATAACGAAGTTTGTCTAAATAAACACAGTAGCGTTTGCCTTGCTCGGGGTATGCTTTGCATGGCCTCTTGCTTAGAACATAGCTGTGGCCAGTGTTTGAAGGATACAAGCATATGATCCGACAACAGGGAGGCCTTTATTTAGGTTTACTCACAGGTGTTCTGATGCCATTCTAATAACTTCTGTTATAAGTTATTGCTTATATTGAGAGTAAGTAATGTGGATAGAGTGCAGTTTAACTCCCCCGCCCTACCCCCAACAAACCGCTGACCTTTTAGAGTTATGGTTTGGGTTGGGGTTGACCTTGGGGTTAGGTCGGCGTTAGAACGTAACTACTGGCACCAGGTAACCGTGTGGAGAGTGGGACTGGAAAATTAAGTATTTTATTTACCTGATATCCTCTCACCTAAGATTGAGGACAGTCTTGAAATTTCAATGGTCCTAAGATTCAAAATTATCCTGAATTTTATGGTTAGGATTAGGATTAAAGTTAGGGTTGGGGTTAGTGTTAGGATATGAGTTAAGATTAGGATTCTAATCCTAACCCTAATCCTAACCTCAATCCTAACCGTTGACGTGTTACTTCTGGTGACTTTTTGACTTAAACTCCAACCATTTTTTTCAAAAAGTTATTCAATAAATAACGTATTTAATTGCCAACCCCAGTCTCCACACGGTCACCTGGTCGCATTGTCTCCGTTCAAGTGCTGACCTTTAGGTTGGGGCATGGGTTAGGGATAGGTTTGGACATTTAGTTTCGGTTTTGATTAGAGGTAGGGTGTTTTGAACAATACCAGTAACCAGATGTGATCAGGAGACTAGCCATGGTTAAGATAAACACGACCTTGACCACTAATTCTGGCAATTTTATACAGTAACTATTCCGTTAGAGAGTGCATGTGGCTTGATACCTGATTATTGTAGATCATGGATGTACATTAGCACTACTCCAAGTGAAGGAACCCATACCAGACAAGCAGAGAAAAACTCTACTTGACCGTGGTTAGAATTCGAACGCGCGACCGTCGGTTTACTATTCCGACGCTCTACCAACTGAGCTACAAAGGCCAAGCAGATATCAGGCCATAGGATGATGGTATTTGTATTTGACATTTCGAAACTAACTAGATTCTTCCATATCTCAGCACAAGCTACGTCTGTTAAGTTTCAAACGTTATGTAATTATGTGGGATTATGTACGTGGGAGAATATATATCCTTGTTCTTCACCCATGTACATAATCCGACATAATTATCGTAGATCATTTTAAATTTGCATGCCATGACTGGTGGCCATGCTTAGGAAATGTGAAATTTTCATAGCGTGACCAGCTGCTATGGTTAGCTTCGCCACTGGTCGTTGCTGACATTTGCATTGTAATGGTCTTCACTTGATGCCACCTTACCGCTAATATTTTCAGCACTCACATAATTGTGCTGTTTCCTCTACCGTGTTAAAAAGTTGTAGTTTAAATTGTCAACCTTGTACATAATATTATGTACTTTTTTGACACCAGACTTGCAAATCGTTACCTCGGCTATTCACGGCTATTTTTTCCTTTTTTTGTTTCGAGCGATTACGGGATAAAAGTGAGGAAGCTTGGTTTTCAATTAACGTTATTTACGGGCCGTTCACACCAAGATCGACCTAACTTGAATCGATCGGAGACCGATCTGAGATCGATCTCAGTTCGCATTCAAGCGTTCACACTCAGATCGATTTTGACTTAGATTGATCTAACACGCTAGTGTGAACGGCCCCTTAGTTCATTAGGACCGAGCAACGTCGATGCACGACCTCATCAACAAACGCTTACTATGTTGGATGACAAAGACCTACCAAAAAGTCAGGCATTTGACACAAAGCCTCAAACTCTTTTGTACCAGACTCAACATTTTGTTGTGCATTTGAAATTTTACACAACACATTGGTCATGAAGTACTTTATGAAGGACCGGTTCAGTAACCTTTTTATGGCTGGTCGGTGAGTTTTGGCGGAAAAATCGTTCAGTTAATTTTCATTTAAGTTGAGAAGAATGACGTACCTACTTGAACCCATATCTATCTGAAACCGTTGACTAGAATAGCTTTTAAACTGCTTTTTGCCTTGTTTACCCAAGCTTGCTAAACGTTGCTTTTTTCAGTTAAGTTAGTGACTTAAAAACTATTTATATTTTTTGCACTGGCCATAGAGAATGTGTTGGCGTCAGATTACATCTAACTGAGGAACCTAACGGTTTGCTTGACAGTTACATTTTTTTTTTGAAGTCTTAATGGTGTAATTGCTAGCATATAGTCAACCGTGTTTCCAATGGTTAAAAACATTGAGTCAGTTGGAATAGCATTCAAAAAACCTCTGAGGATGGGCTAGGCGACCAAACGTTGTTGATGACTTTCAACTCACCATCTCAAAACTTGGTGACATCTTTGTATAATGCTTAACATTGTGTTAGTTCTTATCCTGTAGTGGACTTTAAAACAGCTTAAATTATTCTCTAAAGTTACCCAACAGATTTAGTCAAAAATTTTTCAAATTAAAGCATTCACTTTACAAACTGAAATTTTCACTTGAAAATTGTCACAAAATCAGGAGAATAACTATTTTAAAAATGTGGTATTTTCTAACTAAAATCAGATTATTCTCTAAAACTACCCAACGGATTTAGTGAAAAATTTATCAGATTAAAGTACTCACTTTACTCTACAAACTGATAAATTTTCACGATAAAATTGTCAAAAAATCAGAATACATATTTGAAATATCTGGTATTTTGGAACAGAAATTAGGTTATTCTCTAAAACTATCCAACGGATTTAGCAAAAATTATCAGATTAAAGTACTCTCTTTACTATAAAAAATGCATTTTCACTCTAAAACACTTTCGAAATAATGGAAATAAAGGATTGCAATATTCGAAATTATATGACCAAAATCAATCGAGTTGTTCCCAAAAAGTATTAATTTTGGATTAATTTTCGAAAAAATGGATATGTTATTAAATGTTTGTCAAAAATGACTCGTCATAAAATCAATTTTTTTCTAGTTCCAGAAAACATTTTAGTAACTTCATCAAACAGATTGTAAAACTAAGCCTTTAGTTTAATTTTCTATAATTGAAAGTAAATTTTAATGAGTAATTTCGCGCCAAATCTCGATTTATCTTCTAAGCTTTTCATACTGATGTTCTACTGATATCTCGAAAATGGTACTTTTCAAAATCATCTCTTTTTCTAGTTCCAGAAAATATTTCCAAGAATTCTTCGTGCAAATCGTAGAACAAACTCGGTAGATTAATTTAGCAAAATTGAAAGTATATTTTGTTGAGTAACTCCGCGCCAAATCCCGATTAATTTTCCTAGAATTTGATGTCTTGCTTCAGTTTGTACGTTCAGGTATTTTGCATTCTGTTTTGCATCTCTTTAAATCTTGCTTGTTTTGATTGGAAAACCTTTACAAAGAAAGTCATCTGCAACATCTTGGACCAATCCCTATACTTGTACTCTCGGAATTTACGTTGAATGCACTGATCTCTAAATGAGACTGGATAGAGCAACTGGGCTCAAGAAGTGAAGCCGGAAGTTAAGGAGCGGCGGCCATATTGGAAGGATCCAACCAAGCCCTAAACAATATGGCGTAAATAGGAGTTGTAGCGGTTAAACGGAATTTTTCGCCAATTTCAGGGAGGTTGAGATGACCTGACAAGGAAATTAAGGTTCTTAATCTTATTTTAAGTAATAAATAAGTATTATGAATTTTTTTTTCTTTCGCAAATGCTTTATTTTGCGAAATGCACCCGTCTGTATACTTGCTTCAAAATTCGTTTAAGGACTATCAAGTCTGTAAGGGACTCTTGTGTATTTGTTTCTTTCTATGTTTTTTAAGTAACCCGTATTATTTGCCGATTTTCTGTGATGTGTTTTGCCTAAGTCCTGATTCATTTGTTGCTGATAAAACCCTAGGATGCATTAAACTGCAAATTTCCGCTGATGCTGTACATGTGTTTGAACACTTGAATCGAAATATGTGGAAATCGAACTTGGCCGTTTATTTGAAGAGTTCTAACATGAAACCTCATAGTAAGGTTTTCGTGGTCGTATTTCAGTGAGATATTCTCGTCTATCACTTGCCTTCATTATCAACATTAATATGTTGATTTGGATCCCAGACTTTACTGCTAGTTCCAGGTCAGCGACACATTGATAAACACCTTTCCTTAACAAATTCGCCTTTGTACCTCAATAGTTTGAACATCTCACTATTTCTCAGGTGATAGTTGGGTTGACACATGTAACCTTTGCTTGACCACCTTAGTTGCTGTTGCTTACTGGTTAGAGATTCCCAGTAATAACCATGATGATAGGGTTTATTTGGCTCAAGAAGTCATTAGCTTTCCTGTTACTTAAGCTTCCCAGTTTTTGCACATGGTATGTTTGCACGTCTGTCTTTCTGGGTATATATTTAGTTTTTCACCACAATTGACTCTACTGGTCTTCCATGGATAGGTGAACACTTAAAAACAAATGCATGCAGTGACTGGGGAGGTTATCCAATATTACTGTAGATTAGATTTTGGTTCTTACTGTTGCTAGAAGATGACGAATTTAACTTTTTCTGATTTTGTATGATAAAGGTTGGCTTTTGTTTCCTTCTCAAGATAACAATAATGAATTTTGCTGTAGCACTTTTCTATGCACTTGATAAGGGCAAAAATATGACTTCAATCAACAGGAGAATCTACCACACAGCAGATTGAGCTCTGTGAACACTTTAAAGAAAAAAACTAATTTTCGTTTGACTTAGACCCAAAAGTTCTCCCTCAACTCCAACTCACAAAGCAGCTTCAATCAACATATTTCATATTGATTCGCATGAATGATTTGATTGCTGTACAAGTACAACAATATTGATCAAGCTGTAACTAGAAGCCATATCAAAAACGTAAAAAACATTAAAAAACTTCATAATAAATCACAATAAACGGCTGTGAACTCAAGTTTACTACATGCACTAGTGCAAACAAAATCCATGTATTGAACCTTTATAAGAGTACAGAACCCATCTTCTCTGATCAGCAACATCTAGCAGTAAACTGGGTTTGCATGGTTCATTCAGTAATTGATCCCGGCAAAAGAGTTAGTCAAAGTTTATTTTCGTCAAAAGCTCATCGCCATTGATAGTGAAGAAATTGTTGAATTTGCTTGACAAGTACAGTAATTTAAAACCTCGAATACATACACTTGGTAAACCCGAGATCCAAAAAACAATGACAAGACGAATACAGAAACGGTAATATCTTCTCTTTATTACTAAGTCATTGCCAAACTGCTAAAGTTACACAATGTTATCGACCACTTTTTTCTCACTTTAGTCACATTTCTTCACTGAGGTGGCCGGCACTGGTCTTCGCTTGCGTAAAAACCATCGAATTTCTGCTGATTTTCAGTTACTCTGGCCACGTTTAAAGTTCTCCCCCATCGAAAGATACAGTTTATTGCTAAAAATGTAAAGGTTAACTAGTTTTCGTTGAAATCATGACCACTAAGAGCGAAAATCATAATTCGGTAATAGCCGTATAACTACAAGTGGGTCCTTCCAATAGGGCCGCCGCGAGATTTTCAGCTTCACTTCCGGCTTCAATTTTCGCTGAGCGAGGGACTGAAGTTGCTCTATCCAGTCTTATTTAGAGATCAGTGGGTTGGGTCCTTCCAATATGGTCGCCGCTCCTTGACGTCCGGCTTCACTTTTTGAGCCCAGTTGCTCTATCAAGTCTTATTTAGAGATCAGTGTTGGGATGCTTTAGTCCCGTGGTTGGGCTGCGGTTTCAGGCGGTGGATGGCGAGCGCTTCCTTATAAAGCAATGTCGAGCAGTGGTCGGCTTTGTCAATAATTACACAGTTTGAGGAAGTTGATCGTCCAGGTTAGTGTAGTCTTGAGAAAGACTGTTGGTTGAAGTGACTGACGTTTCGACAGCCTTAGCGGCGGTCATCTTCAGAATCAAAAGGAGAGTAAAGGTCAGGTTCGCCTGTATTTGTATCTGGCTCGTCCGTGATAAGTGGGCGGTCGTATTGGTCATGGAGGTGTGATATTTGGCGAGAAGCAATGGGTGTGGTTGTGTAGGCGTTAATTATCAGTTTGTCGAAGTGTAAGTCTATTGGCTGCTCGCACGTTTGACTTTGTGAATTAGTCGTTTGTAAGGTCCCGGTAATTGTTGTGATCGGTTTAATGGATTTTGTTCTAAGTTCGTATACCAGCTTTCTAGTGTGAGTCGCTGTTTGTAGTTGGTGCTGTACGTAATGCATTTTGCCGAATCCCAGTCAATGTTGTGTTTGGTTTGTCGGTGGTGTTCGGCAATGTGGTTGGTTTTGTCTCCGTTTTTTGTCGCTCGTTTGTGTTCTGTTAGTCGTATATTTAAGTTTCTGCTAGTCTCACCTATATAAGTGGCTTGGCAGTCGGAGCAATTAATTTTGTAAATTGCACCTTGTCTTTCGTGCGGTTGTTCTCTGTCCTTAACGTTAGTCAGTACATGTCGTAAAGTTGTGATGGGTTTGTGCGCTACTCGTATGTTGTATGGTCGTAAGATACGCGAGATAATCTCAGACGTACCTTTTATGTAGGGTATCGTTGCTGTAGTTGTTGTCGGACTGTTGTTTTTGTCGCGTTCATTGTCTTTGTAAGTGTTAAGTTTGATGAAGTCAGAGTTATAGTTGTTTTTGTGGAAAACGCATTGTAGGTAGTCATTTTCTTGGCGTAGAGCGTCGGGTGAGTTACAAATGAGTTGTGCGCGTCTCGTCAATGTTTTGATGGTGGTAGCTTTGTGTGAGGTTGGATTGTACGACGATTGGTCAAGTAGTCTGTCAGTATGCGTTGGTTTCCTGTAGACAGTGGTCTGTAGTTTGTTATTGTCACGACTTACCAAACAGTCAAGGAACGGAATAGCTCCGTCTTCTTCAATCTCTTTGGTAAATTGTATGTGACTGTTCTGTTCGTTAATGTGTTTGTGAAACTCGTCAATCTCGTCTTCGGGTAGTGCAGTAATCGTGTCGTCAACGTAACGAAACCAAAAAGGTAACGTGTGTTTGTAAGTTGCAAGAGCTCGTTCCTCTATGGATTGCATTACAATTTCAGCAACCACAACAGAAACGGCTGAGCCCATTGCCGTGCCATGTAACTGTTTGTAGTGTTTACCGTTGTATTGAAAGTAAGTTGATGTGAGACAAAGTTCCAGTAGTTCCACGATGTCCCCTGTAGGTAAAGGAAGTGCGTCAGTAAATTCGTTGATGGCAGTTTTGGTGCATTCTAGCGCCAGTTGAAGCGGAATACTGGTAAACAGTGATTTCACGTCGAAAGACACTAGCTTGTGGTTGTGTGGTATTTGTACTGTTTTGAGATTGTTGATGAAGTTTTCAGTCGATCGTAGTCTATGTTGTGACTTGTTGGTTAGTGGTTGCAGTATGGTTGTTAAGTATTTGGAAAGTTCGTAAGTAGGCGACCCACAGAACGAAACTATAGGTCGCATGGGTATTTGTGGCTTGTGAAGTTTCGGTAGTCCGTACAGCTTTGGTGATCGCGGTACCGAACACCTGAGTCGATAGTAGGTTTGTTGAGTGATCGTGTTAGTTTTTCTCTTGACTAACTTGACGACAGTCGAAAAACAAGCACTCAAACGACTAAAACATGACGAAAACATTGTCATACTACCAGCAGACAAAGGACGCGTTACTGTTGTTATGGACAAGACCGATTACTACGACAAAATGGACGAACTAGTTAACGACAAACAAACCTACGAACTACTTAAACGAGACCCTGCACCATCACTTCAACGAAAACTTAACAACAAAATTTTCTCAATGAGAAAAACTAACACGATCACTCAACAAACCTACTATCGACTCAGGTGTTCGGTACCGCGATCACCAAAGCTGTACGGACTACCGAAACTTCACAAGCCACAAATACCCATGCGACCTATAGTTTCGTTCTGTGGGTCGCCTACTTACGAACTTTCCAAATACTTAACAATCATACTGCAACCACTAACCAACAAGTCACAACATAGACTACGATCGACTGAAAACTTCATCAACAATCTCAAAACAGTACAAATACCACACAACCACAAGCTAGTGTCTTTCGACGTGAAATCACTGTTTACCAGTATTCCGCTTCAACTGGCGCTAGAATGCACCAAAACTGCCATCAACGAATTTACTGACGCACTTCCTTTACCTACAGGGGACATCGTGGAACTACTGGAACTTTGTCTCACATCAACTTACTTTCAATACAACGGTAAACACTACAAACAGTTACATGGCACGGCAATGGGCTCAGCCGTTTCTGTTGTGGTTGCTGAAATTGTAATGCAATCCATAGAGGAACGAGCTCTTGCAACTTACAAACACACGTTACCTTTTTGGTTTCGTTACGTTGACGACACGATTACTGCACTACCCGAAGACGAGATTGACGAGTTTCACAAACACATTAACGAACAGAACAGTCACATACAATTTACCAAAGAGATTGAAGAAGACGGAGCTATTCCGTTCCTTGACTGTTTGGTAAGTCGTGACAATAACAAACTACAGACCACTGTCTACAGGAAACCAACGCATACTGACAGACTACTTGACCAATCGTCGTACAATCCAACCTCACACAAAGCTACCACCATCAAAACATTGACGAGACGCGCACAACTCATTTGTAACTCACCCGACGCTCTACGCCAAGAAAATGACTACCTACAATGCGTTTTCCACAAAAACAACTATAACTCTGACTTCATCAAACTTAACACTTACAAAGACAATGAACGCGACAAAAACAACAGTCCGACAACAACTACAGCAACGATACCCTACATAAAAGGTACGTCTGAGATTATCTCGCGTATCTTACGACTATACAACATACGAGTAGCGCACAAACCCATCACAACTTTACGACATGTACTGACTAACGTTAAGGACAGAGAACAACCGCACGAAAGACAAGGTGCAATTTACAAAATTAATTGCTCCGACTGCCAAGCCACTTATATAGGTGAGACTAGCAGAAACTTAAATATACGACTAACAGAACACAAACGAGCGACAAAAAACGGAGACAAAACCAACCACATTGCCGAACACCACCGACAAACCAAACACAACATTGACTGGGATTCGGCAAAATGCATTACGTACAGCACCAACTACAAACAGCGACTCACACTAGAAAGCTGGTATACGAACTTAGAACAAAATCCATTAAACCGATCACAACAATTACCGGGACCTTACAAACGACTAATTCACAAAGTCAAACGTGCGAGCAGCCAATAGACTTACACTTCGACAAACTGATAATTAACGCCTACACAACCACACCCATTGCTTCTCGCCAAATATCACACCTCCATGACCAATACGACCGCCCACTTATCACGGACGAGCCAGATACAAATACAGGCGAACCTGACCTTTACTCTCCTTTTGACTCTGAAGATGACCGCCGCTAAGGCTGTCGAAACGTCAGTCACTTCAACCAACAGTCTTTCTCAAGACTACACTAACCTGGACGATCAACTTCCTCAAACATGTCACGATTCTCCCAGGTTCAAACCATTTACTTAATTACACAGTTGTTAAATAGAAAGTCACATAAACTGATTTGTAAGGTTTCGTCCGGGTTTTGTTCGTCTAGCGAAATTTGAAAGAGTGATTTGATGTGCTGAAATTGTTCACAAGAATTGATGTGGTTGTAACCCAGCAGCATTCCCTGAAGATGACTAAAGCCTAGTCGAAACGTAGAATAAATTAAATATGCTATCGATATTTGGAGTTACCGTTGTTGTGTATTTTATCAAAATACTCAGTGGTTCCCGCAATTTCTGAAAAACGAATAATCTGCCTTAAATGTGAATAATAAAAGCGGGAAAGAAATTTTACAAGAAAATCGGGGAGAATAATGTGGAAATCGTGGAAATCAACTTTCAGTTGACGAGGCAAGCGTGTCAAAATAAAGTCTATCATCATCGTCATCAAAGCAAACTGACACTGATGTGGCTGGGCAAGCTGTCCTAAAGCCATAATTATCGGTGTCACCTTTATTGTTTTGTGGCTTTGCGAGTTAAGAATACTACGGACTACTCAAACGGGACTTCAAACTTTACTTTGTGGCTACGTTACCGTTATAACTGGTACATTCTAAACTCTCCAGTTTAATTCCTTAGTAAGAAAGGACAAACGGAAACGACGGTTATCAACAAGGCCAAAGATGACATTAAAAATCTGCTTATTGCTATTTACATAATACGTTTCTATTTACAATGGTAGCGAATTCCCTCTTTGGGTGGCCTTCTTTATACTGGTGTTGATAGGCGATTTCCGGTTGCGCTATGGTGCAATATCAAGAGCGTGTTCGATATGAAACTAGAGACCACGTTTTAGGTCATTTAGACTTCGAAAACAATGAAAATTAACTCAGTGTTTTATTAAACAGTACGCATCTTGCAGAAGCTCTGATTGGATGAGCCTCATTTTCTCCGAGAGTACAGAGACATGTTTGTGGAAGTTGATCGTCCAGGTTAGTGTAGTCTTGAGAAAGACTGTTGGTGGAAGTGACTGACGCTTACAAACCAAACACAACATTGACTGGGAATCGGCAAAATGCATTACTTACAGCACCAACTACAAAAAGTGACTCACACTAGAAAGCTGGTATACGAACTTAGAACAAGAACCATTAAACCGATCACAACAATTACCAGGACCTTACAAACGACTAATTCACAAATTCAATCAGCTAAATCCAGCCCCCGGATTTCAATCCCTTCCATAGCCCAACTAACGGTGCATCATGGGATACAAATGTCAAGCTGCGGGCACAGAATTGATAATTACTTCATAGAATATTCTTTTACAAAGACTTGGGAGATGACAATGCTTGATTCACCGGGAAGCGTTGCAAACCCAATGAACAAAACTGAATTATAACTGAGAAAATTGATTTCCAACCAAAGAGTAAAGTCAAAAATGACTTACTGTCCTCGAGTATAATAAAAGGAAGGGTTAGACTGTAGTTTAATGAACATATTTCCACGCCTTCGTAACAATGTAAACGTCATCAAAATATCTAGGGTTTGGATTGGAATACAATCATTTTAAAAGAAGCATTTAGGCGTAAGTTTACATTTTGAATAGACCTAAATATTCATAAAATTGTTTTAAAAATCGTTCCTGACGACATTTTAGCGGACACAACCCACGCCATCCAAATACTCAGTGATATTAAAAACAGGATTTTGCGTAGGAAGTTTTGAACAAAGGTGAAAAAGTTTCAAGGTAGTAGTAGGAGAAAATGCGAGAAAATCACGTATGCTTCCCCCTTCGCAACCACCAATGTCAGTCAACTGATCCAAGCTAAAAATATCATACGACTTTTCATGTTTTACATAATTTTTTTTACCTTCCGTTAATGTGATTGTTTACATATGTTTGTAATCCGTTTCGAATATTTAGTACCTAGAATTTAGCTGACTCATTTTACACTCTTGTGAAGTGTCCAACGATTGAAACGTCACCCATCCACCGTTTCCCTCGTCTTTTGCCGTTGTATTACCTTGAGTCTTTATCCCCATCCTAATGCGCACACTGACCCCATATCCAGAAAGTTCAAAGTCTTGAAATTTCAACAAAATTCTTTTGCTACAGCTAGGTTTATTTATGATCTCCAATAATATTTCAACTTTACCACACAAAAATTTTTACAAGCTTATCACAAATAATCAAGTACACTTATACAATATTGTAGATCCGTTCGGTATTTCCAAACTCCAACTGCCTTTTTGCTGAAATATTAGACAAATTCCTGTACTATTTCAGTCTCAAAACTTTTTTTAATTCATTTAATTTTGAACTTATTAATTTTCTTTACATTTCTTCACTTAAAAAGAAACTAAAACTGTATCTTTGTATTTACTTGGACGAGGTTCTTAAATTATTAGAAACGTATCTGTAGCCGAATGCAAATGCCGCAAATCTGACTCAAAGCTGAATCCACTTTGTTGGACATTTTAATGACACAAAATCGCTCGGCAAAAGCAACGTCTGCACGAAAAACAAGGCATTTACATATTACACGCGTTTCTGGTTCATAAAACGTCGTCTTGGGCATTATGACACACCGATAGTAAGTAAACTCCCTGCATTGGCCGTGCTTGTTATTGATTCCTGCCACTTGTTGTTCACTCTAGTTTTTTGATAATTTTTCTGTTTTCTGGGGTATGTTACTTAAATTATTTATTTTATTTCATTACGTTCTGCATGAATACCGTAAAATTCCGAAAGTAACGGCCCCTCGAAAGTAACGACCCCCCGAAAGTAACGTCAAATTTGTGACACTTCCAAAATTTTTTGAAAGTAGCGTGCTCCCGAAAGTGGCGGCCCTCTGAAAGTAGCGGCCCCTTTGAATGTAGTGCTTTTATGTTTCAAACACATGTTCATCCAACAAAAAGTAATGTTTGTATTCAAAGTTAATAATCAACTTCAAGGTCCTAATACATGTCTTTTAAGAAAGTACGTGTTCATCATTAATTTACCAATATTTACAACATGTTCTCTCTTATACGTCGCCACCATCGCTGCCTACAACCATGTCAAGCTCCTCATCGCTGCTGTCGTGCACACGGTGTCGATGTCGTATTCTATCGTTTTCATATTGTTTCAGATAATAAAGCCATTCTCTTCTATTCCTGTGGCCTTGTCTGAGGACGCAGCACATCATAAAATGCTAGGAAAACGACACCGTATACACATAGCCTCAAGATGACTTTACATTTTTTGCTTTATTGTTTATTCTGGTCAAAATGTTCGTAGTTTTACATGTAATTTGACAATCATTGTGATAAGATCTGGTGATAAAAATTGTTGGAAATTTCATTCCTCTCATCGCTGTATAACTAATTCAATTCAATAGCTGTTTCTTCCTAACCTATTTTAACTATTCGAAAGTAGCGAAACCCGAACGTAGCGGCCCCTAAGGCCTGCTAAATCCGAAAGTAACGAGAGCCGTTTCTTTCGGAATTCTACGGTATAGGGAAGATGGTTACACGACATATTATAAAGAAAGTGATAAGATAGGTGTATCGATGGTGTGCGACTAATGATAATTATTATGAACCAGTTACGTGTCACTTATGAAGGGTCTAGATAAAGTAATAAACTAAATAGCTACGCTTAAACACGAACATGAATCGGAACAGACTGTAAAATTAGGCCGGATAAAGGATCCTTCAGGCTTGTTGATTTACGGAAAGTTTGGTTGGTTCATCAAGTATAAACATATATTCGGATAAATACTCACGGTTAAAACATACAACAACGGTAACTCCAAGAATCGATAGCATATTTAATTTATTCTACGTTTCGACTAGGCTTAAGTCAACATCAGGAATGCTGCTGGGTTACAACCACATCAATTCTTGTGAACAATTTCAGCACATCAAATCACTCTTTCAAATTTTGCTGGACGAACAAAACCTGGACGAAACCTTACAAATCAGTTTGTGTGACTTTACATTTAACACCTGTGTAATTATTGGCAAAGCCGACCACTGCTCGACATTGCTTTATAAGGAAGCGCTCGCCATCCGCCGCCTGAAACCGCAGCTCAACCACGGGACTAAAGCATCCCGGGAACTCATCATTTTCTATTAACAGATCTCACGTGATTGTCATTTGTATAAGTAGACCCCACCTGTAACCCAGCAACATTCCTGAAGATGACTAAAGCCTAGTCGAAACGTAGAATAAATTAAATATGCTATCAATTTTTTGAGTTTCCGTTGTTGTGTATTTTATCAAAATACTCAGTGGTTCCCGCAATTTCTACTCATAGTTAACCAACCAAACATACAGTTCGGCAGCGAAAAGCTTTGTTTTATTGTAGGGACTTGACGAAGTATGAGCGTAAATTGACATAAATACTAATAGCCGACCACAGAAATATTGTACCAGAGCATGAAAAATGCCCCGACGAACAACATCCTATGAACAATATATCTGAATTATAATACAAGACGAAAATGGTCAAGGTAATATTTAGACTTAATTTCAAAGTCATTGTTAAACTTTATATGTTACAAAGCTATTATTTATATACTTGCATAATCGAGAGCGTAACAAAGAAATTACTGAAGCAAGGCAAAAGAACTACGATAATTTCACCATTTCTATCACATTGGTACATTTATATCAGCTCCGTTTGTGACATACGGAGTTTGAGAATGACTTCCTAACAAAGTCGGAATGTTACTGTGATCATTTAAGCCGCGTGTTATGACTGAAACATTTAGTTTACAAGATGCTGTTTCTCAGAGTATGCTTCTTGCTCTGTTTCTTAAAGCTGTCGTATGATAATGAAATATTGAACAGCTGCAAAGCACGGGGGCCTAAGCCCTCCATTAGTGAAGATGTGAAGTGTGATTTCACCGAATCATTTTAGCGTTGAAGATGCGAACGTTTCGGGGACTTGGAGTACATTTGTCAACCGAGAATATTTCAGTACTTCAACTCTTTAGATGGTCATTTTCAGTATCCTGAAGTCAAAAAATATGGAGGTCTCTTACCATTGCTAAGTCGAAAAAAAAATCTAAAGCCCGCATTTGCCAAATTTAAGACAAAATGACCAACACATTTAAAAATGTATAAATTAATTGAAAATGTGCAATATGTTTACATGTCTCAATGCTGTCAGTTATTACATATTAGTTGAAGACTACTATAAAAAACATATTACATTGTATTTCCGTGATCTCCGTTTAATTAAATCACTAAACTATGCAACACTTCTCAAACATGAATAACTGTCACTATATATGAATTTCATGCTATTTGTTACCTGTTGGTAGCTGATAACGGCTATTTCATAATCTGGCGTTCGGTGGAGCTGAATGGTTTGATTGTCGTCATGAAATCCCCTCGTAATTGTTGGGTCTGGGAAAACTTTTGCTGTCACCATATTGGCTTGGATAGATTAACTGCTGTCATGCAATCTCTGGCACTATCTGGGTCTGAAGGGATCGATTGCTGTCATTGTATTCTCTGGCATTGGTTGGGATTGGCTGGACCGAGTGCTCTCATTGGATACATTGCTACTGCTTGTGCCTGGATAGATCGATTACTGTCTTTGAATACTCTCCTATCAGTTGTGTCTGGATCATGGATCAATTGCAGTCATTGGATACTGCGTCATTGATTGAGTTTAGCTTTTATTGGATACCCTGGCATTAGTCATGACTGGATTGCCTGCTAGATAACTGGATCTGAATTCCCTGATACTTCTTGATGACGCTGGTTTGACTGTGGTTACAACATTCGTGGAACTGGTTGGGTGTGGCTGGCTGGATTGCTGTTCCTCGTTTGTTTGAGATTTATTGGTGTGGATGGCTCAATTACTCACTATTCGTTGTCTTGCTTAGGTTGGGTCTGAAATGGTTTACTGCAGTCACTGCATTCTCTTGCATCTGTTGGTCTAGATGGCTTGATTTCTCGCAGTTCAATCTCTAGTAATTATTAGGTGTCGGTGACTCGACTGTCGTCATTACACCTCTTGGAATTCATTGTCTCCATCTGTCCTGATTGTTGTTGCTGCACTCTTTGGAATTTGTTGGTCTGGCTTGCTTAATCACGGTCTCTTCGCTCCAGTTACTGGTATTTCATCGCGCGGGTCCGCGGCTTATGACGAGTAGATTCCTGTAACTGGATCTCGTAGCATTTCCTTGGTTTGGGTAGGTTGTTAGTTGAAATTGTATTCTCTGTGACTTGTTGGATGGGGTGATTGTTGTCGTTGCACAGTCTGACATTTGTTGCTGGAGGTGAGCAGGTGTAAATAATCTTCGGCTGGTTCTCAGGAATTTGAACTTAGCTGAAACTTGGCTGTGTTCGTTCTGTTGAAACCAGTGCTTGAACGTCTTTCAAGATGTCGACAACGTCATCCCTTTTCATCTCCTCCAGTAGTTTGATCAAATTCTCCACTGTGGCCTCCCTCCCAGTCCCCCACTCTTGTAACAAAGCATCGGTTGGATTGTCACACTTCTCAAACAATTTTACATCACTATTCTCGAATTTCATTTTCGAAGCAAGTCCGCGAAAGTCCCGCTTTAGAATTGATCTCTTGTTTAGCAACTGACACACCTTACTTTTTAAGCTAATGTCAAGATTTCGAACGAAGAATGGCTTTTTGTTGGTGTCGGAAGCTTTATTGCAAACTCCAGAAGCAACTGTAAAAAGCAAAAATACAAGCAGTCTAAATAGTACAATAGTTTATTTCGAGGTTTTTGCTGCAAAGTACAAGATATTTTGTTTTTTGTAAATGTTTATTTTTTACACAAAACAAGTTCTTTGCATAATAGGTGCGACAGTGGACGAACTAATTTCCAGCCCAACCAGACAAAAAATCTGATGATTTGACGCTACTCTGGGCTAAAAAGTTTCGATCGCTACTTCAAAAGTTACTACTAGTGAGTCGGCGTAAAGTTTGCGTGAAACTATGCCTGGTGCCACTGTGTATTAAATTCCTGAACAGAAAGTTGTCACCAAAAAATTGGGTATGTTTACTTCTCAGCTTCAAAGAAAAGATCAATATTTCTCAATATTCGTGTTAATTAATACGATACACAGTTTACATCACAACCACGACCAGCTCTGTCCTCTGAACTTTTGCTAGTCCAGGATTGAATTAAATAATCACACACCCCCCTCCAGTTTCACAATTGTGGACGTATTTCTTAACAATATAACTGTTGTTTGAAAATATAAAATTACATGAGGGGAGAGAGAGAGGGTAATTTTTAACTGGTGAATATTTTTCTTCATACTATATCATCTTATTTTGTATCTCACAAAAAGAGATATATTTAAAAAGTCGATAATAATCTCAAGCGAATCTACCTTTTTCATTACGAGATCACTGCAACATGTAGCTACTCTACAAAGCGACAAAAAGCTTTTTATGGCACATATACTTCTTAGTGGAAGTTCATAAAAGCAATAAGTGTATAGATGCTAGTGAGATAAAAAGAGTAACAAGATTGTTTTCTAGCCCCCAATTTATCTCTGTATGATTTTTTTTTGTAGTAAATAACAACCAGTGCCGTAGTTATGGTGTGTGTCGGGGGGGTGTGTGACACACCTCAAAGTTTGCAAAAAAATAGAAAATTTGGGGAAAAAAATAGTAAATCGGGCAAAAATTGGTAAGGTAAAGTAAGAGACAATTCCTTCTGGCAACTAGTTTATATTTAATATAGGTGTTGGGACAGAGGTAGCGAGAGTACACCATACATGGCCGGAATGCGTGTCAAATTAAATTTGAGAAACGTTTAAAAGGATACAATACTCGTGGAGGCACCAGATGTCCTAGTCTGTGGGTGCAAGCGAGTGGCAACGGAATTTCTAAGGTGGACAAAAACCTCCAGAAGAATATGCTAAATTTTGGACGAAATATGGAAACCATCGGGATAATGGATTATTCAGCTTCACGACTTCAGGACTGCCTTTCCTCTCTGAGGCACGTGACATAAAATAAACCAAAGGTCATACAAAGAGCTTGAGAGAGCTCTCTCTGTTTCTCTTTTATTTTTATTTTTTTATCTCGACTAACCAGTTTCGTCTTTTTTCTTGCTGCTTAGCTCTCCTTCCGCTGGTGATTGATCGCTTTCATGGCTTCGTTTTATTCCAGTTGAAACAAAAATTCGCAAAAGATGGAAATCATTGTGGAGATTTAATGGTAAGGCCACTGAGGTGGAGAAGCGAAAATGTTCAAGGAGATTTTGATATTTTATGACGATAAAACGTTTCCAGTTATACGTCTAAAATTTCACCTTTTTAATAAAATTCTATTACCTTAATTGTGAGGCAAGTCCAAAATGATACATGGGCGCTTGGAGGCACGGAATTTATCTTCTAGTGTTCAATTTGATATGCAACTCGTGGAAGATCAACCATAACACTCGAAGATAAATTCCGTATCTGCAAGCGTCCATCTACACACTCGAGGTTTTCCTCCTCCAAAAATTATCAACTTAACTGTTAGGGGTCGAGTGTAAATGCCATAATGTTCTATCGAATATATCATTTTGTTTATTTCATAAACACTAACGTACAGTCTAAAATGAGGATCAGCCATCTGGAAAGTTTTTGTCTGGTTTCGCTCACAAAAAAGTTCATTTGGTTCGCAGAAAGTGAACGTTCGGCAAACAAACTGAAACCAACAAACTGCCACCGAGATAGGAATTATAAAACAGTGGATAGAATATTCTACGCGTCTTTGTACTGGATCATTGAACCAATATCTTTACATAAAAAATATCCTATCTCTTACGCGTGAAAAAATTCGATTTTTCTCAGTGGCGGGAAACGTTGCATCATCCTAAAGTTTATGAAACAAAGGGCATTTCTAAACATGCACTGTTACGAAAATGAAGGATATCAATTTTCTGAATTGATTTTTATTTACAGGAAAACCAATTTCTTTATAGTAAGCAGTTCGTTTTATGATGATTTCCTCACAATCAGTAATCTTATTTATTATGACGTGATGACTACGTCATTTTGTTGCTATGGTAACAAAATTCATTTGCAATTTGTTATTAGGTTACCAATTATCTGGTGAAATTTTACTGGTCATAACAATCATGGGTTACATCAGCGAATTCCGAGCTTTCTGCACAAGCACTCGCCCAGGCTTCCTCGTTGAAAATTGACCGACGCGAGCAAGATTTGGAGATATTGATCTCTGCTACATTGGCCCCGCCCTGGCCATCCAGCCCCAGAGGGCAAAAAAACCCTATAGTTAATAGATTTAATGTCTGTAGATACGATGAGGTCCAGAGTCACATCATCATTCCAACATTTCGTTCTAAAATGAAAAGATTTTTTCCTCTTAAACAGATCTTCACTTCCACCCTGTATGTAAATGATCAGTTCATGATCAGTAAGTTAAGGGTAAAGATGTTTTTCTCTTATATTTTGTCCTGTGATTCAGTGAGGAGTGAGTTAGCAGTCAAAAACGTCCCCTTTCCACAGTGTTTATAGTTTACGTTCCGTGAGTTAAACAGTTTTAAATTAATATATAGTTTAGTTTTATATTTTTTTTTTTACAATAAAACATTTCCTCACCAGATGCATTGCTTTCTTCTTCAGTCGACTGAGGCGCATTGTCAATCTCCATTAGATCTTGTTCACCATGGCTACCACTGCTCCGTTCTGTGACGCAAAGGAGCTGTCAGTGATGTCATCTTCAACTCTGTTCACTTCCAATTCAACAAACATTTTATGATCTGCCAGTTGGGTGATAGTTACCTAAACCTCGGGGTCAGGCGAAAGTACGACCCATTAACTCAGGGAATCCGTATTCCTTTAACCAGGGTTAAAATCTACGTTTCGCTGAACCTAAGATCTCTTTTTCAGAATCATCCTCAGAAATACATGAACAGAATTTTTTCATGATAATCTTATTAAGATTATCACGAAAAAAATTTTAATACCTCTTGAGCAATGAAATTTAGGTTTCGCAGCGATCTTAAAATTGTTGACCGTCCATGGATGCCGGGTTGAAGTTTGGATTTGTGAGCACGAAAGCAGGACATGAGGAAAGTTTTAATCTTAAGAGTCGCCCTCAGCTTTCGTTCGCTTCAAATGCATGGCATATGCGAAGTTCCTCACATTAACAAGTAAATTATTTCTCGTGAACAAACAAATAAAATAATGCAATAAAACTACACGTTCCTTGATGAAGTTAACGGGTATGTATAACATACATTTTTGATATAAAAAAAAATACTAAAGAACGTGATCGAAGGTTTATCCTAGTTTTCATCGTCTCCATACCTGTTGGATATTCTCGGTCGAGAATTTCTACAACATCATCTCGCTTCATTTGTACCAGTACCTCCCGGAACTTTTGAACAGTGGCCGAACTTTGTGTCTCCCACCATGTCAGAACTTCACCAGCCGGATTTTCTCTTTCAGAAATAAATTTCACTTCTGAATTTCTCCTGCCTAAAATATCAGCTAAAGTCTGATAGTCACCGCCAAGGGGTCGTTTAGGTCCTAAAAGATCACAGATTTCTTGCCGCACGTGGTACGAGAATTGCGACACCTTAGTCTTACGGAGTTCTCCTGCGAAAAGAAAAAATCTCTTAAGGAATTAAACAAAACCCAAATTGACAACCTATACCAAATGAACAGAATACAACTGTACTTGACCTACACCTAGCTGCACAAATTCGAATACAGACACAAATGACATGTCAATACAGTTTGTTACTCTTATAACCGGTAAATTAAATTCATTGTCATTTTTTTTGCCCAATGTCGCTATTTACCGTGTTAAATAGTTTCTTTCACAGTTGTTCGACCTTCTTTAGAAAGTTGTATAACAAAAGGACGCAAAAAACAGATAACCTTCTCTGGTTAACTAAGAGTGTAAATTTCTTCATTTAAATATTGTTTGCGTGTATAATTGTATGTTAATGTGCTTACGTTAAAGAGTATTTGCGGAAAATTTCTTCAAATCATTTAGTAGGCAACAATCACACATGTTGGTCTGGAGATACATAACAAAAAAGCACTCCCTAACCTCTTAATATGGCCACTAAAAAGAGATAAACTATACATTAAATTTTTCCAAGTTGAATTTTTGTTTGTTGCTTGATGTTTTGAATTGCTTTACGTTACAACATGGGATAAGAACACTAATTATACTAATTTATGCATTTTATCCGACTGTATTTTATGCGACATCTGAATCAAAGTAGAATTTCCGTCGAATTTAATTTGACGCGTCAAATACAATCAGTTCAGACGTCGCATTTCCGCCAAAAAAATTGGTCGCATTACATGCGACGAATTAAATGCGACTGAACTTCGACGTCTGAACTAGACCTTAGATGACTTCGAATATTGAGCTATTAGGACGTTTGTGGAGTCGGTTAACTCTTCATCTTCGTCTGCTTGTACAGATCTTGCCCTGGTCCAATATTTCAGTCCCTACAACAGGCGACTCTTTTATTAACCTCTCAGTTACGCGTATTGTCAGTTTTCTCTGCCACAGAGAAGTGTGGACACTCTTGTTTTTTCTCGTTTCTACAACTTGAACAACTGCCACATTCTCGTTACGTGTGTATATCAAAGACGCCATTGCATTTGCGCTGATCACACTTGCAAGACGTCATTTGCGCGAAAGGCCACTGGCATTTACTTAAACCGTTACCATACCAAACGAACTATTTTTATTCAGGTCATTGTGATCCATTTTGGTACCTGTATTCCTTAATATCATTTATGTCATCAACAACTCAGTCAGTGGAAACATGCACACACCGTGTGCCTAATTTCATTGTTGTAATTTCATTTAATTCCATTGAAGGAAGTTTAAATCAGTTTTATAAGCTTTATGTGGTTTATTTTAGACTTCCTCGCCAAATGTCTGTATAAATATTGATATTTATTGTCTTTTGTAATATTTTGTGGTAAACTTAACAAACTCAAACTTAATAAACTCAAGCTCAACCCTTTATGTTACGGGTAGGCATACGGCATTTGCAGGTTATAACCTGACATGTCTAATAAAAAAAAAACTATGTTTACCTGAAGTTTTATTTGTAATCGTTTCTTTAATCAATGCTTTGACTATCTCTGTATAAGATAACAAAAGAGAATCTAAGAAAGACATCTCAAACATTTGTAATTAGTCTTAATAATTGTGATTTCTAGTTTGAGCGCTAAAGTTGCTAATCTACTTGCTCTTCAACAATAGCAAATTTCAAAATCTCTTTAATAAAGATATTCAATTTGCCTATAGTTAGTTACTCGCGTTTCACTTTGGGATCATATGGTGCTCTAAATAAATTTTATAGCCAATAAATTGAAATGAAATATACGAAACAGAAATTCATGGACCGAACGAATAAGTCCGCTGAAACCTGAAGAGAAGCCAACCGTGCGAAGCTGCACTCTGCGTAACGGTTGTCTCAGAGACAGTTTGATGGAAATTTCATTAAATGAAATAGCCAAAACAAACCCAACGCTTCGACAACTAAATCTAGTGCCATCATCAGGGTTGAGTGCATCCGTAGATCGACAAGAACTTCATCTATATTGCCATTTCGATGTTTACTTAGCTCAAGGTTGACCTGGAAACACGAAATCTTGCAGCTGTTTTATATGTTGAAATCGTAAAACCTTTCCATTCCTTACGAGACAAATGATTACAGAGTTCAGAGTATCTTTCCTGTCGACAGCGTTCTTGAAAGTTGGATTATGTTCACAAAACCAGCTTTCCATCTCGTTAAATGTCAGTTATTGAGGGCCTTTCGTTTCTTTCATTTCTTTTATCAAGGTCAGCAATAATTCTTCAATTTTGACCCATGACGGTCGAAGAATGGTATTCAGATGAGGAAACAAAACTGTGTCATTTCCAATTCGGAGCAGTTCCTGTCTCAAGAAAATTATTCAACAGCCTCACCTGTAGATTGAGCAGTGCCATGCACTCTCTAAAAAAATACACATTAAAAACACAATCAGTTCGTGTCTCAAGAAAATTAGACCATTTCCTCTAGATACTTTCTTAAAAAAGGCATGATAGAAAACACACCAAGGTGTGCTATTTTAACACAACTTTTGGTGGGCATTTTATTAGCACACCAAGAGTGTCAATAAAACACACATTAGTGTTTAAAAAATGCAGTACTGCAAAGGCGGGGGGGTAAGTGGGATCAAATTGACCCCAGTCTCGGAAAAAATCAACGGACCCGGTTGGCCAGAAAGTAAAACATTGAATTCAGATTTTGTATCAATGAAATAAAAGACTATTGCTCATGTACTGATGTGCCACCAGTGGTTCTTATTAAAATAAGATATTATGACAATATAATCATTTTCACATTCCAGTTTGGCAACTTTCGTGTTCCACATACGAAAAGATAATGTATCATTAATGTGCATGGTTTAATCTTGAACTAGTACCTTAGAGTACAGATGGTATAAACTCATTATTCATGGAATATTGAATTAACTAGATATGAAGGAATTTTTGGAAAACCTGCTATAAAATTTTGAGCTGTGAATTACCTGTATTTATTAATTTAAATTTAGAATTGTTTTACTGTTTTGTTCATTTCTTAAGTCCACAGGGTGAGGTATTAGTGCATTACCGTCTTAAATTAAATGTCTTGTGAAATAAAGAACTGAAAATAAAGGACTATTGCTCATGTGCTGGTGTGCCATCAGTGGTTCTCAGTAAAATAAGGTAATATGACAATATGATCATTTTCGCATTTCAGTTTGGCAACTTCCGTGTTCCACACACAGAAAGATAACATGCCATTAATGTGCGTGGTTCAACTTTGAAGTAGTACCTTAGAGTATAAACAGTATAAACTCATCATTCATGGAATACTGAATTAACTAGATATGACAGAATGTTTGAAAAACCTGCTGTAAAATTTTAAGCTTGGTATTATCTGTATTTATTAATTTAAATTTTGAGTTGTTTTGCTATTTTGTCCATTTCTTAAGTCCATACGGTGAGGTATTAGTGCATTACCATGCATTCATTGGGCAAATGAAATGTCTTGTAAAAAAATTCCTAAAATTAAAGAATACAAAGCTTCATTCTGCCCAATAGTTAGTGAGGTCTACCAACTCCTCTACCTCTCCTTCTGGGGCAAGCAGTAGCTCTCGGCACCATTGCGTAAAACACCCCCTTGGCATGTTAGAAAACACAACATGAAAAGTTAAGAAACACACCTTAGTATATTACAAAACACACCTTTAAACAGAACACCTTGAGAGCACACCTTTTATCTAAAAACAAGGTTTGTTAATTTAAAACACCTTTGAAGTAAAATGCACCTTTGCACATGACACACCTGTTACATTAACGCTGCCTTTCAACAATAACACACTTTTCAAACAACACACCTTTAATAGTTGGTTTGCCAAGCAATAGGCCTTGTTGAACTGGAATCACGAGTCAAAGGCAAAGCATGCATGTTCTGTTTCATGTTCAAATTTTTTTCCATGCTCATACTCGTTCTAATGGTTTTAAGATTAAAAATAATCCTGCCGTCACTATGCAAGCGAACGTGATTCATGATTTGTACAAATGTGAGCAGCAAGTTGACTCATGGCCCAAGACAAAATTAATAAGGTGGCAATGTCTTTGTCACTGACCTTTAGGTCAGCAGTGGTCTTTTTCTGTGAATTTCCTGAAAATTTAAGTTGATATTTCGTTTTACTTTGGTTTCAGACTGATGATCTTGAATTCAATAATCAACATCATTTGACTGTCCCATCAACAACAATTCAATAATCAACATCATTTGACTGTCCCATCAACAAACTCGTTAATCAAACTCGTCTTTTCAGCTCCAGAATTTCCAATCACCTGCACTCTAAGCCGTTTAGAGTGAACTGTACTGAACTTGGCAATGTCTTTGAAGTATTTCTGTATCACACGAGGGTTGTCGCAGATAACTTGTGGTGGCTTACCTAGCATATTGCCTTAAGGTCAAATTTCATGTTGTTGACGATTAAGGTGGTAAAACGTTCAGGCAATTCTTTTAGTTTGTTTGAACTCATATCCAACTCGACGAGATTAGGAAGTTCAAATATATCATTTGGTACAAGATCGATTCCACAGTTGTGTAACCATATTCCTCTCAGTTGTGATGTAGTTTGAATTGAAAATTATTTGTCACCAAAACCATTGTAGGAAAGGTTCAGATCTTCTAAACTTATGCAATTTTCCAGTCCATCCGAGAACTTTTCAAGACCGCACTCACTCATATTCAGATTCTTCGAAGTCTTTGGTCCAGTAATAGAAAATGGCTGCTTACCAAGGTTTTTGTTTCCCTCAAGGTTCAGATCTTCTAAACTAATGCAATCTCCGAGTCCATCCGGGAACTTTTCAAGATCACACTCACTCATATTCAGCTTCTTCAAAGTCTTCAGTCCAGTAACAGGAAATGGCTGCTTGCCAAGGTTTTTGTTTCCCTGAAGGTTCAGATCTGCTAAACTAATGCAATTTTCCAGTCCATCAGGCAACTTTTCAAGACGACACCAACTCATATCCAGCTTCTTTAAATTCTTCAGTCCAGTAATAGAAAATGGCTGCTTACCAAGGTAGTTGTTCCACTGAAGGTACAGATCTTCTAAACTAATGCAATTTTGTAGTCCATCCGGGAACTTTTTAAGACCACAGTCACTCATATTCAGCTTCTTCAAATTCTTCAGTCCAGTAATAGAAAATGGCTGCTTACCAAGGTAGTTGCTCCCCTGAAAGTCCAGATCTTCTAAACTGCTGCAATTTTCCAGTCCATTCGGTAACTTTTTAAGACCACACTCACTCATATTCAGCTTCTTCAAAGTCTTCAGTCCAGTAATAGAATATGGCTGCTCGCCAAGGTCGTCGTTCCCCTGAAGGTCCAGATCTTCTAAACTAATGCAATTTTCCAGTCATTAAGGAAACTTTTTAAGACCACAGTCACTCATATTCAGCTTTCTCAAATTCTTCAGTCCAGTAATAGAAAATTGCTGCTTGCCAAAGTCGTTGTTCCCCAAAAGATGCATATCTTCTAAACTAATGCAATTTTCTAGTCCATCCGGGAACTTTTTAAGACCACACTCGCTCATAATCAGTTTTTTCAAATTCTTCAAACCAGTAATAGAAAATGGCTGCTTCCCAAGGAAGTAGTTCTGGTGAAGGTACAGATCTTCTAAATTAATTCAATTTTCCAATCTGTCCGGGAACTTTTCAAGACCACACTCACTCATATCCAGCTTCTTCAGATTCTTCAGCCCAGAAATAGAAAATGGCTGCTTGCCAAGGTCGTTGTTCCCCCAAAGCTCCAGATCTTCTAAAGTAATGCAATTTTCCAGTCCATCCGTGAACTTTTCAAGACCACACCAACTCATATCCAGCTTCTTCAAATTCTTCAGTCCGGAAATAGAAAATGGCTGCTTGCCAAGGTCATAGTTTCCCTCAAGAATCAGATCTTCTAAATTAAAGCAATTTTCCAGTCCATCCGGAAACTTTTCAAGATTACACCAACTCATATTCAGCTTCTTCAAATTCGTCAGTCCAATAACAGAAAATGGCTGCTTTCCATAGTTTTTATTCCCCTGAAGGTTCAGATTTTTTAAACTAATGCAATTTTTTAGTCTATCCGGGAATTTTTCAATACCACATCTGTCCATATACAATTCCTTCAGATTCAACATTTTTGAAAATGAAACACGCTTCCCACGGAGGTTAGGATTGTTGTCAAGATTCAAAGCATCTAAACTGATGAGATCTTCGAGTCCTTCTGGATAAGCATTTAATTTACAACTGAAAATCGTAAGTCTATTGAGTTTCACAAGCTCACGAACTGAAACTAATTGGCCCTGGAAATCATTGAAATACAACCCAAGTACCTCCAGCTCTTTCATCGTGGTTATGGCTGAAGGAAAGGTCGTCAATCAGCAGTTGTACAGAACGAGCTTTCTTAGATTTAAAACATTGCATGATAACTGGATGATAAACATTGCATGATCACCTATTGGATCATCAAAGATGAATAAATCTTGAAGATTGTGTAGTTGATCCATTTCTGTTGATAAAATCTTCTTTCCATGGGCACATAACAAGAACTTTTGAAGCTTTGACATATGCTTAAGCGAAATTTCGCTGCATTCTGATGTAATGTGATGATCAATTACTTCACTTCTGACGTTTCTAAGGCAATATCCTGTAAAGAAATTTCGGGGAAACTTTCCATCAATTTTGTCCATACTTCCAAATTCTGACCGACATTTACAGTTAGCGTGTCTCTTGGTTCCCCGCTCGCAATAATCAGTTCGTCTAAATCATTAACAGTGTGCCTGTCAAGGTGATCAATTGCACCAGTTTCATGTCTCAGAGTCAATCGCCGCAATTTATTCTTACTTGAACGGAAAAGTGGATCTTGGAACAATACTTTGCATCGTATGTCCAGACGAATTAGACCGTGTTGATCATTCTCGAGCTGGCAGGTGTTCCACAAGTATTTGTTGTATTCAAATCTTTTGTAAGCTGGGTTGTCGTCCTTGCACTCGTCAAATGCGCTTATTGAAACATGGCGACCCAAATTACCTATGCTATTTTCCAGCCACTTGGGCACACTTCGATGAAAAAGCAGAATTTTCTTCACTTGTGGATTGTTTAAAACTTCGCAAGGAATAGGCTCTTAGGAGAGGGCCGGTGGTGCCCACCTCCTTCAATAATTTCACGAGACAAGGTTTTTCCATTGGGAAACCAACACCCGAACACTATATCTTGGTTAAATAGTTGTTCTTTTCAGTACTAGTTCGTTTAAAATGGTTGTTTGTTACCCGTGTCGTTTGGCTTTTATACCATTCTTTACGAGAAATAAAAAATAACTGGTTACTGATATTCAAACGAATTTCTGGAGTAAGAAGAAATGAAGAAAAAATACAGATATAAGGAAGCAGTTGGGTGTAGTGTGAATAAAAGAGGCCAGGGAAGCAAGATTGAGACGGTTTGGGCACATACAGAGAGGATGAGGTGTCATAAAGAGGGTGTTGAAGGAAGAGTTGGAAAGGAAAAGAGGCGATGGGACTCCGCCAAAAAGATGGTTGGATAACATCAAGACTGACATGGAAGAGAAACTATGACAGGGGAAAACATCCCCTCATTTTACTGTTAACCCAAAACACTAAAACAAGCTAGATAGCTGTTAAAAATTTCGTCGATTGTGCTCGAGGAGTTCTCTAACTGCAACAAAGTAACTGCAATTGTTTGTTTCACCTCATAGGCAAGTAGAACTAGAAGACGTGAAGATGAACTTTCAGGCGTGCGACAAATAGCACGCGCACTTTGGTTTGCCCGCGTAACGACGCGTGCGTGTGCGATCGCACGCATGAAACGGAAAGGCCTGGTAACGTTATATCAAGCTATAGATATATCTTGACAGAAGATCACAATAGTCGATGTACTGTATGGATAGTCAAAGAAACTATTGATAACTATTGCGATAATTTTGTGAACTATTCATAATTTTGTTAGTTGCTGCTCTTATTTCATTGATCAAAAATAAAATAAAATATGTGTAAATCACTGATTTGTTTATTGACTGTATCTTAGCCTGAGATTCATCAAATAGCTCTAAATTTAGAAGTAAATTGTACATTTCTCATACATCCTTTAAAAGTGCATTTTCAATTTTTCAGTTTTTATCAACCGATATTTCATGTCTACGACTTAATTCAAAATCTTTTGTTGACATTTATAGAAACTCTGGGACTTGAATACCCCTGAAAACTATCTCATTAATATCTCAATTGAGGTTCAACACTATCACAATATTATTGCAATAGCATATATAAAGTTTCCACAATAGTCATATCTAGCCCTTTCAGTTAGATTTCCGTGGTTGCATTACTGTACTGTTTTGTGTTGACTGGACATTTGCTCCATGATCCACGAACTGATTTTAGCCAAAAGTCCTGAACTTAATTTTTAAAACGTTTAATCACATTACTACTGTTGACACTAATATTCAGTATGTTTGTCTATTACATATGTTGGCAAAGTGTGGTCAGTGAGTTGCATGGGGGCTGCGAGCCCAATTTCTGCAGCTTTTAACATCGCTTTCAAAACCCTATTAAACAGCCTCCAAAACATAATGATTACAGCGTACTAAGTCTTGTGGGAGGTTCGACTGTGCCAATGATAAAACAATAAAATTATGGGTCAATAGTCAACTTGTTACGTTTCTTAGAAGTTCTTCTTGTCTACGCCTTCCCCTAGGCTACCGCACATGTGCAGTATATCATAAATAATATCTATTTGTGTTGCATCTTCCTCAATTGACCAGAGATGCACGCCTGCTATTGCTATATTTTTAAGTACTGGTTTCATCTATTATTTCTAAATAACAATGGGCTGCTTACAAATTACTACAGTATTTTGAGAGGGCCGGACGTGGTTCACCGAGTTTCAGTGAACCAGGCAACCAAGCAGAACACCCTCGTCTCTGAAGGGACACTGCATTTAAAAAAAGCAACACTGCCTCTTATTTTTAAATTCCGCAACTACCTATCACTTCAGGAAAAACCGACCGCACGTGGGAGCCCTAATTTCCCTTAAATTGACGATTTGAGTGATATTTTCTCCAGGTTTTGTCAATTGATGCTGTTCATCTATTCAAGGTGTGAGACTGCGTTCAGGTCCGACACAGGGCGGAGATCCTACTGCCTCTGCTGGTACCGAAGCCGCTGAGTCGCATACCGACGACGCAGTACGGAAGTTTTTCAATTTTAGAGTCACCACCTCCGGACGAAACACCAAGCAATAGTTCTGCTAGAAGTTCCTTGGGAATTACTGAGACGTACGGAGTATGAACAGTTAAGATCCGTCGCTCTATACGCGTGGTAGGAGACTAGCACTAGCGAATAAATGGTAGACGCCTGCGCCCACGTTAAAACACCAGTTTATCCTGTGCTTTCGGCGAGTCTGGCAAAGTACGAAGTGATTGTCCCATTGCCAAAACAATGGGGGGTTCAGACACGAGTGGTCAAAGATCAGGCAGATCTGGTCAACGAATTACCCCAAAACGATGGAGGACACAATAAATTTTTGGGACAAATGCTGTAAACGTGGGAGCTTGGTGGTATCTTAGAAGATCGATGTGCGCTCTCAAGCCGTAACCTCAGAAAAACGTGTCCCTGAAATCGATTTTTCTTAGGTTACGGTTTGAGGTAAGTTCATCGATCGTCTAACATATGTCCAAGCTCCTACACTCAAAACATTTGTCGCGTTAATATTGGGGATGACGATCGTGGAAATTTTATCTATTGCAATAGTATTAGAGCTGATATGCTATTGGGATAGTATTGTGATAGTGTTGCCAGTGTTCTAGCAAGGTTGAAAGATGAGGGGGCGCAAAATTTCCATATTATAATTTTTGATTTGCATTTCATAAATATGCATAAACTGTGAACTCCAATCATTCGATTTTAATGGGCAACATTAACAATGTATCTCTTTACATTTCAACAAAGTAGTGTTTCATTGAGTCAACAGTGTACAAGATGAGTGTTTCGCTCCGTTATTGCACTTTCCTTGCTGTGCGAGCGCTGGTAAACAAGCGTACTTTTTTTCTCCCCTAGCCAAACTTTGGCAGCCTTTTCAAAATCAAAGTCCTCCCTGTTCGGTCCTTCGATGACAATTCGAATGAGACAGCCTAGCGTCTTCGTCTTCAGTCTATTTCGAAAATCTTCTTTCGCAGTCTGTAGTCGATACTGGCAGTTTTGGCCTCGCAAAGGAGTTTACTGAATGCTGGAAACATTTCCTTCAAGGCTTGCTGGGTATGAATGCTGTGGACTAGTTTCTCAAATGATGATTCCCGAAAGGTTGTGTCCATAACTTCCCGAAACTGAGTCCATTCGCTTTCCAAGTTTGCCTGATCAACTTCAAAATCTGTCGCAAGACCTTCGATTTCCTTCTCGCCGTAAGAGATGAAACTCTGCTGCATGTTCGCTGGGTCAAACACTGCGAGGGCTGTAAGAATTTGGCTGCCCGAAAATCTGCTCTCTAACTGGGAGACAAGGGCACGGATAAATTTTACTTTAATATCCCGCTTGAAGGTTAATTTTTCATCTTCTGTAGCAGTTACTGTGTAAGGCCGTAGGCTAGTGCGAGGTAGCCAGTCCAGGCGTTGGAGATGCAGGCCATCTTGAGTTTCCATTTTTTTCAAGTGTTTGGATAGTCGACAGGAGCAGGGGTTCGATGTGCACGAGATTGACATCGCGTCTCTGGAATAACCTTCAAAGTCTGCCAAGATGTGGGAGAATCCGGTGTTTCGAGCACAAGGAGCGCAACATGGTGTTGTTCAAGCCATCCAACTTCAGCCAAGATCGAGCAGTTGTCCAAACGTCGCGGAAGCCAACCTTATGATCTAAAATGGAGTCTGTACTCCAAGGCGATGCCGATTCTTGTGACGATTTCTTTATTGGAGGAGCTTTCACAGAGCCTCACCATTGATCCAGTGTACAGGCATTATCCCAATTGAAAAGAGTTAAAAATTAATGAACTGGAAATCATATTCTTCGATCGCAGATATTTTCATTTGAGTACGGCGTGTAAACATATAGCCCATGATTTAGCGATCTATACAAGAAATTTGATTTGCCCTTCGAGATGCATAACCATAGCAGCTGAAAAGCAGTTGATTTAAAATGCCGCTGACCGCACGACAATGACAAGAGAAACGAGAGAGCGAAGAGGAAAAATCATGGGGTGCTCAGCAAAACGAAAGGAGCGCGCGAGAAAATGGCAGGGCGCAGCGCCCTTTTGTATAGGCCTAGCTAGAACACTGGTGTTGCAACTATTGCGATAGTGTTCCAACTACTGTGATAGTGTTGCAACGATTGAGATAGTTTTGCAACTATTGTGATAGTGTTGCAACTGTTGTGATAGTGTTGCAACTATTGTGATGGTGTTGCAACTATTGGATAGTGTTGCAACTACTGCGATAGTGTTGCAACTATTGCGATAGTTT
Organism: Heliopora coerulea; assembly: GCA_030142905.1. NCBI lineage: Eukaryota > Metazoa > Cnidaria > Anthozoa > Scleralcyonacea > Helioporidae > Heliopora > Heliopora coerulea. The sequence continues at coordinate 225,292 of JASJOG010000067.1, read as the reverse complement.
TAAGGGTTTTTCAAGTCCTAAAGTTTCTATAATTTGCAACAAAAGACTGAATTGAGCTGCAGACTCGAAATGTCTGTTCATAAAATCTGAAAATAGTCTATAAAGGGATATATAAGAAATGCACAATTGACAAGTAAATTTAGAGCTACAGTAGAACCTAGCTAACTCGAGCTCGGTTAACTCGAACTCCCCGGTAACTTGAACCAAATTCAATTTCCCCTGGATTTGATCACATTTTCCCTATCATTTACTACCACTTAACTCGAACTCGGTTAATTCGAACTCCCCTCTAACTCGAACTAATTTCATGCTCCCTTGGTTCAAATTTACCCCGCTAACTCGAACTCTATTTTGGAAACGTGGGACGATAAACCTGAAAGTGCCAGGACGTAACTCTTTGACTTGTAGGAATTTTGAATCTTTACTGATAACAACGTGACAATGTATGGAAACGTAATTCAAACCCAGAAAAGACCGTCTTTCCGGAGTGACGCAGCTTAAAGTCCACATAACGAATTGATTATCCTGGGTAAATATTGCACACACAATTATAATTCGATGAAATGATTCTTAGATTGTCACACAAATTAGTCTTGAGTAGCCCGTAGCAACTGTTCTAGTTTATCCAGTTTATCTTGTAGGGCTTTCAGAAATTTCTACAGCCGTATGTACACGACTCAAACATTCACCGAAGCTGCACATGTATTCTGGTATAGTCATTATAGACATCAAAGGGTACTAAAGTGACTTGTGTTTTTAAATTGATGAAAAGAAATCGAAACCTTATCAATTTTTAAGAGTCCATTGAAATTCAACACCAACCTCGCTAACTCGAACCCCCGCTAACTCGAACTATTTTTCGTTTCCCTTGGGAGTTCGAGTTAGCGAGGTTCTACTGTATTTGGTAAATCTTAGGCTAAGACACACACTGTAAACGAATCAGTGATTAAGACAAATTTAATTTTATTTTATTAAGAAAAAGGTACAGAAGCTATTGATAGCTCAAAACATTATTGCGATAGTTATCGATAGTTCGATGTATCATTACATCACTAATTAATATCGTTATTGACATTTCGTGGCTTCCGTTTTGATAGCAGATATGTCGAATTTGCACCTTCGCTCGCTATATGAATCTCGGTAGCTCAATGGTTAGAGCGTCTCACTGGCCATCAGAAGGTTGTGGGTTTGATCCCCGCCTGGGGCTTCTGTGGTAAGGACTTGACAAACGTTCATCGATCACATACCAATAAATTTTTGTTGCTAAACTTAGAATATCCTCTTTTCAGAGACATTCCTTAAGAAATCTCAAAAAAAACATGGACGTTGGATCACGATCAGTTTCCAAATGATGAAAATATTTCAGGTTAGGATTTTAAGTAAGAAAGTGTTGCCCAAATGAAGTTGGTTAATCTCACCGATTTAGTCGCTGATGTTGACCTACATATACAGTCTAGGTTATTCCAAAATGCAGAAATTATCCAGGACTGAGAATATTTCATTCAAGTTGTATTTGTCTGAGAAATTCTGTTAATGAGATATTAAAAACTGCAAGTTCGCTGAATGCTTTCAAACTTACAATAAACTTAGGAGTGACAATGTACTTCAGGAACATTTTGACATTGTGAAAACATTGCAGTTTTTTTTAATTCTAGGTTTTTGTTGTGAACACCAGACATGTATTTGTACTAAATTTAATATCAGTTGGAGTATATTTTACTACTGTTTCGCCGGTAATTGTGTTTTTACCTTAATAAGTTTGCCAATTTACCAATGTATTGATTTTGAATATCGAACCTTCATTGTTTGATATAACCAACTCAAGTGGCGAAAGGTAACCTTACTATGTTTACTGAAATGTAAACTATCTCTGGCTTTGGACACTTGTAGGTAGTTATGAGGGTTAGAAGAAAACGTAAGAGTCACGCCCGAGGTGATAGCTGAGAGCATCTACTTCATGGCTTTTTGCGTGTCCCCGAATTTCTCAGAATTCAGAGAATTTCTCAGCTGCATCCATAAACCCAACGAGCACAAAAAGTATGAACCGTGTTTTTTATAAGTTAGCTTAGGACTAAAGTAACGCCAAGCAGGGTTTTAACTTTCCGATTGAAAACATTTTACTCCTTAAAATCATGCAGTGCTCATTCCCACACCCTGCGATTGTGGCGTGGCGTGGCGCGTCCAATTACTACGAGCCTTGAATTTGTCTAATTCACCTTGAACAGTTGAGTAATAAGTGTTTAATGTTACAAGAACAACGCACATGTAAATTAACTACACTGATTCAATGTTTCAATCACTTGGCATTTTGTTTCTTTCAGTCCATATCGACAGCCAGCATCGACTCTTGCAGGTACATAATATTGTTTATTTGTTCATTCAGACTACAGTCCTTCAAAGCAAATGACGATCATGAATGGCTCAAAATTCGTTTTGGAGTTCAGCGGCACGTGTGCGTCCTGCTCCTACTTTCGTGGCGCACAGCTTAAGATCTTACGCGAAAGCTGAAAACTTCGCGTGCACCAAAGACAATTCTTGGCCAGTTTTCACTAAAAGAAACCTTGACATGCGAAACAAATAATGAAAAGGTTTTACCGTCTAGTGATGACTATTACAGCCCAGCATAAAACTAGGAGGAACGCCAATGAGATATGTCAATGGGAATATCATCATCACTTGATATGTTCCTTTTTGGGTTTAAACTGCTCGATTTAGATTTTGATAAAATACTCGTCTTCTTTGCTTTTGATTTTTGTCCTTTCACTCTTTGAGTTGGGTAAAATAGTTTTCTTTATCAATGCATGGATGGGTGTTTCAAATTTTTCGTCTTAAGATGTGTGGGTGAAAAGTTTTTCTTTGTCAAAGTAGTTTCTCTTCGGTCCCAACCCGAGCCTGAAATAATGACCGGTCTCTTCTGGACATTAGGGACCTTAAGCAAGCTAGGAGGGTGACGGTAGTGATGAGACAATCTGAATTTTATCATTTAAAAGAACCTCGTATCATTGACGTCGTATTTGATAGCAGATGTAGTTTTTTAGACCTTCAGAATACTTCATAGTTTCTAAAAGGTCTCAGTTGAAAGCGTTTAAGTCAAACTCAACTAACACCTGTCATTGCTTCAGGAGCCACCGTCGTCCTGAATACGTTAAAATGCCTTGAGTGACATTGTGTTCAGAATAAGAACAGCGTTGGGATAACTCTTCGGATTAAAAAAAGAAAATCTGTTCTCTTTGTTTTGGATGAAATAATCTGTTGAAGGAAGGACGTCGTCTTTGACGCTCCCGTCGTGTTTACATAAGGTTCCTATTTAACCAATAGGAAAACAAAATAAAAATAGGGATGACAGCTATGAGACACAAGAAGGATCAAATAAAACAAAATAGAGATATCAAAACAAAAAGAATGGGTCTGAACCAATGTTAGCATTTAAATTGCGTTAAATTTCGCAATAAATATACTGTCGTGTAGAAGTAATTCGGATTCAAGAGAACAGTAGCTGAGAATTTTAAAGTCATCGAAAGAGATTGGGTGTCCAGTATCTAGGTGGTGTGAAAGAATACCAGTAGGTGGAGGATTTTTACGTTTTTACCAGTAACACATTTTCTGCTCTACGGAAGTACCATGCTTTATTGTATGTACATCAGGGAATACACCCTGATATTCAGAAGATAATTGATGTATTTGCCAATGACAAAAGAAGAATGGAACTACTGTAATTTAAGCTCTCGTAACTTTTTGAGTCTTTCACTTTGTTGTTTTTGGTGTCTATGAAGTTTATAACTTCAATATCTTCTTTCTGTCAGTTTACTGAGTTTTTTTCAAATTTCCTTCTGATGTGGATAGTTTTGTAGAGGTTCTTAATTTTAGAATTTAGGAAGGTGGTACTGCTGCTGATGGGTATATCTTAGGAAATGTTCCTGTTGTCATGTTATTATTGAGCAGAATGTTGACAAAATTAAGCTATTGTTTATCATGATAAGGAAAGAGGAAACAGCGTATTGCTTTGATAAGGTGAAAGTGCCTCTTGTTTTATGTTTTAAGATAGATAAACGATCGTCAAGCTCTATACTCAGAAAAAAGATTTCTGAGTCTCAGAAGAGGATCGAACCCGCAACCTTCTGATGACCGGTAAGACGCGCTAACCATTGAGCTACCAAGTACTCAGATGGTGAGCTAAGGTGTAAGTACAACATATATGTGCGACCTAAGCGTAAGCCACTATATATTAATAAGCTATCCAAGCTATCCATAAACTATCTCAATTAATAAGCTATCCAAACTATCCAAGCTATCCAAACTATCCAAGCTATCCAAGCTATCCAAGCTCTTACATCTCTAAAATCATAAACTGCATCAATCATTATTAATATATAGTGGCTTCCGCTTAGGTCGCACATATATGTCGAGCTTGCACCTTAGCTTGCTATTTGAGTCTTGGTAGCTCAATGGTTAGAGCGTCTTACCGGTCATCCGAAGATTGCGGGTTCGATCCAAGTCTGGGGGGTTAGAAATCGTTTTTCTGAATATAGAGCTTGACGATCGTTTATCTACCTTAAGATATATCCAAGCTATCACATTTCTAAAATAATAAACTCTTTTATGTTTTGTTGAAGGTATTTCTAATCCTTAAGCTCACAGATAAGTAAAGAAGTATTTTTACATTTATTTAAATGAGATAACTCTCTCAACAACAGTATATCTAAACTGTTCTTGCTAGAGGTCCAGTAAAAGCCATTTCTCATCGGTCCAATGTTACTACAAAAGGAACTGGAGGAACCGGGGAAAACCTGTGGTATTCTGTAGAGTCAAACTGGACGACACTCCTACATTTAACCATGATAACTTTAATCAGACGAGTGCACGGAGGCGGAAACAAACCTTTGTTACTAAGGTGGGAGACACGTGTACTACCACTGTGCCATGAACAAATCAGTTATATTGGTACACACGGCTATAGTGTACGTTGGTAGGGCTGCTACCTTTCTAGTGTTCTACTCTGCCATCTGTTAATCTCAATATCTTTGAAGTTCAAGGTTGCTCTTAAACTCTCACCAACTATCACATGATTTCTTGAGAATTAGATCGATTTTTTAGGGAAAGACCAGACTGTTCTTTTGGGAATGTTTGTTGTTCTGTTTTCTCTTGTTCTACTGAGAAGAACAAAGTGAATGATTTAAGATTACCCCCATTCCTTGCAGCAAATTAGGTTAAACATTTCCTGAGAAAAAAATTCTAGTTCCTCACTGAATACGTCCATAAATCACGTTGCTTGTTGGTGTACAGAACTTAATTCCTGATCACGATCACTTGATTCAGACGTGAGGTCAAACGTCAAATTTCAAGTTACTCAGTTTCTCAAAACATTTCGTTTTACTTTATTATTGCGGAGATCAGTTCGATCTCCCCAAACAGAGATTCATATTTCAATCCACCGATTGATATAAACATTAGAAAAGTCAAGCAACACAGAGTTCATTCATTTTACTTTAAGTTAGGGAACGGAATTGAATTGAAAGATAAGTACTATCTCAGCCAATCGCTCTTATTACTCGATCACGTTTCCTGTTCTTGTCAACAGCTTGGCCAACAAGGCACCAGAGGGATGTGCCCACTAAGTTTCACTGAACTGGTCCCGTCATTCTGAGAAATATCGCACAAAACGTAATAGAATACTTCAGGGTCAGTCTCGCAGGGACTAAAGTGCAGAACTTCTTTTAGTTATCTTGCTCCTGGGGCAAAAATTCTCCGTTCCTGTGCTATAATGTATGTTCTCAGTAGACCTCCCTCAGGAAATCGTCTCGTTCGGCTGGGCTCTATACTTGGTTGCTTAAGGCTACAACTAGCACTCTTTCTCAACCACATATAGAAACGCTTTCCAACTGTTGGCTCATTTTTTTTTTGATTTTTATACGACAAATAGGTCCCATTTTACAGTTGCCTGGTCGGTTATTGATGCACAGGAAACGTCAACATAGAACCAAAATTGGCTTCAAAGTGAAACTAGGTCGAGTAGGTCACTAATGTTCTCACCAAGCTATGACGTCTTCTGTGCGTCTATAACTGAGAAGAAGAGGGCAACATAGAAAATGTTCGATTTATACAGTTAACATATTTTTTTGGTTTTAGAGTAGGTAATTGGAACCACACTGTTGTTACAGTGGTGTAATTGTGATTGTCTAACGATTGGGAGTGAAGCTGTTAATAATAGAACGCGCTTTTAGCTGTGGGCTATAGTGAGCGTGACATGGCTACGCTAATGGTATTCCATGTAAAATTGAGTGAATGAGCATGAGTTTTTAGTTTCAGAGTAAACCGTGGAGTATACATTTGTGTTGTGTAGGTGTATTAGTAATTACCACAAGTGCGATACGGGAATTCAAAACCGACCACCCGGCTTTGGGATTTTACCGGAATTAGACGGCAGTTAGACGCAGTTGACCATGCAGAGTAGAGTTTAATAAAGAAGTTTATATGAATATAGACAGAAAGAGTAAAAGACGCGTAACGTTGTCTCGTGCATGAATATCTTGGGACACAACCCTGGACGTACGTTTCGGCCTTCTGTGGCCTTTTCAGCAGGGATTTGGGGTTGGCAGTCAATGTTATACAGTCGGAAAAGAAGCGATAATCAGTATGAAATAAAATAAAAGTAGAAAGAGATAAAATGTGTGCTTACCAGTCTTGTTGTGTGTCTTGGGAAGACCAATTCTGCGTGCCATCGTAATCTTAAGGGGAGTTTACCGCATGTTGATAGAAGGTGGGCGTCCGTGTTGGCGCTGGACAGAATGGGAGCGTGGACGAGTTGTGATGTGAAGTTTAAGCGAGTGATGTTGTTCGTTCCCAGTAAATAAAAGGTGCGCGGATCAAATGTGTCCTATGAGGATAACTGTGAAGTGCTGGATCATAAGAGGGTAGTGTTGCGAGCTGGGTTCATGTGTTATTTGATACTATGTTGAATATCAAAAAGTTTTTCGTCGTTGCTAGCAAAAATGTTTCAGTTATAATCTCTTCTGTGTTATTGTCGAGCCCAGCATCCTCTTTTAACATACCCATGTAGGCGTCGATGCCTTAGTCATTTGGGATGTTGTTATATAGACTCCTGACGTCTATAGTGACGGTCATTATGTTATGGTAGATTTATGTTAAGTTAGAGTAAGCGGAAGATTCTGTTGTTTAGTTTTTGTGTCATTTCTAATGTGTTATTGTCTTGATTAGCGTCTTTTTCTAACATACCTATCGATGCTTTGATGCCTTCGTTATTCGATATGTTGGTATATAGATTCTAATCAGTCGTATATAAGTCCGTTATTTTCTGTTATGGCCACAGCAAGTGGATCTTTGGCGTTTTCCGGTCCACGCTGAAGCACGAGAGTCATGTCAATTTCAGGCTGAAATTTGTCTTTGTAAGCATGGTGGCCTCTCAACCAAAAATAACAAGACTTGTATTCTTCATACTTTTCTTGACTTGCCGTTAATTTGTTAGTATTTGTTAGTGTTTCGGAGATCTCCGTTGCTCTCCAGACTAGGTTTCAAATTCACAAACTGCAATATGATCCTCAATTATAATACATGTAATTAAAATTCTCACTGTGCTAGACATAAAACTTTCCGACTGTTTACGACTTCGGCATGTATAAAGACAAAACAAGGAAAACGAGGAATGAGTTGTTTTTGGAACACTATTCCCAGATTTTAGAAGAATACGAAAGAAGTAATGGTTCAGTTGGAATGTGCAAACTTGCCGAGAAATACTCGTGTGGCAAAACGCAAATTAACAACATTATCAGAAATAAGCAGAAGGTGAGAGAAGAATACGTGAAGGGTCTTTCTGAGTCAAAGAAGCAAAATCGCACTTCCCAGTACGCGGACTTAAACAATGCTGTTTGGGAATGGTTCAAGAAAAATACAGAGCGGCGAATTCCCATTGATGGTCCTTTGATACAAGAATTTGCGACGAAAGTTCCAGAGAAGCTAGGCAACACTGGTTTCAAAGCCTCAAGCGGTTGGCTGACAAGGTTTAATTAATTAAAGAACGACACAACCTTTCTAAACACAATGTTCGTGGCGAATCTGCAGATGTACCAGTAGCCACGGTTTTCTCGTGAAAAGAGCGCCTTTGTGCAATAATATCTGGTGGTAAACTTCAAGGTATTTAGAATCTTGATGAAACAGACTGTTTTTTCCGTACTCTACCTGACAAGAGCCTGTCAGAGAAAGGAAAGAAGTGTAAAGGTGACAAGAAATCTAAGGAGCGATAAACTGTCGCCTTGATAGCTTTTGCAACAGGAGAAAAGATAAAACCTATAACCAAGATGTTTGAAGAACATCAACAGGGATGATCTCTCATGTGAATATTACAATCAAAACAAGGCCTGGATGACATCCGACCTCACGCATAAAATCCTCAGCAAGTTAAACAGTTTCTTCAGAGCTAGAAAAAAATCAATTTTATTGTTCCTTGACTCTGCTGGTTGCCATCCATACGATTTGAAAGGACATTACTCAAGCATCAAGCTAATCTTTTTTTTCCAGCGATTTGCACATCAGAGCTGCAGCGTCCAGACTTGGGAATAATTCAGAACTTTAAAGTTCACTACAGAAAGTTGCTGCTAGGTCACGTCATTGCCATGGCCACAGAAGAAACCACTGCTTCAGAAATAAGCAACACCTTGAGTGCGCTACTAGCCATGAATTGGATAGGAAGTGCTTAGTCCAAGGTTGAAGTTACGACAATAAGCAAATGCTTTGCTGTAGCAGGATTCTCAAGCAACCTTACCGAGGCAACTGGAGATGAAGACGAAGACCCTTTTGCAGATCTTAATAGTGAATTCCAAAGTCTCATAGACCAGGTTGCATCTGGAAGCAGCGTTACACCACAAATGTACCTGGGATCAGATGAGGAACTCCCCGTTTGCTTCAGCGCTGACGTCAACGAACAACAGCTGTTAGAGACACTCGATACTAACGATCAAGACACAATCGTTCTCGAGAGTGATGGTGAGGATGAAAGTGATGCTGGTAAAGACGACGATGAAAGTCCTGCAACAAGCAAATTGAAGAGTTGCCGAGAAGTTCTTGTGAGCGTACTGGACATAGAGCTTTTCATTCTTCAACACGGCAAGTTCACACTCGCAAACGAGTTCTCTCTGCTTGCGGATGAAGTAAGCGAGAATGCCGTGAGCGAAAGATCACATCAAAGCACGCTAGAGAGGTACTTTACATCACAGAATAAAACTGTCTAAAACAGGATTACTAACGTCGCAGAAGTCGACTGAGTTTTGTTGCGTTATTGTAGCTTTACAGTGAAAGATAAGGCAATTGACACTGATTCATGTTACAGTTTGATTTTTGGTTTTGGTATATAATATTTTTTCTCAACATAAATTTTTGATTTTTATTTTAATTTGTATTTTGTATTTATATATCACAGTAAATGTTAACTAGAAATTGGAATAAACTGGACATTTTAAAATAAAAAAGCAGTAATACATAGTAAAGACATTTTACAACCTGAACTTGGGTCATTTTTCTCGCACCCCGCTATTACGGACTCTCGCTATTACGGACACCAAATTATGGTCCCCAGGGTGTCCGCAATAACGAAAATTGACTGTACTTTACTTCAAATATTTATCCTGCCATGCCATAATCTAATTACCGTATTTCCTCTATTAAAACTGTGCGGGGTCAATTAATTTTAGGCCGTCAAACGGGAAGGTTATTAGAGGGAAGGGGCTTACTAGGGGAAATACGGTATTTGACATTCCTTTACCTGTCAGTATAAACGGTGAGTGTCGCTTGACTGATTTATAACAAACAAACAAAACTACGTTACATTACATAATCCACGACAAGCCAACAGTTTCAAAAAGTAAAAGACAAAGCATATTCCGAAAAACAGTGTCATCTTGTAAACTCAAGATTCGAGTTATATAAGAGACGAAAGTGAAATGGTAATATTTCGATTTTATTACAAAATCATCTTCAGACCAAGTAACTTTACATAAACATACCTAGGCCTTTATATATACAAAAACCGTGATGACATCATCGGTGAGGAAGGAAAGAAATTTGCCAACGTTATAATATGGAGTATTAGTCGTATCAATAACAGGACGAGATTTGGGGAGAGAAAAAAACGTTTTATGTATCTTGGGTAGACTGTGTGCTCGACCGAAATGCCCTGCTTTAGGGCGTAAAAAATTATATTCAGTATCAGTAATTTCACCTCGCTTAAGTAAAGTGGAGAGATATCTTTGTAAAGAGGAAAGCCTAGTAGGTGTCGGGTCAGAAACAATCTTTTTGAAATTATTAGAATTAGTCTTAAGGTCTTAAGGCTAGCAAAGAGTTGTCTCTTTTCACCTAGATATACTTCTATCAGATTTCCTATTCATCCTAAATATCCTTAACCTCTGTCACATTCTGTTATCACCACCCATCACTATTAGATATTACTTATTAACATTTGACATGTAAATATAGCCAGGTAGGCGTTCTTCGTCACCGATGATGTCATCACGGTTTTTGTATATATAAAGGTCTAGGTATGTTTATGTAAAGTCACTTGGTCTGAAGATGATTTTGAAATAAAATCGAAATATTACCATTTCACTTTCGTCTCTTATATAGCTCGAATCTTGAGTTTACAAGATGACACTGTTTTTCGGAATATGTTTTGTCTTTTACTTAAACTACGTTACACCAATTGACTTTCGTTTTAACCATACGAACTTTTCTTTATCAGAAAAAAGCGTGCATCCGAAATAACTTTGTCTGCTGCTGTCTCAAACTGCATTGTGTTTGATGTTTCGACAGTTAAATCATGACAGCCTCCCACAGCCTGGGTCAAAAGTTCAAGATGAAACGATTAAGCTTCTGTCATTAAGATTTTCTGCTGACGGAAGAGACATCACCCCTTCACCACAGCTTCTGAAGATTATGCGTAGACCTTCTTTATATGGCAGGTTGTCGGCAGTGTCACAGGGCACCCTCTCTTGAGAGTCAACTTTATTGACCTCTACGAGCGCATACTCTGTATATTCTGTGCGTATTGGTTTGTGCCTGGTACTAAGGCAGCCAATTACTTCATAATGTGATATGTATTTTACTAGGAATTGATCAGCTGTAACTGGAATTTCGCAAGGTGGATGTCGGAGCGTGCTCCTCCAAACACAAAACCTATTACTGCAACGTTTTTTTTTAACATGCAGTTCTACACTAAATGTGCAGTTTTAAATCAATTTGTGCAGTTCTAACAAAACTGACCAGTTCTAAATTACCTTATTTTTCAGCTTCTTTGTGCAAAAGATCATCGAATGGAAGCAGTAATAGGATATTCGTGTAGCCTGTAAACATATTAGATATTAACAGATTAGATAACATATTAGATAAGCAACAATAAATTATTGATATATATATATATATATATATATATATTATCTATTACCAGTCTCGATTCAACGTTTGGAGTCATTTATCACCTTCACCAGTTTGAGAAGAAGACTTAGTGCAGTTCCAAACTAAGACAGCTTGTTTGCTGTTAAACGAAGTGCGTTGAAGTTTCAACTTCGGTAAATTAGATATCAGGAGGTTCGCTTTGGAGAAGGAGATTTGTAAAAAGTCAGCTCGTTCGAACGCACTTGAGGTCGTCTGGCAATGGATCTCCTAGTTGTAAACGCAGTGGCGTAGTTAGGGTTAGAATCTTTAGTCCTGCTATTCGGAAGTGGACAAGCAACTAGGGGATCCGGGGGTCATGCTCCCCCGGGAAATTTTTTAAATTTACAACCACAAAATGCCCATTTCCTGCACTTTCAGAGTGAAATATCTCATAAATGGAGCATATAAAAACTGTTTGTTGAAAAGAAACTAAAAGTTTTTTTAAAGGTACTGCCAAAATAACTTCAGAATTAGCTGAAAGTTTAAATATTGTCATCACATGAATATTCCATCAACCACAGTATTTCATCTTTAATTCAATATTGCAATTTTTCAAGCACATGAAGTTGGTTAAGTGACTTAAGTGGCTAATTTAGCCTAATTATATTGTTCATATTTAATGGTTTCTTAGGACAAGTTGAAATCGAAGTCAAAATCATTAACATAAATTTTAATACAGCTGTTTCGCCCAATGTCAGGGCTTATCAGCATGCCTGGGAAACACAAATATTAGTTGCAGGTAAATTCATGATTCCGACATAGACAGCCTCCAAAAGAAGCCTAGAATTATGAGCAGTCTGGTTTTAAGGTGCCAGATTCTCGCCCTCACACCTCTTAAAGCCTTAAGAGGAGTTTGGTTAGAAATCGGAGACAATATAGTTGCTAGTCGTTCATCCCCCATATAGTTTCTTAAGTAAGTTTTGATTCGCTTCAAACATGAAAAAGATCTTTCAGCTGATATGCACTAGAAACAGCCATGACTACATTGAGTTTAAGTAACTTAACAAATTCTGGAATACATTGCTGAATATTAATGTGGTAAATATATTCTAAAAGCTTCATGGGGTTTTCTTTAACAAAATCATGATCTTGGTAAACAAAAACCAGTTGACTCACAAGCTTAAGGATGTCAAAAAAGGGCCATATTTATCTTTAAGTTGTTGAATTTTATCATTAGGGACACTTTCCTTCCACTGTATGAAGAATTTAGGATTGACTAAATCAAGGAATAAAAAACTTTCTGCATCATTAAATCTTTCACAAAGCATGCCAACAATACAATCAATAACCTCACAGTACAGTTGCTTGTAATTATGTCTCTTTCAGATCTTCTGGTTGGGGTACCAGCTCTATTTTCAGCTGCAGAATAACAATCACTAAAAGCAGTGTCATTACGGAGATTATTATTAAGAAAATCAACAAAATTTTGGATCTTTTTTATGCCATAAGAAAAATCAGTGGACCTATTCTGAAGGATATCATAAAGAATAGAAGACTGCTGTAAAATTTTATAATAGAGTTCCAAAAGAAAACAGACAAATAAAGGATTCCAGGATCCCAGTTAGTGGAGTAAACCATCAGTTCGAGTAACAGTTTCATCAGTCCAATTGCGAGGATTTTTACTAATCTCTGTAAGGGCAGCTACTAAAGAGTCAAAGTTATTGAAAATGGCAGAAATGGCACGAGATTTATAATACCATCTGGTTTCACCAGGATTAGGGATATCAATACCATGCGACTTAAGATGATCATTTCTTTCAGGACTGGATCCGCCAAAGGTACAAAACGCTAAAACATTAGCAAAAAAAATCTTAACAGCTTTAATATTAAGGGCAAATTGACACAAAACTAAATTAAGTAGATGAGCAGCACGGTGAAAGAAAAAGGCATAAGGGTAAACCTGTCGTAAAATAGCTTGTAGCCGGTTGAGATGGTCACTTACTACAGATGCACTATCATAAGTTTATATAACAAGTTTGGACTTTATAGATTCTCCATACTTATTCAAGAATTCCCTTCACAATATCACCAATAGCTTGTGCACTTCTGTCAGAACTAACATTTCTGAATTTAAGGAATCTTTCGACAACTTGCCCCCCCTATCCAATCGAATAATAGCACTAAGTTGAGCTTTCTTAGAAATATCAGTAGTTTCATTAACTTGAATACTAAGAAACTGGTATTGGCTTGTCTCAAAATCAATTTGGTCCTGAATAACAGAATCTATACATCCTATTAAATCATTTTGCACATCAGGAGAAACACCAGTAAATACACACCCCCACCCCCACCCCCACCCCCACCCCCACCCCCACCCCCACCCCCACCTCTCATTGTCAGGTTTCTCTGATTCCTCAAGCCTTCCATGCAGGCGACGATCAAATATGGAGTCTAGTTTGCCAAAACATTTCAATAGCTCTCGATAATTTCCTTGATTAAGACTGCCACTTGACTCATCATGCCCCCTTAATGCCAACTCTTGTTTGGCTAGAAACAAGACAGCTTCCCCAATATTTTTCAACATTTCCCGGTTTTGGCTAACCTCTTCATTCTACCTCTCTACTGCATCTTACCTTGCCCTTGAAAACAAAGGATCGACACTCTCCTGGGAATCAAAGACTTTCCACGATTTATAAGCCTCCATGTGAGATTTAGCTTTCTCGTGCTTTTTGCAGTCGCTCGTGTAACTATGAACGTTTGTCTAACCGGTTAATACCCAAGGAGAAGACTTACCCAATCAAAATAGAAAACACAGCCACCTAACAAACCGTTCTTTCTCTTATTCCCGCACAACCAATCCCGTGTAGATTACCACGACTCATGAAACCTTCTAACCGTTCTGCCCATTGTAGTTTGAAGGGTAAGCTTCGGTGTAGGTCGTGGCATACGAGCTATTTCCGTCTGCTCAGCGACACCTCGCGCAGAAAACGGTCTTTCTAAGAGCTCTTGAACAAAATCCCGGCCGCCTGAGCTTCCACACGATTTGCTTGATGGAGTTGGGTGACTTTGTTCAATTTCCACATTCATGAGACGAAAAAATATAAAGCCTTCTATCTGAACTATGAATACTAAGCAGCTCTGAGTTACTCAGTCCTCGACGTCCTACAATTGCTAATGAGCAGGACTTTTGCAGGAAAATTTGGGGGGTGTGTGGTGCTATTCAGCCAATAAAATGCGTTCAAATCGTCCCGGAACTCCTGCATTGCAATTATTGCAGGACTTTTGCAGGAAATGCGACATAGGTGTGGTGCTATTTAGCTAATCAAAAGCGTTCAAATTATTCTGGAATTCCTGCTCCACGCTTAAACACGGAGCGATCGCGTAAGAAGAGGCTGAGTTTCTCAGCCTGTCAATTATGATTAAGGAAAGGTCGCATGTTATTGGTCAATTGAGTTCAGACTAATTTCCGGTGGATCACTATCACGTTCAATTGAGGAGATTATAGGAGATGAATTTGTTTGCAACGACGTTGCTGCCTGGATAGTATTTTGCTCCTGTTGGCCATTTGAACTGTTTTGACTGAGCCAACAATCCAAGAGCAATTCCATCACTTTAATATTTCCTGCCGGTTTTCTGTTGGACAGCAACTGATTCCTCACGGTATTGATCTTTTTACGTACTTCTACCAAGCGCCCTTCCTCATCGCGTTTCACTTTCATTTTGAAGCCGTAGTAGGCCTTGCTCTCTTTAATTGCACTTTTATTCTTCTGGTAGTAGGCTTTATTGCGATCATGCTTGCCAAGCCCCGCAGAAAGCGGAGTTGTGCTTTGGGCAGAGGTAGAAGTCCGAGCTGTCGGATGAGAGCAACCGAGCATATTTGCCACAAATGAATTTGAAAGTGGCGTCAGTTTTTGTTTATATTTATAATATTACAAGCTTCAAGCAAGCGCCAAAAAGAATACAGGTGGCTATAACACATTGCGAACGTATTAAAATGTGAATCGTGCCCAAACACTGGGCGGGTAGGAAGACAATAAGTGAATGAAGATGCGCAAAACGTCTCGAATGATTATAATACGATGTATAACAACCAGAAAAATCAGTAAATGTGGCATGTTCAGCCATTTATTGCTTTATATATTGTTTAGCTGTATTTTAAAAACACATTTTAAAAGTATTTTCGTAAGCTTTAGGCTCTAGTACACGCTTGTGGAACTCTAAGCTGTCCAGTTCAGTCACGCTTCAAAGTGTCCGCCATTTTCAAACATGCAACCACCATACGAAGCCAGAAATGTTGGAGGAGCTTACCCTTTTACGGCGTCGCTCCGTGTTTAAGGCAGGAAATCGTAAGACCCATGATTCGTACTTATTCCAGCGCTCAGGTTAGCTGAACGTAGCCTCATTGTGGGCTTTAAGCAGGCTGAAAAACTCGATTTCTGTAAATTTGATGAGATATTTGGGACAAAATAAAATTTCAATTGGAGTTTTTAAAATTTTAAGATTGGAAAAGTTTTGTCATGCTGAGCATGACAAGCATGACCGCTAGCTACGCCGTTGTGTAAACGTCACGTACGATAGATACAAAAGTTTACCAAGAGAACGCTTTCATTAATATCTATAAATTCATTGAAAAATTCAAATATCTTGGTACGCATTAATTCCATCATTTCAGCGATTATCAAATCCAACATTTATTGATGACAGCAATAAATTATTTCCTGACAAAAATAATTTTATAGTTGTAGTTGAAAGAGTTGAGAGAGTTTGAAATTTTGAGAAAATATAGTAGTTAAGAGAGTTTGAAACAATGTCTAACCATTGTAAGCGACGCGGATAATGTTTATGAATAAATTAAGTAACATGTAAGTATCTAAAACCTGAACCCTTACTTGGAAATATTATGTTGCAACCAAGAAGAAAACGATATGTTTCTTTCAACACAAGCAAGTTCAAACAAAAAAAAATCTTATGTCTATGGCAAGAAGCAAAATCCTTAACCAAGTTATTAAACCATTTTCATCGAATTAAAAAGTTAAATGACGTGAGATTCTTAACTGCCCACAAAGGAGGCTGGGTATTGTGGACCTTAAACCCTGGATCCGGCGAACTTTCACATATGAAGACGGGCTGATTGTTCGGATATAAAGTTCAGAATTAACAAGTGTAACCCAAAATGATGATAACTGATAAAATTTCACCAGTTAATATATCAACCAGCAACAGATTATAAACCAATTTTTTTACCATAGAAACAAAATAAAGTAGTCATGATGTCATAATAAGTAAGATTATACATTATAAAGAAAATTGGAGATATCAGTGTTTTTAATCATTTAATTGATTTTTTTTTATATTTCTTGGAGATTTATCATAAAACAAAGTGCTTTCTTTAAAAAACTGTTTTTTCCCGTAAAAACTAAGATCAAAACAAAGATTGAATTCCTGACTTTTCGTTACGGTAAGTTCTCAGAAATATCCTGTATCGTTTTTCTTTTTTCAGTTGATATTTATAGTAAATTTTATTTCATAAATTTTCGGGTGATACATCGTTTTCGGCCACTGAGAAAAATCGTTTTATATCACACGTAAAAGATATATGCGACAAGAGATATTTACGTGCAATAAAGATATTGATTCAACTATCCAATGCAAAGCCAAGTAGGATATTTTAGTAGATCAATCGGATCAAATGTTCTATAATTCAAATGTCGGTAGCGACTTGTCGACTTCAGTTTGTTTTCCGGACGTTGATTTTCTGGGAACAAAACGAGCTTTTTTGATAGCAATACCACTCAAAAACTTTCCAGGTGGCTGATCCTGATTTTAGACTGTACTTTAGTGTTTGTGAAATAAACAAAGCGATACATGGATGTTTGCTGGTATGGAAATTATTTTCAAGTGTTCTGTTTGATCTGCTACGAGTGGCATATCAAATTGACCTCGAGATGATAAATTCCATATATCCAAGCGTCCATGTATTATTTTCTATTTGCCTCAAAATAAACTAATAATATTTTATTAAAAAATGAAATTTCAGCAGTATAACTGGAAAAATTTTATCGTTGTAAAATATCAAAATCACCTTAAGCATTTTCGCTTCCCTCTATCTCGGTGTCCTTTCCTTAAAATCTCTTCAATGGCTTCCATCTTTTGCGATTTTTAATTTTAATCGGAATAACACGAATAACATGAAAGCAATCAATCACCAACCGAAGGAGAGGTAAGCAGCAAGAAAAAAGACGAATCTGGTTACTCGAGATAAAAAAAGAAAAATAAAGGGGAGACAGCGATAGCTGGCTCAAGCTCTTTGTATGACCTTTGATGTATAGTATGTCACTTGCCTCGGAGAGGATTGGAAGTCTTGAAGTCGTGAAGCTGAATATTTCATTATCCTAATGGTTTTCATATTTTGTGCAAAATTTAGTATATTGTTCTTGAGGTTTTGTGTCCCTTAGAAATTCTGTTGCACCCACTCACAGACTAGGACGTCTGGCGCTATCACTGCTTCTTCGACATAAATCATTTGACCAACAAGCAACTGGTGAAACTCGTTAGAGTGACAGAAATCATGACATGCAGACCCAAACAATGCCAGAGAAATCAATGAGTGTAACAGAGCCATCAAGGCCCGATCACAGCCACAGAACGGGATAAATGCCAATGACCAATCAAACCGTCAAAGGCAAAATAATACCCAAAAAGACTACGACAGAAAAGAGCCATCTTAATTAAACAGTTGGCAGATAATATAATGACAGTATTTGATCCAAACCCAACAAAAAGCCAGTGGGTTTCGTTGCTGCAATCAGAGTAACTTGATCCAACAAATAGTCAGTAACACAATGCCAGTTATCAGCTATCAAAAGCTAACGACGAGCAAGGATTGTAACGAATTCAATATTACATCAGACTTTCCTGACAAGAGGTTGTAACCTTCAGCTCAAAGGTGAAACAAGAGCGAGCTGGTTGCTTCCAGGATTTGTTGTGTTTACATTGTAAGTGAATTAGATTTATTCTCATTAAATAAATATCGATTGAATGTGGGTTGGTCTCTATTTGTGTGTCCGTTACGACTTACGAGACATAAGGAATACTCGAGATACCGTCGTTCGAAATCTTATTCGTGAACACGTGTAACGAACTTTGTTTTAAAAGTCAGGCAATTTTACTTCTTAATATTTCGTTTACTTATTAATTGTAATGAAATTTCAAAAATGAGAGAAGATAAAGTAAGTTACGTGGTTCTGCGGAACTAAATTTAAGTATTAGTTGATGTGATTTTTTAATCACTCGCTTTTCATCCTGATGTTGGTTCGTGAACAACAATCAACAGTTACAGGACAGAAGTAAGCATGATATCAGGTACAGCGCGCACTAAGGTTGCAGTTAACCAATAAAGTTGATGGTTGGAACGGATGACATTGACCCAAAATGCTACACATAAACTGTGTCTAGCGATTTTTAAAATTCAAACTACAAAGAGCATTTTAATGTAGACTATATACGACATCAAAATGGTATTTACTTGAAATTTATGATTGGTAAATAAGAAATGCACATTGGCAGCAGACATTTGTGATTTTCCTTCAGCTTTGAGACAGTCACCTCAATCACTGTGCAATAATCTTTTTAGGATCACATTTTCCAATAATATTTTTTGGACCACCATCATGACATCAAAACTACTGTGCATTGAAATTAAGGGTGAAAATTCGGCTAAGTAATGGATCGGGAACGAGGGCAGTGGCGAGGCCAAGGTCAATTAGATTCGCTCAAATATGAAGAGAATACGTTTAGGTAGAGGCATTCCAGCCCTCCCTGAAATGACAGGGTCCCACTACCATCTGGAAATGGTTATAAAGCTCTCTGGAGAAATTTTAGAATAAATTTAAAGACAGCAACACTGAGAATTTATCCGGCATACATCTGAGTATCTGTGTGGACCACAGAATGAAGGTGAATTTTGAAGGGGTATGTATTGGGCATTTTCGAATTTCCTAACTCACTTGCTTTAAAAGCAGGCCTACTGTCAAACTTATCGTATGAAAATCAGTTTTAATTTGCTATTTGCATTAAAACTGATCTTCACAGGAAGAACGGTTTAACACCAGTCCTTTCATGAAAGCAAAACGAATAGGTATCTCGGAAATGGTCTGCAAACGATTTTCTCACGGTTAATATGAAAAAGGGTATGGAAGCCGTGTTGTTGAACCGAACAAATGAATCTGACTAAAACTGTTTTATTAAAAGAGTCTCTCGTCACCTGAGATGAGTTACTGACCGCGTCTTCTATCCTCAAGAAAATAGCGAGGAGTGTTCATTTATTCTTGGAGGTCATTCATATCTAACTGTCTAAACCTGAAACTAGCAACCAAAATAAAAATTGTGGTTTATTAGTCAAAATATTGATTATAATGCACACCATTCTCGGAATTGATAATCTTTTTAGATCAGATTTTGGTTCTGCTCTACTATGGTTGGTCCAATCTGGGCATCATAGAAACCAAGCTGAACAGTGTGCACGTTTGGAGGTGATGGAGGGAAGTAATACTTGTTCTGTTTAATGCCAATTTTCTTTGGTTATTTCATGTAAGGCGATGAGTAAATGAGTTCAGAATTGAGGATGGTTCTTGACAGACATAATTTGAGTTCAGTGGTCAAAATTAACAACAAATTCATAATACGGAGGACTTCTGCGGAACAGCTTCCAGTGACAGTTTGTATTTATATTTCACTGTATACAGTAGATGATGCAGTACCTTTGGCCTCATAACGTTACTTCTTCGGTGACCAGTCTTCAAAACTTTTTGTAGAGTATATTATTTGAATAATGGTTAACTTCAGTTGGTAAACCAAGCTAGTTATTAGGAGAATTGATTTGAGGTATGGCGTCCTGAATTACTAAAAGTTGGCTTCCATAAATACACCTGTTATTCTTGAAGATGAGGAACAAACAATTCCATTTTCCTATATTTTTATACTCGAGCTTTCTAATTTTATTTCTTAAGTTTTTTTTGAAAAAGAAACAATTAAATTTTCTCGCCGAGCCGTCTACATGTTGGTTTCAAGGAAGTTTTACAAAATTTTTGACAGTGACTTGCAATGTTCAAGATTTAGGTTGTAAAACCATGTCAGTTCAATAAGTTGAATACTTAAAAATAAATAAAGATACAAAAATATCAATTAATAATGCTTTTGGTTTTGAAATTTCAAGTAAAAGATCGTCTTGACATATTTCACAAGGAAATGAAGTGTTCCTTTTACAAATTTGTCGCATTTTCTTTCACGGATGTCATTTCATTGATTATCTGACAGCAGTTCATTTAGTTTAGCAGATTTTTAGTCCATGTTGTCAGATATATCGCATTAAGGTTAAATAATTATATTTAAAAACAAACGTAGCCATGTTTGTTTTAATTTAAAAAGACCGCGCATTAAATTTAATGCAGAGAGACTAAGACTGAATCACTGCAGAGAATCTAGTTTCTGGGTACCAATGATGCGATGGGGAAAGGGGGGTTAGAAGCTACTCCCCTTGAAAATTTTTAAAGTTTAACTTTCTCTAAATCGTATTTTTATATTTATTTTTTTCCCAATTAAGAATATGTGAATGAAAATTTTAAAAGTCACATATTTCATTTATTTTTAATGTTTTCCTATTGTCATTGAAGGAAATTTTGAAATTATAACAAATACTGTACATTGTATTGTAACCTGATGCAAAGGAGTTGAAGAGTTAAGACCAATTACAGGGTCCATTAAATGAAAAGGTATTTAGTAAAAAGCTGCTTGGCATACAATTGATGAAAGAAGTCTGTCACAAACATAGTAGTACAATGACAGGCTATACATTATTGCATCGACTATTGTACAGGTATGTGACTTGCCTGTCTCACTTTAACTCCTTATTTACCTGATAAATAACCCATTAAGGAGCTGATATCCCCTTTGCCAAATAAAATTGTCTGGAGTTAGCCAGAATGAAATTTTAGTGTGTATCCTTGCACCATTATGGGATAGAACCTCATAAAATATGTTGGTACTAAACAAAGGGTTTGCTCAAAGTACAGTAAATATTTGAAAAATTGGTTGTCCTTGACAAAACATAAATAGTTGGTCACACACCTTCATTGAATATATTAAATATTAAAAAATCCAACCCCATACTGTCAGAATGGCTTACATCAGGAAGGTTGAGTGCCTAAAAATTGTTTTGGTCCAGCATAAAAATCATCTTACTCTTAAAGCAAACTGGCAGGCAAGATCGTTATTAGGCAAGTTCAAAATTATGTCCCTCCAGAAGTAAAATGGGAAGAAAGAGGATTATCAAGATTTCTTAACTTAGCAGCATACTAACCAGCAGCAAGGTTAATAAATCCAAACTCAACGCAGTCCAGGACTAAAAAGTCCGATAGGAATGTTAATAAGTTCAAATTCTCTTAGTCCATCATCAGAATGACAAATAGGATGGCCAATAAATCCAAAATCGCCTCAAAATTACCTTAGTCAAGCAGCAGATTAACAATTAGGTTGGCGAAGAAATACAAAATCATTTTAGTCCAGTAACAAAATTCAAGGCAGGAAATTTAATCCGTTCATGGTAATCTTAGTGCTGGTGAAGGTTATCAAGCACGAAGATTATCAAATCCAAACTCAGCTCAGTCCAACAGCAAAATGGCCAACAGGAATGTTAAGATGTTCCAAATTACCTTAGTCCATCGTCAGATTGACAGGTAGGCGGCAAATGCAAAATTAACAGCTATCCACAACGTAAATTATGCTCCTAATTACCTACTGAACTAACTGGCACTCTTTCCATAAGCACTTCCAAAACATGGTCGACAAAAGACTTCATTAAGGTACCTTGAGTAAACCAGCCAAGGGTAACGAGTAGGCCATTACACTCCGAACCTTCCTAGCTTTCCGCATGGCTTCAGGCTGTGATGTAATACGTGAGGCTCTGCGCACGGTGGTTCTGCTTTCCCGATTTTGTGGATAAATGTAATTTTCATGGAGCTTAAAACCGATTCATCGCTCGATAAACAAGTCCAACTCCCTAGGTAAAAGGTCGTCCATACCACAAATATGCTACCTCTTCGACGCCATATCTATTTATACTTTTCCACTAGTTCACGACTAGTTCACATCTAATTGGGATTTAAGTGATTAGCCAATAGGAGGCAATTTTGACTAGTTCACTCTAATTGAATTATTAGAATCAGCCAATCATAGTAAAATTTGACTAGTTTCCCCACAAAACCAGTGGTTTACGTGTGATTGAACGCTTTACTCGTGCACATTCCTCTCCTTAGAGCAGAATTAACGTATTAGAGTATTTTAGCAGGGTAAATATGTTGTGGAAAAACAAAAATATCATTTTCATATTCCATGCAATAAAAAAATCGAATCAACAATTCTCATTCGTTCGAAGAGTTGACCAGTTTCCGGAAACTATTTGAACTAGTCTAGATCCACCCCTGGTTGCAAAGGTGGGCGGTTTTCCCGCCCAATTTGGCTGGTTTTCAAGCCTGTTTGTGGAAAATTTTAGGAGGTTGCGAGTTACGGGTTTCTGAGCTGGAAATAATTTACTCTCGTGAATTTTTGGGACGGAATTAGTTGTCGCAGGTCACTGCTGCCACATCTTTTGGTTGTAGCAGAGATTGGTAGCATGTAAAGTATGGGAAAGTGGGCAAAATACAACAAAAAATACAGTAAAGAGTAGGGGCAGGAAGAAATTTTCAAAGGATGGATGTGCAAACGAATTACTTGTCTTGATCTATTTGGGACCGTGGATCTGGGGGACTAGGCAGGCAACGGTAAATTGCTCACGTTTTTCGGTGACTTTGTTATTGTTTCCAGTTAGCTTGTGGTTATCAAACTAGTGCACAAATGTCTTTGTTGGACCACGAGGAATTTGAATTATTTTCTCCACCAATGTTTCTCTAGTAATTTTTACCTTTCCGCCACTTTGAAACTCCTCCACGATTCCTGTTTAGATAAAATTCTAGAACTGCTAGTAATGAAAAGAAAATCACTGTGATACGTCACTATGATCTGTTGAACTTTGTTTAAATTTCAACATTTTTCGTCATAAATTGGGCTGTTTTTCAGTAACTGTGATGCAAAATTCGGCTTTTACTGGTGAAGAGCGATTGGGGTATTTCTGGGCTACTTGCTGAGGTAGCTTGGGCTAGTTTGCAGGCTACAACAACACCTGGCAACACTGAGCACAGGGCAGAACCATAAAAGACCTTCTGGAGCCGGATGTTCGAAGCACGATTAGCGCTAACTCAGGATTATCAGATAATTTGTCGTTTTGGTTTCGTTTGTTTCTATTGAAAAACCCAGCCTCACACTTCACACCTTAAAACCTTCCTGTATAAGCCCGAAATCTGTTGAAGGAAATTTCTGCTTTTCTCTGCAGCATGATCGGAAAGTTGTCCTTAAAATTTTTGCTAATTCCGGATAAAGCTAATCGCCTTTTGAACAATCGGGCCCAGTTGTATAAAAAGATGACAAAGAAGAATAATGACCGACTTAATCGTGGCATATTTGAAACGGGAAAGATAGATTGCACTCAGCTGATGTTGTGATGTAAAAAGTATGCATAAAGGTTTTTGGCTTAAAACATATTTACGGTTGGAGGTTGAACGGAGATAAGATGTGGGTTAGGGTTTGAGTTAGGGTTTCTGTTTGGATTAGGATTAGTATCAATAAAATTGTAAAGACATCTTAAAGTAGTAAATAGCATTATTAGCTAAAAGCAAAACAAACTCACCAGTCTTTGTACAAAACATGGTGTCACTGCCTCATGGGCATGTTTACCGTTAACACTTGTAAACTAGTCAGTCAAGTGGATTTTCTGGCCAGTCAAAGTGTTGGTGATACCGTGTTCCATGGCTGTCTTGTAAAGGCTTTAAAATGGGGTGAGATGAAGGTTTACTGTCACCGGGGGCTGAGTTAACTCTGACCCTAATCCTTACCTCAACCATAATCCTAACCATAATCATAACCATAATCATAACCATAATCCTAACCATAATCCTTACCATAATCCTAACCATAATCCTAATCATAATCCTAACCATAATCCTAACCATAATCCTAACCATAATCCTAACCATAATCCTAACCCTAATCATAACTATAATCCTAACCATAATCCTAACCCTAATCCTAACCATAATCATAACCATAATCCTAACCATAATCCCAACCATAACCATAACCCTAATCCTATTCTGAGTTTCCCCTAAATAGAAAATATTCACATATTTAAGAACATTTTGTCAATTGATACTATTCATCTTTTCAGGAGTGAGACTGTTGTATGTATAGATCACCGAGCAATAAGGGGTTAACCCTCCCCTGGCAAGGTCAGTCTACGTTTATTATACTTAGACTAACGCCAGACAATTTAACCATAGAATTATTGGATAATTATCACCAAATAATTTTATGGATTTAACCCACTAAACAGAGACACCAGGGGCGTAGTTTATGGGATTGTGGTGTGTGACTCCGCAAAGTTTGTACAAAAAGAGAAAATTTGGGTAAAAATAGATTATTAGAGCATCAAATTTCGCGCCAATCTTGGTTTGTTTAGGTAGGTCAAAATCCCATTTTGCTACTAGTTTATGTTTAATTTACGCATCAGAGTTTGGGAAGTGAGGGAATACTATACATGGTCTGAATGCATGTATAATTAAATTCGAGGAAGTTTTCACCTTATGAAAATTTCACATATGAAGTTTTTATATCATATATGAAATGGTAACTTACTCACATATGGAACACCTAATTCACATGTGAAATGAACTGATTCAAAATTTTACATGTGAAATCTTGGTGTACGAAACACGTATTTCACATATGAAATGGAGACCTATTCACATATGAAATACCCGATTCACATGTGAAATCAACTGGTTCAAAATTTTACATGTGAAATCTTGGTGCACGAAACATGTATTTCACATATGAAATGAGAACATTTTCACATATGAAATACCTAATCACATGTGAAATGAACTGGTTCAAAATTTCACATGTGAAATATCGGTGTACGAAACACTTATCTTACATAAGAAATGGAAGATTTTCGCATATGAAATACCTAATTCACATGTGAAATAAACTGGTTCAAAATTTCACATGTGAAATCTTGGCGTTCGAAACATGAATTCCACATATGAAATGCAACCTTCATGTATGAAAATTAATTTCACAAACAAAATTTTCATTCCACATACGGATTTGAAACAATTCACGCATGAACTATTATTTTCGTATGTGAAATGGCATGTTAAGTCTTCATAAGGATTGAAAGGATACCATATTCGGGCGAATTGATCTGGACACCCCCTTCCCAATTAAAATGGGTTAGTTACGACCATAGGGAGACATTCTTCCTGGAAAGGGTTAAAATCTATGTTAACTTTTCCCCGACAGGTTAAGCCTTCCGTTATCGTATTTTGGCTAACACTGGATGATTTTACTTTCGTTAAGGGAATCCTCCTTCCGGGAAAGGATTAATGATGGAAAGAAATTCTTCAAGGTTCTCGATACTGGATATCAAGTCAACTTTCTCAAAAATGCTGCTTCAGGTTTTTCTAAGTTGACCAGATCCCATGACTTGGTTGGGCTAGAAGCGAAGGAGCGCACTTCATCTTTTTCCAAAAGTAAAATGAATTAAACAGCTGGCTGGTCTTGCATAAGACTAGGAAGCGTCGAAAACCGAACAAGGAAGTACGATTGGTACGACGATGGGTAATTCAGGTCACAATGTGTTGCTTATTTTAGGATTTATCATTTGTATTCACTCTTGTCCGTCGAGCGAAGGTAAGACGTTTACGATAACTATACAATTTGCGAATGCTTTCCATTTGTTTACAATTCTCTCTTTCGTCGTGTTTTCTACAGTACCATACAACTGATCAGCTCATTGAACTACGCAGGCTTACGACTTAAAACCGAACTTGAAACAGAACAGTTGAAAAACTTTCTTTACGTTGCAGTTAACTTTCCCTTGCTAAGTTTAAGTTAATTTGACATGGATGGCTTATCGCTATTATAAGTGTTTCCAATGATGTTCATAACTTGGTTAATTTTCCACAACCTTTACATGAAATTCGAGAACTTTAGGGACACAGTTTGAATGAGAGCAGTTAAGGACAAATTTTGACACGCAGACGTCTATGCAGGTAAGGAAATCAACACCATAGCCTTTAACGAAAGGCTCAGTTTTTCTTCTTTGAATGAGCCTTCCAGAACCTTCCAGGAGTATCCTTGTTCTGCAAACAAACACTATTAGTTCATGATCACCTCGGTGTTCTTTGACTTACCGTGGTTCCTAAACTTACTTAGTAACCTAATGTTAGTAACTTACTTAGTAACCTAATTAGCTAATGTTAATTAGTTAATGTCCCTTCAAAATGTCTACGAGTGATTGTCCAGGCGGAAACCGTAACTTTAATATGAATAACAATGCCCAGCAGATTGTGCGAAGTATCGCCATATGTAAATATTAACAGTTGCATAAACAAAGACGGCTAGAAGAGTTTTAAAACATATTTATTGACTGACGTTTTAAAACTTTTTTATTTATTGACTGACGTTTTAAAACTCTTCTAGCCGTCTTTGTTTATGCAACTGTTAATATTTACATATGGCGATACTTCGCACAATCTGCTGGGCATTGTTATTCATAGTTAATGTCCCTGTGTTGATACATATTACCCCTCCGACATTAACTAGTCATCTCGCTGAACAAAACTCTAGCAATAAACAGAACGTTGAAATTCAAATTTATCGTTAATCACCCAAATCAAATAGTACACGATGAACAGAAATTTTTCATGATAATCTGACACTGCCGAAGTCAACTCAAAAATGTTGACTCGAGCGGGATTTGAACTCGCATCTTCGAGATATTGGTCTGCCGCTCTACCTGTTGATCTAACGAGTCCACAGGGATCGGAAGCGAGTTTTTTATCCAACTTATATGCACGAGATATGATCACGACAACTTAAAGCTTGTCCATGAGTGAATGACCAGTGCTTCAATTCTATTTCAGAATTATCCTCAGAAGTGAATGAACAGAAAACTTTTTCTCATGATAACCTTCGATGTTAATCTTAGATAATCTAAGATTATCATGAAAAAAATTTGTGTTCATATATCTCTGATGACGATTATGGAATAAAATAGTTCACTACACTACAACATTCTGTATGAAACCGCTGTGATAATGAACTAAATAGGTTAGTTACTTCAACCTCGATAACTACGTTGTTTATTAACGACGTTGTTATCTCAATCCTGGAAAGGTGGGGCGGAAATAGTGTCCTGTTCAAATTTTTTGAACTAAATTAAATAAATAGTTTCGTTGAAATGAAGTAAATTTTAAATTCAAGTGCTGATGTCAACCATCAGAGCTGTACCCTATTCACACTGTACAAATTTATCGGAATCTCAGTCGTGGCTGATATAATTCCGTTATCGATTTGATGGTGATCCGGGAATGGATTGCGAACGCCATTGAAATTTATCGTTGAAACAATTACGGGATTGAAACCCTAAAACACAATCATTCAAATTGTTTTATCGTACAGGTGATGAACTGCTGTCCCATCACGACGATAAATTTCTCTGCAAAAATTGTGACTTTCCAGCGTACGCTATTTAAACTATAACGATTCTTTGGATAATAGGAATAGCATTTTTGGTGTCAAGAATCGAATAGTCCTTTAACAAATACGTTCTGAGAGAAAAAGGGCTACGTCTGTTTCTGCCCTTGTTTGTTTCGTCACAATTATGTAACTAAACAGTGTATACTGTTTAGTCGAAATAACAAATATTGTTTAGCTTGCATTTTTCCGTTTGGGGACCGCAGTAATTTGGGTCAGCTGTTGCGGTTGAACAACCAAATAAATAAATAAATAAATAAATAAGTAAATAGATGAATAGATAAATAAATAGGAAAGTAAGTAAAAAAAAAATAGACAAACAGACAGACAGATGCGTTGGTAGGTAGGTAGGTAGGCAGATAGGTAGGTAGGTAGGTTAGGTCGGTAGGTAGGTAGGTAGGCAAGTTAGGTAGTTGGATGGATGTATGGATGGACGGCTAGATAGATGGATAATTTTATTTAAGCACAGTAATTCCATCAGAATTAAAAATTACCAAAAAATTTTTAGTCTGATCTACCTAGAAACCGGTGTCTGTGAACATAATACTTGCATTTTTTTCTGAATTTATAATTTTATAGTTACAAGTAATTATGTATTATGGCAAGTTGTCAATGCAGAAATTGTTTTAATTTCTTCATGAATTTTGATGGTCTCTTGTTCTCTTTCAGAGAGTTAAGTTATGAATTCCATATCCTGGAACCACTTATCGTAAAACTTCTTTTATAGCATTCAGTTTTTACCTAAGGTATTTGAATGTTTTTAATTGAAGATCGCAAATTATATACAGCCAAACCAAACTGCTTCTCAAACATGTCAACAAAATAAGAAGGAGCATGGGCATGGATAATTTTATGCATCATTATGGCTTTCTGACATTTTCTTTGGACAGTCAGCAATGACTAGCCCAAGTCAGAGAAGACATCACTAGTGTGAGCAGTATATGGCGCACTGGTAATAATACGAACTGCACGATTTTGTAGTTTTTGTAATTTATCACATTGTGTTTGATCAATACTATCCCACACTGTGCTACAATAATTGAAATAAGGTTCAACATTAGATTGGTAAATATTAATAGGAAGCCGTCGTTTTAGGAGGAGTTTTGCTTTTTTCGTAATATGCAAACTAGTGGTGACCTTCTGTAAAACACTATCAACATCACCTTTTCAATTCAAATTTTCTTCGATCAATAGTCCTAGGCATTTAGCTTCAGGTACACGTTTTAAAGAAACACCATTAACTGATAAGTTAAAAGTTTCATTGTGAGTAGCTAACCTTTGCCAGGAACCAATTAGCATGTACTCTGATTTTATGACATTAAGGGTAAGTTTGTTAGCACAAATCCATTGTACAATAGACTGAATATAATTTTGTAACATTTGTTGAATTTCTGAAATGTTACCACCAGAGACAGTGAAGTTTGTGTCATCAGCATGCGTTTATGTGGTAATATATTTTATACTATCTGGTAAGTCGTTGACATATATGAAAAACAGACGTGGCTCTTGAATAGTTCCTTGTGGGACCACACAGGAAAGTAGCTGTGCTTCAGATAGAACGCCATTGACTGTGCATATTTGCATATTTGCATTAAGGCACCATTCATTTGTCAGGTCTAGCATTGCAGTAGGTGTGGAATGCAAGGATCTAAAGCCAGCCTGTCTAGGATTTATCAGGTTGCATTTTGTAACATAATTTTCTAACTGATCATAAATACGCTTTCCAAAGATACGAGCAACAGCTGAAATAACTGAAATGGGTCTATTATTGCTTGGATTGCATCGATCACCAATTTTGTAAACTGGCGATACTTTAGCTAATTTCCAATCATCAGGAAAGGTAATTGTTGAAGTGACATATTAAATAAGGTTGTTAAAGACTCGTATATATATATATATATATATATATATATATATATCGGTGCTGCTATTTTCAGAATTCCGTGTGAAATTTTGTCAATTCCAACAGCCTTCTTTACGTTACAGCAGTTCAATAATTTTAATACTTGATGTGGGAGAATTTTAGTGAAACAAAAAGTAGAGTCTGCTTTAGTCAGAAATTCCTTATAACACATTTCAGTAGGAGGTGATGGTATTTCAGATAAAAGCTTGGGACCAATCTCAGTAAAATATGTATCAAATAAGTTTGCAGTTTAGCATTGGTAATAGATTTGGAAGATGTGATATCTATCTTAGTAATTTCAGTATTCTATGGATGGATGGATGGATGGATGGATGGGTGGATGGATGGATGGGTGGATGGATGGATGGGTGGATGGATGGATGGGTGGATGGATGGATGGGTGGATGGATGGATGGGTGGATGGATGGATGGGTGGATGGATGGATGGGTGGATGGATGGATGCGTGGATGGATGGATGCGTGGAGGGATGGATGCGTGGAGGGATGGATGGAGGGGTATGTGGATGGATGGGTGGGTGGATGTATGGATGTGTAAACGTATGGATGCATGAACGGATCAATTGGCGGATCAAGTGATGAATGGGGAGAAGGGACCGGATGGTGCACATACACGCATTAATGTATAGATGCCAGGATACATGGACGGACAGTTACACAGGCGTACGGATAGAGAGAGGTTAAGAGGGAGAAATGGACAGTGAGAGAGGGTGGATAGAGAGTAAAAGAGGAAAGGAGCAGGAAGAGAAATAGAATGGGAATACAAATAACTCTCAGAAGGCAGACAACCAGCAAGTGAGAAAGGTTATAAGAAAGCGAACAAAGGAATGCAAAGGAATAATGTGGAAGACAAGGAACGAAGGAAGAGTTACCGAGGTAGGAAAGAAGACGGAGATGGGGGGCAGTTGAAAAATAAGCGGGGATAAAGTCGATGAGTTCATAAGTTAAAATTAAAAGCAAGGACGTAAATCCTGGGGGGATCCGGGGACATATCCCCCCACTTTTTGGACAAGGAGGGATACATATATAATTATCTCCCCCCCCCCCCCCACTTTTTGCAAAGTTCGTGACAACTGAAGCCTAATTTCTGCTCCCTTGGCGCTTATGGTTCCATTTTTACCTTTAAGATTTTCCGACATACCCTTCTTTAGCGCTAATTCTTACCTAGGTATTGTTGGTTCGAATACGTGACAAATTATGAAAATTTGCCAAGTTATTTTACAATCTGATCGTTCTTCTTTGGACGCCATTTTGTAAACAATTAGAAACACTTTGTTTAGTCATATTATAACGTCTTTCTTGCTGTTTGGCGACAATGCGTTTCGCGCCGGCGAGCTGCAGAGCAATGACCGTGTTTAACGTGAAGGATTTTCATTTTTCAACAGTCATACATGCCTCGAAAAGGTAATAATTCCAAGCAGGCCAAACTCTCTGAAATTGAAAGATTCTTTAAGGTTTTACGGCAAGGTGAACAAACCAACACTACTGCAAGTGGGTCAACATCTGACTCTGGCAGCATTTCAATAGCAGGCTCACAGCAAAGCAGTGTAATCGGTGGTGGTGCCGAGAGTCCCGATATATCTACTGTAGTAGAGCTGAAAGAAAATGACGAACAGGGGAGCTCTTCAATGGAAGACAATGTGGCCATATCTCTACCATCTCTCCACAGTGGGGAACGTCCTGCATCTGAAGCATCGGACTCCAGCGATTTACATAGTTACAGTTGCTCTTAAATAACAGCTTCGCCTTCTAGCACATCTAGTGCAACTGGAAGCAACCTATTGAGTTTGGACAAGCCAAATCAGCCAGATGTATCTGTTATCCCTGCTCAGAAACTAACATTCTGAACACTTTATTTTCAAAACAAGTGGTTTCAAGATTATGAATGACTACATTATAGCCCTTATTTGAAAAAAGTTCTGTGTTTCTACTGCTCAAAAGCTTGTGCCATGGAGTTAACAGATTTGGCCCGATGCAAAGAGCCAACATTTGTCTCTCAAGGGTTCAACAACTGGAAGAAAGCTCTTGAAAAGTTTAAGTCGCATCAAATGTCCCACGCAAACATGCTGGCAGTAAATCAAATGTTGGCACTTAGAAGGCCCTCTGTATTTGCGCAAATACATACACAGAAAAAAAAAGAGCAAGAGATTGCAAGAAATTCCCTTTTGAAATTGTTTACTTTGATAAGATATTTACTGCGACAAGGCTCTGCATTTCGTGGCAATGATGAAAGTGATGGAAATTATTTACAGTTCCTAAAACTTAGATCAGAAGATGTTGCCAATCTACAGGTTTATTTGAGAAATACAACTAATTTTACTTCGCTCCGTGCTCAAAACGAGATGATGGAACTTTCCAGTCACCACATTTTAACCTTATTTAACATGGCATATCGGTATGCCCTTATTTCACATGGGGGGGGGGCTTTTTTGGCCCCTACTAATTACTTCGAGAACGGGAAATGGGAAATGCATGAAACTTTGGGATATGCTAGAAAAATATATTACTAGTCAAAAAACATCAAAATATCTACAAAAAATTTTTTTCAAGTGTCTTTGCTGTGGGTCCGTTCAAGTCTATATGTGGAATTTTTCAATGCATTCATTACATACGTAGCTTGCGTGCTTTGTGCATACTGTTCTTTGACAGGATGGACAACAATGCTTAGATTTGCCAAGTTTGTTATTTTGTTTCTTGTAATGAGGCTTTCCCTTCAACTGTTCGATGCAGTAAAAGCATCTTTTTCGATCACTTGGAGCTTCAAGTGCTGCTGGTTGTTCAACGTCCTGTCACTTGTTGTAACTTTTGTAACTTTTCACACCTTTTTCAATACCTCAGATAAGTAGGGTTTCTAATCTGTTTTACACTTCTTTCTATACATCAAAATATCAATAATGGATTCAACTAACACTTTCATACAAAAGGGAAGCTTTGAAGATTTGTATAAAAGAAACGTTTTGCCTGTGACTTGTATTCCACTAATTACTAATTACAGAATACCTGAAAGTAACTTATTGTGTTTACTCCCGAGACTGCATTTTCCAGTTGAAAAAGGCACACATAGAACTAAATTGAAGATGTAGTAATAAATCAGTGTGATAAAAAATCAAAAAAGACATCAAAGTTTGAGAAAAACATTAGAATGTTTGAGTTCAAAAAATAACAGTCGGAATTGAACTTTACCCCCTGAAAAAAAATAAAAATGATGATTCCGCATTCAAATTTTTCTTAGACCTAAGATGTAATTGGCAGGCAAAAAAAATTCAACATTATTGTCCAAAAAATCTAATCAGACGAAAATAAAACCAAAGATTGTAAAACCGCAAAAAGTGATTTTTCACCCCCTGGTGACAAAAGTGGAATTACCCCCGGAAAACGCGAAAATTTTTAAAACTTCTTTATAGCAAAATAACCGCAATAAAAAAGTATTCAAAGTCACAAAATTTTAGCCAAATTGGACAAACTGTTCAAATTTTATGAAACAAAGTATAGGTGGGGGGGGGGGGCAAAAAAGCCCCTCCCCATGTGAAATAGGGTTAAGGGAAATTATCAGTGACATTCAAGAGAACCAATTTTTCGGTGTTATTGCTGATGGAACACAAGATGTAAGTGGTCAAGAGCAAGAGTCTATCTGTCTGAGGCACGTAGACTCG
Organism: Heliopora coerulea; assembly: GCA_030142905.1. Classification (NCBI taxonomy): domain Eukaryota; kingdom Metazoa; phylum Cnidaria; class Anthozoa; order Scleralcyonacea; family Helioporidae; genus Heliopora; species Heliopora coerulea. The sequence goes on along the minus strand of JASJOG010000067.1, from coordinate 191,653 downwards.
GATTTATATGTGCACGAAGACTTTGTCGGCTTATATGAAATTCCTGGTACTACCAGCGACATTCTTGCTCGAATGATATTTGATGTACTCACTTGGTTAGGATTACCCATAAGCAATCTGCGTGCCCAAACATATGATGGACCCGCCAACATGAGTGGTTGTTACACTGGTTGCCAGGCACGAGTGCGAGAACGCCAGCCGCTAGCGCTCTATTTTCACTGTGAATCACATGTTTCAAATCTTGTATTACAACATGCCGTAACTTCCTGTCCATTGATTCGAGATGCCTTACAGTGGACAAATGAATTGGGTGTGCTAATGAAGAGATCTGGCAAGTACAAGGCTATGTTCCAGGCCATTTGTGAATCAACAGAAGCTGACGATCCACGCCATACTGCGATCAAGCCTCTTTGTGTAACCAGGTGGTTATGCAGAGTACCGGCCATACAGTCAGCACTCGATAACTACCCTGCTATTTTACAAAGTTTGAGCGAAATGAAAAATAGTGTTACTGAAACTGCAACGAAAGCAAACGGTCTACTAGAGCGATTTCAGAAAAGCAATGTTTTGCTTGGATTAATGACTGCAGCTAAGCCGGTCGCACTTCTCGAACAATTAAATACTGCACTGCAAGCAAAGTCAGCAAATGTCTCTGGAATTTTGGAAGCTGTAAAGATTTCATCTGAACATATCAAAACACAGCGTTCAGATGAAGCTTTCCATCAAATATTCACTGCTGCTGAAGAGAAATGTGAAGAATATGATCTGGATCCACTTGAGGTACCACGAATACGAGAGCCCCCAAGACGAAACACAGGTCACGCGGCACAGTATCAACCTGCTAGTCCTAAAGAATACTACAAGAAGCAGTATTATGAGTTAACTGATGCTATAACCACAGGTCTGTCGAACAGGTATGACCCTGATAAATCTGGCCTAGCCCAATACATGAAGTTAGAAAAGATGTTAACGTCTGGAAAAGTGGATATAGATGTGATATCTGAGTATCCTGAATTTGACAAACTTTCTCTTCCACTACAGTTGGGAATGTTCAAGCAAACCTAAAATTCAAATTCTTTACACGATGCAAAACTTGCTTATCGGAGTATAGATAGATAGATAGATAGATAGATAGATAGATAGATAGATAGATAGATAGATAGATAGATAGATAGAAGTTTTATTTGGTAAAGCCTGCAGCCATAGGCTGAATTATGTTTACATTACAAAATGTATGAACTTCTACTATGTTACACCAGTTCTACAATTTACCTAGAACTAACGGAAGTTTAAAAAAGATAGATAAAAACTTACTCTAATGGATCATTTTTGGGAAGCTCGATTCTTATGTTAAGTGTTATTCAATCTAAAATACTAAAATTGATTAAAATTTTAATGCGTTTGCGATAAAAAAACTGTTTTTAAAACGGTTTGTTCTGAAGTTTACATTAAACTTATGTTTGGTCCTAAGATCGGTAGCATAGGTGCTTCGAGGAAGGAGAAATTCGTGAAGCTTGTGGTTTTCATCACTCATGATATCCAGGAAAAGATTATTCGTTATTTTTTCTCTTCTGGTACTGAGGTGTTGGAGGCCAGTAAGTGTTGGAGGGAGTATGGAACCAGCAGTACGATCCTTGTTTCCACAGGTACTGGTTCTTCTCAAACTGTTACTCTTGTGTCCTGTTTCTTCGTGCGAGTGTGAGCTCAGTTTTTCTTTTTGCGTTGTCTGAAAACATGGCTCAGAGCTACTATGACCCAGCATAGACTGAACTATATTTCCGTCTGTCATGTACATCGTGAGAGGCTGGACAACGTTGATGTGCATCAACTGGCAAAAATTTTTGTTGAGAAATCTGAAACCGCAGAAAATTTTTTGGAGTTTTCCAGTAGGTTTGTTGAACAATGCTCACAAAAGACACAATCCTGAATTAATATTAAATTTTTCAAATTTATAACAATTGTATGCCTAGTGAGTAGAGACTAGAGTAATATAGTTTTTAATGTTTTTATTTTTAGTAAGACTTTCCCCCCGCTTTCTCCCTGATCAATGTAAATAACAAACAAAGCATAGCATCGTTTCGATTGAAAAACAAGGTATAAATGTTGTTCCAAAGAAATAATCTCAAAACGCCGGAAAAGGCATTTCATAAACATTAGATTTCAAAAAAAAAAGCTTTCGGAGGGAATGCCTCCACATCACGTGGCTGGTTCTGTCCCCCCACTTTTAGGAAGCGATTGTCGCCCTTGATTAAAAGAGATATAGCAGGTTACGTGAATGTGTGATTCCACTGCCTCATTCTCAAAGCACGATATATGGTATCATAAAACGTTTTACGAAGTGAAATCTTAGACCACGTTTGCATGAGACCGGTACGAATTCAGGTCGCTACCGAAGTGAGAATTTTTTGAATTGCTTAGGTGACACCGGAATAAAACTAGAGCCTTGTTCTTGACCGAATTCTGAGTTTTCATTAATTTCGTGCAACAATGCTTATCTTGTTCGTCACATGAACTGTTGGTCTGGAGAGATTTCGTGTTTTCACGAAGAAAATTTTGCACCGGTCTCAACGGAACTTACCACCATACTGGGTATTCCGGTTTCTTCCTGTGGTAACACTGGACTCATGAGGGGTGGCCCTTACTGGACCTCTAGGGAGAGCAGCTTAGGTAGTTTATAGGGTTATCCAGTATAAAAAAACTGGCACGTTGCTTTTACCTTATCTGCTCACTAAAGGTTGTACTTCGGTTGTCCGTCAAATTACGACTTTGCACCTTGTGCGTACAGGTTGCGGCTACTCCTTTGCGTTATGTTGTCTAAGGTAAGGTTCTTATGCAGATAACCAAAATGGCCAATCTATTTGCCACTGTTATACCAATATGCCAACGGAGGAGGGTTACCCGCATTGTGTTTTGAATTGGACACGCGCACAAAATTTCTGTTTGTTTTACCTGAACAAGTAATATCTGCGACTGGTGGAACTAAACAAAACAACAGAATTTAGAAATGAAAAATGCGGGATTTAACCACTTCCATTTGGCAGCTCTCCTTTGACAAGTGATATCATCCGGCATTATCCAGAGTTAAACTATATGTTTTTTAGATTTAATTTTACAAAATGGAATTATAACGGTAGTTAACAATCCTATTTTGTTTTACTTAAACATTTCGCAAAAAAAAAAAAAAAAACCCTTTCCACTTCGCGTTAACTGCTGCACTCGACTGCGTAATTTTCATTAAAACCTTTCGCTCGGTTACAGTATTGAAACGTGACCTTTATTAACGGCAAACCTATTCACCAAATGAAATCACCATCCAACGCTACATTCAATTACAAGGCATAAATGGGTATGTCAAGCGACACCTGTGATGTTATGACCGTGATTGCTTAGCCTGATATAAACATAGTAATTGACCAATCACTGCGTGCGAAATAGGAAATTTTTATCTAATATATATATATATATATATATATATATATATATATAGTGCGTTACAGTGCTTACGTAGCTCATCCGTTATTGTTCAAGTTATGATTGTTAACACGTCAAGCCTTGCGATTTTGATTTGAATATTTGCTAACATTTCAGAATCATCCTTAGAGATACATACGAACAGAAATTTTTCATGGTAATCTGACATTGCCGAAGTCAACTGAAAAATATTTACTCGAGCGGGATTTGAATGCGCACTTGCAGGATACCAGTCCGCCGCTCTACGTGTTGAGCTATCGAGCCCATTTTTCAGAATCATTCTTAGATATGCATGAACTGAAATTCAGAAATGTCACATCATGAAAAACTCCGATTTGCTAACGTTCTGTCAGTTTTTAAAAATAAATATTCGTGCCCAGCAAATTATTTTACGACATGACATAAGGAACAATCAAAAATTATAAAATAATTTTATTGCCGACGTTTCGTGGCTTTACAGTGAAAACTCACCACAGCGATAAAGGAACGAAACATTTGCAATAAAATTTTATATTTGCTGCACGGGAACGTGGTACGATTCGGGGTGAACAAAGAAAGGTTCAGGTAAAGGTAAAGGTAGAGGGGTGCTAGTAGCACAGTGGTAGTGCACGTGTCTCTCACCACTGCGACTAGGGTTCGATTTCGTCTCCGTGTAATTATCTGATAAAAAAATTACCTTGATCACATGTGAGAAGAGTGTTGTCCAGTTTGACTCTACCAAGCATCGCAGGTTTCCTCTAGGTACTCCGATTTCACCCGTTTCACCCGTTCAAAACGGGTGAAAATTATAAATTCTAAATTTTAGAACAACGCTTTGAAGCGTAGCCAGACTGTAATCTGAGCAACCTTACCCTAAAAAGTTTCCCTCCAAAAGTCGGGGAGTTGGTCAAAGTGTTAGGTTATGTGATTAGGGTGAGGATTAGGATTAGGTTGAGGTCAGGTTGCTCAGGTTACAATCTGGCCACGGTTCAAAGCGTTTTAGAACGGCATCAATTGACAAAACGTGGCAAAAAGATGAATATCATCTGTTTAAGGGAAAACATGGCTCCCACATGTAATAGGTTGTTGCTTAGGTGATATAGCTGAGGGACGTGTGAGTAGTCGGGGGAGGATGGCAGAACACTTTCGAAAAAATTTAAAAACCGAGAGCGTAGGTTCACAGTCACTGGAGGGGTGATTTAACCCTGACAATGATCCAAGTACTATTATGAATTTCCCATAGAAAGATTATATCATCTATTTAAGCATATTTACAAAATTGACCCTGTTCATCTTTTCGGGGTTGAGATTGAGTTGCTATTATTTGGTCAGTTGATTGAAATATTTGTATGCGAAAGAATCGCTCGAAATTTAACGTTCTTATTGGTTGAAAAAGTTACCGAAATAGCGTAATAGATTTTATTCCTTCAAATTTTAAGAATGACCTAGGATTCTATTTTATATCCACTACTACGTAGATACTATGTCAAACCAAAGTGCAATTAAGAAAGTTACTGTACTTTTTAAAAGATAAAAATAAGTGCGAGCAGTGTTCGTCTTAATTTTGAAACGTTTCAACTTCATCAAAGCAAAATTCCAGCCAAGTATCAAGTTGACACTTCTCTGAGTAAACGAGGTTTTCATAAATTGTACAGCGGTTTCAAAAAGATTTTGCATGGAGTTGGAGTTCGAAAACGCAGAGTAAGAGTCGAGGGTATATCGAGATCAAGATACCTGAATACCGTACTGGTAGGGGATCTCATCTGGAAGCACGCTCTTGCAGAAACATGTGAAATCTAGCAGTCTAACTCATAAGTTCAAAAAAGAACCAAGATAACATTTGCCTGGATTCCAAGCGCCTGTGGTCGAAATAGACGTTGGAAACGCGACTAACAAACGTCGTTTGCGACGTACGACTCCTCGTTTTGGAACCTCTGTTTTATGGGTTTATATTATCTTAAAAAGAGTACCAATGCCCAACATCATAATCGTACAACAACTATAACCATAAGTACACAAATAAGAAAATTTTTATAAAGTCTAATGTTAACATTGTGGTTTCCGCTTGGTAAATCAATTACTGATATTAACAGGACTAAAGTTTCATTGCGTCTCGCAACATCATCAGAGTATGATATAATTAAACGAGTATCGTATTTACGAGGTTAAACATATAAAGTTAGGTGTTATAATAAAGTTATTCATACTCTTATAATGGTGGGAGACGCAAAGAAACGTTAGTCCTGTTAGTAAACTTATTTCTATTATAAATGATGGAATTATTGCGTGAACTTTGCTGGGCATTAATATTTCTTCTAAGATTGAGATTCCAGCCTGGTTTCTCGCACGCGACAGTAAGTCCCATTATTAGCCAACGTTGTATTGGCTACAACTAAAGTTCCTTGGCCTTCAATAAACCCTCTTACTTCTGCTGATTTTTCGTACTTTTGAATTGAAATTTTGCCATCTTTCAACCATCCTACTGTTAGTTGGCTTTGAGTTCAATATGTTACGTTTAATCTGAGTGTCGTTCTCAACTCTGTGTATGTTATATTAAAAACTGAAAAGTTTAAGCTAAAACCAAAAAGTTTAAAAAAATGTCAGACTTCTTATCTTTTTTTTTTTTTCTGACACATGTCAGTCACACAAGTATCCTTCTCAGCACATTAACGACATAATCATTTTGCATATCATAATCTTCAAAGGTGTAAGAACCAACTAATTATTGGGGGCACAACCCACATGTAGAGCGATCCAGGATCATGCACGCTCGTTAGATCTTTGGGATTTTTTTGAGGCTTTGAAACGCTATTTCCTGGATTTTAAGAGCAGTTTTAAAAAAGATTGTAAAGGTCATCAAAACAAATGATAATTACAAATATTCACTTTACAGCTAATTTTTTGGTCCAACCTGATCAACTTACATAAAAAAGCGACTGTGATAACAACTGGGGGGCAAGGGCCCTCGCATCCCCCCGCTTCCTACGCTTATGATCTCTTTGCACTGTTGGGGACCATACGCATTTAAATATAGGATAAATACCGAGAACGGAGGATTTAAGCCACCTGGTTTAAAGCCGACGTTCGAGGTATTCATCCATCTTAAGACACAATTAAAGGAGGTTTCCTCCGAGAAATGTTAAGCGACATGAGATCCGTTTTTGTTTTGAGAAGTAAAAAACATGTTTTCAGTTTGTGTTCCTTGTTGGATTAATTGTTTCCAGGAATTGTATTTACAATCCCAGCTATTTCAGGTTTCGCATATACAGTCCCTGCCAGCTTTTCAAAAGATTTTCAGTTTAAATAGGTTTCCTCGGAGGATAAAGCCCTCTAAAGAACAAAGAAAACGGGCTTAATCGTGATTAGAGTTGCTTTGAGGAAAACATAAAAGTAGCCACAAAAGTTAGCACTGTGTAGATAACGTATATAGCATAATTATTAACCCGTATTTTAAGTAATATTTAAAGGCCGACAATGGGGACTAGACCTGGTTTTCAAGAACGTAGAAATTTGTTCTAGTCCGAGGTGAAGCCGACTATTGGAACGGTATTCCATTTGAGCTGTTGCGTCAACTGGGAACAGTATTGAGATTTATATCTTAGAAATGTGGGAGCTTTAAGATTTCTTGAAATGATAGATGAACATCCGTCAATCTCTATCCTAAGAAAAACGATTTCTCAGCCCCAGACAGGGATCGAACTCAGGACCTTCTAATGACCGGTGAGACGCTCCAACCGTTGAGCTTCCATTGAGATACCAAGAATCAGATGATGAGCTAAGGTGCAATTCGACATATGTGCCACTTTATAATAAAATAGTCTGATGTTGACCACAGTAAAATAGTTTGATGTTGACCCCAGTAGAATAGTTTGGTGTTTACCACAGTAAAATAGTCTGGTGTTGACCACAGTAAAATAATCTGGTGTTCACCACAGTAAAATAGTTTGATGTTGACCACAGTAAAATAGTTTGATGTTGACCACAGTAAAATAGTCTGGTGTTGACCACAGTAAAATAGTCTGATGTTGACCACACTAAAATAGTCTGATGTTGACCACACTAAAATAGTCTGATGTTGACCACAGTAAAATAGTCTGATGTTTGACCACAGTAAAATAGTCTGGTGTTGACCACAGTAAAATAGTCTGGTGTTGACCACAGTAAAATGGTCTGGTGTTGACTACAGTAAAATAGTCTGGTGTTGACCACAGTGAAATAGTAGAAGTCTTGTCCTCTCGGGAAAGAGTTATCCCATTTTAAGACCACGACAAGTTCTAGTGATGTCTCAACACTTATCGCAAGTGAGAAACTAGGTGGGGATCTTAATCTCAGGATAAATACCTGTATCAATGCCCAGCACATTTTAGCACATCTTTTCGAAACTAGCCATACTGCATCTGCTGAGGACATTGAAATTCTTTCCTGTCGTTCTTCGCCTTCCGAATTTCTCGTAAGAGAAAGCCTCTTAACTTCCAAAGTTAAACCGTCTTTGAATGGTAATCTCAGCTCCATTCAATTGTCTTTGTTCTAATTTTCCCTTCTTTATTACCGCTACTACACGACTTGCAAGTTGATACCTTCATTTAATTATAAATATTCGCTGTTTTGTAATAATATTTCACACTCTGATGATGTAGCGAGATGCGAAGAAACGTTAGTTAGTTTAATAAATCTTATTTTATTCTATAGCTTTGTTCCGTGTTTTGTGCTGGGCATTGATATTTGTCCTAGGATTAACGGTTATCCATGAGGACTGGGAACAGTACTTTCGTTTTATCCATTTTAAGTGCACGAGAGATAAATTTCGTAATGACTTAACGTTTATCCCGAGAGGATGTGGATATGGAGTGTTAAGTTGTCTCGGGAACATCTCGTGCATTAGTAAAGTGGATAAAACGACCACACTGTTCACATTTTAGATCAACTGGTGTAGTATTTGTTCCGGAAACCCAAAGATCCGAGTTCAATGTGCGTCACGAAGCAGAGATTGCGGTTGGTGAGCCGAACAAATTTGGAAGGTCGTAACATTCATGCAATACTTACAGGAGATAATTCGTGGACGAGTGTATTAAAGCTTCCCCAGAATATGACAATATTTTGCCGGCGATTAGATCGGGTGCGCGGGCGTGCTACATGCAAACCAGCCTAATATCAGCCAATAAGATTGAAGCGACTGAAGCGACTATGGTCGAAAGATCCACAAGTCAAAATACCAATTTAAGAATCGCATTCAGGGTAACATGAACAGAATACTACATGAACTGACTTACACTGCTAAAGTCAATTAAAAAAGTGTAAGTTAATTCGTGAAATATTCGGCTCATGTTACCCTGATGATGATTCTGAAATAGAGTCGAAACACTAAACATCCTCACGGATATCGAGCATTAAGTTGTCGCGAGGATCTTTCATGGACTTAAATAGGATAAAACGAGTATACTGTTCCCAGGAGGTGAAGTGAAGTGGAATTTTATTTAAACAAGCTACTTTCATCATCAAATGATGGTTTTCATGAGGGACGTCACACAGTTTACAAAAATAACACTCATACATTAAAAATAATCTAAGTCCAAAGATATACAATGGTTTAAAAAGAGTCAAAGATGCTGGACGTCCAACTCAGTTGTAACACTTATGTAATCAAATTTTTGAAGCTGCTCATAGACTCTGTCAGATTCGCCTCCATTGGTAAGCTATTCCATAGCACAGCTCCACTATACCCAAAACATTTTTTCAAATATTCAGTATTGGGCTTAGGAACTGAGAGGTTGGTATGTGCGTTTCTAAGTCTATCTTTTAAACCTAGAGATGAGTGGTTATTTAATATTTTGTAAATCAAAACTAATTTATTCAAATTAATTTGGTCGTTCAGATTTTTCCACGACATAGCATGAAGTAAATCTGACGACCTAACATAATTGTTACCTGTCATAACTCTTGCTGCCCCATTTTGAAATTTTTGTATTTTCTCTTTCAGTAAACTTCCACAATTATCCCATAGCGGTGAACAATAATCAAAGTAGGGGAGTACGAGAGAATTATATAAGTTTTGTAAAGTTTCATATGATACAAACGGTTTAACTGTTTTCATAATTCCAATACCAGTATCTGCTTTATTACATATTGAATCTAAATGGTTTTTCCAACTCGACTTTTCATCGAGTTCTACCCTAAAACATCGAAATGAGATATATCGAGTAACCGGATTATCATTTATGATTACTTGGTCATTCCCAACTTTATTTTTAAGATTATAGGATGAGCCTATGAAGATCACTTTTGTGTTTTTGATATGAAGTTGTAATTTGTTTTGGGAAAGCCATTTGACTATATTTTCCAAGTCTTTATTACGGTTTGCTACTAAATCTGTAAAATTTGCCCAAGATGCATACATTTGAGTATCATCAGCATACAGACCAGGAGTTGTATTTTGTAAACATTCTGCAAATCATTAATGTATAACAAAAACAAGAGGGGTCCCAGAATAGATCCCTATGGAACACCGCATACAGTTTCTTTAGCCGAGGATGTGTGACCATTAACAACACACACTTCTTTTTTTCAAATAGAATTGAAATCATTTTAGCTATAAACCTTTAATACCAAGGTAAACCAACAGGTAAACGTCTATAACAAGGAAAAGAGCTTATTTCTGTGACGATATCCCTCTGAAGTCCCTTTTAACTTCAAATTCAACTGATAACACCGGTTAGCCTCCAGGATAGCAAACATAACCGAGCAAAACTGACACATATTCTAAAACCTCGTGTTTCAAATCCACGTGACCCTATTACAGTTTGTAACCTTAAACTAATTAATTAACTAATAACTACTAACAATAACCCAGTTAACATGTCACTCAACACAATTTAAGCGGCGGACCGGTATCCCGGAAGGTGAGAGTTCAAAGTCCGGTTGATTCAACATTTTCCAGTTGACTTCGAATTATAAAATGACGAGGAAATAGTAACCCCTTATTGACAAAGCGTGTGGCGTAACAACTTAAACGTGTAAAAACAGAAGTCCGATATTTCACTAGCACAGACCGAAGAAGCGAAGTTAATCAGTAGTTTATTAAATGGTTTTAAAGAAATCTAATTGACAAGTTTAAAGGCAGAGCACGTGAAATAAAGACTTGCATTTCTGCCGTAATTTTATATAGAATTTCTTCACCAACTTTACCGCACATGGTTACTTTTCCTTTTCTGATTGTTCGTAATACATTTCCACTTCATATTTATCGAAGAATTTTAAATTTTATTCGACATAAGTAAGGCTTTTTTAAACTTGCTTCCCTGAGCGGGCAATACGGGAAATATCCGACCGCTTATGAACCAATCAAATTCCAGGATTTCTGTATTCGGTCTCGTTGCTGTATGCCATTACCATGTGACAACATCGGGATTATTAGCACGATTACTATGTCTATTTTTTTTGTAGCATGATCATTTAGTTTTGAGCTGAGAATTTTACCTTTATTTTCTTTATTGTGATTACTTAAATTGTTGGTTGTTATGGTTCTTGACTTCACTAAACTCCGCAGATTCTTTCCGGGATACTCCAGTTTCCTTCATCAGTAACACTCGACAGTGGCGTATTGCACTCAGGTACATGACTTTGTGGGGACACATAATCGAAGATTTACTCACAAATCATATAAAACATGATCTTGTAGTCTACGTTAATGCTATGTCCACTAACGTCTTGGGCATAGTGGTGACATGGACGTGTTACAGGGATTACATTCGTGTAACCTTTTCTTTGCTCTTCTTTTTTAGAAATTGCTATGTCTACAGTTCATACAAAAACAGAGCATCAAAAGCGAAAAAATATTAGAATAAGCACGAAATAACAACTTTAATAATTCATGTCCTTGAATTCAATCAGAAAGTGAATCGAAAAACTGAAGTAAAAATTATCGGAATCTTCAGTTAAGTAGTTAAAGGGAATTTCGTATAAAAATGTTTTTTACTACATAATGAAGAAGGAAGAATATCCCTTTACTATTTCGCCAATGATATGCCGATATATATCTTTTAAAAAAAATAGGAAAAAAAAAACAGGAAAAAACTCAAAAACAATGACAAAAAATGAGGTCAAATAAAATTGGAGGACTTTGGAAAGGAAGGGAATGACAATGCTCTTCTTATTTCATTCCAGCTGTAAAGTTCCTTTATAAAGGTTATACATCCAGCATCAAATTTTTATCCAAAATCCTGAAAAACTTTTTAATTCGTACTTAATATGTCTTCTGAGTTTTTTTATTCGTACCTGTCTAAGCACTCAATTTTATTTGGTATACGTGATAAGGCAAGTAATTGAACAATCCGTAGTCTGCACCAAATTGATTCAGATGTTGTTTTCATGTTTAGATCGGCGAAGTACTCCACGTCGAAATTTGGGATTCGAAGACACTTTATGATGACTTGATATACCAAGGGTCTAAAATCCTTCCACGAAATGGTAACTACTCAGAATCTTTAGCCACTACCTATCAACTTAACTTTCTCAGTGAAAATATATCTTCTTTTGAAGTCACTGTTAAAATATTTTGCGACAACGGTTACCTAGTCCTAGACAGTGCCCATAAATGCAAACCCCGCAACACTTCCACTGATCATTATAACTGTAATTACATAAACGGTTTAAAGATCTGTCGTCCAGAATATTTTGGAAGTAACTGCACAGCACGTTACAAATGACGTAATGGTTTTAATGGAAATTTCTCATGTAATAAGACTACTGGTTTAAAGATCCGTCATCCAGAATATTATTTAAGTAACTACACGACATATTGCAAAGAACGTGATGATTTTGATGGACGTTACTCATGCAATAAGACAACTTGTTTAAAGATTTGTTATGGAAAATATTATGAAACTACCTGCATGACACATTGCAAACAACATAATGATTTTGATGGACATTACTTATGTATTTAGACAATTGTCGTAAAGATCTGTCATCGCAAATATTATGGAATTAACTGTACAACTCAGCCCAGTAAACGTGATTTTTACTGCATGATTCATATTAGAAGTAAAAAGGTAGGGAGAAGTGTTTCTAATGACTTGTTTTTAGAAAGTAATATGCCTAACTAGTTTGAATTTGGTAAACTTCTGCCCATTACATTTGAGAATCATCCTCAACATAATTTGAAGGGAAAATATCATGATTACCCTTTAGCTCAACTGGCAAAGGAAGGCTACAGACACCTGGGAATTGCAGTCCGAATCCCGCTTAAGTCGACTTTTCTTGATGACTTTAGCACTTTAGGTTTATCATGATGTTCTTTCTTCTTATTACCTGCATCCCGTAAATGATCGATTAAGTGCCGCTAACCGAAAAACCGCCGCTCTCGAATAAGCACAGCATCTTTACCGAAAATAATTTAATAAACGCCCCTATCGAATTAGCGCCGCGGTGCCAATTTGAGGATTTACAAATAAAGCCGCACCGAGATATCAACACGATTGAGAAAGCAGATCACGACCAATTCGAGAGTTCTAGTGTCTTAATGTAGGATATCTCTTACAATTCGGTTCGTATGATAATTCTCCTCCTTCTTGCTCAACTTTCAGTCTGCATGTGTGTATGTGCATGACGAAGCTAATGAGGACATTGACATTGATTGAAACTGCACTACATTTATAAAGTGACTAAGAAATTGTGTTCTGTTCATCTTTTGTTTTGTATTACTTGATTCTATATAATAAATTGAGCATACCTAGTACGTGCATCATTTATTCTCTATATATTCTCCCTAAATGTTTTACTCGTCTTTGAAATGAGAGCCACCCTCGAATAAGCGCCTCTCTCGAATAAACGCCGCATCTTTAACTGGAAAATGTAAATAAGCGCCGCGGCGCTTAACCGATAATTTATAGTAGTAATTCTGAAATAGATTCGAAACACTGGACGCCCACACGGATAAGCGTTAAGCTGTCACGAGAGTCTCTTGCGCTGCAACAATAGATTAAGTATGGGCTAGTTACCGAAACAGAGAAAATTACGTCGTCTCTTAACTTATTTAGTTCATGGACACAGCCTCTTCATCTAGAATGTACTAGTGTACTTCTATCTGATTTTGGGGGGTTAAAACTAAATTTGATTGTCAATGTTCTGTTTGTTGCTGGATTTTTGTACAGCGAGACGACTAGTAAATGTCCCAGGGATAACATATATTAACCCTGGGACCTGAACTAATTAACATTAAGTAGAAGTTACTAAGCGATTTTAAGAACCGCAATACTACAAAGAAAATCGAGGTGATCATGAACTAAGCCATCATATTGTCTCCAGTTGACTCGAGAACTGAACTGGTAAAACACTAGTTGGGAAAGCCAAACATGCGAGTTCTCATTCCGCTCAAGTCCACCTTTCTAGTTATTTGTAGCAGGGTAGGTTAATCATGATATTTTTCTCTCCCTCCATTTCCTCAGGTAAGTTTATCTAACCGGCTGTATTAGTTCATTTTCTTCTATTCCTAAATGCATCTCGGCCTGATTATATCATCGCCCTTGCCAAAATAAGCATTACCAACCTTATATTCAAATCTAACCTGTATCGCACGTTTGCAGTGTCCTGACGAGGGCGGGCTAAAACACGGCTAGGAAACAGCATACGGTCGTACCTAAGGTTCAGGATAAACCTGAATTTTAAAGAGCTCTCCACAAGAGGCATTTTGTACCTTGCGATAGATATGTTGGTGTATGTCTTCGACTGACGAGAGCGTCGGGGACAAATTCGAACCGATCATAAGTGGATATCTTGTTACATAGACAGTCACGAGTTTATAACATACAGTACTGGCCAAAAGTTTAGAAATTTTTCCAATTACACTAAAAAATAGTAGTTTATTATTCAGCTAACAACAGCTGAAAATGTAGTTTATTATTCAGCTAACAAATGTATTATTGTACAATCAATAAATTCATCAAGAAGTTAATGTTTGATGTGATAACCCTTACTTTTGATAATGTTTTCAATACGGCTAGACATAGAATCTGACAGGTTTTTACGCAGGTTTCTGTCAATATCTGAATGCCAAACGGATTTGATGACAGTTTTAAGCTCGTCTAAACTGATCAGGTTTGTTTGAGAAACCTTTTTCTTGATGATAGTCCATAGATTTTCAATTGGGTTCAAATCTGGCAAGTTTCCAGTCCATTTCAGTACTTCAACCTCTTTTCCTTCCAACCACCTCATAACAACCTTTGCTTTGTGGCATGGCGCTGAATCCTGTTGAAATGTCTTACACCCGTGAAGTCCCATAAAATTGAATAGATGATCATCTAGAACACCAACTTACTGCTTACCATTTATTGTGACAACTTTTGGCAGGAAATACAGGCCACCACACCCTTTAATGGAAAAGCAACCCCATACCATAACAGATGGTGGATGTTTTACCGTTGCTTGAATGTACTGTGGGTCAGTTGGTGAGGATCCAGGTGGTCTGTGCACAAATGGTTTGTAGGACGGAAATTGTAAGAATGTGGACTTATCTGAAAACATAACTTTCCCCCAATCATCTGATGTCCAGCGCCTGTATCTGCAACAAAATTCCAGTTTCTGCTTTGCCATCCTTGGTGTTAGTAGTGGCTTCTTTAACGCTTTTCAGACGGGTAAATGCATTTTAGTGTTAAGACAGCATCGTATTGTTCTCGTGGATTAAGTGGATACATCAGCAAGTAATAGTATTGAATTTTTTATTTCTGACGATGTAATTGAGGGTTTTCTCACACAAAGTCTTCTCATATCCCGGTCCATTCTTCCTGTAGTCTTCCAAGGTCTTCCGCTTCTCTTTTTTGGCAAAAAGCTCTCATTTTCTTTGTAGGTGTGGATGATTCTGTTGACAGAAGCTGCAGATAGTTTAAATCTCTTTTGATATGTTGCAATTCTTGTAACCTTCTTCCATCAAAAGTATAACATTACTTTTCACAGTCTCACTGATTTCAACTGCCTTTCCCATGATGACCTTCGGCTGCTTCTACCAATTAACTCACTGAAGCTGAAGTGCAGTTAAGTAACCAGATTTAAAGCCAATGACTTGTGGGACAAATTTTGTATGAAATAAAGTTACTTATTTTCTATTTTTGTCTCACAAACTTTGTCTCAAAATGTTAAAAAACTCCGTTCCACTCATGAAAAGAAAATTTCTAAACCTTTGGCCAGTACTGTACACCACGATGACAATCATAATGTGCGAAATTGCACAGGTAAACGGGCCTTGAGACTGCAAGGTTCCTCAATGAAAGTTGGTTTTTAGTTGATAAGGCTGCAAAAATTGTAGGAGTGGGTAGCGAGAGAATGGACTTGTAAGGGATATGTGGTGGGTTTTAAGTTAAACTGTCACCGGGGGTGGCACGTTAACAGGATTAGGATTACGACCAGAGTTAAGATTTGTCCGAACCCTGGTTCAAACCTGATTAATTTAAAAGGAGATCTATCACTAAATGGCCGCTTCCCCTTATACATCTGTTCAATTCAAATATTAGAATGCCGTTCGAAATCGTTTGACATGTTAATTGAAGTAATTGTCTTTCCATTGGCATTTTGGCAATTCAACGTTTGCATAAAAATAGAAAAAACCTCGGTGTCCTTGTAGTTGCAATCAATTTGCGTAATAAGGTGAAGCGCCCATTTGCTGACCAAGAGTATATTTGAATTCACCAGTCCTATTGAAATTTGACAAGCTCTTTAATCTGCGAAGTTCATATGCCGGCCCTTGCCAACTTTATAAAAGATAGATGTAGCTGGAGCGTAGGTTGTTTTACAGCTCCAAAGACACCTTGACCGCGTTTCATTTCATTCCCATTGTTCTGTTCCTACAAATCAAAGGACTGTGTGTTTAAAGGTTTGATCAAAAGTTTTCACCAGCTAAATAGAATGCCTTGCATACTAATCATTACAAACCTATTTTCGTACATGTTTATTTAGATTACATAAACCTATTTTTGGTCGAACTTGTCCTTCAATTTACAAGAGAAACTTTCACCGTTGTGAGAAAGAGCAACAACCACGTCATCAAGACATGTGGTGGTGCCTTGAAACAAAGATAAGTCAGGCTTCCAGTTACCCATCCCACTCCCGTGTTTTAGAGCGCCCTGGATGAGGGCCATCACTCTTAGAACTCAAATGGTCATGTCGTTATTTTTTTCTATATAGAAATAAAGAAAACATAACAATATTTCAAATTACAACAAATTCATTCCTCTGAATATTGTCACATTGTTTGTCAATTTGGCACTAGCGGAGGAGGTATGCAGGTGAAGGTTGTCCCTAGTTATCGATGATGTTCACTACGCCATAGTATGAACAGAAACTTTTTCATGTTAGCCTGACACTGCCGAAGTCAACCAAAAAATGTTGACTCGAGCGGGATTTGAGCATGCACCCTTGGGAAAAACGGTCCGCCTCTCGACCTGTTGACCTATCGAGGCCACAAGGAGTGGAGGCGAGTTTTTATCGAACTTAAGTTCGCGAGATATTCTTGCGACAACTTAACGCTTATCAATTTATGTATGTCTATGATGATGATTCTGAAATTGAGTTGAAACACGCACATCCTCTCATGGATAAGCGTTAAGTTGTTTCGAGAATATCTCGTGCACTTCAGTTGGATAAAAACTGGCTTCCAATCCCTGTGGGCTTGATAGCTCAACTGGTAGAGTGGCGGACTGGTATCTCTGCGAGTTTAAATCTCGTTCGAGTCAAACTTTTTCACCTGACTTCGGCAGTGCCAGATTATCATGAAAAAATTTCTTTTCATGTATATCTTTTCGGATGACTATCTAATGCCATAGTATATTTGGATGTTTGCTTCACTTAGTATTTTTGCTTTTCCTATAGTTAGTAGAAGTATTGGTTACATGTGAATGTGACGGAGTTTTGTTTGGTCTTGTCAAAACTATCGTGTCAACTTTCGGTCGCGTAGTTGGTCTCCTAATTACTGTTTTGTTGATCTATTTCATCATCAACTGAGGTAAAGAATGTGATTTTCATCTGTAATTTTCACTGTTTATTTTTGACATCAAAGTGACACGTATAAATTGTCCTCGTTTGACTTTCAGCAAACTTTCTTCAATTTCTCATATTCTGCACTACTTCGAGTCTTCTATGGATTACAGTCCTATGTTTTTGTGTTATATGAAGTTTTATAGTGTTTTGTTACCATTTAATAGCAAGTTGTGTTTGTGATTTGGTCGCTTACGAATCTCTCGTTCATTTTGTGGAGACGAAGGAGACAATGATTTCGAAAAATTGATATTAGTTGAGATCACTCTATAAGTACGTATGGTTAAGAATTCTACGCCACACTTCGTGTTGACGTCCAATGTTTTAGTCATAAACTAGTTATTGACCCAACTGGTTCGATGTGTACTTGTGAAATATCAGACCCTTGTAAGCAAGTTTTAGCACTGACCTCGACTCACTGCCCTTGACTCGGCCCGCACTTTGAAATATCATCCGATATTTCACAAGTATAAACTGTACTCTCGGTCAAAGAGGAGTAACCATTGAATGACGACTTAAGATCATCGGTTCTTAACCATTGTCCTGGGATTTCAACCTTTGACGAACTCCGAAACGTTATTTTCGCCCTCCCCAGACAAACACTTGATTCAAAACAAAGTCACTAAGACATTTCAGTAAATGTACCTTTCGCTGTTCATTACCAGAAAATATATTATCATTAACATCAACTTCATTAACGTAAAAATACATTCCATTTATTCAATCAACATTCACTAGCGTAAATACGCAACTATTGGCATCAAGGAACATTCCATAACGTCAACAGACGACCATTAATACCGTTCTTCTAAACATTAGGGTTAATAAGATATTTCTTTTGAGTAATTTAAATTTCATTAACCCTAATATAGAGTAGAGTGGTGTTATTGGGCAGTCTGTTGCCACTATAGAATGCTCTTTGATGCAAATGGTTGCGTACCTAAGCTACTGAATGTCGATTGAATGAAATGAAAGTATTTTCGCTTTAACGAGTTTGAAATTGGCGTTAGTAATAATATATTTCTTGGTAATGAACATCAAAGGATGTCCAAGCCAACGTATTTTATACGTGGCCCTGAATATTTATTGTTATTCTTGTACCAACAAGAACAGAAAATGCTATCCGAAAATATGGACATACTTTAGCTCCGGCTATATGCGCGGGAAAGGGCCACAACTGCATCTGGTATAAGCCTAAACTAAAATTCTGTCAGTGAAATTTCCCCTTTACAACGCTGAAATTCTCCCTCTCTTTCGAATTTGGCCAGATTGAGAAGTCCAATTTAAGATCATATAAAATGCTATATTGAACTTTCGGCTGTTGATTATTAGGATTTTGGTTGATTACTTTGAACTGATTGATATGATGAAATGTGTCAATTTCCTTTGTTAGTTCTGGAGAAGAAAAGTGGGCTGTAAATCCGACGGCATGGGAACTACGGAAAATGTAGTCCTGGATAAGATTTTAGGGGAAATCATTATATTTAAGGGAAATATTAATTACACCTCTTTTTCAGCTGTTTTACCTGTTCTAAAACGCTTAAAGCGTAATTTTCAAAATTTAGAATAGCACTATGAAGTGTGGCCAGATTGTAATCTGAGCAACCTGACCTCAACCTTACCGTAAGCCTAAACCTAATCCGAACCCTAACCCTAACTCAATCCTAACCCTAACCTCAACCTTAACACTAACCCTAAAGCTAACTCTAACTTAACACTTTGACTTACTCCTCCAACTCTTGCAAGAAAACCCCTTGTTACCATTATGCTCAAATTACAATCTGGCGACGCTTTAAAGCGTTATTCTAACATTTAGAACAGACAAAATCGTCTAAGAACAAGTAAAATTGTTTTTTTTCGATACCGCCAATATCAAACCTCTGACTGGCCTACCGTAAAATTGCTGCAAAAAAGTATTCTTGCAATGGAATGAATACATAGAATTGAACGATTTCCAGTCCGTAGCTTGTTCTCGACGTCTATGTTGTTCCAGATACGTCGTCGCCGAGACTATTATGGAGAAGTAAAATAACATTGTGTTCCGTTCAACTCTAATGATCGCTGTTTTTTTTTTGTTTTTTTTTCTCCGAGATGGTGAGGAAAAAGTAAAAGGAAAAGAACTACAGTCAAACCTCCCGTAAGCGGACACCCTCAGGACCACGACCTGGTGTCCGCTTACGGGAGGTGTCCGCTTATGAGAGGTTGGTTAATATTTAAATGATAAGTGATTGTTGAAACATGATTCTTTCAATAGTGGTCTTAATATGTTATTGTCTGGGACACAGGGTTGTGTCCCAAAAGAATTATGCACGAGACAATGTTACGCATCTTTTACTGTCATCTTTTACTCTCTTCTTTTTTTTTTTGATATGCTATATACATACTCATTTTTTTACTTGGTACCACATGTCCAACTGCGTAGCCATCTAACACCTCGCATCAATCCGTAACATACGGTGGGTTTAGACTTCCCTTTCCTACTAGCTGGCAATTTTATCATTTTTACCACACTTATATGGGCCCTACATCGACTCTGAGACCAAGACTCATACATATTCTATCGATTCTCGTGGCATACCGTTATGTGTAGCCATCCGACGCATGTTATAGCCCGAGGCTGTAGGCGCATTATATTATCACAATGCTAACTCACTCATTAAATTATCACATTTACATAACTATAACATCAGTGTGGTTCCAATTACCTACTCCAAAACCATAAAAAATAAATCCAGTCTGCCCGCTTACGAGAGGTTATAATGTTGTTTGGGAAGGTGTAATTGGTGTCCGCGTCCGCTTACGGGAAGTGTCCACCTAGGAGAGGTTGTAAATGTAGTAATTTAATAGTGTTTTGGTCGGGACCCAAAAACAGTGTCCGCTTACAAGAGGTGTCCGCTTCCGGGAGGTGTCCGTAAGTAGAGGTTCGACTGTAATCTATTTATTACAGCGTATGCACTCAGTCTCCAGAGATGGGAGCTACAAAGAACATGGCGGCCATGTTTGTGTACTTAACAACAAAAGAAGAGTATTAAAATCACTTACTTAAGTAACACCAACACGTCGAATACAACGTCAAGTAGGTACGTTGTATTGAATTCACTATTTCATTGACCTATTTAGATTAGACCTCTATCAACCGAAAGCTGTCAAGTTTGATTCATTTTGAAAACGGTAGTTGAAAAGGTATTCATCTTGTTTGTTTGACTTAAAGTTTGGCTTTACAAGAGATTATTATTCGGAGTTTATTGGTCCAATTTGCGTAGAACTTTGTCATCTGATTCAAGCAGCTCATTAACGTTCGACCTTTCTGAATGTGGCTTGCAAATTGCGTTTTATAGTCTATGTATTATGCCCATCTCCACTCTCATTGACAACTGAATCATATGTAAGAATTTATTCTAGCAAATAAGTGTCTGTGATGCAATGAACGAAATTTTATCGTGAGTTATTCGTATTTCTTTAAACCAAGTTAGCCCTTTCATGTCTGATTTTTGGTTTGTTTTGTTCTTTGTTCTCTCTTTTGCTCATACTTTGTTCAATCGTTTGCCCGTTTGGGGTCTTTTATCATGGAACTATTGGATGATCAAGAGAGAACCTGAAAGAGGGAAAAACTATAGTCAATAGATTACAGTAAAATACAAGGCAATGCTGTATATGCTTGCTTGGAACAATAGGGAGTTTAAGCGAGCCAATACGGCGACGGCATTTAAGAAAGTAGTTTAACTTTACACGTGTGATTAAAATACCATGCTACTGATCTTGCAATGAATTGTGAATGTTGCGTCCCAAATTAGCGCGTATTTTGCGCTAGAATATATTGACACGTTAAAAAAGTTTCCATCTATCTATCTATCTTTAACCTCAGAAACCCATCTCACCAGCTCAGGTCAGCATGTTAACATTTAAAAGATCCGAAACGTCTAACCTGTTTTGAGTCAACGTTGTAGTCGAACCGTGGAAACGTTCTCGACGACGTATTAGCGACCTTAAGTTGTAGAACGGGAAGCAGGGAAGAAGGGTTTCCGGAAGTAAATAATCAGGTTTGTTGACACTATGCATGCCCACTGTCCCGTCCCGTGGCGTCGAATACGTTTGGGTTGATGGTTTTCCGTCCTCCTCAAAAATGTAAGTAATTATCGTGGTTTTTACCATCGTATAAGTCAATTTTTACAATAAATGTGACTTTATGGGAACACACAAATGTAGTTACACAAGTAAACTAAACTTTGGTTATTTGTTTGGGGTTAGTTGCTGTATTCCTATCACTTCTGAAGAATCGACTCTGACAAAATGAGCTGTGCGTCTGCTTCTGTAGTTCCACCGAAGAAATCTTTGTAAGTGATATCTAATTACTCTTAAGTAGTTTCATTACCACCTTCTTTGATGACTTTTCAGGCCGTAGGTTGTCAAACGAAAAACCAATAACACTCTGAAATACTTTAGACAAAGATGATCGAGAAAATCGTTTATGACATGTATAATGTAAACAAAAGAACTTTGTTGTAGGCAATTGAATTTTATACCTGAAGTTTTTGTTAGGAGGTGAATAATTTATGTTTATTATTGTACTTAATGTAGTGCTGAAAGATCCATGATGGTATGGACTGACAGTCACGATTTATTGTTATGCAGGGCAATTGTAGCAAAGAACCCTTTTGCTTTCAAAAACAGTTCCCCCAGAGAGCTCAGCTTTGGCTTGAAATTGCCGAAAATTTGTCCCAAATCAGAGAACCAAATTTTAAAGTGGACCTGCATCGTCGTGCTGTTCGTGACCGCTACAACTTGTTATCAAGCAAGCTCAGTAGAAAGTTGAATGATGAAGAAAAAGCTTCGGGTATAGAGACAAGTATGTCAGAGGTAGAATTACTTTTGGAACAACTGATTGAAAATGAAGACGCTACAGAAACACAACAAAAAATTAATGTAGAGGGAAGTAAAAGAAAAGTAATGGAAGAGCGTATGAATGCAGAGGATATGCAAGCCAAAGCCATGGAAAAGTTGGGGGAGACAAAGCGAAAAAAAGAAAATGAAAACCATCGAAAGATGAAACGAAGAAGATCAAGTAGGAATGAAACTGTACAGTACCTTCGTGAAAAAAATGAACTTTTGGCAAAGTTTAGAATTGAAGACAAAGCGTTTGAAGCACAAAAGCTGAGGTATGAAAGCCAAAAGTACCAGGAGTTTATGAAAAGGCTCAGTGAACAGCAAAACACACATTGCAGCAACAACAGCAATAACTTCAGGCAATGATTTTACAACAACAGCAACAACAAAATCAACTGATCATGGCCATTATTTCCAAGCTTGGATCTAACTAAGATACTCTACAAACTATTACAATTTTTGTGCTTTTATGCACTTGTTGCAATGTTTAAACCTTTCCTCAAGTGTTTTTATTAAAGTTTTAAGAAGTGTTATTTATTATTATCATTTACCTTTCATATTACGTTAATTTGATTACTCTTGCAGGGTTGGTGGGTCAATTTGAAAGAATTCAGAAGTTTGGTTTCCATAAAGACATGTGAATGCATTTTGAAGGATGGCATTTGCAATATACATTTTACCTACAGGGCTAAGGCCAATTTTAAAGTTCTTCTTGAAGTCCATGTATTTAAATTTATTGATAACATCACCAAATAACCATTCAACAGATATGCGAACTGCACTCCTTGCTTTGTTGAAGTTTTTCATATCCTGGGTTAAGACAGCACCTCTGAAAGGGGCCTGGAGGTGCACACGAAGAGGATGTGCAGGATCTCCATAAACAGAAATTGGCAGGCCAGTTTCAGAAAAAGCATGTGCTTCAAGATCATTTAGGAGACCAGAGTCTGCCAAAATTCCTGCAACATGTTTCCTCCCTTCTAAAACAAGATAAAACGAAATTCGTGATTTTAAAATCCTTTCTTCTTGTCCTTTCGACTTCAAACTCCTCTTACGAGAAGGTCTACTCATTCCCAATCTTAAATCCTCTTTAAATGCCAATGTTGGCTCAGCACTACTCTTCCTTTTATAATTCTCTTTCACTCATACCTGTAAGTTTTATTTTTAGTACGTCCTCTGATTGGTTAATGCATTATCACACCCTGTATCTGTATACTTAGGCTTTAGGCAGTCTTATGAATTATTCTCTGATGATGTTGTGATGATGCAACGAACCGTTAGAACTTTATTAAATAGTATGATTTTACTTCTGTGTCCGACTCGATGGCTTTCGTAAAGATATTTTGCTGGGCTTTGATATTCCTCTTGAGATTTAAGATTTGTTTATGCACCATGAATATGGTAACTGGAAGCTGATATAATTTGGGAACAAGAACTACGGAGGTCCATGAGAGCTTGATTGCCATTTAATCTATATTTGTGTATATTTTTCGAAAAATAATGTGTTAATAATTGAAGCATATACATGTGCAGGTGCATTCGTATACATATACGAATGCTATTATCCACTTTCGGTGGAAGTTCGATAATTGTTAGCCACTGTCTAAAACCTTGAAGCTAAAGTTGGAATTTACCCCTCAAAGTTGGTGTCTATAACTGGTACCCGTGTAAACTGTTGTCTAAGTGGTCTCTGCCACACCAGTTAAGCACATAGTTTAATGAAAGATGTGGTTTTTATATTTATGATATGTTCATCAGAAGGTTACGGGTTAGAGCTTTACAAACGATTTATCTTGGAACAAAAGATAATCAGTGAGGAAACGTTGCCCCAAAGATAAAACAAAAACATTGAAACGGTAGGGGCCTGGAGGCCGGAAACCTGCACAAATTTTACGAGGCAAAGCTTTTCCCTTGAGAAAAAATCCAGCTGAATTCTATACCTCGGTAAAATAATTGTTATTTGCAATACTAGTTCGTGCAGAATAGTTGCTCGTTTTCACAGAATATTTATGGCTTCTTTCGACCCATTCAAGTGCCCTTTGGTTTGAGTTCGGTTTTTGGTGGTCCCTGCCAAAAATTTTATGTTGCTACGGCTGTGAACCGTAAAACGTGCATTTCGTTCTCGGGTGTTAGCCACAGTGGCGTCGTGGCTTTCAAATAGGGGCCGGGAAATAATATACTAAGGGACCACTTTTGTTTGGGGTTATATGATGGGGGCGAGGAAACTGCTGCTAAAAATGCGACGTGAATTGAATGAGACGAAATACGTCTATAATGACATGCGCCGATGCTTGAGTATAAAGGATTAAAAGTGACCCTACTACAGGAGTTTTAAATTTTGTACCTCGACATAAAACGTCACGTTTATTGTAATTCTCCATCCAACCTAACCATCTACATAAGGGCTTTCTTCCTACAAATCATTGGGGCCAGCATTAGACAAATTCTTGATGCCCGACGGCCCACCCTGCCTCTGCTTAGCCACATGTTACCGATTCGTATTAATCATATCTCGTGCTCAGTGGTATCACCGAATTGGTCTACCAGGGCCTCTAACCAAAAGACTTCATGTTTTGAGGAGCATTCATGTAACAGATCTTGATTTGGTTCTGCAAGAAGACGTTTTCTTAATCTCCCAGGTAATTTTCTTTCTTTATCTTTTCTCCTAGGAGCCATAAGGATCCAAGTGCTAGTTTATATTGAACTTCTGGGTGATCTTAGGTTAGTCTTCATGACTCATTCAGAAAGCAGAGTTTCTTCTTTTAAGATATAGCAAGTCGCTATATCCTTAGCAAAAGTCTTTCCTTCTGATTGAGTCAAGAAGACTAACCTCCCAAGACTATCAATCAGATATCAAGAAGCTTGACTTCCTAATTGAACATACCATGCGAGGAAAGACACCATACGTACCTAAATGCAGCTGTGCTGATGGGCTCCACCTATTGGTTAAACTATTACAATCAGTTGGAGACCTAACTGTCCAGGGCCAGATCTTTCCCCCACCCTAAGCACGTCGTAATGCTTGTCCACCAGTTAATCCAAAATGCTTGCGCCTGGTGGTAACAGTGTCAAACATTATTGATTAAAATTAAGTGATATTGTAAACTACAAAACAGACAAGTTTACACTCAATACTGTCTTTTACTTTTTTCACTAGCCTGTAAGACCTTACAAGTGGTCTACCCTGCTAACAGATTTCTACATTAAACAAGGTATACTTGATAAACTTCGCATGAAACCTAGTCAATGTCACCTCTGCCAATGTGAGTTGGACGAAGAAACGGTGAGATCTTTAGGAAGGAACTGCAGGTACAGTTTCTGTGTCTCCAGCTGCTAGGACTAAGTATATAAACAAATGAATGAAGCCATCGATGGCAAAGACTACCACTGCAATCAAACCACAGGCCTGGAGGAAAGAAAGAAATTGAAATCAATTTAAAACTTTCCAGACGTCAATTTGCGAAACCGTCCTCATGTCAAGTAATGTTTTACGCTGGTACGCAGTGAATTGTTGAATTCTCTCGAATCAGATCAAATGGAATCGGATTTTCGGGAGAAATTTTCGTATCGGATGTAATCGGATTAAGAGACTGGAGCTTCAGATTGGATCATTTGCACATCCATGTTATGGGCGAATACTCATATTTCAGTCTGCCACTCGAGGGCGGTATGAAAAGCGTATCTGGGGGGTCACTAGCTGCGATTCGTGTTCGCCCCATCTTATGACCTTAACTGCATTTTTCCGATTTAAACATGATTAAGTATATATTCAAATTCCAAATTCTACTTGATGCCACTTGAGTGATTTCGTTTTATAAAAAAGAAAATATGGCAGTATGCAACTCTTCCCTCCAAACTGCCGTTTCGGTTGTTTTTACTGGTTCAATTCAATCCACATGCCATTCAAAATCTCGAGTCTCTTCAAGGCAATATCGTAACACCTCGCATATTCGTATGGTTAATTTAATCGAACGTTAAACAAGTCATAAAATAATATAATATAAAGTTAATAGACGATTCAAAAACTAACAAATCCTCCAATCAGATATCCACACTGCAGTTTGGCCTTTTCTCGACAGAGCCAGTTACATATGCTGCTGCTACAGGACATCCCCGGCGAGGAGATGTTTTTTTTTTCATAAGAATTCCATGCGGAACCGGCAAGAAAGACTGAAGATATCGAGAGAAGCACTACGCAGGCACCGGATACTATCGCCACCTTGATAACAAGCAGAGGAAAACAAATCTATAAGTCGAAGCTCTTCCGTTATCATTCCAAGTTTTAATGCGTGAGCAACCTCAAGAAACTGGCGTGTGAAAAGTGTATGTACTTACACATAACCACCAGTTGATCGCAGGAAATCTCTCATGAAGTCCAATGAGGAAGGAGGAAAACAGAGCCAATCCTAGAATCCATCCAATCACTACCACAGTCATAAAAAACTGCAAGATTCCTTTTTTTCCCTCAACTGCAAAGAATCCATCTGGTGCCTTGTTTAGGAAGACTCCTACCAATCCAGTTGCAATCAAAAGACTAATCTTAAAGTCAAGATAAAGCATTGATCAGCAGAAGTGTATTTGTGGTAAGATGATGGCCAGTAATATTTTAAAAGTAAGCCCTTTGCGTCTACAACTTTACCTTCTTTAACCAGCGTCACAAATTCAAGCGTGTAGCGCGAGAACTAACTCATCGAGCTTTCTTTGAATTTCTCATACGCTATGCTGAGGAGTACCGGGTGTAGGTACAGGGGATCATGGGCATTTGAATTTTTGGAATTTGGAATCTGGCATGTTAACCCCAACGAAAGTGGCGTAACTACCGGGGTAGCATTGGGGGGAGGGAAAGTTTCTCCAAAAAATTACTGGGCCATAACATATTGTGAAGTAATGTAAACATCTCCATGAAATTGTACATTTCAGCAATTGCAAGTGAGCAGGATGAAGGATTTGAGGATTTGAGAGGCATTGACTAAAATCTGTAGTAGATGTTGGTCCGCCGAAGATTTCCTGAGGCTCCATCAAGCCCCACCCACACAAAAACTGTTCTTGTTGTGCCACTCTGTAACGTCAATTGGTCACTTACAGTCATGATATGACTTCAATAAGTCGTCCTCAAACCCTGCTAGATTCTCTTAGGGTTAAACCATGGGTATTTAAAGGATAGGTAAGTAATGCTTGAATAAGGAGGTTTCATTTACACTGCACTTCTATTTGAGTGGGAAAATCAGCTTCAGGCGCAAGGGTTCACCCAAGCTAAGCACATTTATTTCAAAGTTATCCCTAGGGTAACATAAGTTCAATTTCTTGCCACGTTGCTAGGGGGAGAGGGTTGTGTAATGTATTTGGGAGATTTTAATCGAATTAAAGTTTTTTACTCAAGTAAAACCGAAGTTGTTTCAAACTTCAACTTAACCACGAAAAAGATTATTCACTAAGGCGGCTAAATGCGCTAACGAGGACAGTGCATCAATGTATGCATGAGTTAACCCTTTAAGGGTCAGTGTCTTGTACACAGGAAACCAAGAACAAAAGAAATTTTTGGAGAACAAAGTAAAAGCAACGAAAGAACAATGAAAAATAGCGAAAGAATTTAACGTTTAAAAGGTTAAGGGGTTTCTTAAGTTTTCAAATATCCTTGGAGAACCCAAATTGTTGGAGCCAGAATTGCGAAATTAGCCCTGAGGCAGAATTAGGGCATTCGTCCGAATGATGAGAGGCTTACAGGCTCTTCGACTTCCCCCTGTGGCGATAACCCCGACATGTCAGGTTTGTTGGTCTCTTTTACCATGAGGGGAAAATGCCCCTGCATAGCGTTCGGATATAGATTTGAACATTGTTGCGATTGCACAACCAGGTGGGAAACGAAGTTTAGTTAAAAATATAGTAGCCAAGCAAACAAGTTTAAATAAAGCCATAATGTAACCATATCTTTGAAAAGATTTTATTGACTAACGTTTCGTTACTTAACCAGTAACATCATCAGAGTAATTATTTACAGAAGTTGAAAGGCTTAAATAGCTAACTGTTACAAAAATAGTGATGAAAGAATGTCACAAAGGATTAGCGGAACGATTAGCAAGAACAATTAGCGAAAGGAGTGCGAATATTCAAGTGGTGAAGAATTAGACGTGTGAAGAATTAAATTAGAAGGGGGAAAAAAATAAGAAAAAAAATGTCAAGAAATTACGTTAAAAAAGTGCTAAGGGAAAGGATCTATTATTAGCATTAAGAGATGGTTGCATTCTAGAAATTAACAGACTTTCTCGCAGAAGAACTTCAAACTGAGTGCAGCCTGAGAATACGATTTCGAAATCATCAAATGAGATTTCATGGTCGGTTTTCACCTTGTGTGAAAGGACACTAGATAGCGTAGAGTGCGAGAGCGGTTTTCCAGAATAGGCTGAAATACCTATGTGATCGAAGATCCTAGTGTGTAATAAACGGCATGTTTCGCCTATATACGACGCCTGGCAGCGTCGGCACATGAATTTGTAAACTATATGGGATCACAATTTGAGTGGTAAACGATCTTTAAAACGGAAAAGTTAGACAGACGAGAAACGGGCCGAAAAGCAATACGAATTTGGAGGTGTGGATAGGCTGACGAAAGTAATTTGGTAGCTTGTTGACGAATTTGTAGGCCATGATTTCCGGTGAATGGTAAAACTAAAGAAAGTAAGAGCCTAGGCGCCGTAAGAGATTTTACAGGAGGATGAGAAATTTTCTTTAAAAAAATTCGAAAACAGTGGTCCAAGAATCTGCGTGGATATCCATTTCGTTTTAATAAAGTTTTCAGTTACTCACGTTAAGCGTGGAAAATATCGTAAGAGGAGCTTAGTTTAAAATAGAGAAACATCAAAGTGTAAATTAATCCCTTTTTAAACACGAGAGGTATAAAACTTTCAAAGTTGGCAAAAAGCCCGGTGAAAGTTGGTTTGCGATAAACTAAGGTAACAAGTAAACCATTAGACCGTTGTATTTTAATGTCAAGAAACGGAAGTGTTTCATCAGTTTCAATTTCACAAGTAAAATTAATGCAGGTATGTTTGGAATTTAGATAGTCTAAAAAGGGAGTAATGTGGTCTTTAGATTTAACCAAAATAAAACAATCGTCAACGTAACGCCTGTAATATATGGGTTTGAACTGAGCGGAACAATTTTTAAACCAACTTTGTTTGTGGTATGAAAGAAAAATGTTGGCAAACAAGGGACCGGGAGGCGAACCCATAGCGACACCTTCAATTTGATCAAAAAACCTACCTCTGAAAGTAAAATGACAATTTTTGACCGATAAATTAAGAAGTTGCTTAACCTGTTCGCGGGAAAATACTTGAAATAATTGAGCGGAAGTAAATAACTGATCGAGAATAATATCTATGGTTTCATCAATGGGTATGTTGGTGAAAAGTGAGGTGATGTCAAAACTGGCCATTATTAAGTTACTAGAATTAATATTCAGGGAAAATAAATCCTGAATGAAAGAGAAGGAATCACTAAGTAAGTAAGGACCTAAGGAAAGAGGGCAAAGCAAAAGAACGAGAAACTTAGCTAAATTATAAGAATGAGTACCGATTGCCGATAAAATAGGTCTTAGAGGAATGTTGGTCTTGTGTAGCTTTGGTAAGCCATATATTATACCAGGTCGGGAACCAGTTGGTGACAACTGTTTAAGCTGTTCATCGGTGATCGTATTAAGACCACGATAAAACCACGATAAAAGACGATAAAACCACGATCAAGACCACGATAAAGACCACGATAAAACGTGAGAATAAAATACGAACCTTTCTCAAAAACTTAGAAAAACCAACACGATCACCGATGAACAGCTCCTGTAAAGCCTCTCAACTCCTGAAAATAACTACTCTGATGATGTTACTGGTTAAGTAACGAAACGTTAGTCAATAAAATCCTTTTAAAGGTATGGTTCCACTATGGGTTTATTTAAACTTCTTTGCTGGGCTATTAGGTTTGAATATTGGTTGGCATATTTGCTGATATATGACAAATGGAAGTTATATTTGAAATATTCCGAACAAATTGATGAAAAAATGCTATACATTTTTATATTTTGAGGAGGATTTTTATTTCTATGAAAGCCTTCCGCAAAATATCAGTCATTTTAAACGAAATATCAGACATTTTAGACAAGAAACCCATTATTGCAAAAATGAAATATTAGCTGTTCACTTACAATTTCCACTATCTTCAGCATACTTGGGCTAGATACGAGATAGTCCAAACCTTTTCCAATTCTTATCTCGTCAATGCTCTAATTTTAACGAAAAAATCTGCTAATTACGAGACTTGCCTCAATCTTATAGGAATATGCTCAAGACCGTAAGAAATGTTGGGTGGATATTTGTGGTATTTCTAATCTCGGCAGCAGACGATAATTTAATTAGGGGGCTGAAAGTTTCCAGGGGTATGAGGTCACCGAACTAAGAAAAGTTGACTCCGATTTTTATCGTTTACTATTAGAGACCTTTTGCGAAGATAAATTAAAACCATCATTGAACATGAGGGTAAAAGGAGGAAATCCGAGTCTGTGTAAATTTATTGTAAATATTTCCGGTTTTTGTCGGCGTTTTTATTTTTAATGCAAATACGTGTGAACTTTTTAACATATCTATTGTATGTGTAGTTTTGTACCCTTTTGGAATTTGGACTTTTACTGGGTCGAAACGTTGTCCGTTGAAAACGTCTAATAGAATAGTTTTTGATGAATCATATAGCAAAGGGCATGCTTCCCCCGAAAATGCACGAAAATCTAAAGTTTTGAAAAGACATTTCCAGCATTCTGAGACTGCAAGGGTGAACAATGTGTCCTGCGCTCAAAATGCAGGAAATGCACACATGCATATATGTACATATATCAAACTATTTTTCACCGAAAAACGTAACTTACCAGCAGGAAGGGCTTAACGCCCTTCACGCAAGTCTAACTATTTTAATTAGGTTTTCAGTATTTGGTTGGTCACTATATTTCCTCGTTCCTTGCTTATATAATATCTCAGGTTTTAACCATAAAGAAGTTTTGTTCCAAACGTCATTAATATGTCGTTTTCATATTTAACAACAGCAACAACTTCATTAGTACTATTATGTATTTGGTGGTGAGGGTGAAACGTTTAAATGACTAGCTGCAAAATAACAACATGGTGCACGCCACCTGCAATAACCATAATAGCTAACAGAGAGTGATATTTTGCCAATTTCTTCTTATTACTCAATGGCATGCTGGTCCAACCAGATACCAGAAGATTTCCCGGTAGTCCCTTCTTGCAGTCTTATCTAGTAATTGCTAGACTTGGCTAAAAAGCCTAAAATTCTTGAAAATTACTATGCCTCTTAGAAGTGACTTCGCCTGGGATAATTTTTTAATGTTGTGAAAATTATATATAAGTCATCAATGCTTTAATTAGTTTTTTAAAATGACTACATTCACTGCAATTGTTAACTGGTGACCAATGACAATTTTCAAAGGTTTCATTCCATGCATATAAAAGCCTTGTTTTCTTCTATCATGTGTTTTTTGGTGACCTAAGTTTCGAGTATACGTAGATGTAAGGGCCCTTTCAGTTTCGAGTTTCACAACCTTCTTTCGCAAGCCACCATTGTGTATGAGCAAATTTCATCTTACTGCGTGTAGATGTTTGTAAGCTTGGATATATTTATGATGAAAAGTTTATTCTCAAGCTTTTTCTCAGAAAATTTCTGAGCTCCACGACGGGAATCGAACCCGTGTCTCCCGATTACCGGCACGGTTGTTTTACCTCTAGACTATAGGGTCTCAGACGACAAGTATGATTTTAATTAGAGACCTGGTTTGTAATATTGATATGCCTCTTTCGTACTTGAAAACTGAACATACCTGTATGACGATATTGTGTGTATGAGCAAATTTCAGAGCTCCCCGACGGGAATCGAACCCGTGTCTCCCGATTGCCGGCACTGTTGTTTTACCACTAGACTATAGGGTCTCAGACGGCAAGCATGATGTTAATTAGAGACCTGGTTCGTAATATTGATATGCCTCTTT
Source organism: Heliopora coerulea (assembly GCA_030142905.1). Classification (NCBI taxonomy): domain Eukaryota; kingdom Metazoa; phylum Cnidaria; class Anthozoa; order Scleralcyonacea; family Helioporidae; genus Heliopora; species Heliopora coerulea. The sequence continues at coordinate 159,261 of JASJOG010000067.1, read as the reverse complement.
CGTACTTGAAAGCTGAACATACCTGTATGATGATATTGTGTGTATGAGCAAATTTCATCTTATTGCGTGTAGATGTTTGTAAGCTTGGAGCTAGAACAAACTTTTCACCACCATCCACTGTTAATACTCCCCGGAACTGAGCATTTGAATGCCGTTATGCTTGGGAATTCAATGAATTTTTCCGAGTCCTTCTTGAGATTTCTCATAGGAAATGCATAGTTGTAAAGAATTTACCTCATTACATACCCAAAATGCACGAGCATCTCTTCTAACGATTTTGTTAAATTTTCTTATTCGAGGTTAATGTATCAACTAAGTTCTGCATTATGATTTAAAACAAACAAAGTAAGACCTAGGCTTAGCACTAGGACTAGCTCAAATAGTGTTTAGTTGTTTCATTTCACTGTTCAATCATATCATTCTTGTAATCTTTCATACCCATTTATCTTTTATCACTGCTTATTCAACATTCTAGACCTATTGTTCTATATTTAGTTCTTTCTACTAGTTGGTTCTTATGCTTGATCATTACGCTTGATCATTGCTCTCTTTACACTAATGAACTTTCTGGATAAATAATAATAATGTAATAATAATATGAGCATATGTTCTCATGTCATGCATTTTCTGTCCTCTGTTATGTTCGTTTGAGCGAGTTCATCACGGAAAAAGCTTGTAGAAAAATGCTTTCAATGAACGCTATGTACTTGCTGTTTGAATAATTATCAGTCAAGATGTCATGAAACCAGAATGCATATGCCGTATTACAACCTTTCGAGTTTCGAATCCTTTACTCTTTGATAGAAAACAGTTAACATGCCACGAATACTGGACTGCGTGTCTGGTTTTTTTTTTCTGCCTTTAGATAAAAAGGGTGAACGCTCTTCAGAATAAGTCGTATTGTCGGCCGTTCATCGCGTACCCTTTCTTGGACTATGAAATTTTAGGCAGATAACTTGGCTACATTAATGTCGAAAGCAGTGCAAAGTCTGCTAAATATTTCAGCTTTCTTTAAATTATATCGCGACTGATTAAACCAATTTCCCAGGAGCTATTATCGAGAGAAACTGAATGGAAATATCTGATTATTCACCGACGTAATTCATGTATTTCATTGCAACAGCAAAGCCTCATCAGTATTTACCATTGACACGAAGTCTCCAAACCATGCTTCACGCTATTTCAAGCGTACTGAAATATCGCTGTCTTGAACGACAGATTTGTTATCCTTCGGTTTCAGAACAGGGATAAGTCATGTCTTATTGCAACTCAGAATCTAATGCATGATAAAGCTTTGAAAATAGAAGAGACGAAGTAGTTGGCAAGCAGTTTCAAATTCCTTACGTTTTGAGTGCTGTAAAGTAGAGACAACCAAACATTTTACCCTTTAATAAAACCACAATATACTCTTCTCGAGCTAAAACTAGCTGTATGTCTCTTACCTGAAACATTTTTGAAAACGTGTGCAATGGAGAAGATTGAAGTGTCGTTTGGTTCAACCAATTCACCCTTGCCCCTTGCAAAACTCATGTGAATGCTGGAAGGCAGGATCAACTTTGACGAGTCGCATCCCCAGTAACCCTAATCTGTTATTCATGACATGCGTGCTCGAAATGCCTAGAAATGGTCCCAGCAGTGCTTCCACTTTGTCACAACAAAATTTCCTCTTTTTATTCTGATTTTTCTCGTTTCAGTCCAAAACTTCCTTCAGAAAGTCTGAAATTTTCTTCAAATTTTGTTGGGGTTTCCTTCAAAATTATCATAAAATTAAACATGATTGTGTTGCTAAAATTAAGGAATCATTGGTTTGTTACGTTTGATTGAGGATGAGTGTGGTGTTGGGGAGCTGGAACAAGGATGTTAGCCAATCAGTAGTGATCTTTGCGAACAAGGATCCTCATGGGCATACATACGCAATGATAAATTCCCAAATATTTAGTATGTTTTTTATATATCTTTCAACGTTCAAACTTAATACCCAAACAAGTTAGATATAGGTAAAATAAATAATTTACGATCACGTTGCCGAACACTGCTGTAACGTATCTCAAACATTCATGTAGAAAAGCGCTCTTACGGTTACTAATCGCCGTTCAAAAAGTCAGTTAACATGCAGTAATATTACGACTTGGTTACTTGTCTTCTGTGACAATTGTCGAAATTGAAAATAACTACAAATTGAATTTTTGTAGCCAGTCCGAACATAAACAGTCATATTCGTAATAACTTGATTTGAAGAAACAAAACTGCCAGTTGGCACACCTGTCACTCAGTATAAGTTATACTTGTTTCGATAAAAAGCAAAAATGAATGTCTTGGTCGTTCTCGTATAACTTAGCTGATATCAGTCAGTAAATGACCCGACAATAATGTGATATTTCGACATCAATACAAAGCTTTCAGCTTTGGATTTGAAGCATTTTCGGAGTTGTTTAGTTAACACTTTCCCAATATAAGACGAACTGCACCTTTTTACTCTTGCAAATATTAGACGATTCTACCAGTCAAGGGGGCAACTTCAGAGGTAAAAGGGTTAAGTAAACATTACCTTTGTTTTGACAAGTAGTTCTTCAACAGCAGTAACACGAATATGAAATCACGAATTCGAAAAACATAAGCTGTAAATCAGACGAATACATCAGGAAATCACAAATTCGCAGTTCACAGTACATTTAAAATAGTTTCAGTGTCGTCGGACTCATTTTATTTCAAGATAAATAGAAAGATTTAAAACAATTCTGTTTTAGTTCGTCATTTATACATTTCAGTGTGATTTACATTTGGTAATCTACGTCTGATCTTGGCACAAAATATAGAAATAATAAAACGATGTCTGTTTCAAACAACGTAACAGCTGTTCCAAAACGTTAAATTTAATTTATGATTCTTTGTTTTTGAAGACTAACTAAAAGATTGCGCCTTTGTAGCAGCATTAGAACGCATACAATACATGAGGGTTGCGACTTGAGAATCTATTCAAAAGTCCCTTGTGTTATTTTTGTTGTCTTTAGTTAACGAACGTTGCACAATTGACTGACGTTTAACATGATTTGTTAGTTTGGAGTCATCTATAGAAAATTTACAGAGAAAATTGTTAAAAAGTGCTGGTTCCATGAAATTTCCTTCAAATTTCCTTCAAATTGTCAAAAGAATCCTTAAAATTTCTTTCAAAATTTTGTTTCTTTCAAATTCTCTTCATTTCTTCAAAATTTCTTTCAAAAAGAAAATTTCCTTTTAAGTAAAAGCTCTAGGTCAAAGTATTCTTAGGGAAAACTATAAACGTTAATTCATTAACGGTAAGATGAAACGATAATTGTAAATGAAACTAAAAAGCATTCTGTTATGCAGTGGAATAAGGGGAAGTGAAAGAATTCAACTTCTGTATTTTTGAATTTGTTTTTTGTCGCTACAAACACCCCCCGTGCATGCACATACATGTACACAAATATCATACCAGGGGCCTTTTTCTCTGGCCCTAACAATGAGCTCCATGTTGGAATTTTACAATTTCTGAAACCTTGAAAAGTTCTGCATGGATTAATTCCTTGGATGAATAAATAACCGAGCAATGAAGATTTAATCAGTCATTTCAACATTTTTGTTTTGTAATTACAGATGCACGGCCTTTTGGGAACTGAGGCTTCTTACTTTCGTTTTTCAACGACCCCCCAAAAAAGAAATGTCTTATATTTATGTTAATGTATCGTTAATTTTTTGTGGGCGGCCAAATGTCAAATGGTTCTTGACCTTCATTATTTTAAACAAGTGATAAACACTGGTCTCATAGACACAAGACATAACCTCAAGACTTCGTAATGATTTTATCTTGAGATAAAATTAGTAAACACCGCCCAAAGTGCAAACCAGCTGTATGTATCTCCGAAGCAGTTAACATTACAAATATCTGTAAAAGATTTAGATCGTTAAAACAGAGAGAAAGTGGGTTAACTGAAAATGGTTTGCGTTTTAAATTTGAGAACCACCTTTTCCCGTACCTGCTAAAATATCATATCTCAAGCCATCATCATAAAATATGTTTTTAACGTAACTTTAACTAAATGACAGTTAAACTCGAATATCCTATTTGAGCATAAAGATTAATAGAAGAGCTGGAAAAAATTAATAATCGCATGCACCTCTGAAACTTTGGAAACTTTGAAGGTTTTAAAAATGTCGAACAGGACATTGGAGAATGACAACTTCATGGAAGTAAGTTGAAGAAGATAAGCAAACGGAACAATTTCATGGGTCAAATAACATTGTTGATAAACAAGGAAAACAATTTGTTATTTCTGTTTATCTTATCAATTTTTCAAAGAATTAAAAGATCATATTGGAAAATTGTAGCAAAAAACGTAGTTACTTGCTGTGAAATCATAAGGAATTTCTGTTGCTGGGTAATGTAGGGCTGTCCTTGCAGGGCTGGGAAGCTCCCATGTAAAAGTGAGTTGAAATTCAGCTATTTTACTAGAGCTTTTAATTATAATTCTCACGTTTCACTTTTATTATACTTGGATAAAATGACTAGGAGCCTCAGTCTTGAAAGACAAATTTGTTTCCAAAAAAAGCCACCCGAGAAGTGAGAATGACTGAAGTGGACAACCTTTTCGCTCAAGGATAGTATAATCTCCAAATAGAAGTAGATTTTCATCACGTTTCAGCTACTCGATTCAGACGTACCTGTGATTGTGTAGCTCAGGTGATTACCAGACCGTGAAAAGTCTCGATTCATACAAATCAACATCGATTCAGCTACAGCGAAGAATATCGTTTACACTCAGTCGCTTAGTAGATGTCCCTCAACGAGCGAGTTCCCGTAACGTCTATGTTCATATTCATGAGAAGGAACCATGTCAAAACGTTGCTCCAGAATGCGAACAGTTAGTCAATGCATATTCAAAAGAGCTGAGGTTTTAGAACTGTTCTTTCAAGTCATAAATTGTCCAGTTACTGAGGTGGTCCTCAAAAGCGAAACCAGCCGCAGGCAGCAAGAAAGCAATTTCATTTGCCGGTCTTAAATCATTTACTGGCTTCAGTATTCAAATGATGTAAACAATTTGCGAGAGATTCATACAAGGGAGAAAATAACGACACCAAATCGATTTGCTTTGATACGTACCTAAGCAAGCTAAGTAAGGTTTAGTCCACAATATATACCAATCCCCATGCTGGTACACGGCATTCTTGAGTGATCGGAATCGGTGGAGAGAAACCTATATACAAATTGGAAATACGTGTACGCACCAAACCCTTGCCCGTTTTTCCAAAATATCACTCGAGAATCCAAGTAACATTAACTACTGCTATGCAATGGATGTTCGTATCAAGACCCTGTATTAGTTGCGATCTTGAGGTATTTCGAGTCGTTTTCCAGTCAAACTTTTCACTCATGTTGCTTCAAAGAAAAACTTTTTATTACATGGCCAGGTTTTCCGTCTTAAAACTCGAGCATCCTTAAAGGTTATCGGTCTGTTACCAGCATTACGGACAGCTCATGATTGAAAAATATTTTTTGATATTTTTTGTCTTAAAAAACTGTAAATTCTACATTATCTCAAGATTGGTTGCAAATGTGTATTAGAAGTCCTATGATGAAAATTTATCCTAAGTATTCTTGGGGATGTTCAAGACTTCGGTGACAAAGGTGAAACAAATTACAAAACCGACGAAATAAACAAAGAAAGCATGAGCAAGTTCTGAATTTTTATTGCCCACCAAAAATTAGAAAAATACATACCATACAACAAAATACGACAAACAAACCTTGTGCAAGTTTTGGTCGAAAGATGAATATAGCACTTTTCTACCTAGCGCGACGAGGTAGTTGTGGTTCGGCTGGTTCCAAACACAAACGAGGACTGTATCTTTCAGTAAGTATAGAACGTTCAATTACAACTCGTCTTAAATTCTTTTATTGCAATTACATCTCTACATCCACGATTATCGACTGCCTCCAAAGTCACAAGACTTCGATCTTTTTTTCTTTTTTTGGCGTCTCCCGGAAGCTCCACCTCACATTGTGCTTTGTTCTCTTGACGTAAACAACATGGTACAGTCCTATTAGATTACAAGCCCTGATAAACCATTGTCAACAATTAAGGATACAATTAGATTATTAGGGTTTAAAATCCAACAATAAGGTAATTCAATAACAGTCTTCATTACTCTACAATCAACTAAATAGAATATTTACAAAATATTCGACAATGAACGAATAAAGAAAAGTAAAATACGTACTTTTTCTTCTGCAAAACTTTCGTAAAAAAAAAAAATGGCGTAGCGTACAAACCTGCAACTCTTACGTATTTTCAACTAAGCATTCAGCGGCACCTCAATCCAAAGGATTCAACGGTGAATTTGCAAAAAGACGACTGCTTTAAACCTTTAAACATCCTTGAGAGGTTTTTTAAATCCTGACGAAAGCATTACTGGTCGAATACGGTAAAGTTCATCATGCACAAGCAACCTGAGAAGTGAGAAATACCGAAGTGGACAACCGTTTCGCCGAAGGATAGTTTCTTGACCAAAAAACAAGTAGCTTTGCAGCGTGTTACCACGTGGCTGTTTATCTTACATTTCTTGCTTCGAGCCAAAAATACATCCCGACGTCTTCAGTGGGACGACATTTCCTACGGAGAACAATCCTGAATGAGGCAATGAAATTCTTGTGTTGAAAGCGGAGAGAACGTGCAAAGTCTGTTGCGGCTTGGACAAGTTTTCTGGCGATGAGTGTTTTATCGCACTTCTCAAACAATTGACCATGAACATTGTCCGGTTAAATAGTAAAAAATATTCAAAAGCCATCATCCTCCAGAGATGAATGAACCAGAATCTTCGTTCTACTTTACCAATAAACACCAATTAAATCCAGGCGATAATATTTGGTACAAAATGTCTCCCTTGGGAAAGAATAAAGTCCGGAAGGCACTTTTGAAAGATGCTCTAAACAATTCCGTTTGGAGAACTTCCATTTCAAACTACTCGATTCAGAATTACAGTAGAACCTGCATATAACGGCCACCATCAGGACTTAAGAAACTGGCCGCTTAATGCAGGTGGCCGCTTAATACAGGATCACTAAAAATACTCGCTGGGCGTGGTCAAATGTCAATTTCAATAGCGTGTCATACGACACTGCATTCAAGCAAACAATAAGAAAATCAACGCTTCTTGAGGCGATCTTTACTTTCAACAAAGTTGCTAACTTGTAAATGTAGCGTGCAATAAACGTAAAGTTATGAAAAGGCACAATCAATTGTCTTTTGCTCTACTATGCAGTATTTCTGACTTACAGTTCACAACGACATACATCTCATTCCGTCATTTCATAGTTCTTACGATCAACGTGGAGATAAAACGGAAATTTTGCTAAAGTAGCGTTGTTGGAAATAAAATTCAAACCAGCAAGCAAAGGAAAAGTCACTGTAAAGGGCAAGCGCATTGAAAGTGGTGGAGGTTATGACATGGAAATCTCGTACAAGTATACGTTTGGAAGCCATTTCTTCACAATCACACTGCTCAAGAACAAGCTATCTGAAAAAGTAATTCAAGTAGAGCTAGAGGGAAGCAGATTCGAAACAAAATTTTTTTGCATCTCGGGATTTCGTACTGCAGCTCATTGCTGACATCTGGAAAAAAATTGACCATAATGAACGGTTAATTATAAACATTAGCATTATCATTTCTCTAATGATGATGGATCGCTTCTTAATCACAATCAGACACAAGAAAATACTGCATGAAAAGACATGTGGCTTTGGGTTTTCGTTTAAGGGTAACCGCTTAATGCAGGTGAAAAGAACAAAGAAAGACAAACATGGGACTGCTTAAGAGTGGCCGCGGCCGCTTAATAGAGGTGGCCGCTTAACAGAGGTAACAATTACAGCATGTGTATGGGCCAAAATTCGGGACTTTGAAAACTGGCAGCTTAATAGAGGGTGGCCGCTTAATACAGGGCCCTTATATACAGGTTCCACTGTACCTGTGATTGTGTAGCTCAGGTAAGTGGTTGCCAAAACGTGGAAAGTCTCGAGATTTATACAAATCAGCATCTATTCAACTTCAGCGAAAACTGTTGTTTACACTTAGTCGCTTAGCAAATGTCCTGACAGCAAGCGAGTTTCTTTAGGTCTTTGGTTCATATTTATCAAGAAGAACCAAGACAAAGCGTTGCTGCAACAAATGAACAGCTGGCCGCTGCATATTCCAATTAGCTAACTTTGAGAACTGCTGTTTCAAGTCATAAATTGTCCAGATACTAAGATGACCTCCAAAAGTGCAACCAGCCGCAAGCACCAAGAAAGCTATTTTGTTTGCCGGTCTTAAATCATTTACCGCCTTGAGTATTCAAATGGTGTAAACAACGTCTGATATATTCCTATATTTGCAAGTGGGAAATCTGTACCTTCTGCAAACAATTGGAATACATATGGGTATTGATCCCGCACCATTTTGGGCTAACCTCTATTTGGCCTGATACGAGAGCAGTTTTGTTTCAAAAGCTATAAATTCCAACCCAGTTACAGCTCTGAAACTCAAGGGTTGTTCAAGATTTATCGACGACATGGTGCGCTTAAATGATGGATTTGATTTTGAGAAACACAGATCGGAGATCTATCCAAAAGATCTGGAGCTGAAGTGCGAACACTTAGGTACGAGTGCTGCATTTCTTGAACCTGATATCGTGATACAAAATAACATTTTTGTATATAAGTTGTTTGATAAGAGGGATGCATTTCCATTTTCGATAGTAGGTATGACGGATCTTTCAAGTAATATTCTTTCAAATATTTTTTTTATGGTACAGAATTTTCGGAACTGTTACGGATTGGTAGAGCAACACTGTTATTTGACGATTTTTGGGCCAGAGCTTCTCATTTATATCATAGGATGTGTTTAAAAGGAGGATCAAGAGCCAAACTAAATTTGCATATACGAAAAGCGATTAGAAGATATCCTGGTGTTTTCAAAAAATTTGGCACAACACCTGACGATCTAACAAGTAAAATAATAAACCACGACGGGTAGGTGGCAATTGATCACTGCTGCTTCGAGGGCCAAGGTATTATGACTATTTCGTCTTTAAACCCCCAAAATAGTCGCCTTGGTAGACAACTGATGAGCCTTTTGTGGTTTGTAGTTTTAGCTGATAACTTTACATGATAGTTTCGACAAATGATTGATGTTAAATTTTATACTACCCGGAATAATGTTTTCAATTCGTTTGCTACTAAAACTATATATATATATATACACAGGGTCCGCCAAAAAAATGTATACACACATTGTCCCGTTTCTGTGTATACATACATTAACAGTTGCCGTCTATGGACCCACATAGACGGGGCAATGTGTGTATACATTTTTTGGCATTTATACATATATATATATATATATATATATATATATATATGTATATATATATGTATATATATATATATATATATATATATGTATATATACATATAAACATGGATACACAATGCAAAAATTTTTCTCCCTAGTCACCACGTGTGTAAAAGGACTCCTCGCATGTTGAGATTAGTACCCTGGCCCCCCGGGAGGGGCGAGGGGAAAATTTCAATTACGGACGATGTTTATCCAGTCTATTGCAAGGTCAATTTAAGGTTATAGGGAATCCCGACAAGTATATAAGATGAGGAAATGATATCATCTAAATTCGTAGATACACTGAATTCACTTGGACAGCTCTAACCTCTCTTATTTCGCCGATATGTCAATGATTACTTTGCCATTTTTTCGCTCTGCTCCGATGACCCCTTGTCAGGACTATATCTTAGCTCACTACATCGAATTATCATGTTTTCTAGTAAGTTAATGAGTATAGTGAAAAATATAATAGCCCAGTAAACAAGTTTAAATAAAGCCATAATGGATCCATATCTTTAAAAGAGTTTTATTGACTAACGTTTCGTTACTTAACCAGTAACATCATCAGAGTAATTATTTACAGGAGTTGAGAGGCTTAAATAGCTAACTGTTACAAAAATAGTGATGAAAGAGTGTCACAAAGGATTAGCGGAACGATTAGCAAGAACAATTAGCGAAAGGAGTGCGAATATTCAAGTGGTGAAGAATTAGACGTGTGAAGAATTTAATTAGAGGAGGAAAAAAATAAGAAAAAAAAATGTCAAGAAATTACGTTAAAAAAGTGCTAAGGGAAAGGATCTAATATTAGCTTTAAGAGACGGTTGCATTCTAGAAATTATAGGACTTTCTCGCAGAAGAACGTCAAACTGAGTTGAGCTGGAGGATAAGATTTCGAAATCATCAAATGAGATTTCATGGTCGGTTTTCACCTTGTGTGAAAGGACACTAGATAGTGTAGAGTGTGAGAGCGGTTTTCCAGAATAGGCTGAAATACCTATGTGATCGGAGATCCTAGTGTGTAATAAACGGCATGTTTCGCCTATATACGACGCCTGGCAGCGTCGGCACTTGAATTTGTAAACTACATGGGATCTCAATTTGAGTGGTAAACGATCTTTAAAAAGGAAAAAGTTAGACGAAAAACGGGCCGAAAAGCAATACGAATTTGGAGGTGTGGATAGGCTGACGAAAGTAATTTGGTAACTTGTTGACGAATTTGTAGGCCATGATTTCCGGTGAAAGGTAAAACTAAAGAAAGTAAGAGCCTAGGCGCCGTAAGAGGTTTTACAGGAGGATGAGAAATTTTCTTTAAAAAAATTCGAAAACAGTGGTCCAAGAATCTGCGTGGATATCCATTTCGTTTTAATAATGTTTTCAGTTTCTCAAGTTCAGCGTGGAAAATATCGTAAGAGGAGCTTAGTTTAAAATAACGAAACATCAAAGTGTAAATTAATCCCTTTTTAAACACGAGAGGTATAAAATTTTCAAAGTTGGTAAAAAGCCCGGTGAAAGTTGGTTTGCGATAAACTGAGGTATCAAATGAACCATTAGAGCGTTAGATTTTAATGTCAAGAAACGGAAGTGTTTTGTCAGTTTCAATTTCACAAGTAAAATTAATGCAGGTGTGTTGGGAATTTAAATAATCTAAAAAGGGAGTAATGTGGTCTTTAGATTTCACCAAAATAAAACAATCGTCAACGTAACGCCTGTAATATTTGGGTTTGAACAGAGCGGGGCAATTTGTAAGCCAATTTTTTTCTTTTATATCACGAAATCTAAAGACCACATTACTCCCTTTTTAGATTATTTAAATTCCCAACACACCTGCATTAATTTTACTTGTGAAATTGAAACTGACAAAACACTTCCGTTTCTTGACATTAAAATCTAACGCTCTAATGGTTCATTTGTTACCTCAGTTTATCGCAAACCAACTTTCACCGGGCTTTTTACCAACTTTGAAAATTTTATACCTCTCGTGTTTAAAAAGGGATTAATTTACACTTTGATGTTTCGTTATTTTAAACTAAGCTCCTCTTACGATATTTTCCACGCTGAACTTGAGAAACTGAAAACATTATTAAAACGAAATGGATATCCACGCAGATTCTTGGACCACTGTTTTCGAATTTTTTTAAACAAAATTTCTCATCCTCCTGTAAAACCTCTTACGGCGCCTAGGCTCTTACTTTCTTTAGTTTTACCTTTCACCGGAAATCATGGCCTACAAATTCGTCAACAAGTTACCAAATTACTTTCGTCAGCCTATTCACACCTCCAAATTCGTATTGCTTTTCGGCCCGTTTTTCGTCTAACTTTTTCCTTTTTAAAGATCGTTTACCACTCAAATTGAGATCCCATGTAGTTTACAAATTCAAGTGCCGACGCTGCCAGGCGTCGTATATAGGCGAAACATGCCGTTTATTACACACTAGGATCTCCGATCACATAGGTATTTCAGCCTATTCTGGAAAACCGCTCTCACACTCTACACTATCTAGTGTCCTTTCACACAAGGTGAAAACCGACCATGAAATCTCATTTGATGATTTCGAAATCTTATCCTCCAGCTCAACTCAGTTTGACGTTCTTCTGCGAGAAAGTCCTATAATTTCTAGAATGCAACCGTCTCTTAAAGCTAATATTAGATCCTTTCCCTTAGCACTTTTTTAACGTAATTTCTTGACATTTTTTTTTCTTATTTTTTTCCTCCTCTAATTAAATTCTTCACACGTCTAATTCTTCACCACTTGAATATTCGCACTCCTTTCGCTAATTGTTCTTGCTAATCGTTCCGCTAATCCTTTGTGACACTCTTTCATCACTATTTTTGTAACAGTTAGCTATTTAAGCCTCTCAACTCCTGTAAATAATTACTCTGATGATGTTACTGGTTAAGTAACGAAACGTTAGTCAAAAAACTCTTTTAAAGATATGGATCCATTATGGCTATATTTAAACTTGTTTACTGGGCTATTATATTTTTCACTAAACTTCGTTTCCCACCTGGCTGTTCAATCGCAAAGTTAATGAGTAATTCCATTTTTCGCTTCTTGGACGTCAGTCTTAAATAATCGCATAAACGGCTTTTTAACTACTTTATCGGAAGCCGTCGTTCACCGGTTTATTTTCGAATTTTGATTGCTTGATTCCCCCATCTTCTAAACATGGTCTCTTCTTCAACCTCTGCACGAAAATGTTTATTTTAAAATTTGCTTCTTATACCACATTTTTCCTGGCATGTATACATTACACTTCTGAGTCATATCAACTGCACGTCTTTGACAATGCACGTAGTTACAGTGCAAGTAGTCTTACAGTGCACGGTAGTAATAAACGAAAGCTATGACTGGCAAGGTTTTTCGCGAAGCAGTTTTTTCGGAGACGTGAAAGTTGATGGGAAATTAACAAAGTAATCTGAATAAAAATTCTTTGACAGTTTGAAATACACCCTAGGATTCTATATAGCGTTAAAATGACACTGCAACAGACTGGACAACTGTCTTGCGAAATTGAAATTTTATTTTCCTTAATGTATAGTGGAATGATATTAATGGTCGTCAGTTTTCAATGCAAAAATTTTAAATGGAAGTGACAAAAGCGTAAATAAGTCGTAATTCAATAAAATGAATGTATTTTCGTGTTAATGAGTTCGAGGTTGGCGTTCATGATAGTACATTTTTTGTTAATGCACAACAAAATTTGTAATCCTGACGTGCGTGGGCTCCATTTGCATGCAAAATGATTAAGGAGAATCAAAATTTTGCAAATAACTATGTTTATATCTATATCTGGATATCTGGATATTTTTGCCCTTAATGAAACTCGATTAGATTCTACAATAACAGATGGTATGGTAAATATTGACGGATATGATATTGTTAGGAAGGATAGGTCTAGACAAGGTGGTGGTGTCTGTATCTATCTACGTAAAACCGTCAATTATCATAATCGACAAGATATCATACCACCTGATATGGAAGCTGTTTGCCTAGAAATAAATATACCTCAAACCAGGCCTTTTCTGGGTCTCACAGTTTATAGACCACCAGATGCACTATCAGTATTTTTTGATAATCTTGAACAATTGTTGCAAATCATTGATTATGAAAATAAAGAAATTTATTTTCTGGGTGATCTTAATTGTGACCTTATGAAGTTAAATTCTGATCACTCAACAAAGAAATTAGCATCACTGTTTGAGGTATATCAATTGTCTCAGTTAATTAGTGAACCTACAAGGGTAACTATGACATCTTCTATACTAAATGACTATTTTATAACAAACCATCCAAAAAAAATTTCAAGTAGTGGTGTTATTCATACTGGAATGAGTGATCACAGTCTTATTTATGCAATAAGGAAGATTAATGTTGCCCCAAAAAGCCTAGAAAACATTATTGAAATAAGAAATATGAAAAATTTTAATGAAGATAAATTTCTTCAAGACTTATCTGCACAGGCATGAGACTATATTTATTTTTATGAAGAAAATCCAAACAGTATGTGGAAGATCTGGAAACAATTATTTCTTGAGGTCCTTGATAGACATGCTCCCACTCAGCATAAAAAAATAAAGTCAAAAAATGTCCCATGGGTTACAAGTGATATAAAACAATTAATAAACACAAGAGACAAATTAAAAAGAAAGGCAACAATTTCTAAATTCGAAAGTGACTGGGAAGATTATAAAAAAGCAAGAAATATTGTAAACACACAATTAAGGCAAGCCAAAAAAATATATTATTCAAAGAGAATATCAGTTCTAAAAGATGATCCAAAAGCTGCTTGGAGGTCTGTAAATGATCTACAGGGTAAACAAAGTAGACCAACAAAAGTGAATGAACTAGACATGAATGGGGAGAAGTTGAGTAATCCTAAAGACATTGCAGAGAGTTTCAATGAATATTTTTCAAGTATTGGGCCAAACCTTGCCGACAACTTAATTGATTCAAGTAGTAGTCATTTTAAGCGGTTTTTAAAAGAAACCAAATCCGAGTTCACTGCATTCAAGCCAGTTACTGTAGATAGTGTTTGTCACCTACTGTCTAAACTTTCAACCTGTAAGGCTACGGGTATTGACAAAATTTCAAGTAAAATTATTAGAATTGCTGCGCCAATAATTTGTAGCTCATTGACATTTATTTTTAATCAAGCAATTACACTTTCAACGTTTCCAAGTGATTGGAAAACTGCAAGGGTAATCCCACTGTTTAAAAGTGTCAAGCGAAATTTATCTAACAATTATCGTCCTATTTCGGTGCTTCCAGCCATTAGCAAAGTTATGGAACGCATCATTTACAATCAACTATATGAATACTTCACAGCAAACAACCTGATTTCAGAACACCAATTTGGTTTTCGTAAGTATCACTCCACAGCTACAGCTCTTTTAGATTGTACTAATGATTCGTATGTAAATATGGACAGGAAATTGTTTAATTTAATAGTTTTTATTGACCTGAAGAAGGCCTTTGATACCGTTGATCATCAAATTTTGTTAGAAAAACTACTACATTATGGTATCAGGGGCCAGGCGTTATCTCTAATTAAATCTTATCTATATGAACGAACACAAAAATGTGAGATAAATGGATTTATTTCAACTAAACGTGGCATAAGATGTGGAGTACCCCAAGGTTCCATTTTAGGACCTTTGCTGTTTTTAATTTATATTAATGATTTATCATCATGTCTAAAACAAACGAAATCCAGGTTGTTTGCTGATGATACAAACATTATGGCGGCTGGTGAGTCAATCAATGAAATTGAAGTTGCAGTGAATTCTGATTTGGAAAGATTGCGAAAATGGCTAGTAGCAAATAAACTCAGCTTGAATGTGGCAAGAACAGAATTTATTCTGATTGGAACTAAACCTATGCTCAACAAAATTAGTGATTATCAATTACAAATTACTATTGACAACAAACCAATAAAACAAGTTTCCCAATACAAAGCTCTGGGCGTGATTGTTGATGAAAATTTATCTTGGAAAATTAATACAGAGAATATCTGTAAAAAAGTTTCATCCGGTTTATATGCTTTAAAACAAATAAAAGAATTTGCTGATCAGAATACTCTAAAATACTTATTTAATGCATTAGTTCAACCCTATTTCAATTATTGTTGTGAAGTTTGGAGTGTTTTTGGAGAGACTCAATCGAAACGCCTGCAAAAACTTTAAAATCGAGCAGCACGTATCATAACAAATATGCCTAATGAAACTAATCAGCAAACTGCCTTAAATGCCTTGGAGTGGGAACCTTTAAAAACGCAGTGGTTCAAAGCTAAAGCAAAAATGATGTTTAAAATATTAAACAAGATGGGGCCAAGTTGCCTCCATGACCTATTTACCAACAAAAATGAACTTATAAATTATGATCTTCGTGATAGCCACAGCTTAGTTCGTTTGCCAAAACCTCGTACTAACAATATGAAAAAAAGCCTTATGTTCGATGGATCTGCCTTATGGAACTCCTTACCAACTGACCTAAGAGAAAGTAAAACACGCCTCTCTTTTGAAAGAAAAATCGCTGCTTATCATTTTTAAACACAAAACCTGTAAATATACACCGCGCATTTTGTAAACAATCGTGCGGCATATTACTATTAGTCTTAGTTTAGATTCTCTATTTGTACTATATCTTTTATATATTTATATGTATGTTATTGTTATTATATTTTTTACACGCCTATCGTGGAAACCAGCTCTCCTGACGATACCAGCGTGGGTAAATAAAGTTTTTCATCATCATCATCATCATCATCATCCACCATTGCACCATGCATCCATCCATTCATCCATTCATGAATCGATCAATTTGACTTAACTATCCATTTGTTTATTAATTAACAAATTAATTAATTATTCATTTAATCATTTTAAAATGCGGTGGCCTATGAACATTATTACTTAAAAGTTTTCTAGAATTTTAAAATGACATTACACATGATTATAAAAAGGAGATACAATTATTTAAAAAAATACAGATAATTTAATCAATTACCAATGCTTTTTTTAAAGAAATAACCAATTTTCCTTTGAAGAATAATTTTAAAATTCTTCTAAAATCATTGGAATTGGGGTGTTTTTAAAATCGAAAGGAAAAGCCTTCCAAACTGTAGCAGACATATAGCAAAGACTGTGTTTCATAGCGTTTGTTTTTTGTTTTGGTAGCATCAGCATATTACGTCTGAAAGACACAGGTAAATGCCGAGCACGTGCGACCAAAGCAACTGCTTTGAGCGGTTACCACCCAGTTAGTCACTCTGGGGGGAAAATATTATTTGTTTAGTAGTTTGGAATCCGGAACCAGCCGACAACTTTAGCAAATAGAGGAAGAAACAAACTCCGAACAATAATACCATCTTGACAACTCAACATATGAGTTAAAATCGAGAAAATTACAATGAAATTGTGATATCTCGTCTTTATTTCAAACACATCATCAGGACAGACTAATTACAAAAATCATTGCCACGATCTATATATACAAGCGATGCGATGATATCATCGCTGAGGAAGAAAGAAGCCTTTCGGATATCTATTTACAGGATGTACGCTACTTAATTATTAACATGACATCGCTGAACTGACAGAGTGTGGAGAAATATAGTGTGTGTATGAAAACAATTAACTAAAAAGAGAGAGTTCTTTAGTGGCCTTAAGACTAGAATTCAATTCTGGTTTATTAAATTTGAGTTATTGTTCGGAGTTTGTTTCTTTCTCTAGTTGGTAGATTGGCATGTTGAACATTTGACCTTAATCGCTTACGTCGCTTTACTCGTATTGGTTAAGATTGTACTCGTTAAGATTGCATGCAAAAGTGCGTTTGTAAGCATTACAAACAGAATATTGGCGTATGTTGGAGTAGCTTTGATAAAATCGTCAAGAAACTATCGATATTATACGACCTTTCGTACAAACATTAAAATGAGAGAATGATACTTAACGCGTGGAATAGAATCGCCGAGTGAAATACAAGCCGAGTGTCTTTTCTTCTTAACGAAGAACCGAATAGTCCCAAAAATCCAAAATAAATTCGGGAAATCAATCGCAAGTTAAGATAAAACAGTCCTTCATCACTTCACAGTTCTTTAAACGAGCTGTGAAAATCGCCATGTTCTAAGTCTATCATATCCACCACCTTTTGCTTATTCCCTTTGGGTTTTCTCCCATTGTTCGATGTCCTCAAGCTTATTAATTATTGTTGCTACAGTTGGGATGGATGACAATATTGCTGTTCAGCAGGTAATAAATGATAGTACTCAACTGCATAAAGATTTCACTAAAGAAACAATAATTGAGGAGGAGTGATATGTCCCTTGTGCGTTGTAAATTCGACGACGGGGGGGGGTAGATCTTTTTTCTTTTAAAGCTTTAGGATTCAATTTTTTCAGGATCGCACTAACAGTTTCTCTATGTACCTGATTGCCTTTCATTTGCAAGGTGTGCCGGACAGCACGATAACCGCCAGAGCAGCCAGTACTATCCAGCTCTCACAGAATACGAGGACGGACACAATCTAGGTTGTAATGTCTGTTTTTACTACTTATAAACCAAGGTGGCGAAGCTTTGTATTTAACGTACGTAACGACATTTTGATGACATAGTTTTTCGATAAGAAGTATCTTTTGAGAAGCCAAGCCTTGTTTAAAAGTAATGCTTTATCAGCTCTACAAATGCTACGTCTTCGGGTGATGATTCGCCCATTTCTCTGTGGTCAACCGAGCTTCCGTTTATGAGTTTGACTACTTCCCGTCCACAAAAAGAGCAATACGTAATGTTTTGTTTGCATTGCTTCTCCGCAAACTCTCAATAACTATAAATCCTTGAAATGAGCATAGTCACGGACAAATATCACCAAATTTAATCTACCATTTCTGTTTGTCCCGAATGTTCGCGCGTGCCACTTCAATTTTGTTACGTATCGAGAACTTTTTGTTGTGCATCGAAAGCTATTCTTTGTTGTGGATCGAATTACACTTTGTTGTATTGTGTCGCTACATCGTTGCATATTGAATTACATTATTGTGTTTCGCACTAAACTTTGATGCGCATTTGGAAAGATTTTGTTGCGTACTGAAAAATATGTTTTTCTGTATTTTGCGAAACTTGGTTGTGTATTGAAATCTGTTTGGGCAAATCAACAATTTGAGATGTGTATTGAATATTTTTCTTGTAAATTGAGAGTTTTCTTTCTGCACTGGTACTTACTTTTGTGTGTTGCACATGTGGGACATCGCAGACTTCAGCCTCACCAAGAAATAAAATTCGTTCCCATGCCACTGCGAGCAACACAAACACAACTGGTCGACATGACCGCTTGAGCATCGTGACTGCACAGTGTATTTCAGCCTTGATTGTATGTTGCCTAGTAAATTACATCTTTTGTTATCAAATATTTAAAAAAGTTCTGTCATAGTTGTCTGGGCATTAGTACTTGACATTCTATGTGTTAACTCTTTGCAGGCAGTGGCTCTCCCGTCGACGAGCATAATCGTTTGGCGTTAGCCAGAGTAAAATGCACCTCTCGCTGTTCATTACCAGAAAATATACGATTATTAACAACAACCTCAAACTCATAAACTCGAAAATTCATTCATTTTAATGAATCGACATTCATCAATGCTTTATTCACGCTTAATTGAAGTTTTTGCATTGAAGGTGACATTGATAAAGGTAGATGCGCAACCATGTGCATCAAAGAACATTCTATAGTGCTAAAAGACAACCATTAACAACATTCTAGTATGCATTAGGGAAAATAAAAACTCAATTACACAAGATATTTCTCCTGTCTGTTGGAGGGTCGAGTTAAGGTTTCATCGAATTCGGACTTGTATGAAAGATGGATAAAAACTGTCGAAATTCGTACATGAACTCGGTTCGGTTAGAACCTCTTTCATTTCGTCAATATGTCGATGACTGTTTTGCCATATTTTTTGCTCAGCCTACGTTTTATGTGTTCGGCTGAGCCCTCTCAAGACTATCGTAACACACAACATTGAAATAGGTTTTGTAGTGGGATAGAGAATAGTTCTATTCTATCTTTCTTGAGCATCTTAACTGATCGCACACATGGCTCTCAACCTCTATTTATCGGAAGCCCACGTCCACAAGTTTGTTTATAAATTTTGATAATTTTATTTTCTTATTTTTTAAACGTGGTTTCGTCACCATCTTCACTTAACCGATATTATAATATTTTTCTCTTCATACCACAGTTTTTCTGCGAAGTATAATTTCATGCTGTCAACCAACGATACTTCCTGGACTTTGCTAACACTTATCAAACCTTTACATCTTAGAAAAAATGTCTTGCAATGTAAGCGTACAATACACGGCATTACTGGACTGCATGAAAGGGTTGATCGCGAAGCTTCATTCAGCTGCAAAACAATTCGGTTTTTTTTCTGGGACGCGAAAGTTGATGTGTGCTAACAAAGTGCTGTGAATTAAAATACATGTTCTCTGACCCGAAAACATCATTTTAAAACAATTGGCGAGGTTTGGCAAACATTCGATAAGGGCAAATAGTTCGAAATTATAAACACTTTAATGGCAGCAGATTTCAAGACGATGTACTTAATCAAAATTGGGAGCTATTAGATAACGAACTATGCGTTAATCGAGTCTGGACATTATGGAAAAACCTCATCCTTCATGTGTTGAACAAGCATGAACCAATTAGAACTAAGAGAATCAGAAATAAATCTAGAGTTCCTTGGATAACTAAGACAATTAAACAAAAATTTTTTGAAAGGAATCGACTTAAAGTGCTTCAAAATCTAATTCTGAACATGACTGGAAAACGTACAAAATGTCCAGGAACGCAGTTACAATAGCATTGCGTGAAGCGAAAGCAGTTTATTACAGAAATCGATTTGAAAGAGCAAAACATGAACCCAAACAAGTTAGGAAGACAGTTCATCAAATACTAAATCGTAATTGTCAAAACCAAATATACATAACATCGAATCTGATAATGGCCTCATTTCGAACCCTTCAGAAATATCGGAATGTTTTAACAATTATATTCCGGACATTGGCCCAAAAATGTCTGAGGCCGTTGAAAATGGTAAGTTTTAATTTGATGATTACATTAGGAAATCTTCAACAACTTTTCCATTTCAGTTAACTGACGTGTCTAAAGTATTTAATCTTCTTCTGTCTCTATGTACTTCTAAAGCTACTGGAATGGATAATATTCCAGCAAATATTCTTAAAATTGCTTCCTCGAAAATTTCTTATTCTTTGTCCAAAATATTCAAGATGGCAATACTAAATGAGACCTTTCGACATGAGTGGAAAACAGCAAAAGTCGTTCCTTTGCATAAAAAGAGTCCTCGGAAACTATTGGACAATTAGCGTCTTATTTCTATTCTCCCAGTCATCAGTAAGATATTCGAGAAAATCTTATATGAACAATTATATGAATGTTTAGTTACCGGAAATTTATTATCCAAGAATCAATTTGGCTTTAGAAGTTTTCATTCCACAGCTTCTGCTTTGCTGGATAGCACCAACGAATGGTTCATTAATGTGGATCGAGGTTTGCTTAATTTTGTGGCCTTTCTCGATCTAAAAAAGGCGTTTGATACCGTGGACCATGAAATTTTGATAAACAAACTTGACATGTACACGGTATCAGTTTAACCGCGTTAAATCTTTTTCGATCATATCTGACAAACAGAACTCAAATTTGTTCCATTAATGGTGAACTGTCCAGTCCCAGAACAGTGAAGTGTGGTATTCCCAAGGTTCTATTCTGGGACCGCTTCTGTTCTTAATTTACATAAATTATTTGCCAAATTGTTTGGAGAACTCATTAACACGAACGTTTGCTGATGACACAACGTTGACCACATCCGGGAACTACCCCAGCGAAGCGGAATCGACTTTAAATTCTGACCTAGCATATGTTAAGGAGTGGCTCTTTGCAAATAAACTTAGTCTTAACTATGTCAAAACCGAGTATTCATTAATTGGATCTAGACCTAACAAAATTTATTTAGGAGATGCACCAATCAATGGAGTAAGTGTGACGAAAACACTGGGAGTTCATGTTGATGAGTTTCTTTCGTGAGACAAACATATTGACAATATATCTAAGAAAATTTCATCCGGAATTGGTGCGATTAAGAGACTTTTGTACATCGAGAGACAATGAAATCTGCTTACAATGCTCTCGTATTACCGCACTTCCACTACTGTTGCAATGTGTTGGATTCTATAGGTATATCACTATCTGATCGCTTACAAAAACTGCAAAATAGAGCTGCTAGAGTCATCACAGGCAGAAAAAATGAACATGGTAAGTCTGAAATTACTCTAAATCAACTCGGATGGAAAACTCTAATCGACGGTCGGACACAGTTCGTAGCCAAATTGATGGACAAAATTATTCACAATTTGGCACCGAAATCATTCACTAAGATTTTTCAAAAATCTAATGCTTCGATGAAATATAATCTTCGGGGCTCATTTAATAAACATAATTTACCATTACCAAAGACTGAATTTCTTAAAAATAGCCTGAGCTATAGAGGAGCTATATTATGGAACATTGTCCCATACGAAATCAGAAATAAAGATTCTTTCTATTCATTTAACTCATTAATCTCTACCACCAGCCGGTTATAATAATTTTAAAATTGTGTTAAACAATTACTACTGTCATATATCCAACTTACAATTTTCATAGGTAGTAATAATCTCGTATATACATTTTAATGATATTTGTAATATAGAATTAATCTTACGCCCCTCTTGAAAATCAGTTTAGCTGAATGGGGTAAGCGTAGTAAAATAAAATTTTCTATTTTATTATCTATTATATTTTGTTGTTCCACTGTTCGTTTCACAAATAGTCTTATCTCGACGAGATGAAGCGCTTTTTTCGACTTTGAAAAATATTTACAGCAACTTGTTGAATCGATAAAATTCGATTTGTTTTATGACGTTTGGGTGGAAAAAATATTTTAGAAGAACTGGGAAAGTTTGGCGCATCTACTAGCTTTTCACCAAATTCTAACACTACTTATGGGTTTTAGCCGTATAATGCCGAAAAGGCCAATTTCTGAACATGGCCATATTTTCTGAACCACTACTTCAATCAATGCATTATTGATTTTTGTCTCATCTCTGACCAAAAAGCACCATTTTAGAACCATTGGGGAAGTTTTGGAAACATTACATATGAGCAACTAACTGCAGTCCCGTTTGTTTCACTTTTCGTTTCTCTAATCGTCTTATCTAGACGAGATAAAGCACTTTTTTCGACTTTAAAAATTTACACACCAAGTTCTCGAATGCATAAAATTCGATTTCTTTTATGATGTTTGGGAGCATTTGGAATGTTTGGCGCACCTATTTGGTTTTCACCGAATTCTAACCCTACTTATGGGTTTTAGGCGTATAACGCCTGAGAGGCCATATCTTTGACATGGCTATATTCTCTGAACGACTGCTCCAATCAATGAATTATCGATGTTATTCTCATCTCTGACCCTTAAATATAATTTTAGAACCATTGGCGAGGTTTGGCAAACATTCGATAAGTGAAACTACCTGCAGTTTCACATGTTTCACTGTACGTTTCACTAATCGTCTTATCTCGACCAGATAAAGCTTTTTTTTGACTTTGAAAAATTTTAAAAGCAACTTGTCCAATCAATAAAATTCGATTTGTTTTATGATGTTTGGGTGGAGAAGAATATTTTAAAAGCATTGGGAAATTTTCGTACCACTATTTCGTTTCCACCCAAATCTAATCCTACGTATGGGTTTTAGGTGTAAAACGCGTAAGACGACAATTTCTAAACGTGGCCATATTTTCTGAACCACTTTTCCAATGAATGTATTGTTGATTTTATACTCTTCTCTGACCCATAAACATAATCTTAGAAACATTGGCAAGGTTTGGTAAACATTCGATACGTGCAACTTACTATAACACCTCTTGTTTCACTGTTCGTTTCTGTAATCGTTTTATCTCGACGAGATAAAGCGTTTTTCTCGACTTCAAAAAAATTTTTACATGAACTTGTCGAATCGATTAAATTCGACTTGTTTAATTATGTTTGGCTTTACATTTGAGAATAATTGGGAAACTTTGGCGCACCTATTTGATTTTTACCTAATTCTAAACCTACAGATGAGTTTTAGGCGTCTAAGAGGCCAATTTGTAAACATCGCTATATTATGTAAACCACAGCTGAAATCAATGAATTTTTGATTTTATTCTCGTCTCCTATCCAAAAACATAATTTTTGAACAGTTTGCGAGGTTTGGGAAACATTCAATAAGTGCAACTAATTGTAACATCACTTGTTTCATAGTTCGTTTCTCTAATTGTTTTATCTCGAAGAGATAAAGCGTTTTATCGACACTGAAAAATTTTCAAAGCAACTTGTCGAATCGATAAAATTCGATCTGTTTTATGATGTTTGGGTAGAAATAAACATTTTAAATCCATTGGGAAAGTTTGGCATAGCTATTTGTTTTTCGCGCAATTCTAATCATACTGATGGGTTTTTGGCGTAAAAGCTGTAAGTGGACAATTTCTAAACATGGCCATATTTCCTGAACCACTTTTCCAATCAAAGTATTATTGATTTTATTCTCGTCTCGGACCCGAATACATCATTTTATAACGGTTGGCGAGGTTTCGGAAACATTCGGTATGTGCAACTTTTTGCAGCCCTACTTCATTCACTGTCCGTTTCACTGATGGTCTTATCTCGACGAGATAAAGCGTTTTTTCCGACTTTGAAAAATTTTGAAATCAACATGTCGAATCGCCGAAATTCAAATTGTTTTTATCATGTTTGGGTAGAAAAGAACATCTTAAAACCAATTAGAAAGTTCGGAACACTTATTTCGTTTTTACCCAATTCTAACCCTACTCATTGATTTTAGACATAAAGCGCCAAAGATGCCAATTTTTAAACATGGCCATATCTTCTAAATCACTGCTCCACTCAATGAATTATCGATTTTATTCTCATGTCCGACCCAAAAGCACCATCTTAGAACAATTGGTGAGGTTTGGCAAATATTCGATAAATGCAACTTACTGCAGCCGCACTTTTTTCACTGTTCCTTTTACTAATATTTTTATAACCACGAGATAAAGCAGTTTTTTCAACTTTGAAAAATTTTCAAAGCAACTTGTCGTATCGATCAAATTCGGTTTGTTTAATGATGTTTGGGTAGAAAAGAATATTTTAAAACCTTTAGGAAAAATTGGCATAACTATCCGGTTTTCACCCATGATCATGGTGACCAGAAGGGCTCGTTTGAGCTCCAACATACTTTTTTCGTTGTCTGTAATGATTTGGTTGCTTATTTTCTTTGTAAATGTGGATAGATACGTCCCAAAATCTGCTACGAACGCATTGACTGTTAATATAATGTGTTTCGTTAAGATCAAGCGAGTTGAAGTATTGGACTTTTTCGCCATAACCATTCTAAACCAACTTGATTATGGTGCAGAGAGGACACTTAAACTATCACCCGACCTTGGAGATGATGTAGATGTAACAGGATTAAGGAAAGAAGTTACTGCTTTCATCTTGGTGATTTATCGTTATATGTGTGCTTTCGCAGGGGATATGTTAACCAAGTATGTCATATTTGACAACTGTGGTTTCTCGACAGAAATTTGCCTTCTACAGGTTATGAAGTCTCTTGGGCTTTTTCGCAAGTCTATAAATATTATGAAAAACATTGCCATTATTAATCGCTCTAATAATCCGTTTAACAGATCTTTCGCCGTAGTTAATTGCAATTATAATTCAAGGAATAAACGAATTTGAAGACCATGTTTATACTATCCCAACTCAGTAACCATGTTTCAAATTTTACTAACTGCTGGTGATATTGAAATAAATCCAGGTCCTACGACAAATGATTCGAAACAACATACTTACAATATCCCTTCACTTACCAGTGATATGCCTAGTGGCCTAAGAATTACATAGTGGAATTACAAATCTTTGTCCAACAGTAAATAATAACCACTAACTATATCAACTTAATATTATCTTGAAAAACAGCAATAAGGAAGCGGATATAATCAGCATCACTGAGACTTGGTTCAATACTTCATACATCTACTCAATGACAAAAATTGATGGTTACAGTCAGTTGCGCAAGGATAGAGTAAGCAATAAAGGAGGCGGAATTGCCGTTTATACTAAAGAAATATTAGCATGTTGTAGAAGAACGGATCTCGAAAGTTCACGTCAAACAGAATCATTATGGCTTGAAGTTACGTTTAATAAATCACCATCAATATTACTCTGGACAGCATATCGGCCGCCAGATTTTAATGCCTTGGCATGGCTGAACCTTTTCGAAACTCAGCTGGAAAATGTCTATCTTGAATGTAAAGAAATACCGTAATGGGTGACTTTAAAGTGGACCTTTTGAGTCGACAAGAAAATTTTAAAAAAATAGTATTACTAGGATTACATCGTGTACCGCTTCCCTCATCGACCATATCTATGTATAAAATCCAGAGAAGTTTCGGGCTGTTAAAGTCTCCAAAATTTCAATAAGTGATCATTTTCGACAAGCTTTTTACATAAAAACTAGTTTTGGGAACAAACAGTGCCATTTTGTGATCAAAGTTCATTCCTTCAAGAATTTTGATGAAGCTTTATTCCTTAATGATCTAAAATCTGTGCCTAAGCCAATACTAGATACTTATGCTGATCCATCCGATGTACTTGATGTACGGTACACTATTTTTCTTGATGTTGCAAACTTCCATGCACCATTTCGGAATAAACGAGTTAAAAAGAAGGATCAACCTGATTGGATGTCTGATACAATAGTAAAAGCTATGTCTCAGAGAGATTACTTCAAATCAATTGGTGACAATTATAATTACAGACGCCGGCGAAATAAATGCCCTTCGTTCATTAGATCAGCGAAAGTAGAATTTTACCAATTTATAATTAAATCTGGTAAAAAGGATTGTTCAGTATTATCAAAATACCTTAGGGACTTAGTTCCGAAAGAATCCAAGATAAACTCTCTCTCCATTCAAGAAGATGGCAATAGCGTTTTGAATCCGCCCCAGGTCGCCAACATATTCAATGATTATTTTATCTCGGTCGCTTGTACAGTTCCTACTATCAAAATACGAAGCCTGGCAATTTACAACACCTAGAATCTTTTCTTTCGGCCCTTTTATCTCACGATGATTAATACACGATACCTGACATACATGAATCCTATGTTGAATGCTATTTAAAATCATCACTTACTAAAAAAGGCGTGGACTTAGACGGAATATGTCCCAGGTTATTAAAATCAGCTGCATCAATTATAGCTCAATCTCTAATTAAAATTTTAAATTTGAGTATCAGTTGTGGTATTTTTCCGATGCAGTGAAAAATTTCAAAAATTTTTCCAGTTCATAAAGGAGGAAGTAGATCTGATAAAAACAACTATCCCTCAATTACAATACTTGCAGTACTCAGTAAGATTATTGAGCGACATGTTTATACTTGCTTTTATGACTATCTGAGTACAAAAAACGTTTTATATAAACTGCAATCTGGTTTCAGACCTGGCTTTTCCTGCGAGACCTCATTCCAGCCCAATAGTTTTGATTCGTATTTTTCAATAAAACTTGTTATTTGGTTTAACATTCTATATTCATTGAATTATTCTTAAAGTGCCATCAAACTTATTCAAGCCAATAATTTCACATACTAGGAGTTTTTCCTCGCCTCTTGAAACGAATTTACCGTCTTGCACAGTTGACTCTTCTTTCTATCATTTACTACATAGCGTTGGAAAAGGTTCAACCACAGCTTGAGTTAGTGACTTTTTCGTTTCCCCAAGATGCAACTTGTCTATGTAAATGCGTCGTAAAGAAATAAGTTTTCTCCGTGAACACATTTCAGTCTTTGGAAGCTCAGGTTCTTTAACAGTCACCAAGACTATGCCCTCCTGGGTAGTTTTTTGTTGTATCGTTTCTTTGCAAACCTCCGAATCGTTGTATAGAAATTTCCAACTAAACGTGAGAGTTCGTAGGATAACTCAAACCAATGCAACACATAAAATGGTTTCAAATTCTACATAAAAACAAAATGCCTTTACCTTTTTTACGTCAGTTTCAAAGTGTTTCCGCGAAGAGTGAATAGCAAGATCTCCAATTCGGTGTCAGAAATCTGTCCTACGACTTCACGTAATTTATTCTTTTTAGGTTTTACCTTTGATCCTAAAAACATTAAGTCCATTTCGCTGCAAATTACATCGTGGACATGAGTCTCGTAAGAAACGGGATTTCAATCACTTGAACCACTTCAAACAGCAAAAGATCATTCACATGGATAACATTCCTTCATTAGATCATTCCTCCTGATGTATATCATTATACGATGTATACGTGTTAATCGCATGCGCCAGGTTAATAATTGATCAACAATAATCCAGTTTGCCATTCATGTACTTATGATAATAAAGAAATCAGTTATACAGGCGCCTAGTATATGATTAGTAGGCTACAAAATTTCTGAGGGAGTAAAATAGTGTTTTTGGCAATTTTTTAATTTGTTTTGTTTTGTTTTATCCAGGGGAAATTGATTGTGGCACACATTCTCTTAACTAGCACTAGGGAACGTTCTTTTGCATAACTCTCAGCTAGCTGTAATGGAATTGCACCATCTCGCCGCGTAGTTGGCGCCAAAACCATTTTCACTTGTGTGGATCGACCTTCACCCAGGGTTTATTGTAAGAAAATTTGGACTTGACTAATTTATTGAGATCGATTAGTAATTGATTATTTGAAAGATGAACTAACTTTGCTCTTTCCTATCAAAAAAGTTGGAATTGAGGCGTGGGCGAGGGGTTGTTGCGTGCACGTATTTCTAGCAATCTGTGAAACTATTTAATTAACGTATTCTTTAATCTCTGGATCTTCTGCTCTCATGTAGAGTACCAGTTACCGTATCTGGCTTAGTAAGGACCGAAATGATAGGAAGTAGAACAAAGTTGGTTTTCACAGTGTGCTTATCGAGTAAGCTGATATGATGCACAGCCGACATCCATTTATTTGCATAGTCAAGGTTTGTTTCAACCAGATAATTCTCAGTTTCTGTCTTCTTGTTCTTTCTTTCGTCGAGAAACAATGGCTTAGCTTTATTAGCAAAATCTTCGTCAAGACCAACCACAAGGACAAATAAGGATTTTAATCTCCGTAATATTGATTTTACATCGTAAAACAGGGAATAACCAGCTACGTTATGCAGCAATTATCTCACCTTGATCATGTCGTCTTCAGTATACTAGTCAACGTTTGCCACTTTTTTCTTCAATAAACTTTTTCAGGTTATATGTTAAAATACTTTGGCTTTTGTTATCACTTTCTTCACTGTTTTTTTTTTTTTCCATTTTCATGACCGTTCAAATTTTAAGGCGCACCAGCTTTCCCGACTTCAGTTAATATGAGAAGTTGCCGATCTTTGGAACCCTGACGATGTTTCGTCTTGTCCTGCTGTTTGACGTCAGTGACATTGTGTTTTTTTAAATGTTGCATTACTTTAGTTTCATCTTCACCACTGCCATCACTGGCATTTTCATTAGATGCCAAAAGTTACCGAGGATTTGTGTTATCTTCTCTAATGGAAGTGACATTAGATTTTTCGAAATCTTTTGTTTTGGCTGCATATTTATCTATGGTAACATGGACATCTTCGTTACATGATATACGTCACCGATTTAAGCAGATTGTGGTGGTTTTACTTTGCTCCGTTCAATCTGCTGCTTAATCTCAGTGGCACAGTGCTTTTTTGAATATTTCATTGCTTTGGATAAATCTTCATCGATGACGTTCTGATCTTGGATATGTTTCAGAGGTTTTGCCTTGTCCTGGTGTTCAATTTCGGAGAGATCATTATGTTGTATTTCTTTCATTGCTTTGGTAACACTTTTACAAACGGAATCACTGATACGTTCATCTACAGCATTTTTTTGTTTGAGAAACATGAGAGCTTGGATATATCTTAAGAGATATGAATGATTGTACTCGGTAGCTCAATGGTTAGAGCGTCTCACCGGTAATCAGAAGGTTGCGGGTTCGATCCCCGTCTGGGGCTCAGAATCGTTTTCTAAGTACAGGGCATGACGGTCATTCATATCTTTTAATGACCTTCAGCATGTTGCTCAGGTTTTGTCTTTCTCACTTGTCTAACGGCAGTTACATGTATATCGGATTCTTCGAGATCTTTGAGCATTTTGTCTGCATCTTCACCTACAATTTTCTGGTCTTCGAGATGTCGTTGAGGTTTTCACTTATGATTTGGTTGTCTTGTATATGTCGCTGAGGTTTTTCCTTTTTCTGTTGTTCTTCATTGTCGGGTTCTTTCATTGTTTTAGCTAGATCAGATAATTTGCGGTCATTCAATCTCTTCGCTGCATGTACACGAATGACGTCATTAATATGTTCCTGGGATAACATACGTTGTTGATCTCGGGCACGTTGCCACGGCTTTGCCTTGTCTTTTTCGCCAACTTCAATGATATGAACTTCGATGCCCAAAGTGCTTGACTCAAGACTCTCAAAGCTTTCTCCCAGAATTCTTCTCTTCAGTGACGTCTTTCCCACGTGGTCTTGAGCAATGAAAAAGATGGAGATCCGATTATTGTCCTTCACTCCATACTTTACCTTGTCAGAAGCTGCAGCCTTAATTAGTTTCGTGTTTTCTGTAGAGTCAAAAGTGAATATAATTTCGTATATAAAATAACAAGGGAATAACAAATGGGTGGTTAGAACTAAAATATAAACTAAAATTACTTGGTTGACTCCTATGAATGAACAAAAGTAAATAGCATCTATCTCGCGATTTTGTATTTATGACTCAATGATACATTGTAAGTAGATCTCTAGAAATGTTGCGAGTGATGCAGTGAAACGCAAGATTTGGTTATACTTGAATGGTTATGCGCAATGCTCGGCATTCATACCTATACTAAGGTGAAGTTTACATGAAAGCGAGCCAGTCCTCCAAGTACGACTGACCTTTTTTGCCGAGATCTTGCCAATGGATGAATTCCCGTCTAAAATTTGTTTCCTTTTGCTTAGGAGGAGAGCCAGCTTTCTTAAGGAAGACTTTTTGCTTACTACCCGAGAACCTATTAAGGAAGGAGGAAAATTTTTCACATAAACACACTCCGAAGGACTGTTACTCCAATCACACATGCATGCTAGATCCAACCTTGCAACAAAAGCTAGAAAATTTCCATGTAAAATTGAAGTTACATTCAGACCTGTTACTTGGTGCGAGCCCTACCCGGAGGGCTGGCTTCCTTTCATATAAAACCCTAAAAAGAGTGTCTTAGGAAATATTTTGAAGCCATAAGAGCAAAACAAGAGTAACTATAAGTATACCTGACTATTGGACTGGCAGTATTGAGTAGCGTACGAAAACCGAAAAGGTACATCATAATGATGTAACAATGACTAACTTTCCCTGTAATAAACTGTCAATGGCAGAACAAAGTCTAAACTTGCATGAAACACGGTTAAGTCGATTTTCATTGTTCTTTCGAGGGATTTATCGTCGCACGAATCATGTATGAACTAAAGAACTTTTGAAAAACTGGCTGGGACTGTTTATACAACTCCTGAAATAACTGAGATTGTATATACAAACACCGACGACAATTAATCCAGGAAGAAACACAACCTGAAAACATGCTTATTTCATCTTCGAAATAAAAACGAATCACGTTGATTAACATTTCTTAAAGGGAACCAACTTTAATCGAGGTTTTAAGACGCATCAATATTTCGAACGTTGGCTTTAACCCTGATAAACCCCGAGGACCATGTTTCTGGCTAGCACTCTACCAAATATTACATCATATGTAATATGACATAGAAAGAGATATAGGTGTAAAAATAGATATAGATGTACAAAAAAAGCTTTGGCAGCTATCTTCTAGTGTAGGTCTCGCACTCTGTTTGTAAGTAATTAGTTCATATACATTTATATGTATAAAAATAGAATACGGCGTAGGCAAATAAAATCGCGTCTCAACACGGAAGTGTTGCAATACGTCCTCTATATGTAAACAAAACACAATTTTATTCCCTGATTCACGTTAGTTTGATGCCATCTCCTGATAACTCGAACTCTCGATATTTCGAATTTTTTTCGATTTCCTATTAAGGTTAGAGGTATCGGGAGCCAACTGTATCAACTTGTGGGCGAGGACAGAAGTTTGATATATCGTTTAAACACGGAGATCAAGGCATATAACTGAATTACATCATCGTTGGTAAAGTTTCGGAAGAAGTATTTAGTTAGACCGACAAACATATAGAAATAGCCAAATTTTCATTGATAAAGTCGATAACTAACTTACCAACATCAAGAGAAGAAAAGAGAATGTATCCACTACGACATTATATACGCGAAATATTTTGACTTCAATAGTATAGCACAAGGAGGTACCAGAGCAGTTTTCCATAAGTTGGATAAAATATCATTTAATCATCATTCTAGTCCTTCAAATTGAGCACCTAAAATAGTAAAGTACTTAGCCACACTTTTTCAAACCATTAATTTCATAGCATTAAATAATAACAACTAATATCATTTAATCATTAATCCCAAAAAAAATATAAACTATTTTTGCCATTCAATTTTAATACTCAAAATAATACACAACGCTCAGATCACATACCAAGTCTCAGCAAAAAATCGAACAAAAAATCGAACAGAAATATCACCACGTAAATTTGCCACAAAAGGTCATCACATAAATCCACCACAAAAAATCCAAAACAAATCACCACATAAATTGACCACAAAAATCCGGGGAAACCCCAGAAAGATTCAAGGAAACCCCATCAGGGAAATCCCTCAAAAATCTAGAAAATTCAAAATCCCTGTAAATATAATACCACATAGTGATATTTTATTTAATTATTCTTCTTCTATGACCATACGCGTAGCTACTTATACCATCATTCAATATATACCTTTTGTCATCAAAACAGCTAAGTCATACTTTATTATTTACATAACTACCTAAATCATGATTTTGGCTTCGAATTGTTTTCATACTATGGTACATTTGTAAATTGTTGTTTAGCATATCCTTATAGTTTTCATGTTTACATCTTTTTTATAACACTTTTTTTAATCCCTTTAGCGGTTTTTCCTCCTATTTTGTTGCCTTTTATATATGAATACATTTTACTTCTCATTCCAACAAACTCTGTTATTGGAGCCTTTATAGCTTCATCTTTAAATGTTCCTATAAATTTCTTATCCTCTTTGAGAAAATATGGAGAATTCTTAGGGTACTCACTATTATCAAATTTTTCCATATCAGCCAAAAAGTCCATATACACTCGCACGGTGTTTACATCATTTGAACACTGAAGCCAGTAAATGATTTAAGACCTGCAAACGAAATGGCTTTCTTGGTGCTTGCGGCTGGTTTCACTTTTGCAGGACATCCACATTACTTGACAATATATGACTTGAAAGACCAGTTCTAAAACTCAGCTCTTAGGAATATGCATTGGCCAACTGTTTACATTATGTAGTAACGCTTTGACTTGGTTCTTTCTGATAAATATGAACAAAGACGTTACGGGAACTCGCTCGTTGCCGGGACATTTGCTAAGCGACTGAATGTAAACGATATTCTTCGCTGTAGATGAATCGATGTCGATTTGTATAAACGGAGACTTTTAACGTTCTGGTAATCACTTACCTGAGCTACACAAACGCAGGTACGTCTGAATCGGGTAGCTGAGACATGCTGAAAAGCTATTTCTATTTGGAGATCATACTAGCCTTTGTCGAAAATGTTGTCATCTTCAATCCTTCTCACATCTAGGGTGGCTGGTAGATGATAACCTTTTCCTTGTTGGACCAGTAATGCTTTCATCAGGATTTTAACACCTCGCAAGAAATTTTTAAAGTATAAAGCCGTGTTCTTTCTGTAAATTCACCGTTGAGCTCTTCGTGATGATGTGACGATGAACGCTTCGTTGAAAATACGTAAAAGTTGAAGGTTCGTATGCTACGCCATTTTTTTGTTTTACGAAAGTTTTACAGTGGGAAAAAGTATGTCTTTTACTTTCTTCTACTCCTTCTTTCGACAAAACTTGTTGTATGTTTTGTATTTTCCGATTTTTGGTCAGTAATAAAAATGAAAGACTCTCGGTTTCGTAATTCGTTTCTCTTCGTTACCACAGTCTTTTACCTCCGATAAATACTAAGCATAAATCTTCATTATAGCACTTCTATTAGAAATTTTTAATTAACTTTAAGACAATGTAGGCCTTATCAATTTTTTCATACAAAAAATATCAAAAAATTCTTTTTCAATCATAAGCTCTTCGTTATGCTGGTATCCGACTGACAACCTATGAGAATGCTCAGCTTTTAGGAAGGGAAGTGTTGCCATCAACTAAAATGTCTTTCTTCAAAGTGGAAAAAAAGTGATAAATTTCATCCAAAAACGACACGAAATACGTCAAGATCGCAACTAATACCGGGTCTTGATACGAACATCCATTGCTTAGCAGAATTGTCAAGATGAATCCCATTGTTTACAAAACCGTTAAAAGTTATTTTCTCCAAACGTTTTGTTATAACAAAACAGAGTTAAACTTTTAAACGTAAATATGACAACGAACAGTTTAAATATAAAACAATTTCCGGTTTGAGTTGTTAATATTCGTGTGCAAATGTTGTCTTTTTCTTATATTGCATACCCTCTTCCAGCTAAAGTAGTAAGAGGAATTTGTCTTGCTGAAAATTATTAAAATTATCAATGTTACTTGGACTCTCGTGAGATATATTGGCAGGGTGGGCGAGGGTTGTTGTGTGCACGTATTTCTAGCACTACAGAAAAAAATAGACTTTGACGCTAATTTTAAAAATTTGTTTTCATCAGTCACGAGCATAACATCTACCCTTTTTCTTTGATTTTCCATAGAATACAGAGTTACCGAATACAAAGTTACTGAATACAGAGTTATTCATTAGTTTAAAGAAGTCTTTTTAAATGAAGTCTTGGTATTCGTTCTTTTCTG
Organism: Heliopora coerulea; assembly: GCA_030142905.1. Taxonomy (NCBI): domain Eukaryota; kingdom Metazoa; phylum Cnidaria; class Anthozoa; order Scleralcyonacea; family Helioporidae; genus Heliopora; species Heliopora coerulea. Next base: position 124,789 of record JASJOG010000067.1, on the reverse strand, counting down.
TGTATTAAAGTCTATATATTTCTATAACCAAGGGGCTAGGTTAAATTCTAACACTATACGATCTTTAGCGGCTTTCAATCCTAAATCTGTATACAGTTGCAGGTTTGTATAGTGTAGATAGAGTTGGGATTAATTTTGAAACTTGTCACCTTGCCCACTGCACTAAGAATGCAGTGAAGGCCGAAGGCCTGGGCAGGGCGAGGTTACTAATCTCGACGTGCGCAGTGTCTTGCTACAAGCGTGGTGACTAGGGAGAAAGATTTTTGCTTTGTTTGTGTATGTTTATATATATATATATATACATAAACTAGGGTCTCAGACGGCAAGCATGGTAAAACAACCGTACCGGCAATCGGGAGACCCGTGTTCGATTCCCGTTTGGGGGCTCAGAAATTTTCTGAGATAAAAGCTTGAGAACAAACTTTTCATCATACATATATCCAAGCTTACAAACATCTACACTCAGTAAGATGAAATTTACTTATACACAATATCACATTACAAGTATGTTCAGCTTTCAAGTACGAAAGAGGCATATCAATCTTAAGAACTAGGTCTCTAATTAACATCATGCTTGCAGCCTGGGATCCTATAGTCTAGTGGTAAAACAACCATACCGGAAATTGGGAGACACGGGTTCGATTCCCGTTGGGGAACTCAGAAATTTTCTGAGATAAAAGCTTGAGAACAAACTTTTCATCATACATATATCCAAGCTTACAAACATCTACACTTAGTAAGATGAAATTTACTTATACACAATATCACATTACAGGTATGTTCAGCTTTCAAGTACGAAAGAGGCATATCAATATTACGAACCAGGTCTCTAATTAACATCATGCTTGCCGTTTGAGACCCTATAGTCTAGTGGTAAAACAACCGTACCGGCAATCGGGAGACACGGGTTCGATTCCCGTTGGGGAGCTCAGAAATTTTCTGAGATAAAAGCTTGAGTACAGACTTTTCATTATACATATATCCAAGCTTACAAACATCTACACTTAGTAAGATGAAATTTACTTATATATATATATATATATATATATGTATGTATATTTATATATACACATGGTATATATATCGATGGATTCCAGTCATTCAAAAATGCCGTGTGCAAGCTCGGGGACTGGTATGTTGTTCACCAAGCCATACTTACCGCATACTATACATACTTACATACTATACATACTTACATACTATACCGCATTGGAACAAATCGATTTGGTCTCGTTCTTTTTACCCATGTGCGGATCTCGCAAGTTATTTAAATTATTTGAACAATAAATCCAGTAAATTATTTAAGACCGGCAAAGGAAATGGCTTTCTTCGTGCCTGCGGTTGGTTTCGCTTTTAAAGGGCCACCTCAGTAACTGGACAATTTATGACTTAAAAAATCAGTTCTGATAAAAGTTTTATTTAAGGTAGATTTACTACATGAGACAACTACACCATAGCAAGACAGATCACAAGGAGAGAAAACACAATAACAGGAAGTTCTACTGTCAACACAACACGATTCACACCCTTCATCACATTCTCAAAACTCCCACTTGACGAGTGTTATAATTCTATATCGTAAAATGTATCGTGACTCTAATTAAGGTAATTGTTGCACAGTAATCTTGCGACGTAATTCAACGAACTTCGGTTTCGGTAGCGGCTTTGTCAAAATGTCTGCCACCATCTTCTCTGTTGGGCAATAAACAAGACGAACATCTTTCTTTTCGACAGCTTCTCGTACAAAATGATATTTAATATCAATATGCTTCGTTCGTGAGTGATTCTTCGGATTCTTCGTCAGAGCTATTGTCCCCTGATTATCCTCATGTACGACATTTGCATCATTCTACTTCAATCTAATGCTGGCTAGCAAATGCCGAAGCGAAACAGTTTCTTGAGCTGCCACACATAATGCCACGTACTCAGATTCGGTTGAAGATAGAGCAACAACTGTCTGTCTTTTTGATTACCAGGAGATGGTAGCATTCCCCAGCTGAAAGACATACCCAGTTGTAGACTTTCTTGACGTCACATCACCAGCCCAACCAGCATCTGCATACCCACAGAGCTTAAATTCTTCATCACTGGACGCTTCAAATTTTAGACCATAGTCCAATGTTCCTTTGATATATCGGAAAATTCTTTTTATTCCGAGCCAGTGCTCTTGGCTAGGATTCGACATAAACTGACTCAGTACTCCCACTGCGGATGACAAATCCGGTCTTGTCGCAATCGCAGCGTAGGTAAGGGATCCAATTGCTGCCTGATATTCTCTTGTTTTCATAGGAGTCCCTCCATCTGCCAGTTTTTCATATTTCCTTCCAGTTTCCATCGGAGTTGATACCGGTTTGCAGTCGTAAATTCCAAATCTTTTTAACACGCTTTCTAGATAGGTTTTCTGGCTAATCGTGAGTTCCTTTGCTGCTCTGTCTCGTCTGACTGATATACTGAGGCAATGATGAATTTCGCCCTGACCTTCCATCTCAAATCGTTCTTTTAACTTAGCTTTTTCCATTTTTAACATCTGGACATCGTTGGAAGCTAACACGACGTCATCGACATACAAGGCAATGATCATCAGACATTTCTTTCCATCTTTAACTTCAGTTTTTGAGTAGACACATGGATCAGCACTACTTTAAACATATCCTAATGCTTTCAAGAATTGATCCATAGCAACATTCCAACATCTGGCTGATTGTTTCAGACCATAGAGGCTCTTTTGCAATTTACACACCATATCCGGTTGATCTTTATCGACATAGCCTTCTGGTTGTTTCATATAAATTTCCTTTTCAAGTTCACCATTTAAAAATGCAGTTTTAACGTCCATTTGATGAACCTCTAGATCAAGCTGGTTTGCAATTGCCAGAACTGTTCGTATGGAATTGTATCTTGCAACAGGGGCGAATACTTCATCATAATCTTCTCCAGGTTCTTGAGAATATCCTTGAGCTACCAAACGAGCCTTGTAGCGGCTAACTGTCCTGTCAGCGTTCCTTTTTATTTTAAAAACCCACTTGCATCCAACGACATTCTTGCCTTCAGGTAACTCTACCAAATCCCAGGTGTTGTTATTTAGCAATGATTCATATTCACGGTCAGTTCCTTCTTTCCACTGCTTTGAATTCTTTCCATTGAGAGCCTCATTGATACTATTTGGTTCTTCGGTATCTGTAGCAGCAATAGAGGCATAATGCAGATTATTCCACCATTCACCTGTAATACAACCAAGTCAGTCAGAAGCTACTCTGTTTCTTTGAAGTCGTTACGGTTCAGCTTCGGGTGCATTGCGCTCTTCCCTAACACCTTCTACATGATTTTCATTGTGTTCATCATTGGCAATGGCATCATCATCTTCAAAATACACAACGTCATACTCTGAATTTTCCAAATTAATCAACAGTTTTGATGACTGTCTTTCACGATCCGTCAGTTCACCGGTAAAAGTATTTTCCAGGAATATTACGTCTCGACTTCTAAGCATTTTCTTCGTTTCGGGATTATAGAGCTTGTAACCTTTACTGTTGTTTGGGTAACCAACGAAAATGCATCGTGAGGACTTCTTGTCTAGCTTCTTTCTCTTGTCATCCCTACATGAACATATGCACTGCATCCAAATACTTTTAGGTGACTAACGTTCGGTTTCTGATTGTACCATCGTTCGTAAGGTGTTACGTCCTTCAAAAAGGATGTTGGACTTCTGTTGCGCAAATAAACAGCTGAAGATATGGCCTCTGCCTAGAAACTCAAAGGGAGTTTTGCATGATACAGCATAGATCTAACAGTCTCCATAATTGTATGATTCATGCGTTCTGAGACACCGTTTTGTTGAGGAGTGTAAGGAATGGTATCTTGTTTCTTTATCCCACGGCTCTCACAATACTGAATAAACTTTTCGGAGTTGTATTCTTTTCCATTATCTGATCGTAGAATCTTTACACGTTTTCCAGTGTGATTTTCATCCAACTCAACAAATTCTATGAACTTGTCCACTACTTCACTCTTGTGCTTTATCATGTATACAGTTGTATACCTTGAATAATCATCGATGAATGTGACGAAGTATCTGGAACCTCCTAATGAATTAACACTCATCGGGCCACATACATCACTGTGAATAATTTCTAGTGGCTCGCTGCTTTTATGCTGAGTTTTCTTAGGAAAGGAGTTACGGTGTTGTTTGCCAACGGTGCAGCCTTCACAAATCTGATCAAATTTACCCTTTGGATCAAGAGTTAAACCATTCACCATGGATTTATTATTCAACAACTTCAGATTTTCATAACCAGATGGCCAAAACGGTAATACCACAATGACGGGGTGCTATCTTTGTCTTCAGACGATCCAAAGCAACATGATTCTATGGGCTCTAAATTAAGCTTATACAATTTCCCATGCTTGTGTCCAATACTGTACGTTTTATCGTTAATTATCACCTTACAAAATTGGCCCTTAAATTGAACTTCTGCACCTTTCTCAATCATTGAGGGAAGTGATATTAACTTATTTCGTATTTTTGGAACATAAAGTACGTCATGGAGCGCTAAATCCACTTTCCTTGCACCGTCAAAAACTGATAAGTTTACTCTACCTTTTCCATAAGCATACAATGCACGATTGTCTGCAAGTTTAACTTGTACTGGATTTCTGAATGCGATGTAACTCGTCATGCCTTTTTTATATGGAGTCATGTGCTGCGAAGCTCCAGAATCAATCCACCATTCGTTTGGTGTTGCTGCAGAGTAACTTGCTAAGGCAACTTCCGGACTTTTAACCTTTGATACTTGTATACTTTCAACTCTATTCGCAGATTCGTCGAGTGATGACTTCTTCGCATCTGCTTTCTTTTTGTAGCAATCTTTTACAAAATGGCCTTTCTTCTTACAGTAGTGGCATCTAAACTTCTTCGTGTCAGCCTTCTTTTGTTTGGCGGATTTATCGCTAAGTAGAGCATCTTGGCGCGTGTCGCTATTTACGATTTTGGAATTTTCGCCATGCATTTTGTCGAATTCATGAATTAATCTGTCACGTACGTAGTCCCACTTCAGTTTATCTTCTGCAATAGTTTCCAATGCTGTTATCAAAGAGTTGTATTCCTCAGGAAGACTACTTATCAAAATGATGACCAAATCTTTCTCGGCCACTGCATCATCTACTGCTTCCAAGTGTTCAGACAGACTATTGATGTAATTGACATGATCGATCATACTTGTACCTTCTTCCATACGAGCGGAGTAACGTTTTCTACGATAAAATATCTTGCGAGATACAGATTTCTTCTGAAAATGGCTTTCAAGGTTTTCCCAAGCTTCCTTGGCGTTGCTGGCTGAGCGTACATAAATTTGTAAATTTGTTGCAACAGATAAGCATACCGACGCGAGCGCCAAATTTTCTCTCTTCTTAAATTTTCTTTACTCTTCCGCTGTTGCATCATCTCCCAGTGTCTCAGTTCCCGTAGTAATATCCCACAGATCTTTTCCAATAAGATACATTTTCATCTGAAACTTCCAGCTATGATAATTTTCTCCATTTAATTTTTCAACTTTTTAAGGCGTTGTCGTCCGTCGCCATTTCGATAACCGATAAAACCAGGTTTCCGTGTCGCGAACCAAGACTTCAAGTGTTATAGTAGTCTGTAAAGTGCCGATTCTAGCGCATTTTGAGATTTGGTCAAATTTTCCTCATTTTTAAAATGACGTAACATTTTCAAAATGACGTCATCACTTGTTACATCTGTCAATCATTCTCATCACCTGTCAATCATTCCCAAATCTGGTTCAAACCGGATTCTCAAATTTACCTAAATTATTTACATTCTCGAAATTGGTCAAATTCACCGCATTTTCGAAATTAGTCAAATTCATAATTTCGAAATTTATAAAAATCGTTGGAATTATTTTATGGTTTAAAACCAAATATATTTTCATAAGTGTCTATCATTTCATTCATGTAATGACCAAGTGTTTCAATTTTATTTCCAAGTATTATTCCTTTATCATCTTTAGATGATAATGCAATTTTTTCAACACTTTCAGTGTATAATTCATGATTTCGATGTCTTATTAAATTCATTTTTCTTATTTGTTCTTCTTCGGTTAATAAGCAATCTTTATAATTTTGAAATGATATATCTTTTTCAATAACATTTTTCTTAACACCTTTACATTTTTTAGTTGACTTTTCACTTCCAAACATTTTGTAAGAATATAATTTTGCTCGTAAACCAACAAATTCTTCTATTTGTTTTCCTCCACATTCATCTTTCATCATACCGATTACTTTTTTGTTTAGACCTGTTTATATTCCACTTTTATGTTCTTTTGGGTAATTACTTGTATCAAACATTTTTTCAACATTGGAGAAATATCTTTATAAAAATCTTCAGTTTTAATTTCATACATTAAACTATCAGTATCTGTAAATAACAATTTCGCATTTTCATTGTATTTTTTCTTAATATAATTATAGTGAAAATCATACATTAAAGTCTTTGATAAATCTAATATACTCATTCCTAAATATATTGGTTTATCTAGTTTAATTTTACTCTTATGCATATGAATCGCAATTAGATTTTCAGAAAATATTGTTCTTTTACTAAAATTACTTTTTGAAAATAATTTTAATGCTTTTTCTTCTCTATTTACCAATTGTATATCAACCCTGTTTCTCACATTTTCCATAGTTTTTCCAAATACAGAATTATTCATTAATTTGAAAAAGTTTTTTTCAAAATCATTTTTCGTATTTGTTCTCAAATTTGTATTTAAGTCAATATATTTTTTCATGAAATTTTCTTCATAAAATTTAACACCCTTGTGAATTCGAGTAATTTTTAATCCTAATTTTTCATATAATTTTAAGTTTTCATAATGTAAAACATATTTTTCTTTATTATTCAAATTTGGAATTAATTTTTCTACTTGATTAATTTTTATTCTTTCTGGTGCTAACGGATATTCATTATGAAGATCATGTAAATCTTTAGAATATTCTAAATCAACTTCTAATATACAAGAAATGTTTTTCCAATTTTTTAATTATTTTTCGGTCATCCATTTGAAATTTCTAACGGGTAATTTTTCGCTCATTGACCATCCATTAAGATTATTTGCATCTAGATAAGGTAAGAATAAACTGTCTTTATTTTTCTCGTATTTTCCTTCCATATATTTAATATTTGCTTTTGCGTGTCTTTTTGTAATCATAGAAATACCACCTCTAATTCCATTTTCAACCATAAGATACATTTGAGGATCAGATAATAATTCCAATTCAATTTTTGTCATTTTTAACATTGCATCCCACGCTAAACCCGGTGAAGTATAATACCAAGCTGGGTCTAATTTATAATTTGCTTTGCAAACTTTTCTAAAATTTTCAAAGACATCAGCTAATAAAATTACATCGGTTTTCAAATATAAATCATGATATTTTTTCATATTTTTAATTTTAAATTTTTCCCAAATATTTTGCGCGTGTGAGTAATCTTCTTCACTTATATTTTCATCATTTAATTTTGAGTAAAATTCTTTGATGTCAGGTAGTTTTTTGTGTTTTAATTTTTCGGTATTATCAAACCAATCATATGGAAATACACCTTTTCTAGTTAATAATTCTCTTTTTTCACTGTCATTACAAAATATTTTCAATATATTTAATTCATTTTTATCTAAATTTTTAACTAAATTTGCTAAACTAGTTTGCATAAACTTAAAACTATCAATGAATCTAATTTGTTTTCTTACATTTATCAATTCTTTGATTTTATATTTTTTGTTTTCATCACAACTGGTTGATGGTAATTCTTCACACTCAATAATATTTTCTTTTGATTTTTTTGAAGTTGTTTTTCTGTAATTATTTTTTCAGTTTTAAATTTATCAACAATAATTTCTTTTGTGAAACTAATATATTTTTCCTCAGTGTTGGGTATACAATTAATTTCACCTTCTGAAACACCAAGATTTTTTATAAACAAATGACTGTCATAATTTTGTAAATTGTGAAATATAACTGGTACAAATTTTGGTTTTTTCATTTTTGCATTACAACTAATACAAGCAGCTCCTGAAATTTTCCAGTAAAATGACAATGATCTCTAACTTTATCTATGATATTGGTTTCACACTTCGTAGTTTCACACTTCGTGGTTTCATTTTCTTTTTGATCAAAATATTTTTTAAATTCTTCAGCTGAAATTTTATCATTCATAAACATTTCATCAGCTTCTTCAAAAGTTAATTCTTTTTTTGTTTCAAAATTTTCAGTTTCAAAAATTTGATTAATTTTTTTATAATCAGTAATATCAAAAATGTTAAAATCATTACACTTTATGGGTGAAAACTTTGATTCTTGTTTTAATTTTTTAATAATTTTTCAATTTTTTCAACTTCTTCTTCTTTTAATTTTAAATTATATTTTAATGCTTTATACATTAAACCCCCAGGACTCCCAGTTTCTTTATTTGTTTTTTTGAAAGTTAAATAAAGTATATTTTCATATCTTTCCATATTAAAAAATATATGAAGGTGTTTTTTATTTTTAAAAATTTCTTTTAATTCATTAATTAAATCTTCAATACAATTATAATTTTGATTTTTTTCATATAAATCACAATGATTTTTATAACCATAACTAATTGTTTTTTCAATATTTATACCACGTTTTTTGTATATTATTTTATCTTTTAAAGATTTTAACTTTTCACTAAGAATATCATTTTTTTCCTGTTTACCAAATTTAATCCCACAAGCATAACAATTTTCAGCTTTTTCAAAATCTATTTTATCCTCTTTTCTTAATATTATTTTTTTTTGAAATTTAAATTTTTCATGTATTTCTTTAATATCATTTTCTAAACTTCTTACAAAAGTAGTCTGTAAAGTCCGGATTCTAGCGCATTTTGGGATTTGGTTAAATTTTACACATTTTCAAAATCGACAAAAAATAGTCGGGGAAAACCCTTTTCCTTGATAACGTAACTTTCGGTTTCACTTCCGGTCACTTCCGGTCTCTTACAGGAATTTGTTAACTTTACCGGGAATTTCAACACATTTTAAAAACGGGTCAAACCTTTAGCAGCAAAGCTGTTTCAAAGTGTCTTGGGGGAATAACCTTAACATTCCATACATGCCTAATCTACCTAACAACCAGACTAACTCGATGTCAACAAAAAAACTATTTTCGGATTCGCCGGTTGTTAGGGATATCTGGAATGTATAGAATGTGGGAAAGTCCCTCAACGACTGGAGGGGGAATTACCTTTTTTTTGACAGAATTTTAAGGAAACAACCTAGCTGATAAAGTATTTTACGGTTTAAATCCAAATATATTCTCATAAGTGTCTATCATTTCATTCATGTAATGACCATATGCAAGTGTTTCAATTTTATTATCAAGTATTATTCTTTTATCATCTTTTGATGACAATGCAATTTTTTCAACACTTTCAGTATATAATTCATGATTTCTATGTCTTATTAAATTCATTTTTCGTATTTGTTCTTCTTCAGTAAATAAACAATCTTTATAATTTTGAAACGTTATATCTTTCTCAATAACATTTTTCTTAACACCTTTACATCTTTTTGACACCTTTGGTGCTTTGTCTTTTTCATCTTCACACATTTTATAAGAATATAATTTTGCTCTCAACCCCAAAAATTCTTTAATTTGTTTTCCACCACACTCATCTTTCATCATTCCAATTACTTTTTTGTTTAATCCAGTTTTTATTCCACTTTTATGTTCTTTTGGATAATTACTTGTGTCAAACATCTTTTCAACATCTGGTGAAATATCTTTATAAAAATCTTCGGTTTTAATCTCATACATTAAACTATCAGTGTCGGTAAATAATAATGATGCATTTTCACCATACTTTTTCTTAATATAATTATAATGAAAATCATACATTAAAGTCTTTGATAAATCCAATATGCTCATTCCTAAATATATTGGTTTATCTAACTTAATTTTACTCTTATGCATATGCACCGCAATTAGATTTTCAGAAAATATTGTTCTTTTAGCAAAATTACTTTTTGAAAATAATTTTAATGCTTTTTCTTCGCTATTTACCAATTGAATATCAACTCTGTTTCTAACATTTTCCATTGTTTTTCCAAACACAGAATTATTCATTAACTTGAAAAAATCTTTTTCAAAATCATTTTTTGAGCTTGTTCTCAGTTTTGTATTTAAATCAATATATTTTTTCATAAAATCTTCTTCATGAAATTTAATACCTTTATGAATTCGTTTAATTTTTAATCCTAATTTTTCATATAATTTTAAGTTTTTGCAATGTAAAACATATTTTTCTTTATTATTCAAATTTGGAATTAATTTTTCAACATTACCAATCTTTAATCTTTCTGGTGCTAACGGATATTCATTGTGTAAATCATGTAAATTTTTAGGATATTCCAAATCAACTTCTAATATACAACTATATTTTTTCCAATTTTCCAATTCTTTGTTTACCATCCATTTGAAATGACTCACAGGAAGTTTTTTACTCATTGCCCAACCATATAAATTATTTGAATCCAAATAAGAAAGATAAACATTATCTTCTTCAGGATTATATTTGTTTCCCATATATTTATTATTAGCTTTTGCATATCTTTCTGTGATTGTTGAAATTCCACCTCTTATTCCATTTTCTACCATAAGATACATTTGAGGATCAGATAATAATTCCAATTCAATTTTTGTAATTTTTAACATTGCATCCCATGCTAATCCAGGTGAAGTAAAGTACCATGCTGGATCTAATTTATAATTTTGTTTACAAACTTTTCTAAAATTTTCAAAAACATCAGCTAATAAAATTACATCAGTTTTCAAATATAAATCATGATATTCTCTCATATTTTTAATATTAAATTTATTCCAAACATTTTTCGCATGTTTATAATCTTCTTCACTTATATTTTCATCATTTAATTTAGAATAAAATTCTTTGATGTCAGGTAGTTTTTCTTCTTTTAATTTTTCAATATTATCAAACCAATCATATGGAAAAACACCTTTTCTAGTTAATAATGCAGCTTTGCTGCTGAGACATCCGGTCGAATCTCTTTGTTCTTCATTTTTATAAAATTTCTTCAAAATACTCATTTCATTTTTATCTAAATTATTAACTAAATTTGATAAACTACTTTGCATAAACTTAAAACTGTCAATAAATCTAATTTGTTTTTTAACATTAATCAATTCTTTAATTTTATACTTTGGGTTTTCACTGGTTTCACTGGTTGATGGTAATTCTTCACACTCAATAATATTTTCTTTGCATTTACTTTGAAGTTGTTTTTCTGTAATTATTTTTATAGATTCAAACTTATCAACAATAATTTCTTTTGTAAATGAAATATATTTCTCCTCAGTGTTGGGTATACAATTAATTTCACCTTCTGAAACACCTAGATATTTTATAAACAAATGACTATCATAATTTTGTAAATTATGAAATATAACTGGAATAAATTTAGGTTTTTTCATTTGTGTATTACAACTAATACATGCAGCACCTCGATATTTTCCAGTAAAATGACAATGATCTCTAACTTTGTCTGTGAAATTGGTTCTTTTCGGTTCTTTTTCTTTTTCTTTTTCTTTTTCATTTTCTTTTCCTTTTTCTCTGTCTTCAAAATATTTTTTAAATTCTTCTGCACTAATTTTATCGTCCATAAATAATTTATCCATCTTTTCAAATTCATCACATTCATCACATTCATCACATTCATCACATTCATCACATTCATCACATTCATCACATTCATCACATTCATCACATTCATCACATTCATCATTTTTTTCAGATTTTTCTTCTGCTTTTCCAAATACACACCTGCATGCATAACATTTCTCAGCTCTTCTAAAATCTGTTTTATCCTTTTCACTTAATATTATCTTTTTTGGAAATTTAAATTGCTCATGTATTTTTTTAATATTATTTTCTAAACTTTCTACAAATTTTAAAGAAACAGCGCTTGCGCCGGCTCAGCCATCACCAGGTTTTTTATCAGCTTCGCTGTCACTTCGTGTATATATTATTAATTTTGGTTTAAATAAATTATGAAAACACTTTATCAAATAACAATATCCGGATTGTTCATGTTTTTGAAATTGTTTTGTACGCAGATCGACCGAAGGTCTCAGCAGCGAAGCTGCAGCACGGTCACCTACCGGTTCACCAATATTTTTATCCTCGCATTTTAAATTACATTCAAAATCTGCATAAATCACAAATGGAATATCATGCATTTTTTGATAATTTTTAAAATATAATTTTTCTCCTTTATTTGGATAAACAGTTTTTCCACATTCATATTTTGAGCAATATTCTAAATGATTTTTAAGAGTTTCTTCAGTTCTAAAATGTTGTAAACAATAATTACAAACAAGTATTTTTTCTTTGTTTCTATTTACTTGTTTTGAAAACAATCTACTCATATTTTTAATTAAACAATAATGTTTTTCTCCACTTTCATTAGTTATTAACAATATATTTACATGCGGTCGGTGTGATTCTGGATTTTCAACCTTACTAACTCTCAAAGGAAAAATTTCATGATTTTTATTCCCAAACCTTTTTTCTTCATTATATCCAAATAAATTAATTGCAATGTTATTATTTTTTTCAAATTTATCAATATCTGAAAATCCACATGGAAAATTAATATCTTTAACATTAAAACCTTCAGCTTTCTTTTTTAAAATTTTTGTAATTCTTCCAGGATCTTTTAAATTAGGAGTAGTTTTCAAAAGTTCACTTATTACAATACACCATAATAAACATTTTTGATCCTCATTTTGTGGATTGATAATTGCTTTTTTATTTTTTAAAAACTCTGGAGTAGGAATATAAGATGATGCAAGTAATCGTTTAATTTCATTAATATTAAGAATTATTTTAAAACCTTTGTGAAATTTCCATAAACTTGAATTTTTTAAAAATTCTTCAAAACTCAAAATAACTTTTTGTGTCATTTTTTCATATATTTCTTCAAAATTACTTCCATCAAAAATTTCTTCATAGTAACTATGAAAATGAGCATTATCTGTAGTTTCTTCTCCTGTTGCAGGATTTGTTTTTTTCATTAAACACACAAGAGTTATTTGTTGTTTTGTGCTTGGATATTTTTTGAATTTTTTAATTACCAATGGTTTTATTTTTTTCAAGAGACTCAAAGGATCATATAAAGATAATCCAGCTTCTTTCAGATCAATTTCAAATCTTTTTGCAACATTCAAAGCATGTTTGTCTAATTTAAATTTAATTTCTTGTTCAGGTAGTTTTAAATCTTTTAAATCTTCTGAATATGATTTTGAACCACCACTTCGCGTCACTTGATGTGAAATAAATGGATCAAAATCATAAATAGATGTTTTATTTTTTTGTTGTCTTGGTTTTATATATTGAGTTGGTCTTAAAGGTGCTTGTAAATTTTCTTCAGTAATTGTTTTGTCTAAAATTGATGAAGAAATTTCTTGATTTTGTCTTGGCCTTCCTCTATTTCTAACAAAAATTCGTTCATTTTGTCTTTTTTCTGGAGGTAATGTTACTGGTCTTCCTCTATTTTCCCGTCTTGGCCCTACAAAAGAACCAAAAGGATATTTTCTTGGTCTTCCACGACCACGTTTTGAATTATCTAAATTATTCATCTTTTATTATATATGTTTTTTTTTTTAAAGTCAAAAATAATTTAAAAAAAAATTTTTTTTTCATGATTGGTCACGTGACTATATTGAAAAAAAATTATGAATGATTACTCGATCTTAGTAAAAACAAAAATATTAAATAATGGGGGTTCTATTTTTGGTTGAGGTTTTAAAATAAGATGATAATGCATATAAATTTTTTCATCATTCTGGTAATCAACTTCAAAATCAGAAAAATAACAATCTTTTTCTTTATAATTTATTGTAAATTCAGTATGTGGTAATATTTCTTCTCCGCTAAGTTTAATAATTTCTTTGATAAAAGTATTATACATATTACTTTTTGTATATTTATAATTTTTTGGTACAAGTATTTCAATAACTGTTGATGACATCTCATTTTTTTTATTATATATAAATTTTCCTTTAAACAAAAAAAGTTTAAAAAAAATCAAAATTTTTCAACAGTTATAAAAAACTAAAAATGTTTGCCCATTAATTTCCAAATCTTTTTTGGTTTTTATTCAATATTTTATACTTTCTGCATTAATATTAAAATTTTTTGCAGCAGATCCAAGACTTTTAAAATTTAAGATTTCACCTGTTTCACTGTTTATAACTATTACTGGGATTGGATTTTTCATTTTTTCTCTACAATATTTTTCATACTTTTCATTTGGTTTGCTAATTTCAAATCTCAGCATTTCTTCAAGTTGATTTTTTGTGTATCTTTTATAATATTTTATTTTTCTTTCTCTTGCAGTATTCCACAATTGTTTAAATGTTTTTTGTTGACAATAGTCTTCCGTTTATTTATATAATTATTTTATTTAAAGAAAAATTTTTAAATAAATTTATAAACTACATAACCACCCAAAAGACCGGTTGCAAAAAAAACAACATTTTGATATTCTTTCATTTCATCTGAAGGTTTATAATAATCTTCTAATTTTGGTTCTTTTTCATCTTCTCCATCCGCTTCTTCTTTTAAATATTTATAACGATTATTTATTTCAGCAAGATTTTTCAAAGACATGTTTGTCTTATTTATATCAGCATTTGCATCAGATAATTGTTGTCTTAATTTTTCAATTTCTTGTTTTCTTTTTACTTGATCTTCATACCATTTTTCTTTTTCCCTAGCAAGTTTTTCAATTGCTTCATTATGTCTTTTTATTTCTTTTTCATATCCAGAATGATTTAATTTTGAAAATAAAAATCCTGCACCCCCAAAAGCAACTGCATTAAATAACCCACCAACTACTGTTTCCATTTATTTTTATGTTTTTTCTATTTTATGATTTGAAAGGATTGGAAGGAATCCACTTTTTGTCTTGAGCATATTTAACTGCAAGTGATGATAATCCAACAGCTGCTGCAAGTTTTAAAGTAGGAACTAAACTAGATGGAGTTGATAAACCATCACTAATTACTTTTCTTGATATCATTCCAACTCCAACAGCACCCAATGTAATTAGTGTAGAATCATATAATTCATTCATAACTTCTTTTCTATTCATTTCTCCCATTTATTTATATACATAAAAAAATTTTTTAAAACTTACAGGTTTTCAATAGAACATGACGGGGTTATTTTAAACTCATGACCTTCCTTCTTTCTTAGCTTAGCTTCACCATCTTTTTCTTGTTTTTCTTGTTTTTGCTGTTGATTCGCTGAAGCTTCGTTTTGGTGAAGCATTTCTTGGTCTCTTTTGTCTTTTTTTTTTCAAAGTATAATCCTCCCAACGCAGCAGCAACTCCCACAATCCCAATCAAATACCCCAAAGTGGAAGGTTCAACGCCAAAGGTGTAATTATTTATTTCTTCGTTTTCTTCACTTTGTTGTCTAGAATTTTCTTCGCTCCGCTGTCTTGCTTTTCTTTCTTTTGCTTCTCTTGAAATTTTTGCCAATCTTTTTCCCAATTCCACTTTTCTTGGATATTTTGCTTTAACAGATTTTTCAACTGCTGTTACTTTATCAACCTTTGGTTGTTTACTTGTTTCACCTTGTTCACTCATTTATTTATAATTTTATTTAAAATTTATTAAAACAGCGAATCTGTGCGCAAGCGATATTTATATCGAGCGAAGCTCTCATCGGACGAAGTCTTCAGGACCGCAGGTCCAGCAGCAATGCTGCAAGTTATTTATGAATAAAATTAAATAAAAGCAAATAAATTTTAAATAACCACAAATTTTATTTAAAATTTATTCAAACAGCGGAGCTGAGCACAAGCTTTATTTAAAAGTTATTCAAAGTTATTTACAAGTTATTTATGAATAAAATTAAATAAAAGTCAAGTAAATTTTAAATAACATTTGTGGTTATTCAAATTTTATTCAAAATGTATTCAAAATTTATTTAGTTATATATTTTAATATTTCATCTTCGTCAAAATCAACACCATATTTTTTACAAAGAAGATAATGGTTTAAAACAATTTCTGGATACTTCATTTTTCTTGTTGAAACATATACATATAATATTTCTCCATCCATTTTTCCGTAGTCTTTATTTTTTGATCCAAGATAAATTTTCATATTTGGAGTGTGATACTTTCTAGCATTTGTATAGAAAGAAACAATTTCTTTTCCATTCACATAAAGATTTCCTTTTTTATCACCACTGAAGTTACCTTGATCCCAATGAACAGAAAGACATATTAATTTGTTTATTTGAGTTGCATTTGCTTTCAATTGCCATCTGCTATTTGAAATTGCAGACGTGGATGAATTTGTGATATATAATAATGAATTACGATAAGAAATACCAAAATTAAAAGGAGTTGGTTGACTTACTGTTTCATTATCTATGATTTTAAACAACGATACCTCATTGTTAGACGAATTTAATGATTTTAAACCATATACAAAGTAAAAATTCAAGTATTGATAGCTTAAAATATTTTCTTCACAAGTTAAATGTAAATTGTTGCTGTTTGACCCAAGGTATTGAACACAATAAAAATTATTATTAATTGTGGATTTTTGGAAAAATGGTTGTTTGTTTGTATCATCTTGTTTGAAAATCCAATCTTTTTTTCTTGACAAATTCAAAAGTTTTTCAACCTTTTTATTGCTTCCAGCATATTCTATATAATTATCATCATCTTTCACATCAAAAATTCCTTCATCATCCATTTGCAAATTATAAATATTTGCAACAGTATTTGCCAATGAAAAATTTGTCACACGGTCGTTGACGTATTTTTTAGTCACAACATGATGATCAGAAGATGGGGTATAATTTGCTGCATGAAGAATATGATGATTTCCCATATTCAAATCCCCAGTCATTGTTCCACCTGTTTTTGATAATTTTTTATCAAATTCATTTAAAATGAAATTTTTTCTTTTTGAGCTAAAATCATCATCATTAAATATAACACTCATTTATTTTATATATTTATATTATCATGATCAACGTTATATAAATTACAAAGAACATAATGATAAAACAAAATTTCTTTATCTGTCATTTTTTCGTGTTTTAAAATTGAAAAGAAAGATATTGATCCATCAAAAGGTGAACTTGTGTTATTTTCTATATCACCAATTGTTAAAGTTGTATCTCCTGAAACAGTTTTGGATGTAAAAGATGTTAACTTTTTCCCATTACAATAAACACTACTTTGATTATTATTTGGTGTTGTATACATATCCCAATGAATACTTAAACATATCCATTTATTCAAAACTCCAGCATTTGCTTTTGATTTAAAAGCAGCAATTGGTGTTCTATGATTTACAGGATTTGAACCAATACCAAAAAAATCAGCGCTATCTCCAGAAATAACTAATTCTTTTGTGGATGGATTTGCAAAACAAACAAATTTATCATAACCTCCATTATCATGTCCAAAAATTCCTCCTTCTAACCAATCATTTCCAGATGAAGGAACAGAATTCAATTTATAAACAACAAAAACATTTACAATATCTTTTTTTCCTGATATTGGATTAATGTTGGAATCTGAAATCATTCTATTGTTATTAAATTTTAAAAAATATTTATTATTTTCTTTTTCACTTTCTAAACACAAGGAAGGTTGAAGACTTTTTGTTGTTTGTTTAAAATTGTTTCCTTCAATTCCATAATCAATTAATTCTTTTACTTTTCCACCATTTCTTTCAAACAACAAATCATATATTGAATTATATTCAACAAAATATAAATTATGAAATTTCAAAGAAAAATTATCTTTCAACACTGAAAAACTAACATCCTTTTTGAGAATGTTTAAATTATCATCTACATATTTTTTCCTCGCTAAATCTTTATCATTTATAGGATTCACAGTTGTTGTAATTTTATTATTTCCCATGATAATATTTCCCACTATTGTTCCTCCTGTTTTTGATAAAAAAGTTCGTGAGCCGCCCGATGTACTCACTTTGTCATCTACATATTTCTTCCTCGCTAAATGTGAATTTTCTGTTGGGTCAACTGATGTTATTATATTGTGAGAACCCATGTTAATGTCTCCTGTCATATCCCCTCCTGTAGTAGACAGCTTTCCTGTTACACCATTTCCACGGTCAGATTCATGTTTGTTTTCATTTCCATAGAATAAACTCATTTATTTTATAATAATTTCCAATAAAACATTTCCTATAGAAGAAGAACCACCTTGTGGACCACTACCATGGTTTCCTTCCACTTTGAATTTTATTTCATTATAAATTCCATTTGATAATTTAACCCCTTTTATGCATTCAGAGGAAGGATAAATTTTGGAAACACTTCCTTTTAGTGTTTGTTGTGTTGTTATTGGAACTTGAATAAGAATGTCACTTCTTTTACCATTTACAAAATTTTTACTTTTATCAATCATATTACAACTTATGTTTACATATTCCAAATTATTGTTAATATTTACCTCATTGTCACTTTCAGTTAATGTATTTGCTTGTATTACTTTATTCTCAGGAAATCCTAGTATGAGTGCAAATGTATGTAAATTTAATTCTTTATCGGATTTTATTGTGCATTTCCCACTATAATCCACTTGTTTCAATTCTATTTTTCGAACATTTTCAAATTCAGTTTTTAAAATATTAAATGTATAATACCCATCTATGAATCCAATTTTTGTTTTATTATAGGTAAAATGATGAATATTTGCATCCAAATTATTATAATTCCAAAAAATACTTATAGATTTTACAAACATCTCTGAACAACTGTTTAATATGATTGGATCGTCTAATGAGATTGTTTTTTCATTTTTTGAGAAAAAAATTTTTAAAGATATTACCATTTATTTTATAATAAATATTTTGATTCAAAACTTTGTCAGAGCACATACCGTGCAATTAAAATTCCACCAACTATTGCAAAAGATAAAATCCATAAATTTTCACTTGATGTTTTTGGAGGTATAATTTTTGAAGATTTACCTGAAAGGTCTGAAATGTATTTTAATGTATTATTTTTCAAATCTTTTTTGGATTCATTTTTCTTTATATCTTTTTTGAATTCATTTTTCTTTATTTCATTTTTCTTTATTTCATTTTTCTTTATTTCATTTCCATGTAATTTTGTTTCACGGGTCTTTGACCCGTAATAATTTAATTTTTCGTTAATTCCAAAAACCATATTTTCATCAGAAACTTTTAATTTATTATTATAACCCTCAATAGGATTTTTTAAAATAATTAAACTGCTCGGAATCAACCATAACGTTGGACTTATAGCTGTATTTAAAACTACATTAGTTGCAGTTATAGCTGTATTCATATTATTTATCCAGGTCGCTGTATCATAATTTATTATAGAATCTTCAAAAATTTGCCTAAAAACTTTTTGTGTTTCCAATGCTGAAGCTCTATTTGAAACAATACTTTGTCTAGTTCTAGCTTGTGAACCAAGAATTGCATAAAGATATGCCTCAATGCTTTAATTTAATAATTCTGTACCACTTTTTGTAAAACCATTTGATATTCTAGGAACAAATTTTTTATAATCATTTTGACTATCTCTAATTTGTCCTGGACCGTGTTTATATTTTTTCCATGGGTTTGTACCAACAACATCTTGACCTAAATGTTCATTTTTTATGTTCATAATTTCTTGATATGTCCATTTTGGGTAGTGATCTTTTAAAAAACCAGCATTAAATTTATAAAAGGTTTTATCATCACCATTTCTCAGTTGATGCATAATTCTTCTGACTGTAAAATACAAATGAAATCTCATAAATGACGTAATTTGTTTTGGAACATTTGAACTAAATAATAAATGTTGTATTGAAATTCCACACCCATAAGTTGCAATCCATGTTCCCACTATGCTTTGAAAATATAACTCATTAAGTGACCATTTTGCATTATCATCTGTAGTTATGTTCAATCCGGATAAATTACTTTGAAAATAATCTGTATTGTTTACATAAATCCTAAACTGATTTATAGGATAACTTAAAACATATTGTGTAGGAAAATTATCCCAATAATAAGATTTTCCAGCATAACCAACATGTCTTTTTCCTCTTGGTAATTCTTGTATACTTCCTCCAAGTTTCCAAATTTTTGGAAAATTTGGTTTTGGTTTGTTAATATAAAGATACTTTGTCATATTTGAATCATTTTTGAAAGTGTCTGAATTTATGTCTGTTGAAATATATTCATTGTTTTTGAAATATGTTATTGTTTTTTCCCAACTTCCGTCTTTATTAATATCATGCTCGAAGGTAAACCTTCGCATGTCTGCATATGGATATTTTTTCAAAAAATTTTCTTTAAACTTTTTATCCAAAATTTTTCTTTCATTAACCACAAAATCATATTCACTTCCATAATATTTTCTTTCTGCTTTTTCAACTGAATCACTAACGTTCATTATTTATTTTAATAAAAATAAATGAATCAAGACACAGCGAAGCTTAGTCACAATGAAATCGTTATTGAACAAGAGTTAAGAGATATTTATTACAACCCAGAAACAGGTTATCAATCTGCAGAAAGACTTTATCAAAAAGCAAAAGAAAAAGGGTTAAAAGTCAGTAGAAAAATTGTGAAAGACTGGTTAAAAACACAAGATACTTTTACAAGATACAAACCGGTTGTTAAAAGACATAAATTTCAAAAAACATTTGTTAAAGACTTGGGGGACCAAATACAAATGGACTTGATTGATATGAAAAAATATCAAAAATATAATGATGGATATTATTGGATACTTACTGCTGTTGAAATTTTAGGTAGATATGCATTCGCTATTCCTGTTTACAGAAAAGATACTAAAAACATGACAAAAGCTGTGGATGAATTATTAAAACAATTTAAAGAAAGATTTGGTAAATACCCAAAAGTCGCTCAATTTGATGAAGGAAAAGAATTTTACAATGTAGGTGTAAAAGAACTATTGAAAAAACATAATGTTGAATATTTTTCCACAAAATCAGGTAGAAAAGCAGCTATAGTTGAAAGATTTAACAGAACTCTAAAAACATCCATGTGGAAATATTTCTATAGCAAGGAAACTTATAATTGGATTAACATTTTGAAAAACCTTGTAGATAATTATAATAATACTAAACACAAGAGTATATTAATGAAACCTGCTGATGTGAACAAGTCTAACAAAGACCAAGTGTGGATTACACTATATGGTTACCCATTAGGAGATTTACCTTTACCTAAATTCAGAATTGGTGATACTGTTAGGATTTCTAAATATAAGAATATCTTTACTAAAGGTTATGAAGCTAATTTTACAGAAGAAATTTTTAAAATTGTAAAAGTATTCAGAGGTGACCCAAACATGTATGAAATAGAAGATCATGAGGGAGAACTAATTATTGGGAAATTTTATGAACAGGAATTATCTGCTGTGGATAAAAAGGATGATAAAGACCGCTTATATAAAGTAGAGAAAATATTAAAAAGAAAAAAAGTTAAAGGTAAAAATATGGTGTTGGTAAAGTGGTTAGGTTATGATAATAAACATAACTCTTGGATCGCACAAGAAAATATTCAAAACATATAAAATAAATGGATGAAGGTTTTGATGATATAGAAATGAGAAATAGAAACATAGAAGAAGAAGACCGCGAGGACCGTGAGGACCGTGAGGACAAAGAGGGGGAAACAAGTTTTGGGGGAGATGATAATAATAGAAGTATAAATATAATAAACACAGAAAATCCAAGAACAACAAGGGTTAACCTTTCAAGAGAAACACCTGTAAATATATTAAGAAGAATGAGAAATGTAAAATCAATAATAACTACTGATAAAAAATCTAGTTTTAAAAAAATATTTAAAATTCAACTTGAAAAGAAAAATGGACCAAATAATAGTATATTGTTGGATAAAACTTCGTTTGTAAGAGACCAAAAAGGAAATGTTTCAATTATTTTCAAAGGTCAAAAAATTTGTAATGTCAATTCAAAAAATGAACCAGAGTTATTTACCAGAAAAAATAAGAAATATGTTGATGAATTTAATGATTATATAAAAAAAGCAAAAAAAGAATATGAAAAAACTCCAAGTGCGGTAATAGAAAAAAGAATCGGCGTAGCCGTCACGGAGCGTGGTGACCTTGGTGGTCCGCTTCGCGATGAAGTTATTAATTCTATCACTGATGATTCTATTTTAGAAATTCAAACTAAAATAGATAATATAATTGGTGAAAATAACTTAAAAAAATTCATTGATAATAAACAGGATCCAAGACGAACATTATTTGAAAGAAATGAATTAAGAGAATTTAGAGGACAAGTATATTTAGAGGATATTGACTCCACGCTTGGCGACGGTTACACCGATTTAACAGAAAATGAAAAAAAAGAAGTTATACGTGGAAAAATTGATGGATTTGATAGAGAGCATCAACATTGGAAAAATCAATCTGATTTAGAAACAGCTGAACCCCAAAAAAGTATATATAAAAGTTTTTCAGAAATTGCAAAACTTCAAGCAGATTAAATGAGACTTGAAAATAATGAAAGACCAATTAGTGAAGAAGGAATACAGGTTTTAAATGAAAATGCTGAAGAATCTGACCTTGGAAGATTTGAAAGATTTAAAAAATGGGCAAAAGAAAATCTCGCAGGTTTATCAGCATTTGCTATTTCTGTTGCGGGTATAATTACAACAATAGTTATAGGAGCAAGAAACGCATTAAAAAAAGGTGCAAATGCAGTTGGAAAATTAGCAAAAGCAATTGCAAATATAGGTAAAAATTTTGGTGCAGTCATTTCAGCAGTTTTAAATTTAATTTCTCAAATATTATCATGGGGTGCAAAAGGTATTGCTTTTCTAGCTAAAAATCTATGGATATTAGCTATTGCAATTACTTACTTTTTATATGAAGAATATAAAGAATACCGAAAGGACAATAAAGATTAATAAAAAAAAAAATTTTGTAAAATAAAAAATGAATACAGTAAATGATTTATATCCAGGATATAAAAGATCAAAAATGAGCGAAATTAAAGGAACCAGAACAAGACATGTTGTAACTTTGAATCCGAATTCAGCAAATCCAGAAGAAGACCTTTATATAGATATTCCAAAATTAAATCCTAATTTGTGTCTTGTTCCTGATTCATTAAAATTGTTATTTAATTTTAAAAATTCAAATACTAAATCGTGGTTTTTAAATGATTTATCAAAATTGTTAAAGAAAAGATTGGTTGTTAAATTTGCTGGAGAAATTGTTTTTGATAATAGTGGAGAATCTTTACTAGAAATTTACAAAGATCTCTGGAAACCTGAATTTGAAAGAGCAGATATGATTGAATATGGAATCGCGAGAGAAAATCTTAGAAAATTAATTTCAAAAGATAACTCTGGAGCAACAAGTGGCAATGCAGAAAAAGCTTCTGATAAATTAATGTATGATATTTATGGAACAAAACAGTGTTTAAAATTAGAAAAAACACTTTCAGATCATGGATTATATGCACCTTATGGAATGATTAACAATTTTCAATATATTTTAACTTTTCCAAAAGCTAGTGAAATTATGGTAGCACAAAGAGGATAAAGTGTTGGGGGATATACTTTGGAAAATTTAGAACTAGAGTATGAAACAATTGAAAATCAAGACTTGACAATTGATGTTTTATCAAATTACACCACAGGAAGATCATTATCATATAATTATGTAACTTTGATGAAACAGTAGAATGGAATAAAGATGCTACTTTACATAATGAAACCATAAATATTCCGCGGAAGAGTATGAAAGCAGTTGTGCTGTTATTTAGAAATAAAACTATCACAGATAGTGAACAATTTGTTTATCCAAATATAACAGATGTCAAAATTAGTGTTGAAGGAGTACCAAATAGTATATATTCTCAAGGTATGCCGAAAAGAAGATTTTTTGAAGAGGCATTTCGAATATTTCACTGCGGATATTCTGACTGTGATTCAGTCGTGAGTATTGAAAAATTTTATAAAGATTCATTTGCATTATGTGTGGATTTAAGAACATTAGATGATAACTTTGTTTATGGAACTGGTAAAAAATTAGTAAATACACAGTCTGGATTATTGTTAGAAATTAAAAAAACTGCTATTTCTGCAAATGTAATGTGTCATATATTTGTGATAAATGATGGATTGTTAAACATTGTAAATAAAGATTTATCTTCAATTCAATTTTGAAAACAAAAATCAAGGGTTTTTGAAAAATATAAAATGAATGAAAGAAAAGCTGAACACGATCGACCGGAGGTCTCATCGGACGAAGTCCTCAGCAGCAAAGCTGCAGCACCAAAGGTGCAAGTGGGTAACAAAAAACCATTTAATATGATAATTGTTGGAATGACTGCATGTGGAAAAACAAAATATCTTTTAGATTTTATAGAAAATAAATATAAAAATTATTTTGATTATATTTTTTTAATTTGTCCGACATTTGAATGGAATAAAACTTATGAAAATTGGAAATATGATAAAGATGAAGATTTTATTGCTATTCCTTGTGACCAAGATAATGTTGAAGATTGGTTAAAATTTATAGTTGACTTTTCAAAAGGAAGTAAAAGTTTAATCATATTGGATGATTGTGCAAGTGGTAAAAATGTTAAAAATAGAACAAGTGAATTGGTTAAATTGGGATTTAGTGCTAGACATTATAATCTTTCTGTTGTTGTAATTACACAACAATTGACATCTATTGCAAAACCATTTAGAGAAAATATTTCAAATTTGGTTACATTTTATAATCCAAATAAAAAAGATATGGCTACAATAATTCAAGAATATTTAGATTTAGGTGACCGCAAAGAATTGGAAAAAATTTTAGAAACGTTAAAAACAAAAAAATATTCAAGATTGGAAATTAATTTAATTTTTCCATTTGGTTATAAAATAAATGAGTGAAAATAGTGATCATATAGAAGTCCCGCAAATGGAATCAAATACATCCGCGAGTGCTCAAGAGAAGCAAACGCAAGATGTTAAAAAAGAAGTAATGAAAAAACGAGAAGAATTGATAAAATTGTCTGAAGATGGTGAAATTAGTCAATCGGTGCAAAATTTGAAAAAAGCAAGTGATAAAGTTATATTAAAAATTTATACCGAATATGAAGTAAAACAAGCGGAAAAAGCAAATGTATTTTTAACAGATTTACTAATTAGTAAATTTGCAGATTTATTAGGAGGGTTAGAAGCAATTGAAAGCGGCGAAGAATTGGAAAAAGAACTGGGGAAAGATAAATTATTAAAAAGAGATGTAAAATCTGTAGTTGATAAACTAAGTCCATATTTACCATATCTTGGAATACTATCTGGTGGAGTTACAGTTGGAAAACATGTTATTAAAAAACATAGCAAAGAAGACGGCATCGATCAAAGCTGCAGCGAACCTTCAAAAAGTGAGCGAAGATAACAAGTTCGTCAAACTGAATAATTTTATAATATATATTTTATTATAAAATTAAAAATTATTCTGCAGCTTCGCTGCTGAGACCTCTGGTCGATGTAGATTCTGAAGATGAAGGTTTACCACGGGTTTCATCCGCGCTTTGCATTGTGTCTTTTCTGGTTAATTTACTCATAAGTGTATTTATTATTTTATCTTTTTCTTTTGAGTTATTGTTTGTTGATTCTTCATTTTCTAAAGATTTTAATAATTTTAAATGATTATTATTTTCTGAAAACTGAATTTCATGTATATTATTTTTCCCAAACGTCATTCCGGCTTCAAAATCTTTCATTCCAATATCAACATGAGCGCCGATTCGAAAACCACTTTTTTGAATTTTTCTAAAATTTATTGGTGGATAACCATGAAGATTTAAATCTAACTTTGTGTCTGACTTCGTGTCCTTTCCTGAATCCTTATTGGAATTACCGCTGTGCAGGTCAGCTCTGCTGTTTTTATTATTTGTTTTTGATGATATACAATTTCCCATTTTTTATTTATTATATTTTTATTCCTGATAATAACTAATTTTTCCACAAATTTTACAGCAACGTTGTTTCCTTAAAATTCTGTCAAAATAAAAAAGGTAATTCCCCCTCCAGTCGTTGAGGGACTTTCCCACATTCTATACATTCCAGATATCCCTAACAACCGGCGAATCCGAAAATAGTTTTTTTGTTGACATCGAGTTAGTCTGGTTGTTAGGGAGATTAGGCATGTATGGAATGTTAAGGTTATTCCCCCAAGACACTTTGAAACAGCTTTGCTGCTAAAGTTTTGACCCATTTTTAAAATGTGTTGAAATTCCCGGTAACGTTAACAAATTCCTGTAAGAGACCGGAAGTGACCGGAAGTGAAACCGAAAGTTACGTTATCAAGGAAAAGGGTTTTCCCCGACTATTTTTTGTCGATTTTGAAAATGTGTAAAATTTAACCAAATCCCAAAATGCGCTAGAATCCGGACTTTACAGACTACTTACAAATTTTTTAGCGAAACTGAATCATTTGAATTTTTAGCGTCACCTATTGAGTATTTTACTAATTTTGGTCTAAATAAATTATCATCAAAACATTTTATCAAATAACAATATCCAGAAGGTTCATGTTTTTGAAATTGTTTTGAATTATTACCAATATTTTCATCTACATATTTTAAATTGCATTAAAAATCTGCATAAATTACAAATGGAATATCATGCATTCTTTCATAATTTTTAAACTTTAATTGTTCTCCATTATTTGGATAAACAGTTTTTCCACATTCGTATTTTGAGCAATATTCCAAATGATTTTTAAGAGTTTCTTCAGTTCTAAAATGTTGTAAACAATAATTACAAACAAGTATTTTTTTTTGATTTTTACTAGATTGACTTGAAAACAATCTACTCATATTTTTAATTAAACAATAATGTTTTTCCCCATTTTCATTAGTTATTAACAATATATTTACGTGTTTGTTACTCAGACTGGGGGAGTTTAATTTACTTACTCTCAAAGGAAAATTTCATGATTTTTATTCCCAAACCTTTTTTCTTCATTATTTCCAAATAAATTAATTGCAATGTTATTATTTTTTTCAAATTTATCAATATCTGAAAATCCACATGGAAAATTAATATCTTTAACATTAAAACCTTCAGCTTTCTTTTTTAAAATTTTTGTAATTCTTCCAGGATCTTTTAAATTAGGAGTAGTTTTCAAAAGTTCACTTATTACAATACACCATAATAAACATTTTTGATCCTCATTTTGTGGATTGATAATTGC
This sequence comes from Heliopora coerulea, assembly GCA_030142905.1. Lineage (NCBI taxonomy): Eukaryota > Metazoa > Cnidaria > Anthozoa > Scleralcyonacea > Helioporidae > Heliopora > Heliopora coerulea. The sequence continues at coordinate 97,458 of JASJOG010000067.1, read as the reverse complement.
TTTTTTATTTTTTAAAAACTCTGGAGTAGGAATATAAGATGATGCAAGTAATCGTTTAATTTCATTAATATTAAGAATTATTTTAAAACCTTTGTGAAATTTCCATAAACTTGAATTTTTTAAAAATTCTTCAAAACTCAAAATAATTTTTTGTGTCATTTTTTCATATATTTCTTCAAAATTACTTCCATCAAAAATTTCTTCGTAGTAACTATGAAAATGAGCATTATCTGTAGTTTCTTCTCCTGTTGCAGGATTTGTTTTTTTCATTAAACACACAAGAGTTATTTGTTGTTTTGTGCTTGGATATTTTTTGAATTTTTTAATTACCAATGGTTTTATTTTTTTCAAGAGACTCAAAGGATCATATAAAGATAATCCAGCTTCTTTCAGATCAATTTCAAATCTTTTTGCAACATTCAAAGCATGTTTGTCTAATTTAAATTTAATTTCTTGTTCAGGTAGTTTTAAATCTTTTAAATCTTCTGAATATGATTTTGAACCACCACTTCGCGTCACTTGATGTGAAATAAATGGATCAAAATCATAAATAGATGTTTTATTTTTTTGTTGTCTTGGTTTTATATATTGAGTTGGTCTTAAAGGTGCTTGTAAATTTTCTTCTGTAATTGTTTTGTCTAAAATTGATGAAGAAATTTCTTGATTTTGTCTTGGCCTTCCTCTATTTCTAACAAAAATTCGTTCATTTTGTCTTTTTTCTGGAGGTAATGTTACTGGTCTTCCTCTATTTTCCCGTCTTGGCCCTACAAAAGAACCAAAAGGATATTTTCTTGGTCTTCCAAGACCACGTTTTGAATTATCTAAATTATTCATCTTTTATTATATATGTTTTTTTTTTTAAAGTCAAAAATAATTTAAAAAAAAATTTTTTTTTTCATGATTGGTCACGTGACTATATTGAAAAAAAATTATGAATGATTACTCGATCTTAGTAAAAACAAAAATATTAAATAATGGGGGTTCTATTTTTGGTTGAGGTTTTAAAATAAGATGATAATGCATATAAATTTTTTCATCATTCTGGTAATCAACTTCAAAATCAGAAAAATAACAATCTTTTTCTTTATAATTTATTGTAAATTCAGTATGTGGTAATATTTCTTCTCCGCTAAGTTTAATAATTTCTTTGATAAAAGTATTATACATATTACTTTTTGTATATTTATAATTTTTTGGTACAAGTATTTCAATAACTGTTGATGACATCTCATTTTTTTTATTATATATAAATTTTCTTTTAAACAAAAAAAGTTTAAAAAAAATCAATTTTTTAATTATTATAAAAAACCAAAAATTCTTGTCCATTAATTTCCAAATCTTTTTTCTTATTAATTCTATATTTTATACTTTCTGCATTAATATTAAATTTTTTTGCGGCAAATCAAAGACTTTTAAAATTTAAGATTTCACCTGTTTCACTGTTTATAACTATTACTGGGATTGGATTTTTCATTTTTTCTCTACAATATTTTTCATACTTTTCATTTGGTTTGCTAATTTCAAATCTCAGCATTTCTTCAAGTTGATTTTTTGTGTATCTTTTATAATATTTTATTTTTCTTTCTCTTGCAGTATTCCACAATTGTTTAAATGTTTTTTGTTGACAATAGTCTTCCGTTTATTTATATAATTATTTTATTTAAAGAAAAATTTTTAAATAAATTTATAAACTACATAACCACCCAAAAGACCGGTTGCAAAAAAAACAACATTTTGATATTCTTTCATTTCATCTGAAGGTTTATAATAATCTTCTAATTTTGGTTCTTTTTCATCTTCTCCATCCGCTTCTTCTTTTAAATATTTATAACGATTATTTATTTCAGCAAGATTTTTCAAAGACATGTTTGTCTTATTTATATCAGCATTTGCATCAGATAATTGTTGTCTTAATTTTTCAATTTCTTGTTTTCTTTTTACTTGATCTTCATACCATTTTTCTTTTTCCCTAGCAAGTTTTTCAATTGCTTCATTATGTCTTTTTATTTCTTTTTCATATCCAGAATGATTTAATTTTGAAAATAAAAATCCTGCACCCCCAAAAGCAACTGCATTAAATAACCCACCAACTACTGTTTCCATTTATTTTTATGTTTTTTCTATTTTATGATTTGAAAGGATTGGAAGGAATCCACTTTTTGTCTTGAGCATATTTAACTGCAAGTGATGATAATCCAACAGCTGCTGCAAGTTTTAAAGTAGGAACTAAACTAGATGGAGTTGATAAACCATCACTAATTACTTTTCTTGATATCATTCCAACTCCAACAGCACCCAATGTAATTAGTGTAGAATCATATAATTCATTCATAACTTCTTTTCTATTCATTTCTCCCATTTATTTATATACATAAAAAAATTTTTTAAAACTTACAGGTTTTCAATAGAACATGACGGGGTTATTTTAAGCTCATGACCTTCCTTCTTTCTTAGCTTAGCTTCACCGTCTTTTTCTTGTTTTTCTTGTTTTTGTTGCATCTTCGTCAAATCTTCGTTTTGGTGAAGCATTTCTTGGTCTCTTTTGTCTTTTTTATATGCAAAGTATAATCCTCCCAACGCAGCAGCAACTCCCACAAATCCAATCAAATATCCCATAGTGGAAGATTCAACGCCAAAGGCGTAATTATTTTCTTCATTTTCTTCACTTTGTTGTTTAGAATTTTCTTCGCTCCGCTGTCTTGCTTTTCTTTCTTTTGCTTCTCTTGAAATTTTTGCCAATCTTTTTCCCAATTCTACTTTTCTTAGGTCTTTTGCTTTAGCATTTTCAGATTTTTCAACTGCTGTTACTTTATCAGCTGCACCTTTGGTGCTGAGAGCTTCGCTCGATTTGCTGTTTTCACTTGTTTCACTCATTTATTTATAATTATATTTTTTTATTTAGAATTTATTCAAAATTATTTAAAAGTTATTTACAAATAAAATTAAATAAAAGTCTAGTAAATTTTAAATAACCACAAATGTTATTTAAAATTTATTCAAAAGTTATTTAAAAGTTATTCAAAGTTATTTACAAGTTATTTATGAATAAAATTAAATAAAAGTCAAGTAAATTTTAAATAACATTTGTGGTTATTTAAAATTTATTCAAAATGTATTTAAAATTTATTTAGCTATATATTTTAATATTTCATCTTCGTCAAAATCAACACCATATTTTTTACAAAGAAGATAATGGTTTAAAACAATTTCTGGATATTTCATTTTTCTTGTTGAAACATATACATATAATATTTCTCCATCCATTTTTCCGTAGTCTTTATTTTTTGATCCAAGATAAATTTTCATATTTGGAGTGTGATACTTTCGAGCATTTGTATAGAAAGAAACAATTTCTTTTCCATTCACATAAAGTTTTCCTTTTTTACCACCGCTGAGATTACCTTGATCCCAATGAACAGAAAGACATATTAATTTGTTTATTTGAGTTGCATTTGCTTTCAATTGCCATCTGCTATTTGAAATTGCAGACGTGGATGAATTTGTGATATATAATAATGAATTACGATAAGAAATACCAAAATTAAAAGGAGTTGGTTGACTTACTGTTTCATTATCTATGATTTTAAACAACGATACCTCATTGTTAGACGAATTTAATGATTTTAAACCATATACAAAGTAAAAATTCAAGTATTGATAGCTTAAAATATTTTCTTCACAAGTTAAATGTAAATTGTTGCTGTTTGACCCAAGGTATTGAACACAATAAAAATTATTATTAATTGTGGATTTTTGGAAAAATGGTTGTTTGTTTGTATCATCTTGTTTGAAAATCCAATCTTTTTTTCTTGACAAATTCAAAAGTTTTTCAACCTTTTTATTGCTTCCAGCATATTCTATATAATTATCATCATCTTTCACATCAAAAATTCCTTCATCATCCATTTGCAAATTATAAATATTTGCAACAGTATTTGCCAATGAAAAATTTGTCACACGGTCGTTGACGTATTTTTTAGTCACAACATGATGATCAGAAGATGGGGTATAATTTGCTGCATGAAGAATATGATGATTTCCCATATTCAAATCTCCAGTCATTGTTCCACCTGTTTTTGATAATTTTTTATCAAATTCATTTAAAATGAAATTTTTTCTTTTTGAGCTAAAATCATCATCATTAAATATAACACTCATTTATTTTATATATTTATATACTTATATACTTATAGTATCATGATCAACGTTATATAAATTACAAAGAACATAATGATAAAACAAAATTTCTTTATCTGTCATTTTTTCGTGTTTTAAAATTGAAAAGAAAGATATTAATCCATCAAAAGGTGAACTTGTGTTATTTTTTATATTACCAATTGTTAAAGTTGTATCTCCTGAAACAGTTTTGGATGTAAAAGATGTTAACTTTTTCCCATTACAATAAACACTACTTTGATTATTATTTGGTGTTGTATACATATCCCAATGAATACTCAAACATATCCATTTATTCAAAACTCCAGCATTTGCTTTTGATTTAAAAGCAGCAATTGGGTTTTTATGATTTACAGGATTTGAACCAATACTGAAAAAATCAGCACTATCTCCAGAAATAACTAATTCTTTTGTAGTTGGATTTGCAAAACAAACAAATTTATCATAACCTCCATTATTATGCCCAAAAATTCCTCCTTTTAACCAATTACTTCCAGATGAAGGAACAGAATTCAATTTAACGATAACTTCACAATTAACCTACACTGCCGAAGTGAACTGAAAAATGTTGACTCGAGGTGGATTTGAACTCGCACCTTCGGGATACCGGTCCGCCGCTGTACCTGTTGAGCTATCGAGTCCACAGGGATTGGAGGCGAGTTTTTATCCAATTTAAGTGCACGAGATATTCTCGCAACAACTTAACGCTATCCATGAGGATGGATGTGCAGTGTTTCAATTCTATTTCAGAATCATCCTCAGGGTATTATGAAACGATAACTTCACAAAGTTATCGTTTCATAATACCCGAAGTTATCAGGTATAACTTCATAATACTGAAGTTATCGTTTCATAATACCCTGAGGATGATTCTGAAATAGAATTCAATTTATAAACAACAAAAACATTTACAATATCTTTTTTTCCTGATATTGGATTAATATTGGAATCTGAAATCATTCTATTGTTACCGCTTTGCGGGCCGGCTCCGCCGTTAAATTTTAAAAAATATTTATTATTTTCTTTTTCACTTTCTAAACACAAGGAAGGTTGAAGACTCTTTGTTGTTTGTTTAAAATTATTTCCTTCAATTCCATAATCAATTAATTCTTTTACTTTTCCACCATTTCTTTCAAACAACAAATCATATATTGAATTATATTCAACAAAATATAAATTATGAAATTTCAAAGAAAAATTATCTTTTAACACTGAAAAACTAACATCCTTTTTGAGAATGTTTATATTGTCGTCCACATATTTCTTCCTCGCTAAATGTGTTTCAAGTGTAGGATTTGTTGAAGAAATAATTTTATTACTTCCAATTGTAACATCACCTGTCAATGTTCCACCAGTTAGGGATAATTTTTTAGAATCTTGATTATCTACGTATTTTTTATGGCTAAATGTTTTTCGTCCTTAGGGTCGGAAGTTGTTATAATTTTATGATTTCCTATGCTAATATTTCCTGACATTGTTCCTCCAGTTAAGGATAATTTTCTAGAATCTTGGTCATCTACATATTTCTTCCTCGCTAAATCTTTATCACCCACAGGATTCACAGTTGTTGAAATTTTATTAGCACCCATGATAATGTTTCCTGTCATTGTACCTCCTGTTTTTGATAAAAAAGTTCCTGAGCTGCCCGATCTACTCACTTTGTCATCTACATATTTCTTCCTCACTAAATGTGCATTTTCTGTTGGGTCAACTGATGTTATTATATGGTTTGAGCCCATGTTAATATTTCCAGTCATTGTACCTCCTGTTGTTGGGAGACCCCCTGTTGTTATATTATCGCTAACTTTTTCATATCCGTAAAATAAACTCATTTATTTTATAATAATTTCCAATAAAACATTTCCAATAGATGATGAACCACCTTGTTGACCACTACCACACTTCACGACAACTTCGTTGTTTCCTTCTACTTTGAATATTAATTCATTATAAACTCCATTTGATAATTTTATTCCTCCTGTTTCTTCAGGTGGATAAATTTTAGAGACACTTCCTTTTAGTGTTTGTTCTGTTGTTATTGGAACTTGAATAAGTACATTACTTCTTTTACCATTTACAAAATTTTTACTTTTATCAATCATATTACAGCTTATGTTTACATATTCCAAGTTGCTATTAATATTTACCACGCTGTCACTCTCTGTTAATGTATTTGCTTGTATTACTTTATTCTCGGAGAATCCTAGTATGGGTGCAAATGTTTGTAAATTTAATGTTTTATCTGATTTTATTGTGCATTTTCCAGAAAAATCAATTTGTTCCAGTTCAATTGTGCCAACATTTTCTAATTCAGTTTTTAAAATATTAAAGGTATAATATCCGTCTTTGAATCCAATTTTTGTTCCATCATAGGTATAATGATGAATATTTTGATATAAATTATTATAATTCCAAAAAACATTTACTGATTTTACAAACATCTCTGAACAATTAGTTAATATAAGTGGCTCGTCTAATGGAGTTATTTTTTCTGTGTTTTCATCTTTTGTAATGAAGATTTTTAAAGATATTGTCATTTATTTTATAATAAATATTTTGAAATTAAAATTCCCCCAATCATCGATAAAGATAAAATAATAAAATTTTCTGTGGACATGGGTGTTTTGGTAAGATTTTTTGTTTCATTTGATTTCACAGCACTTGCGCCGGCTCCGCCGTCATCATCTTTTTTGTATACTTTAGATTGTTGTTTATCACCCAATTTTTCTAATTTTTTCAAACCTATGGTGTGTTGTTTTTTCACAGGAGATGTTTCGCGGGTCTTTGGTCCGTAATAATTTGAATTTTTGTTAATTCCAAAAACCATATTTTCTGATGAAACTTTTAGTTTATTATTATAACCATCAATAGGATTTTTTAAAATAATTAAAGATGATGGAATGAACCATAACGTTGGACTTATAGCTGTATTTAAAACTACATTAGTTGACGAAATTGCTTGATTCATATAATTAATCCATGTTGATGTATCATAATTCACAATGGAATCTTCAAAAATTTTCCTAAAAACTTTTTGTGTTTCCAATGCTGAAGCTCTATTTGAAACAATACTTTGCCTAGTTCTAGCTTGCGAACCAAGAATTGTATAAAGATATGCTTCAATGCTTTGATTTAACAATTCTGTTCCATTTTTTATTAATCCATCTGAAATTTTTGGAACGAATTTTTTATAATCATTTTGTGTATCTCTAATTTGTCCTGGACCGTGTTTATATCTTTTCCATGGGTTTGTACCAACAATGTCTTGTCCTAAATGTTCATTTTTTATGTTCATAATTTCTTGATATGTCCATTCTGGATAGTGATCTTTTAAATATCCAGCATTAAATTTATAAAATGTTTTATCATCACCGTTTTTCAATTGATGCATAATTCTTCTAACTGTAAAATATAGATGAAATCCCATAAATGACGTAATTTGTTTTGGAACATTTGAACTAAATAATAAAAGTTGTATTGAAATTCCACATCCATAAGTTGCAATCCATGTTCCTATAATGCTTTGAAAATATGGCTCATTAAGTGACCATTTTGCATTATCATCTGTAGTTATGTTCAACCCGGGTAAATTACTTTGAAAATAATCTGTATTGTTTACATAAATTCTAAACTGGTTAATAGGATAACTTAAAACATATTGTGTAGGAAATTCATCCCAATAATAATTTTTTCCTGTATAACCAACATGTCTTTTTCCTTTTGGTAATTCTTGCACACTTCCTCCAAGTTTCCAAATTTTTGGAAAATTTGGTTTTGGTTTGTTAATATAAAGATACTTTGTCATATTTGAATCATTTTTGAAAGTGTTTGAATTTATGTCTGTTGAAATGTATTCATTGTTTTTGAAATATGTTATTGTTTTTTCCCAACTTCCATCTTTATTAATATCATGCTCGAAGGTAAACCTTCGCATGTCTGCATATGGATATTTTTTCAAAAAATTTTCTTTAAACTTTTTATCCAAAATTTTTCTTTCATTAACCACAAAATCATATTCACTTCCGTAATATTTTCTTTCTGCTTTTTCAACTGAATCACTAACGTTCATTATTTATTTTAATAAAAATAAATGAATCAAGACACAGCGAAGCTTAGTCACAATGAAATCGTTATTGAACAAGAGTTAAGAGATATTTATTACAACCCAGAAACAGGTTATCAATCTGCAGAAAGACTTTATCAAAAAGCAAAAGAAAAAGGGTTAAAAGTCAGTAGAAAAATTGTGAAAGACTGGTTAAAAACACAAGATACTTTTACAAGATACAAACCGGTTGTTAAAAGACATAAATTTCAAAAAACATTTGTTAAAGACTTGGGGGACCAAATACAAATGGACTTGATTGATATGAAAAAATATCAAAAATATAATGATGGATATTATTGGATACTTACTGCTGTTGAAATTTTAAGTAGATATGCATTCGCTATTCCTGTTTACAGAAAAGATACTAAAAACATGACAAAAGCTGTGGATGAATTATTAAAACAATTTAAAGAAAGATTTGGTAAATACCCAAAAGTCGCTCAATTTGATGAAGGAAAAGAATTTTACAATGTAGGTGTAAAAGAACTATTGAAAAAACATAATGTTGAATATTTTTCCACAAAATCAGGTAGAAAAGCAGCTATAGTTGAAAGATTTAACAGAACTCTAAAAACATCCATGTGGAAATATTTCTATAGCAAGGAAACTTATAATTGGATTAACATTTTGAAAAACCTTGTAGATAATTATAATAATACTAAACACAAGAGTATATTAATGAAACCTGCTGATGTGAACAAGTCTAACAAAGACCAAGTGTGGATTACACTATATGGTTACCCATTAGGAGATTTACCTTTACCTAAATTCAGAATTGGTGATACTGTTAGGATTTCTAAATATAAGAATATCTTTACTAAAGGTTATGAAGCTAATTTTACAGAAGAAATTTTTAAAATTGTAAAAGTATTCAGAGGTGACCCAAACATGTATGAAATAGAAGATCATGAGGGAGAACTAATTATTGGGAAATTTTATGAACAGGAATTATCTGCTGTGGATAAAAAGGATGATAAAAACCGCTTATATAAAGTAGAGAAAATATTAAAAAGGAAAAAAGTCAAAGGTAAAAATATAGTGTTGGTAAAGTGGTTAGGTTATGATAATAAACATAACTCCTGGATCGTGCAAAGTGCTCTGAGCAGCTTAGCTGCGATCGCACAAGAAAATATTAAAAATATAAAATAAATAAATAAATAAATGTCTGAAGGTTTTGATGATATTGAAATGAAAAATAGAAATATTGAAGAAGAGGAAGACCGTGAGGACCGTGAGGACCGTGAGGACGAACAGGGAGAAACAAGTTTTGGTGGAGATGAGGGTAATAGAAGTATTGATATAATAAACACAGAAAATCCAAGAACAACAAGGGTTAAACTTTCAAGAGAAACACCTTTAAATATATTAAGAAGAATGAGAAATGTAAAATCAATAATAACTACTGATAAAAAATCTAGTTTTAAAAAAATATTTAAAATTCAACTTGAAAAGAAAAATGGACCAAATAATAGTATATTGTTGGATAAAACTTCGTTTGTAAGAGACCAAAAAGGAAATGTTTCAATTAATTTCAAAGGTCAAAAAATTGGTAATGGCAATTCAAAAAATGAACCAGAGTTATTTACTAGAAAAAATAAGAAATATGTTGATGAATTTAATGATTATATGAAAAAAGGAAAACAAGAATATGAAAAAACTCCAAGTGCGGTAATAGAAAAAAGAATCGGCGTAGCCGTCACGGAGCGTGGTGACCTTGGTGGACCGCTTCGCGGTTTTGAAATTGAGCTTGCGAATCGCGATGAAGTTATTAATTCTATCACTGATGATTCTATTTTAGAAATTCAAACTAAAATTGATAATATAATTGGTGAAAATAACTTTAAAAAATTCATTGATAATGAACAGGATACAAGACGAACATTATTTGAAAGAAATGAATTAAGAGAATTTAGAGGACTAATATATTTGGAGGATATTGTTCCCACGCTTGGCTACGGCTACGCCGATTTAACAGAAAATGAAAAAAAAGAAGTTATACGTGGAAAAATTGATGGATTTGATAGAGAGCATCAACATTGGAAAAATCAATCTGATTTAGAAACAGCTGAACCCCAAAAAAGTATATATAAAAGTTTTTCAGAAATTGCAAAACTTCAAGCAGATTAAATGAGACTTGAAAATAATGAAAGACCAATTAGTGAAGAAGGAATACAGGTTTTAAATGAAAATGCTGAAGAATCTGACCTTGGAAGATTTGAAAGATTTAAAAAATGGGCAAAAGAAAATCTCGCAGGTTTATCAGCATTTGCTATTTCTGTTGCGGGTATAATTACAACAATAGTTATAGGAGCAAGAAACGCATTAAAAAAAGGTGCAAATGCAGTTGGAAAATTAGCAAAAGCAATTGCAAATATAGGTAAAAATTTTGGTGCAGTCATTTCAGCAGTTTTAAATTTAATTTCTCAAATATTATCATGGGGTGCAAAAGGTATTGCTTTTCTAGCTAAAAATCTATGGATATTAGCTATTGCAATTACTTACTTTTTATATGAAGAATATAAAGAATACCGAAAGGACAATAAAGATTAAAAAAAAAAATTTTTGTATAATAAAAAATGAATACAGTAAACGAATTATATCCAGGATATAAAAGATCAAAAATGAGTGAAATTAAAGGAAACAGAACAAGACATGTTGTAACTTTGAATCCGAATTCAGCAAATCCAGAAGAAGACCTTTATATAGATATTCCAAAATTAAATCCTAATTTGTGTCTTGTTCCTGATTCATTAAAATTGTTATTTAATTTTAAAAATTCAAATACTAAATCGTGGTTTTTAAATGATTTATCAAAATTGTTAAAGAAAAGATTGGTTGTTAAATTTGCTGGAGAAATTGTTTACGATAATAGTGGAGAATCTTTACTAGAAATTTACAAAGATCTCTGGAAACCTGAATTTGAAAGAGCAGATATGATTGAATACGGCATCACGAGAGAGAATCTTAGAAAATTAATTTCAAAGGATGATAGTGGAGCAACAAGTGGCAATGCAGAAAAAGCTTCTGATAAATTAATGTATGATATTTATGGAACAAAACAGTGTTTAAAATTAGAAAAAATACTTTCAGATCATGGATTATATGCACCTTATGGAATGATTAACAATTTTCAATACATTTTAACTTTTCCAAAAGCTAGTGAAATTATGGTAGCACAAAGTGGAGAAAGTGTTGGTGGATATACTTTGGAAAATTTAGAACTAGAGTATGAAACAATTGAAAATCAAGACTTGACAATTGATGTTTTATCAAATTACACCACAGGAAGATCATTATCATATAATTATGTAACTTTGATGAAACAGTAGAATGGAATAAAGATGCTACTTTACATAATGAAACCATAAATATTCCGCGGAAGAGTATGAAAGCAGTTGTGCTGTTATTTAGAAATAAAACTATCACAGATAGTGAACAATTTGTTTATCCAAATATAACAGATGTCAAAATTAGTGTTGAAGGAGTACCAAATAGTATATATTCTCAAGGTATGCCGAAAAGAAGATTTTTTGAAGAGGCATTTCGAATATTTCACTGCGGATATTCTAACTGTGATTCAGTCGTGAGTATTGAAAAATTTTATAAAGATTCATTTGCATTATGTGTGGATTTAAGAACATTAGATGATAACTTTGTTTATGGAACTGGTAAAAAATTAGTAAATACACAGTCTGGATTATTGTTAGAAATTAAAAAAACTGCTATTTCTGCAAATGTAATGTGTCATATATTTGTGATAAGTGATGGATTGTTAAACATTGTAAATAAAGATTTATCTTCAATTCAATTTTGAAAACAAAAATCAAGGGTTTTTGAAAAATAAAAAATGAATGAAAGCAAAGCTGAACACGATCGACCGGAGGTCTCATCGGACGAAGTCCTCAGCAGCAAAGCTGCAGCACCAAAGGTGCAAGTGGGTAACAAAAAACCATTTAATATGATAATTGTTGGAATGACTGCATGTGGAAAAACAAAATATCTTTTAGATTTTATAGAAAATAAATATAAAAATTATTTTGATTATATGTTTTTAATTTGTCCGACATTTGAATGGAATAAAACTTATGAAAATTGGAAATATGATAAAGATAAAGATTTTATTGCTATTCCTTGTGACCAAGATAATGTTGAAGATTGGTTAAAATTTATAGTTGACTTTTCAAAAGGAAGTAAAAGTTTAATCATATTGGATGATTGTGCAAGTGGTAAAAATGTTAAAAATAGAACAAGTGAATTGGTTAAATTGGGATTTAGTGCTAGACATTATAATCTTTCTGTTGTTGTAATTACACAACAATTGACATCTATTGCAAAACCATTTAGAGAAAATATTTCAAATTTGGTTACATTTTATAATCCAAATAAAAAAGATATGGCTACAATAATTCAAGAATATTTAGATTTAGGTGACCGCAAAGAATTGGAAAAAATTTTAGAAACGTTAAAAACAAAAAAATATTCAAGATTGGAAATTAATTTAATTTTTCCATTTGGTTATAAAATAAATGAGTGAAAATAGTGATCATATAGAAGTCCCGCAAATGGAATCAAATACATCCACGAGTGCTCAAGAGAAGCAAACGCAAGATGTCAAAAAAGAAGTAATGAAAAAACGAGAAGAATTGATAAAATTGTCTGAAGATGGCGAAATTAGTCAATCGGTGCAAAATTTGAAAAAAGCAAGTGATAAAGTTATATTAAAAATTTATACCGAATATGAAGTAAAACAAGCGGAAAAAGCAAATGTATTTTTAACAGATTTACTAATTAGTAAATTTGCAGATTTATTAGGAGGGTTAGAAGCAATTGAAAGCAATGAAGAATTGGAAAAAGAACTGGGGAAAGATAAACTATTAAAAAGAGATGTAAAATCTGTAGTTGAAAAACTAAGTCCATATTTACCATATCTTGGAATACTATCTGGTGGAGTTACAGTTGGAAAACATGTTATTAAAAAACATAGCAAAAAAGACGACTGCGGACCGTCAACAAGTGAGCGAAGCGAACAAGTTCGTCAAACTGAATAATTTTATAATATATATTTTATTATAAAATTAAAAATTATTCTGCAGCTTCGCTGCTGAGACCTCTGGTCGATGTAGATTCTGAAGATGAAGGTTTACCACGGGTTTCATCCGCGCTTTGCGTTGTGTCTTTTCTGGTTAATTTACTCATAAGTCTATTTATTATTTTATCTTTTTCTTTTGAGTTATTGTTTGTTGATTCTTCATTTTCTAAAGATTTTAACAATTTTAAATGATTATTATTTTCTGAAAACTGAATTTCATGTATATTATTTTTCCCAAATGTCATTCCGGCTTCAAAATCTTTCATTCCAATATCAACATGAGCGCCGATTCGAAAACCACTTTTTTGAATTTTTCTAAAATTTATTGGTGGATAACCATGAAGATTTAAATCTAAATTTGTGTCTGACTTCGTGTCCTTTTCAGATTTTTCAATATGTGAGGTATTTTTAGATTTTGGTTTTGAAACACACTTTCCCATTTTTTTATTTATTATTTTTAAAAATAAATAACATGAATGAAATTAATAACATTAGTTGTGAATTTGAAAGTTTAAATTTATCAACCAAAAAGAAAAAACCAAAAACAAAAACCATAAATAACCAGAATGATGGTTGTGATGTTGAATATGATGAATTATTAAAAAAATTTTATCAAAATAGAGAAACTTGCGAAAAACCAGAATCGCATGGAAAATTAGTTATAACACCACCAAGAATTTTTAAAATTAGTGTTAAAAAAGTTGGGTTTATTAATTTTTTAGAAATTTGTAATAAATTAAATAGACCTTATAAACATTTTAAATATTTTATTTTATCTGAATTATCAACAACTGGTTCATTTAATAATTATCAATGTTTAATAATTAGAGGAAAATATTATCAAAAACATTTTGAAAAAATTATAAGAAAATATATAAGGCAATATGTTTTTTGTAATCAATGTAAATCTAGCAATACAATTATAATGTGCGAAAAAAAATTAACATTTTTAAAATGTGAAAATTGCAACTCAAAATATTCTGTTTCAAAAATTTAGTTTTCACATGGATTTTGAGAATGTGAGAAAATTGATCAATTTCAAGAATGTAACAAAATTGACTGATTTCGAGAATGTGATAAATTTGACTAATTTTGAAAATGCGGTGAATTTGACCAATTTCGAGAATGTAAATAATTTAGGTAAATTTGAGAATCCGGTTTGAACCAGATTTGGGAATGATTGACAGGTGATGAGAATGATTGACAGATGTAACAAGTGATGACATCATTTTGAAAATGTTACGTCATTTTAGAAATGAGGAAAATTTGACCAAATCTCAAAATGCTCTAGAATCGGCACTTTACAGACTACTTGTTATTTGATGAAAAAACCATAACATAGCAACATTTCGATAAAATTTTTTTAGTGATCTGGGCCCATAACCTGATAAAAGTTTTATTTAAGGTAGATTTACTACATGAGACAACTACACCATAGCAAGACAGGTCACAAGGAGAGAAAACACAATAATAGGAAGTTCTACTGTCAACACAACACGAGTCACACTCTTCATCACATTCTCAACAAGTTCTCAAAATAAATTTTTCCTGGAATATGCATTCGCCAACTCTTCACTTTGTGCAGCAACGTATTGTCTTGGCTCTTTCTGATTTATATCAACAAAAGCCGTAATGGAATTCGCTTGCTGTCAGGACATTTGCCAAGTGGCCAAGTGTGTTAAAACGACGTTTTTAACTGATGTTGAATAGAAGCTGATTTACATAAATATTGGGACTTTTCACGTTCTGGAACCACTTACTTGAGCTACACTATCACAGGTATGTCTGAATCGAGTAGCTTTGAAATACGAATTCTGAGAACGGAATTGTTTTGAGTACCTTTCAAAAGTAAGTTACCCACTTCATTCTTTCCTAAGGGAGCCTTTTGTACCAAATGCTATCACCTGGATTTTGCTGGTGTTTATTGCTAAAGTGGAACGATGATTCTTGTTCATTCATCTCTTTAGGACAATTACTTTTGAACATTTTACACTATTTAGCCAGACAGCATTGATCGTCAATTGTTTGAGAAGTGGGATAGCACACTCATCGTCCAGAAAAAGTTGTCCAGGTCATGACAATCTTTGGATGCTTTCTCCGCTTTCCACACAAATATTTCGTTGCTTCAATCAAGATTTTTTTACCTAGTGAATGTCGCCTCACTGAAGACGTTAGGATGTATTTTTGACTCGAAACAAAAATGCAAGGTAAACATCCACCAGGTAACTCACTGCAAATGCATTTGTTTTTGGCCACCAAATTATCCTTCTGCAAAACAGTTGTCCGCTTCAGTTATTTTCTTTTCGAGAGTGATATATGCATGATGACTTTTACCTTATTGGACCAGTGATGCTTTCATTAGGATTTTAAATCCTCTCAAGAAAGTTTAAAGTCGTCTTTGTTTAAATTTACTGTTGAACCCTGTGTACTGAGGTGGCACTGAATGCTTAGTTGAAAATACTCAAGAGTTGCAGGTTTGTACGCCATTTTTCTTTTTTGTTGCTGTTTTATCGTGGAAAAAGTGTCTTTTACTTTCCTCTTCTTGTTCTTCTTTCGGCAACACTTGCACAAGGTTTACTTGTCGTATTTTGTTTTATGTTTTGTATTTTCCGATTTTTGGTCAGCGATAAAAATGCAAAATTCGTTCATGTTTTCTTTGCTTATTTCGTCCGTTTTGTAATTCGTTTCATCTTCGTCAACAGACTGTTCTACCTCCGGATGCATACTGAGCATAAATCTTCTTCATAGCACTTCTAACAGACATTTTTAACCAACTTTGAGATAATATAGAATTTATCAGCTTTTTAAGACTAAAATTATCCAAACAAAATTTCACTCATGAGGTGTCGGTGATGCTAATATTTAACCGGTAACCTTTGAGAGTGATCCAGTTTTAAGACGGAAAGCCTTGCTATTTAATAAAAAAATCTAAGCAAAATAAGTGAAACTTTTGGTTGGAGAATGACTCGAAATATCTCAAGATCGCAACTAATACAGGATTTGCTCTGAACATCCATTGATAAGCAGTAGAATTGTCAGGATGGATCTCTTATCATTTATTAAACTGTTAAAAGTTATTCTCACCTAACGTTTTGTTTTTATGAAACAGAATAGAAGTTTTAAGCGCAATTATGACGACAAGCTATTTAAAGGTAAAATAAATTCAAGCTTGGGTTGTTAATATTTGTAGTTGAATAGTGTGTTTTCTTCATTGCATTACCTCTTCTAGTTATAGTAAGGACGATTTGTCTTTTTGACAGCTTTAAAAAATTATCAATGTCACTTGGATTCTTGAGAGATGTATTGAAAGGGTGGGCGAGTGTTTGTTGCGTACACGTATTTATAGTCTTATAGATATATTTTATTTTTCTTCGATAGTTTTACAATACTGGAAAGCATACTGCTGTCTAACTTTATTTTTTCACTAGCTAATGGGTAGCCATTATGTGAATTACAGATTTTTGATGGATATTCTAAATCAATTTCTCGTATAATTCCTTTCTTAATGTCTTCATTGTATTTGGCTAACTTTAGTTTATCAATTTCTTTTTTAACCATCTCAATCCACCAGTTGGTAGGTAATGAGACAGCCCAACCGTATAAATTATTAGCATCTAGATACATTATATGCTTCGATGATTCATTTTTATCTTGCATTTTCATATGTTTATTATTCGGTTTTGAAAACCAATTTGCCATATAGCTGATACCACTGTGCATTCCCTTTTCAATAAACTGAATCATGCCTATATCAGTCATAAGTTCCAATTTAATTTTAGTCATCTTCAAAATAGCATTCCATGATAACCCAGAGCATGTGAACTAATGACATGGATCCAATTTATAATATTTAGCATATGTTTTTCTAATGTTTTCAGAAACGTCTGTCAAAAGTAGAATATTTGAATTTTAGTACAAGTTATAATACTCACCATGGTTTTTCAAATTAAAAGTGTTCCATACATTCTGGGCATGTTTATAGTCTTCTTCTGTGATGTGCTCATCATTTAGAATGCTGTAGAATGATTCTTTCGGTGGTAATTCTTTTTTATCAAATTTATTTAAAGTATCCATATAGTCATAATTGTAAACTCCTTTTTTCTCCATAAGTTCTAATTTATCTTCTTGGAACTCTTCAAAAAGGCATTTAAATGCATCTTCTTGCAAGGTGGGTACTAATCTGTCCAAGGTACTACTCATAAACTGAAAGCTAACTAAGAAACCTAAGGGCTTTCTAAGCATGAAAGCCATATATTTTTTCACTTTATTTGTCATTACATTAATATCTTGTCTGAATTTACCAATTCCTAGCATGATGAAATGACTATCTTAACCTCATAAATAATGAAACATAACTAAAATTTTATCTGTCAGTCTAAAATTCATATTACAGTCTAGGTGGCGACTTCTGTATATTTTCCTGTAATATGGAAATGATCTCTCACTTTAATATTGTTTTTTGAATTTTTTATTTCATCTTCAGAAAACCTTCTGCTTTGCTCCTCAACGGTTTTCGAAGATTACTACTATAAACTAAACATGTGGGAAGTCCTCAAGCTTTTTTGAATCAGAAATTTTTTGTGGTTATAATACATTGTTTACAACAATTGCTACTAAAGTGGGGTTAATTGATTGAATTCTGCATTACATATATGACATTTATTGGCTTCATAAAAAATTTCTTCATCTTCCTTAGTCATTATAATGTCGTTAATTAAATGTTGTTTTTTAATGTTTTGGCATCATTTATGTTCTTCTAGACTCTCTTTTATAAACTAGTAAACAACATTTTTGCCACGGTATATCTGGACTGGTATAGTATATTTATTATAACGCAAACAACCTTTTATCCATAACCACAATCGGTGTGTTTTTGATAAGTTTTAGTATATGATTTATTATTATCTGGAGTTACAGTGTGGATCCTTTCTATAATTGCCTCAAAATCTGCATATGTCATAAATTGAATATTTAATTTCTTATGAAAATTATTCAACTTGAATATACTATTTTCCTCGCTAGGAATATTGATTGCTTGTGTTCTATTTATTGTATACAGTTGTTTTGATGGCTTTTCAGTACATCTCCACTTCTGAAACATTGTAAACAATGCATACAATAATCTTTTGGTTCCTTGTGTTTCATTTGGTTATACATTAATTTATTAAAGTCTTTGATACATACATAATGCTGTTAATCTTCATTAGTGATTAATAATAAATTTAAAGTATCAGCTTACTTTTGTTTGATATGTAAATTGGATATGGTTTTTGTTTTCATACCTGAATACATATATATTAGTATTATTTTGATTTTCAATTTTATTATAATCTTTTTAAGTGATTGGAAATCTTATACTGTTATAGCTCAATTTATCAACAAAGGTTCGATCAGTTTTTCTTACTATGTTAATCTTTCTGTTGAAGGTTTATATGTCTTATATTGGCTCTACCTGAAACACTGATCATTATTATTTTTGATATTTATTAAACCTTACTATGGATTTCTCAATTCATATGGTAACTCAATGTAACTTGATCCTCTTAAAGGCATGTATTTTAATATATTTATGCAAATGTTGTCAACCGATTCAATAACTCAACCAGATCCTTCAGATATTAAGATTTCTATAATATTTATGATCTGTTGCATTGCTAAGTCTTAAGAACTTATCAATCTCATATTTGCTTCTAACGGGTTTTTGCTTGCAGATGAAATAAGCTTTTTATATGTTGTTTCTTATTATTTAATTGTTTTTTGAATGTTACTTTAAATGTTTCTAACTATTTTATACCTTTCAACATATCTATACGTTTTTCTAAAAATTTTTCTAATTTCATACCTTGTGTCTTTTAGTTGATTTAACGGATCTTTATTATTTAGGATTTGAACATTAAATGATTAAGCATAACCTTTAAAAGCTTCTTTTACTTTCATTATTTCAATATTTTGATTCTTATCTGGCACATTTACCTCCTCTTCAATATTTTGTTTCTCATTTATCGTATTATTTAACTCCTTCTGAATATCCAATTCCCATTTTTATTTCTTTTTTGGAATATTTTCGGTTATTTCTTAGCGCATTTAATTAACTTTCTTTCAGCAATGTATTTTAAGGAATCTATTTAATTTTTTATTATTTTTTTTATTCTTACCTAATTTATCAAGCTCACAAATCAACATTTTTCTTTATCTTAATCCCCACCCCAGGAGTATATTGGCCGTATGCAAGTTTGTTAAATAAATCGGTTTTAATTCGATCAAATGATTTAATTTTTGGCTCAGCCATCTGAGCCCTTTTAACAGTTTTATTAATTTTTCCCTTCTTGGGAAAATCAGAAAATGGATTAGATTTGTTATATATTTTTCTATTTTCCATTTATATAATTAACTTAGATTTTTTTATAATACGATAGTACGATACCTTTTTAAATGTCAATCAAACGTGTTTTTTTGTGACAAACACTTAAAGCATTGACTCATTTACCAAAATAAAAAATGACTGAAATTAAAATTGACAAATACGTTTACAAGATACACCCAATATACGGTTTATATGCTGGGCACACATCTAAAAAGATTATTCATTTTATTAAAAAGCAGTCTATATTTGGTAATATAAACCATTCAGATTATCCAATCATTTCCGTTCGTAATTACAAAGACAAGCGACGAAAAGGATATTTAACTCACAGATTTATATGGGAATGTTATAATGGCATTATTACAGATGATAAAGTAATTGATCATATCAACGATAATAAAATTGATAATAGATTATTCAATTTACAACTCACAACACAACAAAATAATTGCAAGAAATCTGTTAAAAAGGAGATTATTCATTTGCTGTTAAAAGTCACCAAAATAGAAAATACCGTAATAGCAATTAACCTGGATTCCAACCAGTTTTTATACATTAATAGTCTCTCCTCTGTTCAACAACATATTGGCATCAACCCCAGTGCTTTTAAAAATGATTTGTGAAGTAAATGACCTATATAAGTTAGCCAATTGAAAAATAGATGGCCATAAATATACTTTTGCTTATATAACAGAACAAAAATTACCAAAAGATCATTATAAATGAACTAATGAACGCCCTAGAAAGGTTAATGATGAAGAGAAGAAACAAAATCAACAAGAACCAACAAGAAGGTGGCAGTAAAAGAGTATGTATGTCCAAATTGTGACAAAAAAGTGAAAAAACCACAATAGAAACATCCATTAAAATAAATACTAGGTTGATTCTTAAAATGCAACAAAAATTGCGTTATCGATTCGTATTGATAACTTAGTTATTATGATGTGCGTTGAAACATGTTTATCCTTCTGTTTATCCAACGATTTTAAATTATATGGACATTTGCAATCTTTGTCAAATCCAAGCATTCTATAAATATTAAACAAACGATCATCGAAATAATTTTTTGCCTGGCTATTATGTTTTAGATCGTTTTCCTTGTTCATTAATTGAATGTTATTTTACCTCGCCAGTCTGATGATGTACCAAATGTGACACGAGAAATTCCTTCCTTTTATTAAATTATGTTCCTTCATCGTATCAACAATCTTGTTGAAATCTTTGATTATAACATTAAAATATCGTTTGTTTTATATTCTCACAATTTCTTCTCAAATCATTTATGCCTCATATATACTTCTCGGGCCTTTTTTTCCAAATTTCTGGAATGGAGCCTTTGCTCTCATACCCCCCAACTTCACAACATGTTTCGCACGTATGACAACCATCCATCATCAAGACTCTGTGTTCATCACATTTATCACAATAGTTTATATTAGTCACTTTTTCTTGTTTCTCAAATAAAGCTGTACTTTTTTATTTTCCAGATAATCACTTATCTCATCTGGAGTGAAACCACATTGAAATAGTTCTATAATTTTATTTTCTAACTGTTTCATCTATATACATATTATATAAAATATTTTTCCGTTTAAACGAATTTATGAATTAAATAACTAATACCCAATCCAAGTCCCCCAATACATAACCTCTCAAATTCTTTTATTTTTTTCGGGCTGGTTGGAAAAAATCATTTAATGGAGGTTCTCTTGGGAATTGCATCCCGTTATATTCAATAGACCGGATGCGTTTTAATAAATCTAGCGCCTGATTTGTTTTTTCAATATCATGGTTGGGGTCGTTTAATTTCATTCTTAACTGTTGAATTCTATCCTTTCTAGCTATTTCATTGTCATACCATTGTTCTTTGGCTTTCGCAAGATCCTTGAGAGCTTTGTTCTGGCAGCTCATCTCTCTTCGATAATTTCTATAGTTTAATCTCGAGAAAAGATATGCACTTGCACTGAACGCTACAGCATTAAATAAACCACCTGCTATTAAAAAAACGATTTATACATAATTATATAGATTTAGAAAAAGGATCTACTGACAAGAATTTCTTGTCTTAAAGGTATTTAACCATTAGTGTTCCATCAGCAGCTGAAACTGCTAACTTGGCTGTTTCCTTCAACGAATCCGGAGTTCCTAATTGAAATCATCCTACCTTTTTTGCAGCCATACTAACCAAAACAGCACCTGATGCCACAACTGTTGCCTCATAAGCCTTATTCATAAGTTCTTTTCGATCCATTATATATTAGTGTATATTTTATTTAATCAAACGAGTCCAAACTCTTAATCCTTTTAGGGGGAATATGCTGTGGTTTACCTTGTTCATCATCAGTATTTTTATACTCCTTCTCCTCTAAATAAAAACGTTATCTTGTATAACATAATCTAGCTATAGGGACAAGAAATTTAGTTCAACCGAAGAAATACGTATAGTTAAATTGGCCATCATTATTTTTCTCGATTTCCTTTCTTTCCAGCCTTTCTTTCATCTTTCCTTCCTCACCCTGTTGACTTATATCAGCTGATCGTTCACCAGTTTTTGCTTTTCCAGGGTTTTTCTGTTTAAGAATCGTTGTTATCTTTCGTGAATCTTGTTTTTCTAAACTCATATGTGAATAAAAATTCACAAGTTCTACATAAGTTCATCAAACAAGTTCTTTATAAGTTCTTATCCGATAGTTTATTTTCCACATTTATATGATAAGTGCCTCTATTAAGTTTCTGTAAATACTTATCTATTTCTTTCAGAAGATTCTCTCTATCATTCATTTTCCTACTGCAACACAAAATAGTCTTTCAAGCTGTCTAAAGAAAATGTATAATCTTTTGACTCAAGAAATCACACATTCTTTTTCCTTCTTTGCTTATATTGCTTATATTGGCTAAATGTATAAGTAGATACAATTACAACAAACATCCAGATATTGGACACCAACCAAGTCAACCCTTTCGCACCCCACCCAACAAATGTCGCTAAAATATTGAATAATGGAATTAGTAATTTGACTGCTTTCCACTAAGATTATTTGTACCTTTACCAAGTTTTCCACTGACTTGCCACCCTTTTTAAAGCATTTCTAGATGTTAAAAATGTGTACTAATAATACCAGCAATTCCTATCATCACACTTCCCAATGCAATACCATTATCTTTGACGAAGTTCTTGAGTTGCTCTAATCGTAATAAGTCCTTAATAGATTCATTATTTCCCTCAAACTTTCAATAATTCTAGGAGATTCGTCATGCTCTTTTTGCTCATCTGTTTCTGTTAATCTAATATAATCTGCTTTTTCAAATGTAGTCTCGGATATATTTTTTATAAAGTCCTTACTTCCTATCATTATGTTCATTTAATGCTTTTAATCTATATTAATCAGCAGTTTATCAAGGGTTTCTATTTTAGTATTGGAATAGCAAACTGGGTTTAATATTCCTGA
This sequence comes from Heliopora coerulea, assembly GCA_030142905.1. NCBI lineage: Eukaryota > Metazoa > Cnidaria > Anthozoa > Scleralcyonacea > Helioporidae > Heliopora > Heliopora coerulea. The sequence continues at coordinate 74,275 of JASJOG010000067.1, read as the reverse complement.
GAACTGTCGCAGTTCTTGGTCATGAACTAATTTATCAATTATTTCATTTCTCTCATGTAGCCTTTTATGGATATCTTCTATTGAATCTGATCTTTTTTGTTTTAATACAATCGCGATCATTATCGTCTGGTTTTAATTGAATATTGAGTAAATCGTTTTTTAGTTGTTCCAGTCTAGACCCAAGTGGAACTTTCTCATAATACTTTGTTTTTTCCATAACTAGGTCCATAATTTGATTTTCAGTATCTAATGGGTATTTAATATAAAAATCATCATTATTAATAATATCTTGAACCTTTTAAGGTTCTATTTTGGTTTCACTAGATATTTTGTCTAGTAATTAAACTACGAATGGCTACCGATTGATTAGTCCCCCACTCTTATCATATATATTGCAGGGATGTGCGTACCCTTATAGCGGGACCAGAGTGGGGCAAGGGAGTTACGTCACTTTTTACGAAAATATCTATATAATAAGCAGTTTTAATCGGGTTTTCAGAGTCTTTAGAATTTATGTCGGGATTTACTAGACTTTGGGATCCAAAATAGAGGGGCTTATCATGGGGGGATGTGTCAAGAGTCGAAGAAATCCAACAGTTGGGAAAAAGGTGTAAATACCATAAAGTGAAACCATACGGCATTTCCCAATAGTTATACCATATAGGAATGCAAAAACCACTAACTGTGAAGTTAGTTGTTGTTTTAATAATTTTTGTTGTGTTTTCACTAAATCCATCGCCTCGGTCAGTGTGATTTAAGCGTAACGTTTGGAGACTGTGATCTTCTTACCACTAATACAAAACTGGATTTCAAACTTTTTGTTGTTTTTATCATTCTTTATTGCGACCATTTTTTTTGATTCTATTTAACAGTTCCGACTCTTTATCAATCTTAAAACTGTATTTGATTTCTGGTTTTTCTTTGATCTCGTCATTACCTCGTTCGTTCAATATTTTTGCTTGAATTTCTTTTCAACCTTTTTTAATTTGTGTTTATTTTTGCATGGACAATCTATTAATAGTGATATTTTTGGGTTTCTTATCTTTATTTTTGTATAAAATGCTCTTGATATCTGATTTATGTTCTTTTAGTCTCATTTTTAGGGTCTTTATTGTTGAGCCGAAATGTATACTTTCATCATCGAATTGAATTTTATAGATCTTTCCATTTTGATACTCAGTGTGTCCAATTGATTGTACCTCGTGTTTGTTGTTCACAGTGTATGTATATTTTCATTTTAGGTTTTTTGCATGTATGCATTTGGATTTAGCTGTTCCGCTTAGGGCTGTATATAATTGTTTCTTGTTCATGGCTTCTGTCTCGAAAATATTGTAATGTTGATTGATCTCAGTGCCCTAGTATTTGTATACTGTAATACAGAATTCGAGAATAAGTTTTTTTCTGAAATTATCTATCGAGAACTTTTGGTCATTTTCTTTTATTGTAACACCACTTTTATTTATGCTTTTTACGGTAAATTGCTGTGAGTTGAACATAATTGGATCTATCATGTTGTCAATACATATTACAGGTGTATCTGCACATACTTTATACACTTCTTTCCTTCCATTGTAACTGAAGTTGACAATCATATATGGTTTCCCTTCACTAGATGCATTAGAGCATATTTTATTGACCTCAATTCGCATACTATTGTAGTAGCAGATATTTTGTCGTAACTATCCACAAAGTTGCCTATTTTTTCCTTAATCTGGCCAGTTTTAAGGAAGTTAGACAACATATCATACGTGTTTTGGTCATATCTAGCACTCTTTTTAACGTGCTTCAGTTCATCGATGTTAGAGCACATGTCCAATATTACAGGACCCTTCGTGTAGTCATATGTTAATCTACTATTGCCTTCAACAGGGTTACATTGGTTGACATTGCCATATACTTTCACTTTCAATTTATTAGCTACAAAGCTGTTGTATATCAGTGCCATCCATTTATTTGGAAACATTGAGAATTCATCTGTAAATACATCCTTATTAGGTAATAGTTTTAGATTTTTCAGCATCTTATGTAAATTCATTGAAGCAGCTGTCCAATGTATGTGCTTTGTTTTTCAGATTATCGTCAACCCTACGTCTAATGTTGTCTACTGCTTTGTTCGTGAAGCTGAATATAATAGGATTTTTGCTTTTATTGGCATCTTTAATTAAGTTTGTAGTTTTGCCACATCCGCGCCACCATTTATCAGCATACCTTTACCTCTCTTTAATGTATGTTCGCTTATGTCAATATCTTTGCAGTAATTTTTTCAATCAGTGAAGGGGTCTCTCCCGTCTATTTGGAGCACTTTACCTGTCATGTCAGAGGTAAATTTATCTTTTTTGTTTTTCATCGGATAATTTTTTTGCGTCTTTCACAGTAAACTACATCATTGCTGTATCCAAAAATCTCGGTATTATTGTCACATGCATCTTCAATGACTTCCAATAGCTTTACTATAGAGCCTGATATTACATGTCTACTCACTGAACAGTTTCCCATCATTTTCCTTTTGACGTCAATCTTTCGATTGAGATGAAAGTCATCTTCTCTGTGTATGTTCTTTTTCTCATTATTTTCGAATGACTCAGTCCACACAGCACACGCGGTCTCATAACTAGTTGACATGAATCCTTTGCTGTTTTTATCGTATTTTGTTTAAGAGGCATCCAACAAATTGGTTCGCCAACTTTTTCGCAGTTGATTCATCAAAGTTATCAAATACGTATTTAATGTACCCTATACAATACAATACAATACAATACAATACAATAAACTTTATTTCATCTCCAATTTAAGATAGCAAATACATGCTAATATCTCCGAGTCTAATAATAACAACAAACTAATACAGTACAAAGAATAATTATTTCTAAAATCCTAATGATAAATAAATTACAATAAAAATACACAGTTTATTAGCCAAAACAATATTCTAATTACAAAAGGAACAGCAGTCAGTAAAGAAGCCAAAATCACAGATGGCGGATTTGAAGCTTTGAATTGAGGGCAAAGTCCTAATGGAATCAGTTAATGAATTCCAAAGCTTACTAGCACTATGAGAAAAAGAATGTATACCATATTTAGTGGTATTGACACAAGGGATGATAAGAGAATCATAATCTCTTAAAAGTCGTAATGAAAAAAGATTACTAATATACTTAGGTGCATAACCATGTATAGATTTATAAACTAGTATCAATGTGTCATGGATTCGTCTGTTATATAAAGATGGATGGTTCATTTTTTCGAGTAATTGTTCATAAGTGCTATTAAAATCATTGAAAATATAGTGCAAATTTCTCTCATTGAGTTTTTCTAGTTTAGTGGAGTTGCACTTGCCACAAAAATTCCAAACTATGGAACAGTAACTAAGCTGTGGTAGGAAAATAAGCATTGTATAGCTTGATGTTAGACTTGGTAGCAATGAGTTTCTTATGTCGTTTGATGACCTGAAGCTGGTTGCTTATTTTACGGAAAATGGCTGCAACATGGTCATTAAAATTGAGTTGCCTATCGATAGTTGAACCTAATAGCTTAATCGTATCCACAGAGCTAATCTCATAACTGTCAAGACGATAGGAAGAGTTAGCCGTAGTATTACTTAGCCACATGCTAAGACAGTTGTCACTATTAACTGCAAGACCATTACAACTAAACCATTCACAGACTGCAAGGAGGTCTGCATTCATACCTTGGAACAGAGAGGTAAAGTCAGTACCAGTACAGAAAAGCTGAGTGTCATCAGCGTAAGCGCTTAACTTACGATTCAACCGGATAAGAAAAAGAGCATTAAAGAAAATATTAAACATTAATGGCCCAAACACAGATCCCTGTGGAATACCCCTATTAACTAACCTCCAAGTAGAAAAACTGTCACCGACTTTCACTCTCTGATACTGATCAGATAAATAACTGAGGATAAATGAACAGCACCCATCAGAGAGTCTATAATCCTTGAGTTTAGATAACAAAAGGTCATGTGGTATGCTATCAAAAGCTTTTGATAAGTCAATACCAATTATGGATGCAAATTCAGGATTGTCGAGTGAAAATCTAAAATCTTCAATGATGCGTAATAAAGTGGTCTCACAGCTATAATGCTTACGATATGCTTTAAATGCTTTGCGATTAATTGACTTGTAGGCCACCAATTGAGATTTTATGACAAATAATGTGATAAACTTGTGTTTTAGTAGGTAGTCTATCAGGTTTCTTCCACAAAATCCAGCTTTGATGATTATAGGTTCATTGTTGGTAGTATTGTACTTATCTATGTATGTTTCCTTCATGTAGTATTCCCCTGTCTTTAGTTCTCCATCGAACTTTTGTATAGTATTATGTATGTTATACAGCGGTATGTTGTGTTTATTTGTGAGCAAAACTGATGGGTAATCTTTTGCAATATCGAGTGCTATTATGTCGTAGATAACTTCCTTTTTGTCTTCGGTGTAAAATGTTTGTTTCAATGCTTTTGGGTAGCAGTCATCTATTATTGTTGTTACGTATCTGTTGTAACTAGATTTTGGTATGTGTCCGTAGAGTTGTTTAAATAGATTTACTGCAATTGATGTTAGTCCTTGATTGTTGAATTTGAAAGCATCCTCTGGGTATTTTTTGAATAATTGATTGCATATGTTTTTTCCTCAAATTATGATCATAGTTAACAATGACCATGTTTTTGAGATCCGGTGTGATGAATCCATTGACCTGGTTTCTCCCACCATAGTGAAAATACTCGATATATGTGTCTGTTATTTGCACTGTGTCTATCATAATGTCTTTACTTTTGTAATCATCTAGCAGAACAATTAGATAGTTACTGTAATCTTTTTTCTGTTTGACGACGTTGTTGCTAAACTATCTACAACTGTCTGGGTTATGTTTCGGTTGGTTAATTATTTTGTAGTAATCTTCTATCGTTTTGCATCTTTTGATTTTGTCCTCTGATTGTTGTGAATTCAATTGTATTAGGTCAAGATGTTTAATTAGAGAAGAACCATTGGAAATTTTTGAAATCAGGGCCTGGTTTAGAATGGGATAACAGTGCCCATCTTTGCAGATGAAGCACAATCGAACGGTTTGGCCATTGTCACAAGGAACTGGAGATGATACGAAGTTGTTGTAAATGGGTCGAATGCATAAATCGATACATTCGTGTGACAATTGTCTCGCCAATTGATGATCTTACTGGTAGGTCTTTTTCCTTTATTGTCGTACACATACCTTTTTATCTCTTCTGTAAGAGATTTTGGCATGTATTTCTTAAATCCTTGTTTGCTTTTACATGATACTATATATAATCTTTTACGCACGTGCCTTTGTTCTGTTTTATTCTTTTCTTGTTGTTGCATCTATCTACAAGAGCGCTGAATAATCTTGTAGCACCCATACGGACGTCTACCACTTTTACCTTTTTCAAATTTGTAATTGTGAAACATATACTTACGATATGTTCACCCGATTGTGGACTGTATCGTTCGTCCTTTACCAGTGGGTACATCAAAAACTGGTAAAGGTCACGTCTTGACAATCCTTTTGGCATTCTCCCTTCATATGGTCCAAATATTACGTTCTTGTCCTGCTTTGATCTAGGTGCCATGTCATGTCTGATGACTGTGTCTATAGTTACTGACACTTCCAATAAACTAACCAAGTTAGAGCCTTTATTAAACATTGTGCACTTCTCTACGAAACCAAGTTCATAATGTCTCGCATCATAGAGTGTCAGGTCGATTTTAAGCAAATTGATCGTATTACCTGTTTCCTTCTCTACTTTTTGCTGCATGTAGATTAATATCTCTTCGACCTTTCGCTTCGTGTCCAGCCATTCATTCTCTCTTCTTTCCTTCTCGCGTACGGCTTTTAAATAGATTAGTCTTAGTACACGGTTACCCGTTAGAGAGTTTATGTATCTCTTAGGTTCATTGGCTACCTTAGTAACTTTAGGTTTTTTGATAACCTTCTTGACGTACTTTCTTTTAGTACCCAATCGTGGCGCTGACTTTGACATAAGTTTTCTATATACTATAATATAAAGAATATGAATATATTCTTCAAGTCAAAATGCACTATTAAATTAAATTTGTAAGATTTCTTTTAAATTTTTTATATGTTATATCGCAAATGTAACAATAAGAAGGGTTTCTTGTAATTTAATCCTTCACATAATTTTTATGTGCATGCACGACCACGTTTTGGTTGATCTACAGTTTCAAGCATAATTCTATATATACTATATGTGTGGAGAATAATGTTTAAGTTATTTTAGTTTTAATATTTTAACCTTCAACTTCAAATAATAAGGACACTTACAATTTTTGGCCCAACCTAATAATGGGTAGACGGCACCGAATAGCTGGTCATGGAACGTTTTTTTTTGTTTTACTGTGTGAGATCAGTGGGTTACTTTACTAGTTTTACACCTTTTCCGCTAGCTAGCCTTATGATGTAGTAGTCGAATGTAGATATATTTTTCTTGATCATTTCATGTTTAGTCATTATATCAACAACGCCTATGAAATCAGGTACAATAGAGCTACGATGTTGAGGGTGTGCGTATTGTTCTACTGTAGCTCTAATATGTCGGTTTCTAGTATATACGGACTTCTTCCTATTTAGCCAAATATTATCAACCCATTGCTGTACCATCTCGTAACCTTCTACTTTCCCACATTCAACACATACATACATACCATCAATGCAGTCTAGTTCCGTTTCACAATCGATACAATAATTGTCTTTTATGTGTTTGTCTTCCTTTTTGTAGAGAGAGAGCTCAAATTATCCATGTTTTCGACTATTTAATCGAACGTAAACTCGTATTCTAATCCTTTCAATGTTTCCATATACTATATTATATACAATACAATATATAATTAAATGTATTTACTTAATAAGTAACAAGAGTCGATGGCGATAATTCCAATAGTAATATACTGATATTCTTCCATTTCATTGCTTGGTTGGTAAAAATCATTTAATTGGGGTTCTCCATTAAATGTCTTTCTATCATATTGTATTGATTGAGCTTGTTTTAAAATATCAAGAGCTTTGTTCGTATCCTCAAAATCGTTATTAGCGTCTGATAATTGTCGTCATTATTGTTCAATTCTATCATGTTGTTTGACTTCATTATGGCAGAACTTTTCTTTAGATGCCGCTAAGTCTTCCAATGCCTTATTATGTCTTTTAATTTAAGCCTCATACCCATTTTTGTCGAGCATCTTAAAAAGATAACCTGCTCCAGTGAAGCTCAAAGCTGCGAATGTTGTTTGGAGTTGTGATCCCACTATACTAGCCATTCTTCTTCTATATAATGAAATAGATTTAGCTAGTTTTTGGAGAATGGATCGGTTGGTATATACTTTTTATCTTGCGCCCATTTTACTAGAATTGTGCTGACTGTGACTCCAGCTGCTAATTTAGACGTATCCTTTAGAGTTGAAGAGTTAGTAAGTTTCTCCCCTAGAACTTTTTTAGAGACGATTGATACGCCTACAACTCCAGCTGTTTCTAGGTCAGCGTCGTACACTTCATTCATTAATTCTTTTTTATCAACTATACTCATCGTGTATGTATATATATAATAGATTATATTTTATTTGATTCTGTAGTATCCATACTTCTTTATAGATGGTAATATTTGAGAGAACACCCAAGATTTAAATCTATCAGCACATTCAAATTTAGACGAAAATATTAGTCTATATAATCCAGGCTCGTTTATTAAAGAAATCATGTTTTTGACCACTTTTCCATTTTGGAAAAGTGATGCTTGCTGTACTTTTCTTTTTCCATGTTCTTTTATATGGTCAATAATAGCTTTCCCTATTTGTTTGCATTCCAGTGCTTTGAACCATACCTTTTTTCCATCTATATGAGTGTTTAATGAAACGTTTAGCTCCTTATTCTTGAATTTCTTAAATGTTAGTGACATATTATATTATATATTATATTATAGTGACATATTATACACTGTTAAACAATATATCCTTAAATATTTTTTTATTCCAAGTTATTGAGACTATTTTCTGATGGTCTATAATCAGTTTTCTGTATTTCGACATGTTTCGACTCTGGCTCCTCTCTAGTATTCTCTAGTTTTACGGTGTCTCTCATATACTCTTCGCTTGAACTTACAGCGACGACTGTTCCTAAGATTCCAAACACTATCCCTTAATTATTGCTACAGTCACTACTACCATTTTCCTGTTTGTTTTCGGACTCTATTTTATTGCGCATTTTTCTCTCTTTTGCAGCTTTAGAGATGGCAGCCAATTTCTTACCAGCTTGTACTCTTTCAGGGTCTTTTTCCTTTTTCACTGTTGTTATTTTAGGTGTTTCTTCACTCATCTATATATCATATATTTTATTTACAGATCATCTGTAAATTATTTAATAGTCATCCGTAAATTATCTACCAGTCATCTGTCAGATCATCTACCATTCATCTGTAAGATCATCTACCAGTCATCTGTAAGATCGTCTACCAGTTAAACACTAAATCTTCTGTCAGTTGATATGAATACTGGGTTATCATACAATTACAAATCATCAATATCTTTTAGTATACTATTTCTTCAGTTGTTTTTAAACAACAACGTATGAAATCTCTGACTTTTTAAGTAGATTTTTTACTTTGTTAATCATTATATATTACTATATATCTCATCACATTTTTTAGAGTTCCCATTTATGGGAGGGCATAAGTCAGTGACAATATCATCTAATACTTTTAAGTCACTAAGCAACACTGCTTCATCATAAGGCATAAACCTTAAGTATGATTTTAATTGTGTAAGTACTTTTTCATAAGGCGTATAAGCAAACCTACATGTTTCGATTGTTCTTTGGATATTACTGTTTGATATGTAGCCTTGAATCAACATTTCGCCACCTGAGATAGATAATTTTGCCAACTTTTTACGTGTACTGTAACTAATATAGCACCTAATGCTGTTAATCCGACAATAGACATATTGAGGTACAGTTTAATCTTTTTATACTTTTTGTATTTCCACCTATAACATGTACACAGTTTATGATAACATTTATATCATCTTTACAGTTTACTAACTTCTTCATTTGTTAATTTATCACTAAAGTGATTAAATTTCTATAGACTTTCTCATACATATATTAGAATGATGAAAAGTTTGTTCTAAAGCATTATCTCAGAAAATTTCTGAGTTCCCAACGGAATCGAGCCCGTGTCTCCCGATTGCCGGTACAGTTGTTTTACCATTAGAGTATAGGGTCTCAGACGGCAAGCATGATGTTAATTAGAGACCTGGTTCGTAATATTGATATGCCACTTTTCATCATATATTTTCAAGCTTACAAAACATCTACACTTAGTAAGTTGAAATTTACTAATACACAATACCATATTACAGGTATGTTCAGCTTTCGACTGTGGAAGAGACATATCAATATTACGAACCAAGTCTCTAATTAACATCATACTTGCTGTCTTAGACCCTATTGTCCAGTGGTAAAACAACCGTACCGGCAATCGGGAGACACTGGTTCGATTCTTGTTGGGAAACTCAGAAATTTTCTGAGATAAAGTTAAGAACAAACTTTCCATCATATATATCCAAGCATAAAAAACATCTATTCTTAGTCAGATGAAATTTACTTATACACATATATTATAATATATATTAAAAATCAAAATCAACCATATCATATATTAAACTAATCGCAAAGCACGTGGTGATGAAGTAGCATGTCATTTTCAATTATTAATGTTTCTTTGTATACAGCAAAAAAAGAGAGATTACACTTAAACGGAGCGATACCACTCGGATTAAGAGCACCGAAGTCATTTTCGTTGAACCAGGTGAACTTCTGCTTTGAAAATCTGTAAGCTTTTGTCCATTACAATATACCTTGTTAGCTCTAGCTGCTGGTTTTGTGTAGTTGTCTCAATGTATTGTTAAACATATCCATTTATTTCTTTCGCCTACATTTGCCTTTGTTTTATATGGAGGAATTGGTTGTTTAGTTTGAATAGGATTACTACCAATGATAATGTAATTCAGTGATGTGTTTGGGGTAGCTTGGTAATTACGTTCTTAATACGCACGCTCTCAAGCTGTTTTCTCAGTAAACCTTTCTGAGTCCCTGACGGGAATCGAACCCGTTAACCTTCGCTCACCTTCTGAGTCTTTGTAGCTCAAAGGTTAGAGCGTCTCACCGTCGGTCAGAAGGTTACGGGTTCGATTACAGTCAGGGACTCAGAACGTTTCTCCGAGAGAACAGCTTGAGAGCGTGCGTATAAAGAAGATAATGTAATTATTTGTTGAACCTGAAACAATTAAAAAACCATTAGGACTAAAACTAACAAACTTATCAAAACCTCCATCATCGTGTCCAAATAAGCCATAACGAACCCAATATGTATTCGCGTCATACCCTTTTATTCTGTACGCGATGAAAATATTTACTATATCCTTCTCTCCACTTACAGTATTCAAATTGATATCACTTATCATTCTTTGTGGTCCATCAAACTTTAAGATAGATCCATTTCCTACTTTTTCACTTTTTTACAGATGATAGGTTGTAAATTGCTGGTGTTTTGAACAGCATCATTTTCTTGTAGAGCTTGATCAATAGTTCTTGATACTTTTCTAGTTTTAGAGTTGTATACTAATTCACTATTATTCGAACCTCGGTCAAATCTGAAAATACTTGTAGCATACTTTGTATTGTATTCCCACACTTTGGCACACTTTGAAAAGTATCTTTTTCCCAAGATAGTCTTTGATATTGCATCACAATCAAATATAAAGGTCGGAATGTTTTTAATGCCCCAAAGAGACATATCGATATCACCACACATTTTTCCTCCTGATAAAGAAAGTTTATTATCAACTTCAGATTTCAATTCATCTATTTCATTTTTTATCCTTGACAACCATAAAATAAACTCATTTTCCTATATTGTATGATATATTTTGTTATTAAATATACAGTTATACCTGACACAGAGAAAGTTGCCATTAAATCATTGTTATGCTCATCATTTTTAATGGGTTCTTCTTTATTACTATGTTTATTGTCATGATCTGAATTATCAGGATGATTCGTTGGTTTTTCTTTTTTAATAATACTGTTGATAATAATGTTTGATAATAATACTGTTGCTAATAGTAAACTATTAGCAACAGTATTATTATCCAAAGCGTCAAAATGAGATGTAGGATATTCTTCTTGATGAACCTTTCTTGGAGAATCCTTCTTTATACCAACATAATTAACTTTAGGGTTCACACCAAATCTTATGTTTTCACTAGCTATTCGTGATTTTTTATTATATCCAACAATACGATTCTTAAGAATAACCACAGTAGAAGGTAGTGACCATAAAGATGGACTGACAGCAAGATTAAGAACAACATTAGTGTCAGACACTGCCTTATTCATATTGTTTATCCAAACACTTGTATCATAATGAATAATACTATCTTCTACTTTCCTACGAAACACTTTTTAAGTCTCTAACGCTGATGCTCTATTGTCGTAAATGCTCTGTCTTGTTTTTGCTTCTGCTCCTAGTACACTGCAAATATACGCTTCAATCGATTGGTTAAGTAATTCAGTTCCATTAACCGTCAATCCGTCTGATTTCTTTGGAATAAATTTCCTATAGTCGTTTTGAACATCACGAATTAAACCTACACCGGGTCCATATGTTTTCCGATATTTACTAAACCCAACAACGTCTTGTCCTAAATGTTTATTCTTATACCCTAACATATTTTGCCATGTCCACTTAGATGTATGATCTTTTCGAAAATTAGCCTTATACTTATTAATTACGTACTTGATTTTGTCCTCTGGTAATGTTTTAAATTGTTGCATTATTCTTCTAACTGTGAAGTATAAATGAAACCGCATTAGTGATGTTATCTGTTTTGGAACATTATCACTGAAAGTCAAATGTAATATTGATATACCTGAAGGATATTTTGATATCCAAGTCCCCACAATAGACTGATAATATGATTCTTTAATATCCCACTTGACGGAATTTTTGGTGGTTATATTTAGAGGAGGTAGATTACTCATGAAATAGTCTGTGTTATTGACATATACTTTGAATACGTTTATGGAGTAAGGTAATACATGATCAACAGGGAAATTATCCCAGTAGTACCCTTTTCCATAGAAACCAACATGTCTAATGCCTTTTGGCAATTCCTGGACTGTTTCACCTATTTTCCATATTTTAGAGAAACCACTCTTACTGGTGTTAGAGTAAAGATATCTGGTTATGGATTTGTCATTAAGGAATGTGTCACTTGTTATATCTGTGCTTAACCCATCTGAATTCTTAAAGTATATTGAAGTGGATTTTACAGTACCGTCCTGATTAAGACCAACGTCGAATTCGAATTTATTTAAATCGGCATTCGGATACTTTTTAATGAAATTATTTCGTATTCTAATCCACTCTTCCTCAGCATTTTCCATAGCCTTGTTGAAGTTCTTTCCATAATAGCCACTAAAGTATTCGCCCATTTTATAATATATCATATATTATATATGAAGTGACTAACGCCTGTATTCTAAAAGCTCACTCACACTCACATCACACTCAATAAATGCAACTCAACCCTCAATGAGTCACCACTCCTCCTCACTGAGTATTAGACTACACTTACCCTCCAAGCATTCATTCACAGCACTCACCCTCAACTTAGGACCTGATTTGGAGTAAAGCTTGAGTGAGGGGTACACGTGCCTTGAGCCACACTCACTTGTATTGAGTGATACCAAAAAAGCTGATAGGTGGCTAAAGAGATTAGAAGCTGCGGAGAATTTGTTGTCAAATAAAAGAAATGAAAGGAGACTACGTAATGTAGATTATGAGAGGTACGACGATCAACGTTTTCGGAACAGGTACAGGTTAACGAAAGATGGTTTTCGTGACTTACTGGGCTTAATTGGGCTAGATATATCTGCATATAATGGACGTGGAAATCCCATTCCTGCTGATGTACAACTTTTGTTGACACTTCGTTTCTGTGCCACAGGTACATTCCAGTTAGCATGTGGGGATTGTGTGAAATTTCTCAGCCATCAGCAAGTCGTATTATCAAGCCTGTATCTGAAGTAATTGCGCGACTAAAAAATGAATATATTAGATTTCCTCCAGGCCATTTACTGCCACAAACCAAGCTCGATTTTTGTCGAATTTGTGAATTTCCTGGTGTTGTAGGTACAATTGACTGTACACATATAAAAATACCATGGCCAGGGGGTGAAAATGCTGAACTTTTTAGAAATCCAAAAGGATACTTTCCATAAATGCACAAGCAGTATGTGGACCCAATTTGGAGATTCAGAACATTGTTGTCCGATGGCCAGGTAGTGTCCGTGACGCAAGAATTTTTGATAACAGTTGTCTGTGTGCGAGGTTTGAGCATGGTGGAATCCCCGGTATGCTACTTGGGGATAGTGGCTATCCTTGCCGACAATATTTGATGACACCACTGGTTGATCCACAGACTGCAGCAGAATGCAGATATAACGCGTCTCACATACGTAGAAGAAATACTCGACTGGATATTTGATATATGGAACAGCACCAGCAGCTGGCAAAGGTAACTGCGGCTGTTTGTCGACATCAAACGGGTTGTCTAGGCTCTCTATTTGAGCTGTGATGATAGATGCTACAGCAGTTGCTCCTTCGTCTTGTACGGGCAAGGCAGTACCACCACCAGTTAATTTAGTTTCTCTCTTCTCTTTGGCAAGATGCTTTTTAGGACGAGACTTTATATTTTACCAATTTTTCTTTAATTGCTTCGATTTACGTTAATGCACTCCCGACTGTGAGTTAAATTCCTGAGTCAAAGTTTCCCATGTGGTATTTTTTTGTTGGATTATTTTGTAATCCTTTTTGTTTCGAAGAACATCTTTGTATTTACTAATTCAGTTAAAAGTGACTTTTCCAATTCCAAATAATACTGCTTAGATTGTGCCATCTTGTTGTATTGCTGCCATATGCAAATACAATGATTATAATGACCAGTGGCGCAGCCAGCACAAAATGTTTGCTACCGCAGATTTAGGTTTAATGTTCGCCCACGAAGCGCCACCATGGTTGGCGCCGAGCGGGAAAATTTTTAAAAATTCAACCCCCTAGATCACCGGAAAATGCACCTTTTTCGCTGATTTTAACAAGTCAGAGCAACACGCTTTCAATGAACAAGTAAATTTTTATTTCACTTAATTATATACAGTTGGGTTTAAATACATTACATTACAAATAACTATTGAAATGCGTACATTAAATGTAGTTGAAGTCCGGTCCGACGGAAAACATGCGCTGTGGGCTCAGAACAAATACAGCGCAAATAGATACATATATAACGTAGCACACAGTGCGCTAGTATTAGTATACATTCATCGCAGGGGTGCTGGTGGCACAGTGGTAGTGTACGTGTCTCTCACCACTGTGACTAGGGTTCGATTCCAGCCGCGTGCACATGTGAGAAGAGTGTTGCCCAGTTTGACTCTCCCAAGCATAGCAGGTTTTCTCCGGGTACTCCGGTTTCCTCCTGTCATAACACTGGACCCATGAGGGTAGGCCCTTACTGGACCTCTAGGGAGACCAGCTTAGATAGCTGATAGGGTTATCCAGTATAAATAAAGACACTTCAACCTTTACCTTACAGCCAGTAACTGTTCTGTTGACGACAGAAAACATTTCAAACAAACCAGTATAACACACAAGGTCACCACATTTAAAGTGGTTTAAATTTTAATTTTAATTTTAAATTTTAATTGGTTTTAATTTTAAATTTTAATTTAAATTTTAATTTTATCTCCCCATAATCATACAAGACTGCTATAATAATACAAAGAATGATTTTAACATTATTAAAGGAAATTAAAAGATATGAGATTGGGGTCACCACATTCTAAGTGGGTATCTCCCCATAATAATACAGGTATATTAATACAAGGGCTGTGACACTGGAACTGAGGGTAAAATTGAATTCATTTCACCACATTTCCCTTATGCAGGGACACTAAATCCAAGAGAAGATAACAAAATGGTGACGTTTGTTTCACAAGTCACAACACCTTACACCTGCTGAGAAAAAAATTTAATGTTAGCCTATTATTGTGTTTACAACAGGAACAAGTTGTGGAAAGTCATTTATATAAAAATGCTAGCCTTCTGGGTTTCTCAACAAACTTTTTAATCACTTCCTCATGGAAAACATTTGCTTCCTCCTTCTCTTGTAAAATATCTCTATGGATGGAAATCCTACAGAGAGAGCTAAGTCGACCTTGACCCATGGTGTTTCTCAAATAACTCTTTACCCTTTTTAAACAAGAAAATGACCTTTCAACAGAAGCACTTGTTACAGACAATACACCATTCATTTTAAGCAACTTCACAACTTCATGAAGGCTAGATTGAAGATTAAACTTGAAAATATACTTAAGCAATTCCATGCTAGTATCTTTATGAAAATCTGTGTCATTATAAACAAATGCAAGCTGACTTTTAAGCATTGGTAGCTCAAATAAGGCTCCATACATGTCTTCAAAGAACACCAAGTTTATCAGAGGGTACTTTCCCTTTCCATTTCTTAAATGCTGAGGGATTTATAAGATCTAAAAACCCAAACCGTTCCATATCATGAAAACGGTCATTCAACATACCTACAATAGCATCAAGAATTTCAAAGAAAATTTGTTTATAATTGTGTTTTTGTTGTAATCTGGATTCTGGATGATGACCTACTTTCTCCACTGTTTCATCATAAAATGCAGAATATTTCACATCAGTCCTCAGAGAAGAAACAAAGTCCTTGAACTTTTCTATCTTTCTCATTCCAAAACAGAAATCAGTGCCTGTGTTTTGTAGAATTGCATACAGTATGCTTGACTTCTCCAGAATTGCCTGAAAAACACATACTAAAAAACTGAACAAAAAATCATCCAGGTACCCAAGTAAGCCACTTACCTTGCTCAGGGTATCATCATCCCATCCATTTGGGTGATCGACAACATTTTCAAAAATCTCCCAAAGTTTTTGATAATTGTCATACAGAACATTCACAACACGAGCTCGGTAATACCATCTTGTATCACCTGGACTGGGAAATTCAAGATTATGTGAAGAAAGGAATGCCTTTCTTCTAGGAGCATTACTTGTAAATGTTGAAAAAGCTGCAATATTAACAAAAAAAACTTTGACTGGTGAAATAGATGATGCTGACTGGCACAATACAAGATTTAACCTGTGTGCAGCACAATGAACAAAATGTGCAAAAGGATACTCCTGGCGTATTTGGGCTTGAACTCCATTAATATGACCTGACATTACAGATGCACCATCATAGGTTTGGGCAATCAGCTTTTCCTTTACATTAGTGCGATTACTTAATGTATCTTTCACCACTTGAGATATAGCAGTAGCATTCCTGTCAGAACTAGCATCAACCAAAGCAAGCTGCCGTTCAAGAATTTCACTCCCTTTATCTAAACGAACTATCATACTTAATTGTTCTTTTGTTGATACATCTGTTGTTTCATCAACCTGTACACTCAAAAAAGTACAATCATTGATCTCTTGGAAAATTTGATCTTCAATTATAGAATCAATGCAATGGATGAGATCATTCTGAATGTCAGGGGAGACCCCAGTAAAACGACTATCTCCTCCCAATCTAATTTCAGACAACCTACCATGCAATCGCCTCTCAAACACTGAATCCATCTTGGCAAAGCTCTCAAGCAATTCTCTATAATTTCCTTTATTTAAACTGTCTTCAGATTCATCATGGCCTCGAAAGGCCATTTCTTGTCTAGATAGATATAAAACAGCTTCTGTTATGGTCTTAAGTATTTCTCTGTTTTGTCTTACCTCTTCATTGTGTCGTTGAATCTCATCACGGCGGGCTTGGGAAATAAGAGAGTCTACACGAACTCCAGAGCCATATGTTTTCCACGTCTTGTACGCACCCATGTGAGATTTTGCCTTCTCATGCTTCTTACAATCAGTGAGGAAGTTTCTTAAGTTGGTGTAGCCAGTATTTGCCTAGGTAGCTGAGTTGCTTGGACAAAATAAAAGACAAGGCCAGCAGAACATCGCCTTCAAACTCATACTTCCACAAAGCCAATCTTTCTTCTCATACCAGGAATCCCTAAAACTCCTTTGGCCAGTGGTCAAACTGAGATTTGGCGTAGGTCGCTGTTTCACAATAACATTTTGCTCCGCAGATGGTCGAGCAGAGAACGGTTTCTTTAACAAACCACTAATGACATTGGCTTCAGCAACAGCCCGATTTGTTACGCTTGATGATGAAGCCATTCTTTTATTTCTTTAAACAAATTAACCACTAACGCCGAACACACGAGTGTAAATCTCGCAAGTAAAGAGGAAATACAATGTAGTCGCGCTGATTTTATTCAGCGTGACTAGATCTTCCAAAACAACGCATTTGAGCACGCGCTGAAGCCGTTAACCAATCAGAATGCAAGTATTTCTTCTATAAAATATTAGAATTGGTCACGCTGAATTTTATGAGCACGACCAACTCTTAAAATACCACGAAATACGTGAAATAAGTGGGTGTAAACAAAATGTGCCGAATAGCAGTGGAAGTTACTGGGAAAGCTATAGATTTGATCTTAACAGAAACCATACGTAGGGCAAATTTGCGAAAAACGTTGATGATTAATTGCAGTTTACATTTGAAAATTCAAAGGGACATTTTCCCTTTTTTTTACGGAAATTTTTAGTCACGCTCAGCGTGACCAGTGTGACCGCTGGCTACGCCAATGATAATGACCACACCAAGAAAAAACGATAAGGGCTACTCAGATAAGTCACACTCGAGTGAGCTCTATGAATACAAATCAACAAGATTTTTTAGCAGGTGATTGCCCTCTCAATGAGTGGAAAATTAGACCCCTACTCTCACACTACTCCGAATGTTACTTAAAGATGAGTGTGAGTGGGCTTTTAGAGCACAGACGTAAATGTTTTGATAGATGGTTCTTCAAAAGAATTATACTTGGATGAGTCATTTTTTTATGGATAATGATAACCCGTATCTGTTAGTCAAGAAGGTCACTTTATTCTGGGATTATCATAGTATCACTAATGAGAACGTGGAATTAACATATAATGGCAATAAAAAGACGATAAGGAGGGACATTGGACATTTAATATGCTTAAGAAGAACATTGAGAGTTATGGTAGCGTTACCTTGGTCGCTAATGAATATGATGGAACGTGCTCTATTACTAGTGACAGTGTAATAAATATAAAAAGTATAGGGCCCATGTTAGGATTTAACAAAGACCAAGCAATGAACGCTAATACAAAAACAAAAAGCGGTAACTCAGTCAATATAAAAATTAAAAATTACTTGTAGTTTGGTCAAAATGAGAGAGAATATAAATACAAATGGTAAGAGAAGTGACGTTATAGCGTTATTACCGATAAAAACTACACAGTCATTGAAAGGTAGTGTCCAGCATTTTTTCGTCATTGAATCTAGAGTGCCAATTGATAGGGGTGTCATAAATAAGATCAATTTCAATATTAAGGACCAAGATGGGAACACAATAAGCATCATTAAAGTGCGATTAGACTTATATATAGTGTAATTTATATGGACATTGAATTAGAACAAGGATTAAGAGATATTTACTACAATCTTAAAACTTGTTACCAATCTGCAGAAAGATTATATAAGAAAGCATTAGAAGATGGTTAAAATGTCAGTAGAAAAGAGATAAAATGTCAGTAGAAAAGAGATATTTGTGTCTGCTTGGCGAGCAGACACAAATGGATCTCGTTGACATGGGTTCATATAAAAACAAAAATAAAGGTTATTACTGGATATTAACAGCTATTGAAATTCTTAGCAGGTATGCATTTACTACTCCTGTTTACAGAAAAGATACTAACAATATGACAAAAGCAGTCACAGAACTATTGAGGCAATTTAAAGAGAGATTCGGTGATTATCCTAAATTAGCTCAATTTGATGATGGAAAGGAGTTTTACAATGTTGGTGTAAAATCGTTGTTAGAGAATCATGGTATTAAATATTTCTCTAGTAATAGTAATAAAAAGTATCCTGTTGTAGAAAGATTTAACAGAAATCGCAAAACTGCTACGTGGAAATACTTCTACAGTAAAGGAACTTATAAATGGATTGACATATTGGATCAACTTATGTATAATTACAATAATACCAAACATAATACTATTTTAATGAAGCCAAAAGATGTGAATAAAGATAATGAAAATAAAGTATGGACAACACTATATTGTCATTTATATGAAGACTTACCATTAGCAAAGTTTAAAATTGGCGATACAGTTAGGATATCCAAGTCTAAGAGCATTTCCACGAAAGGGTACAAAGCTAACTTTACTGAAGAATTATTCAAAATAAGTAATGTTATTCGTGGCGACCCAACTGATTATGAAATAGAGGATCTAGAAGGTGAACGAATTATTTGAAATATCTATGGAGAGGAGTTATCAAGTGCTGATAAAAAGTACGATGTTTATAAAGTTGAAAATGTACTAAAAAGAAAAAAAGTAAAAGGTAAAGAGATGGTTCTTGTTAAATGGTTAGGTTATGATAGTAAACATACTAGTTGGATCCCTGAGAGTGATATACAAAATATAGAGTAATATATATAAATCATGACTGAAGGAGGATTCGATGATTTTGAAGTGGAAGAACTGGGTGAAAAATACCCTGATTACGATTAGATGAATGATGAGCATTTACATAATGAATATGATAGTCTTAGATAGGAGCGTTTAAACTTTTTGGGTAGGGATAGTGATAATGTTAGATTAGATAATGTCAAAAAGAGGATGAGTTATATTGAGCGTATTCAAGAGAATAGGACAACAGAGGCAACGCTTAATAGTAATAAAAATGGAACTGTTACCGTAAAAATCAAAGAGACTAGTGTTACAGCCCCTGAAGTTGAATTCGTAGACACAATACAAAGACCTGAAAATGAAATAAATTTTGTTATTGAAGACTTTATAAGAAGAAACCACAGTGAAAGTTTTAGGCTTGATACATATGACAAGGTAATTGAATTACTATTCTAAGTTGATAAAACAAATATTAACAACATAAGATATAAACAAATAAACAGCAGAAATGAGAGAGGCTCTCCACAAATAGTAGTCAAAAGAGATTCTAACGGTGTATTACAGTACAACAATACAAATTCAGCCAAGAAGCGGTCACACAGTTTAATCAATTGATAAATGAAATTCAAACCGAACAGAAAGATAGAGATGAAACTGTTAGAAATATGCCAATGGTTGACACAACTGTAGAGTACACATCGATTAATGGGCTAACAGCAGAAGAGAACCGAGAATTGGAAGGCGCGTTAAACCCTCCAGAAAGCATGGATAGGTCAACTAGACCGGTATTTCTTAAAGCCCAAGCAGATCACTTTCAAGACACTTTAGACAGTACATTGCAAGAAAGAGACAACACTGATAACCCTGAGGAATACATAGAATTAGAGGAAAGAGTAATTGCTCTTAGACAGGCCAGAGATAGAACCCTTGAACAGATACAATTGGAAGAAGTAAGATAGCAGTAGGAGGAACTTATATCAAGATTGCAACGTTTCAAAAAATAGGCTAAAGATAACCTAGTCGGGCTATTAGTAATAGCTATATCAATCGCTGGCATTATAACCACAATCGTTGTAAGGGCTAGAAAAGCTATTGTTGAAGGCACTCAAGCTACTGGAAAGTTAGCTAAAGCGATATATAATCTTGGTAAGAAACTAGGACCATTACTAGCACCATTGCTAAACATTATCAGTCAAGCTATCTCATGGGGTGCTAAGGGGTTGGCATGGTTGGCGAAAAACGTATGCGTACTGGCTTTAGCCTTTGCCTGGTTTATCTACGGCCAAAATAAAGAGAGAACAAGAAAATAAAATATACATTAATATATACAAAATGAATAAAATTGAATTGGAATTGAGCGCTGGATTTAGAAGAAGCCGAATGGAAACCATGAAAGGTGACCAAACCCGACACCGTGTAACAATGAACCCCAATAGTGCAAATCCAGAGGAAGAACTCTATATTGAGATCCCAAAACTTAAAGAGTACAGTTGTTTAGTCCCTGGTTCGTTGCATTTGTTATTTGACTTCAATGTTACCGGTACTAAAAGTCATTTTCTAAACAACTTTTCAAAACTGCTACAAAAAGGTTGCAAGTCCGTTTCGCTGGTGAAACTGTGTACGAATGTAGTGGAGAAAGTATGTATGGTGTGTACAAGGATTTATACAAGACAGTATCTGAAAGGAATGATATGGTGGAGTATGGAATAGCCAACGAAAATCTGAGAAAGTTAATATCAGGAGATGATGAAGGAGCCTCTTCTGGAAACGCTCAAAAAGTATCAGATGGTCTCATCATCAGTATCTACCCCAAAGAAACCAAAAAATTTGTCTGGATAAAATAATTAGTGATCATGGGTTGTATGCTGCTTTTGTAATGAATAACAATTTTAGATACATACTCAGATTACCTCGAGCAAGCGAAATTATGGTCGCACAATCTGGTGAGACACTTGGAAATTATTTTTTATCAAATCTTGAACTGCAATATGAAACATCGACAACCAGCACGTATCAAGTGAAATATAATCCCTTTATAGTAGCGGCAGAAGCTGATCATATGAACCCGTAACACTAATGAAAACAGTTGTAGGAGCTGCAAGTAGTACTATATAATGAATGAAAACATTAACACACCAAGAAAATCAATGAAAGCAGTCGTTCTACTATTTATCCAACCAACAAGAACTGATGGTAAAGAAATCGTTTATCAAAATGTCACTGAGGTTAAACTAACAATCGAAGGTATCCCAAATGTTGTATACTCACAAGGTATCCACAAATCACGTTTCTACGACGAGGCTAAACGATTATTCTGTCCAAAGCACTTAAAGGACCAATTTATGACGATTGAAAAGTTCTAAAATGACAAATTCGCCTTGGTTGTTGATCTCAGATCTAATGAGGAAACGAATAGCACTGGTAACGGTAAAAAGATTGTAAACACACAAAATGGTATCCTACTGGAAATCAAAATAACTTCACACACTGGAAACATTAACTGTAACATCTTTGCTGTCAGTGATGGTTTGGTTAACTTCGTTAATAACGACCTATTGAGTATTTAATGCTAGATATAAGCTATTATATAAATGGAAACACCTTTCAATATGATAATTTGTGGAATGACCAACAGTGGTTAAACTTTCTATTTGTTAAATACGCTTGAAAAACAACACAAACAACATTTTGACTATATTATTATAATTTGCCCAATATTTTCGTAGAACGAAACATACCAACAATGGAAATATATTGATTCTAATTTATTTGGGATAGAGTGTGAACAAGACAAAGTTGATAAAATATTACATACTGTTCAAGAGATTTATAAAGGTACTAATAGTTTAATTATATTAGATGATTGTGCAAGTAGCCAAGATGTCTAAAATAGAACCAGTGAATTGGTTAAATTGGATTTTTCAGCAAGACATTATGGACTATCAACCATAGTCATCACCCAGCAACTAACAAGTATAGCTAGGGCTTACAGAGAAAATACTTCTAAGTTAGTTATATATCACACTCCAAACAAAAATACAATAAGAGCAATTTTTGGCGAATATTTAGATGTTAGTAAAGAAGAAGAAAACTCACTAAAAACAAACTAAAAAATACTAAATACTCAACTCTGGAAATCAACCTAAGATACCCATACGATTGTAAAATAACTATTTCACAAAAATATAATATGTGTTAATATCTATCGAATGCCAAGACGAAAAAATACAAAACCTGAAAATATTAATGATGTTATTGTAGAAATATCAACCTCAGAAAATTCCTTAAATGATGAAATCAACAACATATTCAGTGACAATAATTCTAATGAAAAACCTGAAAAGATAAACCTGAAAATGTTGAGCCGCAGAACGATAACACTCATTTCGAAAAAAATGGAGATGAACTTCTGAAATTAGCAGAAGATGGTAATTTGGATAAATTGGTCGCTTTCATAAAAAAGGCTAGTCATAAGGTTATCAGTAAATTATACACTGAAGACGAACGCAGAAAAATGCAAAGAGCCAACGAATTCATCACTGATATTCTAATCAGTATATTCGCTAACACATTAGGAGGTCTCGAAGCTATTGAGTCGCCTGAGGAATTAACCAATGAGTTCAGGAAAGATGAATTGTTAAAAAGAAACGTTTATTCATTAGTCGAAAAAATTAGCCCACTTATCCTATTTGTGGGAATTCTGTCAGGTGGAATTACTACCGCTAAGCACGTCTACGATCACAAAAACAAACCACAGGACGAAACTAGTAAAGAGATAGACGCTAAAAACTAAATAATAACTCCCCACTATTGAACTTACCTATTATTGAAAATGCCATATGGTTTCATTTTATGGTATTTACACCTTTTTCCCCACTGTTGGATTTCTACAGTTCGTAAAACTCCCCCAATAATACATCCCTCTATTTTGGATACCAAAGTCTAGTAAATACCGATATAAATTCTAAAGTCTCCGAAAACCCGATTAAAACTGCTTATTATATGGGTATTTTCGTAAATTGACGTACCTCCTTTGCCCACTATAAAGACACGCAGACCACTGCAATATATATGATAAGGGTTGGGGACAAATCGATCGGTAGCCATTCGTAGTAATTAATCGTTATTTTTGAACCATATGCGTACTAAATTATTACATTTCTGCCCTTCTTGTGTATTTTCTAGTTGTATTTAATACTCGGACGTCTACGCCTTTGTAATTAAAACTCCTCCCAAAACAATAAACGATGTCCGGAAACTAATGGGATTTTTGAAGTATTATCGACAGTATAACTATTATCGACGGCATAAAATTTCAAGAATCGCTAAGCTAATTCAAGACCTTTTTAAAACCGTAGACAACAACAAAACAAAAGCCAAGGGAAAACATGGCGGTCAGCCACATCGATGCCAGCCAATCACCTGGACGTCAACCCACCAAAAAGCTTTAGACATACTTATCGAATGTCTCGAATACTTACCAGAGCCTAATAGTCCTTATGTCCTGCATACAGACGCATCTGAAAGCGGACTGGGCGTTGTACTGTACCAACAACTAAAGGATGTCTTACTTATCATCACTTATGGTTCCTTTACATTAACAGCTGCTAAAAAAAACTACGATCTTCATTCTGATTCGAATATTCGCTCTGAAATAAGCTATTTGTGAACATTTCAGGGACTACCTGTACTACGCACCAAGTTTTGTTGTGTTTACAGACAACAATTCATTGATATATGTCTTCTCAACCAGCTAAATTGATCACAACTGGAAATCGGTGGGTTGGGGAGTTAGCAGGTTTTTTTCTTACCACCCGGTATCGACCAGAAATAGCAAACACCGATGCAAACACAATCTATCGATTAATGATGGATGGATAGGCGGATGGATGGATGAGTGGGTGGATGCAGGGATGTGTAAACGTATGGATGCATGAATGGATCAATGGATAGATCAAGGGATGAATGGGGAGAAGGGACCGGATGGTGAACATACACACATAAATGTATAGATGCCAGGATACATGAACGGACAGTTACACAGACGTATGGATGGAGAGAGGTTAAGAGGGAGAAATGGACGGCGAGAGAGGGTGGATAGAGAGTGAAAGAGGAAAGGAGCAGGAAGAGAAATAGAATGGGAATACAAATAACTCTTAGAAGGCAGACAATCAGCAAGTGAAAAAGGTTATTAGAAAGCGAACAAAGGAATGTAAAGGAAGAAAGAATGTGGAAGACAAGGAACGAAGGAAGAGTTACCGAGGTAGGGAAGAAGACGGAGAAGGTGGGCAGTTGAAAAATAAGCAGGGATAAAGTCAATGAGTTCATAAGTTAAAACTAAAAGAGATATATCAGGTTACGTGAATGTGTGATTCCGCTGCCTCATTCTCGAAGCACGATATATGGTATGATAAAACTTTTACGAGGTGAAATCTTAAACCACGTTTACATGAGACCGGTACGAATTCAGGTTGCTACCGAAGTGAGAATTTTTTGAATTGCTTAGGTGACACTAGCATAAAACTAAAGCCTTGTTCTTGCAAATATTGACCGAATTCCGAGTTTTCATTAATTTCGTGCAACAATGCTTATCTTGTTCGTTTCTTCAACTGTTGGTCTCGAGAGATTTCGTGTTTTCACGAAGAAAATTTCGTACAGGTCTGAACGGAACTTACCACCCTACTGGGTACTCCAGTTTCTTCCTGCAGTAACACTGGACTCATGAGGGGTGGCCCTTACTGGACATCTAGAGAGAACAGTTTAGGTAGTTTATAGGGTTATCCAGTATAAATAATGGCACGTTGCTTTTACCTTATTTACTCACTGAAGGGTATTCGGTTGTCTGTCAAGTTACGACTTTACACCTTGCACGTACAGGTTGCTGCTACTCCTTGCGTTATGTTGTCTAAGGTAAGGTTCTTATGCAGATAACCAAAATGGCCGATCTATTCGCCACTGTTATACCAGTACGCCAACGGAGGAGGGTTACCCGCATTGTGTTTTGAATTGGACGCGCACACAAAATTTCTGTTTGTTTTTCCTGAACAAGTAATATCTGCGACTGGTGGAACTAAACAAGAGAACAGAATTTAGAAATGAAAAATGCGGGATTTAACCACTTCCATTTAGCAGCTCTCCTTTGACAAGTGATATCATCCGGCATTATCCAGAGTTAAACTATATGTTTTTTAGATTAATTTTAAAAAATGGAATTATAACACTAGTTAACAATCCTATTTTGTTTTATTAAACACTTCGCAAAAAAAAAAAAATCCCAAAAAAATAAAAAAAAATCCTTTTCACTTCACGTTAACTGCTGTACTCGACTGCGTAATTTTCATTAAAACCTTTCGCTTGGTTACAGTAATGAAACGTGACCTTTATTAACTGCAAACCTATTCACCGTATCAAATCACCATCCAACGCTACATTCAATTACAATGCATAAATGGGTATATCAAGCGACACCTGTGATGTTATAACCGTGCTTGCTTAGCCTGATATAAACATAGTAATTGACCAATGACTGCGTGCGAAATAGGAAATTTTATCTCATATATATATATATATATATATATATATATATATATAGTGCGTTACAGTGCTTACGTAGCTCATCCGTTGTTGTTCAAGTTGTGAACGTTGACACGTCAAGCCTTGCGATTTTGATTTGAATATTTGCTAACATTTCAGAATCATCCTCAGAGATACATATGAACAGAAATTTTTCATGGTAATCTGACATTGTCGAAGTCAACTGAAAAATGTTTACTCGAGCGGGATTTGAATGCGCACCTTCAGGATACCGGTCCGCCGCTCTACCTGTTGAGCAATCGGGCCCATAGGGATTGGAGGCGAGTTTTTACCCAACTTAAGTACACGAGATGTTCTCGCAACAACTTAACACATATCCAAGAGAGTATGTGCAGTGTTCCAATTCTATTTCAGAATCATTCTTAGAGATATGCATGAACAGAAATTCATAAATGTCAGATTATCATGAAAAACTCCTATTTGTTAACATTCTGTCAGTTTTTAAAGATAAATATTTGTGCCCAGCAAATTATTTTACGACATGACATAAGGAACAATCAAAAATTATAAAATAATTTTATTGCTGACGTTTCGTGGCTTTACAGTGAAAACTCACCACAGCGATAAAGGAACGAAACATTTGCAATAAAATGTTATATTTGCTGCATGGGAACGTGGTACGATTCGGGGTGAACAAAGAAAAATACATGTAAAGGTAAAGGTAGAGGGGTGCTGGTGGCACAGTGGTAGTGTACGTCTCTCTCACTACTCTGACTAGGGTTCGATTCCGGCTTCGTGTAGTTATTTGATAAAAATTGCCTTGAACACATGTGAGAAGAGTGTTGAGCAGTTTGACTCTACCGAGCATCGCAGGTTTCCTCTAGGTACTCCGATTTCACCCGTTTCACCCTTTCAAAAACGGGTGAAAATTATAAATTCTAAACTCTAAATTTTACAAAAACGCTTTGGAGTGTAGCCAGACTAATCTGAGCAACCTGACCCTAAAAAGTTTCCCTCCAAAAGTCGGGAGTTGGTCAAAGTGTTATGTTATATGATTAGAGGGTTAGGATTAGGTTGAGGTCAGGTTGCTCAGATTACAATCTGGCCACGCTTCAAGGCGTTTTAGAACGGCATCAATTGACAAAACGTGGCAAAAAGATGAATATCATCTGTTTAAGTGAAAACATGGCTCCCACATGTGATAGGTTGTTGCTTAGGTGATATAGCTAAGGAACGTGTAGGTGGACGATTGAACATTTTCGAAAAAAATGTAAAAACGGGGGGCGTAGGTTCACAGTCACTGGAGGGGTGATTTAACCCTGACAATGACCCAAGTACTATTATGAATTTCTCCTAGAAAGATGATATCATCGATTTAAGCATATTTACAAAGTTAAAGCTGTCCATCTTTTCGGGGTTGAGATTGAGTTGCAATTATTAGTCTGGTGTTGACCACAGGAAAATAGTCTGGTTTTGACCACAGGAAAATAGTCTGGTGTTGACCACAGCAAAATAATCTGGTGTTAAACACAGCAAAATAGTCTGATGATGACCACAAGAAAATAGTCTGATGTTGACCACAGTAAAATAGTCTGGTGTTGACCACAGTAAAATAGTCTGTTGTTGACCACAGGAAAATAATCTGATGTTGACCACAGTAAAATAGTCTGATGTTGACCACAGAAAAATAGTCTGATGTTGACCACAGGAAAATAGTCTGGTGTTGACCACAGTAAAATAGTCTGGAGTTGACCACAGTAAAATAGCCTGGTGTTAAAAACAGGAAAATAGTCTGATGTTGACCACAGTAAAATAGTCTGGTGTTGACCACAGGAAAATAGTCTGATGTTGATCACAATAAAACAGTCTGGTGTTGACCACAGTAAAATAGTCTAGTGTTGACCACAGTAAAATAGTCTGGTGTTGACCACAGGAAAATAGTCTGATGTTGACCACAATAAAATAGTCTGGTGTTGACCACAGTAAAATAGTCTGATGTTGACCACAGGAAAATAGTCTGGTGTTGACCACAGTAAAATAGTCTGGTGTTGACCACAATAAAATAGTCTGATGTTGACCACAGTAAAATAGTCTGGTGTTCACCACAGGAAAATAGTCTGATGTTGACCACAATTAAATAGTCTGGTGTTGACCACAGTAAAATAGTCTGATGTTGACCACAGGAAAATAGTCTGGTGTTGACCACAGGAAAATAGTCTGATGTTGACCACAGTAAAATAGTCTGGTGTTGACCACAGTAAAATAGTCTGTTGTTGACCATAGGAAAACAATCTGATGTTGACCACAGTAAAATAGTCTGGTGTTGACCACAGGAAAATAGTCTGGTTTTGACCACAGGAAAATAGTTTGGTGTTGACGACAGCAAAATAATCTGGTGTTAAACACAGCAAAATAGTCTGCTGTTGACCACAAGAAAATAGTCTGGTGTTGACCACAGTAAAATAGTCTGGTGTTGACCACAGTAAAATAGTCTGTTTTTGACCACAGGAAAATAATCTGATGTTGACCACAGTAAAATAGTCTGGTGTTGACCACAGTAAAATAGTCTGATGTTGACAACAGTAAAATAGTCTGGTGTTGACCACAGGAATATAGTTCGGTGTTGACCACAGGAAAATAGTCTGGTTTTGACCACAGGAAAATAGTCTGGTGTTGACCACAGCAAAATAGTCTGGTGTTAAACACAGTAAAATAGTCTGGTGTTGACCACAAGAAAATAGTCTCATGTTGACCACAGTAAAATAGTCTGGTGTTGACCACAGGAAAATAGTCTGTTGTTGACCACAGGAAAATAATCTGATGTTGACCACAGTAAAATAGTCTGGTGTTGACCTCAGGAAAATAGTCTGATGTTGACTACAGGAAAATAATCTGATGTTGACCACAGAAAAATAGTCTGATGTTGACAATAGTAAAATAGTCTGGTTTTGACCAAAGCAAAATAGTCTGGTGTTGACCACAGTAAAATAGTCTGGTGTTGACCACAGTAAAATAGTCAGGTTTTGACCACAGTAAAATAGTCTGGTGTTGACCACAGGAAAATAGTCTGATGTTGACCACAAGAAAATAATCTGATGTTGACCACAGTAAAATAGTCTGATGTTGACCACAGGAAAATAGCCTGGTTTTGACCACAATAAAATAGTCTGATGTTGACCACAGTAAAATAGTCTGGTGTTGACCATAGGAAAATCGTCTGATGTTGACCACAATAAAATAGTCTGGTGATGACCACAGTAAAATAGTCTGATGTTGACCACAGGAAAATAGTCTGGTGTTGACCACAGTAAAATAGTCTGGTGTTGACCACAATGAAATAGTCTGATGTTGACCACAGTAAAATAGTCTGGTGTTGACCACAGGAAAATAGTCTGATGTTGACCACAATAAAATAGTCTGGTGTTGACCACAGTAAAATAGTCTGGTGTTGACCACAGCAAAATAGTCTGGTTTTGACCACAGCAAAATAGTCTGGTGTTGACTATTGGAAAATAGTCTGATGTTGACAACAGTAAAATAGTCTGGTGTTGACCACAGGAATATAGTCCGGTGTTGACCACAGGAAAATAGTCTGGTGTTGACCACAATAAAATAGTCTGGTGTTGACCACAGGAAAATAGTCTGGTGTTGACCACAGGAAAATAGTCTGGTGTTGACCACAGTAAAATAGTCTGGTGTTGACCTCAGGAAAATAGTCTGATGTTGACCACAGGAAAATAATCTGATGTTGACCACAGAAAAATAGTCTGATGTTGACCTCAGGAAAATAGTCTGATGTTGACCACAGTAAAATAGTCTGGTGTTGATAACAGTAAAATAGTCTGATGTTGATCTCAGGAAAATAGTCTGATAAAATAATCTGATGTTGACCACAGAAAAATAGTCTGGTGTTGACCACAGTAAAATAGTCTGGTGTTGACCTCAGGAAAATAGTCTGATGTTGACCACAGGAAATAATCTGATGTTGACCACAGAAAAATAGTCTGATGTTGACCACAGGAAAATAGTCTGGTTTTGACCACAGTAAGGTAGTCTGGTTTTGACCACAGTAAGGTAGTCTGGTGTTGACCACAGTAAAATAGTAGAAGTCTTGTCCTGTCGGGAAAGAGTTAATGCATTTTAAGAGCACAACAAGTTCTCGTGATGTCTCAACACTTATCGCAATGAGAAACTAAGTGGGGATCTTAATCTCAGGACAAATACCTGTATCAATGCCCAGCACATTTTACGACATCTTTTCGAAACTAGCCATACTGCATCTCTTGAGGACATTGAAATTCTTTCCTGTCGTTCTTCGCCTTTCGAATTTCTCGTAAGAGAAAGCCTCTTAACTTCCAAAGTTAAACCGTCTTTGAATGGTAATCTCAGCTCCATTCAATTGTCTTTGTTCTAATTTTCCCTTCTTTATTACCGCTACTACACGACTTGCAAGTTGATACCTTCATTTAATTATAAATATTCGCTGTTTTGTAATAATATTTCACACTCTGATGATGTAGCGAGATGCGAAGAAACGTTAGTTAGTTTAATAAATCTTATTTTATTCTATAGCTTTGTTCCGTGTTTTGTGCTGTGCATTGATATTTGTCCTAGGATTAACGGTTATCCATGAGGACTGGGAACAGTACTTTCGTTTTATCCATTTTAAGTGCACGAGAGATAAATTTCGTAATGACTTAACGTTTATCCCGAGAGGATGTGGATATGGAGTGTTAAGTTGTCTCGGGAACATCTCGTGCATTAGTAAAGTGGATAAAACGACCACACTGTTCACATTTTAGATCAACTGGTGGAGCAGTGGTCCGGAAACCCAAAGATCCGAGTTCAATGTGCGTCACGAAGCAGAGATTGCGGTTGGTGAGCCGAACAAATTTGGAAGGTCGTAACATTCATGCAATACTTACAGGAGATAATTCGTGGACGAGTGTATTAAAGCTTCCCCAGAATATGACAATATTTTGCCGGCGATTAGATCGGGTGCGCGGGCGTGCTACATGCAAACCAGCCTAATATCAGCCAATAAGATTGAAGCGACTGAAGCGACTATGGTCGAAAGATCCACAAGTCAAAGTACCAATTTAAGAATCGCATTCAGGGTAACATGAACAGAATACTACATGAACTGACTTACACTGCTAAAGTCAATTAAAAAAGTGTAGGTTAATTCGTGAAATATTCGGCTCATGTTACCCTGATGATGATTCTGAAATAGAGTCGAAACACTAAACATCCTCACGGATATCGAGCATTAAGTTGTCGCGAGGATCTTTCATGGACTTAAATAGGATAAAACGAGTATACTGTTCCCAGGAGGTGAAGTGAAGTGGATTTTATTTAAACAAGCTACCTTCATCATCAAATGATGGTTTTCATGAGGGACGTCACACAGTTTGCAAAAATAACACTCATACATTAAAAATAATCTAAGTCCAAAGATATACAATGGTTTAAAAAGAGTCAAAGATGCTGGACGTCCAACTCAGTTGTAACACTTATGTAATCAAATTTTTGAAGCTGCTCATAGACTCTGTCAGCTTCGCCTCCATTGGTAAGCTATTCCATAGCACAGCTCCACTATACCCAAAACATTTTTTCAAATATTCAGTATTGGGCTTAGGAACTGAGAGGTTGGTATGTGCGTTTCTAAGTCTATCTTTTAAACCTAGAGATGAGTGGTTATTTAATATTTTGTAAATCAAAACTAATTTATTCAATTTAATTTGGTCGTTCAGATTTTTCCACGACATAGCATGAAGTAAATCTGACGACCTAACATAATTGTTACCTGTCATAACTCTTGCTGCCCCATTTTGAAATTTTTGTATTTTCTCTTTCAGTAAACTTCCACAATTATCCCATAGCGGTGAACAATAATCAAAGTAGGGGAGTACGAGAGAATTATATAAGTTTTGTAAAGTTTCATATGATACAAACGGTTTAACTGTTTTCATAATTCCAATACCAGTATCTGCTTTATTACATATTGAATCTAAATGGTTTTTCCAACTCGACTTTTCATCGAGTTCTACCCCCAAACATCGAAATGAGGTATATCGAGTAACCGGATTATCATTTATGATTACTTGGTCATTCCCAACTTTATTTTTAAGATTATAGGATGAGCCTATGAAGATCACTTTTGTGTTTTTGATATGAAGTTGTAATTTATTTTGGGAAAGCCATTTGACTATATTTTCCAAGTCTTTATTACGGTTTGCTACTAAATCTGTAAAATTTGCCCAAGATGCATACAGACCAGGAGTTGTACTTTGTAAACATTCTGCAAATCATTAATGTATAACAAAAACAAGAGGGGTCCCAGAATAGATCCCTGTGGAACACCGCATACAGTTTCTTTAGCCGAGGATGTGTGACCATTAACAACACACACTTGACTTCTTTTTTTCAAATAGGATTGAAACCATTTTAGCTATAAACCTTGAATACCAAGGTAAACCAACAGGTAAACGTCTATAACAATGAAAAGAGCTTACTTCTGTGACAATATCCCTCTGAAGTCCCTTTCAACTTTAAATTCAACTGATAACACCGGTTAGCCTCCAGGATAGCAAACATAACCGAACAAAACTGACACATATTCTAAAACCTCGTGCTTCAAATCCACGTGACCCTATTACAGTTTGTAACCCTAAACTAATTAATTAACTAATAAATACTAACAATAACCCAGTTAACATGTCACTCAACACAATTTAAGCGGCGGATCGGTATCCCGGAAGGTACGAGTTCAAAGTCCGCTTGATTCAACATTTTCCAGTTGACTTCGAATTATAAAATGACGAGGAAATAGTTACCCCTTATTGACAGAGCGTGTGCCTTAACGACATAAACGTGTAAAAACAGAAGTCCAATATTTCACCTGCACAGGCCGAAGAAGCGAACGTAATCAGTAGTTTATTAAATGGCTTTAAAGAAATCTAATTGACAAGTGCAAAGGCAGAGCACGTGAAATAAAGACTTGCATTTCTGCCGTAATTTTATATAGAATTTCTACACCAACTTTACACCACATGGTTACTTTTCCTTTTCTGATTGTTCGTAATACATTTTCACTTCATATTTATCGAAGAATTATAAGTTTTATTCGACATAAGTAAGGCTTTTTTAAACTTGCTTCCCTGAGCGGGCAATACGGGAAATATCCGACCGCTTATGAACCAATCAAATTCCAGGATTTCTGTATTCGGTCTCGTTGCTGTATGCCATTACCATATGATAACATCGGGATTATTAGCGCGATTACTATGTCTATTTTTTGTGTAGCATGATCATTTAGTTTTGAGCTGAGAATTTTACCTTTATTTTCTTCATTGTAATTGCTTAAATTGTTGGTTGTTATGGTTCTTGACTTCACTAAACTCCGCAGATTCTTCCCGGGATACTCCAGTTTCCTTCATCAGTAACACTGGACAGTGGCGTACTGCACTCAGGTACATGATTTTGTGGGGGGCACATAATCGAAGATTTACTCACAAATCATATAAAACATGCTCTTGTAGTCTACGTTAATGCTATGTCCACTAACTTCTTGGGCATAGTGGTGACGTAGACTTGTTACACGGATTACATTCGTGTAACTTTTTCTTTGTCCTTCGTTTTTAGAAATTGCTATGTCTACAGTGCATACAAAAACATTGTATCAAAAGCGAAAAAATATTAGAACGAGCACGAAATAACAACTTTAATAATTCATATCCTTGAGTTAAATCAGAAAGTGACTCGAAAAACTGAAGTAAAAATTATCGGAATCTTGTTAAGTAGTTAAAGGGAATTTCGTATAAAAATGTTTGTTGCGACATAATGAAGAAGGAAGAATATCCTTTGCTATTTCGCCAACAATATACCGATATATATCTTTTAAAAAAAATAGGAAAAAAACCAGGAAAAAACTCAAAAACAATGACAAAAAATGAGGTCAAATAAAATTGGAGGACTTTGGAAAGGAAAGGAATGACAATGATCTGCTTATTTCACTCCAGCTATAAAGTTCCTTTATAAAGTTTATACATCCACCATCAAATTTTTATCTAAAATCCTCGAAAACTTTTTAATTCGTATTTAATATGTCTTCTGAGTTTTTTTTATTCGTACCTGTCTAAGCACACAATTTTATTTGGTATACGTGATAAGGCAAGTATTGAACAATCCGTAATCTGCACCAAATTGATTCAGATGTTGTTTTCATGTTTAGGCCGGCGAGGTACTTCACGTTGAAATTTGAAATTCGGAGGCACTTTACGATGACTTGATATACCAAGGGTCTAAAATCCTTCCACGAAATGGTAACCTCTCATAATCTTTAGCAACTACCTATCAACTTAATTTTCTCAGTGAAAATATATCTTCTTCTTTTGAAGTCACTGTTAAAAATATTTCGCGACAGTGGTTACCAAGTCCTAGACAGTGCCCAGAAATGCAAACCCCGCACCACTTCCACTGATCATTATAACTGTAATTACAAAAACGGTTTAAAGATCTTTCATCCAGAATATTTTGGAAGTAATTGCACGGCACATTACAAAGGACGTAATGATTTTAATGAACATTACTCACGTAATAAGACTACTGGTTTAAAGATCCGTCATCCAGAATATTATTTAAGTAACTACACAACATATTGTAAAGAACGTAATGATTTTGATGGACATTACTTATGTATTAAGACAATTGTCTTAAAGATCTGTCATCGCAAATATTATGGAACTAACTGTACAACTCTGTGCATTGAAAGTGATTTTCACTGCATGATTCATGTCAGAAGGAAAAAGGTAGGGAGAAGTGTTTCTAATGACTTTTTTTAGAAAGTAATTTGCCTAACTAGTTTTAATATGGTAAACCTCTGTCCATTACATTTGAGAATCATCCTCAACATAAATTGAAGGGAAAATATCATGATTACCCTTTAGCTCAAGTGGCAAAGGAAGGCTACAGAGACCTTGAGATTGCAGTCCGAATCCCGCTTAAGTCGACTTTTCTTGATGACTTTAGCACTTTAGGTTTATCATGATATTCGTTCTTCTTATTACCTGGATACCGTAAATGATCGACTAAGCGCCGCTAACTGAATAAGCGCCGCTCTCGAGTAAGCGCCGCATTTTTACCGCAAATAATTTAATAAGCACCGCTCTCGAATTAGCGCCGCTGCGCCAATTTGAGGAATTACAAATAAATACCGCACCGAGATATCATAACACGATTGAGAAAGGAGATCACGACCAATTCGAGAGTTCTTAAGACTTAATGTAGGATATCTCTGACAATTAGGTTCGTATAATAATTCTAGGTGTATAAATTTCGCCTCCTTCTTGCTCAACTTTGAGTCTGCTCTTGTTCATGTGCATGACGAAACTAATGAGGACATTGACATTGATTGAAACTGCACTACATTTATAAAGTGACTAAGAAATTGTGTTCTGTTCATCTTATGTTTTGTATTACTTGATTCTATATAATAAATTGAGCATACCTAGTACGTGCCTCATTTATTCTCTATATATTCTCCCTAAATGTTTTACTCGTCTTTGAAATGAGAGCCACCCTCGAATAAGCGCCTCTCTCGAATAAACGCCGCATCTTTAGCTGGAAAACTGTAAATAAGCGCCGCGGCGTTTAATCGATCATTTATAGTAGTAATTCTGAAATAGATTCGAAACACTGGACGCCCACACGGATAAGCGTTAAGCTGTCGCGAGAGTCTCTCGCGCTGCAACAATAGATTAAGTATGGGCTAGTTACCGAAACCGAGGAAATTACGTCGTCTCTTTACTTATTTAGTTCATGGACATAGCCTCTTGATCTAGAATGTACTAGTGTACTTCTATCTGATTTTGATGGATTAAAACTAAATTTGATTGTCAATGTTCTGTTTGTTGCTGGGTTTTTGTACAGCGAGACGACTAGTAAATGTCCAAGGGATAACATATATTAACCCTGGGTTCTGAACTAATTAACATTAAGTAGAAGTTACTAAGCGATTTTAAGAACCGCAGTACTACAAAGAAAATCGAGGTGATCATGAACTAAGCCATCATATTGTCTCCAGATGACTCTAGAACTGAACGGGTAGAACACCATTTGGGAAAGCCAAACATGCGAGTTCTCATCCCGCTAAAGTCCACCTTTCTAGTTATTTGTAGCGGGGTAGGTTAATCATGATATTTTTCCCTTCCCTCCATTTCCTCAGGTAAGTTTATCTAACTGGCTGTATTAGTTCATTTTCTTCTATTCCTAAATACATCTCAGCCTGATTATATCATCGCCCTTGCCAAAATAAGCATTGCCAACCTTATATTCAAATCTAACTTGTATCGCACGTTTGCAGTGTCCTGACGAGGGCGGGCTAAAACACGGCTAGGAAACAGCATATGGTCGTACCTAAGGTTCAGGATAAACCTGAATTTTAAAGAACTCTCCACAAGAGCCATTTTGTACCTTGCGATAGATATCTTGGTGTATGTCTTCGTCTGACGAGAGCGTCGAGGACAAATTCGAACCGATCATAAGTGGATATCTTTCTACATAGACAGCCACGAGTTTATCACATACACCACGATGACAATCATAATGTGCGAAATTGCACGGGTAAACGGGCCTTGAGACTGCAAGGCTCCTCAATGCAAGTTGGTGTTTAGTTCATAAGGCTGCCAAAATTGTAGGAGTGGGGAGCGAGAGAATGGACTTGTAAGGGATATGTGGTGGGTTTTAAGTTAAACTGTCGCCGGTGGTGGCACGTTAACAGGATTAGGGGTACGACCAGAGTTAAGATTTGTCCTAACCCTGGTTCAAACCTGATTAATTTAAAAGGAGATCTATCACTAAATGGCCACTTCCCCTTATACATCTGTTCAATTCAAATATTATTTCGTCAATTCGTTTTATGTATGTCTATGATGATGATTCTGAAATTGAGTTGAAACACGCACATCCTCTCATGGATAAGCGTTAAGTTGTTTCGAGAATATCTCGTGCACTTAAGTTGGATAAAAACTTGCCTCCAATCTCTGTGGGCTCGATAGCTCAACAGGTAGAGTGGCGGATTGCTATCCCTGCGAATTTAAATCCTGTTCGAGTCAAACGTTTTCACCTGACTTCGGCAGTGCCAGATTATCATGAAAAAATTTCTTTTCATGTATATCTTTTAGGATGACTATCTAATGCCATAGTATATTTGGATGTTTGCTTCACTTAGTATTTTTGCTTTTCCTATAGTTAGTAGAAGTATTGGTTACATGTGAATGTGACGGAGCTTTGTTTGGTCTTGTCAAAACTATCGTGTCAACTTTCGGTCGTGTAGTTGGTCTCCTAATTACTGTTTTGTTGGTCTATTTTATCATCAATTGAAGTAAAGAATGTGATTTTCATCTGTAATTTTCACTGTTTATTTTTGACGTCAAAGTGACACGTATAAATTGTCCTCTTTTGACTTTCAGCCAACTTTCTTCAATTTCTCATATTCTGCACTACTTCGAGTCTTGTATTGATTACAATCCTATGTTTTTATGTTATATGAAGTTTTATAGTGTTTTGGTACCATTTTATAGCGAGTTGTGTTTGTGATTTGGTCGCTAAACAATCTCTCGTTCATTTTGTGGAGACGAAGGAGACAATGATTTCGAACAATTGATATCAGTTGAGATCACTCTATAAGTACGTATGGTTAAGAATTCTACGCCACACTTCGTGTTGACGTTCAATGTTTTAGTCATAAACTAGTTATTGACCCAACTGGTTCGATGTGTACTTGTGAAATATCAGACCCTTGTAAGCAAGTTTCAGCACTGACTTCGACTCACTGCCCTTGACTCGGCCCGCACTTTGAAATATCGTCCGATATTTGACAAGTATAAACTGTACTCTCGGTCAAAGAGGAGTAACCATTGAATGACGACTTAAGATCATCGGTTCTTAACCATTGTCCTGGAATTTCAACCTTTGACGAACTTTGAAACGTTATTTTCGTCCTCCCCAGATAAACATTTGATTCAAAACAAAGTCACTAAGACATTTCAGTAAGTGTACCTTTCGCTGTTCATTACCAGAAAATATACTATCATTAACATCAACTTCATTAACGTAAAAATACATTCCATTTATTCAATCAACATTCACTAGCATAAATACGCAACTATTGGCATCAAAGAACATTCCATAACGTCAACAGACGACCATTAACACCGTTCTTCTAAACATTAGGGTTAATAAGATATTTCTTTTGAGTAATTTAAATTTTATTAACCCTAATATAGAGTAGAGTGGTGTTATCCAGCAGTCTGTTGCCGCTATAGAATGCCCTTTGATGCAAATGGTTGCGTACCTAAGCTACTGAATGTCGATTGAATAAAATGAATGTATTTTCGCGTTAACGAGTTTGAAATTGACGTTAGTAATATATTTCTTGGCAATGAACACCAAAGGGTGTCCAAGCCAACGCATTCTATACGTGGCCATGAATATTTATTGTTATTCTTGTACCAACAGGAATAGAAAATACTATCCGAAAATATGGACACACTTTAGCACCGTCTATATGTGCGGGAAAAGGCCAGAACTGCATCTGGTATAAGCCTAAACTAAAATTCTGTTAGTGAAATTTCCCTTTTACAACGCTGAAATTCTCCGTCTCCCTCGAATTTGACCCGATTGAGAAGTCCAATTTAAGATCATATAAAATGTTATATTGAATTTTCGGCTGTTGATTATTAGGATTTTGGTTGATTACTTTGAACTGATTGATATGATGAAATGTGTCAATTTCCTTTGGTAGTTCTGGAGAAGAAAAGTGGGCTGTAAATCCGACGGCATGGGACCTACGGAAAAAAGTAGTCCTGCATAAGATTTCGGCGGAAATCATTATTCTTGAGGGAAATATTAATTGCACCTCTTTTTCAGCTGTTTTACCTGTTCTAAAACCCTTAAAGCGTAATTTTTAAAATTTAGAATAGCACTATGAAGTGTGGCCAGATTGTAATCTGAGCAACCTGACCTCAACCTTACCGTAAGCCTAAACCTAATCCGAACCCTAACCCTAACTCAATCCTAACTCTAACCTCAACCTTAACACTAACCCTAAAGCTAACTCTAACTTAACACTTTGACTTACTCCTCCAACTTTTGCAAGAAAACCCCTTGGGACCATTATGCTCAGACTACAATCTGGCGACGCATTAAAGCGTTATTCTAACATTAAGAACAGACAAAATCGTCAAAAAACAAGTAAAATTGATGTTTTTTTCTGATACCGCCAATATCAAACCTCTGACTGGCCTACCGTAAAATTGCTGCAAAAACGTATTCTTGCAATGGAATGAATACATAGAATTGAACGATTTCCAGTCCGTAGTTTGTTCTCGACGTCTATGTTGTTCCAGACACGACGTCCCCGAGACTATTAGGGAGAAGTAAAATAACATTGTGTTCCGTTCAATTCTATAATGCTCGCACTTTTTTTCACCGAGATTTTTAGCAAGAAGTAGAATAATATTGTTTTCCGTTCAACTCTAATGATCGTGATTTTTTTTTTTTTCACCGAGATGGTGAGGAAGAAGTAAAAGGAAAAGAACTAATCTTTTTATTACAGCGTATGCATTCAGTCTCCAGAGACGGGAGCTACAAAGAACATGGCGGCCATGTTTGTGTACTTAACAACAAAAGAAGAGTATTAAAATTATTTACTTATGGAATACCAACATGTCGGATACAACGTCAAGTGGGTACGTTGTATTGAATTCACTAATTCATTGACCTATTTAGATTAGACCTCTATCAACCGAAAGCTGTCAAGTTTGATTCATTTTGAAAACGGTAGTTGAAAAGGTATTCATCTTGTTTGTTTGACTTAAAGTTTGGCTTTACAAGAGATTATTATTCGGAGTTTATTGGTCCAATTTGCGTAGAATTTTGTCATCTGATTCAAGCAGCTCATTAACGTTCGACCTTTCTGAATGTGGCTTGCAAATTGCGTTTTATAGTCTATGTATTATGCCCATCTCCACTCTCATTGACAACTGAATCAT
This sequence comes from Heliopora coerulea, assembly GCA_030142905.1. Taxonomy (NCBI): domain Eukaryota; kingdom Metazoa; phylum Cnidaria; class Anthozoa; order Scleralcyonacea; family Helioporidae; genus Heliopora; species Heliopora coerulea. The sequence goes on along the minus strand of JASJOG010000067.1, from coordinate 34,021 downwards.
ATGTAAGAATTTATTCTAGCAAATAAGTGTCTGTGATGCAATGAACGAAATTTTATCGTGAGTTATTCGTATTTCTTTAAACCAAGTTAGCCCTTTCATGTCTGATTTTTGGTTTGTTTTGTTCTTTGTTCTCTCTTTTGCTCATACTTTGTTCAATCGTTTGCCCGTTTAGGGTCTTTTATCATGGAACTATTGGATGATCAAGAGAGAACCTGAAAGAGGGAAAAACTATAGTCAATAGATTACAGTAAAATACAAGGCAATGCTGTATATGCTTGCTTGGAACAATAAGGAGTTTAAGCGAGCCAGTACTGAGACGGCGTTTAAGAAAGTAGTTTAACTTTACACGTGTGATTAAAATACCATGCTACTGATCTTGCAATGAATTGTGAATGTTGTGTCCCAAATTAGCGCGTATTTTGCGCTAGATTTTATTGACACGAAAAAAAAGTTTCCATTCATCTATCTATCTTTAACCTCAGAAACCAATCTCACCAGCTCAGATCAGGCCAGGAGCTGAGGGGGGGCCTGGGGGGAAGTGCCCCCCCAACCACAATATAACGGAAGTCGTGCCCTCCCTACAAACAGAAAAAAAGAAAAAAGGTATTTATAAAATTTCCCCAGAATGCAACCAAGATCCCCTCGGGAACAACCCCCCAGAGACGCCTACCGACCCCCAGCTCAATTTTTGGTCCACGTCGCGGCTATGTGTGCGGCAGTGCCCACCCCCCGAAATTGAGAGCCAGCTCCGGGCTTGTGTCTGGTTGAAACAAACCTTGACTACGCAAATAAAGGGATGTCGGCTTTGCATCATGTCAGCTTACTCGATAAGCACACTATGAAAACCAACTTTGTTCTACTTCCTATCATTTTGGTCTGTACTAAGCCAGATACGGTAAATGGTACTCTACATGAGAGCAGAAGATCCAGGGAGGAAAGAATACGTTATTAAATAGTTTCACAGATTGCTAGAAATACGTGCACGCTACAACCCCTCGCCCACGCCTCAATTCCAACTTTTTTGATAGGAAAGAGCAAAGTTAGTTCATCTTTCATATAATCAATTACTAATCGATCTCAATAAATTAGTCAAGTCCAAATTTTCTTACAATAAACCCTGGGTGAAGGTCGATCCACACAAGTGAAAATGGTTTTGGCGCCAACTACGCGGCGCGATGGTGCAATTCCATTACAGCTAGCTGAGAGTTATGCAAAAGAACGTTCCCTAGTGCTAGTTAAGAGAATGTGTGCCACAATCTATTTCCCCTGGATAATACAAAACAAAACAAATTAAAAAATTGCCAAAAACACTATTTTACTCCCTCAGAAATTTTGTAGCCTACTAATCATATACTAGGCGCCTGTATAACTGATTTCTTTATTATCATAAGTTCATGAATGGCAAACTGGATTATTGTTGATCAATTATTAACCTGGCGCATGCGATTAACACGTATACATCGTATAATGATATACATCAGGAGGAATGATCTAATGAAGGAATTTAATGCATGTGAATGATCCTTTCCTGTTTGAAGTGGTTCAAGTGATTGAAATCCCGTTTGGTACGAGACTCATGTCCACGATGTAATTTGCAGCGAAATGGACTTAATGTTTTTAGGATCAAAGGGAAAACCTAAAAAGGATAAATTACGTGAAGTCGTAGGACAGATTTCTGACACTGGATTGGAGATCTTGCTATTCACTCTTCGCGGAAACACTTTGAAACTGACGTAAAAAAGGTAACGGCATTTTGTTTTTATGTTGAATTTGAAACCATTTTATGTGTTGCATTGGTTTGAGTTATCCTACGAACTCTCACGCTTAGTTGGAAATTTCTATACAACGATTCGGAGGTTTGCAAAGAAACGATACAACAAAAAACTACCCAGGAGGGCATAGTCTTGGTGACTGTTAAAGAACCTGAGCTTCCAAAGACTGAAATGTGTTCACGGAGAAAACTTATTTCTTTACGACGCATTTACATAGACAAGTTGCATCTTGGGGAAACGAAAAAGTCACTAACTCAAGCTGTGGTTGTACCTTTTCCAACGCTATGTAGTAAATGATAGAAAGAAGAGTCAACTGTGCAAGACGGTAAATTCGTTTCAAGAGGCGAGGAAAAACTCCTAGTATGTGAAATTATTGGCTTGAATAAGTTTGATGGCACTTTAAGAATAATTCAATGAATATAGAATGTTAAACCAAATAACAAGTTTTATTGAAAAATACGAATCTAAACTATTGGGCTGGAATGAAGTCTCGCAGGAAAAGCCAGGTCTGAAACCAGACTGCAGTTTATATAAAACGTTTTTTTGTACTCAGATAGTCATAAAAGCAAGTATAAACATGTCGCTCAATAATCTTACTGAGTACTGCAAATATTGTAATTGAGGGATTGTTGTTTTTATCAGATCTACTTCCTCCTTTATGAACTGGACAAATTTTTGAAATTTTTCACTGCATCGGAAAAATACCACAACTGATACTCAAATTTAAAATTTTAATTAGAGATTGAGCTATAATTGATGCAGCTGATTTTAATAACCTGGGACATATTCCGTCTAAGTTCACGCCTTTTTTAGTAAGTGATGATTTTAAATAGCATTCAACATAGGATTCATGTATGTCAGGTATCGTATATTTATCATTGTGAGATAAAAGAGCCGAAAGAAAAGATTCTAGGTGTTGTAAATTGCCAGGCTTCGTATTTTCGATAGTAGGAACTGTACAAGCGACCGAGATAAAATAATCATTAAATATGTAGGCGACCTGCGGCGGATTCAAAACACTCTTGCCATCTTGAATGGAGAGAGAGTTTATCTTGGATTCTTTCTGAACTAAGTCCCTAAGGTATTTTGATAATACTGAACAATCCTTTTTACCAGATTTAATTATAAATTGGTAAAATTCTACTTTCGCTGATCTAATGAACGAAGGGCATTTATTTCGCCAGCGTCATTAATTATAATTGTCACCAATTATAAAATTTCCCCAGAATGCGACCAAGATCCCCTCGGGAACAACCCCCCCAGAGACGCCTACAGACCCTCAGCTCAATTTTTGGTCCACGTCGCGGCTATGTGTGCGGCAGTGCCCCCCCGAAATTCAGAGCCAGCTCCGGGCTTGGCTCCGATCAGCAGGTTAACATTTCAAATATCCGCAACGTCTGACCTGTTTTGATTCAGCGTAGTGGTCGAACCGTGGAAATGTTCTCGACAACGTATTAGAGACCTTAAGTTGTAGAACGGGAAGCAGGAAAGACGGGTTTCTGGAAGTAAATAATCAGGTTTGTTGACACTAAACATGCCCACTGTCCCGTCCTGTGGCGTCGAATACGTTTGGGTTGGTAGTTTGCCGTCGTCCTCAAAAATGTAATTATCGTGGTTTTTACCGTCGTATAAGTCAATTTTTACAAAAAATATGACTTTATGGGAACACACAAATGTAGTTACAAAAGTAAGCTAAACTTTGGTTATTTGTTTGGGGTTAGTTGCTGTATTCCTGTCACTTCTGAAGAATCGACTCTGACAAAATGAGCTGTGCGTTTGCTTCTGTAGTTCCACCGAAGAAATCTTTGTAAGTGATATTTAATTACTCTTAAGTAATTTCATTACCACCTTCTTTGATGACTTTTCAGACGGTAGGTTGTCAAACGAAAAACCAATAACACTCTGAAATACTTTAGACAAAGATGATCGAAAAAATCGTTTATGACATTTATAATGTAAACAAAAGAATTTTGTTGTAGGCAATTGAATTTTATACCTGAAGTTTTTGTTAGGAAGTGAATAATTTATGTTTATTATTGTACTTAATATAGTGCTGAAAGATTCATGATGGTATGGACTGACAGTCACTATGTATTGTTATGCAGGGCAATTGTAGCAAAGAACCCTTTTGCTTTCAAAAACAGTTCCCCCAGAGAGCTCAGCTTTGGCTTGAAATTGCCGAAAATTTGTCCCAAATCAGAGAACCAAATTTTAAAGTGAACCTGCATCGTCGTGCCGTTCGTGACCGCTACAACTTGTTATCGAACAAGCTCAGGAGAAAGTTGAAAGATGAAGAAAAAAAAGCGTCGGGTATAGAGACCAGTATGTCAAAGGTAGACTTACTTTTGGAACAACTGATTGAAAATGAAGACGCTACAGAAACACAACAAAAAATTAATGTAGAGGGAAGTAAAAGAAAAGTAATGGAAGAGCGTATGAATGCAGAGGATATGCAAGCCAAAACCATGGATAAGTTGGGGGAGACAAAGCGAAGAAAAGAAAATGAAAACCATTGAACAATGAAACGAAGAAGATCAAGTAGGAATGAAACTGTACAGTATCTTCGTGAAAAAAATGAACTTTTGGCAAAGTTTAGAATTGAAGACAAAGCGTTTGAAGCACAAAAGCTGAGGTATGAAAGCCAAAGGCACCAGGAGTTTATGAAAAGGCTCAGTGAACAGCAAAATACACTGCAGCACCAACAGCAACAACAAAATCAACTGATCATGGCCATTATTTCCGAGCTTGGATCTAACTAAGATACTCTACGAACTATTACAATTTTTGTTCTTTTATGCATTTGTTGCAATGTTTATACCTTTCCTCAAGTGTTTTTATTAAAGTTTTAAGAAGTTTTATTCATCATTGTCATTTATCTTTCATATTACGTTAATTTAAGTACCCTTGCAGGGTTGTTGGGTCAATTTGAAAGAATTCAGAAGTTTAGTTTCCATAAAGACATGTGAGTGCAATTTCAAGGATGGCACTTGCAATATACATTTTACCTACAGGGCTAAGGCCAATTTTAAAGTTCTTCTTGAAGTCCATGTATTTAAATTTATTGATAACATCACCAAATAACCATTCAACAGATATGCGAACTGCACTCATTGCTTTGTTGAAGTTTTTCATATCCTGGGTTAAGACAGCACCTCTGAAAGGGGCCTGGAGGTGCACACGGAGAGGATATGCAAGATCCCCATAAACAGACATTGGCAGGCCAACTTCAGAAAAAAACATGTGCTTCAAGATCATTTAGGAGACCAGAGTCTGCCAAAATTCCTGCATCATGTTTCCTTCCTTCTAAAACAAGATAAAACAAAATTAAGTTGATTTAATTTTAATTTTAATCCAAGCCATTAAGGGGCAGTGCCTTAACTCTTAGATAAAATCATCTAACGTTATCCGGAATAAAACTCTAAGGTGTACCAAAGCCCCTTCACTAATAAAAATGACAACGAAAAAAAGGAAACAAATGAAGATGAAAGAAAATGAAATGAAATGACAGAACAACTTGAAATAAAATATAAAAGTTACAGGTGTTTTACAAATCTTTTGATGTAAAACAAGCTTAATGTCTTAAAGCCTTTGTAGCTCATAAAATGGTTTTTTGACAGTTATACTAAATATGTTGATGGGAAAGTAGGGTGAATAGAAAATAGCCTCAGTGAAAACACAAATTTTCTTTCCTAAGGCCATTACAAATTGAGCAATCAGTCCATTTGGCAGCGTAACCGGTTGAAATCTTAAAGCGTGAACCCGCTTATGTCCATTATATACGGTCCTCTGCAGTTTCTTGGAGAGGCATATTGGTCGAACTGTCCCATCTATAAAACCGAAGCAATTTGGCAGAGTTCCACCTTTATCATGAATTGCTTCAGCATATATTTGGAGACTTCATGGATTAAGGATAGTGCTGTCCCATTGTGTAAGTCTATGCCCGTGTGCCATGTAAATAAAATCAATTACTTCGTTGTTGGTCATGCTGAGGACTAGTACTGGTTTTCCAAACCGATGTATCAGGTCTGGGTAACCACAAGGGTAGGCAAATCTCTTCAGAACTATGCACAACCCTTCAGTACTATCACATACTGTACATACATGTACATGGCATACGAATCTTGATGGAAGACGGAGCATATCGCCAATCATTTTTACATTAGTCTTTCGACAGCGAAATTCTGCAAAGCATTCAGCCTTAGTCAACTCTTCTAAGTTAAACTTCAAATGTTTATACGGAAATTCAGGGTTTTTTGAATAGTTTGTTTCATAGATCAGCAAAAATTCATTTTCATTAATAGCACCCTCATCATAGCTTTCTAGGAGAAGATCTCTGGCATTTTTAAAGAAAGTCATTGGTCAACAAGCATACTTCGCCGTCCCACTATAAAACTGTGGTTACTTAATGTTTTGATTTTCGCTCGACGACGGTAGTCTCTCCCCAGTCCAACCTCTCTACCTTCATCACCGTCCTCTCAAAACCGTCCTCGTTTCTTAAAGTCGCTATTGTGTAGAAGTAGGATGGCGTTGAAAATCCGCTTTGGGGCTGCAAATTATTCATTCCTTTTGCTTTTAATGAATATTTTGATTTCAAGAACACGTTGCCATACTGTTTACTTAAACTCCTTAATGTTGTGCGGAGGCCGTCGAACGATTACAACTCACCTAAAATTCAGTAGTTTTGTTGCATGAACGTTAGGCTCGATTCAAACTTAGTACAACATGTTGCAACACAACGCAGCATTTTCACATGGTGCTCAAACAGTGGCAAGATTTTCAAGCAACAATGTTGTAAAGAATTGCATCCAAACATTGCGACCGTTTGTTTGTAGCTCTTTCATGGCTCTCTTTGTTCTTGAGATGACCTTGTTTCTATGACATGTGTCAGGATTGTCTTAAGATTGACAACGCATTTTGACTTTTTAGAATATTGCGAATATCTTTGACATTAATCAAATTCACATGGAACATTCCATGGTATTTAACATTAGTAAGCCAAAAATACGTATGTCCCAGATCCTTAAATGTTGCAAGGAAATTTAAGCCCAGCTTAGAGTTAGATCATTTCACAGACTTAGGCTGTGAATATGTTTGTCTAGTCTTTCACTTGATCTCGCAGAACAGATTTAAGATTTCTTTAAAACATCAGCTATGGATTGACCAGGCGGAAAACGTAATCTCAAGTGGAATATCAAAGCCCAGCAAAATATCTTTACCAAAGCCATCGAGTCGGACACAGAAGTAAAATCATAGTATTTAATAAAGTTCTAACGTTTCGTTGTATCATCACAACATCATCAGAGAATAGTTTACAAGACTGCCTGAAGCCTAAGTATATTGTTACAGGGTGTGATAATGCATTAACCAATCAGAGGACCTACTAAAAATAAAAGTTACAGGTGTGAGTGAAAGAGAATTATAAAAGGAAGAGTGGTACTGAGTCAATATTGGCATTTAAAGAGGGTTTAAAAATGCGAATGAGTAGACTTTCTCGTAAGACAAGTTCGAAGTCAAAAGGACAAGAAGAAAGGATTTTAAAATCACGAAGAGAGACCGAGTGACCCGTGTCGCGGTGGTGTGAGAGAATACTGGTAAGGGGAGGGTTAGTACGCTTTATACCTGTGAGATTGCCATATGGTCAGATACGCGTGTATGGAGGTGCGGGTGGTTTTTTCCGACATACGAAGCTCCGCAGCTTCGACACGTAAAATGATAAACTACATGCGATCTTAAGCGTGGAGGAATCTTGTCTTTAAAAGAAAAGATATGGAAAAGTCCAACGGACGGGCGAACAACACATCTAATGTTGATGTGAGGAAAAGTTGATGAGAAAAGTTTTTTTATCTGAGTTCGGATTTGAGAGAAATGTTGCCCAGTAAATGGTAAAGAAAGGTAAACAACACGTTTGGGAGTCGTAAGCAATTTAGTTGATTTGGAGAAGACTTTGTCTAGAAAGGAGGCGATACATCTGTCAAGAAGTTTGAGTGGATAACCATTGTTAATAAAAATGCGTTTTAGTTTTTCTAATTCAGCATGAAAAATAACGTATGTAGAACAAATACTGAAACTGCGGTTAAGTAAAGAGAAAATTAAACCCCTTTTGTAGGAAAATGGGATGAAGGAATCAAAGGAAGTAGGAAGACCTGTAAAAGTGGGTTTGCGGTAAACAGTTGAAAAACAACCTTTGGAACGGACTTGAACTAGAAAAACTAAACCGCATTTTTGTTAACCATGGTTATCCACTCAAACTTCTTGACAGATGTATCGCCCCCTTTCTAGACAAAGTCTTCTCCAAATCAACTAAATTGCTTACGACTCCCAAACGTGTTGTTTACCTTTCTTTACCATTTACTGGGCAACATTTCTCTCAAATCCGAACTCAGATAAAAAAACTTTTCTCATCTGCTTTTCCTCACATCAACATTAGATGTGTTGTTCGCCCGTCCGTTGGACTTTTCCATTTCTTTTCTTTTAAAGACAAGATTCCTCTACGCTTAAGATTTATTTATTTTATTTATTTATTTAAGATTATTTATGCATGGTAGCCATTCAGCACACTAAGCTGTTTTTCAATGGACCGTGCTATGCTTAAAGAATCTAATAAATTACAAAAAGTTGCGAAGCCTACATATTAATCAGCTTCACCCTATAATACCTACTTTATTTACAACCTATAAATATACTAATTATATTACAAACTACCGATTATAATTAATATAATTAATTACAAACATAACTAACAATTAATATCATACAAATGTTTAGAATTCACACAAGCCCAAATTCATGCAGTTCACACAAGTGTCGTCCTGAAATGTCTTGAACAATCTTAAAGCCATTATCAATTACTATTTTCTAAATTTTGGAAATAGTGATCAATTAGATTTTTAAATCTTGTCGTAGATAGTTTGATACTCAGAAACTATATCGCGAGGCAATTTGTTCCATGCAGCCACTGACTTATAAGAGAAGGACTTTTTCATGAAAACTGTATTAGGTTTGTTTAAATGATGTTTTCGATCGTTGTCTCTTAGGTGATACATAACATTATTTCTGATATTAAACATTTCAGATATAGATTCTGGTAATTGTCCTTGTAGTGCTTTAAAAGTAATGTTTAATTCCCGTTTCTTTAAAATGTTTTCAATCGGAGCCTATCTCAAATCAGCAAAAATCTCCTTCGACCCAACATCGTAACTAGATCCCGTTATAACACGGGCAGGTCTTTTCTGCAATTTGTACAGCTTATTCAAGTGTGCACGACCAACATCATTCCATACAGTAGAACAGTAAGTGAAATGAGATAGGATTAGTGAGTTATAAATATTCATCAGTGCATTTTGGTTTACATATCGTTTTGATCTTCTTAATAAACAAATAGATTTAGATATCTTTTTGCACTGTTCATCATTGTGTTCATTCCATTTTAACTCTTCATCAAGAATAATTCCTAATACTTTCTTATTTATTACTAGCTTATTTGCATGCCTTCCAATAATAATATTTGGAGTTTCAGTAAATTGGTTTAGTCTCTTTTTTGATGGTATTAGCATAAACTCTGTTTTATAATATTTAAAGTCAATTTGTTAGCTGTTAGCCAAGTATTGACATTATGTAGATCTGCATTGATCTTGTTTTCAATGTCAGTTGGTGAAGTTCCTGAACTAGACAAGTTTGTATCATCTGCAAACATCGAAGCTTGAGTATTTTGAAGACAGTTACGAAGGTCATTAATATAGATGGAAAACAACAATGGTCCTAGATTTGATCCTAATGGAACACCATATAGAATTTTTTTTTGGTTTGACTTTGTACCTTGTAGTACGCAGATTTACATTCCGTTATCTAAATAAGACTTAAAGCTTAGATAATAGTATTTGATGATCTATGGCATCAAACGGTTTCTTTAAGTCGAGGAACAATACACCATTAATTAAACCTATGTCAATGTTCATCAGCCGTTTCTCTGTTGTTTGCAGTAAGAACGTTTCTGAGGAATGATACTGACGAAATCCTGATTGTTGTTTTGAGATAATATTGTTATCATTCAAAAATTTACTTGATTGGTCGTATATTGCATGTAGTTTATCATTTTACGTGTCGAAGCTGCGGAGCTTCGTATGTCGGAAAGAACCACCCGCACCTCCATACACGCGTATCTGACCATATGGCAATCTCACAGGTATAAAGCGTACTAACCCTCCCCTTACCAGTATTCTCTCACACCACCGCGACACGGGTCACTCGGTCTCTCTTCGTGATTTTAAAATCCTTTCTTCTTGTCCTTTTGACTTCGAACTTGTCTTACGAGAAAGTCTACTCATTCGCATTTTTAAACCCTCTTTAAATGCCAATATTGACTCAGTACCACTCTTCCTTTTATAATTCTCTTTCACTCACACCTGTAACTTTTATTTTTAGTAGGTCCTCTGATTGGTTAATGCATTATCACACCCTGTAACAATATACTTAGGCTTCAGGCAGTCTTGTAAATTATTCTCTGATGATGTTGTGATGATACAACGAAACGTTAGAACTTTATTAAATACTATGATTATACTTCTTTGTCCATCTCCATGGCTTTGGTAAAGATATTTTGCTGGGCTTTGCTATTCCTCTTGAGATTTAAGATTTGTTTATGCAGCATGAATATGGTAACTGGGAGCTGATATAATTTGGGAACGAGAACTATGGAGGTCCATGAGAGCTTGATTGCCATTTAATCTATATTTGTGTATATTTTTCAAAAAATAATGTATTAATAATTGAAGCATATACATGTGCAGGTACATTCGTATACATATACGAATGCTATTATCCACTTTCGGTGGACGTTCCATCATTGTTAGTCACTGTCTAAAACCTTGAAGCTAAAGTTGGGATTTACCCCTCAAAGTTGGTGTCTATAACTGGTACCCGTGTAAACTGTTGTCTAAGTGGTCTCTGCCACACCAGTTAAGCACATAGTTAAATGAAAGATGTGGTTTTTATACTTATGATATGTATCATCATTGATTTTGCGATTCCAACTTTGATTTAGAGTGAACAACATGACTTCTGTTTGACAGTTTGCTCGCGTCGTTGCTCCTTGTGGTCATTACTAGTGAATTTTTAAATTTCTATCTTATGCAATGTTGCATTTAATATGTGCATATATTTTCTATATTCCCCAAGTGTGATAAATAAATTCATTCGTTTTCAGTATTTAGTGGCTATTTCCTGTTTCGGTGGTTTATTGCATATTTGTGATTTTCATTTCAATCGACGTAGAGGGAGGGCAGCCTCAGACGTTAAATAAAGCAAATAATTAATGCAAGTACTGTACAACGAAGTTGGGATTGGTGAATTGCATAACTGCCATGGGTCACCCTTAGTATTTCCAGTGAAGCTGTTGATTTCCGTGATAAAAGGAAGAAAAAGTGTGAATAACTCAGCCAAACTCCCTCTGTACGACCGAACAGTTTCCAACGAAAAACTAATTTAGTATAGCAGATCAGAGTGTGAAATGTAGATAAGATTCGGACAATATCTAGTTCAGGAACTGTAGTTAGGCATATCCGTGCTGCGGCTAGGGCAATATTTTTGACTTATTCAAACTTGATTAAGATATCATGGACCACAAATGAGCGTTTGTCAGGCTTATGCATCAGGACAATGATTTCGGAGTCCCGACCGGGATGAACGTTCAGCTATCATCCGTGTTATCTCCAGGGTCTCACATCCGTGACATGTACCTCTCTTAGCATCATTATTAACATATCGTTGCTACTGCATTGTTAGTGTCAGGCGGTAACTATAGTGACTGCCAAATTAACAAAACGAAGTTTGGTGAGGTAGGTCTGGACTGACAAATATATTACTGCTCATGGTTTCCTAATATGAGAAAGTATATAGTCAACAGACAGAGAAGTCAGATCAACGTGTGTACAAAACTGAAGAGAGTCTTAAACATATATACAGTTATATTCGGGTTGGACTTATTAAAGTAAATGTTATTTGGAGTGAATTCATGTAGTCTTGGCGTTACGGAACTTGAACGAGGTGAACCTTAGCACGTATATCGAACTTCCACCTAAGGTCGGCATTTAAGTAAATCCGTGACTGGGGAGTCTCACCGGTCATCAGAAGGTTACGGGTTAGAGCTTGACGAACGATTTAGCTTGGAACAAAAGATAATCAGTGAGGAAACGTTGCCCCAAAGGTAAAACAAAAACATTGAAACGGCAAAGCCGTAATAACGGTAGGGGTCTGGGGCCCGGAAACCTGTACAAATTTTACGAGGCAAAGTTTTCCCTTGAGAAAAAACCCAGCTGAACCCTATACCTCGGTTAAGTAATTGTTCATTGCAATACTAGTTCGTGTAGAATAGTTGCTCGTTTTCACCGAATATTTATGGCTTCCTTCGAGCCATTCAAGCGCCCTTTAGTTTGAGTTCAGTTTTTGGTTATCCTTGCCAAAAATTTTATATTGCTACGGCTGTGAACCGTAAAACGTGCATTTCGTCCTCATGTGTTAGCCACAGTGGCGTCGTGGCTTTCAAATAGGGGCCGAGAAATAATATACTAAGGGACCACTTTTGTTTGGGGGTATAAGGTGGGGGTGAGGAAACTGCTGATAAAAATACGACGTGAATTGAATGAAACGAAATACGTCTATAATGACATGAGTCGATGCTTTAGTATAAAGGATTGAAAGTGACCCTACTACAGGAGTGTTAAATTTTGTACCTCGACATAAGACGTCACGTTTATGCTAATTCTCCATCCAACCTAATCCTCTACATAAGGTCTTTCTTCCTACAAATCATTGGGGCCCGCATTAGACAAATTCTTGATGTCCGACGGCCCACCCTGCCTCTGCTTAGCCACATGTAACCGATTCATATTAATCATATCTCGTGCTCAGTCGTATCACCTAATTGGTCTACCAGGGGCTCTAACCAAAAGACTTTATGTTTTGAGGAGCGTTCATGCAACAGATCTTCATTTGGTTCTGCAAGAAGACGTTTTCTTAATCTCCCAGGTAATTTTCTTTCTTTATCTTTTCTCCCAGGAGCCATAACGATCCAAGTGCTAGATTACATTGAACTTCCGAGTGATCTTAGGTTAGTCTTCATGACCCATTCAGAAAGCAAAGTTTCTTCTTTTAAGATATAGCAAGTCGCTATTTCCTTAGCAGAAGTCTTTCCTTCTGATTGAGTCATGAAGACTAACCTCCCAAGACTATCAATCAAATATTAAGAAGCTTGACTTTCTAATTCAACATACCACGCGAGGAAAGACACCATACGTACCAAAATGCAGCTGTGCTGATGGGCTCCAGCCATTGGTTGAACTATTACAATAAGTTGGGGAGCTAACTGTCCACGTCCAAATCTTTCCCCCACCCTAAGCACGTCGTAATGCTTGTCCACCAGTTAATCCAAAATGCTTGCGCCTGGTGGTAACTGTGTATTGAAACTGTTAATTATTATTAATTATTGTTATTATTGTTAATTATTATTGATAATGACTACATTATTGATTAGAATTAAGTGATATTGTAAACTACAAAACAGACAAGTTTGCACCCAATACTCTCCTTTATTTTTTGCACTAGCCTGTAAGACCTTAGAAGTGGTCTGCCCTGCTAACAGATTTCTACATTAAACAAGGTATACTTGATGAACTTCGCATGAAACCTAGTCACTGTCATCTCTGCTAATGTGAGGTGGTCGAAGAAACTGTGAGATCTTTAGGAAGGAGCTGCAGGTACAGTTTCTGTGTCTCCAGCTGCTAGGACTAAGTACATCAAAAAATGAATGAAGCCATCGATGGCAAAGACTACCACTGCAATCAAACCACAGACCTGGAGGAAAGAAAGATATTGAAATCAATTTAAAACTTTCCAGACGTCAATTTGCGAAACCGTCCTCATGTCAAGTAATGTTTTACATTGGTACACAGTGAATTGTTGGATTCTCTCGAATCAGATCAAGTGGAATCGGATTTTCGGAAGAAATTTTCGTATCGGATGTAATCGGATTAAGAGACTTCAGCTTCAGATTGGATCATTTGCACATCCACGTTATGGGCGAATACTCATATTTCAGTCTGCCACTCGAGGGTGGTATGAAAAGCGTATCTGGGGGGTCACTAGCTGGAATTCGTGTTCGCCTCATCTTATGCCCTTAACTGCATTTTTCCCATTTAAATATGATCAAGTATATATTCAAATTCCAAATTCTACTTGATGCCACTTGAGTGATTTCGTTTTATAAAAAAGAAAATATGGCAGTATGCAACTCTTCCTTCCAAACTGCCGTTTCGGTTGTTTTTACTGGTTCAATTCATTGCACATGCCTTTCAAAATCTCGAGAGTCTCTTGAAAGGCAATATCGTAACACCTCGCATATTCGTATGGTTAATTTAATTGAATGTTAAACAAGTCATAAAATAATATAATATAAAGTTAATAGATGATTCAAAAACTAACAAATCCTCCAATCAGATATCCACACTGCAATTCGGCCTTTCCTTGACGGAGCCAGTCACATATGCTGCTGTTAAAGAACATCCCCGGCGAGGAGATGATTTTTTTTTCATAAGAATTCCATGCGGAACCGGCGAGAAAGACTGAAGATATCGAGAGAAGTACTGCGCAGACACCGGATACTATCGCCACCTTGATAACAAGCAGAGGAAAACAAATCTATAAGTTGAAGCTCTTCCGTTATCATTCCAAGTTTTAATGCGTGAGCAACCTCAAGAAACTGGTGTGTGAAAAGTGTATGTACTTACACATAACCACCAGTTGATCGCAGGAAATCTCTCATGAAGTCCAATGAGGAAGGAAGAAAACAGAGCCAAACCTAGAATCCATCCAATCACTACCACAGTCATAAAAAACTGCAAGAATCCTTTTTTTCCCGCAACTGCAAAGAATCCATCTGGTGCATTGTTTAGGAAGACTCCTACCAATCCAGTTGCAATCAAAAGACTAATCTTAAAGTCAAGATAAAGCATTGATCAGTAGAAGTGCATTTGTGGTAAGATGATGCCCAGTAATAATTTAAAAGTAAGCCCTTTGCGCCTACAACTGAACCTTCTTTTTAAATTTCTCATACGCTATGCTGAGGAGTACCAGGTGTAGGTACAGGAGATCACGGGCATTTGAATTTTTGGAATTTTGGAATCTGGTATGTTAACCCCAACGAAAGTAGCGTAACTATCGGGGTAGCATTGGGGGGAAGGAAAGTTTCTCCAAAAAATTACTGGGCCGTAACATATTGTGAAGTAATGTAAACATCTCTATAAAATTGTACATTTCAGCAATTACAAGTGAGCAGGATGAAGGATTTGAGGATTTGAGAGGCATTGACTAAAATCTGTAGTAGATGTTGGTCCGCCGAAGATTTGCTGAGGCTCCATCAAACCCCACCCTCACAAAAACTGTTCTTGTTGTGCGTCAATCGGTCAATCGGTCACTTACAGTCATGATATGACTTCAATAAGTCGTCCTCAAACCCCCTGGTTTCTCTTAGGGTTAAACCATGGACATTTAAAGGATAGGTAAGTAATGCTTGGATAAGGAGGTTTCATTTACACTGCACTTCTATTTGAGTCTTATTTATTTCAAAGTCTTCCCTACGGTAACATAAGTCCAATTTCTTGCCACGTTGGTAGGGGGAGAGGGTTGAGTAATGTATTTGGGAGATTTTAATCGAATTAAAGTTTTTTACTCAATTAAAACCGAAGTTGTTTCAAACTTCAACTTAACCACGAAAAAGATTATTCACTAAAGCGACTAAATTCGCTAACGAGGACTGTGCATCAATGTATGCGTGAGTTAACCCTTTAAGGGTCAGTGTCTTGTACACAGGAAACCAAGAACAAAAGAAATTTTTGGAGAACAAAGTAAAAGCAACGAAAGAGCAATGAAAAATAGCAAAAGAATTTAACGTTTAAAAGGTTAAGGGGTTTCTTAAGTTTTCAAATATCCTTGGAGAACCCAAATTGTTGGAGCCAGATTTGGGAAATAGTCAAGTGGTGAAGAATTAGACGTGTGAAGAATTTAATTAGAAGGGGAAAAAATAAGAAAAAAAAATGGCAAGAAATTACGTTAAAAAAGTGCTAAGGGAAAGGATCTAATATTAGCGTTAAGAGACGGTTGCATTCTAGAAATTAGCTGACTTTCTCGCAGAAGTACTTCAAACTGAGTCGGGCCAGAGGATAAGATTTCGAAATCATCAAATGAGATTTCATTGCTGGTTTTCACCTTGTGTGAAAGGACAATAGATAGTGTAGAATGTGAGAGCGGTTTTCCAGTGTAGGCTGAAATACCTATGTGATCGGAGATCCTAGTGTGTAATAAACGGCATGTTTCGCCTATATACGACGCCTTACAGCGTCGGCACATGAATTTGTAAACTACATGGGATCTCAATTTGAGTGGTAAACGATCTTTAAAACGGAAAAAGTTAGACAGACGAGAAACAGGCCGAAAAGCAATACGAATTTGGAGGTGTGGATAGGCTGAAGAAAGTAATTTGGTAACTTGTTGACGAATTTGTAGGCCATGACTTCCGGTGAATGGTAAAACTAAAGAAAGTAAGAGCCTAGGAGCCGTAAGAGTTTTACAGGAGGATGAGAAATTTTGTTTAAAAAAATTCGAAAACGGTGGTCCAAGAATCTGCGTGGATATCCATTTCGTTTTAATAAAGTTTTCAGTTTCTTAAGTTCAGCATGGAAAATATCGTAAGAGGAGCGTAGTTTAAAACAGCGAAACATAAAAGTGTAAATTAATCCCTTTTTAAACACGAGGGGTATAAAACTTTCAAAGTTGGTAAAAAGCCCGGTGAAGGTTGGTGAGAAAGGTTCGTATTTTATTCTCACGTTTTATCGTGGTTTTGGTCGTGATTTTATCGTGGTTGTATCGTGGTTTTATCGTCTTTTATCGTGGTTTTATCGTGGTCTTAACACGATCTACCGATAAACAGCCTAAACAGTTGTCACCAACTGGTTCCCGACCTTTTATAATATATGGCTCACCAAAGCTACACAAGACCAACATTCCTCTAAGACCGATTTTATCGGAAATCGATACTCATTCTTATAATTTAGTTAAGTTTCTCGTTCTTTTGCTTCGCCCTCTATCCTTAGGTCCTTACTTACTTAGTGATTCTTTCTCTTTCATTCGGGATTTATTTTCCCTGAATATTAATTCTAGTAACTTAATAATGGCCAGTTTTGACATCACCTCACTTTTCACTAACATACCCATTGATGAAACCATAGATATTATTCTCGATCAGTTAGTTTCTTTCGCTCAATTATTTCAAGGTTTTTCTCGCGAACAGCTTAAGCAACTCCTTAATTTGTCGGTCAAAAATTGTCATTTTAGTTTCAGAGGTAGGTTTTTTGATCAAATTGAAGGTGTCGCTAAGCCTATGGGTTCGCCTCTCGGTCCTTTGTTTGCCAACATTTTTCTCTCATACCACGAACAAAATTGGCTTAAAAATTGCCCCGCTCAGTTCAAACCCATATATTACAGGCGTTACCTTGACGATTGTTTTATTTTGGTTAAATCTAAAGACCACATTACTCCCTTTTTAGATTATCCAAATTCCCAACACACCTGCATTAATTTTACTTGTGAAATTGAAACTGACGAAACACTTCCGTTCCTTGACATTAAAATCCAACGCTATAATGGTTTATTTGTTACCTCAGTTCATCGCAAACCAACTTTCACCGGGCTTTTTACCAACTTTGAAAGTTTTATACCCCTCGTGTTTAAAAAGGGATTAATTTACACTTTTATGTTTCGCTGTTTTAAACTATGCTCCTCTTACGATATTTTCCATGCTGAACTTAAGAAACTGAAAACTTTATTAAAACGAAATGGATATCCACGCAGATTCTTGGACCACCGTTTTCGAATTTTTTTAAACAAAATTTCTCATCCTCCTGTAAAACTCTTACGGCGCCTAGGCTCTTACTTTCTTTAGTTTTACCTTTCACCGGAAGTCATGGCCTACAAATTCGTCAACAAGTTACCAAATTACTTTCTTCAGCCTATCCACACCTCCAAATTCGTATTGCTTTTCGGCCTGTTTCTCGTCTGTCTAACTTTTTCCGTTTTAAAGATCGTTTACCACTCAAATTGAGATCCCATGTAGTTTACAAATTCATGTGCCGACGCTGTAAGGCGTCGTATATAGGCGAAACATGCCGTTTATTACACACTAGGATCTCCGATCACATAGGTATTTCAGCCTACACTGGAAAACCGCTCTCACATTCTACACTATCTATTGTCCTTTCACACAAGGTGAAAACCAGCAATGAAATCTCATTTGATGATTTCGAAATCTTATCCTCTGGCCCGACTCAGTTTGAAGTACTTCTGCGAGAAAGTCAGCTAATTTCTAGAATGCAACCGTCTCTTAACGCTAATATTAGATCCTTTCCCTTAGCACTTTTTTAACGTAATTTCTTGCCATTTTTTTTTCTTATTTTTTCCCTTTCTAATTAAATTCTTCACACGTCTAATTCTTCACCACTTGACTATTTGCACTCCTTCTGCTAATTGTTCTTGCTAATCGTTCCGCTAATCCTTTGTGACATTCTTCCATCACTATTTTTGGAACAGTTAGCTATTTAAGCCTCTTAACTCCTGTAAATAATTACTCTGATTATGTTACTGGTTAAGTAACGAAACGTTAGTCAATAAAATCTTTTTAAAGACATGGTTCCACTATGGCTTTATTTAAACTTTTTCGCTGGGCTATTAGGTTTGAATATTGGTTGGCATATTTGTTGATATATGACAAATGGAAGTTATATTTGAAATATTCCGAACAAATTGATGTAAAAATGCTATACATTTTTATATTTTGAGGAGGATTTTCATTTCTATGAAAGCCTTCCGCAAAATATCAGACATTTTAGACACGAAGCCCATTATTGCAAAAATGAAATATTAGTTGTTCACTTACAATTTCCACTATCTTCAACATACTTCGGCTAGATACGAGATAGTCCAAACCTTTTCCAATTCTTATCTCGTCGATGCTCTAATTTTAACGAAAAAATCTGCTAATTACGAGACTTGCCGCCATCTTATAGGAATATGCTCAAGACCGTAAGGAATTTTGGGTGGATATTTGTGGTATTTCTAATCTTGGCAGCAGACTATAATTTAATTAGGGGGCTGAAAGTTTCCAGGGGTATGTGGTCACCGAACTAAGAAAAGTTGACTCCGATTTTCATCGTTTACTATTAGAGACATTTTACGTAGATAAATTAAAACCGTTATTGAACAAGAAGATAAAAGGAGGAAATCCAAGTCCGTGTAAACTTATTGTAAATATTTCCGGTTTTTGTCGGCGTTTTTATTTTTAATGCAAATACGTGTGAACTTTTTAACATATCTATTGTATGTGTAGTTTTGTACCCTTTTGGAATTTGGACTTTTACTGGGTCGAAACGTTGTCCGTTGAAAACGTCCAATAGAATAGTTTTTGATGAATCATATAGCAAAGGGCATGCTTCCCCCGAAAATGCACGAAAATCTAAAGTTTTGAAAAGACATTTCCAGCATTCTGAGACTGCAAGGGTGAACAATGTGTCCTGCGCTCAAAATGCAGGAAATGCACACATGCATATATGTACATATATCAAACCATTTTTCACCGAAAAACTTGAATTACTAGCAGGAAGGGCTTAATGACTTTCACGCAAGTCTAAATATTTTAATTAGATTTTCAGTATTTGGTTGGTCACTATATCTCCTCGTTCCTTGCATATATAATATCTCCCGTTTTGGCCATAAAGATGTTTTGTTCGAAAAGTCATTAATATGTCGTTTTCATATCGAACAACACCAACAACTTCATTGGTACTATTATGCATTTGGTGGTGAGGGTGAAACATTTAAATGACTAGCTGCAAAATGACAACATAGTGCACGCCACCTGCAATAACCATAATGGCTAACAGAGAGTGATATTTTGTCAATTTCTTCTTATTACTCAATGGCGTGCTGGTCCAACCAGATACCAGAAGATTTCCCGGTAATCTATTCTGGCAGTCCTTATCTAGTAATTGCTAGACTTGGCTAAAAAGCCTAAAATTCTTGAAAATTACTATGCCTCTTAGAAGTGGCTTCGCCCGGGATATTTTTTTAATGTTGTGAAAATTATGTGAAAGTCATCAATGCTTTAATTAGTTTTCTAAAATGACTACATTCACTGCAATTGTTGACTGGTGACAAATGACAATTTTCAAAGGTTTCATTCCATGCATATAAAAACCTTGTTTTCTTCTATCATGTGTAGTTTGGTGACCTACGTTTCGAGTATAGGTAGACGTAAGGGCCCTTTCAGGTTCGAATTTCACGACCCTCTTTCGGAAGCCACCATCCACTGTTAATACTCCCTGGAACTGTGCATTTGAATGCCGTTATGCTCGGGAACTCAATGAATTTTTCCGAGTCCTTCTTGAGATTTCTCATAGGAAATGCATAGTTGTAAAGAATTTACCTCATTACATACCCAAAATGCACGAGCATCTCTTCTAACGATTTTATTAAATTTTCTTATTTGAGGTTAATGTATCAACTAAGTTCTGCATTATGATTTAAAACAAAGTAAAACCTAGGCTTAGCACTAGGACTAGCTCAAATAGTGTTTAGCTGTTTCATTTCACTGTTCAATCATATCATTCTTGTAATCTTTCATACCAATTTATCTTTTATCACTGCTTATTCAACATTCGAGACCTTTTGTTTTATATTTAGTTCTTTCTACTAGCTGGTTCTTATGCTTGATCATTCCGCTTGATCATTGCTCTCTTTACAATAATGAACTTTCTGGATAAGTAATAATAACGTAAAAATATTCTGAGCATATGTTCTCATGTCATGCATTTTCTGTCCTCTGTTATTTTTGTTTGAGCGAGTTCATCAAGGAAAAAGCTTGTAGAAAATTACTTTCAATGAACGCTAAGTACTTGCTGTTTGAAGAATTATCAGTCAAGAGGTTATGAAACCAGAATGCATATGCCATATTACATCCTTTCGGGTTTCGAATCCTTTACTCTTCGATAGAAAACAGTTAACATGCCACGAATACTGGACTGAGTTGACTGTTTTGTTTTTTTTTTCTGCCTTTGGATAAGAAGGGTGAACACTCTTCAGAATAAGTCGTATTGTCGGCCGTTCATCGCGTACCCTTTCTTGGACTATGAAATTTTAGGCAGATAACCTGGCTACATTAATGTCGAAAGCAGTGCAAAGTCTGCTAAATATTTCAGCTTTCGTCAAGTTATATCGCGACTGATTAAACCAAATTCCCAGTAGCTATTATCGAGAGAAACGGAATGGAAATATCTGATTATTCACCGACGTAATTCATGTATTTCATTGCAACAGCAAAGCCTCATCAGTATTTACCATTGACACGAAGTCTCCAAATCATGCTTCACGCCATTTCAAGCGTACTGAAATATCGCTGTCTTGAACAACAGATTTGTTATCCTTCGGTTTCAGACCAGGGATAAGTCATGTCTTATTGCAACTCAGCGTCTAATGCATGATAAAGCTTTGAAAATTGTGAGAAGACGAAGCAGTTGGCAAGCAGTTTCAAATTCCTTACGTTTTGAGTGCTGTAAAGTTGAGACAACCAAACATTTTGCCCTTTAATAAAACCACAATATACTCTTCTCGAGCTAAAACGAGCTGTATGTCTCTTACCTGAAACATTTTTGACAACGTGCGCAATGGAGAAGATTGAAGTGTCGTCTGGTTCAACCAATTCACCCTTGCCCCTAGCAAAACTCATGTGAATGTAGGAAGGCAGGATCAACTATGACGAGTCGCATCCCCAATAACCCTAATCTGTTATTCATGACATGGGTGCTCGAAATATCTAGAAATGGTCACAGCAGTGTTTCCACTTTGTCACAACAAAATTTCCTCTTTTTATTCTGATTTTTCTCGTTTCAGTCCAAAATTTCCTTCAGAAAGTCTGAAATTTCCTTCAAATTTTGTTGGGGTTTCCTTCAAAATTATCATAAAATTAAACATGATTGTGTTCCTAAAATTAATGAATCATTGGTTTGTTACGTTTGATTGAGGATGAGTGTGGTGCTGGGGAGATGGAACAAGGATGTTAGCCAATCAGTAGTGATCTTTGTAAACAAGGATCCTCATGGGCATACATACGCAATGATAAATTCCCAAATGTTTAGTATGTTTTTTACATATCTTTCAAGGTTCAAATTTAATACCCAAACAAGTTAGATATATGTAAAATAAATAATTTACGATCACGTTGCCGAACACTGCTGTAACGTATCTCAAACATTCATGTAGAAAAGCGCTCTTACGGTTACTAATCACCGTTCAAAAAGTCAGTTAACATGCAGTAATATTACGACTTAATTACTTGTCTTCTTTGACAATTGTCAAAATTGAAAATAACTACAAATTGAATTTTTGTAGCCAGTCCGAACATAAACAGTCATATTCGTAATAACTTGATTTGAAGAAACAAAACTGCCAGTTGGCACACCTGTCACTCAGTATAAGTTATACTTGTTTCGATAAAAAGCAAAAATGAATGTCTTGGTCATTCTTGGTAACTTAGCTGATATGATTCAGTAAATGACCCGACAATAATGTGATATTTCGACATCAATACAAAGCTTTCAGCTTTGGAATTGAGGCATTTTCGGAGTTGTTTAGTTAACACTTTCCCAAATATAAGACGAACTGCACCATTTTACTCTTGCAAATATTAGACGATTCTACCAGTCAAGGGGCCAACTTCAGAGGTGAAAGGGTTAAGTAAACATTACCTTTGTTTTGACAAGTAGTTCTTCAACAGCAGTAACACGACTATGAAATCACGAATTCGAAAAACATAAGCTGTAAATCAGACGAATACATCAGGAAATCACAAATTCGCAGTTCACAGTACATTTAAAATAGTTTCAGTGTCGTCGGACTCATTTTATTTCAAGATAAATAGAAAGATTTAAAACAATTCTGTTTTAGTTCGTCATTTAGACATTTCAGTGTGATTTACATTTGGTAATCTACGTCTGATCCTGGGACAAAATATAGAAATAATAAAACGATGTATGTTTCAAACAACGTAACAGCTGTTCCAAAACGTTAAATTTAATTTATGATTCTTTGTTTTTGAAGACTAACTAAAAGATTACGCCTTTGTAGCAGCATTAGAACGCATACAATACATGAGGGTAGCGACTTGAGAATCTATTCAAAAGTCCCTTGTGTTATTTTTGTTGTCTTTAGTTAACGAACGTTGCACAATTGACTGACGTTTAACATGATTTGTTAGTTTGGAGTCATCTATAGAAAATTTACAGAGAAAATTGTTAAAAAGTGCTGGTTCCATGAAATTTCCTTCAAATTTCCTTCAAATTGTCAAAAGAATCCTTAAAATTTCTTTCAAAATTTTGTTTCTTTCAAATTCTTTTCATTTCTTCAAAATTTCTTTCAAAAAGAAAATTTCCTTTTAAGTGAAAGCTCTGGGTCAAAGTATTCTTAGGGAAAACTATGAACGTTAATTCATTAACAGTAAAATGAAACGATAATTGTAAATGAAACTAAAAAGCATTCTGTTATGAAGTGGAATAAGGGGAAGTGAAAGAATTCAACTTCTGTATTTTTGAATTTGTTTTTTGTCGCTACAAACACCCTCCTGTGCATGCACATACATGTACACAAATATCATACCTGGGGCCTTTTTCTCTGGCCCTAATAATGGGCGCCATGTTGGAATTTTACAATTTCTGAAACCTTGAAAAGTTCTGCATGGATTAATTCCTTGGATAAATAAATAACCGAGCAATGAAGAATTTATCAGTCTTTTCAACATTTTTGTTTGGTCATTACAGATGCACGGCCTTTTGGGAACTGAGGCTTCTTCTTACTTTCGTTTTTCAACGACCTCCCAAAAAAGAAATGTCTTATATATATGTTAATGTATCGTTAATTTTTGTGAGCGGCCAAATGTCAAATGGTTCTTGACCTTCATTATTTTAAACAAGTGATAAACACTGGTCTCATAGACACAAGACATGACCTCAAGACTTCGTAATGATTTTATCTTGAGATAAAATTCGTAAACACCGCCCAAAGTGCAAACCAGCTGTATGTATCTCCGAAGCAGTTAACATTACAAATATCTGTAAAAGATTTAGATCGTTAAAACAGAGAAAAAGTAGGTTAACTTAAAATGGTTTGCGTTTTAAATTGGAGAATCACCCTTTTCCGTACCTGCTAAAATATCATATCTCAAGCCATCATCATAAAATATGTTTTTAACGTAACTTTAACTAAATGACAGTTAAACTCGAATATCCTATTTGAGCATAAAGATTAATAGATGAGCTGGAAAAAATTAATAATCGCATGCACCTCTGAAACTTTGGCAACTTTGAAGATTTTGAAAATGTCGAACAGGACATTGGGGATTGACGACTTCATGGAAGTAAGTTGAAAAAGATAAGCAAAAGGAACAATTTCGTGGGTCAAATAACATTGTTGATAAACAAGGAAAACAATTTGTTATTTCTGTTTATCTTATCAATTTTTCAAAGAATAAAAAGATCATATTGGAAAATTGTAGCACAAAACGTAGTTACTTGCTGTGAAATCATAAGGACTTTCTGTTGCTGGCAACATGAAGGCAATGAAATTCTTGTGTTGAAGGCGGAGAGAACGCCAAAAGTCTGTTGTGGCTTGGACAAGTTTTCTGGACGATGAGTGTTTTATCGCACTTCTCAAACAATTGACCATGAACGCTGTCCGGTTAAATAGTAAAAAATATTCAATAGCCATCATCCTCCAGAGATGAATGAACCAGAATCTTCTTTCTACTTTACCAATAAACACCAATTAAATCCAGGCAATAATATTTGGTACAAAAAGTCTCCCTTGGGAAAGAAGTTGGGAAGGCACTTTTGAAAGCTGCTCTAAACAATTCCGTTCCCAGAACTTCTATTTCAAATCTACTCGATTCAGAATTACCTGTGATTGTGTAGCTCAGGTAAGTGGTTACCAGAACGTGGAAAGTCTCGAGATTTATACAAATCAGCATCTATTCAACTTCAGCAAAGAATGTCGTTTACACTTAGTAGCTTAGCAAATGTCCTGACAGCAAGCGAATTTCCTTAGGTCTTTGGTTCATATTTATCAGGAAGAACCAAGACAAAGCGTTGGTGCAACAGATAAACAGTTGGCCACTGCATATTCCAGTTAGCTAACTTTGAAAACTGCTGTTTCAAGTCATAAATTGTCCAGATACTAAGGTGACCTCCAAAAGTACAACCAGCCGCAAGCACCAAGAAAGCTATTTCGTTTGCCGGATTTAAATCATTTACCGCCTTGAGTGTTCAAATGATGTAAACAACGTCTGATATATTCCTATATTTGCAAGTGGGTAATCTGTACCTTCTGCAAACAATTGGAATGCATATGGGTATTGATCCTGCACCATTTTGGGCTAACCTCTATTTGGCCTGGTACGAGAGCAGTTTTGTTTCAAAAGCAGTAAATTCCAACCCAGTTACAGCACTGAAATTGAAGGGTTGTTCAAGATTTATCGACGACATGGTGCGCTTAAATGATGGATTTGAGTTTGAGAAACACAGATTGGAGATCTATCTAAAAAGTCTGCAGCTGAAGTGCGAACACTTAGGTACGATTGCTTAATTTCTTGAACTTGATATCGAGATACAAAATAACATTTTTTGTATATAAGTTGTTTGATAAGAGGGATGCTTTTCCATTTTCGATAGTAAATATGCCAGATCTTTCAAGTAATATTCTTTCAAATATTTTTTTTATGGTACAGAATTTTCGGAACTGTAACGGATTGGTAGAGCAACACTGTCATTTGACGATTTTATGCTCAGAGCTTCTCAGTTATATCATAGGATGTGTTTACAAGGAGGATCAAGAGCCAAACTAAATTTACCTATACGAAAAGCGATTAGAAGATATCCTGGTGTTTTCAAAAAATTTGGCTCGACACCTGACGATCTAATAAGTAAAATAACAAACCACGATGGGTTGCAATTGATCACTGCTGCTTGTAGCCAAGGTATTATGATTATTTTGTCTTTAAACCCCCAAAATAGTCGCCTTGGTAGACAATTGATGAGCCCTTTGTGGTTTGTAGTTTTAGCTGATAACTTTACATGATAGTTTCGACAAATGATTGATGTGACTTGAACTTGTATACTACCACTGGATAATGTTTTCATTTCATTTGCTACTAAGACTATATATATATATATATATATATATATATAGATATACATATACATATACATATATATATACGTATACGTATACGTGTACATATATATATATATAAACATAGATACACAATGCAAAAATTTTTCTCCCTAGTCACCACGCGTGTAAAAGGACTCCTTGCACGTTGAGATTAGTATCCTCGCCCACCGCGAAGGACGAGGGGAAAATTTCAATTATGGACGATGTTTATCTAGTCTATTGCAAGGTCGATTTAAAGTTATGGGGAATCCCGACAAGTATAGAAGATGAGGGAATGATATCATCTAAATTCGTAGATACACTAAATTCACTTGGACAGCTCTAACCTCTCTTATTTCGCCGATATGTCAATGATTACTTTGCCATTTTTTCGCTCTGCTCCGATGACCCCTTGTCAGGACTATATCTTAGCTCACTACATCGAACTACGATGTTCTCTAGTAAGTTAATGAGTAATTCCATTTTTCGCTTCTTGGACGTCAGCCTTAAATGATCGCATAAACGGCTTTTCAACTACTTTATCAGAAGCTTTAGTTCACCGGTTTATTTTTGAACTTTGATTGCTTGATTCCCTGATCTTTTAGGCATGGTCTCGTCTTCAACCTCTGCACGAAAATGTTTATTTTAAAATTTGCTTCTTTTACCACATTTTTCCTGGCATGTATACATTACTTTTCTGAGTCATATCAACTCCACGTATTTGACAATGCACGTAGTTACAGTGCAGGTAGTCTTAGAGTGCACGGTAGTATTAAACGAAAGCTATGACTGGCAAGATTTTATCGCGAAGCAGTTTTTATCTGAGACGTGAAAGTTGATGGGTCTTAACAAAGTAATCTGAATAAAAATTCGTTGACAGTTTGGAATACACGCTAGGATTTTATATAACGTTAAATTGACACTGCAACAGACTGGACAACTGTCTTGCATAATTGAAATTTTATTTTCCTTGATGTATAGTGGAATGATATTAATGGTAGTCAGTTTTCAATGCAAAAATTTTAAGTGGAAGTGACAAAAGCGTAAATAAGTCGTACTTAAATAAAATGAAAGTATTTTCTTGTTAATGAGTTCGAGGTTGGGGTTCATAATAGTATATTTTCTGTTAATGCACAGCAAAATTTGTAATCTTGACGTGCGTGGGCCCCATTTGCATACAAAATGATTAAGGAGAATCAAAATTTTGCTGGTAACTATGTTTATATCTATATCATCCACCAATGCACCATACATCCATCCATTCATCCATTCATGAATCGATCAATTTACTTAACTATCCATTTGTTCATTAATCAATAAATTAATTAATTATTTATTTAATCATTTTAAAATGCGGTGGCCTATGAACATTATTACTTAGAAGTTTTCTAGAATTTTAAAACGGCATTACACATGATTATAAAACGGAAATACAATTATTTAAAAAAAATATAGATAATTTAATCAATAACCAATGCTTTTTTTAAAGAAATAACCAATTTTCCTTTGAAGAATAATTTTAAAATTCTTCTAAAATCATTGGGATTGGGGTGTTTTTAAAATCAAAAGGAAAAGCCTTCCAAACTGTAGCAGACATATAGCAAAGACTGTGTTTCATAGCGTTTGTTTTTTGTTTTGATAACATCAGCATATTACGTCTGAAAGATATAGGTAAATGCCGAGCTCGAGCGACCAAAGCGACTGCTTTGAGCTGTTACCCAGTTAGTCACTCTGGGTGGAAAATATTATTTATTTAGTAGTTGAGAATTCGGAACCAGTCGACAACTTTAGCAAATAGAGGAAGAAACAAACTCCGAACAATAATACCATCTTGACAACTCAACATATGAGTTAAAATCGAGAAAATTACAATGAAATTGTGATATCTCGTCTTTATTTCAAACACATCATCAGGACAGACTAATTACAAAAACCATTGCCACGATGTATATATACAAGCGATGCGATGACATCATCGCTGAGGAAGAAAGAAGCCTATCGGATATCTATTTACAGGATGGACGCTAATTAATTATTAACATGACATCGCTAAACTGACAGAGTGTGGAGAAATATAGTGTGTATATCAAAACAATTAAGTAAAAAGAGAGACCAGTAAAAAGAGTAAAAAGAGAACTTTAAGACCAGAATTCAATTCTGGTTTATTAAATTTGAGTTATTGCTCGGAGTTTGTTTCTTCCTCTATTTGGTAGATTGGCATGTTGAACATTTGACCTTAATCGCTTCCGTCGCTTTACTCGTATTGGTTAAGATTGTACTCGTTAAGATTGCATGCAAAAATGCGTTTGTAAGCATTACAAACAGAATATTGGCGTATGTTGGAGTAGCTTTGATAAAATCGTCAAGAAACTATCTACGTTATACGACCTATCGTACAAACATTAAAATGAGAGAATGATACTTAACGCGTGGAATAGAATCGCGAGTGAAATACAAGCCGAGTGTCTTTTCTTCTTAACGAAGAACCGAATAGTCCCAAAAATCCATAATAAATTCGGTAAATCAATCGCAAGTTAAGATAAAACAGTCCTTCATCACTTCACAGTTCTTTAAACGAACTGTGAAAATCGCCACGTTCTAAGTCTATCATATCCACCAGCGTTTGCTTATTCCTTTTGGGTTTTCTCCCATTGCTCAATGTCCTCACGCTTATTAACTATTG
Organism: Heliopora coerulea; assembly: GCA_030142905.1. Taxonomy (NCBI): domain Eukaryota; kingdom Metazoa; phylum Cnidaria; class Anthozoa; order Scleralcyonacea; family Helioporidae; genus Heliopora; species Heliopora coerulea. The sequence goes on along the minus strand of JASJOG010000067.1, from coordinate 5,272 downwards.
TTGCTATTGAAATACGGCTCATGCTCGTTGTCTCTCAGGCATTTTGGTTTAGTTGCGTTTTGCGCGGTCAATGTGTTTCAATTAGCTATGTACGCGAGCAACCATAGGCGCAAGAAGCGGGGGGAGGCTGCGGTGGTTTCAGCATCCTCGTACACTTAGAAGGGGACTAAGCCACCCTAGATGGGCCAAGCGTTACGAAAGTAGCTTCTTATCTTCACTGGTTCGAAAGCAGCTCTTGCAAATTTCAGCCAAGTATATAGAAAGACACCCTACCTACTGTACATCTACGAAGTTTTAAACATTTCTCTAACGGACAAGTATTCTGTGTTGCTAGACCGCTATAGTAGAGCGCAGGTTTGACAAAGAAAGTTTGAAGCTCATGTAGGAAATCATGAAACGTTTAATCAATGAAATGCAATGGAAGTACAACTCAGCCACCTCAGAAGCTACAAAACTGTATCAGTAAGATATCGAATTTCAGTGCTTATGAGCTCTACGTCTTAAAAATAAAACCAAAATATCCCCAAATAAAAACAAAACAATATTTTTGTATATGTAGGGGACTTGTCAATCGTAAACAGATATGTATTATTCTTCCTAGGCTATATCTAAGTTTATGCTGACTTCTACAGTGGCCCACATGTTCAATACAAAAAAGAAAATATAAGTGCTAAAAGAAAACTCTCAATTTACAAGAAAAATATCCAATGCACATTTCAAATTATCGATTCACCCAAACGGATTTCAATACCCTACCAAGTTTCGTAAAATACAAAAAACCCCGTATTTTTCAGTATGCAACAAAATCTTTCCAATTGTGCATCAAAGTTTTGTGAGAAACACAATGATGTAATTCAATACGCAGCAATGTAGCGACACAATACAACAAAGTATAATTTGAATGATGAAAATCAAGGCCCAGCAAAAAATTCTTAAGACAGGCATATTTGTGTCAAAAGGCTTATTTAGATCTAACGTTTCGTTGCTTAAGACGCAACATCATCAGAGAATGAAACATAATACGATGAAACAATCACTAAAATATTATTATATAGCTAATTAGCATAAATTAGCGTTTGAGAGGAAATAGGAAGTGATGAGATGTCAGAGGTGGCGAAGAGAGTAAAGGCAATCAGAATAAGGAAAGGGGAATTGAGCTTGATTGAGAGTTCAGGGTAGGATTGAGTTTGTGAATGAGTAAGCTTTCTCTAATGAGAAGTTCATGAGCGATAGATGAAGAGGAGTGAGACAGGATGGTGAAATCGTCTGATGTAGTGGGATGGCCAGTGTCGTGGTGATGCGATAGAATGTTTGTTGTGGAAGGGTTAACACGCTCTTTGCCAGTAAGGACTGAGATACCCAAGTGATTAGCAATCCGTGTGTGGAGGAGTCGGCTTGTTTGGCCTACATACAACGCATTACAGCATCGACACTTAAAAAGATACACAACACGAGATTTTAGACCGTTGGGTATCCTGTCCTAAAAAGAAAAGAAGTGTGTTAGGCGGAGCGACGGACGGAAAACAAAACGAACAGAAATATGAGGGAAGGCATGTGAGCAAAGCTTACGAATTTGTGTGGGAATCTGGAGGCTGTGTTGTCCAGTGAAGGGAAGGCAGAAGTATATGATCTTTTTAGGTGCAAGGGAAACTTTGGGTACGGGCGAAAATTCGTTGTCTAAAAAACGGCAAATACAATTGTCTAGAAAATTTCGGGAGGAGCCGTTGAGAAAATAGTTTCTTGAAATTATCAAGTTCCGAGTGAAAAGTAATGTAGGTTGAACAAATGTTAAAACAGCGATTTAAAAGAGACATAACTAGATCTTTTTTGTAGGTAAACGGAATAGAGCTATCAAAATTTGTATATTGGCCGGTAAAGGTGGATTTGTGAAAGACGGAGGTGGTAAAAGAGCCATTGTCTCGTTTCGTTTTTGTCATTTGTCTCAAATACGTTTTCCGCTTGGTTCTTCAATTGCATCGATTGTAAAGTGTAATTTGATGCACAACAAAGAATAGCTTTCAATGCACAACAAAAAGTTCTCTATACACAGCAAAATTAAAGTGGCACGAGCAAGCATTCGGGACAGACAGTAAATGACCACAGAGAAATGGGCAAATCACCACTCAAAGACTGTGGAAGTGAAAGAAAAGAACTATCAGTTAGATGTCTTCGGTCATTTTCTTCATTTATGAGGAAGAAGGAAGGTGAAAGGTAGTCGCATTTCCAGCCGAACGAAAGAAAGACCAATTCGGGATAGACGAACGGCAAACCAAAATACGTGTGCTAATAAATGCTGGTTTAATGGAGTACGACAATGGAGAACAGAAGCCACTTTGCAGTAAATCCTTCCCTGTCAAATTGTTAAAAAGTCGAAAAGTTACGGCACAACTTTCTCCCGAGAACATGATCATCTTGTAGTTTTTCAGGATGGTAAATTAACTCGAAAGATATCAGGATTCTCCAAAGACTTCACCCTGAAAAAATTAATGGAAGGTCTTGGATATAGCTATGCCCAATGTTTTGCTTTATTTCAGACCAGATGGGGTGGATGACAACATTGCTGTTCAGCAGGCAATAAATGATAGTACTCAACTGCATAAAGATTTCACTAAAGAAACAATAATTGAGGAGGAGCGATGTGGCCCTTGTGCGTTGTAAATTCGACGACGGGGGGTAGATCTTTTTTTCTTTTAAAGCTTTAGGATTCAATTTTTTCAGGATCGCACAAACAGTTTCTCTTCGTACCTGATTGCCTTTCATTTGCAAGGTGTGCCGGACAGCGCGATAACCGGCAGAGCAGCCAGTACTATCCAGCTCTCACAGAATACGAGGACGGACACAATCTAGGTTGTAATGTCTGTTTTTACTACTTATAAACCAAGGTGGCGAAGCTTTGTATTTAACGTACGTAACGACATTTTGATGACATAGTTTTTCGATAAGAAGTATCTTTTGAGAAGCCAAGCCTTGTTTAAAGTAATGCTTAATCAGCTTTACAAATGCTACGTCTTCGGGTGATGATTCGCCCATTTCTCTGTGGTCAACCGAGCTTCCGTTTATGAGTTTGACTACTTCCCGTCCACAAAAAGAGCAATACGTAATGTTTTGTTTGCATTGCTTCTCCGCAAACTCTCAATAACTATAAATCCTTGAAATGAGCATAGTCACGGACAAATATCACCAAATTTAATCTACCATTTCTGTTTGTCCCGAATGTTCGCGCGTGCCACTTCAATTTTGTTGCGTATCGAGAACTTTTTGTTGTGCATCGAAAGCTATTCTTTGTTGTGGATCGAATTACACTTTGTTGTATTGTGTCGCTACATCGTTGCGTATTGAATTACATTATTGTGTTTCGCACTAAACTTTGATGCGCATTTGGAAAGATTTTGTTGCGTACTGAAAAATATGTTTTTCTGTATTTTGCGAAACTTGGTTGTGTATTGAAATCTGTTTGGGCAAATCAACAATTTGAGATGTGTATTGAATATTTTTCTTGTAAATTGAGAGTTTTCTTTCTGCACTGGTACTTACTTTTGTGTGTTGCACATGTGGGACATCGCAGACTTCAGCCTCACCAAGAAATAAAATTCGTTCCCATGCCACTGCGAGCAACACAAATACAACTGGTCGACATGACCGCTTGAGCATCGTGACTGCACAGTGTATTTCAGCCATGATTGTATGTTGCCTAGTAAATTACATCTTTTGTTATCAAATATTTAAAAAAAGTTCTGTCATAGTTGTCTGGGCATTAGTACTTGACATTCTATGTGTTAACCTCTTTGCAGGCAGTGGCTCTCCCGTCGACGAGCATAATCGTTTGGCGTTAGCCAGAGTAAAATGCACCTCTCGCTGTTCATTACCAGAAAATATACGATTATTAACAACAACCTCAAACTCATAAACTCGAAAATTCATTCATTTTAATGAATCGACATTCATCAATGCTTTATTCACGCTTAATTGAAAATTTTTGCATTGAAGGTGACATTGATAAAGGTAGATGCGCAACCATGTGCATCAAAGAACATTCTATAGTGCTAAAAGACAACCATTAACAACATTCTAGTATGCATTAGGGAAAATAAAAACTCTATTATGCAAGATATTTCTCCTGTCTGTTGGAGGGTCGAGTTAAGGTTTCATCGAATTCGGACTTGTATGAAAGATAAGGGAATAAAACTGTCGAAATTCGTACATGAACTGGGTACGGTTAGACCGTTCGAACCTCTTTCAATTCGTCAATATGTCGAAGACTGTTTTGCCATTTTTTTGCTCAGCCTACGTTTTATGTGTTCGGCTGAGCCCTCTCAAGACTATCGTAACACACAACATTGAAATAGGTTTTGTAGTGGGATAGAGAATAGTTCTATTCTATCTTTCTTGAGCATCTTAACTGATCGCACACATGGCTCTCAACCTCTATTTATCGGAAGCCCACGTCCACAAGCTTGTTTATAAATTTTGATAATTTTATTTTCTTATCTTTTAAACGTGGTTTCGCCTGCATCTTCACTTACCCGATATTATAATATTTTTCTCATCATACCACAGTTTTCCTGACAAGTATAATTTCATGCTGTCAACCAACGATACTTTCCAGGAATTTGCTAAATTATATCAAACCTTTACATCTTAGAAAAAATATATCTTGCAATGTAAGCGTACAATACACGGCAGTACTGGACTGCATGAAAGGGGTTGATCGCGAAGCTTCATTCAGCTGCAAAACAGTTCGTTTTTTTTTTTTTCTGGGACGCGAAAGTTGATGTGCGCTAACAAAGTACTGTGAATTAAAATACATGTTCTCTGACCCGAAAATATCATTTTAGAACCATTGACGAGGTTTGGCAAACATTCGATAAGGGCAAATAGTTCGAAATTATATAACACTTTAATGGCAGTAGATTTCAAGACGATCTACTTAATCAAAATTGGGAGCTATTAGATAACAAACTATGCGTTAATCGAGTCTGGACATTATGGAAAAACCTCTTCCTTGATGTGTTGAACAAGCATGCACTAATTAGAACTAAGAGAATCCGAAATAAAACCTAGAGTTCTTTGGCTAACTAAGACAATTAAACAAAAAAAATTTTTGAAAGGAATCGACTTAAAGTAAGTGCTTCAAAATCTAATTCTGAACATGGCTGGAAAACGTACAAAATGTCCAGGAACGCAGTTACAGTAGCATTGCGTGAAGCGAAAGCAGTTTATTACAGAAATCGATTTGAAAGTGCAAAACATGAACCCAAAGAAGTTAGGAAGA